>OZ024799.1:42102564-43381314 GCA_964017045.1 Omphiscola glabra
GCATTGTCATCGACAACGATTCTATGTTCCAAGTTCCAGCTCGATAAGATGATGGGAATTTGGTCATTTAGCCTTCTGAAAATTTTGCCACAAGCACACGTACACACGAACAAAAAAATGATGTTAATATTTAGGATTTAATCAGAAAGGCGGGGGTCTTGCACGCTCAACGCTCCCACTGTTTGTTTAAATATGTTGACATCATCCTGTAATCTCTTAGAGGCAATACACGCGTACAGAGTACTGTGTTTTTATGGTTCAAGGAACTGGCAATATTTGCTGGGGTGGGAGGTGGGTAACACTATGTATCACGTTCGTCTACACGTGACACCATCAACCCCCTGGACGAGGGTGTATCACAAGGGCGCAACCAAACTCACAGAAACATGCTTTATAATAAATAGATCATTATCGAATGTATTTATATATATATATATATTTATGTTTATCTAATCATATATTTATGTATAGGGGGGAGTACAAAGAGAAAACAGCAAACATACGGACAATGAATACAACAATCACGTACTTAAAACATTTTATTACATATTTGTTAGTGTCTCATCGCCATCACCATACACACATACACACACGCACACATACACACAGACACACACACACACACACACATACACACAGAACAACAAAAACATCCACCACCGAAAATAATTTTAAAAAACCTGTGAAACTAAATTGTGTGGGGGATGGTGTCAGAATCCCCCCCCCCCCCCCCCCAAAAGCGTTTATCCAAATGATGTCATCACGTGAGACTTATCGTTTTAGCGAATAAAAAAACTAGAATCTAGTATCATTTAAAAATCTCTTGGTTTTTGTCAATTTGCTGTAAATTAGAGTGTGCCGGGGAGACTGGACTTTGGACTGTGATAGAGAGACTTGACTTTGGACTGTGATAGAGAGACTTGACTTTGGACTGTGATAGAGAGACTGAACTTTGGACTGTGATAGAGAGACTGAACTTTGGACTGTGACAGAGAGACTTGACTTTGGACTGTGATAGAGAGACTTGACTTTGGACTGTGATAGAGAGACTTGACTTTGGACTGTGATAGAGAGACTTGACTTTGGACTGTGATAGAGAGACTTGACTTTGGACTGTGATAGAGAGACTGGACTTTGGACTGTGACAGAGAGACTGAACTTTGGACTGTGACAGAGAGACTTGACTTTGGACTGTGATAGTGAGACTTGACTTTGGACTGTGATAGAGAGACTTGACTTTGGACTGTGATAGAGAGACTGAACTTTGGACTGTGATAGAGAGACTGAACTTTGGACTGTGATAGAGAGACTGAACTTTGGACTGTGACAGAGAGACTGAACTTTGGACTGTGACAGAGAGACTGAACTTTGGACTGTGACAGAGAGACTGAACTTTGGACTGTGATAGAGAGACTGAACTTTGGACTGTGATAGAGAGACTGAAATTAGGACTGTGACAGAGAGACTGAACTTTGGACTGTGATAGAGAGACTGAAATTAGGACTGTGACAGAGAGACTGAACTTTGGACTGTGACAGAGAGACTGAACTTTGGACTGTGATAGAGAGACTGAAATTAGGACTGTGACAGAGAGACTGAACTTTGGACTGTGATAGAGAGACTTGACTTTGGACTGTGATAGAGAGACTGAACTTTGGACTGTGATAGAGAGACTGAACTTTGGACTGTGATAGAGAGACTGAACTTTGGACTGTGACAGAGAGACTGAACTTTGGACTGTGACAGAGAGACTGAACTTTGGACTGTGATAGAGAGACAACTTTGGACTGTGATAGAGAGACTGAACTTTGGACTGTGATAGAGAGACTGAACTTTGGACTGTGACAGAGAGACTGAACTTTGGACTGTGACAGAGAGACTGAAATTTGGACTGTGACAGAGAGACTGAACTTTGGACTGTGATAGAGAGACTGAAATTAGGACTGTGACAGAGAGACTGAAATTAGGACTGTGACAGAGAGACTGAACTTTGGACTGTGATAGAGAGACTGAAATTAGGACTGTGACAGATAGACTGAACGTTGGACTGTGACAGAGAGACTGAACTTTGGACTGTGATAGAGAGACTGAAATTAGGACTGTGACAGAGAGACTGAACTTTGGACTGTGATAGAGAGACTGAACTTTGGACTGTGATAAGGAGACTGAACTTTGGACTGTGATAGAGAGACTGAACTTTGGACTGTGATAGAGAGACTGAACTTTGGACTGTGACAGAGAGACTGAACTTTGGACTGTGACAGAGAGACTGAAATTTGGACTGTGACAGAGAGACTGAACTTTGGACTGTGATAGAGAGACTGAAATTAGGACTGTGACAGAGAGACTGAACTTTGGACTGTGATAGAGAGACTGAAATTAGGACTGTGACAGAGAGACTGAACTTTGGACTGTGACAGAGAGACTGAACTTTGGACTGTGATAGAGAGACTGAAATTAGGACTGTGACAGAGAGACTGAACTTTGGACTGTGATAGAGAGACTGAACTTTGGACTGTGATAGAGAGACTGAACTTTGGACTGTGATAGAGAGACTGAACTTTGGACTGTGATAGAGAGACTGAACTTTGGACTGTGATAGAGAGACTGAACTTTGGACTGTGATAAGGAGACTGAACTTTGGACTGTGATAGAGAGACTGAACTTTGGACTGTGATAGAGAGACTGAACTTTGGACTGTGATAGAGAGACTGAACTTTGGACTGTGATAGAGAGACTGAACTTTGGACTGTGATAGAGAGACTGAACTTTGGACTGTGATAGAGAGACTGAACTTTGGACTGTGATAGAGAGACTGAACTTTGGACTGTGACAGAGAGACTGAACTTTGGACTGTGATAGAGAGACTGAACTTTGGACTGTGATAGAGAGACTGAACTTTGGACTGTGACAGAGAGACTGAACTTTGGACTGTGACAGAGAGACTGAAATTTGGACTGTGACAGAGATTGTAGAAAAAAAGTCACAGGATAAAGTCAAAAAATATGTTTCATATAAACTCCTAAGTTTCAGTGTTTATGAAATTATAGCGATTATTGAGACGGTGACACATTGAGACCATGAAACATTGAGACCGTGACCCATTGAGACCCTGACCCTTTGGACCGTGACCCATTGAGACCGTGATACAGTGAACCGTGACACATTGAGACCGTGACCCATTGAGACCCTGACACATTGAGACCGTAACGCATTGAGACTGTGACACATTGAGACTGTGACCCATTGAGACCGTACAACACTGAGAGCGTGACACATTGAGACCCCGACACATTGAGATCGTGACGCATTGAGACTGTGACACATTGAGACTGTGACACATTGAGACTGTGACACATTGAGACTGTGACCCATTGAGACCGTAACACACTGAGATCGTGACGCATTGAGACTGTGACACATTGAGACTGTCACACATTGAGACCGTAACACACTGAGAGCGTGACACATTAAGACCGTGGCTCATTGAGAGCGTGACACATTTAGACCGTGACCCCTTGAGACTGTGACACATTGAGACCGTGACACATTGAGAGGCCGCGCTATTTCCCGGGACGACTGCAAAGATAAACATTTGTTTAACACCAACAAGGTGGATGAGATGATAATTAAAGTTCCGTAGTCTCGTCGGTGACTGTTACGGCCCTGGTACGGCCCTGGTACGGCCCTGGTACGGCCCAGGCATGGCCCTGGCACGAGCCCCATCCATTTGATCTATCTTCACGCAATCCATCCATTTATAATGCTTTATTCATTCCGCTGATCTGTGTTATAAATGTTGACGTACGTTTCTGCGCTACACCAAGATTGAATCTTTATAAATGCATCCTTTGGTATCTACGCACTCCAACTCACAAATAAGATGAGGTAAAAAAAAAAAATTTAAAAGTCCAATGTTTATGCTCATTTCCAAATATAAGCACAGGGGTTCTAAAGCTATTTGAAATTGATTCCATTCAGATAGTAGGCTACACCTGTTATCGGACTTTATAAAATTCCTAAACTATCCACATTTCTTTATTAATAAAAATATTATGTTTATTGTATCTCTACAATTGGTTTGTGTCTTCTTATTTGTGTTCATCTTAATATGATCTAATGTTAGGAAATACAATAACAAATATTTTTTGTTTAAAATGATACTTAAATAATTCATGAACTTAGTATCACTTTATAATTCTACAGTTTTGAGGACCCCTGAGGGGATGTAAATCTTGCATAAAACTCAGCTACCCAATGTCCAAACCTCGGGCCTGGCAAGACGAGCGTCTGCTGAAGAGAAGGCCGCCTTTTGTGTACCCTGGGCGGTACATCTTGAGTCGTGGGTCCTAGTCTGGTTTTATCAGCTGCCCCAGTTTGTATGTAAATAACGTAAGCTGGGTTTTCCTTAGGACTCGGCATGCATGTCCGATTACACATCTGGGATTACATGGGATAATCTTTGTTCCTTGACAGAGAAGATGTCATCCTGTTAATCGCGCGGTGTTGGTGTGAATAAAGATGTCACTGCGAATTTATTTCACGCTTGTGCAGGATTGAATAATTACGTCTCTAAGAAAATATAGCGCCGCTGTCATAATAACATTGTCATGTTGACATTGTCATATTAAGATTTATCAGTAAGAAGAAAGATTTTGGATTTTTTAAATTTCATGACAGTTTCAAATCCGATTTTTAAAAAAGTGTTTTTGTTGTTGAATGTGCTTGTCGTAAACATATTTTCACCAAAATTTCACGTAGTTTCGCGTTTTTAAATAAAAATTTGGTAAACATCTTAGTTCCGTGGGACAGTTTCGTTTCTCCACCTTGTCGGACTCGCGATTTGCCTATCTCGAAATCTGTGAAGTTTAAAGACGCCTTTGTTGGCAGTTGTTAGCATCCCTTCCCTGGAAAGCCTTGCTACAAAAACACAAACAAAGATTTTAAAAGGAGGCTCAGATCCCAAGCAAAGTATTCAACAGAATGCTGCTAAACAGAATGAGGGAGGCAACAGATACCAACAAGCAGGTTTCAGAATAGACAGATCCTGCACAGACCAGATTCCCACACTGAGAATTATTGTGGAACAATCCCTGGAGTGGAACTCGCCACTATACAACAACTTTATTGACTATGAGAAGGCTTTTGATTGTGTAGACAGACAGGCTCTGTGGAAGCTGCTAAGGCGCTACGGGGTACCACAAAAAATGACAGACATAATTAAGGCTTCTTACGGAGGACTGTCGTGCAGAATTGTTCATGGCCAACAAACAACTGCGGCTCTTGTGGTACAGACCGGTGTCAGACATGGGTGTCTGCTCTCGCTTTTCTTATTCCTGCTGACCATTGATTGGATAATGAAAATGTCTACAGAGCAGAAGAGAAATGGTAACCCGTGGACACTATGGAAACAGCTTGATGATCTGGATTTTGCGGATGATCTGGCCCTAATATCACACACACAGCAACAGATGCAAGAGAAAACCAATTATGTCGCACAGTACTCTGCTAGCATCGGCCTGAACATCCATAGAGGAAAACGCAAAGTACTTAAAATAAATACATCAAGCAGCACACCTATAGCACTGGAAGGAACAAACCTTGAGGAGGTGGATAGCTTTACATACCTCGGCAGCATTATTGACATACAAGGAGGGACAGACGCAGACATAAGAGTGAGAATTGGCAAGGCAAGAGCTGCATTTAACCAGCTAAAAAAAGTCTGAAGCTGCAGCATCTTGACCCTCCATACCAAGATCAGGATATTCAACATCACAGTGAAACCTGTCTTGCTATATGGAGCAGAAACATGGCGAACAACAGCAGCTGGTTCAAAAACTACAGAAGTTTATCAACTCATGTCTCCGAATGGTTCTCCGAATCCTCTGGCCCAACGTCATCGCCAACGAGGACCTCTGGCGGCGCACAAAACAAGAACCAGTGGAAGAGTTAGTCTGCCAGCGCAGATGGATATGGATTGGTCACACTCTCAGAAAGTCCACATCAAGTATCACGAGACAAGCCCTCACTTGGAGCCCCCAGGGCAAGAGAAAAAGAGGTCGACCCAAAATGATTTGGAGAAGAGAACTAGAGGCAGACACCATAAAGAGCGAGCACAACTGGGGACAGCTGGAGAGACTTGCCAAAGACCGTGATGCCTGGAGAGCCTTTGTTTCTGAGCTATACCCCAGACCTTGATGCCTAGAGAGCCTTTGTTTCTGACCTATACCCCAGACGGGACGACAGGCGATGATGATGGTGAATGATGATGTTGGCAATGAAAAGATTTTACCTCAAGATTATCAACGTAATGTTACCCTTGAAATAAGAACAAGCTATCGCCACTAAGAAAAATCCCACAGTTGTTGCAGGGGCGTAACTTGAGTTTTTGGCATCCGGGGACAAGATTAATTTATAAGGTCCCCTCTCAAATCGAAAACTAATTATTTACCCCACCAACCCTCATGACATTATACTCACTGGTCCAGATGTCAGTGTCATTTACTCACTGGTCCAGATGTCAGTGCCATTTACTCACTGGTCCAGATGTCGCGCTGGTATAGATGCCATTGTCATTTTAATCATCTTTACATTGTATGGAATCTTCTTCTCCGAGTCTAAATTTTGACCCAGTCAAGGTAATCATGGCACATGTACAGCTCGAAATAAAGAAATAGTATAAAAAGGTATGTTGAAGCTTGGATCAAAAGACGGGACAACACGATGTGATCGTTTCGGCTCAGAACCTTTTTCAGCGAACAGGACAACTGAACATACTACATAAAACATACCTTGTTCTACTATTTCATTTACACCGCTTGAATGCGGTACTTCAATTATTAACTAAATCAGTGGTTCTCAACCTTTCGAATGCCCCGACCCATTAATACAGCGCCCCATGTTTTGGCGACCCTCAAATACACAATTATTTTCGTTGATACGTCATAACTGTATAGTATATGTGTTTTCCGATGGTCTTAGGCGACCCCTGTGAAAGGGTTGTTCGCCCCCAAAGGGGTCGCGACCCACAGGTTGAGAAACGCTGATCTAAATGAAGACCATGGAACATGTACAGCTTTAAAGGAAAATGTTTAACGTGCTAAGAGTTAATTGAGTCAACAAATCAAAAGACGTGATGCTTGCATTGCAATAGAGCTCAAAGTTCGTAAGGAGTCGATAGGTTACGTGTAACGTGAAATGAAGTACAATACAGGTACAAATCACAGGTAAGCTGGAACACAGAAGTAGGCCGTGATAGTTGGGGTCAAAACTAAAGATAACATGTGGGCTATGAATAGACAAATGTTAAAAATAGAAATAAAAACAAAGACCTTTTAATGGTCGACTTAATACAATTTCCACATATTATATTGCTCTTGGCATCTGCTATAGAGACCACATCACCAATGAGCAAAGAAAAGAAAGGATTCGTCAGGCAATTGGGCAATACGATGACCTCCTGACGTCTGTTAAAAAGCGCAAACTTGAGTGGTATGGCCACGTGACCAGAAAACAAGGGCTTGCCAAAGAGATCTTGCAGGGCACTACTAGAGAAGAAGAGGAAGACAAAGAAAAAGATGGGAAGATAATATCAAAGAATGGACGGGATTACAACTAGGCGATGCTATGCGTAGGGCAGAAGACCGAGAGGAATGGAGAAGAATACTGTACATGTCATCTGTGGCGCCCCAACGGTCGAAGGACTACGGGACCTGATGATGATATTGCTCTATGAGCGTGTAAAACCACGAGCTACATCACATATTCGCATACTAACATCATCACAGTCAGATAAATGAAGGAAATGATGCTTCACATTTGCAGAATTGGTCAACAAACATATATAAAAATTAATATGTGAATTGGAGAAGGTTTGTATTCTAGGTAAATGAGTGAAGGTTTGTGTTTTAGGTTGATGGGTGAATGTTTGTGTTCTAGGCTAATGGGTGAATGTTTGTGTTCTCGGCTAATGGGTGAAGGTTTGTGTTCAAGGCTGATTGGTGAATGTTTATGTTCTAGGTAAATGAGTGAAGGTTTGTGTTCTAGGCTGATGGGTAAATGTTTGTGTTCTAGGCTGATGGGTGAATGTTTGTGTTCTAGGCTGATGGGTGAATGTTTGTGTTCTAGGCTGATGGGTGAATGTTTGTGTTCTAGGCTGATGGGTGAAGGTTTGTGTTCTAGGCTGATGGGTGAATGTTTGTGTTCTAGGTTAATAGGTGAAGGTTTGTGTTCTACGCTGATGGGTGAATGTTTGTGTTCTAGGTTAATGGGTGAAGGTTCGTGTTCTAGGTTATATTTACACGCCAAAATCTAAGATAGGAATACCCTTCAACCATGACGTCATTCAAAGATAGAGCATATTTGAGCTTACAATATTTAGTTAACGGCGAAAACAGGTCATTTTTAGCATAATACATAACAGAGATGACCGAGGATTCCAAGAGGTTTCAGATCTGAAATATAAACAATTTAAAACGTTCAACAACAAAAAATAATGACTTCACGGATGTGACGTAAACCACGAAGCTAGTGTATATTTCATTTAAATTCGTTGAACACCCACAAAGCCAGGTATAGAAACAAAAGCTAATGTTAGAACGATGGAACATTTTTGTTAACAATCGCCTGGGGGGGGGGGTGGGATGAATCAAACGAAATGTAGAGAGATTTAGGACGAATAAAAGGTATTCGTACATAAGGACGTAGAATTGGGTCGTAGGACGTAAACATACAACCGTGTCTTAGAGCAATAAAAAATATAAATATATATATTATATCGGATCATGTAGTTTTGTGCCAGAGGTTTATAATGTATGTCAATAGACTTGAAATGTAGGACAGGACGGTATTAATGTAGGACAAGACGGTTGTAATGTAAGACCAGAAGGTTGTAATATAGGACAAGAGCATTGTAATATAGGTTAAGAGGACCAGGCCCGCACCTAGGATGGGAGAAAAACGATGACACTTGCCAGGGGCCCGAGCTAGATAGGGGCCCGCCCTTTTTGAAACACGAAAGGGGCCCAGAATTTAATGAGTGTGGGCCTGAGAGGGCTGTAATGAGAGTCAATAGAGTTGTAATGTAAGAACTGAAGGTTGTAATGTAGGACCAGAAGTTTGTAATGTAAGACAAGAAGGTTGTAATGTAATACCAGAAGGTTGTAATGTAAGACCAGAAGGTTGTAATGTAAGACAAGAAGGTTGTAATGTAAGACCAGAAGGTTGTAATGTAAGACAAGAAGGTTGTAATTTAAGACCAGAGGGTTGTAAGGTAAGACCAGAAGGTCGTAATGTTATATATTAATGACGCAATACACGTATGCAAGCACTGATCAATGACGTAATACACAATAACATTTGATCTTTTCTTTTGAACTGTGCGTACTTGATATACAGCCCCCACCGCCCCTTTTTTTTCTTTGGATTTTAGTAATGGAGTACACAAATAGATCTTGTAATAAATATTTTCAAAGACCAGGAGAATGGCGGGTATGTAAAGGTCAGGCAACTTTCACAGTGGTTCCTATATTTTCTTTAGCTATGACTTATTTTACTTATAAAAAAAAAAATTAATTAAAAATCGAAACCAAATTTTTAAGGCGCAAGCAACTAGGAGTTTGAAAAAATGCTACTTTGTTGAGAGTGCAAGAACAGAGATGCCACGTGGGCCCTGCAACTCCTGCGGCCACCTGGGCCCTCTGAAATGAAAGGGGTCGACATTTATGTTGGAAAATAAAACAATCTACTTTAAATACTGGGGTACAAAGTCGAAAACTGTAAGGGAGCCAAGGAAAAGTCACATGACGGCTCTGTGGAAAGAACCTTTCAAAGGAAAATTATTTAAAGAAAAGGCATAGACTTTCAAATGTTTCCAAAAGCTATTAAGGATTATGTTGAAAGAGGTCAAACATTTTCGTCCATAACTAGTGCACACAAATTTGAAAACCAACACCAACTGGACGTACGCACCATGAAACACATTAGACGAACGCACCATCAAACACACTGGACGTACACACCATTAAACACATAAGACGTACACACCATCAAACAAATTGGACGTAGAAACCATTAAACACATCGGACGTGCGCACAATTAAACACGTTGGGCGTACGCACCATTAAACATATTGGACGTACACACCATTAAACACATTGGACGTACGCACCGTTAAACACTCAGAAAAATTAATCGTAACACCGACGAGTATGACGTCACATGTCAGTAGCTCGAATATTTAAATATTCCTATTGTGATCTCATCTCACCACAATTTTGGAACCGTTTTTGACTGTGCGAACCGTTGAAAAGGGAGAGGATGTGATAGGGGTGGGGGAGCTGGGTATCTCTGATGTGAGTGGCGTCTAAAGATAAGTTTTTGTAGTTAATGTGAGTCAAGGAGTTGGATGGAGATTTACGATAGGCAAGGTCAAGGCCAAAAGGGGGGGGGGGGATTTATCAGAGAAACCATATATTGTGACTTCTCCAAACACGTCTGTGTTCAGCAGTCCATGGTCCTGTTGGAGATAATGCTCTACATGTTCAGCAGTCCATGGTCCTGTTGGAGATAATGTTCTACATGTTCAGCAGTCCATGGTCCTGTTGGAGATAATGTTCTACATGTTCAGCAGTCCATGGTCCTGTTGGAGATAATGCTCTACATGTTCAGCAGTCCATGGTCCTGTTGGAGATAATGTTCTACATGTTCAGCAGTCCATGGTCCTGTTGGAGATAATGTTCTACATGTTCAGCAGTCCATGGTCCTGTTGGAGATAATGCTCTACATGTTCAGCAGTCCATGGTCCTGTTGGAGATAATGCTCTACATGTTCAGCAGTCCATGGTCCTGTTGGAGATAATGTTCTACATGTTCAGCAGTCCATGGTCCTGTTGGAGATAATGTTCTACATGTTCAGCAGTCATGGTCCTGTTGGAGATAATGTTCTACATGTTCAGCAGTCCATGGTCCTGTTGGAGATAATGCTCTGCATGTTCAGCAGTCCATGGTCCTGTTGGAGATAATGTTCTACATGTTCAGCAGTCCATGGTCCTGTTGGAGATAATGTTCTACATGTTCAGCAGTCCATGGTCCTGTTGGAGATAATGTTCTACATGTTCAGCAGTCCATGGTCCTGTTGGAGATAATGCTCTACATGTTCAGCAGTCCATGGTCCTGTTGGAGATAATGCTCTACATGTTCAGCAGTCCATGGTCCTGTTGGAGATAATGTTCTACATGTTCAGCAGTCCATTGTCCTGTTGGAGATAATGTTCTACATGTTCAGCAGTCCATGGTCCTGTTGGAGATAATGTTCTACATGTTCAGCAGTCCATGGTCCTGTTGGAGATAATGTTCTACATGTTCAGCAGTCCATGGTCCTGTTGGAGATAATGCTCTGCATGTTCAGCAGTCCATGGTCCTGTTGGAGATAATGTTCTACATGTTCAGCAGTCCATGGTCCTGTTGGAGATAATGCTCTACATGTTCAGCAGTCCATGGTCCTGTTGGAGATAATGCTCTACATGTTCAGCAGTCCATGGTCCTGTTGGAGATAATGTTATACATGTTCAGCAGTCCATGGTCCTGTTGGAGATAATGTTATACATGTTCAGCAGTCCATGGTCCTGTTGGAGATAATGTTCTACATGTTCAGCAGTCCATGGTCCTGTTGGAGATAATGCTCTACATGTTCAGCAGGCCATGGTCCTGTTGGAGATAATGCTCTACATGTTCAGCAGGCCATGGCACTTTTGGAGTTAATGTTCTACTCGCCACTGAATAAGCTCAAATGATATTTAATAAACTAGTTTCGCATGTAATACTCGTTTCACCTTTTATCTGTTGCTAACTTTTGTAGTTCTTCGTTGTTGTTTTTTTTTATCGTTATTTTTGTACTTGGTGATAAATACGATAAAATTACGGTCCAAACATGACTTCTGCCCACTTGGGAGTTCTAGAAGAGGGATTCTTATTAGACATGGGCCGGTTTCCTGTTCGAGAAACATTATCCCTCTCGAAACAAGCTGGCAATATTGGATTTTCCCAGCCCCGCGGGTACCAAGAACTCACAACTACCGATTTCATAAATGTACACACAAAAAACCGACGGCATCGACGTACGACGTTCGCTGTCCGATGATTTTAAACTTTAACACAGCAGTCGGACATCTCTTCTGTTGCCAGCTGATGCGTCATTGCTACTATGACCGTAGTGTGAGGTGGCTGCAACATGGCTGTCAGATGAGGTGCCGTTAACAGTGCTGTCTGGTTGAACATCATCAACAAAACACTTTCGCTAAACATCCACCTTCCTTTTCCTCTTTTTTCAAGTACGGCATCCACTCACTAATCTATAAAGTACGCGCACTTCATGCATGGCTAACCACGTCTCATAACTAACATATCCAACCCCAACAAACGTACAAACAATCATACGAACCAACAAACAAACGTCATTTAAATAAGTTCAATAAAAACTTTTTATAATATCAATGTTGTTATGACGACTCAGGCTTAATGGGTAGTATTTCCCCTTCATATTTCCCCTTCATATTTCCCCTTCATATTTCCCCATCAAGAAGATCCTACGTGAACTCAATTCACCGGCAGCTGGGAAGGGTCGTGGGAGAGCATCTACTCGACGGGGCATCAGATACGAGATCGTTCATTGTAATGAAAGAGATATCTGGTTTTCAAAACATTTTCCTGCCTTAAGTAGCTCCTGAAGACATGTCAATGGGGGAGGGGGGGGGGGGGTCCCGCAGTCAAAGCTTTCACGCGTTTAATGGAATGAAATCGTGACAAATATGTCTCTGTGTTATCTCTCCGTGTTTTGCATTGTCTGTGTTGAACAGAATGTGTGTTAAAGTGTCCGTGTGTAATATGTCTGAGTGTTAGTCTGTCTGCGTTTTAAATTGTCTGTGTGTAAATATGTTTCTTGAGGTGTTTATCTCATGCCTCCTGATTAACTAGTTATCGTCGAACGATGACAGAACAGTTGAAAGTTGGATTCTCAAACAATATCAGGGGACACCATAACCGGGAAATGACAACACGTTTAAAATATGTCCCTCTTTATTATATCTTCTTTTGATAATTTCTTTACATATTTGTCTCCCAAATATAGTATAGTTGGATTCACAATAGCTGGATGGTGGCTGGCTGGTTGCTGGCTTGATGGTGGCAGCATTCATCTTGGAACCCACCACAGATGTGTTGGTGATTATACAATAGCTTGATGGTGGCAGCATTCATCTTGGGACCCACCACAGATGTGGTTGATGATTATATAATAGCTGGACGGGGGCAGCTTTCCCCTGGGACCAACCACATCTGCAGTTTGTGATTATTAGCTAGTGATATGCTCAGTATCTAGTCAATAAGGTAGGGAATGAACAACATGAAAATCTGTGTTCTTTCAATGTCACGTTTGATTGACAAAATGTTATAATTAGCTAAATTTAACTTACAGCAGCAGTAGGGATTAGGCTTTTCGCGCATGAAATGTGTAAAATGTCTAGTCTGGTTGGTGTCATGTTGACCTATATATTAGTGGAAGTCTGTGTCATGTTGACCTATATTTTAGTGGAAGTTTGTGTCATGATGACCTATATTTTAGTGGAAGTTTGTGTCATGTTGACCTATATATTAGTGGAAGTCTGTATCATGTTGACCTATATTTTAGTGGAAGTTTGTGTCATGATGACCTATATTTTAGTGGAAGTTTGTGTCATGTTGACCTATATATTAGTGGAAGTTTGTGTCATGATGACCTATATATTAGTGGAAGTCTGTGTCATGTTGACCTATATATTAGTGGAAGTCTGTGTCATGTTGACCTATATATTAGTGGAAGTTTGTGTCATGATGACCTATATATTAGTGGAAGTTTGTGTCATGTTGACCTATATTTTAGTGGAAGTTTGTGTCATGATGACCTATATTTTAGTGGAAGTTTGTGTCATGTTGACCTATATATTAGTGGAAGTTTGTGTCATGATGACCTATATATTAGTGGAAGTTTGTGTCATGTTGACCTATATTTTAGTGGAAGTTTGTGTCATGATGACCTATATATTAGTGGAAGTCTGTGTCATGTTGACCTATATTTTAGTGGAAGTTTGTGTCATGATGACCTTCTACTCGGTATGACGGTAGACATCTTGAATTGTTGACATCTTGAATTGTTGACATCTTTTATAGGCGATGTTGTTTTTAGCAACGTGACTCACTGATTTTTTTGTTATATCTAAAACATTCAGACATGAAGACATCTAAATGTGAACATATAGATTGATTACTGAAAAAAACTGTTTCCTGTCCTAAAATGCGTACATATAGTGACCTCCAGGCCGACAGAATTATTATAAGAAACATGCAGAAATCGTCATCGGAATGGTGTCATTAAATACTTACATTTATGTAGAATTGTTGATTGAAATCGTTGTCACTTTTATTTATCCAGGTGTCCACTTATCCACTCCACCATAATGACCCAACAACCCCTGGTACCTGTTAACAACACTATTCAAACGTGACTATACGAGGGACACTGGCCACGTCACTTTATGAGGGACACTACTCACGTGACTATATGAGGGACACAGATCACGTGACTATATGAGGGACACTACTCACGTGGCTATATGAGGACACCAATCACGCCATTTTTGTATGACAGAGAAACATATCAATAAATATATAGTTTTTCTACAATCGTGCTTCATAGACAAATGACCACCATATTATAAGTGACCGACTTACTCCAAATGACCACCATATTATAAGTGACCGACTTACTCCAAATGACCACCATATTATAAGTGACCGACTTGCTCCAAATGACCAATATTATAACTGTAAGTGACTGACGTTAAACATATGACCAACATTAAAAATATAAGTGACTAATTTACAACAAAATTACAAACAAACAGCTACACACAACCAACACATGCCAAGCAACCAAATTCTTCAAACGATCAACACATAATAAACGATCAACCAGATTAAGTGATCAACACAAAACAATTAACTAAGACACAAGAACTACACAGCAAACAACCGAAGCCCATCAGTTCCCTGACAAGAAGAATGTTCTCATCAGACACGACATCGGTCAGATATCAAATAGAATTCATCCCGTGGACAGGACATTTCAACCACCAAAGGGAAGCAAATATTGCCGACGAAAGGCTAACTATCAAAACCGAGAGGAGGGTTGGGGGGGGGGGGGCGTGTGTGGTGGCGACATCAACACAGGAGAACAGAGGACATGAATAAAGGCGAGTGTCCGCACCACGTGACATTAAATCAGGACAACTCATTTCTGCCACTCAAATAAACATTTTTCCGTTCATTTGCTGGACACAGTTTTGTTGTGTCTGTTCAACTTTTTGTTGCATCCATTTGATCCATAGAAACCAACAAATGTTGTACAACGATGTTGTAAACTGCAGCTCTGCACATCAAATATGTTTCAAGAAAGAAACTTCGTTCTTTGAATCCTGGAAGCTATTCCTCTTGAAAAGCAAGAGAGAAAATTATACATCCTAAAATCGAAGTTTTTTTCTGTATAAATCCTATATATGTATTATTTATTATTTTATCTTATATATTGATATTCTAATCACCCATTTTACACATTTATTTCACCAACTATTTCAGAAAAACAAAAGAAAGTATTGCGCGCCAAACGCATGAGCCATATTTTTACGAATCTCATTTAGCACAGTTATCGGGAATTTCATTCCTTAATATTCCTTTTGAAAAAGAGGAAAAAGTTATTTTGGGGGGGGGGGGGGTGTTAGGGGATGGGCTGAAAATTTGATAGACTGTGTTGTCATTGGCAATGGCTCTATGTGCCAAATTTCAGCTCGATAGATTGACGGGAAGTTGGTCAATTTGCCGTACGAAGATCTTGCCTCACATCCAGTCAGAAAGAGATAAACCCACCAACAAAAGCGAAATGAACATAAATAATTTATAAACCATACTTTGACCGTGGAAAAAGTATTTTTTTATTTAATATCTCTTAAAATGCATAAATAATTCCCAAAAGGTGGCATGTCCTTCCTCAACAACTATATCGGAATGAAATCTTTCTTACAGTATTTAGAATAAGAATATTTCATCAGCACATAGAACAGGTGGGAGGTACCACACATTAGTAAGAGCACATAGAACAGGTGGGAGGTACCACACATTAGTAAGAGCACATAGAACAGGTGGGAGGTACCACACATTAGTAAGAACACATAGAACAGGTGGGAGGTACCACACATTAGTAAGAGCACATAGAACAGGTGGGAGGTACCACACATTAGTAAGAGCACATAGAACAGGTGGGAGGTACCACACATTAGTAAGAGCACATAGAACAGGTGGGAGGTACCACACATTAGTAAGAGCACATAGAACAGGTGGGAGGTACCACACATTAGTAAGAGCACATAGAACAGGTGGGAGGTACCACACATTAGTAAGAGCACATAGAACAGGTGGGAGGTACCACACATTAGTAAGAGCACATAGAACAGGTGGGAGGTACCACACATTAGTAAGAGCACATAGAACAGGTGGGAGGTACCACACATTAGTAAGAGCACATAGAACAGGTGGGAGGTACCACACATTAGTAAGAGCACATAGAACAGGTGGGAGGTACCACACATTAGTAAGAGCACATAGAACAGGTGGGAGGTACCACACATTAGTAAGAGCACATAGAACAGGTGGGAGGTACCACACATTAGTAAGAGCACATAGAACAGGTGGGAGGTACCACACATTAGTAAGAGCACATAGAACAGGTGGGAGGTACCACACATTAGTAAGAGCACATAGAACAGGTGGGAGGTACCACACATTAGTAAGAGCACATAGAACAGGTGGGAGGTACCACACATTAGTAAGAGCACATAGAACAGGTGGGAGGTACCACACATTAGTAAGAGCACATAGAACAGGTGGGAGGTACCACACATTAGTAAGAGCACATAGAACAGGTGGGAGGTACCACACATTAGTAAGAGCACATAGAACAGGTGGGAGGTACCACACATTAGTAAGAGCACATAGAACAGGTGGGAGGTACCACACATTAGTAAGAGCACATAGAACAGGTGGGAGGTACCACACATTAGTAAGAACACATAGAACAGGTGGGAGGTACCACACATTAGTAAGAACACATAGAACAGGTGGGAGGTACCACACATTAGTAAGAGAAGTTTGAAGACATTTGAGTTCAGTTACTTTTGACTGAGGTATAATCAGTGAGTTGTTTGCACCTGACTTTTGACTGGGGTACAATCAGTGTTTCGCACCTGACTTTTGACTGAGGTGCAATCAGTGAGTTGTTCGCACCTGACTTTTGACTGGGGTACAATCGGTGAGTTGTTCGCACCTGACGTTTGACTGGGGTGCAATCAGTGAGTTGTTCGCACCTGACTTTTGACTGGGGTACAATCAGTGGTTCGCACATGACTATTGACTGGGGTACAATTAGGGGCTCGCATTGTTTTGATTATTTTTAAATTTATGACAAAACAGCAAAATAATCTTTTAAAAATATACCAGAGAACTATTCAACACGTAATCTGCCAATCATATAGAGAGAAAGAATTATAGAAACAAAGAATTAATTTTTTAATGCATTAGTCACAGAATGTAATACTAAAAATATTTTAGAAACAAAGACAGATAAAGGTATATGTGAGAAAGGTATATGTGAGATAAAGGTATTTGTGACATAAAGGTATATGTTAGATGAAATTTCTTGGAATCATTTGCCCCACGTATTCACATACTTGAGAATCCAGCTCAGACCACACTTTATGGAGCATGTTAAGACCTGAGTTTATACCATGACCAAACGACCCGTGAATCCCGCTCAGTCAAAGAAATAGATGAGGATATTATATTTCCGGAGTCAGGCGAACGGCCGGGTATCACTGGCTATCTTATGTCTGGAATGCAACCAGCCGCGGCTGTACGAATGATTAACCGCTACTGGGCCTGCCTAACAACATCGCCCGGGCTACTACCAGCCCCAGCTGTAGCCGCACAGAGGATGTATATATGACGTGCAGCTACGGCCTAAAAACTTCGCCCGGGTTATTACCAGCCGCAGCTGTAGCCGTACAGATGATTTACACATGTCGTGCAGATGATGTAAAGCCGCTGTCTTACATCATCGCCTTGGGTTTATGCTTGAAGGTTAAATTATTTTATCACCATTTCATTCCAAGCGTGATAGGCAGACCAAAATACTTCCGCCACGTTGGACTTAAAGACGTGAAAGCTTGGATTAAATTTATGTTACTCAAGAATTTTAGGCCCCATATCCTCCCGTTTACTTCTTCCTATCGCTGCCCCGACCCTTCCAGCTAACCTTCTCATGGAATGCTGAATTGCTGTAAGGAGTATAGGAGCAACTAGCTAGAGGTAGCGATTTAACCAGATGTTGTTGACTAGTGGGACGAACTAGCTAGAGGTAGCGATTTAACCAGATGTTGTTGACTAGTGGGACGAACTAGCTAGAGGTAGCGATTTAACCAGATGTTATCGACTAGTAGGACGAACTAGCTAGAGGTAGCGATTTAACCAGATGTTGTTGACTAGTGGGACGAACTAGCTAGAGGTAACGATTTAACCAGATGTTGTTGACTAGTGGGACGAACTAGCTAGAGGTAACGATTTAACCAGATGTTGTTGACTAGTGGGACGAACTAGCTAGAGGTAGCCATTTAACCAGATGTTGTCGACTAGTAGGGCGAACTAGCTAGAGGTAGCCATTTAACCAGATGTTGTTGACTAGTAGGACGAACTAGCTAGAGGTAGCCATTTAACCAGATGTTTTTGACTAGTAGGACGAACTAGCTAGAGGTAGCCATTTAACCAGATGTTGTTGACTAGTGGGACGAACTAGCTAGAGGTAGCCATTTAACCAGATGTTGTCGACTAGTAGGGCGAACTAGCTAGAGGTAGCCATTTAACCAGATGTTGTTGACTAGTGGGACGAACTAGCTAGAGGTAGCCATTTAACCAGATGTTGTTGACTAGTAGGACGAACTAGCTAGAGGTAGCCATTTAACCAGATGTTGTTGACTAGTGGGACGAACTAGCTAGAGGTAGCCATTTAACCAGATGTTGTTGACTAGTGGGACGAACTAGCTAGAGGTAGCCATTTAACCAGATGTTGTCGACTAGTAGGGCGAACTAGCTAGAGGTAGCCATTTAACCAGATGTTGTTGACTAGTGGGACGAACTAGCTAGAGGTAGCCATTTAACCAGATGTTTTGACTAGTAGGACGAACTAGCTAGAGGTAGCCATTTAACCAGATATTTGACTACGGATCAAACGCTGTAAATTAATTGTTATCATTTTACGTACGTTGTTTACATCGCCAACATTCGAAGTTACAACGCTTCGTTAATTTTGTTAACTAACGGAAGCTGGCATTTAATTCAAATATTTCATAAATGTTGAAAACGCTAAGTTAATGATATCAAATGCATCTCTCCCTCTTTCTCTCAATCTCTCCCTCCCACCCCTTCTCTCTCTCTCTCTATATATATATATATCACTTAGCGTGTTTATTTGTTCTATTAAACCACTAAATCAGTGGTTCCTCCTCTGTGTACTATGACCGCTTCGAAATAATAATTAACGATTGATCCTTAGGTGGTTTTAGAACCCAATCTAAATTATTATTTAAGTACATTTGTCATTTTATTGACTGAATATTTTAAAGTAATGGGGCATAAAAGAATATATAATGTAGAAACTCAGTATGTTCATGATGTTACAATGTAAAATATCCTTGACTTGCCAAGGGCAGTAATAAATGTACACATCAAGTTATTTTGTGTTTCACCCGAGACTACTGGCTGGAATTCCCGATCCGTCCCGTTATGCCTCGTATAGAATAATTGGCTCAAACGTTGACTTGATAACTTATTCATTGTTGCCTTAATCATATCGCCATGAAGTGTACAATTAGGCAAAGATGGAATGTCATTATTCTCTTGTAGAGTTTTAGACAATTATGGAATGTCATCTTTTTCTTGTAGAGTTTTACAAAATTTTATCATTTTGCCCTTATCAGTGGGCAAACGTCTAAAATGATATTATGTGATTACAGTAAAAAAATATAAGAGGTGTTTTATTAAAACTGGAGGCGCGGAAAAAGGGGGGGGGGGCAGCGTTATAAAAATACTGGTCCGCAGATCGGCACATCACCGTGAGGCTTACGTTGCCGGTCCGCACAAACGTGAATATTTATGGTCAAATAAAAAAACTTACGTGACTGCCGGTCCACCAAACATAAAACTTTGGAAACGCTGACTTAGAGAAGGGATGTATTGTGTGTTCATGGAGTACGGCTAGCATGTGGCTGAATGTGGTGTATACTGACTGTGAATTACTTTCGGTTTATTTTCGGCTGCATGAGGTGGTAAAGTCAGACCATTTGAAAGACAGCAACCATTTTTGTCTTACCCTGTCACTTAGACTAAGTATGTATTGTCTTACCTTGTCACTTAGACTAAGTATGTATTGTCTTACCCTGTCACTTAGACTAAGTATGTATTGTCTTACCCTGTCACTTACACTGAAGTATGTATTGTCTTACACCAGCGGTTCTCAACCTGTGGGTCGCGACCCTAACCCAGGGGTCGTTTAAGACCATCTGAAGACACATATACTCTACAGTTATGAAGTAGAAAGGGAAACAATATTTTGTTCCTGGGGGTCGTTACAACAGGAGAAACTGTATTAAAGGGTCGCGGCATTAGGAAGGTTGAGAACCACTGTCTTACCCTGTCACTTAGACTAAGTATGTATTGTCTTACCCTGTCACTTAGACTGAAGTATGTAACAAATATTACACCGTCCAAGTTAAAGTGCGTGTGAAATAATAATAAAGGTTATACGGAAAAAGTTGGCGTTAAAAATATCTATGTGATATATCAAAACAAATAGATGACACACGTGGAGATTTTGATCAAAATTTCTTGATCTAGTTTTTAGCGCCTTTTGGCTTGGTGATTACCCACTTACCACAACCCACTTTTTTCACCAAAGCCCCACCCACCCCACAGTTTCAAGTAAAAACTGGATATTTGGATTAGCGGAGTCGAGGACATGAATAGGTGACCAAAGGTCAGCTCACAGTATGACGAGGAGTTTCAAGACTAAAACTAAATTTTGGCTAAATAGGAGACAGTATTTTGGATAAGTAGTTAACGTAGTGTTGGATAAATAGTTGACGTAGTGTTGGATAAATAGTTGACATAGTGTTGGATAAATAGGTGACGTAGTGTTGGATAATTGGTTGACGTAACGTTGGATCAATAGGTGACGTAGTGTTGGATAATTGGTTGACGTAACGTTGGATCAATAGGTGACGTAGTGTTGGATAATTGGTTGACGTAACGTTGGATCAATAGGTGACCACAAGTCTTTAGCTTCATATATTTTCTTGTTCCTAGTGATGTGCTAGAAGGATTTTATTCCCAGTGTGTACTGTGTTGACACAGACGTGTGTACATTTTTTGACACCGATATCTTGCGGAGGCGGGAGCAGGAAATAGGACCAAATATAAGGCTATAAAACGTCTTAGTTTTAATTTAGGCTAAAGAACGCCCGACACATGGCCTACAAAGCTAAACAGACACATGGCTAACAATTTCATAGCTCACAAAGCTAAACAGACACATGGCCAACAAAGCTAAATTGACACATGGCCAACAAAGCTAAACAGACACATGGCCAACAAAGCTAAATTGACACATGGCCAACAAAGCTAAACAGACACATGGCCAACAAAGCTAAATTGACACATGGCCAACAAAGCTAAACAGACACATGGCTAACAACTTCATAGCTCACAAAGCTAAACAGACACATAACTGATAAAACCAAGCAGGCACTGTGTCACGATACTGTGTCACGGCGCTGTGTCATGACAACTTTCAACTCCCAGTCGCTTGTCGACCGCTGGGAACATTCTGAGCTGAAATTTATTTTGAGCTAATCCCTGATGTGTTGACAGGACGTCTGTCACACAATCATCAAAGTTAAGCCCCGTCTTTTTGTGTACTTGTTTGACATGTTCACATGTTTGATTAATCTGTCACTTGAATGCTGATGTTGGACAGCCATTTTCAAATTGATGCTTGTCGGCGGTTCTCAAGGCGGGGATAACTGCCTACAATGATCATTGCATTGCTCGTGCGGACTGAATTTATCAGCCATAATTAGAGAGGCACAATGTTATGAGGGATGACGTGTTTGACATACGATTAGCCCGCCTTCCACGCGCATGACCTCTTTCAGTCGAGGCCGTGTTGGGGGCGGGTAGGAAAATATCACTTTGTTGACATTTTAGTTTACTATCGTCCGTTTCTGTCGAACATGATAGAACGATCTAGAGAATGTGGGAAGCAGTAAGACTGCGTATTCCATTTCTAGAATGATAATCTGAAACAGGGTATAAAAGGGATAAGATTAAATGACGGGACAATTTTTCCATTCTTTTATCACGAGATGTGCTGTGCCATTATACTTTGTTGTGTGTAGATTTTTCTATTTCCTCGTAATACAATTTTGACCTCATTGTATTTTTATACACATTACCGGTACCAGCAAATCTGTAAGTTTATAATTTTAATCATATTTCTCTTGCTGTTATTATTTAAGTGAAGTTCACAAATTAAAAAGTTATTAATTGTAATTAGCTCTGGACTTGATTGTCGTTTTATTTGTTATTATTTTTAACCTTTGGTATCGTCCTCTATTATGGACTTTTTTTAGAACGAGCCATAGACAAAACTGAGAGATTAAATTCTCCTTTTAATAGCAGTCCGTACTACACAATCTTAAAACGTTTGCCGTATGGATGCACCAATCCCGCCCTTTTCTGTCAACCGTCCGTCACACTGTGACGATGATGAAGACTTCACAGGAGGAAATCACAAGGCCTGGTATTTTTTTAACTTGACGCGCGACACAGTGGCGTAGTGAGGGGGGGGGGGCAAGGGGGCAACATGCCCCGGGCGCTACTCACAAAGGGGCGCCAAATGGTATATTTTACTATAATATTGTATGGTTTTCGCATAGGGGGGGCGCTAAAAAGGTATTGGGGGCGCTAAAAAGGTATTGTGCCCCGGGCGCGAGATATGCTCGCTACGCCACTGGCGCGACGTGTACACATGTTATTATACTAAAAGTGAAAGTAAATCTTTTCATGTACAAAATGAAAACTAAACATTTGACAGACATTGGTAACAGACATTGGTACACAAAAAATTGGTAGACAGACATTGGTACACAAAGATAGGTACACAGACATTGGTATACAAAAATTGGTAGACAGACATTGGTACACAAAAATTGGTAGACAGACATTGGTACACAAAAGTTGATAGACTGATATTGGTACACTAAGTTAGACATTAGTACAAACAAATTATTAGACAGACCTTGGTACACAAAAATCGGAAGACAGGCATTGTTAGACAGACATTGCTAGGCCGACATTTGGACTTATAAGGCACAAGAAATGCTGCTTATTTCGGCGGGTTATTATTCAATAAATAATTCTTATGTTTAAAACCAACCGAGAGACATATAAGGAACATGTATGAATGCGTCACTGCACACTGGAACATATGAAATAGGTTATTACATGGTCTTTGTGTGCCTAGCACAGACCAGCAATCATTGAAGCTTTTGTGTGTGTGAATGTGTGTGTGTTGGGGGTGTGTTGTGAACCCCACCCCGTGTTCAATATTGGGCGAGTTATTGATTGATCAACTTACTTTAGGTCTTAGTGTTCAAGATGTCAAGTCTTGGTCCAACGGTACGACGTCAAGTCTTGGTCCAACGGTACGATGTCACGTCTTGGTCCAACGGTACGACGTCAAGTCTTGGTCCAACGGTACGATGTCAAGTCTTGGCCCAACGGTACGATGTCAAGTCTTGGTCCAACGGTACGATGTCAAGTCTTGGTCCAACGGTACGATGTCAAGTCTTGGTCCAACGGTACGATGTCAAGTCTTGGTCCAAAGTTATGATGTCAAGTCTTGGTCCAAAGTTATGATGTCAAGTCTTGGTCCAACGGTACAATCACAAGTCTTGGTCCAACGGAACGATGTCACGTCTTTGCGTTAAGTTACTATGTCTTTTTTTTTATTATACCGGTATGTTATTTTAGTAGATATTGAAACCAACAAATGGTCGGTTCCATTAGCTCTTTTTTCCCGAAAATAAGCAAAAACATTGAAAGGGAATCAATTGATAAATATTAAAACTTGGAACACTTTATATGTTTTCTAGATTCTTTCAGACTGCAGACTAAACTACAGACAAACTTGACAAACTAGTCTCATGACAACATTATAGTCAGAGAAACTTGACAAACTAGTCTCATGACAACATTATAGTCAGAGAAACTTGACAAACTAGTCTCATGACAACGTTATAGTCAGAGAAACTTGACAAACTAGTCTCATGACAACGTTATAGTCAGAGAAACTTGACAAACTAGTCTCATGACAACATTATAGTCAGAGAAACTTGACAAACCTTCTCATGACAACATTATAGTCAGAGAAACTTGACAAACTAGTCTCATGACAACATTATAGTCAGAGAAACTTGTTAAAGACTTGGTATAAATAAATAATAACAATTTTGCTCTCAAAAGGGGTGATTGGGGTGGGGGGTAATCAACTCCTGGTTCTGGGGATTTGCAAGTAGTTATTTCAAGTAAATTGTTCAGCATTATTCTCAGTTCAAATAGTAAGTGTGTTTTTTTATATATCCTCACAATAAGATTTATAGCATCTACTTATTCGTAAATAACGCATGATAAATATTCGGTCCACACTACCAACGACCACACCTTTCACTGTCCAACAATCACACTTTCTATTACCCTTTTCATTGCCCAACGACCACACTTTTCATTACCCAACGACCACACTTTCCATTACCCAACGACCACACTTTTCATTACCCAACGACCACACTTTCCATTACCCAACGACCACACTTTCCATTACCCAACGACCACACTTTCCATTACCCAACGACCACACTTTTCATTACCCAACGACCACACTTTTCATTACCCAACGACCACACTTTCCATTACCCAACGACCACACTTTCGATTACCCAACGACCACACTTTTCATTACCCAACGACCACACTTTCCATGGCCCAACGACCACACTTTTCATTGCCCAACGACCACACTTTCCATGGCCCAACGACCACACTTTCCATGGCCCAACGACCACACTTTCTATTGCCCACCAACCACACTTTTCATTGCCCAATGTCAAATATTCGGGCTCATAGATGAACCCTCTGGCTCATCCCAGAATATTTTGGTTGTCTAAGGTCTTCTATGTCAATTACTTCGCCTGGTTATTAATTCCAATCACAGCAACTGGCGTGAATATAATACTCTGTCTTTGACAAGAAGTTCAACAAGGTCCACTGTAAACTAGCAGTACTTTATTATTCAGGCTATATAACCACACAACGACCACACTTTCCATTTCCCACTAACCACACTTTCCATTGCCCAACAACCACACTTTCCATTTCCCAACGACCACAGTTTCCATTTCCCACTAACCACACATTCCATTTCACAACAACCACATTTTCCATTTCACAACAACCACACTTTCCATTTCACAACAACCACACTTTCCATTTCCCACCAACCACACATTCCATTTCACAACAACCACACTTTCCATTTCACAACAACCACACATTCCATTTCACAACAACCACACATTCCATTTCATAACAACCACACATTCCATTTCACAACAACCACACATTCCATTTCCCAACAACCACACATTCCATTTCACAACAACCACACATTCCATTTCACAACAACCCCACATTCCATTTCCCACTAACCACACATTCCATTTCACAACAACCACACTTTCCATTTCACAACAACCACACTTTCCATTTCACAACAACCACACTTTCCATTTCACAACAACCACACTTTCCATTTCACAACAACCACACTTTCCATTTCACAACAACCACACTTTCCATTTCACAACAACCACACTTTCCATTGCAACTCCGCGGTAGACCGCCAGAAATAAAACATAAAAACTTTCTAGTTGCTGCCATAACATGCATGCGCCCTGAACACTAATCTTATCACTTCATTTACCACAAAACTTACCCCTAATGAGCTTAGTTAGTCTCTGGGTTTTTAACTTCACCAATGACGTCAGGGTGTGTGTGTGTGTGTGCGTGTGTATGTGTGTGTGTGTGGTTGGGGGGTCGCTGACGATCGGATTATCGTAAAATAATCACAGACCCTGTCTTCCTTTAATATGCCATCAGACTTCAGACTCGTAGTAACAAAAAAGAGCAAAAACATTAAAAAATAACAGTTTTAAATTAAAATGACACACATTACATACCCGTGTTTTAGTCAATTCACAGAAATAATGATACTCCGTCGCAAGCTATTCCACTAAAAGATAGGGCATGTACATCCAAGCTGGCATATGACGTACCAATACTGATATCGAAACTCAGTGTAAGGGGCAGAGCACCCTCACTTCATTTGTAACGTCCCAATGCACTCCTGCGCGGCAGACGACTGTACGGTTTTAATCCCAGCAATACGGAAACAGTTTTCTCACAGCCACAAGTGGTCGGGGTGTGGGTGGGGGGTACGTGGGTCTTTAGTTCCTGCTCAGTCCTCCGTGACGTTCAGAATCTCCACCCCCCACCCTTTACTCGTATACTTCACACCTGTCATGTATACCATAGTCGGACCTTTAATAAAAGTTTGACCTTTTCAAACATTGTCAGACCTCTGTTTCGTTGTCGGACCTGTTGGTCATAGTCAAACCTCTTAGGTCATAGTCGGACCTTTCAGCTCTATTCGAGCCTTGTCAGACCTTGTCGTAGAGTTTGATACTCCAGGTTAGTGTTAACAAGATCTCGCTCTGTTACACAAAATGGAACAAAGATGTTTTTAATGACAATGTATTTCTTTAGTTACCTCTTAGTACACCGTGCACTGTGTGTGCACTGAGCACGACCCTGTCTGTGAAAACGTCCAGTTCACACCAAATGTTGCGCCACTCGTCCAGGTTGGTGACCCCCCTCGCTAACTCCACCACAATTAAATTGATCCGTACCAAAAATAGGGCCATATCCCCCCCAACCCTGTACTGTTATCGACCATCTGAGCAGTTTTATCTGTTACACGAGCAGAATCTGTTACTCTGTGAATGTAACTAGACGCTTTATACTCACCAGCGTTGTGATAGTGTACCCTGTGAATGTAACTAGACACTTAAACTAACCAGCGTTGTGATAGAGGATCTTCTCAAGTCTGTACTCCGTCAACTCCTCACTGATTGGAGTTTGAAATCGTTAGCTACATTGTCGTGGCCCAGGTGTTTAGATATACTGACTACACGTACTGCAAATACACCATGGACAGTAACTCTGCCACTTACAGTCACATACATCATGGGCGCAACAGTGGGTCAATGATAATCAAGGGCGTCACAATGGTTCAAAGGTGACCTCGGGCGACACAGTTTCTCATTGGTAACCAAGGGTGATAAAGTAGAACAATGGTAATCAAGGTTAACTGTCATAGCCTGTGTGTTGACCTAATTTTATTTCAGCGTAGCGCCAAAGCGTTCACCACTTATCTTCCCCTTTATAAAGTTGTCATATTGACGTCACCGATGAAATGTGTAGCGCTCCGCGATTACCCACCCCTCCCTTGAATGAAAAAAGTTTTTTTTACGTTAAAATTTGTTCTCAAGAATGCTATCGGGTCATGCAATTTCTAGAATTTCTTTTCTGGAGGATTCCAACTCACTCCCTATAAATAAGCCGGCAGATTCGCCAGCCGGTATAGTTATTTCCTAGACACGAAACTTACGAGACGTAACAAGCTTAAACCAGCTTAAAAGATTTTACTCCTTGTGTGTATGTAAATATTCATATGTGTATCATACGAGGATTATACTTTTTGTACTTGCTGTGCTGTGAGTTAGTATAGTTTTTTACTTGCTGTGCTGTGAGTTAGTATACTTTTTTGTATATTTATATAAATTTAATAATATAATTACATTGACTGTTGTTAATATCACGTGTTTTGATGTCGTTTTTATTTGCATCCTGGTTCTGCAGTCATTTGTTACATACTTGTTTTATAAAGGCTGAAGAATTGAGCAACGCTCCCCACTTTAAACAAAATACAGCTCAAGTCGAGGCTTCTAGTCAAGTCGAGGCTTCTAGTCAAGTCAAGGCTTTTAGTCAAGTCGAGGCGTCTAGTCAAGTCGAGGCTTCTAGTCAAGTCAAGGCTTCTAGTCAAGTCGAGGCATCTAGTCAATGCAAGGCTTCTAGTCAAGTCGAGGCTTCTAGTCAAGTCAAGGCTTCTAGTCAAGTCGAGGCTTCTAGTCAAGTCAAGGCTTCTAGTCAAGTCGAGGCTTCTAGTCAAGTCGAGGCTTCTAGTCAAGTCAAGGCTTTTAGTCAAGTCGAGGCTTCTAGTCAAGTCAAGGCTTTTAGTCAAGTCGAGGCGTCTAGTCAAGTCGAAGCCTTAATCCAGAGTTGCCAGATTGGGTTTTTTTACGCTTATTTTTTTAATGGCTTTTTCAGATGTATTGACTGTTAATAAAATTGTTTGGCTTTTGGCTCTTTCTTGGCTTTTTTAAAATTGACATTAACAAACCGTTTATCAAGGACAAGAACAAACGGACAATGTTTTGTTTGTTGTGAGCTTGTAAGTGTAAGTACATGTTAGGGTCTAGAGTTGTCACTTCATCTAAGCCGCGCATGGGCATTGCACAACATTTCATGTGGTAAATACTTATTTTAAGTAATCTGCAACTGTCATTGTCAGTAACGCGGTGAATATGGTGATGGGTAGGCTGGATGTCGTGAGCCTGTCTGTCTTGTGGCTTGACTGGTTATGCTGGATTTAATGAGTTAGACTGTATGCAACTTGATTGGTTATGCTGGATGTCGTGAGCCTGTCTGTCTTTTGGCTTGATACATTAAGCTGGATCCCATCAAATGACTAAAGTGTACTTAAAGTAGTGACAACTTACAGGAGGCATGATGATATATTAAATTGGAAAAGTTACAAATTGCCGTAGTCTTGACTTATCATTGCTCAATCCTCACAGCGGACCCTCACGATTGCCCTGTAATAATATTAAATCAAGTTTCAAGGTCATCTGTTTTGGATTGGAATTAAATTTTCTACTTTTTGCTGTGGACAACATCAACATGAATGCAGGTGAAAAAAGTCTTATGTGTTGATTGGAAATACGAAGCAATGTTTGAGAAAGTTTACCTACCCACAAAAATAAAGATGGACTCCCCACAGATAGAATGTTGGGCTCCCTACAGATAGAAAGATGGACTCCCCACAGACATAAATATGGGCTCCCCACAGATATAAAGATGGGCTCCCACAGAGAGAAAGTTGGGCTCCCAACAGATAGAAAGATGGGCTCCCAACAGATAGAAAGTTGGGCTCCCCACAGATAGAAAGATGGACTCCCCACAGATAGAAAGTTGGGCTCCCCACAGATAGAAAGTTGGGCTCCCCACAGATAGAAAGTTAAGCTCCCCACAGATAGAAAGATGGGCTCCCCACAGATAGAAAGATGGACTCCCCACAGATAGAAAGTTGGGCTCCCCACAGATAGAAAGTTGGGCGCCCCACAGATAGAAAGTTGGGCGCCCCACAGATAGGGAACAGTTTTGGTTCGGAGTGCTCCAGCATGGATCTTTAATGGAACTCGCCAGCTTCGCACTTCAGGGATCGTTCGCAAATTACATCACGCAAAAAAGACCTATTTAGACCCCCACTCCCCTCCTGTCACGAATGGAACAAATTCTTTACCCCCCCCCCCCCCCCCAATTTTAGTGACACGTCACACCTAAAAAAAATCAAAACATACATAAAATGTTCCTAACTAAACAAAGATTTTATTTTATTCTTTAACACTTTCTCTTAATGATAATGGGTTAAGATGTAGAGAAATCTGTGACGCCAAACAACGAAGTCAACCCTGCGCCGAATGTAAAATGGCCACAACAGTTTATGCACAAAGGGTGTTTCGGGACTGAGGTTCACGTTACATATAATACCCGAGGCAATTTCGAGCTCAAATTAATGTGTTTAAAATTAATTGAATAAAGATTGACGCAATTTGCGAACGACCCCTTACATGTCTAGCAATTCCAATTAGTAATGCAGTAGATGAGAGAATATTCTCTCTCGTCATATATTATCTTTTTTTTAAAAAAAACATTGCAAGAAAGAGAATGCAGCTTAAACTTTAGACGCTATTGTAAGAGTCGGGGCAGAAATTTTACAAGCAAATAATAAATGTTTAATAGACTTTTACAAATTTACTTCAGACAAGGTCTATGGTACAACCGATTAGATCAGACAAAGTCTATGGTACAACAGATTACATCAGACAAAGTCTAAATAGGGCATTACAGATAACTCAGACAAAGTCTACGGTACTACAGATTACACCAGACAATCTCTATATATGGCATTACAGATAAATCAGACAAAGTCTATGATATTACATATTACATCAAAGTCTATGGTACTACAAATTACAATCTTGAGAAAATGATGACCTTGAGGTTTTCTTGTGAATTTTAATGTCAGTATCATTATTCATGTGTCACTTTCGAGTACGACCGTCTTTTCTTTGAACTGTGTTCAAATAATGTCAATAGTTCCCTAAATATCAGCCACTTGACGACATTTATCGTGCCACATATATATTTAGCTTTTTCAGGGGCTTTCATCATATCACAATTTGGCTTTTCACCAAAATTTCAATCTGGCAACCTACCCTTGGTTATCTTCGCATGCAAAGGACGAAAAATAACCGAGAAGCCAGTACAGGAACTTCTCATTCCTGCCAAAGACAATCAGGGACTGGAACAAGCTTTCAAAAGGAACAGTTGAGGCGACAACACTTGAGACATTTGCGTCTATTGTCTCAGGCCTTCCAACCCCCAGTACATGATACCCTCACTAAGTAACTCTTGCAACCGGTGAAATATCCTCTACATTCATAGGAGCCAGAATGATCAATAAATTGATCGTTGGCCCTTAATATATAGAAAAAGAAGACGACGAAACGAGCCTGTAACATTACTGAATGTCATTGTAATTCAGTATGTTATATAATACTTAATGTTTAACTATGGTCCTTTCTTTCTGTTACCTCTGTCACCCTTAATTTTATTCACCCATCTCAAGAATTGAATAGGTCCGATATATCACACAGTTCTTTATTCACATAATTGATACAAATATAATGCTTGAACTAGTTAAATCCATGTAACAGATGTAGTTACAATATAACATGAGAAATCTTACACACTTTAATATAATTCTATTCATGAATTCACATCACATTGAAATATGGCTTCCATCTCTCTCTGACCAAAAAACGTGCCCTCCCTAATGGCGTCCAGCCTCACACTCTAAAAGTCATGCTATCTTCCTACACCACAAAAAACTAGTTCCCCTTATTCTCATCCTATGATTAAATCACTACGCCACCGTGCATAGGAATAAATAATGCAGTCATGTGACTGAGTACCATTCACTCGTTGTGTTACAATATCCTCTACATTCATAGGAGCCAGAATGATCAATAAATTGATCGTTGGCCCTTAATATATAGAAAAAGCAGACGACGAAACGAGGCAAATCTTAAAGCAGATTACATTCGCCCAACACCATAAAAGGGGACGTAACTGTAAACTAAGTAGAACAGTGGTAAGCAAGGGGCGTAACTGTGACTCTTATGGGCTTTTTTTTTTTAATAGATATTTTTATTATTGGGCATTTAACATAAATAATTACATAAAAGGCACGTTTGGTCCCGATTTATTTGAGAACCGCTGTTAGAAGGAGCTGTTTGAGAATCACTGTTAGAAGGAGCTGTTTGAGAACCACTTTTAGAAGGAACTGTTTGAGATCCACTGTTAGAAAGAGCTGTTTGAGAACCAAGCGTTCAAATGGCGTACAGATAAAACATTATTCACTGCGTATTTGTTCTCTATTAAAAGCGAATGCTTGTTTTTCATGTTTTGTTAACAAAAGGACATTAGGGGTAAGGGTAGGGATAGGGGGACGGGGCGGCAAGAAGGGTTGTGTAAACACGTGGTGTAGAGTACACAGAACGGTTTCAATGGTTGGACCTTTGGTAGGGAGCACATACACTTTTACACCAGGGAACACGTACACTTTTACAACAGGGAACACATACACTTTTACACCAGGGAGCACTACACTTTTACACCAGGGAACACGTACACTTTTACACCAGGGAACACATACACTTTTACACCAGGGAGCACATACACTTTTACACCAGGGAACACACACTTTTACACCAGGGAGCATATACACTTTTACACCAGGGAACACGTACACTTTTACACAGGGAATCACATTTAACCCTACACTGGAAATACATCAAGGCATATACAGTTAGATTTAGAGGGGAACATGTACATGCTATATAAAGGGAACCTTTACAGAGGAACCTGTGGACGTGAATGCAGAACTGATAATGTTGGAACACTGCTGATTTGGACATGAACACTGGAAAAATACATTTGATGACATGGTACGACATGATGCTAGTTGTGCAACCAGTGGCTTACCTAGGATTAGTGCCCCCGAGGAGGGACAAGCTTTTTGACGCACCCCTTCGACGAAAAAATGTACAGTTGGGCGAAAAATTTCACCCCTTTGTATACGTTTTTTTTAAATGTGCCACCCGGGACGGACAGCCCCCCTCTTCCTACGCCACTGCATGCAACCAACCATAGTATGACATGGAGCACAATACACGACATGGGGCGTAACAGGAAGATGATATTAGACATACAATGACATAAATAGGGCACAAGGAGTTAGGTGGAGCGATTGCATAATTTCACTTCAGACTTTAGACGTTACTCTTTAGACCGTACATCTTGTACACCTTGTACATCGTGTGGGATTCATGATTTCATTTTGGATAGTCAGGTCCAGAAATACACTTCTCATATTTTTCCACAATTTACAATTTATCCGTCACTGTTATGTACACATACTTCACCACTGCCACCATCACATAATCCACCACTGCCATTTACACGTAAACACATATGTACATGTCATATGTGTGCTGATGTACATGTCAGATGTGCACTAAGGTGTGCTGAAGTAAATATCAGATGTGCACTAAGGTGTACTGATGTACATGTCAGATGTGTATTAAGGGGTACTGAAGTGCATGTCAGATGTGCACTAAGGTGTACTGATGAACATGTTAGATGTGTACTAAGGTGTGCTGATGTACATGTCAGATGTGTACTAAGGTGTGCTGATGTACATGTCAGATGTGCACTAATGTGTGCTGATGTACATGTCAGATGTGTACTAAGGTGTGCTGATGTACATGTCAGATGTGTACTAAGGTGTGCTGAAGTACATGTCAGATGTGTACTAAGTGGTACTGAATGTTTCTATGTTTCCTGGTAACATTAATCTGTGAAACTGTAAAATAATCAAATGAATTGAAATTACTTCCATAGTAAAAGACACTACTAAATAGCGATCAACACAGCTTGACACAATTAGTTACTCAAATTTCAACAAGTCGTTTTTTCATCATGTGGTACACAACCCCCCCCCCCCCCAATCCATTTTTACACTGAATAATTCAAACAGGATTCTCCAAAGCCCCCCCCCCCCACCCCCAACTAATTTCTACTCACCCATTCAGATCTGTTCTTCTCACACACTCAGATCTGTCCTCCTCATACACTCCTGTCTCACTTGAACCCTCACACTCATCCACACACTCCTTGCTCCCTCTCTCGTGTTTACAGTCACTTTGATGGAGAGATTAGACAAAAAGGGCCTAAGGCCAAGGAAATCTTTGACCCAAATATCAGAAGGTTCCCCACTACAAAAAACAGTTTTCAACTGTCAAAAAATGTCGGCCTGAAGGATACATATCATCTGGTGGAGGTGGGGGGGTCAACAATCTGGTCATTTGGTGGAGGGCATTTGGGGGGGTCAACAATCTGGTCATTTGATGAAGGGCATTTGGTGGGGGGGTCAACAATCTGGTCATTTGATGGAGTGCATTTGGTGTGGGTTCAACAATCTGGCCATTTGGTGGAGGGCATTTGGTGGGGGGTCAACAATCTGGCCATTTGATGAAGGGCATTTGGTGGGGGTCAAAAATCTGGTCATTTGATGGAGGGAATTTGGTGGAGGGGATTTCGTGGAGGGGTCAACACTCAGGTCATTTGGTAAAGGGCATTTGGTGGAGGGGTCAAAACTCAGGTCATTTGGTAGAGGGCATTTAGTGGAGGGGATTTTGTGGAGGGGTCAACACTAAGGTCATTTGGTGGAGGGCATTTGGTGGAGGGCATTTGGGGGAGGGGATATGTTGGAGGGATCAACACTCTGGTCATTTGGTGGAGGCATTTGGTGGAGGGGATTAGGTGGAGGGGTCAACACTCAGGTCATTTGGTGGAGAGCATATGGTGGAGGGCATTTGGTGGAGGGGTCAACTCTCAGGTTCTCTTGTTTCTTTTTCCCACCATCGTTCATGTTGCCTGGGAAATCTTAGTTCTACAAATGCGCACTTGAGTACGTGTCTGATTTCTCTGCAGTACAGGCAATGTGAGAGTGACTGGTGTTATGATCTCAAGCAGAGCTCAAATGTTATATTAATGGAGCGAAGGAAATGGGGTGGGTGCGCCTCGGAAATGGCCCATCCTCCATTAGTTGATAAAAACAGGTGAAGTGAATTTGGTTGTTGTTCCCCCACTCCCAAAATGAAAAAAGTGCGGGTCAGCCATTGTGTGATTCAACCATTGTGTGGGTCAGCCATTGTATTGTGTGGGTCAGCCATTGTATTGTGTGGGTCAGCCTTTTGTGTGGGTCAGCCATTGTACAGGTCGGCCATTGTTCAGGTCAGCCATTGTACGGATGAGCCGTCGTGCGGGTTAGCCATTGTGTTGGTCAGCCATTGTGTTGGTCAGCCATTGTGTTGGTCAGCCATTGTGTTGGTCAGCCATTGTGTTGGTCAGCCATTGTATTGTGTGGGTCAGCCATTGTGTGGGTTAACCATTGTGCAGGTCAGCCATTGTGCAGGTCAGCCATTGTGCAGGTCAGCCATTGTGCGGGTCAGCATTGTGCGCGTCAGCCATGTTGCGGGTCAGCCATTGTTTGGGTCAGCCATTGTGCGGGTAAGCCCTTGTTTGTGTCAGCCATTGTGCGGGAAAGCCACTGTTTAGGTCAGCCATTGTGCTGGTCAGCCATTGTGCGGATTAGCCATCGTGCGGGTCAGCAATTGTGTGGGTCAGCCATTGTTTGGGTCAGCCATTGTGCGGGTCAGCCATTGTTTGGGTCAGCCATTGTGCGGGTAAGCCCTTGTTTGTGTCAGCCATTGTGCGGGTCAGCCACTGTTTGGGCCAGCCATTGTGCTGGTCAGCCATTGTGCGGATTAGCCATCGTGCGGGTCAGCCATTGTGTGGGTCGGCCATTGTGTGGGTCAGCCACTGTGTGGGTCAGACATTGTCGTGAAAATTTCCATTTTAACATGATCGTTGTGTCAACATTATCTTTCGGCACCTCATTGGCAACACAGCTCAATCTTATTGTTTTGTCTCTCGTGTGTTATGCAAACGGGACTCCCACATTTGCTGCTGGCTGTTGAAGAGGATCTTAAACTTGAATTGTGGGCAATTAAAAGACAGGATTGGGCAACCGTTGGAAAGCTGTTTTTTTTAAAATATATATAAATATGATCAATGTTCATCCTTGTTTTCTGTTTCATCAAACTATTGCGTAGTCAAATTGTTGAGCTGAACGACTGTCAGCAGGTAGAATGAGGCGTTAAATTAAAAGTGGCGATAGCAATTCAAATGTATCAAAGATAAAATTTTAAATGTATCAAAGATAAACTTTCAAACGCATCAAAAGAAATTTCAAATGTATCAAAGTTAAAAGTTCAAATGAACCGAAGAGGGACAATATATACCCCTCATGTACACAGTTATCTATCATGGCTTGCAAATTAAAAATTCTCTCCATGAAGTATCTAACTTCTTGATTATTCTCTCAATAATTCTTCCATGCATCAATTTCTAATGAAATATTAATAAGAGTGTTGGACTGCCATTAAGCTGTAACATAGATCAATTAGACATAATTTCTAAGATTTATTTCTTATAATATTTTAAATTTCAATTTTATAAGGTAAGTATTTAAGGCTATTGACCCCAGAAAGACAAAGACTAGTATACCACCACCACCACCACCACCCCCAAACACACAATAACACACACATACACAAACTCTCTCTCTCTCACACACACACACGCATACACACACATATATATTATTTAACGATATATTGTGTTATGCTGTATTGTGTTCTATTTTATTATGATATATTTTATTATGATATATTGTATTATGATATATTGTATTATGATATATTGTATTATGATATATTGTATTATGATATATTGTATTATGATATATTGTATTATGATATATTGTATTATGATATATTGTATTATGATATTATGTATTATGATATATTTTATTATGATATATTGTATTATGATATATTGTATTATGATATTTTGTATTATGATATATTGTATTATGATATATTGTATTATGATATATTGTATTATGATATACTGTATTATGATATATTGTATTATGATATATTGTATTATGATATATTGTATTATGATATATTGTATTATGATATATTGTATTATGATATATTGTGTTGTATTGTGTTACGATGTATTGTGTTATGATGTATTGTGTTATGATGTATTGTGTTATGATGTATTGTGTTATGATGTATTGTGTTATGATGTATTGTGTTATGATGTATTGTGTTATGATGTATTGTGTTATGATGTATTGTGTTATGATGTATTGTGTTATGATGTATTGTGTTATGATGTATTGTGTTATGATGTATTGTGTTATGATGTATTGTGTTATGATGTATTGTGTTATGATGTATTGTGTTATGACATATTTTGTTATGATGCGTTATGGCAGGATATATAGTTTTAGGGTGTTTGCATTATGCTGCATGCTTTACATGTCTTTATTTACATCTCTTTATTTACATCTCTTTACTTACATCTCTTTATTTACATCTCTTTATTTACATCTCTTTATTTACATGTCTTTATTTACATCTCTTTATTTACATCTCTTTATTTTCATTTCTTTTCCTAGTCATCAAATTGCGAACTTATAATGTCACAGCGCCATTAATATGCCATGAGTTTGAAGGTTCTACAAAGTAAACCAAGTCATTTCATTGTCACGGTGTAATCCAAGTCATTTAATTGTCATGGTGTAAACCAAGTCATTTCATTGTCATGGTGTAAACCATGTCATTTTATTATCATGTTGAAAACCAAGTCATTTCATTGTCATGGTGTAAACCTAGTCATTTCATTGTCACGGTGTAAACCAAGTCATTTCATTGTCACGATGTAAACCAAGTCATTTAATTGTCATGGTGTAAACCAAGTCATTTAATTGTCACGGTGTAAACCAAGTCATTTAATTTTCATGGTATAAACCAAGCAAAATTCCCATATTTTAAAACTTGTTATAACAAGCCATTCCAATGTATTGCTTGAGTGAGCTAAAGAGGGTTCTCAAATGTGATAAATATCAGCTAAGGAGGAGAAGAGCAACAGAGAAATTGGAAACTCATAAAGAAATAGATCTCTTAATGTGCTATTAAAATAAAACAATGTTTTCATTAAGCCGCTGCACCTGCCAAAATTACTCAAAATGTGGATTCACTGCAGCGTTGTAAAGGATTGTATTTATCTTTAAACCAACACAGCACCAGATCACGTCACGGGGCTGATAATGTTAGGGTAGCAACAGATCACGTCACGGAGCTGCTAATTGTAGGGTAGCACCAGATCATGTCACTGGGCTGCTAATGGTAGGGTGGCACCAGATCATGTCACTGGGCTGCTAATGGTAGGGTAGCACCAGATCATGTCACTGGGCTGCTAATGGTAGGGTAGCAACAGATCATGTCACGGGGCTGCTAATTGTAGGGTAGCACCAGATCATGTCACGGGGCTGCTAATGTTAGGGTAGCACCAGATCATGCACGGGGCTGCTAATTGTAGGGTAGCAACAGATCATGTCACGGGGCTGCTAATTGTAGGGTAGCAACAGATCACGTCACGGGGCTGCTAATGTTAGGGTAGCACCAGATCATGCACGGGGCTGCTAATTGTAGGGTAGCACCAGATCATGTCACGGGGCTGCTAATTGTAGGGTAGCACCAGATCATGTCACTGGGCTGCTAATGGTAGGATGGTACCAGATCATGTCACGGGGCCGCTAATGGTAAGGTAGCACCAGATCACGTCACGGGGCTGCTAATTGTAGGGTAGCACCAGATCATGTCACTGGGGTGCTAATGTTAGGGTAGCACCAGATCACGTCACGGGGCCGCTAATGGTAGGGTAGCACCAGATCATGTCACTGGGCTGCTAATGGTAGGGTAGCACCAGATCATTTATAGGGGCCGCTACTGGTAGGCTAGCACCAGATCATGTCACTGGGCTGCTAATGTTAGGTTAGCACCAGATCATGTATAGGTGCCACTAATGACAGGATAGTTTAACGGTTAAACTGAAGAAAGAAATGCATTATAATCCACACAAAAAAGTTCTGGCCCCACAGCTATGACTGTTCGTGCACGACCCCAGCATCGAGACAATGGCAGTTAGTGTGTGGCCACATCACTAAGACGTTTATCTTGTAGGAGAGTTGCCATTGGAGTTCTAAATTTTATACACCTGTCTATAGATAGTTTAGCTTTGATGAATATACCATAGAGTGCACTGATATGTGTACCATAAACTGCACTCGCAGATGTACCATAAACTGCTTTGGTAGATGTACCATAAACTGCTTTGGTAGGTGTATCATAGACTGCTTTGGTAGATGTATCATAAACTGCTTTGGTAGATGTATCATAGACTGCTTTGGTAGATGAACCATAAACTGCTTTGGTAGATGTACCATAAACTGCTTTGGTAGATGTATCATAAACTGCTTTGGTACATGTACCATAGACTGATTTGGTAGATGTACCATAGACTGCTTTGGTAGATGTACCATAACCTACAGTTTTAATGGCAGAATAACAGACACACAAAGGATACAATTACTGCTAAATACCTGCCCTAAACATTTCGTTACTTTCTCATTTATCTCCTTCCTAACACAAGCCCGCCCAAGCACCACACACCAAATCCCCACACATCCAAACCCCGCACATACACTTCTCCGTGATAATCCTCACACTGCCCAATTAATTTTACCCCCACCCATTCCCCCCTTTTACATACCAACTGCCAAAAACACAAAAACAACACACAAAATGTAGGGCGCAGATTTTCCCCTTCCGCCCCTCTATTGTTCATACAGAAACCCGAGGCCACCCCACACAGAAACGAAGCTGATTACAACGGTTAATAACGCTCTACACTTTCCCCATTGTGAACGACCTGTCTGGCAGACGCGTTCTTGGCGGGCCGTGAGCTGTTTTTTAACCGCACCTTGCTCGCTGCTTTAAGACTTTTAGCCTGCGGGTCGGTTTATGGAGATGCTGTTAAATGGCATTGTTAGAAAAGCTGTGCAAGGAACTTTGTTGGTCATTTTAAAAAAAAAAAAAGTTTATACGTAGCAACAGTCTTGCATGAATTCATTCAGGGAAAGATAGGCACATGTTTCAGTGGCCATTATAATCTACATAAGTTTTATAATCAACATCTGTTTTATAATCAAAATCTGTTTTATAATCAAAATCTGTTTTATAATCTACATAAGTTTTATAATCTACATAAATTTTATAATCTACATAAGATTTATAATCTACATCTGTTTTATAATCTACATAAGTCTTATAATCTACATAAGTTTTATAATCTACATCTGTTTTATAATCAAAATCTGTTTTATAATCAACATATGTTTTATAATCTACATAAGTTTTATAATCGACATCAGTTTTTCAAAATGGCCGATCTTGACCCACTACCGGGTCACACAATATGTATATATACATTTTGAAAAATACTTGGTAGCGAAAAAAAATATCTAGAACACGTAGGTAAAGTCTCACCTAGGTATTCTATTTTTTTTTCATCGCGACCCCGTATTGTTGTTGTCGTAATCTGGTAACGGGTCAAGCTCTGGCCTTTTGAGAAGACCTAAGCATTTGTTTGTGCTGGTTTTTTGGGTTTTTTGTTGTTGCTGTTATTTTTTTGGTTGTTGTTTTTCGTTAACTCCGTCTCCCCATCCAACACACATGCACACACACATAACTAAAGTCAGTAATTAAATGCAAGCAGGAATATATATTCTCGGATGTGATAGATGTCATTCGGATGTGACAGATGTCATTCGGATGTGATAGATGTCATTCGGATGTGATATATGTCATTCGGATGTGATAGATGTCATTCGGATGTGATATACGTCATTCGGATGTGATAGATGTCATTCGGATGTGATAGATGTCATTCGGATGTGATAGATGTCATTCGGATGTGATCGATGTAATCCTTAGAATATTTTCATCCAATTACGCCACAGGAAGATGGGGGAGGGGGGGACACCTTATCACTATGTTGAGTAACACCAGCACGGTCCAAAGTGTTTACCTCTATCGCCATTACATTTCCCGGCATGCTCAGGTCGATAGTCCATAGGAGGTTGAGTTGCTTTACTTCTGCTAAATGTCCACCCAGGCCTTTTTGATGACGTATCACAAGCTCAAGACCCCTCCCCATATTAGGCAGATGGTTAAGAAATAAATAGAGGGTAAGGGTCAATAACTTTAATCTAATCCCAAAGTTTCATTCGTTTTCGCCTAACCGGAAATTTCAGGTTAACAACAATCAGTTTAATCAGCTGGACACTTGTAACACAAAGATATTTAACAGGCTTCTGTTTTATTCCCCTACTTTTTGTGTAAGGGTAAGAGTTTGGTTAATAATATATATATATACAAAACTGTATGGGCATGCACATCTGTTTTATGTTATCTTATATGTGAAGAAACCCGTTGAGTGGCTCCCGAAGGAGAAATATTTAACTGACCGGGCCACCAAAAAGTAAGTGTGAGAAACGCTGCCATACATAATATGAGGGAGGGGGGGACAGGATTATTGCCTCGCCGTGCTAAGTGCTTCATCGTTGCTCAGTGCTACATCATATATTGCTGCTCAGTGCTACATCATATATTGCTGCTCAGTGCTACATCATATATTGCTGTTCAGAGCTACATCAAACATTGCTGTTCGTTGCTGCATCATATATTTTTTCTTATGATGTAATGCATTATATGACATGAAAAGTCTTTTTAGGACTGTCTGTAGGACTGTCTGTAGGACTGTCTGTAGGACTGTCTGTAGGACTGTCTGTAGGGCTTTCTGTGGGCCTATTGTTTAAAGGCCGGCTGGTAAGGTGTAGGACTGTCTGTAGGACTATTGTTTAATGGCCGGCTGGTAAGGTGTAGGGCTGTCTGTGGGCCTATTGTTTAAAGGCCGGCTGGTAAGGTGTAGGACTGTCTGTAGGACTATTGTTTAAAGGCCGGCTGGTAAGGTGTAGGACTGTCTGTAGGACTGTCTGTAGGACTATTGTTTAATGGCTGGCAGATATTCTAGAAAATTGGAAGTTAACTTTTTGTAACACTTGGACCCACCAGGTATTTTCTCAAAATAACTCGACCTGGTGTACAAAAAAACTGCATCCGGTTAAGCCCTAGTACACAACATTTTGTGAACTTCTTGTGCACTCCATAACCTCTAGCTGTCACTGCTTGTGGGCACGTACTTCTAGATGCACCGCTACTTAAATTTCCAATCTTGTGAATGCACATAAAAGAATAGATGGCAGGGAGTTACAAGCTGGAAAGGGTTGCGTAAGGAGATACGCGCTGAAATGGATGGGGTGGTGGTGGTGGTGGTAGTGGGGTGGTGGTGGTGTGACTAGATGCAGGTGGTGGGGTGACGAGTTACACCCCTAAAATTAAAGCCTGCGTCCCAAGTGATCTGAGAAATATCGATACAATTAATTTGTATAAGTTGCTTAGCATGAAATGTTTACAGGGTCCTTAAGAAACTTAACCTGGGGAAACAATCTCTGTTTAAACTGCACAATACATCTGGCGTGCAGTTTCTAAGAATGTTTACAGTAGATGAATAGACAGTGGGAAGGTGAGCACTAGCCTGAACTCAGCTGACAACATTCGCCCTGGGCGCCCAGACTCAGAGTTCCGCTTCCCACATCTGGTCATGACGTGACGTCACGATAAGGTCCACCTTTTGTTATCGCATTTCATATATTTGAAGACGAGCACAGGACTTGTAACAAAAGTGGCAAAGAGGGAAGGGTACGGTGGAGGGCAGGTGGGAAATAAATGGGGGTCTGTTCAAGACGCTCGCATAAGACATAAGCCATAAGACATAAGACATAAGCCATAAGACATAAGACATAAGGCATAAGACATAAGACATAAGGCATAAGACATAAGACATAAGACATAAGACATAAGACATAAGGCATAAGACATAATACATAAGACATTACAATCTAGCATTGCTATATTTTGATGGGGTGAATAGCAACGGTTTAGTGATAGAGAGAGATAGAGAGAGTGATAGAGAGAGATAGAGAGAGATAGAGAGAGAGATAGAGAGAGAGATAGAGAGAGAGAGAGATAGAGAGAGATAGAGAGAGAGAGATAGAGAGAGATAGAGAGATAGAAAGAGAGATAGAGAGAGATAGAGATAGATAGAGAGAGAGATAGAGATAGATAGAGAGAGAGATAGAGAGAGAGAGAGCGAGAGATAGAGAAAGAGATAGAGAGAGATAGAGAGAGATAGAGAGAGAGATAGAGAGAGATAGAGAGAGAGATAGAGAGAGAGATAGAGAGAGATAGAGAGAGAGATAGAGAGAGAGATAGAGAGAGATAGAGAGAGATAGAGAAAGATAGAGAGAGAGAAATAGAGAGAGAGGGAGAGAGAGTCAGAGAGAGATGGGGCAGATGTACATATATATATGTGTGTAAAGCGAGGGAGATAGAGCGAGAGAGAGCAAGAGGGAGATATAGAGAGATAGATCGAGATAGAGGGATTAAGAAAAACAGAGAGAGAGAGTGGGGGGCAAAGAGAGAAAGTGATAGAGAGAGAGAAAAAGCGAGGGAGACAGAGTGAGAGAGAGCGAGAGAGAGAGAGCTATAGAGAGCAAGAGAGAGAGAGAGGGTGAGGGTGTCTGTATAGATTGGTAAAATAAGAGCCGTTTCGATTCTTCTAATTTTAAAAGAGTCGCACAATGAGACACACACAACATCCAGTCTCACACACAACATCCAGTCTCACACACAACATCCAGTCTCACACACAACATCCAGTCTCACACACAACATCCAGTCTCACACACAACATCCAGTATCACACACAACATCCAGTCTCACACACAACATCCAGTCTCACACACAACATCCAGTCTCACACACAACATCCAGTCTCACACACAACATCCAGTCTCACACACAACATCCAGTCTCACACACAACATCCAGTCTCACACACAACATCCAGTCTTGGCTGCTCTCTACGAATAACAATGGCTTGTCTTGTTTCTTTTCCTTTCTTTCCTTGTGTGTGTGGTATGGGATATGATGGAGAACAAACTAAGTCAGACTTTAACTCCAGGTCATATTGTGCTGTACGGATATTTTTTTAAACGATTTGTATCACTCCCGGCTCAAAGAAGAAAGTATCAGTGTAGTGTGATGAAGAACCAATTTTACACTTTGTTACAAACCTACACCCATAAGACACCATACACATTTTGAGGGCACCAATTGCACATCTTAAGGACACCTGCACCCATTGCGCAAGTTGTGAGGCAGCTGTGCCCAGTGCCCATATTATGAGCCACTTGTACCCAGTGAAAATATTATGATGCATATGTGCCCAGTGCCCATAATGTAAAGCAGCTGTACCCAGTGCACATATTGTGAGGCAGCTGTACCCAGTGCACATATTATGAGGCAGCTGTACCTAGTGCACGCTGTGAGTTATTCGTCCCAAGTGCATGTTTTATGAAGCCCATGTACTCAGGTACTGCACTTAAAAATCCTTGTGGTGCTCCATCCTTCTAAATTCTTCACCATTCAAGAACAAGCAGGATGTGGGTCTTGAACTGAATGTGGTAAAATGTCGAGTATTTTGGAAACTGCACTAGTTGACAATTGTATGGAAATAATTGCTGTAATTAAGCCACTTATTAATTGTTGCAATTAAGCCACTTACAAAACTGCGCCTAGCATGGCTATCGAGGTCCGACACGGCTGGTACAAACAGAATTCCAAGTAGAAATATCATACGTTTTTCAATGAAGAAAATATGTCCATGACATTTGTTGAAGACGCTATTTTAAATCGTTCTATCACCCATTGATATCAAAACTGAGCTACTATTAGGCCACGAGTCAAGATAATACAAAAAGTCAAAAAGTAAAATTTGTTTTGTTTAAAATTGCGCCAGGGGATGGACTGAAGTGACCAAACGGAAACTTGTTTGATCAAATTACTGTTCGACTTTTGTGGGTTGTGTCAACCGAAAGGAGTTGTGTCCACCTTAAAAGTTGTGTAGACCTAAAGGTTTGTGTAGACCTAAAGGTTTGTGTAGACCTACAGGTTTGTGTAGAACTAAAGGTTTGTGCAGACCTAAAGGTTTGTGTAGACCTAAAGGTTTGTGTAGACCTAAAGTTTTGTGTAGACCTAAAGGTTTGTGTAGACCTAAAGGTTTGTGTAGACCTAAAGATTTGTGTAGACCTAAAGGTTTGTGTAGAACTTAAGGGGTTGTGTAGACCTAAAGGGCTTGTTTCAACCAAAATGGTTTGTGTAAACCTAAAAGGTTTGAAAGCGGGATGCACTTTTCATAGCGTCATGTTCCATTATTGGTCGTGTTTCATTATGCCATTTGCTTCATTAACTATGATATATCATTATTTTTTAAATTTTTCATAAGGTTTAATTATTCTTTTTGTTTCATATTTCATGTGTAATATTTCATATATGTTTTAGATATATTTATATTTCATTACGTTTCTTTATTTTTCGTAAATCGAATCTCATTACGTTATTTCATTATGTGTTAGGAAGAAGAAAGAGAATAACATGCTTGAACCCGGAAGTGCATTAGTTGATTGATTGATTGATTGATTGATTGGATACTTCTATAGCGCTGGTATCCATGCAACTTTAGCATGCTCACTGCGCTCAGGTGTCATCAAATCTATTAAACAAAACAGTCTTTAAATTTTTCATAAATAATTTTCTGTCCTTGTCAGTACTCCACAAAGATGGAGGTAAACTATTCCATAACTTTGGCGCTATCGCTTCTAAAGAGCGCACTCCGTACGACTTTTTTTCTGTGTTCATCCACACAGGGAATTTTCAGTAAGGACTGAATTGAGGACCGCAGGTTCTTTAATGTTATATGTTTATAAAGCAGTTCTTTCAGATATTCTGGTGCAGAGCTTTCTATGCAGCTATATGCCAAGGACAGAATCTTGTGGTCTATGCGCTTACTAATAGGAACCCAATGGAGATCTCGTAGAACTGGTGTAATGTGGTCTGATCTCTTTTTCCGCGACACAATGCGTGCTGCAGAATTTTGAACCCTCTGGAGTCTCTGAATTTGAATTTTAACACTAACACTCACCTTCACCCCTCTTCTCTAAGTAATGAACTCATTATGTTCATGCTCTGGTGTTACAAACATTACTAGCATGAAACCTATTTGTAGGACTCTTTTGATCGATAGTTATTCCAATTAACCTAATTGTCTTGTAAACTTTTTTGTTGTTTTTTTGATGTTACTCTCTTTTATGTGTATGCCATTTTTAAGGCATTTTAATGCCATTTTATCATTTTATGACATTTCATGACATTTTTATGTCATTTTATGATATTTTTATGACTTTATGAAATTTTTATTACATTTTTATGCATTTGTATTACATTTCATGACATTTTTATGATATTTTATGACATTGTTATGACATGTTTATACAATTTATAGAATTTTTAAAGATTTATATTTCATGACATTTTTTAGACATTTTTAGCAATATCCCAAAAATCCTATGAATTTGATTTCTTCTGACAATGTCACTTGTGTTTTTCTGTCCAACTGTTGAAGATATCAAAGATGAGCCTAGACGTTACAGAAATTAATTGGGCTTTTTTGTTGGCTCCACATAAGCAACGATCCACTGACCCTGAACTTTTAGTTCATTTCCACCCCAAGCCCACCCTCCTCCCTTCCCATTTGAACATCTTGCCACAGGCTTTAAAACACATTTCTCAGCATCGTGGAATTTGGCCTAATGGGATATTTTCTTATTTTCCTGAGTGCAAGCTTTGATACATGCTGGAAATATGGAACTATGGCATGGAGGCTGGGGGCGGCTGTGATGTGCATGTCAGAGAAGTGTGAATGGAACGGAAGGGAGGAAGTGGCGAAGAAATAATTGATGGTGAAGTAAAACTGACGTGGGAATTGGAATGCTATAAACGAAAGGTGTCTAGTGAATTATGTCTGTAACTAATCATGTCGAACTAATGATGTCTAACTTGCTAATTTTTTTATTTCGAGACGCTCAGAAACTCAATCAAGTTTAGTTTTTGTTTAATTATTTGGAAAAGCCTCACACCATTTATTTTTTTATAGCTTTAAACCATTTATTTTGTGATAGCTTTACAGCATTTATTTTGTGATAGCTTTACACCATTTATTTTGTGATAGCTTTACGCCATTTATTTTGTGATAGCTTTACAAGATTTATTTTGTGATCGCCTCACACCATTTATTTTGTGATCGCCTCACACCATTTATTTTCTGATAGCCTCACACCATTTATTTTCTGATAGCCTCACACCATTTATTTGTGATAGCAACGAAACTAATTTTTTTTTAACTCAAATTTTTTTTTAATTAACAAAATCTTTAATGCGTTGTTTGATACAAACTTTAGGACACCAATCTTGGTTGATACAAACTTTAGGACACCAATCTTGGTTGATAAAAAAAATTAGACACCAATCCAGGTTGATACAAACATTAGGACACCAATCTTTTTTGATACAAACAGTAAGACACCAATCTTGGGTGATACAAATATAAGGAAACCAATCTTATTTGATACAAACACAAAGACGCCTATCGTGGATAATACAAACATTTGGACACCTATCTTGGTTAATCCAAACAGTAGGTCACAATATAAAGATAATAAAACTAATATTTGCTGACGGATTCTAAACTAATATTTGCTGACGTATTCTAAACTAATAATTGCTGACGGATTATAAACTAATATTTGCTGACGGATTCTAAACTAATATTTGCTGACGGATTCTAAACTAATATTTGCTGACGGATTCTAAACTAATATTTACTGACGGATTCTAAACTAATATTTGCTGACGGATTCTAAACAAATATTTGCTGATGGATTCTAAACTAATATTTGCTGACGGATTCTAAACTAATATTTGCTGACGGATTCTAAACTAATATTTGCTGATGGATTCGAAACTAATATTTGCGTCCTGTAAAGGATACAAAAGTCATCTGGTGTAAAGTTGTTTTTTCTCCATAAAAAATAATATCCGAATTTTGTTTAACAATCATAAAATTATCCATTGCTAGGGCTAAGCTGGATGAAATTAAGCAACTATGAAAAGTGACCTTGACATTGGGTTTCCTTCAATAAAAAAAATTACAAATTCAGCAATAATTTAAACTGAGGTTAAAGATAAGGATATTTTATTGATCCAAATAACTGGATCTTTTAGTGATCCAAATAACTGGATCTTTAAGTGATCCAAATAGCTGGATCTTTTAGTGATCCAAATAACTGGATCTTTTAGTGATCCAAATAGCTGGATCTTTTAGTGATCCAAATAACTGGAAATGTTGTTTTTAAAAAAATCCATCTATCCCTATCCTGGCCCACCACTTCCTGGTCTATATATCTACAACACCTTGTTTTGATGTGTCCAAGGAAACACAATAACTATACAATAAACAAAGTCTTCAATATAACGTAAAATAACTACAGCTAATTTATTCTTTAAATGTGCTAAGTAGAGAAATATTCGATATACAATGAACTAATAGCATGCGCTATGAAGAAATACAATTTGAAGTAATAGGAGGATTTTCGTAAATATATGATTACTAAAATGACATTATAATAGTGATTCTCAATATTGAACAACTCTGAATCATACACGCGAAACGCTACCATACGACGAAGTGGAGTCTTGCCAGACTGTCTCCCCTCTACAGCGTGAATCTGCCCTATGGTCGTGATTGTTAGCGTCTCTCGTTGTCTCTCTGTACTGGTATCTTCGCATACACACCGTCACGAGTTTGTGATGATTAGTGATGATTAGTCAGTGACGTTAAAAGGTGGCTATTCCTCTCTATGTTGATACTGTTCTATGGCAAGGCTGGTACAAGGTAAGTCTATGTGTCTGAGCTCTCACGAGAGAAGTCTCATGTGTGGGCCGTAGTGCTCAGTGAAACTACAGAATTAGATGTCCTTACTTATACCCCTCGTTCCTACCCAAACTTCTTTGTTGGTCCAAGAATGCTCTCTATCAACACATTCCTGACCCCTATCATTTCCAGTCAATTAGGAATTTCCGACGTTTACCCCAAAAACTACCCCAAGTTAAGTCCATCCTATAAGTCACCTTAACAATGGAGCCCTGTCTTGAATCCCGACCCAGACCGTCGTGACCTATACGTTACCATAACATTGGAGCTCTCTCCTGTGCCGCCCCAGTAAGTCAACCAGTGATACCCCCGCCCCAGTAACAGCACCCTCACCCGCCCCAGTAACGGTCACCGTGTGACAATCTCTCAAACCAACAAAATAATATCAAAGCACATATTGGCGCCCTTAACAAGTCTGCCGCCCAGAGACATTTGTCCCCCCTGCCGCCCCCTTAGCTATGCATCTGCTTCCCTCTACTCACTCCTTACTTGTGCTTTTCTTTTCCATGCTTGTATTCCCATCTGCTGTAGACATACTTTAACACAAGACATCTAAAAGTATTTTTCAAGCGCAAAGAGCCACTGTCGCTCGCCATGGAACTTCACTCGTTTAGACAATGTACACGTTAAAAGTGATCATTTAGATATCTTACAAACAGCCTGTTACGATGGTAAATTGTTATAGATGGCGAAGACATTAATTTTTATATCTTTCGTTCCTTACTTTGGGGGAAAAATAATCCGTCCTGAATGAGTTGATTTTAGGCAATGATGTGGTTGGGATGTCTTCGTCTTACAAAAGGGTATTGCTTCAAATAGGTTTTTTCAAGCGAAAGTGTTTTTGTTTGAGCGATAGTACTTGCTTTCTTGATACGTTTGGTGCTTGTCTAGATGAATATCTTTAATTTGAGTTTATTGTACGCTTTATATAGAATTAGTTTCATCCAACTAATCCAAGGTTACCGATAATTTTGGTGTAAGATTATTTAAAAATTATTGTTCGGGAAAAGACAGGGAGACAACCCAAGAAAATATGTAATTTCGTTTATGTGAAATAAAAACCAGTTCCCTCCCTTGTCATGTCCTATGACCTGTTCCCTACCCGACCCCCCAACCCCTGTCTTTTTTGTACACACGTTTAAAACCCTTACGCCTGTGTACAATCAATATTTCATTAGCTTTTTATCTGTGTATATTTCATACAAAAAAGTGTCCACTTCACCTAAAATATTATTTGGTGTGATAGATGTACTATGACTGACTCCGTGACGTCAACAACAAGTACATAGTATGGAGTATGGACTGAATCAACTGAATCAACTGACAACCAAAGTGAACTTCACTTAAACAAACCATAATGTCATATTATTATATAAGACAAACCTATTGAACAATTTCAAAAGATGAAGTATTATAAATGAAGGACTGCATTCTAGCTTTGTGAAGGAAATACTGGAACAAGGTATGTGGAACAAGGTATGTGGAACAAGGTATGGGGAACAAGGTATGTGGAACAAGGTATGGGGAACTAGATATAGGGAACATGTGGAACAAGGTATGAGGAAAAAGATATTGGGAACAAGGTATGGGGAACAAGGTATGGGGAACAAGGTATGAGGAACAAGGTATGTATAACAAGATATGGGGAACAAGGTATGGGGAACAAGGTATGTAGAACAAGATATGGGGAACAAGGTATGGGGAACAAGGTATGTGGAACAAGGTATGGAGAACAAGGTTTTGGGAACAAGGTATGGGAACAAGGTATGGGGAACAAGGTATGTGGAACAAGGTATCTGAGACAAGGTATGAGGAACAAAGTATCTGGAACAAGGTATGTGGAACAAGATATGAGGAACAAGGTATATGGAAGCTTGAAATATCAAACTCAATAAAAAGATGCATCAACTTGGTTCATATTTTAATATTTTAATTCATGTTTTTATTTATCATAGCGTAAAAAAGAATTGCACATGTATGCCATCGTCAAGACAATTTTTGTGTAATCACAGCAGAAATAGTTTATGTATAAGTGTAGGAATGACAACAATGTTTTTTTAAACATGAACAATGATAAGAACAATTCTACACATTAATGATCTTTTAAAAGCAGATCTTAAAGTTCTATTTTGAAAAATATCACAGTGTAAATGGGGTGTCCTCAGCTGACAGTGGGGGGCGTCTGTCCACTGGCAGCTCTGGTAATATCAACGAAGTGTAGGGTGCTTTCACAAGAGTATCGGGGCGCTCCACGGAGACAGGGAGCCAACGACTATCACAATGAGTAGGACTTACTGACTTTACAATAGTGTTACTAATGTTTACATTAGATGGGCTTGTATTTACCCATCAAATATATCATTTATAAATATGGGACATCTAGTTTATTGTTTGCATCTTCCATCTTGACAAATTGTTGACACGTATCCGTTAAATAGTAATTGTTTCTTGTGTTACGTGCCACACGGAAACTTGACAAAAGTTTTGATTTTCTATGAAACATTTCAATTTATCCCAGAACTTGAAGATATTTTTTTCCCGTTCAACTATTGATGTGATTTTTTAAAAATTGCTATTAATTTACATTTTAATCTTTTCTTTGTAAAGATACTTTTGAAAAAACTGTATAAAATATTAATGGATGAATATTATGATAACTAAACTGTTGAAAGACGATGTAAACATTAAATAACTTATTCATTGTTTCAAATAAACATCATAATCACATGGAATTATAAATGTCTAGGAACGAATTTTGTTCTAATGCGCAACGAACTAGGTAGAAAAAGGTTTGTAAAACTACTGTAAGAGGCTGTACGAAAGAACGAAAAAGCTGTGAGCTGGGCTTGATGGTCAGCCCAGCACAGAGATGGGAAGACGGAATTGGTTCATGAAAGTCTGGGCGCTAACAAAAATAATGCCACAAAAGATGAGCTTGTAGTAGGACAGGGCTGCACCACACGGCGGCACCACAGATGTGTTCTATTGCAGGGTCAACCGTGACAAAATAAGGTGTTAAACTGTTAAACATAAAATTATGCAACTATGCCCAATTCCACAAAATTGGGAACAAGGATTTTAATGAAAATTTTCTTACATTAATTGAAATAATTATAAAAACAACAAAAAACAAATAGTAGTAATATTGGTCAGTGTTAGGAATCCAACAATTTTTACACAGTCAACAGAGTCACGTGATCATCAAACTTAGAATTGTAAATGCGTGCATAAATGAAGGTAACCATGGCAACAGTCACTTTGTTGCCCTGGTTGTTCTTAGTTTAGATTTCAAAATTTAGTTTCGTATTCCGGTATTTTCTTTGTTGATAACTTCAAATAGATATGTATATGTCGCTGTGACATCATTGTTTAGATGAACTTCATGAACTGTGGTTGAATTGGCTTAGATGAACTGTGGTTGAATTGGTTTAGATCAGTGGTTCTCAACCTTCCTAATCCCGCGACCCTTACATACAGTTCCTCATGTTGTGGCGACCCCCCAACAAACAAAATTATTTTAGTTTCTACTTCATAACTGTAGACCTAAGACTTATATGTTTTCCGAAGGTCTTAGGCGACCCCCGAGAAAGGGTCGTGCGACCCCCAAAGGGGTCGCGACCCACAGGTTGAGAACCGCTGGTTTAGATGAATCTAAACGATTAAGCCCAGCCTTAGGTTATTGCATAAAAATCCATCTTAGTCACTATGAATCTGGTGCACCATGCACTATTGACTACATCTTATTCACTATGAATCTGGTGCACCATGCACTAGTGACTACATCTTATTCACTATGAATCTGGTGCACCATGCACTATTGACTACATCTTTTTCACTATGAACCAAGGAGAGTGAGAAATGTATAAAAACAAATTTTTACCGACTAACATTATGGTAAATTGGGATTTGAAACACAGAAATAAAACGATGTCGACCATGTTTCAATGTCATTCAAACATCCAATAACGGCATTTGAGGAATGTATCAGGCAAGGGTCTTCCAAAGTAAGACAGATAATAAAATAATTGAAACACCAATGAATTGCATTCTACATTAAAAAATGTCTAAACCAAGCATCTCAGGCCAGCAACAAATTGAATCGATAATTCTCAACGTAACACTTTTAAAGAATTTACATTTTAACAGTTTAAGTAAATATCTTTTTCAATAGTCTGTCTTCATTTGAGGGTCTCAAAATCAGGGGGGGGGGGGGGGGGGCTCTCTACTCAAAGCCATTGATTACATTGCCATTTTTTAAAAATTATTATTAATTAGCATTAAAAAAATTTTTTAATTAAGTCTTTAATTGAAATTAAATATAGACTGATCGAAAAATTGTTGTTCAAATAAGTGTTGTAATATTGTTGTAATATTGTTGTAATATTGTTGTAATATTGTTGTAATATTTTTGTAATATTGTTGCATCATTCTACTTATCTAGTCGTTTAAGGACAACAAATATTTTATACAATTATTTTTAAAAGATTAATATAACTAGAAAAATAATAAGCTCAGATTTTCGCCTTCATAATTTTCATTAGAATCATGTATACTTCATTGCTAGCTATGTAGGCACGCCAATAAAGTAGATGCTTAGTGTTTGGTGATAGCACTCTCCTAAAGTAGATTCTCCTTGTTTGATGATAGCACTCCAGTAGGGTAGAGGATTAAAATTAATGTTTGGTAAGAATTTAATTTTTTTGGCTGACTTTGTTGTGATTATTCTAACCCATGTGTGACTGGTCTCTGTGTCACTGGCCCTTGTGTCACTGGCCTACTGTGTCACTGTCCTCTGTGTCACTGGCCTACTGTGCTGCTGTGTGACACACCTGCTGTCTTATTGTTATAGTCTCTATCCTGTTGAACAAAAAAATAATATAATATTATTTATCTAGAAGGCAAATAGAGAAATGTTTATTATTAGACAAATGGAGAATACTATTTTTTAAGTATAAATTCAACTCAAGAGTCAATGAACATGGTCAGTTTTAAGTCGGGGTGGACTGATTTAAAAACATGTTCCAGCATATCCAGCCAACCCCTCCCCAATTCTAAAACAATTGGGTGTGGGGGGAGGGGGTGCCCTATGAGGGGAAGACGACGAAGTTTGTTTCCCTTTAATACTTTTATATCAACTCCATGATCCCCATAAAAAAAGGGTTTTCCTGGAAATAAGTCAGTAATCGGAAAACCCCAAAAGAAAGTCGTTTGTTTATATTCCATTCCATGAAACATCATATAAAATTCATATGTTCACAAACAGCATTCAGGCGCACATTTAGCCTTACATTAAACTTCACACGAAGCCACACTTTTATTTTTATTGACCACTTCGTACACAGCATGCAGACACCTTCCGGTGCAGTAACAACACAATTCTAGTCAATTTAAAGTTTCTTACGGGAATTCCCTGAATTACGCGTACTTGTGGCTCTGATGACGTGAGCTTCTTGTGCTTAAAATAGAACACATGTTGGCGGCACACCAAGATGTGTGTGTGTGTATGGGGGTGGGTTTTATGGTGAGCAAAAAAAATGTATTAAATTTTGCAAGGAAAAAAAAATCACAGGAAAATATATGAATTTAAGATATCATAAATGAATCTTGACAATGTTGGGGAACAAATTAATTTGTAAATCTTTCTGTCCGACCACACTCTCTTTTCTTGACAAAAATGAGTTTAGTGTGATTACAGGTATGTAGTGGCACAACAACCGGGAAGGGGGGGGGCACCTTGGTAAAGTCTGACAAGATTGGGGGACAAAAGAGTTTTTATTATTATTATTTTTATTATTAGTTGTCTTGTATGACGCGGTACCCCAGCCGCTTCATGCAGAACAATATAAATACTTTTGAATAAAACATAGAATTGAATGAGTGGTTATTATTTTTATACCGTACATGATATAAATAACACACACACACACACACACACACACACATGTATAACTGAGTAATAATAAATCATATTATTAGATGTGTGAATTATAATGTGTATATTGTATAATGTCAATAATAAAAACGTATTTAATCCCAAACAAGAATCAAAACACGATCCAAAGAAACTAATGCTATTTTTTTTATATTTCGGTTGATAAAGTTATCTTTGGACTTACAAATATAAACACTGAATAGTTAGGAGTTTATATGAAACATATTCTTTTCTGTGACCTTTTTCCGGCAATCACTATTTAATATAAAGGGTATCACTCTGCCTAGTCAAACGTATGCACAGTTGAACCAAGGGCTATCACTCTCCCTTATACAATGACTTGTGTGTGACCTCTGAGCCAAATCAAGACAAATAGACGTTCATGAAAACACAGCTATACAATGAAATAATACTAGTTGGATTCAACCTGTCAGTAGGATGACAATCTCTGACCAGGCATGCACTCTACAAATTTAAAAAGTATAGTCTTATTTGAAAGACTGACACTGAAAATTATCATGATTATATACCGGTATCACCAGAGTAAATAATCGTTATGATTAAATTTCGTATTTCTCGTCCAGTGAAGGTGTATAAAAATATGTCTGGGTCTCCTCTTTAAAGTGCATTCGTACTGCGGTACAGCAGATTGGGTACGTCAGTCTGAGTGGATAGTTCTTCTTGGAAGTAGCCCTTGTACTAACTGAAAATATCCAATTACAACTCCTTTTTACGGCAGATAATCCGAAACCGATAATTTTAAATAAATAATTGTCATCAAATTTTATTTCATTTTTTTAAAACTTAATTTAATCCAAAACCAGAATCCAATTAGGTCAGCGATTCTCAACTTGTGGGTCTCGATCCCTTTGGGGGTCGATTGACCCTTACAAAGGGGTCGCCTAAGACCATCGGAAAATACATATCTATGTAGCGACGAAAATAATTTTATGGTTGGGGGTCACCACAACTGTTGTTTTGTTTTTGCTGGAAGCTCCACCCTCGACTGTCTCATGCAGGAGAATGTAGTAGTGCTAATCTCACGCAGGAGATTGTAGTAGTGCTACTCTCATGCAGGAGATTGTAGTAGTGCTACTCTCATGCAGGAGATTGTAGTAGTGCTACTCTCAAGCAGGAGATTGTAGTTGTGCTACTCTCAAGCAGGAGATTGTAGTAGAGCTACTCTCACTCAGGTGATTGCAATAGTGTTACTCTCATGCAGGAGATTGTAGTAGTGCTACTAAATATAAGAAATCGTGTTTATTTTGAGCTGGAAGCTAATTATGTCGAAATATCTAGAAGTAAATAGAACTAATCAATAATAAAAATATTTTGGATCAAGAACACAGTTCGAATGTCCATTTGATTATTGAGTTTGTTGTTCAGTTAATTAAACGCTGTCTTCACAGTTAGAAGGGGGGTTGTGGCTTAGATACCTGTCTATCAGACTGTCTGGGAGATGGCTTAGATACCTGTCTATCAGACTGTCTGGGAGATGGCTTAGATACCTGTCTATCAGACTGTCTGGGAGATGGCTTAGATACCTGTCTATCAGACTGTCTGGCAGATGGCTTAGATACCTGTCTATCAGACTGTCTGGGAGATGGCTTAGATACCTGTCTATCAGACTGTCTGGGAGATGGCTTAGATACCTGTCTATCAGACTGTCTGGGAGATGGCTTAGTTACCTGTCTATCAGACTGTCTGGGAGATGGCTTAGATACCTGTCTATCAGACTGTCTGGGAGATGGCTTAGATACCTGTCTATCAGACTGTCTGGGAGATGGCTTAGATACCTGTCTATCAGACTGTCTGGAGAGATGGCTTAGATACCTGTCTATCAGACTGTCTGGAGAGATGGCTTAGATACCTGTCTATCAGACTGTCTGGAGAGATGGCTTAGATACCTGTCTATCAGACTGTCTGGGAGATGGCTTAGATACCTATCAGACTGTCTGGGAGATGGCTTAGATACCTGTCTATCAGACTGTCTGGAGAGATGGCTTAGATACCTGTCTATCAGACTGTCTGGGAGATGGATTAGATACCTGTCTATCAGACTGTCTGGAGAGATGGCTTAGATATCTATCAGACAGTCTATATCTATATATCAGACTGTCTAAATTTATATATCGGTCTACCTATATGTATCTATTAGACTTCCTATAATTGTCTATCAGATTGTCTCCTTACTGTCTAAAAATGACTTACCTCAAGGTGAGCCACCTTTATCTCCCCCATTTTCTTTCATCTCTCTTCACACAACAACCTCTGGTTCTTTATCTTCCGTGGTCTTTTTACAAAACCACACGGTGACAGCTGTCAACAGGCAGATCAACACGACACTGCTAACTACGAAGACTGTGACTCCTGTATAGCTGGCCATTATTGATCACGGTTCGTCCTGCTCAACTCTGTCAATGATGGCTACTGACGAGTGGATCGAAGTCCAACCACTGAAGTTTGTGTTCTTTTATACAGCTGTTCGTAACTACAATGTTGCAGCTATCCCAGTCGTCCACAATGTCCGAACTTTTGGTTCTGTGAAGAGCTACTCGTTTTTGTTGTTGATGATTTATCAGCTTTAATTGATGTATCATTGATTATTGATCCTTGATTTGGTTATTTATTTTATCGTCTTCTGGTAGTAGAGTAGGGACTCAAGTCATTGACTCTCCGATACTAGGCTGCAAGAAATTTGACTCAAAATGAGAGAACTTATTTGAACAACACACAACTAATTCCAACGAACTTGCTATAGGCTCACAACGTAACACAGCCACACACGCTTGTAAACATTTCAAATGTTTTGGTTTAGCTTGGGGAAGTAGGAAGTGCGCTAAGGTATTTCCTGAATAAATGGAAATTCCGAGACTGGAAAGGGGAAAACCCGATGTTCGTCAGGGTTTAATGCGGCTGACGAACAACTAACTGCTCTATGTTATAAAATACTTGGCACAGGCAACATTTTAATACTAGGAAAGCAAAACAAATTATTTAAAGATCTTGAGTAAGCGTTACTAGGACATGTTAATCCGGATTGAGTCATAATAATGCTATTTTTAAGTCCAATGTTATAAGGGGAAACCAGACAAAAGGACGCAACAAAAATATTTACAAAACATTATTTCACATACTTCATTCCACCTAATCTGAATGCAGTGTATCCCCCAAGATTAATGTTTATAGTTCTACTTGACTGACATGAGTATCAGACACTGTGTGCATGCTAAATACTAACATAGGCAAGACTGTACAAATTGTTTAAAATGGTAGGTCAAAATGAAAATGTAAGATGTTGGGTGATAGGAAAGAAGATGGGGTTCAAACAAGACTAAAAGTTTCATTCAACATGTCAGAGACAACTCAATTAGATTTAGATGACTAAATTTTATTGACCAATTTAGGAAGTGCACAGAAATATTAAGGCTGTAATTTTGTATGAGATGGTAATTAAAGAGTTCTCATAACCATAGATAGGCTAGCGATGAAAGAGTTCTCATAGCCATAGATAGGCTAGCGATGAAAGAGTTCTCATAGCATAAAATACCCATAAACTTTGTGCGCAGAGTGAAATATTTGGCTAATTGGGAGAGATCGTACAATTCATTTGCGTGTTTATTGGGAGTCACTTCCCTTTATTTTGTGTTAATAGAGTTACATTTTCATTAATATGACGATGGCAAATTTTTATTGGTTGATTAATTTTAATTTTTAAAATTTCATTGGTTGGCTTATTATAATATTTTTATGTATCCACCAACTTTGAAAAATTCGTTAGTATGACCTCATGTTGTTTCATTCAATTTCTAGATATTATTTTCAGTGGAACCTGAAATAAAATGTGTAATAGTGTACACCATGAAACTGTACGTTGGGTTTTCATTATTTCTTTATTTTATTATTAATTTTGGACATTTTTCTTGGTTTTTTTTTCATTTTCCTAGTTTTCAGGGACAAAACCCTGGTTAGGGAGAGGGTCAAAACCGTGGTTAGGGATGAATTTAGAGTTCAGGTTAGGTTTAGGGATACATTTAGGTTTCAGGTTAGGTTTAGTGATACATTTAGGTCATTTTAAAATTATTTTTTACAGTTTTATTCTTAATTTTCGCAAACGTGAGTTATTTTACTTTTCCACGGCCGCCATCTTGGTTGCCCCGGACCAAAGTGGCCGCCATGGTAAAACAAAAGCGGTACGATCTCTCCAAATTTACCAAATATTTAATTCTCCGGTTATTTTGTTTTAAAAATGTAGCAGAAACATATCTGAAATATGAGCAGGAATTATTCATGTATAGTGTAAACATCTGACAGAATATCAGTTAAAATAGTTCCATTTACAAGCACTTTCAACTTCCGGGAATCAAATGTGGTGCAGTTTGGTGTGTCATTCCCAGTGTGCACAGAAACATGAACTTTAATATAACAATATGACCCGTCAAATAACAAAAACATTATTGATCTCCTTTATCTCTTCATTGCTCCCCCCTCCCACCGCCTTTTTCCAGTTATGACGTCTCCAGTCCTAAAGCTACCCACGTTGTTTCAATGACATCAGACATCATACTAAACCAATGTTGGTTGTATGACATCAGACACAACACTAAACCAATGTTGGTTCTATGACATCAGACACAACACTAAACCAATGTTGGTTCTATAACATCAGACACAACACTAAACCAATGTTGGTTGTATGACATCAGACACAACACTAAACCAATGTTGGTTCTATGACATCAGACACAACACTAAACCAATGTTGGTTCTATGACATCAGACACAACACTAAACCAATGTTGGTTCTATGACATCAGACACAACACTAAACCAATGTTGGTTCTATGACATCAGATACAACACTAAACCAATGTTGGTTCTATGACATCAGACAAAACAATAAGCCAATATTGTTTCTATGAAATCAGACAATTTACAAACCAATGTCGGTCCTATGACATCAGACACAACACTAAACCAATGTTGGTTCTATGACATCACACAAAACACTAAGCCAATATTGTTTCTATGAAATCAGACACTTTATAAACCAATATCGGTCCTATGACATCAGACACAACACTAAACCAATGTTGGTTCTATGACATCAGACACAACACTAAACCAATGTTGGTTCTATGACATCAGATACAACACTAAACCAATGTTGGTTCTATGACATCAGACAAAACAATAAGCCAATATTGTTTCTATGAAATCAGACACTGTACAAACCAATGTCGGTCCTATGACATCAGACACAACACTAAACCAATGTTGGTTCTATGACATCAGACAAAACACTAAGCCAATATTGTTTCTATGAAATCAGACACTTTATAAACCAATATCGGTCCTATGACATCAGACACAACACTAAACCAATGTTGTTTTGGTTCAATGACATCAGACACCATGCTAAAAAAATGTTGGTTCTGTGACATCAAACAAATACATACAATTTCTATGAATAAATATTTTTTCCTAGTTAGTGTATCACCATTACACAAACATTGCTTTTGTAGCCTGAAATTATCAAATCTGATATTATCACATCTGAAATTATCACATCTGAAATTATCACATCTGAAATTATCACATCTGAACATTGACAACAATAACAAAATTTGTAACTTAATATTTAAGCGTTTTCCGATTACCAAAATTAAATTCTTCTGACCCAAGCGATCCACATACACAAGTGAAATGAACGTCAGCCAATGGCGTCACGTTTTAAAGTCCTGTGTGGCATAGGTCCAATGCACGGAACAATATACACAAGTGATCTAGTGGATTTGGGACAAATTGTATTTGGTATGTATATAATGGTCAAGATTTTGTTTTAAGGATACCCCAAGTCCTTATCATGGCAAAACGTATGGTTGAATCCTTGTCAGGCAAAGTTGACTGGGTTGTAGTTCAACTATTTGAAAGAGCTCGACTTTCTCAACATGTAGACGGCCATGCACGTCAACAACACTACGCCAACAACCAGAACGGTTATTAGGACAGCGAGGCCAACATTCACTGCCATGACGAGGTCTGACAATAGCTACCACACGTAGAATGACACGTATTCACTGCTTAGTCTTAATTGGCGCTTATTTTGTTCCAATATTGCATTGACTGTCAAGAGAATGCGCCATGGTCCGATTAGGAAAGGCAAAATGAAATATTTAGGCAATGGGCCAAAACTCTTGCCCTGACGTCACAGCCAACGTACAGAGGATTGCTCTAGAGTCTTCACTAAGGTTTTGTTTCAACAAATTCATGAATATGAACATAGCGTTGTATCACAGACAGTGTGTCTAACAGCCCTGTCACAATGTGTCTACATTGAAACAGCCCTGTCACAGACAGTGTGTCTACATTGAAACAGCCCTGTCACAGACAGTGTGTCTACATTAAAACAGCCCTATCATAGACAGTGTGTCTACACTAAAACAGCCCTGTCACAGAAGTTAGTCTAAATTAATACAGCCCTGTCATAGACAGTGTGGTCTTTATTAAAACAGCCTTGCTGTCTACTTTAAAACAGCCACATCACAGAAAGTGCTGTGAATTTATACAAATCTATTAATAGTAAACGCGCATGCATTTAGCAGGACACTGTCACAAAATGTGTTAGATTCAGGCTAATCATTTGCCCAGAAGAAGGGAAATTTTAGCTGTACATCTATTGCTATTTTCTTAAACAAATTATACACAAATAATCAAGCAATTATGACACGCTTATTGTGTTATGTTGACAACTTAGAGTGGGTTATCTCGACCATTGGGGTCAACGGCCAAAATTTTGATTTTGGAAATGACATGGGGCAATCTGACGTTGACTTTATGCCTAGGCTAAAACTGACTACATCGCCATAGCAACAATGATGCACTAAATGGCTACGACGCGATAGCAACCCTGATGCCCTAAATGACAACGTCGCCATAGCAATCATGGTGCATTTAATCACTACGTTGCCTAGCAACCAAGGTGCACTAATGACTATGTCGCCATAGCAACCATGGTGCACTAAATGACTATGTCACCATAACAACCACGGTGCACTTAATGACTACGACACCATAGCAACCATGGTGCACTAAATGACTACGTCGCCATAGCAACCATGGTGCACTAAATGACTATGTCGCCATAGCAACCATGGCCCATTTTTAACTTATTTTATCATGAATTCGAGATAACGTTTATAAAACAATTTTGCATTTTCCATTGTAAAAGTCTTTTTTTTAATATTGTCAGCGTTATGCTAGAAAATAAAAATGCACATTCAATTATTTTACAAGTTAAATTCAGAACTGTTTAATTTCACTAACTAAATTGAAATTAAAGAAAAATCCCTATATTTTCTTTGGCTCCAGAAAATTGTCTTGAGAAATTAACCAAGTTTTACTAGTCAAATTAGTCCAGAAGTCTGGTGAGTATGAAGTCAAAGCAACTCACGCTGGATGTTCCTGACAAATGTCTGTGATCACTAGATTTTTCGTCAAATTCTTTAACACATGCATACGTCGTATTAACACCGAACTGAACACAAGTCCTTTAGCAATGTTAACTTTAATCTAGAATCGTTTATATTATGTTATACAATGAATCAAACGCATATAAAATATATACAGAATATATAAAATACAACCTTCTCCCACTATCCTCTCATGCCAACTGCCAAGCGAATAGCATGTGGACAGAAGACAGACCTTCGAAACCTGGCCACAGCTTACAATAAAATCAAGTGAAATTATGTCACAAGCATAATGGCGCCAAAAGCGTTCATTAACTAAACTAGCACCCAAGACGCACCGTGCACAATAAAATACAATATTCAGTGCGAAACAATTACCAGTGAATACCCCCATACTCCACAATCACTCTGTTCTATTCCAAACAATTTCAAGGCTTTCAAGCTATTCTCCTGATAACTTGATGCTAATTCTGTTACCGACTCGTACCAGAAGACTGCTACGTCCGGGTCACAAAGCTTCCGTTCCAGATATCCATTTCATTTGATATCAGCTGTTTCATGATGGAGACCAGGTCGACTAATTACGAAACCAATCGAAGGTAGATGCGACAGCAGCTGTCTAATCACCATCAGATCGGAAAATAAATGGATTAGCAACAACAATTATTTATGGCATTCCTGTGAGATCTTTGAATCGGCTTGAACAATCATCTCGGAATTTTGATGTTTAATGAAATGAACATTGGCTTTTAGTGATGGTGTTGTTCTTTTGTCACACGGTTAAGGAATGTATAAATTTAAAAAATGTATGCTTGAAAAGTTATTTTGATTCAAATCATAGGCAAACTTTTCAAGTTCATTCTGGCAAACGACTTTTCACAAAATTGTTATCAAACATTTATTTTACAATTTTATAATTTGTCGGTGTGTTAGTTGAAATTTTCTCGCGTTAAGATATGACGCGCAGGCCAAACTTTGAGGACCCGTTCCATGCATCATATGTAGAGATTCAAGATTCTTCTGCTTCAGTTCAAATCTGTGATTAAATAATCTAAACACCCAACGATAAAAGTCAGTTAATCAATGAATCAATTCAACAATTCATCGTTTCACCAAATCATCAATTCACCAATCCATGAAATCATCAATTCATCTAGTCATTAAGTAATCAAGTCATCAGTCCAACAACTCATCAAGACCCACGAAATAAAACGGGATTTAACAAAGTATTTAGTTTGCGATGCTGTTGTATTCATTTGTAGGCATACTTATCATGTAGTTGACTTGTGCGCACTTATCATGTAGTTAACTTGTGCGAACTTATCTTATAGCTGAATTGTGCGCACTTATCATGTAGTTGACTTGTGCGCTGACATCATGTAGTTGACTTGTGTGCACTTATCGTGTAGTTGACTTGTGCGCACTTATCATTGGACTAACTTCTGCGCTAAATGCAGATGATATTAAAACAGTTCTAAAGCTCAAGGTGGTAGACCCCGAGGTGTACATTGAAGTGATATTCCAGCATACGTGCTCATCTCCCCAACTGTCATGTGCTTTGTATTTAACTCCCCAACTGTCATGTGCTGTGTATTGAACGCCTTAATTGTCATGTTCTATGTAAGTGGTTCTCAACCTGTGGGTCACGACCCCTTTGGGGGTCGAACGATCATTTCACAGGGGTTGCCTAAGATCATCGGAAAACACATATACTCTACAGTTATGTAATAGCAACGAAAATAATTGTGTGGTTGGGGGTCGCCACAACATGGGGAACTGTTGTAAAGGCGGCATTAGGAAAGTTGAGAGCCACGGTTTTATGTATTCAACTCACCAATTTCATGTGCCATGTACTCATCTCTCCAAAGGCTAGAACTAAACCTTTATAACAAAAACTCTATTTGGTCTTGAAAATGTGTCTTGTTACATTGCTAGTATTACTGACCGTTGTAGATGGAGAATTTAATCTCTGTTGTTTTGTCTAGGGCTCGTTCTAAAAACAGTCCATAATAAAGGACGATACCAAAGGTTAAAAATAATAACAAATAAAACGACAATCAAGGCCAGAGCTAATTACAAGTAGTAACTTTTTAATTTGTGAACTTCAATTAAATAATAAAAGCAAGAGAAATATGATTAAAATTATAAACTTACTGATTTGCTGGTACCGGTACTGTATATAAAAATACAATGAGCACAAAATTGTATGAGGAAATAAAAATCTCTACACACAGTAAAGTATAATGACACAGCATATCTCGTGATCAAAACAAAATCTCTCTCCCGTCATTTATTCTTATCCCTTTTATACCGAGTTTCAGATGATCATTCTGGAAATGGAATACGCAGTCTTACTGCTTCCCGCATTCTCTAGATCGTTCTATCATGTTCGACAGAAACGGGCGACAGTAAACAAAAGTATCAACAAAGGGATATTTTTTTCTAGCCGCCATAACACGGGACCGACTTGAAAGAGGTCATGCACGTGGAAGGCGGGCAAAGCGTGTCTCAAAATACGTCATCCCTCATAACAGCTAGTACATTCAGTGACACGATGTCAACAAAATTTTAATTTGAGTTAAACATTTTATATGCAGATTGAGACTTAAGGAAGACTGTTGAGTTATCGTTGGTCTAAACTGAGCAATCTCAAGTGGCTTGGATTTCAATCCCCACCAAAGCCTAGTCAAGCAATGTCATTACCAGCACCCCGGATGGATGGGACTACTTTGGACGGGAACTAATCTAAGAGAAGGAATCTCTAAATTCAAACCCGGAGATGGAGTCCCGTAGGCGGGTAACATTGGTACAATGAAATATTCCGACAACCCCTGCGACGCCACTGGTGCCAAGCTGTATCATCCACATAATGTTCTCTTGGGTTATCCAGTGGCGTGGAGAGAGGCAATTTGCTTTTGGGAACCAGCTTATAATCCTAGAAGAAGAATCTCGGGCTTTGTAGATATCGCCCTGAGAAATCTACACCATCATCACATTGTGACGGACGGATACCATCAACCGCTATGATAAATCTATTATTTGCAGTCTGGTGTTTTGTTGTTTGGTGTCATCCATTGTGAACGAAAGGCAACCCTTGAATATTGGTGCACCCCTAGACAGCATGGGTCCCAGCTACCCTAGAATAGTGGTGTCCCTCTAGACAACATAGGCCCTAGCTACCATAGAATAGTGTTTCCCCCCTGGACAGCATACATCAAATCTATCCTAGAACAGTGTTGTCCCTCTAGACAGCATGGGTCATAGCTACCCTAGAATAGTGGTGTCCCCCCTAGACAGCATAGGTCCTAGCTACCCTAGAATAGTGGTGTCCCTCCTAGACAGCATAGGTCCTAGCTAAATGCCCGTTCAGTAAATTTTCCTGCTGCGGAGTCCTAAAGAATCCTTTATTTTAAGATAAGATAATGTTTAATCATTATTTAATTTCTAGAAGATCCGTGAAATGAAACAAAACGAAATGCGGTGTGAGGTGACCGAACTCCACCAAACAAAACTCCCATCAAACAAGACCTCCAACAAACACGACCTACACCAAACACGACCTCCATCAAACAAGACCTCCATCAAACACGACCTACACCAAACACGACCTCCATCAAACAAGACCTCCATCAAACACGACCTACACCAAACACGACCTCCATCAAACAAGACCTCCATCAAACACGACCACTGTCCAAACACGATTCTTTCTAAAGAATGTTTTTATACTTGTCATACTGCTATCAATTTATTAAAATGTGACGCTTTTTCTTGTTACCGCTGCAACACTGATGTAATGAACCCCATAAGCATCATCCATAGTGTTAGGATAATAAATTGAGGACACGCGACAATAACATTAATGGCGAACAGTTGAGTTTTTGAATTACTTTATTTTTCTTGTTGTTTCTTCATTTGTCCCGTCTGCTGAGGAAGGCTCTTAGCCGAAACGTTCTTCTTTTATTGTCCTGTCTTTCTATTTCAATCTTCGTCATACATAATTTTAGCTACTTTTTGATACACGTCATTCCCTTAGATGTAATGAAAGTGTCATTCTGTAATACAGTGCTTCCCAAACTTTCGACATCTGTGTTTCCTTGTGTATAATTTTCGTAATACTGAGTACCCCTCGTTAATTAAAATTGCATATACTTTAATAAAAATCCGTACCCCCGCCAAACTCTTCCCATATTCCCAGAGGAACGCGTATCATAATTTGGGAAACTGCTTTAATACATCCTTTGAATTAAATGTGTATTACCCACGTAAACTTTTGTGTATGTCAGTCACACTCTTTCATGTAATAAAAATGCTGTTTTTGTTTTCATATAGTGATAGATATGTCGTCACTTAACATATTATTACAGAACACCCCAAGGTGACAATGCGGACCTGCCAACGAATTCTCAAAGAAAATACAACAGTCATCTGCACATGCGTCACATCTGACGTCAGCGATATCAGTGGCCCGGTACGATAATGACAGCAATGTAGTTCAAGGCGAAGCCATGCTAACTTTTACTGTCTCAAGAAATAGCGGCTGTAAGTTTGGTGTTTACTCGTATAGTTTTCAAAAATATTTTAAAAAAGTAAACCCTTTGCAATGTTTAAAATTTTTTGTTACTTTTGGATTTTTGTGTAAATTTTTGGTCTGCTTGATTTGTATCTTTTATTTTTTAAATTAACTCTTATGAATGTTAAACTTTAAAAAAAATTTCTTCGGAAATGTCTTCCTATGGCGATATCGTGATAATGTGTACATTAAATAAGTTATATGTAGCAAAAGAAGGACTCGAGAGGTTCTTTCCAGGTGTAAGATATATGGAGATATCTTGAGTAGACTCGCGATATGGTACATCTGTATTAAGTCCTGTAAGAACATTGCCCACTGTTAGGTGATAATGATAAAAAAAATAATGTATGTTCTTATTGGAGCCCTGTCTACGTCCATATATTTGTAGTATTTGTTAACATTTTTGGATATTTCTTTTTTAATTTTGAATATTTTTGAAAAATTTGAATATTTTAGTTAATTTTTGGATTTTGTGTGGATATTTTTGTAACTTTTTGGGTTTTTTGGAAATGTTAGGATATTTTTTAAACTTTTTGGATAATTTTGGTACTTTTTGGATAGTTTTGTAAATTTTTTGATATTTACGGATATTTTTATATATTTTTGGATTTTTTTATGGAAATTTTTCGTCTGATTGATTTGTATTATTAAAAAATAATTTTTTGGGGATTTTAAACTTTTTAACATTCTTTTTCGGAAACTTCTTCCTATGACGACATCATTGATAATGTGTACGGTAAATTAGTTTGACTGATAATAACGTCAAACACTCCTTAATTTCATAATAAATCATCAAGAATTGTCTCTAACGACGCACAAAAATAAATACAAATATACAAGGAAAAACCATAACTTAAGTACAAAGTGTCCAAAGTGTCTTGTCGCCAAGAATATTAATTCTAGTTATGCTAAAAGTTACAAGGTCAATACAGTGATTTCTACAATTTTAGATAATTATCAAGACAGTAGGAAATTACCGCAATAAAGATGCAACACAATTTAAACGATTGTCAACACAACAGAGGAGATACTACTACGACTACACTAGACCAACTGACTACACTAGACCAACTGACTACACTAGACCAACTGAAGTCAATGCTGAAGAAGCCTGCTGTGAAATGTTGTGAGTCTCAAGACTTAGAAAGTGTTCATTCCCCCTCCAAAATGTCACTTATTTTTGCAGTCGTCTAAATGCTAAACTATCAGTGCCACAATGGTGCTGAAGTCGAAGTAATTCTTGAATTACTGGCAATTAACAAGTAATTTCATTATAACCTTATTCGATAATCCTTTATAGATTTTGCATTGAACAGAAACCGATCAGTTGTGTTGTTTATATTTCCATTGCATTAATAAATTAATGTGAGGCAAGATACAGAAACTATTGAACAGGGGACACGATTTATTACACATAGCTCTTGATAACTACAAGCGAAGCAAGCTTGACATACTTGGGCCTTTATTTTATTAGATTGTTATGTAGACGACGTGTTTACGTCATTATCTCTAGCAGACAACAAGCTCGAGACCACATTTAGGGAGTGGGTAGATAAAAACAGTCTCTCTCGACCTTGTTTACAACTAAATAAAAGTATTGTCAGTTTCCTTCAGAATTTTGTTGAAAAATCTGGAGAACTCTGGAAAGGAAACCATCGTGTAAGGTAGTTCTAGAGATATAAGTAAAACAGACTATAAAAGGAGAGGAGAGCTATTTTGAGAAGGAGATCATTTAAAAAGAGATACTTCTTCTTCTTCTCCTATATATTAAGGGCCCACGATCAATTTATTGATCATTATGGCTCCTATGAATGTAGATGGGATTTGCAATGTTTCTGTGCCTGGTGTTGATGAGGATATTTCACTGGTTACAAGAGTAACTGTGTGAGGGTAACATACACTGGGGGTTGGAAGGCCTGAGGCAATAGACGCAAATGAGTCAAGTGTTGTCGCCTCAACTGTTCCTTTTGAAAGATTGTTCCAGTCCCTGATTGTCTTTGGTGGGAATGAGCAGTTCCTATACTGGCTTCTCCCTGGTATGAGCCGGAACTGCCTGTCATGGCCTCGTCTCTGTCTATGGGGGATAGGGACGAGTTTCGGTTTAATGCCAGAGCAGTGGACTAGTCCATTATTTATCTTGTAAATCATGGAGAGCATGGATAGTCATAAGAGTTAATTTAAAAAATGAAAAATCTACACTTGGAGCGTGTGTTATTATTGTGCTACTAGACAGTGCTTTGTTTACTGTGTATGTGTAAATATCTTTTTCACCCTTCTACCATTTTTGCTCATTGTATTTTTAGTAACATCATACCAGTACCGGCCAAACTGCAAGTCAATAGTTTTAAACATATGCTTTTGATTTTGTAACTTATTATAATTAACACATTAAAACTTATTAATTGTGATTAGCCCTGGTTTGAGTATCGTCTTCTTTGTTATTGTATTGATCATTTGGTATCGTCTTTTGTTGTGTGATGTTTTAGAACGAGCCAGACACTTAAATAAGAGATTAATTTCTCCATATGGATAACAGTATGTAACAAAATTTATTGAATGTGTGTTAAATATGTATTTTTCCTAATACAAATTACCTTTTTTTTAAAAAAAATTGGAATCTTGGTCGCGGTTCACGTTTCTTCTAAAAAAAGAGGTCACTGCTGTAAAACGTCTGTAAGCCTGTGTGTCTTTTCTTGTAACTGTAAACTTTCAAACACACTTCAGTTCCCAGCTGCTGCACTCCTTTCTAATATTAGTTAATTCGACTTTTTTCAAAATAGGTAAAAACCTTTACAAACTTTAAACTGCTTATCATTTCATCGTATTTGATATAATCGTTTACCTAAAACGGTCAGTGTTTACTTTTAAATAAAGAATATTTACTGAATAGTTTTTTTTTTAATTTTTAATAATTTAAGTCGGTACGTTTCCTTTTCTTTTTTTTTCCCACTTCTCTCCTCTTCTCTCATCTCTTCTCCTCTCTTCTCTACAAGGTTTTCGTGAAGAACTTGTGCCCACACTTTTCATTTGTGTCTTCTTTAACTTATATCAAATATAGTTTATATGCATGTGCGTTTGTGTGTGTGTATTTGTTTTTGTGTGTGTGTGTGTGTGTGCTTGTTAGTTTTTAGTTTTTTTTAATCGAATTGTACCGCTGAGAGAGGATGACGTCATCAGACCTGTTTACTCTTATGATTTTGGCGTACAATGTACGATTTTGAGGTGTATACATTTTATATTGTGTATGTTTATTTTTTACTATTAAGATAATGTATAGAATGATTTTGTGATGATATTTCACGATTTTAAGATAGTGGGGTTAACAGGTCTGCGTCACAAGGATTGCGCGATATCTATGTTCAAAATGCCACCGTCTGCTAACGGTGACTGCCTTGCTATGGGCATAATGCCCAAATTAATACATAACTTTAAAAAGGTGCACCTAAGACATGTATTATCTGGCGTAATGTGCATATTTCAACGTGTTTTATTTGTCAAGTGCATTCATTGTGTAAAACACAGATCTCGTGTTAAGTCCTTTATCCGAAAATCTTTAGTAGCCGTCTCTTGTTATCTGGTGTTCTTGTTTTGGAAATAGAATTACATCGCCCTCTCCGGGCTTTTCTCCTTTGGTCCTATTTTTATAAACGGCGTCAATTTTAACGCTTATTTATAAATTCTTTTATACATTCTGTTATACATCCTGTTATACATTCTGTTATACATCCTGTTATACATTCTGTTATACATTCTGTTATACATCCTGTTATACATCCTGTTATACATCCTGTTATACATCCTGTTATACATTCTGTTATACATTCTGTTATACATCCTGTTATACATCATGTTATACATTCTGTTATACATCCTGTTATACATCCTGTTATACATCCTGTTATACATCCTGTTATACATTCTGTTATACATCCTGTTATACATTCTGTTATACATCCTGTTATACATCCTGTTATACATCCTGTTATACATCCTGTTATACATTCTGTTATACATTCTGTTATACATCCTGTTATACATCCTGTTATACATCCTGTTATACATTCTGTTATACATCCTGTTATACATCCTGTTATACATTCTGTTATACATTCTGTTATACATCCTGTTATACATCCTGTTATACATCCTGTTATACATTCTGTTATACATCCTGTTATACATCCTGTTATACATTCTGTTATACATCCTGTTATACATTCTGTTATACATCCTGTTATACATCCTGTTATACATCCTGTTATACATCCTGTTATACATTATGTTATACATCCTGTTATACATCCTGTTATACATCCTGTTATACATTCTGTTATACATCCTGTTATACATTCTGTTATACATCCTGTTATACATCCTGTTATACATCCTGTTATACATCCTGTTATACATTCTGTTATACATTCTGTTATACATCCTGTTATACATCCTGTTATACATCCTGTTATACATTCTGTTATACATCCTGTTATACATCCTGTTATACATCCTGTTATACATTCTGTTATACATCCTGTTATACATTCTGTTATACATCCTGTTATACATCCTGTTATACATCCTGTTATACATCCTTTTATACATTCTGTTATACATTCTGTTATACATCCTGTTATACATCCTGTTATACATCCTGTTATACATTCTGTTATACATTCTGTTATACATCCTGTTATACATCCTGTTATACATTCTGTTATACATTCTGTTATACATTCTGTTATAGCTTGGACATGGTTTTAAGATGTGACATCGCATACTTTAAGGCGTGTTGACACTTTCATGTAAACGAACAGTAACATATGACTCACCTGTTTGACGGGACCTATAAAGGTCAATGTTCATAAAACATATTTGGTTTGGGGAAGGGGGAGTTCAAGTTTGGGGGAAAAGTGGGGGGGGGGGGGGCCACAACCTTCCATTCCTGAAAGTCTTATTTGAAGTCGTTATGCCTTTCCCATAAGCCAACTAATACATGTTTAATGTATTTAAAAAATCCATTCGTTTGGGTATGTTTCTGGTTCCTCCAAGTTTTCTGACTTGACACAAGGTTATCGTGACATTAATGTTTGTGTCCTACAATTTGTCTTTTATAAAGAAAACATTCATGACGTAATAATGGGGAAGTTAGTTTATTCGGTCAGGCTATAAAAAGAGCCAGTGTGTGTGTGGGGGGGGGGGGGGACTAACGGCAAAGGGGTTTGTTTTTTATTCCACGAGATTAAATCATTTTAAAAATTGGAAAACACCGATCAACAATTAATGTATGAGATAAACTGATGGACTTGTGGGGAGATTTGTTTTGGACATCCATGTATTTGTTTGAGACACACATCTATTTGTTTGTGACATCCATCTATTTGTTTGAAACATCCATCTATTTGTTTGTGACATCCATCTATTTGTTTGTGACATCCATCTATTTGTTTGAGACATTCAACTATTTGTTTGAGACATTCATCTATTTGTTTGTTGTTTGACAGATTCGTCTATTTGTTTGACAGATTCATCTATTTGTTTGACACATTCATCTCTTTGTTTGAAACATTCATCTATTTGTTTGAGTCAGTCATCTATTTGTTTGAGACAGTCATCTATTTGTTTTGAGACAATCAGAAGTCACAATCTCATCATTCATCAAGTCATCACAACAACGCGTTGGAACATATATTACATTATTTATTAATGTACAGTCATGAATGAAATTTGGTCCATAGACGATAAGTTAGTGCAAAATACATTTTTACCCATCCAAAACGTAAATATGTATTCAGTGATTCAGATGCAGGTCTTGAATTTTAATAGGACATAAATTCATCACCCCCTCCCTCCTTTTCACACACATCCCTTTAAAAATCGACCCCAGAATATCTCCATGCCTACAACTCCAATATCTCTCCATGCCTACAACCCCAATATCTCTCATGCCTACAACCCCAACATCTCTCCATGCCTACAACCCCAATACCTCTCCATGCCTACAACCCCAATACCTCTCCATGCCTACAACCCCAATACCTCTCCATGCCTACAACCCCAATACCTCTCCATGCCTACAACTCCAATATCTCTCCATGCCTACAACCCCAATACCTCTCCATGCCTACAACCCCAATACCTCTCCATGCCTACAACCCCAATACCTCTCCATGCCTACAACCCCAATACCTCTCCATGCCTACAACCCCAATACCTCTCCATGCCTACAACCCCAACATCTCTCCATGCCTACAACCCCAATACCTCTCCATGCCTACAACCCCAACATCTCTCCATGCCTACAACCCCAATACCTCTCCATGCCTACAACCCCAATACCTCTCCATGCCTACAACCCCAATACCTCTCCATGCCTACAACCCCAATACCTCTCCATGCCTACAACTCCAATATCTCTCCATGCCTACAACCCCAATACCTCTCCATGCCTACAACCCCAATACCTCTCCATGCCTACAACCCCAATACCTCTCCATGCCTACAACCCCAATACCTCTCCATGCCTACAACCCCAATACCTCTCCATGCCTACAACCCCAACATCTCTCCATGCCTACAACCCCAATACCTCTCCATGCCTACAACCCCAATATCTCTCCATGCCTACAACCCCAATACCTCTCCAAGCCTACAACCCCAACATCTCTCCATGCCTACAACCCCAATATCTCTCCATGCCTACAACCCCAATACCTCTCCATGCCTACAACCCCAATATCTCTCCATGCCTACAACCCCAATACCTCTCCATGCCTACAACCCCAATACCTCTCCATGCCTACAACCCCAATACCTCTCCATGCCTACAACCCCAATACCTCTCCATGCCTACAACCCCAATACCTCTCCATGCCTACAACCCCAATACCTCTCCATGCCTACAACCCCAACATCTCTCCATGCCTACAACCCCAATACCTCTCCATGCCTACAACCCCAATACCTCTCCATGCCTACAACCCCAACATCTCTCCATACCTTCATGATAAAACATCAAGACAGTATAAAAATACAAAAATGTAAATAGTTAAGTCTAAGTAAAGCTATCTTCTAATACTACAAACGTCAGATCTCGGTTGAACATCTAAAATGTTACGTAATGCCTAATTGTTCAACTCACTGCAAGCGCTACAATAGTTCATACGATGCTCGTGGACGTAACTACGTAACATGTCCTAATAGTTCTGAGATATCAAAGCTCCATGGTATTATAATAATCATTCAAAATTGTGGTATAATTATAGGAGTATGCAGTCATGGTGACTGTAACATTCATTGTAGTGGCCCATGTGTATGTAGTAATATGAACTGTGTGTAATTATTACTAAACACATGTACTATCACTACGCACAGTCAACATTGAAGTGGTGTCAACTATGTGTGGGGTAATAATGAATGTGTATGTAGTAATATGGACTAGTAATATGGACTGTGTATGTAATCGTTACACACACAGTCTATATTACTACACACACATGCACTATTACCACACACATAGTCAACATTGTAGTGGTGTCGACAATGTGTGTGGTAACAGTGAATCTATGTGCAGTAATATGGACTGTGAATGTAATTGTTACACACAGTCTATATTACTACACACACATGCACTATCACTACACACATAGTCAACATTGTAGTGGTATCGACTATGTGTGTGGTAACAGTGAATATATGGGCAGTAATATGGACTGTGTATGTAATTGTTACACACATAGTCTATATTACTACACACACATGCACTATCACTACACACATAGTCAAAATTGTACTATGTGTGTGGTAACAGTGAATATATGTGCAGTAATATGGACTGTGTATGTAATTGTTACACACACAGTCTATATTACTACACACACATGCACTATCACCACACACATAGTCAACATTGTAGTGGTGTCGACTATGTGTATGGTAACAGTGAATATGTGTGCAGTAATATGACTGTGTATGTAATTGCTACACACACAGTCTATATTACTACACACACATGCACTATCACCACACACATAGTCAACATTGTAGTGGTGTCGACTATGTGTGTGGTAACAGTGAATATGTGTGCAGTAATATGGACTGTGTATGTAATTGTTACACACAGTCTATATTACTACACACACATGCACTATCACCACACGCATAGTCAACATTGTAGTGGTGTCGAATATGTGTGTGGTAGCAGTGTATGTGTGTAATTATATAGACTGTGTATGTAACTATTAAACACAGTCTATATTACTACACACAGATACACTATCACTACACACATAGTCGACACCACTACACAATCAGTGAAGATGCTCCAGCATCATTGTTATCCTTATGAAACTATACTTTAAAACTAATGTAACCAATCTACATTGTAACATTTGATAGTTACATAGTAATTCAGTTATCATTGTGCCCACAGTAACTTGACTTCCACCTTATGTACAGATGAACCAAGCGTACACAAACATATGTACAAAATAAATGCGGCTTCGTAAATACGTCAGTATTGGAATGCGTACACTTGTCTTTTTTGTTACAACATATACATGGAATAAATTTGATTTAAGCAATTGTTGTGCGTTTGAAGGCATATGTCACAAAACAGCAACAACGCAGTCATGCCATGGGAATGTTAAACAGCAGTCATGCCATGGGAGTGTTAAACAGCAGTCATGCCATGGGAATGTGAAACAGCTGTCATGCCATGGGAATGCTAAACAGCTGTCATGCCATGGGAATCTTAAACAGCTGTCATGTTGTACTTTCGTTGCAAAAGTTTTGATTTTGTGGCACATCAATTTTGACTTGACACCATCTTGTCTCAGCGATACTATCTTGTCTCAGCTATACTATCTCTTCTAGGTGATACTATTTTCAAATCCAGGGAGCGGAGAAAGTTCTTACAGAAATGAATGATTGCCTACATCATGGAATGATTGCCTGTACATCAGGGAATGATTGTCTACGGCAGTGAATTATTTCATTTCTGTTGGAAGCCCCAGAGTGTTCCTATTCTTAATTCCATGTCATTTCATGGCTTGATGAAATATGAAATCCTTTCTTTACTGTTCAGCACTGAATCTTGTTAATTTCACTGGTATGTGTATCTTTACCTGTCAATTGCATGTATACAGTCCGCTGTCACTTGCATGTGTACAATCCGCTGTCACTTGTACGTGTACAATCACCTGTCATTTGTATATATGCATCAACCTCTCACTTGTATATTATTATGTACATCAACTTTTCACTGGTATATGTACAGTTACCTGTCGCTTGCATGTGTACAATCACCTGTCACTTATATATGTACACCAACCTCTCAGTTCTTTATGTACACCAACATCTCAGTTGTATATGTACATCCACCTCTTACTTTTATACGCACAATCACCTCTGCATTGTCGGCGCTGTGTCTCGCTGTCAAATCACAACATCCTGATCAGGGCATCATCTGCCTTGACCGTCTCCTTGGACGGGCACTTGTAGATTGGGCTCCCCTTGTCCCCAGATGTCAGTGTCATAGGGCCTATGTAAATGGGCGTACGTTTGGGATCTGTCAGCAAAGAGACGGGACCACTGTAAATTTGTGTAGTTTTCATATCTGGTGGTTGGGGCCAGCGTGATGGTCTAGGGGGCCGCGCCACCCCCCGCCTCATGTACAGCCAAAGAACCGTGCACACCAAACCAATCACGCCGAAACAGAGACCAAGTGCGGTCAGTGCTATGGTTGTGACATCCATGTCTGTGCAGAGTAACACTACTTCGGATATTAGATTGTATAATTTTCTTGATAGTGAATGGGTGGCTGCTGGAACTGCGGGAATTTCCGGTAATTGTGATCTTAGGCGTTGATAAAAGTGTGTAGGATTATGTATCGCCCAAGACACTGTCAACAAGCGGGTCAAGCCGTGCTAGTCTAGGGTGTAGAGTTGCAACCGATGATCTGAAATGAAAGATAAGAGGAGATGACATTTAAACAAATGCAACAACCTCAATACAAGCAACTCATTGATGTGTTTACGTTGTATTTTACTTATTTTATCGCTATTGAGTTAATCTGTGTTTATTTTCATTTATTTTTTTTATTGTGGTTATTTTGGGGCATGTGGTGGGGGTGCACCTTAGAAATACCCTGAATCTGTGGGGGTTGCACCTTAGAAATACCCTGAATCTGTGGGGGTTGCACCTTAGAAATACCCTGAATCTGTGGGGGTTGCACCTTAGAAATACCCTGAATCTGTGGGGGTTGCACCTTAGAAATGCCCTGAATCTGTGGGGGTTGCACCTTAGAAATACCCTGAATCTGTGGGGGTTGCACCTTAGAAATACCCTGAATCTGTGGGGGTTGCACCTTAGAAATGCCCTGAATCTGTGGGGGTTGCACCTTAGAAATACCCTGAATCTGTGGGAGTTGCACCTTAGAAATACCCTGAATCTGTGGGGGTTGCACCTTAGAAATACCCTGAATCTGTGGGGGTTGCACCTTAGAAATACCCTGAATCTGTGGGGGTTGCACCTTAGAAATACCCTGAATCTGTGGGGGCTGCACCTTAGAAATACCCTGAATCTGTGGGGGTTGCACCTTAGAAATGCCCTGAATCTGTGGGGGTTGCACCTTAAAAATACCCTGAATCTGTGGGGGTTGCACCTTAGAAATACCCTGAATCTGTGGGGGGTTGCACCTTAGAAATACCCTGAATCTGTGGGGGTTTCACCTTAGAAATACCCTGAATCTGTGGGGGTTGCACCTTAGAAATGCCCTGAATCTGTGGGGGTTGCACCTTAGAAATACCCTGAATCTGTGGGGGTTGCACCTTAGAAATACCCTGAATCTGTGGGGGTTGCACCTTAGAAATGCCCTGAATCTGTGGGGGTTGCACATTAAAAATACCCTGAATCTGTGGGGTTGCACCTTAGAAATACCCTGAATCTGTGGGGGTTGCACCTTAGAAATACCCTGAATCTGTGGGGGTTGCACCTTAGAAATACCCTGAATCTGTGGGGGTTGCACCTTAGAAATACCCTGAATCTGTAGGGGTTGCACCTTAGAAATACCCTGAATCTGTGGGGGTTGCACCCTAGAAATGCCCTGAATCTGTGGGGGTTGCACCTTAAAAATACCCTGAATCTGTGGGGGTTGCACCTTAGAAATACCCTGAATCTGTGGGGGTTGCACCTTAGAAATACCCTGAATCTGTGGGGGTTGCACCTTAGAAATACCCTGAATCTGTGGGGGTTGCACCTTAGAAATGCCCTGAATCTGTGGGGGTTGCACCTTAGAAATACCCTGAATCTGTGGGGGTTGCACCTTAGAAATGCCCTGAATCTGTGGGGGTTGCACCTTAAAAATACCCTGAATCTGTGAGGGTTGCACCTTAGAAATACCCTGAATCTGTGGGGGTTGCACCTTAGAAATACCCTGAATCTGTGGGGGTTGCACCTTAGAAATACCCTGAATCTGTGGGGGTTGCACCTTAGAAATGCCCTGAATCTGTGGGGGTTGCACCTTAGAAATGCCCTGAATCTGTGGGGGTTGCACCCTAGAAATACCCTGAATCTGTGGGGGTTGCACCTTAGAAATACCCTGAATCTGTGGGGGTTGCACCTTAGAAATGCCCTGAATATGTGGGCGTTGCACCTTAAAAATACCCTGAATCTGTGGGGGTTGCACCTTAGAAATACCCTGAATCTGTGGGGGTTGCACCTTAGAAATACCCTGAATCTGTGGGGGTTGCACCTTAGAAATACCCTGAATCTGTGGGGGTTGCACCTTAGAAATGCCCTGAATCTGTGGGGGTTGCACCTTAGAAATACCCTGAATCTGTGGGGGTTGCACCTTAGAAATACCCTGAATCTGTGGGGGTTGCACCTTAGAAATACCCTGAATCTGTGGGGGTTGCACCTTAGAAATGCCCTGAATCTGTGGGGGTTGCACCTTAGAAATACCCTGAATCTGTGGGGGTTGCACCTTAGAAATACCCTGAATCTGTGGGGGTTGCACCTTAGAAATGCCCTGAATCTGTGGGGGTTGCACCTTAGAAATGCCCTGAATCTGTGGGGGTTGCACCTTAAAAATACCCTGAATCTGTGGGGGTTGCACCTTAGAAATACCCTGAATCTGTGGGGGTTGCACCTTAGAAATACCCTGAATCTGTGGGGGTTGCACCTTAAAAATACCCTGAATCTGTGGGGGTTGCACCTTAGAAATACCCTGAATCTGTGGGGGTTGCACCTTAGAAATACCCTGAATCTGTGGGGGTTGCACCTTAGAAATACCCTGAATCTGTGGGGTTTGCACCTTAGAAATACCCTGAATCTGTGGGGGTTGCACCTTAGAAATGCCCTGAATCTGTGGGGGTTGCACCTTAGAAATACCCTGATTCTGTGGGGGTTGCACCTTAGAAATACCCTGAATCTGTGGGGGTTGCACCTTAGAAATACCCTGAATCTGTGGGGGTTGCACCTTAGAAATGCCCTGAATCTGTGGGGGTTGCACCTTAGAAATACCCTGAATCTGTGGGGGTTGCACCTTAGAAATACCCTGAATCTTCGGGGGTTGCACCTTAGAAATGCCCTGAATCTGTGGGGGTTGCACCTTAGAAATACCCTGAATCTGTGGGGGTTGCACCTTAGAAATACCCTGAATCTGTGGGGGTTGCACCTTAGAAATATCCTGAATCTGTGGGGGTTGCACCTTAGAAATATCCTGAATCTGTGGGGGTTGCACCTTAGAAATATCCTGAATCTGTGGGGGTTGCACCTTAGAAATGTCCTGAATCTGTGGGGGTTGCACCTTAGAAATATCCTGAATCTGTGGGGGTTGCACCTTAGAAATACCCTGAATCTGTGTGGGTTGCACCTTAGAAATATCCTGAATCTGTGGGGGTTGCACCTTAGAAATACCCTGAATCTGTGGGGGTTGCACCTTAGAAATGCCCTGAATCTGTGGGGGTTGCACCTTAGAAATATCCTGAATCTGTGGGGGTTGCACCTTAGAAATATCCTGAATCTGTGGGGGTTGCACCTTAGAAATATCCTGAATCTGTGGGGGTTGCACCTTAGAAATGTCCTGAATCTGTGGGGGTTGCACCTTAGAAATACCCTGAATCTGTGGGGGTTACACCTTAGAAATACCCTGAATCTGAAGTTGCTGCAAACTGCCAGTACGTATCAACAAGAGACATAACCATTATTTATTGTGTTATGTGATGTCCATTACTTCCCCTTATATATATAAAAAAAAAAATAATTCCAAATTGAGATTGTGCCTCACGTCGGAAACATTTCTTATCTACTGGGGTCTTTTCTCTTTTCGTACTACATTCAAGTATGTTTTCTTTTTGAGTCGGCTTGAGCCTCGACATGTATAACGAGTTTGCCCATCATGGAAAGTTTTAGCCTCATTGAGCCAGGCACAGTTCTCACGTGTTAAATCATAGACCACTCGTTATAAAGATGGATATGAAACAGCTCAAGGCTTTGGGTAATCGAATCTTGTTCAGCCACACCCTTCGTGTATTTTGAGGCTCTCGAAGTATTCAAAGAGACGGCTGAGAATGAGGAGTCTCAAAGTATACAATGAGACGGCTGAGAATGAGGCGTCTCAAAGTAAATGAAGAGACGGGAACGTCCAAAACGCGAGTCTCAAATTGAGACCCATCATTGTCAGCTGTCTCTTCATGTACTTTCAAGATTCATCCTTCTCAGCCGTCTCTTCGCGTACTTTGAGACTCGTGTCTTAGACGCCCCCGGCTCAACCTACAAGGCTTAAGTAAATTAAATGCTTTGATTCGGCCCTAATAAATAAGGTTATTTTTTGTTGTTATAGTGTTGCTTGGCCCAATGTTGAACAACATCAAAGTGTTTTGTGTTGTTTTTTTTTTGGTCACGTGATATCACTTTTCATTACTGCTACTACTCAGATAAATTAGAGGAATTTGTAAAATGAACTGTGCGTCACTGGGAGTAAGTGGTCCTGAGAAGAACTCAGTCGAATCCAGTAGTTACTAGAATCGAATCCACTAGTCACTAGAATCGAATCCACTAGTCACTAGAATTGAATCCACTAGTCACTAGAATCGAATCCACTAGTCACTAGAATCGAATCCACTAGTCACTAGCGGCTAGTAAAACATTTCACATAACTTACATTGTACTCGATTACATCGAATCGTTTGGCTATAAATAAACTAAAGGTACTAACCATACCTTGAGTGCGAAACTGAACCATGTCTATACCACATGTACGTGTGTGTAGAATGAAACTGAACCATGTCTATACCACAAGTATGTGTGTGTAGCCTGAAAATGGACCTCTTAATCCTCTTATCAGATGTAACGTATCAATCTATAAATAGACACAAACACACACCCTCCAAGCACCGATACGCGCTGAGATCAGCAATGTCGTTAACTAAACAAAAAACATTTTCATTGTCTAGTGAAGCGTAACCTCTAACACCCTCGTCATAGTAATGATTGTATGCAGCAAGACTTTGTTGTCTTGCATGCAGCAAGACTTTTTTGTCTTGTATGCAGCAAGACTTTGTTGTCTTGTATGCAGCAAGACTTTTTTGTCTTGCCTTCATAAATAGCTTTAGTGACCCTCACCCCCCCCCCCCCCACCCCACACCCCCACAACCCCATTTTTAAGAGAACTTCACAGGTAGAGGAATGACAACAAAGAAATTAATTATGGCACAAGCATGACATATAGTTCTCTCTTGGTATTAGGTTGTATGTGATACGAGTCATTGATACGATGTCACTGGCGAGGTCTACAATGTCACTGACGAGGTCTACAATGTCACTGACGAGGTCTACAATGTCACTGGCGAGGTCTACAATGTCATTGACGAGGTCTACAATGTCACTGACGAGGTCTACAATGTCACTGGCGAGGTCTACAATGTCACTGACGAGGTCTACAATGTCACTGACGAGGTCTACAATGTCATTATTATGTTCACTTATAACTCGGGGGTAAAAAAAAAAAAGAAGCCAAAGAATTCTTGCTGTACACAACAGCCAACAGCCTCGATCTTAGATGACAGCACACAGCGTAACAGCACACACCAGTTACTGTACAATAACAAGTATCACATCAACACAGCACACACCAGTTACTGTACAATAACAAGTATCACATCAACACAGCACACACCAGTTACTGTACAATAACAAGTATCACACCAACACACCACACACCTGGAGATTCTTCAGAAAGTTAGGCCTTATTATTATTAACCCCCTTCCCCCCCCCCCCCCCCAACCAACCACATAAAGAAATCAAAGTTGGAGTTTCTAATTCATGGGGTCAAATATTTGAATTAACTTACTCATCTAATATTAACATTGGTTAACATTGGTTAACATTGGTTAACATTGGTTAACATTGGTTAACATTGGTTAACATTGGTTAACATTGGTTAACATTGGTTAACATTATTAACAAGTGGCATTAGTCAAAGAAACAAGGCGGCTTATTATTTCTTTTAGTTTTGTTTAAATTTGAGTTTTAATTGCGAGTCCGGAGGGGCGGAGGCTCCGTGACGTAATGGCCGTGTACTGTTTATAGACCCCGTGATTGTCACATGATACAACGATGCTGGTATGGCTGTTACACCCTGTACATTAAGGTCAATTATATCTACAGGATTCCTCTGACGTTAAACCTATGGCATGTTCTAATTTGTTTACGAAACAACTCTTGGGAGGGGGGGGGTGATGGTTGGGGAGGGGGGAGCTCAAATCAGGAGAGTGTGTTTGTGGTCAGTGATAAATGACGGATTGAGTTATCGTCATTTTCATTCACTGTCATCTTGACATTAAATTTTGGATTAATTCCGCTGGCAAAAGATGTCAACTACATTCAGCAACAGCACTGGTGCTGGTGCAACAGTTCAAAACTTTTTTCTATTTAAGTATCGGTCATGTGCTATGAAGTACCTTAAACCTTAATGATCACGTGAATGGCCCCAAATCTATTTGGTAATGTGCCAAGAAAAGCCCCAAGCTTCTACTAGGGTCTGTACTTGTAGCTAATTTAATCAAAGTAACTTGCCCATACAATTGTGTCTATCTACCAAAATTGACTCTTGTGACAATACAATAATCAACACTTGACAACCTCTCAAAGTTAACAATTAATTGTATTCAACATAAAATATATCGCAAGACGAGAGCGGTAGTATACGCAAGCATGTAAGATAATGTTATAGTCTTACCTTGATAACGTCATAGGAAAATAAAACAAGCTATCGCAATGTTTACAAGTCGCTGGTGATAACATTGAGATGTGCTGACACCAAGTACACCACAGTAATTATATCCGTTACAGCTGGCTCGGTCGTAATATACCGACAAGAAAACGATTCTAAAAATATTCGTGACCAAGACATATTTCCGGAAGCCAAGCCGTTTCGGGAATATCCGTTTCGATCAGCTGTTGAAGCTAGAAAATTGACAACACCCAGAGTCAGTAAGTGACCATAGCAAGTCAGTCCTATTTTTGTTGTGAATGTTATAAAAATACTGTCTTAAAATATAATCCTTAAAATGTATGTCTTACTATTGCATGATATGATATTAAAGGTGAACCTAGCCCGATGTAAAGAAAAAGGTTAATACATTTAATTCAACAATACAGGACCCAGAACTGCATTTGACTAGTTTTTATGATGCATTAGTAATTACTATTATTATTATTATTATTTATGTAGAAACACTGTCTTAAAACGTTGACTGGCTGTCCGACTAATACGAATTTCCATTTGTAATGAAGGTCAACCCCAACCTAGCCACCACACCCCCCCCCCCTTTTTTTTCCCAGCCCCACAAAAAAACTTCCACATTTTGATTTTACGATACCATATTTTAATGCAATATTATTATTAAATTCGTACAAAGAATAACGACTTTCTTTAAAACTCAACCCATTTTATGGTTAGTTTATATTTAGAAGAGAAATAATCGGGAAACCACTTTGAATGGCTTAAAGACTCGCTAGTATTAGTAAATACACCGCTACAATTAAGCATTTATTTTACAGCTAGTTGTTAGTAGTAGTAGTATCATTAAGTATCTTTAAAAATGTGTCTTCAGATAAAAGTGTCACGGATAAAGATATTTAAAATATTGCTGGCTGTATGTTAATCTGACGTCATTGAAAAGTCATAGTTCAAAGAAAAATAAAAAAGGTAATAATGGGGGAGACTGCAATCAGGTTAGCACAATAGGAAATTAGTAGAACACAGTAAGGTTAAACCTGATAAAAGGAACGCAACAAAACAACGGAACAGCGTTGTTTTGTTGCGTTCCTTTTATCAGGTTTAACCTTACTGTGTTCTACTAATTTCCTATAGTTCAAAGAAAAGTGTTTTTGTTTGTTTTTTTTTTATAAAGGGCGTGCGTCAGCTGTGAACGTGAATTCCCGCAAATAAAAATAATTTTAAAACTAGAACTCTAACTGGCATGGCTTCACATACTAAATAGCATTGTTTATTTAAATGCAGCTTGGAAAAAAAATTTAAGTGCCGTAGACAAATTCGTTCATTCATTATGTGCTTCATATGACTTTCTGACTCTGACACACAATCGTCAATGGCAGGAATATAATTTGAAACTATATTTACTAACTAGGTTAGACATTGCAAATCCCATCTACATTCATAGGAGCCATTTTATTATCAACCATAAAAGCATTCAAAGCTGCACTCAAAACACATCTATTTAAACTCTACTATCCCGACTGATTCCTCCTCTGACCGTTAAACAATGCTGTTGAGGTATTACAATTATTCCTGTCAAAGACAATCAGGGACCGGATCAAGCTTTCAAAAGGAACAGTTGAGGCGACAACACTTGACACATTTGCGTCTATTGCCCCAGGCCTTCCAACCCCCAGTGCATGATACCCTCACTAAGTAACTCTTGCAACCAGTGAAATATCCTCATCAACACCAGGCACAGAAACATTGCAAGTCCCCTCTAGCTTCATAGGAGCCATAATGATCAATACATTGATTGTGGGCCCATAATATATAGAAGAAGAAGAAATATGTCCTTTTCAATTACAGATTATGCCCACAAGTCAATTGCAATTATGTTGCATAAAGTTACTACCACTATGAATAGACTATGGCCTTTATACTAATAATAGAAATGACAACGTGTTGCTATTCATGAATCACAAATTTAACTTTACTTTATGTATAATGTGATAAATATAACCTTTACCACAGAACGTTACAACTTTTTTCCAACTGCTTTTTATGGTGTCATATCTACAGAGGCGTAGCTAGAGTGTTTGGCGCACGGGGGCAAGATTCATTTTAAAGCGCCTCCCTTTCTTTTTTTCAACTCTAAATCCCATTATTTTCATCAAAAAAATAATATCAAAGCACATTTTGGCATCCCTAACTAGTCTGGCGCCTAGGGACATCTGCCCCCCCCCCCCCCGGTTCCCCCCTTTAGCTACGCCTCTGTATTTCTAACTGGAAACTTCCAGATTATGTAAAAAGATTTCGGAAACAAATAATTTAAATCGGGATTTCCCGTACCAAGGATTATTTATTACATTCTTGAGAATCTACATTCAGAGGTTCCCAAACTTTTTTGTCTTGTAGACCCCTTGCCATGTTTTTCGGTTTTAGGTAGACCTCCTGCTTACCTGATATTGAGTTTTTGCAAATTCATTAACTTTAAATGTATTTTTGACAGGCGGTATAATGCTACTCACTTTGAAAGATTTAAATTTATAACGGTAGTGAAGTGTAGTGTGAATAACTTTTTTAAAAACATGTTAAGTTTTAAACATGTATTAATTAAATTTAAATTAAAAAATGCCAAAATAGAAGTCATGACCTGCTTACATGAGATCCACTATCGTCGACCCCCATTTTCATTTCATGGACCCACATTTTTTTTCCGCTGCCATAGACCCCTTGCAAGTTGTCGTAGACCCCTGGGGGTCGATATAGACCACTTTGGGAATCACTGATCTACATGAACGTTAGTATCATTAACTTCGCTAAAAACATGAACTGCCAACTCAAAAAATATATTTAAAAATCCCTAATGACTTATCTTGTAGTATAGACTACACACATAGTCAAAATATGCCAAAAGATTTATTTTAGTGTACCTGCCAAATTCTAAAATTTCTTAAGCTGAAAACATTTTGAAAAGTATTATAATTATTTATGCAATTTCAATTACCACCTTTGCCACAAGAGTAAAACACAAATTTTAAAGCAGTCAAGTTCAAGGTCATATCATCACTTTGATTTCCTCCTCTAAATCACAGGTTTCAACCTTTTTCGAGTGGCAAACCTGTTTTATAGAGGCAGTGAGACCATAGACGCCATTGCATTATTTTTTCAAAAAGGTATTTTGAAAAATAGTTTAAATTTAAATGGATAATTTTTTTTAAAAAAGACACAACTAGAAATACCACCATTACCACAACTGTAAATTATTATTATTATTATTAGTAATGGTAGTTTTATATAGCGTGGTACCCCAGCCTAGGGCTGGGCTCACCACGCTGTACATACAATTTAAAAACATAATCATGAACTTAAAAATTAATTTACATTAATTTTTTTTTTAATTTTTTTTAAAAATAATAATAATAATAATAAATGTGTATTTTCTGCAACCATTTACCATTTCTATTTACACGTGAAGCCATGGACGGCACTCAACAGCATTGTTTAACGGTCAGAGGAGGAATCAGTCGGGATAGTAGAGTTTAAATAGATGTGTTTTGAGTGCAGCTTTGAATGCTGTGATGGTTGATATATTGCCGATGTGTAGTGGAAGATAATTCCATTGTTTGGGGGCACAGTAAGCGAAACATCGTTCACCGTATGTTTTTGTGCGAGTCTTGGGGACAGAAAGAATACGCCCGTCTACGGAGGAGCGAAGCTGTCGAAGGGGTGAATAGACAGAGAGAAGTTCGGTTAGATAGGAAGGACAGGAATTCGAGAAAAAGTTGTGGTAGAGAACAGAGAGTTTGTAGTCAATCCGTGCTTGCACATGGAGCCAATGAAGTGAATGAAGTAGTGGTGTGTAGTGATCACGTTTTTTTGCCTTAAAAATTAGCCTAGCAGCTGAGTTTTGAACCTTTTGAAGTTTTTCTAAGAAATGTTTTGGTGAACATGACAGAAGAGAGTTGCAATAGTCAAAACGAGAAAGAACAAGAGCATAGACTAGGGTTTTTGTTGCACTAACTGTGAGGTAGTGGCGAATGGAACTGATCTGACGGATAGCCGTGTATGCAGAGCGACAAATGTAGGATATATGATTATCTAGAGTCTAGAGACATGTTTTTAGACAGAATATAAGCAAGATTCCTAGTGGAGGATGTAAACTGTATGTCTGAGTTACCTACTTGAAATGAGGTGGGGAGAGTTGAGTTAGCGGATGATTTGTGATCTTGAATGAGGAGTGCTTCCGTTTTGTCATCGTTGAGTTTCAATTTGCTGATGCCATCCATGACTTGACAACAGTAATGCTCTCCCGCAAAATACCTTACTACAACATATCACAACAAGAAATTATTCACCACCTACCACCACAAGAAATACCCTACCACATCTAGATTTATGTCTCGGTGTTCGCGTTTATCGGGTGATTCATTTATAATCACAAATTTATTTCGGGCTGAACAAGTTGTTCCGTATGTTATGTAAACACCGAGAGAGTGAAGACACGGAGATGTGAAGTGAGAGAATGTCCTTTCGTGTGTTCAATGAACATATGTTCACATTCAAAGATACCGGGTAATAAGAATTCCGATTATACAGTTTTGAGTATCACTAAATGGTTTGGACATCGCGCTCTTGTAGTGTTCCACCATAATGTGTTTCTGTTATACCATTCGTTAAATAAATAGGACGAATTGATTTTTTCACGGAGAATGGGGTTAACTGATTTTGATTGTTTAAATTGTTGTTCTAAACTGTCCCAGTACCGTCGGTAGGTCTACAACTGTCCCAGCACCGTCGGTAGGCCTACAACTGTCCCAGCACCGTCGGTAGGCCTACATCTGTCCCAGCACCGTCGGTAGGCCTACATCTGTCCCAGCACCGTCGGTAGGCCTACATCTGTCCCAGCACCGTCGGTAGGCCTACATCTGTCCCAGCACCGTCGGTAGGCCTACATCTGTCCCAGCACCGTCGGTAGGTCTACAACTGTCCCAGCACCGTCGGTAGGCCTACATCTGTCCCAGCACCGTCGGTAGGCCTACAACTGTCCCAGCACCGTCGGTAGGCCTACAACTGTCCCAACCCCGTCGGTAGGCCTACATCTGTCCCAGCACCGTCGGTAGGCCTACAACTGTCCCAGCACCGTCGGTAGGCCTACATCTGTCCCAGCACCGTCGGTAGGCCTACATCTGTCCCAGCACCGTCGGTAGGCCTACATCTGTCCCAGCACCGTCGGTAGGCCTACATCTGTCCCAGCACCGTCGGTAGGCCTACATCTGTCCCAGCACCGTCGGTAGGCCTACATCTGTCCCAGCACCGTCGGTAGGCCTACATCTGTCCCAGCACCGTCGGTAGGCCTACATCTGTCCCAGCACCGTCGGTAGGCCTACATCTGTCCCAGCACCGTCGGTAGGCCTACAACTGTCCCAACACCGTCATTAGGCATACTTACTGGATCGATCATTGAATGTACAAGGCCTAATAATGGAGTTCTACGGTAATGTAGCGGGGGGGGGGGGGAGTCACGGCTAATTCATGGAAAGTACGTGTAGCTTGATTGCAATAAAAAAATTAAAAAATCACAAGTTTTGCTAGGAATAAAATCATGGTCAATAGAGTCACAAGATGAAAAAATTGTCCAAGAAAAACTTTTTATTAACCTTAATTTTATTTATGTAACTAGCGAGTACCCGGCATGCGTTGCAATGCCACTCATCGAAATAAAGTGTCCGTGTTTTAATAATTTTTTGTAAGTTCTTCTAATAAACACCTTTTTTTAACCGTCTGGTGCGTATTCGAATTAAATAGAAGGTTTTAAGAAGTGTCAGCAGACCACACGCAGCTGTCCGTGTGGGAAGCATGGATTTTCCAAATTTAGTCCCAAAACATATAGCGATTGATCCCCCCATGCAATAGCTATGTTTGAAATTATATTTATATGGCTCATTTATTACATATAAACAAATTTAGGGCCCCCGGCCCCAAAAGTAATATTGTGAAATATTTGTACTAAATCAGAAACCTATTTATTAAGTCACATATACAAAATGAAATGTCACAGTAATTCCACCCACTTATGCAATAGCTCTGCTTGACGTTATATTTACATAGCTCATATAAGAAAAAAAAAAGAATTTAAGGCCCCCGGCCCAAAGCGGAATATTGTAAAATATTTGCACTTCTTTAGAAACCTAATGCGGGCCTGCACACAACAACTCACTGAAAGTTTATCGCATTCAGATGAATAGTATAGGAACTCATACGGACATTATATTTAAATAGCTCATATTAGAAAGAAAAACTACTATAGGGCCCCGGTCCAAAACTGGTAATTCTTTGTAAAATGAATGGGTTTTGATATTCATGGATATACTTTTGTAAATGTACTTACGTTGTGTTAACGTCATTTATTTTCTTAATTCGTAAAATGAGAATATAGCATCTATTTTTCACAACAGTAATATCATTGGATTTAAAGATATACAATTGTACACACTCTATTTCCTAACCCCCATATATATGTACCTAAGAAGGCAAATTATTTGTCAAATTCATTTTGTCAACATCCCCCTCCCCCAAACAGAGTTTTAAAGAAATTAATAAAATCATCCACGGGATTGTAATCCACTTACTTACGCAAAAACAATTTTTTTGCATTTCAAATGCTTTGTTCTTATTTAAATGAGTGATAAGTGCATTAGTGGATGCTATTTGGATATGTAGTTTCGCTGCACTGATTGCATTAAACGGCATTTTCGTATTAAAAGTATATTTAAAGGTTAGGGTTTTTTTAAATTTATTTTATTAATTTATAAATTTCATAAATGTATATTTTTGGAAAGAATAAAAGTAAAAATTTATTAAACGTTAAAAATAAAAAGCAAAAATTTTATTTCATTTTTTAAATTGTAGCAATTTAAAAAGCAATCTATTATATTTATTAATTTTACTTTTAGGAAGGGGGAAATACATTATCAATTTTATTAGGCGCGGTTATTAAATCAGATAAATTTTTGCATTGAATAAATAGACAATTTGAGTTCTGAGGTCATTTGCGTTATTATTTAGAACACATTAATTTTACTTTTATTACGCAATATTTGGAACGTACTTAAAAATGCACTACAATCAACAGATGTTTTGGTTTCCCCGATAAATGTGATTACAGTGTAATTCTTTGATTATAATTTGTTTTATTAAGTTTCATAACTTTCAACCACATATAAAATGTTTAAAATAGTTCCTTAGTTGTTACTCCAGATTTATTTGTAATTTATATTATTAATACTTAAAATTTTATTAAAATTAAAGCGAATATACAATATATTTTTCGCATTACCATTGATTCGAGTTCCTTAAAATAACAGAAGAAAACTATGATTTTTTTAAAAAATGGGAACGTATTTAAATCGTATCGGTTCTTTGTGAGTTACGGTCAGCTTAGATTATTCTTATATAATAGATGTATTACTACATCATTGCTATTCAAAATCACAACACATTTACAAAGCTATATCCGATTCTAAAATACGTCACAAAATTCAAGCTTATTAATAAAAACAACAAAAATACTCTCTACACTAAACATGCAAAAACGTGTTTTCTCTGCTCTTGCTACAAATTGATGTCTGTTGGCATTTGTTCAAGGGCGGTTGAGTTGATAGCTCCGTTTGAAATTATTTTGATAAAGTTTGTTAAAGAAAACAAAACGAATTTAAGGACATCGGCCCATGCGAAATATTGTAAAATGTTGTTCTAATTTAGAAACATTTGCGGGAGCGCGCATATCAATTCACCAAAGTTTTTATCGCAATTGGATGAATGGTATAGGAATGCATACGATAATTATATAGATAATAAATGGTGGAAAACGAATTAAGGCCCCCGGCCACAAACGGAATATTGTAGAATTGTTGTATTACTTCAGAAACCTACTTATTATATCACAAAATTAAAAAAAGAGAAACATATTACTGAAGTTGTATCGCATTCAGATAAATGGTATAGGAGTGCATATTATTTTTTACAAAGCTCATATAAGAAAAATAACGATTTTGGGGCCAACGGCCAAAAACGGATTATTTTAAAAGTGTTGTAACTACTTCAGAAACCTAATTACTATGTGACACACACAATTTAATGTCGCTATTTGTATTTTATTAAAAATCTATCCATCCACACATTAGCTCTGTTTGAAATTGTATTTGTATAGCTCATATAGGAAAAATAGAACATAGGGCCCCTGGCTCAAAAAAGAATATTTTAAACGGTTGTAATAATTTGAAAAGCTTTGCGGACTTGGGTAAAACATTTTACTAAAGTTTTATCGCATTCAGATAAATGATATAGGAGCGCATACAGAAATTATTTTGTACAAAGCTCTTATAAGAAAAAAAAAGAATTTGGGAACAACGGCTGAAAACGGAATATTTTAAGGGTATTGTAATTACTCATTAACATGGGCGACCTTATGGACAACCTTTCAACAAAGTTTTGTTGCAATCGCATGAATGGTGTAGGAGCGCATACGGTTTGAAATTATATTTATATAGCTCATATTGGAAAAATATAACATGGGGCCCCTGGCTCAAAACAGAATATTTTAAACGGTTGTAATAATTGGAAAAGCTTTGCGGGCGTGGGAAAAACATCTAACTAAAGTTTTATCGCATTCAGAAGAATGGTATAGGAGCGCATACCGAAATTATTTTGTACAAAGCTCATATTAGAAAAAAAAGAATTTGGGGCCAACAGCTGAAAACGGAATATTTTAAAAGTATTGTAATTACTCATTAACATGCGCGACTTTATGAACAACCTTTCAAAAAAGTTTTGTTGCAATCACATGAATGGTGTAGGAGCGCATACGGTTTGAAATTATATTTATATAGCTCCTATAAGAAAAAACGAACATGGGGCCCCTGGCTCAAAACGGAATATTTTAAAACGGTTGTAATCATTTATTAACCTTTGTGATCATGCTCGCAACATCTCGTCAAAGTTTTAGCGTATTCGAATAAATGGTGTAGGAGCGCAGACGAAACCTATAGTTTACAAAGCTCATATAAGAAAAAAAATGATTTTGGGGCCAACGGCCAAAACAAAATATTTTAAAAGTTTTATAATGACTCTGTAAAATGCGCGAGCTTATGGAATACAACTCTCCAATGTTTTGTCGCAATCGCATGAATGGTGTAGGAGCGCATTCGGTTTGAAACTATATTTATATAGCACATATAAGAAAAAACGAACATGGGGCCCCTGGCTCAAAACGTAATATTTTAAAACGGTTGTAATCATTTATTAACCTTTGTGGGCATGCTCGCAACATCCCGTCAAAGTTTTAGCGTATTCGAATAAATGGTGTAGGAGCGCAGACGAAATCTATTGTTTACAAAGCTCATATAAGAAAAAAAAAACGATTTTTGGGCCAACGGCCAAAACGAAATATTTTAAAAGTGTTATAATGACCCAGTAAAATGCGCGAGCTTGTAGAATACAACTCTCCAATGTTTTGTCGCAATCGCATGAATGGTGTAGGAGCGCATACGGTTTGAAACTATATTTATATAGCTCATATAAGAAAAAACGAACACGGGGCCCCTGGCTCAAAACGGAATATTTTAAAACGTTTATAATTATTTCCAAACCTTTGTGGGCGTGCGTGTAACATTTTACCCAAGATTTAGCGCATTCAGACGAATGGCGTAGGAGCGCAGACGGAAATATTGTTTTACAAAGCTCGTATAAGAAAAAAAACGAATGAAGGGCCAACGGCCGAAAACGAAATAATTGAAAAGTTTTTTAATGTCGCAGTTAAATGCCCAGGTAGGTGGCCAACAACTCACCAAAGCTTTGTTGCAATCTCATGAATGGTGTTGGAGCGCATACGAGACAAACATACATACATACATACATTCATTTTTATATATATAGATTTATATAAAATGTTTATTGTAGACTGAATATCAATAAATGAAAGTAAGAGACGGCTCATTAGGAACAGGTTTGAATCTCGCTTGGGATAAATATGTATGTGTTTTTTTAAAGCATACATATCATAATCAAAAATTTGATTCTATGATTTATTCAAAAGTATTTACATTGTTATGCATGAAACCAATAAACACACATATTACAGACTTAATTTGAGTAAACGACTGGGTAGAGATTAAGCTCTCGTCCAAGAGGGTTGGGATTTGATTATCGCTCGTGATGACGGATGTATTTAGTTTGTTGACGTGTGTGTGTGTCATTGTGATTCAAAAGAATCTACCTCTGATCTCCACGACGCATCTCCCATAGTAAAGATGTTATGTAGACGATATGTGTTTAAGTAAAGAACTCTAGCAGATAACACACTCGAGACCGCATTTAAGGTGTGGGTAGCTAAAAATAGTCTCCCTTTGACCTTGTTTGTAACTAAACAAGTCTTGTCCGTTTCCTTTGAATACTTTGAAATCTGGAGAAAACTGGAAAGAAAAACAATGGTAAGGCGGTTCTCGAAACATGAGTAAAACAGACTATAAAATGGGACACGAGAGATTTTAGAGATCAGATTATTTTATCACGAGATACGTGGAGTGTGTGTTATTTTTGCTACGAGACATAGCTTTGTACTGTTTTAGAACGAGCCATACACATAAATAAGAGATTGATTCTCCATATTGATAACAGTACCTAACAAAATGAATCAATGGAAAGCAAGGTGTATTGCATGGTGGTACTAGTTTAGTGATACCTCTATCAAGACAAAGCATCAATGGCCTCAATGTGGTTATGTGCGGCGTTGGACCAAACCATTTAACAATTCAGTGGTTCCCCAATCTTGTCAGAATTTACATCATCCAACTGTTCTCATAAAAAGATTTCAAAAATATTTTTTTACAATGTTTTACTTTCAGACTTATCTATTAATTTATTTCTGTGATACTCATCAATGCATATATATTTGTGTAGATGTGATACCCATCAATATATATATTTGTGTAGATGTGATACCCATCAATATATATATTTGTGTATCACTTTTCTCACTGTGAATATTGATCTATTTACTGATATTTACTCTTAACATTTCGACGGACTTTAAAATAAAATTATGATTAATTAAAAGTTTTTCTGTGACTTTTTCTCCTGAGACATTTTTTTTTACAACACTACAGACATAATGCTGCTTTTGCCTCATACAAACATAATGTTGTTGTTGCCACATTGATTTTAAAGACGACGTTTGAAGTGTAGCGCATATCGAAATACTTCCATAGATACATATATATAATGGTTATTCCTTGGGATGATCAGAGTTTGAGAACCTTTGCACTTTTCTCACTACACTTTAAAGTTTGTTCGTTTTTAATTTCTATCCGTCTAAAAGTTATTTACTTTTGATAACAGTGCTGACGTCATTATCAGCGGCCTTGACTTTCAGCGAGTGATCTTAAGACTCTCTTTCCATTGGTTCAATGAATTGCCATTTTTCCTGTTTTACTGTCTTAGATAGACATCTTACATAGACATCTTACATAGACATCTTTTGTAATTGAATATGTTTACGCACCCCCCCCCCCTAACAAACAACCTTTCAGACCGTCGTCAGCATCTTTGACCACATCAACCTTTCAGACCTTCCTCAGCATCTTTCACTACCTCATCCTGGTCCCACAAACAAAAAGCTTCATTTACCATACACCCTTCACAAACTTAATACGCCTTCACTTTTATATCTACACTTTTACCCCCCCCCCGCTCCTACTTTTTGGGGGACACACCCCAACGATATTGATTAATACACATAATTTGTTTGTTGTCATCTTATCAATACCTTTAAATACCCCGTATCAAAAGTTCATCTCTCAAAAACAGCCCTAGATCAAACAGCATTCAACCATTGACACAAACAGCCTTCAACTACTGACACAAACAGCCTTCAACCACTGACACAAACAGCCTTCAACAACTGACACAAACAGCCTTCAACAACTGACACAAACAGCCTTCAACAACTGACACAAACAGCCTTCAACAACTGACACAAACAGCCTTCAACAACTGACACAAACAAACCAATGCGCAATGAAGGAATACCAGAGTGTTTTTCAATTTCAAAAAATACCGGATGTGTATTTAAAATGTTTGCAAGCCTGTGTAATCGTGAATGTGTCACTAATGTCATTAGGCCAAAACAGTAAGTCTATTATTAGCGCTTGATCATTTCCTGTTGTTTGTGACGGGATTAAAAAAACACATATTTTTGTGTAGATCATCGCGGTGTTAAAATAGATCCACTTCATAACGGACCGGGGTCTGACAATCGAGGGTCGCCAGCGAGTGGCAGAGACGGTGTCAGCATGACACGCTACTGACACATGCGAGCGTGGAAAGTATTATTAGACACCAGTCTGAACTGACAAATAGACGTAAACAGTGTAATGCTTTCTGTGATCTACGAGATCTCCATTGGGTTCCTATTAGTCAGCGCATTGACTACAAAATTCTGTCCTTGGCGTACGGCTGCATAAAAGGCTTTGCAACAGAATATCTGAAAGAACTGCTTTATAAACATATAACCTTAAAGAACCTGTGGTCCTCAACTCAGTCCTTACTGAAAATTCCCAGTGTGGATGAACACAGAAAAAAAGTCGTACGGAGTGCGCTCTTCTGAAGCGGTAGCGCCAAAGTTATAGAATATTTTACCTCCATCTTTGAGGAGTACTGAAAAGGACAGAAAATCATTTAGAAAACAATTAAAGACTTTGTTTAATAGATTTGATGAAACCAGAGCGCAGTGAGCATGCTAAAGTAGCATGGATACCAGAGCTATAGAAGTATCCAATCAATCAATCAATCAATCAATTCTTTCAATGGTAACGTCAATCATTACAGAGTAAGCAGTAAACAGTTATATTGAAACAGGTAAACACAACATGAAGCAGACCAATCTACCGACAGTTATAAACAGCATGAAGCAGACCAATCTACCGACAGTTATAAACAGCATGAAGCAGACCAATCTACCGACAGTTATAAACAGCATGAAGCAGACCAATCTACCGACAGTTATAAACAGCATGAAGCAGACCAATCTACCGACAGTTATAAACAGCATGAAGCAGACCAATCTACCGACAGTTATAAACAGCATGAAACAGACCAATCTACCGACAGTTATAAACAGCATGAAGCAGACCAATCTACCGACAGTTATAAACAGCATGAAGCAGACCAATCTACCGACAGTTATAAACAGCATGAAGCATACCAATCTACCGACAGTTATAAACAGCATGGAGCAGACCAATCTACAGACAGTTATAAACAGCATGGAGCAGACCAATCTACCGACAGTTATAAACAGCATGGAGCAGACCAATCTACCGAAAGTTATAAACAGCATGAAGCAGACCAATCTATCGACAGTTATAAACAGCATGAAGCATACCAATCTACCGACAGTTATAAACAGCATGGAGCAGACCAATCTACCGACAGTTATAAACAGCATGGAGCAGACCAATCTACCTACAGTTATAAACAGCATGGAGCAGACCAATCTACCGAAAGTTATAAACAGCATGAAGCAGACCAATCTATCGACAGTTATAAACAGCATGAAGCATACCAATCTACCGACAGTTATAAACAGCATGGAGCAGACCAATCTACCGACAGTTATAAACAGCATGGAGCAGACCAATCTACCGACAGTTATAAACAGCATGGAGCAGACCAATCTACCGAAAGTTATAAACAGCATGAAGCAGACCAATCTACCGACAGTTATAAACAGCATGGAGCAGACCAATCTACCGACAGTTATAAACAGCATGGAGCAGACCAATCTACCGACAGTTATAAACAGCATGGAGCAGACCAATCTACCGAAAGTTATAAACAGCATGGAGCAGACCAATCTACCGACAGTTATAAACAGCATGTAGCAGACCAATCTACCGAAAGTTATAAACAGCATGAAGCAGACCAATCTACCCTTAAAATGTTTCGTGTTTTTTGGCTTTTTGCTTTTTTTTTACACCGTAATTAGGAATGTATTATTTCAAACAAAAAATACGAATTTAACGTCTAAAAAATTATTATCTCAGACCGATTATCGGTAACTGGCCTTTTTAATAATCTGTGCAGCCTCCCTCCCCTCCCCCCCCCCCCCCTTACGGGGATGTAGCAGTTTGTCCATCATGGCAGAACGAGGCCGATCCTGGAATGGGAACATCGGCTGCACTTCTCGGGGGGGAGAACCTTGAATTCTGGTTACCTCTGGCCTACACCTGTGCATATCATTCAAGGGCTTCGTTTCGAGCAGCTCCCGCCTCCTTTACTCCTACCTACAATGCTGTTCGCCAGCCGCAACAATGACCAGCTATGATCTCCCATTCGCCGATTTCAGTGTCCTTAACCATTAATGCATCCCAAACTCCCCAGACACAATGTCACTGATTCTTTAAACCACCCCCCCCTAACCCAAGCTGCACCACCCCACACACAACTTTATTATACAGACAACATAGACCATTACTACAATTGCTGGTATCATAAATAATTCTATAATACGTCACTAGCAGAAGTTCTCACTGATACGTTATCTCCTCTTTAACTGTAATGGATCTAAGTGCCAGATTACTTCCCACACACGCGCGCGCGCACACACACACACACAAACATCAACAACATTCACACACCGTCATCAACACACGCACGTTAACTCTTAAAGATAGCAAAGGGTTATTTTATATTTTTTAAACCAAAGTCATCGAAAGTCAGTGCCTTGTTTCTGGAACACTGGTTCTCAAAATATAAATTTGTTTTAAAAAATTGCGAAAAATTTCTCGTTGGACCTCAATGTCAAAAAAATTATAAATAAACTATGTATAACAATTAACCATATAATTATGTATCGATGGGTTCATTGGAAACAATGAAGTATTTTGATTTCTGCAAGGCTAATTATAAGTTGACCGTCAAATACAGGCAATCTATGACACAATTATTCCATGGCAGATATGCAACTGATAGACTGACCCGAAGCATGACCCCCATGACCCCGTAGCTTGTTCTTTTCAAGCTCCGTTCTTTATCAGCCAAGGTCAAATTGTACTTTGTGGTCAACTTGACGGGAGACCATAGAAACAGACACAGCTGTTTGGCTGAGTTAATACAATCCTCTTGTTCCACTATGCAAAACTTAGTATAAGACATTTAAGTCATTAAGAAATACAGAATGGTAATAAATTATAAATATATTTACTTGAACATGATCATTTCTCAATCTATTTTCTTTAAATTTAAAAGGACGACCTGCCTTCCTATTAAAATGACAACAACAAAAAACTTACTAGAACCGCAACTCGACGTTCACAAAAAATTGAATATGTTTGTCTAATGTCGCATCCAGTTAACTGACCATTATATGTAGCGTCCAACGGTATGTTAAGTTCTATGTAATGTCCAGCTGTAAATATATAACCGAAGGAGTTTTCCCGTCACATCAAAACATGACCTCGTAAAGTGTATGTAATAGAAAACTCTGACACCAACGGCTTCCTGTCGCATAAGTGCTTCAGTAGCTTGTTTACAACTCACCGTATCGTCTGATCTTTGCACCCCCCTCACTTCCCTCCCCCAGTTACGGTTTCATCAACACCAGTACAGAATGCCCAAAAGGGGCACGACCCACAGGTTGAGAACCGCTGCCCTAAAAGACTAAAACTAGACAAATTACTATGTTTGAAGGCACCTTAAATCTTCTTTGCAAATGTTAATATTTTACTCCAAAGACAGAGTAAACAGTTATGTCGATAGGAGGCAAGCTATGGAACTAAAGAGATAGGAGGCAAGCTATGGAAATAAAGAGATAGGAGACGAGCTATGGAACTAAAGAGATAGGAGGCGAGCTATGGAACTAAAGAGATAGGAGACGAGCTATGGAACTAAAGAGATAGGAGGCGAGCTATGGAATTAAAGAGATAGGAGGCGAGCTATGGAACTAAAGAGATAGGAGGCGAGCTATGGAACTAAAGAGATAGGAGGCAAGCTATGGAACTAAAGAGATAGGAGGCGAGCTATGGAATTAAAGAGATAGGAGGCGAGCTATGGAACTAAAGAGATAGGAGGCAAGCTATGGAACTAAAGAGATAGGAGGCGAGCTATGGAACTAAAGAGATAGGAGGCAAGCTATGGAACTAAAGAGATAGGAGGCGAGCTATGGAACTAAAGAGATAGGAGACGAGCTATGGAACTAAAGAGATAGGAGGCGAGCTATGGAACTAAAGAGATAGGAGACGAGCTATGGAACTAAAGAGATAGGAGGCGACCTATAGAACTAAAGAGACAGGAGGTGAGCTATGGAACTAAAGAGATAGGAGGCGAGCTATGGAACTAAAGAGATAGGAGGCAAACTATGGAACTAAAGAGATAGGAAACGAGCTATTGAACTACAGAGGTAGGAGGCGAGCTATGGAACTAAAGAACAGCAAATATTAGAAGCCACCTTACTCACTTGGGATATGAATCTATTAAAAACATACCTAGTCTCCCTAATTATGGATATCTTATTTAAAACATAACTCCCATGGATATATCTCTATTTCACAAAGACTTAACATGGATATACCTCTATTGAGACATACTTAACATGGAAACATTTCAACAGACCTAACACGGATATACCTCTATTTAACAGGCACCTAAAGGTATACATACCTCGGACTAACTCATAGCCTTATTGCGTTACAATGATAAATACGGTACATTGGACTAACACGCGTACTTTCTCCTCACGATATACGTCGGACTAACACCCCACATATCCTAACACCCCACATATCCTAACACCCCACATATCCTAACACCCCACATATCCTAACACCCCACATATCCTAACACCCCATATATTCTAACACCCCATATATCCTAACACCCCACATATTCTAACACCTCACATATCCTAACACCCCGCATATCCTAACACCCCACATATCCTAACACCCCACATGTCCTAACACCCCGCATATCCTAACACCCCACATATTCTAACACCCCACATATTCTAACACCCCACATATCCTAACACCCCACATATCCTAACACCCCGCATATCCTAACACTCCCAAATATCGTATACACAGCTGTTGCTAGACACGTGTATGTTTTATTTAACTTTTTGTTTTGAGCAGAAGATATTTGAGTTCAAACAATTACGTGTCGCACTGCATATTTCACCCGACCAGTAAACATGTTGATGATACAAATATGCCCAGGGACTTAGTAGGCCAAAATTCAACAGTTATCACCAGTCAGGTGTTGACTTTTCTAAACGGCCTCGTTGATAAAAAAACACACACCTTTCCTGAGGGTGTATTTGGTTAAATGAGTTGCACAGACATCTTGTTTGTTGTGATAACTGGCATACACGTTATGTATTGATGACATGGTTAGAGGTTATACAATCTTTGAAAACACGTTGTGTGTTGATGACATGGTTAGAGGTTATACAATCTTTGAAAACAAGTTATGTATTGATGACATGGTTAGGGGCTATACATTCTTTGAAAATGTAATTAAGACCTACAACATTTCTCTCCACATCTTTATAGTTATTTTTAGCCTAGGAAAAATCCTTCAAATTCTGTTCGCACCGGACACACGTCTCTTGTCTGTAATAGAGCGAAACATAACCGAACGTATCATAAAAAATTGAGACGATGTGAGATAAGAGTATCTCATTTGTGTAGCTAATGTGTGGTTAGTTGTGTGTGTGTGTGGGGGGTGGGTGCAATTCTAGCGTGACGTCATTTATGGATTACACTGAATGGTGTATTTTGAGATATCTGATTGAGATAATGTGACGGTATTTTTGTCCGTTTGTACGGACTTCTGTCACATTTGGATGGCTATAAGGTTTACATTGGGAAATATGTGTTTTGTTGTGTTTTTACAAATAAAGTATTCTATTACTGTTTACTGTTATCCTACTAAGTATACCCGACTCCATAAGTACAGTTGCAAAATATCCAAACCCAACCAAAGCGATGTCGAGTGCTTGAGGGATAAGATGTCATTGGATGCAGTCGCGTAGCGAGGGGAGGGGCGAGGGGAGGGGCAAGGGGGGCATCATGCCCCGGGCGCTACTCACAAAGGGGCGCCAAATGGTATATTTTACATATAATATTGTATGGTTTTCGAATAGGGGGGGCGCGCTAAAAAGGTATTGTGCCCCGGGCGCGAGTTAAGCTCGCTACTCCACTGGTATGGATGGATGGCAGAAACGCTGAGTTCAATTTGCGCGCAGAATAAAAATTCCCAGGAGTTAGCACTATAAAGTGCGTTACTTGAATGAATGTTTTGTCAAGTAATAAATGTGTAGCAGATGGGGAAAAAATCCCATTGTTTGGACACCGCCAATGTTTGACCACCGCCATTGTTTGGCCATCAACATAGTTTGGCCGGTTACCGGAAATTTGATCGAAAGAAATTTCGTCGACAGAAAATTTATCGACGGAAATTTGGTCGAACGGAAATTTAGACGAATCTTTTTTTTTTAGTTCACGCGTTAAAATTTTGCGTCAAATTTCTTTTTGAACGCACTATACTTTACAGTTAAACAAAATAATGGCCATCAATATAGTTTGACCACCGCCATTGTTGGACGGGGTATTTCTAGTTTTGTAATATGTTTTGTTTTGTTTTTGGTTCTTCACGGACAGGATAAACTACCAGAAAGTATCCACAGTAGTGGAAACTACAAGTAATATTTAAAATACAATTTGATTTCTTTCGAATATTGTCATTTCTTTGTCTAGATTTATGTAGAGTGACAGACTCAAATGAAAACAGACAGAAAACGTACACGTACATACCTATGGTGGCCGCCAACGTTGGTGTGTGAAACAGGCAGAAGTCGTACACGTACATACCTATAGTAGCCGCCAACGATGGTGTGTGACCATGGGTTTGATGATCGGCTTATCACCAGCTGAAAGGTGGCTACGTGCGTAACAAGGGCAGCTTCGGTTTACTTCAATCCAGCACCTTTTGGACAATTGATACAACGAGATAGGGCTAGTATAGTGTCAGGGATCCTCACATTGAAACGGACTAGGTACTACTTTTAACTACAGGTATTTTATTGGTTGGAAGCATCATTGTCATCACAGATATATCCAAATACTCAACACTAACATCTAACGCGTTTGCGCCCAACAAGTATTATTACGTGTTGGACAAATCTCTCTTCTTTCCATTGCTATAACTAAGATGAGGAAAAACACAATTAGAAAAAGGAAGTCAGATTGAAAAGTCGACAGGAGAATATTTGCCCTTTTTCCTTTTTATGAGTCCAATTTTACCAATCACATTACGTACTTATTTGTTAAGCAGTTTAATGAAAACAAATTGTTATTTCACCTTTGCACAATGGTCGGCCACATGCGGCTCAAGAGCATTAGGCCCTTGTAGTGAACTTTGTGGGGGATTTTTTTTTACTTATCTATAAAATTATGTCCTCCTTTTTTACTTATCTATAATATTATGTCCTCCTTTTTTACTTATCTATAATATTATGTCCTCCTTTTTTACTTATAAATAAAATTATTTCCTCCTTTTTTACGTATCTATAATATGATGTCCTCCTTTTTTACTTATCTATAACATTATGTCCTCCTTTTTTACTTATCTATAATAATATGTCCTCCTTTTTTACTTATAAATAAAATTATGTCCTCCTTTTTTACTTATCTATAATATTATGTCCTCCTTTTTTACTTATCTATAATATTATGTCCTCCTTTTTTACTTATCTATAATATTATGTCCTCCTTTTTTACTTATCTATAACATTTTGTCCTCCTTTTTTACTTATCTATAATATTATGTCCTCCTTTTTTACTTATCTATAATATTATGTCCTCCTTTTTTACTTATCTATAACATTTTGTCCTCCTTTTTTACCAATCTATAAAATTATGTCCTCCTTTTTTACTTATCTATAATATTATGTCCTCCTTTTTTACTTATCTATAACATTTTGTCCTCCTTTTTTACTTATCTATAATATTATGTCCTCCTTTTTTACTTATCTATAATATTATGTCCTCCATTTTTACTTATCTATAATATTATGTCCTCCTTTTTTACTTATCTATAATATTAAGTCTTCCTTTTTTACTTATCTATAACATTATGTCTTCCTTTTTTACTTATCTATAATATTATGTCCTCCATTTTTACTTATCTATAATATTATGTCCTCCTTTTTTACTTATCTATAATATTATGTCTTCCTTTTTTACTTATCTATAATATTATGTCTTCCTTTTTTTACTTTTTATAATATTAAGTCCTCCTTGTTGAATTAAAATAGAAGGCTCTCCGTTAACGTTAGATTTTCTATATTATTTAAGACTTTCCTATACTCGCAAATCCCTGGGGTTTGTTCGTAACTATGTAACATAAATGTTTTGTTGTCACACATGACCATTCTGCTCACTTGATCGTTGCTGATCACGTCTGCTTCGTTTAGTGAACGCGTGAGAAAGGTGAGTAGATAAGAAAATATTTTTTCTTAAAATTATTGAAAATAAAAAATTTAATTTTCGAATAATTTTGGGATCAAGTACTCCAAAGATAATATGCTGTATGAACAATGGACAGTTCTTGTCAAATCTTGCCTAAGTACTGATTGCGTACATAATAATTAATGTGTGTGAATTTTGATTGTGCATTTCTGCCCATTATGCACACGAGAAGTTTTTTTCCCCACTGATAAGCTCCAATGATTAGAACTGACTTGATATGGAGTCAGTGAAGGTTGGGGCTTTATGTGGAGTCTGGGAAAGTGAGATTTGTTGTGAGGTCGGTGAAGGTGAGAACTGATGTGGAGTCAGCGAAGGTGAGATTTTATTTGGAATCAGAGAAGGTGAGACTGGATATGGAGTCATTAAAGGTGATACTATTTACAAATTACAATTTTAAGAATATAAAATGCTCGAAATGGTACAGTTACGTCTTAAGAATTATGTAGAAAATGGTCGGTTCTAAGAAGACTAAGTATGTTGAATTGTCTAATTAGTGTCAAATGTAAACAAATACTTTAAAAGTATCTTACTGTTGTAGCTCTAGGTATCGATTTATTCCAGAATAAACGTTGATAAATTACTTTTTATTTTGAATTTCTACTTTCAAAATTAAAGGTCCTCCTTTTCAAGCCATTTCAAAATGAATTCCCCCTCCCCCACTCCCCGATTCAGACCATTGAGTAGACAGTTGAGTAAACAGTTGAGTAAACAGTTGAGTAAACAGTTGAATAAACAGTTCAATAAACAGTTCAATAAACAGTTCAATAAACATTTATTAGCAAATTAAGGAGGGATTTTGTAGCTTTGTAAGGACCAACAAGACAATCTCTTTCCTTTTCTGAAACCTCTAACTAAAAGGATAAATAGTGGGGCTTTATGTCATCATCATTATCAGTGGCGCTACAGCCAATGTAGGGCGCTGGCCTGCTCCACTACATCCTTCCATTCGAATCGATCCATGGCTTTCCGCCTCCATGAGCGAACCCCCAACTGGAGTAAGTCCTTCTCTATATCGTTGATCCGTCTTGGTCGACCGGTGAGTCGTCTGCCCCTGGGTTTCTGCCTGTAAATGACTTCTGCTTCTATACATTCCGGCATCCTTTCAATATGTCCTGTCCAGCGCCTTTTTTATAGTTACGACTATGGGTGAGTCTTTGTACAATTGATATAACTCTTGACATTATGTCACACGAGGATAATAATTATTATGGACTTGTGACAAATATCAACACGTAAAATACCATGAGCCATACTCTCACTACCAAATGCCTTACAGAACAAATGGATTCAAACAATGTCTGCCCTGTATGTCGTCCACGTGCCTAAGTGTTTTCAACTAGTTTTTTTTTATACTGCGTCCGCAAGGATAAACGGAACTGATGAATTGGACTTAATGGGAAGTACACACATGGGATGGGAGGGTTGATGGTAACTCCTAAAAGCGTATGATCGTCTCGAGTGAAACTTGGAAGGAAGGGGCATCAAGGGCATGTAGAGAATGCCGTCATTGCCCCATCCTTTAATGCCGTCATTGCCCCATCCTTTAATGCCGTCATTGCCTCATCCTTTAATGGCGTCTTAAAATTATTAGGTCCCTGGTAAAAAAAGGAGTTAAAGGGGAGGGTAGGCAGCATTCCCCACCCCCAGAAATAACTAAATTACTTACTAGGTTTGAAAGGAAAAAAACTAAATCCGCACAAATAAAAGTAAATGACATATCGGTAATTAATTAGGGCTTATGAAACTGTCAGACAATTTTAAGGTAATGTTTTGATGTGAGTCTTTTAAACCCTTTATATGCATTTTTTTAAATTTTATATTGACACTTTAATGACCCCAACACTTCTACACCGCAGATTTATTACATCAACTATTTCAGAAAAACAAAAGTAAATATTACCACCAAACGCACTTGCGACATTTTATTTTTTAAGAGAATCTTATTTAGCTCAGTTATCGGAGTGTTTATTTCTTGAAATCAGTGACGTTATATTTACTTCATCTTCCCCTTTACAAACAGGAAAAACTGATTTTGGGGGGGGGGGGTGGAGTTTGGGTGTGGGGCTAAAAATTTGAAAGAATGTCTTGTCAACGGCAACGAGTCTATGTGCCATGTTTCTGCCCCTTAGGTTGAAGGGAAGTTGGTCAATTAGCCGTCCATAGATGTTGCCACCCAGCCAGAAACACGAGAACAAATTCGAAGTTAATCTAAAAGATAACAATACATACCGTCAACTAGAAAGGGATAGTCAAGAGACGACGGAATTTGAGAGATCTTTTCATTTGGAGACGCAGAATGACTTTAATTAACAAGCTCATTGAAATCCACAAACTTATAAATTAAAAATATTTTTTTTACTACTGCAAGTTTTGTCAGATTGCCAGAAAATTGTTGCTTTAAACCAAAACCATTCTAATTTTTTAACTCAGTAGTTCTCGTGCAAAAGCGTTTTCAAGCCGCGACCACATTTATATATAAGCAAAGCGACCAAAAACCACGATTAAATGTATTTTTTGGTCAAGATTCTCAATGGTATTTACATCTAGTTCCAGGACGAGGTGGGAATGGTTTATAAAATGTATTATCTACTGTTATTTTGTCGGTATGCGATATATCTATACTATTTGTTTACTATATCACCTGAATCAAGTGTTACATTGATTACATGCAACTCCAGAACATGTAATCAGTGTCCAAATAACAACATATAAGCTTGGCGACCGTATTTCCAAAGTTGCTCCTTAACATGAATGACGACATTCAGCATAGTGCTTAGAAGCCTCGACACCAGAAGTCCTTGTCGGTCAGAGTAAATGCATGCGGTCACAAAAAGGGGGAGTATGTCATGAGACAGAGATTCGGTTATGTGCGGCTAAACATTGGGGACCCCATTAGTTCCATTGAGACCCATGATTCCCCACCCATGGTTTACGACCCCAATTGGAGCCAGTGGGTGTTTTCTCTGGAATCGCAGACGGTAAAAGAAATGTTCTATTTTAATCAGGGGTATTAATAAAGTTTCAATAACTGCTTAATACTGCATCTATCAACAATGCGTAATGTTCTAAATTATCTTTTGTTTTTAACAAATATTCTTCTTTAATGGGGTTACCACTCTAAAGCGTTTGGGGGCCTTTGACTAACATTGTACATATGCGAGATAGGTGGGCGTGACAAGTGCATTTTGAACTTAAACTTCTTTCATTACTAAGTAAACATCTGAGTCAGAGTCAGTCCGTGAAATCATAATGAGAGCCCTGTTTACGGCCAACAAAAATGGCCCATAACAACATTGCCATATTAAAGGAGGTGATGACCTTGGAAAGTTTCAAGAAGCCATTAGCCTCGGAACTGTTTCCCCACTTGCCTGAGAGACAATACTCACTCCACCGCCCCTGCCCCACACCCACTCCCCCGTGCGCCGATGCTGTGTTTATAAAGAGGAATCCAAAGGACGGTCTACAATATACAAGTACTGTAAGTTTTCACAAGTAGGCCTACCGTTATCTATCAGTAACGACAACGATCCTTAAGACGTAGCGAGACCTTGGTGGTTCTATTACTCAAAAGAGTTCCTATCACGCCTTAAGAGATTACCCTACTTTGCTGATTTGCCTGTTTAAACCAGGCAGGGGCGTCTACACGCGAGGGGTGAGGAAGAGGGTGCTTTGAAACTGAGTTAAGTGGGGGGGGGGAACAATCCACCAAAAGTGACCTAGGGAGGGGGTTGGCCTCCACCTATTAGGGTGGATAATACAAATATACATGTAATAAATATATTACTATTTTCTTGTTTGTGCGTGAGCCTGTCTTTTCAGGGGTGTGTCTCTGTGTGAATATCTGTACGTGTTTGTTTTTGTGTGTGTCTCGTTAGCGAAGATATTTTCGGAAGTTCCCGTGAACTTTCGGATATCCCTTAGTTGGTTGTACGGAGATTCATTCCAGGGACTCTTCATTGCAAGGAAAATTCTGCGCATTTAACTGAAAGTTAGTCTAATGACTAATGCTAAAGTAGAAAATGAATAATGCTAGGCTTATTGGCAGTGTCGTTTTAAGGCATTTGAAGGCCGTGACCCAAGACTATCTATGACTTTTCCTTACGACGTAGATATCGGAGAAATATGGAGAGAATTGCGTTCAGTTTGAAGCAATACGAAATATACACTATACAAAGTAAAGAGGCAAACCTGAAAAGGAGCAATACAAAAAAGCGCAAGTCTCGACCAAGAAGCCTTGGACAGCAAACAATCCATGGACACACTTAGCGTGTATAGATATTATATAATTGATAGGAAGTGGTAGACTTATCCAATACGGAAATGTTGAATTACATTTCTATAAAAGCTACGTGTGTGTATCTCTGTAATTTTGCTGTCGATGGCTTCTCTTCCCGAATTCCCCCCACACACATAATATACATATAAATAATTAAATATATATATAGCCTAAATATTTATTTATTTATATATATATATATGTCAAATACCACACATTCACTCACTCAGCGAATTGAGGGTGGCGTCTGGGGAGGGGCTGAGCAGTGGCGTACCTAGGGTATGGCAGATGGGGCAGATGCCCCGGGCGCCACACGAAAAAAGGAGGGGGGGGGGAATTTCTATTAATTCAATTGTTATTCACAGCACTCCCACGGCTTATCCTTCTTGGACTGTATACACCCAGTATATGTTCTTCCTTTGGATTTTATTTCCAAAGGCATTTAACAGGCTTCATAACCATGCACTACAAAGTGTTTAAAAGTAGCCCCGAAAATGAGCAATCGCTAAGGAAAATTACAACAAACAAAAAAATTGAGCCCCTGTTATGGGCGCCAAACACCTAAGGTACGCGCATGAGGCTGAGCGTCCTCGCTCAAACCTTTGTGGGCCTTTTTATTTATTTATTATTATTTATTTATTTTATTTTAAAATTTTAAAAATATTTATTATTATTATTATAATTTTATTTTATTTATTATTATTTTTATTTTTTTTGTAGAAAAATTTATAAAAAAAACCAAGGATGCATCTCGGCACATACCTGAATTTGGTTTTGTGTCGCACTACACTAAACCGGAGAACAAAAGATGAAATGCTAGTGAAAATTACTAAGTTTCCTTTACCGTGCTCATATACATCCTTTAATTTAAGCAGCTACTAAATAGTAATATTTATTGTTTAATTATTTTTTAAATTATAATTTGAGATTACTAATTTTTGAATCTTTAAAAAAGTTTTTTTTTTAAAGTAAAAAAGAGGGACTAGTACACCGAAAAGGCGCAAACCATTACAAAAACGGCTTTATATTGCCTATATTTTAAATGTCAGTTTTTTCATAGAATGTAAGTAATGGCTACCTGAATAAAGAAATAAGTTCATTTGTAATACAGCCTGCGGGTCAAAATATTTAATGCGACCGGCCGCATGCTGGTTGGCCACCCCTATTTTAAAATATTAAAATGCATATAAATTATAAATCAACATGACACAGAAAAATTAATATCACGTTTACAATATTATTTAGACTGCTTCATAATTAACACATGAATATGTAATTTTTAAAAAAAATGAAATAATGTTGATTCTAATCGAACCTGGAAAGTCTGAAGATGCTTCTGATTATTCCTTTTATTTACGTGTATTTAAGGGTTCTTTCTAAATAAAAACGAACCGGGTTAAGATAGTTCAATTGTTAAAAGTTATTATATTTGCCATTAATGCTCTAATAATAGTCAACTAAACAAATCTTTTTTATCCACAATTTTAAATATTATTTAAAAAATTATATTTGAATTTTGTATGCGTTAATAAAAAATTATCAAGTAATTAAATGATTTGTACGGTTGTATGGTAATCGTTTTTTTAAAACCATTTGTTCATTATGTTGTATTTCCGGTGAAATGTTTTTTGTTTATGTAGCGGGAGATTTGTAGTAGTCTGCTAGTGATTAAAATCGTATGGAATTCTATCAGCGTGCTCTGTCCTAAACACAGTGAAGTTCTCTTCTGGCTTCAGGTGAAATTCAATAATTGAACATTGCTCATTAGTAATTAAAAAAGGTTTAAGTTTAATATTCAGACGATTCAAGATCGTTTGAAATTAACTTTGACTTTGATTGAATGTTTTAAAATTTTAAATATTTGATATTAAAATATTAATATATTAAATTAATACTAATAATACTGACTTCTTCTTCTATGTATACTAAGTGCACACGATCAATGTATTGATCATTCTGGCTACTATGTAACTAGAGGGGATTTGCAATGTTTCTGGTACTGAAGTGGTACTGTAATGAAGAGGATATATTTCACTGGTTGCAAGTAGGGCTACTCGGCAGGGCAACTGGCAACATGTGTAATGAACTGGGGGTTGGAAGGCTCCTGAGGGAGGCAATAGGAATATAGATTAATAGAGTCATAGACGTAAATCTGTCAAGTGTTTTCACCTCTGCTGTTCCTTTTGGAAGCTTGTTCCAGTCCCTGATTGTCTTTACCAGCAATGTACTGTGTACTTGCTGTTTAAATCATTTTTTAAAGAAGTATCCAGCGACCGGACGATTAAGTTCTTAAGATATTCGTCCGGCGGCAAGGTCACATGACTGCCATAACAAAATTGAGCGAGATATCTGTCCGTCAGCCTTGTCACGTGACGGCCAATAGTGGATCATAAAACTGGTGTTGGAGATGCATGTGGGCGACGAGTATAGTATGTATACACATTCATCTGGCAGACATGTCACGCTTTATCGAACATAGTCACTTTTTATTTTAACCATTTGTTCATTATGTATGTGAAAGCATGAAACTAAATTAAGTTAATAGTAAGTTTAAAACACTTTAGTAATGTAATAAGTGAAAATTAAAAAATAATACTAATGTATGTTAACGGTCAAAAAATGACTATCGTTGATAAAACAAAAAAAAAAGAGCATTGTAATATACTGTAACATATATTTTGAAAGAAAAAATTGTCAAACAATAGTACGATAGTTATTTTAACTTCAACCCTAATATTAACACTATTAAACATACACAATTTTACAAAGAAAATAGAGGAAAAATGATAAATTTGTCACTCATTAAAAAAGTCCTTTTGCTATTGGCAACATGTTTCAATTTTTTAAGCAGTCTTTTCTGGCTACCGGACGAATATCTTGAGAACTTATTTGTCCGATCGCCAGACATGTAGACACTTCGTTTTTTTTAAAACCTATTCTCCCCCTCTATGATAAAAAATCATCAAAAAGAAATAGAATTAGTTTAATTAGATACCCTGCTCAAAATATGTAAGTGTTGCATTCATAGACGCCATCTATATATTGATATTCTTTCTGTCCTCAAGAATCGCACAAAAACATACGGTGAAAGATCTTTCTCTTACTGTGCCCCCAAACAATGGAATTCTCTTCCACTACACATCCGCAATATATCATAATATCAACCATCACAGCCTTCAAAACTGCACTCAAAACAAATCTCTTTTAAACTCTACTACCCCGACTGATTCCCCACATCTGACCGATAAACGGTGCTGCTGGCCGCCGTCCATGGCTTGTCATGTAAAAGTTCTGGGGTGGATGGGGTGAATATGCATTAGTTTTTGTTTTGTCTCTATACAGCTGTTCTTTATTACATCCATGTATTTTATTTTATTGTCACGATTATTTCTCTTTTTCTAATATTTTTATGTACAGCGCGGTGAGCCCAGCCCTAGGCTGGGATACTGTGCTACATAAGACAACTAATAATAATAATATCTATGAGTACCTTAAAAAAGATAATGTTTTATAACCTCTTCTCTGTTGCCAGGGCCTTGCAAAGGGGGAAAAGAATGCACCGTAAGAGGGCACAAAAATCATATATATATGTATTACTAAAATTTAATAGTCTTTGGAAGACATAGCTTTCTGTCTAATTATGTCGAGCAGACAAAAATTTGGCCTCCTGTACTATTGAAAAATTCTGTTCAATTCCCTAGCAAAACTGTTAACTTTAACAGAATCTGATGCAGGAATTTGCACGGACAACCTAAGTAACCACAGGCTGTAGTTACTTAGGTTGTCAGTGCAAATTCTTGCATCAGATTCTGTTAACTTAAAAGTTTTGCAAGGGAATTGAACATAATTATTTATTTATTTTTTTTTACTTTCGGGACCCCCCCCCCCCCCCCCTTTCCACCTGGAAGCTGGAAACCGGTTTGATTGGTTTTTTTCCAGGAATATCCAGTTGCCGGTAGTGTGTGATACTTTGACTAGTTGTTGATAATAAGGCTGTCTTAAAAATTCCTTATGAGAAAACATTTCATCACCCAGAACAAACTAAGTCCAATCCTTTCGACTGAGGGTACCGAAGATCGTTTATCTAATTTGTTGATATGGTCCACCTGATGTTTATGGTGTAGCATAATTTTTTAAAATATTTCTTTGTTTTTATTTTTAATCAAAGGAAGAATATTCAAGCATTTCTAAAGAGGTTCTTGCAGGTCTGTAAACAAAGCTTTTCTACTCTTGTTTAAAAAAAATAAAAAAATATTGATTTAAATTCACTAGACTTGTATTTAGCAAAACAGGCTAAAACATCTCATTAGTTATTGTTAAAATAGAATATTTTTAATGTCTGTATGTTCTAATGTACAGTGGTGTAGCTAGAGTTAGTGCTACCCATGATAGGACCAGTTTTTGACACCCCACTTCCACACAAAAAACAACAACTGCCGTTGACTGAAGTGCCACCCGTCCATATTAATGAAACAGTGCCACTTGGGGAGGACTGCCCTCTCCTCACCTACTTCCTACCCCACAATGTATACAGTTTAAAAATATATATATATTCCCTATATTTCTGTTATATTCATATTCCTCTTTAAATAGTGAGAAAACTATTTTATGTAATATAATTTGGTAGGCTATAAAAAATCCACTTGCTCATGTTAATTTCATGTCTATAAGAAACTTCTTAAAATCTTGTAAAATGTTGATACATGTAAACAACAGTAAATCAGTTTTAGTTTGATTTTTTTTAATTTTGTGTGCTGCTGAAAGTCTGGGAATGGTCTAGGTGAGCCTTGAGTGAAAAATAGTTGAGAAGCATTGGACTAGTGGTCGTCAAACTCATGTGTTGAGCCAAAAATTAGCAGCAGGACGATCAAAAAAATTTTGAGATCCAAATTTCTTTTCAAGAACCTGTCAAGATCCCTGTCTTTCGGGGTCAAAACCGGTGACTGGCCGATCCACAATCAGGTCGCGAGCCTTGATTTTCCTACCACTGGACTAGACGATTGTTAAATTTAAAATATTGACTAGAAGATTGTTAATATTTAAAATAATAAAATTTAATAGATATTTAGAGGGAGATTGTTTAGTAGGCTTACATAAGCTTCATTAATCTTGTGATTTCATATCATTTCATATTTAATTATATCACCCAAATAACTTTTTATTAAATGAAAGTATGTAATCATTTTTTTTTTTGTGGTATTTCTTTTAGTTATGACAAGTACAGGGAATAAGCGCCTGCAGTCCCCACTTCAATCCTCAGGTATAGTTTAAATAAGCACATCCAGTAAGATCCATTTTTGTAATTTAGATGTAACAGTTGACTTTAAGTTTTCAGGGCTTCAATGTTAAGACATTATTTGTTACAGCTTTTGGTGGCAAATACTTTCACCACAATTGTGAGAATTAGCTTAGATTCTTTATCAGACAACACGTTCTTTCATATCACATTTTCTATATATAGTTTAAATAGTCAACCACTGTCTTAGTTAATTGATTGTGTGGTTTTTAACATTTTTAGACAGAGCTTGTTTAGCGAGACTATTATTGAGTATTTTTAGCAACCAATTGTTTGTGATGAATGACACAATGATTAGTTAAGACATTTCACACTTTTTCCCATTCATGGTTGGGAGCGGTATTAATTCATTGCCATAGTATATTATTAAAAATATCCTTGAAATGCTCAACATTACAAAATATACTAACAGCCCCTTGTACCTATTTCAAGCCTTCTTGCAAATGATAACTCTTGATCCCAACTTCTAGGAAACAATTATTTATTATTGGGAACGTCAACACATTCAGTAGTTATTCAAACTCTGTCGACTTAAGTATGCAACACAACTATCTTCCATAATCGTGTATCCAAAAACTCAATAATTGCTGGTAGAATGAGTTTTTCACAGAGTGTTTGTTACTTTCCTTGATTAACATTTAACAATACCATGTTATTTCATATGATGCACGAAACCATCTTGGTTTTTTATGATGTTCATTAAAAACATGCTTTGGAATGTCTCAAGATCATTTACAAAGACCATTTTTTACGACAAAGTGTTGATAACCACAGCGTCTAGCTAAGAATACTTGACTTGTTATGGCTGCGGGTAATTATTCCATGTGCAAGTTGGATCAAAGGTTTTTTTCTCTCTCCTTTTTAAAAATGTTTTCAAACTGGTGTAACTATTTGACGAAGGTCAGAAGTATATCAAAGGATCTTTCTATTGTTCCTCTTCATCACACCTCCCCCTGACTGATTAAGGAGCATCTGTGCCTCTGAGTACCCCTCCCATTAGGCCTCTTATCTTGCAAATGCACTGTCAAAAAATAAACGCATTTATGATAGGGTAGCAGTCATAACTCATACAGTTTTTAAGTCATGACTAGCTGTGCTGAGACTATGTTTCTGGCTCTAGTCAACTCTAAAGCCATACAGACATAATCTAAACAACACTGTGATATTTTTTTTTAAAAACTAGATATAGCCCGCCAAACATTGGCGACAGCAATGCATGAACTTCCCATCTCCTAAAGTTACTTGACAAAACATGAACTCAAGTAACGCTCATTTAAGAATCCCAATTTTTGCTACACCCCTTCGCCCATGATACATCACTGCACACTTTTCATTTTACGTCCATGAACTATATTAAATATTCTGATGTCCCAAACACTTTTAAACCGAATATTTTTTTTTACACCATACTTAAATTGAGACGATTTCATTTTCTGAAAAGAAAATATTACGTTCCAAACGCAGTTGCATTATATAAAAAATATATATCATTTAGCGTAGTTATCGGGAATTATATTTTGCACACTATTGAAATCATTATTGAATCATACTTTCTTTCAAACATTTAGAATCATTTGTAATATAATCTCAATACCAAATTCGTTGTTTAGGAAGCAGTCTATTAGGAAGCAGTCCATGAGTAACATCATAAGCGTAATATATATAAGAGATGGTTTTGTAATTGCTAGTTGATCATAAGGATCATGGCAATAAACATACTTAGTTAAAAATCATATGCATAACCTGAGACTTCATCAATTTTTAGTCACCTGACTCTTTGAAGCTTTAGATATACACTTGCAATACACTTAATGTTATATTAACAGCATCTTCCAATGGGAAAAAGTCAAAGACCACTGATGATGCTTATGGGAAAAACAATTTATTATGCCAGCTGACGTCAAAGGCAGGACTGCTTTTGAAAAATGGTGACTCTGACAATGAGATAAGTAAGTATCTGCATTTAAAATTATCTGCATTAAAGTCAATTTGTCTTTGTCAACCTATCTGTAGTGAAATTTATATAACTATTTTTTTTTAGCTTTGTGCCCCCATATAATATGAGAGAGCTTGCACATTTATGAAAAGCCTTTTAACAAATTTAATTTTAATTAAACAAAAACTACGGGCCTTTTTATCCAGAAATCTCAAATCAGAAATTGTCATCCATTTTTTAAAATAACTATAAAAGTCTGCAGTTAGTGAAGTAAACGTAGGTGTCCTCAATTAAGATTTATTTGTGGCCCTTTATTAATACTCTTTCAGGAGACACATTTTTAATGGGTACTTTTCTTAAGTTTATTTTCATTTTCAAATCTTTAAATGGGTTTCATCAGTCTAAAAAACATTGTTTTGAGGTGTTGGCAGGAGCTTTTTAAACATATGTTCAATATATGTTTAATAATTTGATAATAATAAAAAAAATTGATTACAGTAAAAAAAATAATTAACATGCAGAATTCATTAAGTTTGCATAATTTTCCATATCTTAATAAATGTTTATTTACAATTTTCATTTTAAGATGTCTCAAAAGTAGTCTTTCAAAAGCAATTGGGAACTGCTCTAAAAAGCCTTCCTGGTTATTTATTAGAGGTAAATATTTCATAATCATTTTGTTTCCTTATTGTGTTGTTGCTTTTTTTGGTGCCTTTAAAAACAAAATTGATAGTTTTCATAAGTAAATAATTATATTTTTCTTGCAAACTTAATGTTCAGATGTTTAACTTTGAAATTTGCCTCTCAGATTACATCCTAGTATTTAGGAATAAAACATTTTTTAACAAAATTAGTAAAATACTTATTTTAAAATTTCAGAACATTGAACAATTTCTTGAGGATTTTAGGGAATATATTGAAGAGCCAAACAGGTTCGTTTGTCTTTGTGCCTTAATATATTCTCTTTTAATGAAACATTTCGTTTGTCTTTGTGCCTTAATATATTCTCTTTTAATAAAACATTTCGTTTGTCTTTGTGCCTTACTATATTCTCTTTTAATGAAACATTTCGTTTGTCTTTGTGCCTTACTACATTCTCTTTTAATGAAACATTTGGTGAATATTATTAAAGCCATTTTGAAGAAAAAACATCGCTGAGTAAAAGTAAACATATTATTTGTAGATTTTAGAAGATCATAATTAACATCATGTTAAACAAACATTTTATAATATCCGAAAATTCAAATGTTATTATTCAGTTTTTAGGGAGTTTTTTTCCTAATTCATTGTTGCATAGCTAGATGGTTATTCTCATAAAAATATTGTGGCGTGTTCAGACCTTGGTAGTAACTGACCAACAGTAATGTCCATTTAAACGGCGGGTGGTCTTTACAACAAACTTTAGTATCAGTCTGGATGCCTCGGGACGACCGTTGTGGTACTGGTTTATGACCAAGTACAAGGTGGGATAATGAGGGGGGCAATCCCACATCAAGGTATCTGTCCAATGGTTAATGTCTATTTAAACGATGGGTGGTCCTTACAAAAAAATGTAGTATCAGTCCGGACCTAGCAGAAACGGACCAAAGGTAAAGCTGATGTGATTTCCCCAACCGCTTGCGGTTTTGGTTATGACCAATTACATGGTGGGATAATTTAAGGGCCTGAGATTTAGGAATAAGATTAAAGCCCTGGGAAGAAATCTCAAGGGAGGCGGGACTTATAAAAGGCAGAGTTGGACGGGACTAGAGGAGAACTCAGCCGGGCAGGAAAGTGGACAGACAAGGAGACTCCGACGGACAGGAGTATAGAACAGACAAGAGAAACTGAGAACGAAAGAGATAGAGACAAACCGGGATAGTCCGAGTTGAGTACGACAGAGAGAGAGAAAGTGAAGTCAAAGGAGGAGACAAATAAAGAGTCAAAGACTATAACCATCGTTGAGTTGTCGGATTTGTGCAGTACGAGTGAGCAAGGTTATCAACTAGATAAATATAGTTATAGAATAGAGACGACGAAGGCTCTCTACAATATACAAAATTATGATTTAAATATTTTGTATTTATCACCCAGCACACTCTCATTGTGTACTATTGAAGAAAACCCAATCTACATTATTTATTTATTTGACCATGTTATTCAATATATTTTGTTTAAATTTAACAATTTTTTTATTGACAGACTTCACAAAAGTTTGATGCCATGCATTGTATCTGCTGGTTGTGAAAGGTATGCACACGAACAAGTTTTAGTATTTATTATTATTAAAGTCTATTTGGATTCTGGGAATATAATAGAGAGAAACAAATAAAATTGATTATTAATTTGTGATTGTCCAAATTCAACAGGACATAATATGCAGTAGAGGGTGAGAGTTTGTACAGATTCTAGAGTCACAAAATGACCCTTTAAAAACCCTTTCAAATAAGTCTTATTGTTTGACATATGGTTAAGTATCCATTTCCTATCAGGAATCTGTAAGAACTTTGTTGTTTTACCTATATAAATGCATGGAATTGACCAACAACCGATTTTGTAAAATATTTCTATTCTTTAGTTTGCAGGCCACTGTACCTGACTCCGTTGTACGCTTGTTTCTTGGTGTTGATGTTATACAGGTTACAAATTCTGTACTGTGCATGCAATAAAACATCGTTTATTTTTAAAACAGTGCAATTTTTTTTCAATTATTAGTTAAAATGTAAAATAGTCTATTTTAAACAGAAAAAAGTTCACAGACTACGAAACTGAATTTTTTTTTTTTTTAATATCATGTTGCGCTGTTGAATACTGAATTTAATTTTATATGCAATTTTCTGTAACTTTAAACATTTTTTAATATTTGCAGAGAGTAAAATTGCACAGTATCAAGAATTTAAAAAATTGAATAGATTACTGGTAATTATTATTTGTATTTCTAAATATACAGGGTGTTAAAAATTAACCTCTTCTTTTTTTGCAGTCACCTTTTATGACATTACTGCTTGATAAATTACCTGAATTTTTAGGAGATGATGAGTAAGTCATAAATCTGAAATACATCTATTATAAAACATTCACATCATAAATCTGAAATACATCTATTATAAAACAATCACATTGTTAGTCTTCACCTAAAATATATATTTATATAAATAAATTAGGCAGATTAGCGTGACATTCCTATGACATATAGCTGGTATGGCGATCTAATCTCAGAATCATTGATTGAATGTCTTCACTGGTCCTCCCTCGCCTGGGAGATAAATAGGTTGTCTGTGGACTGTTAAAATAGCATGATTACAGTTGATTTGGATGTATTGAACCATCTTGAAGCCAAACATGGTTTAATGCAAAATTCTGAAGTATACCAGAACAAAGTTACCACTGCCAATAAAAATCCATTATATATTTGAAACTATTTGACTATCTTATGTGGTTCTAATAAGCCCTTATTTATTGTTCAGCTTCGTCTTCCACAATGGGCAGAAAATTTATATTCCAAGACTTCTGCTCAGTCAATTCCGCTTCCTAGATAGGATAGTAGATGGCAAGGTAATTTTTACTATTCATCCACATTGTCTTTAATAAACTAATGAATTTTATCCACACTTCAGGAACTATAGCAATTGTTAAAAATAAATGACAGTGTTAAAATACATAATGACAGTATAATTGATGAACTTCATAGACTAGTTTTGCAGTTTACAATAATTTCAATACTAATCCATCAATTAAGATTTCTTAACATTCCAAGTTCTCAATATTTGACAAAATAACATGTTAAATAAAATTTATTTCAGTCATCTGATAGTGTTTTAAATGAAATAAGATTTATTTATGCCCAACTTAGCCTAATATTGTTATCCCGTATTTTTCACTTAGGAATACACATTTAAAAAAAAAATTAATGCATTGTTGAAAAACTGACCAATAATAAATCTCATGCTATCCTTAACACATCCTCATTACTGTATGCGAGTAAATTTGAAATTATGTTGCTTCTGACCTTGCATGTCAATGAAATTTCTTGGGCAGGAGCTGACTAAAAAGCTTCTTGAGATTTTGAGTAGTACCTCGGTAGATGTCCAGATTGAAATTATGGCTTGCATACCTGATATTGTGGAGGATTCTGAACATGGGGAGGTTGCCCGTAAACTCAAGTAATTAGTTTCATCTTTTAAAATATCGAACTTGATGACGTTGTGTTCTCCATATAGTCTCCAAAGTAAACATATTTTATGGAAACGATCACCCAATCTCACTTTCTTAATCTTTACAGAGAAGAACTCATGGGTAACAAAGACCTTACCTGCCCAGTGATCGATGCCCTGACTTATCTCAATATTTCATCGGATTTGGTCACGGAGGTAAAATCATGAGCTGTAAAAACAATTTGTTTGTTTGTAATTGGGTTTCAACTAAAACGTGGGAGTGTTCAGTCACAGTGTTGGCTCCCACATATTAGTACACAAATGTTTTAATTGAATTTTTAAGGAACCTGATTTTTCTGAACAATACAAAAGAACCAACTTAACTAAATTTGTCTCTAACATTATTTGCCCAGAGTTACAAATAGTTTTGGTTAAAGCCATCTTACATTCAGTTTTCTTTCCATGATATCTGACTCAGATCCCCCATCTATATTAACCTTATCTTTGCAGACCTCACTGCATGGTAGTAGCCTTTGAATTACCTTATGTTTTTATGTCTGTGATTTCTTGGGACACTGCGCACAATTCAAAATGGTTTCCTGGTATCCATGCTTTCCTGTGTACTTTGAGTTCATTCAGCTAAGTTTATCTTTATGTCTGCTGTCAAAGACGTTTTTGTTTAGTTTTGCTATCTTCCAGGCTTTCACCTGCTCTGTATGTTATATTTCATATTGCTTTAACCTAAACGCATCTCTCAATATTGCACTTGTTTTAACTGGTTAACTACCATAAGCTGCTGGTAGCATCAAACATTCCTTCTGTCTTGGCCAGGAGCCACTGTGAGCATCACAGTTAGATATTTACATTTTATTTTTTATGTAAGAGATTTTAATTTACTCACAGAAAGTTAATTTTTAAAAAAATACACATTGACAGTCAGAATGTAACAAAAGAAATGTTTCTTTGGTCATATTCATCATATTTTGAGGGTAGTTAACAAGTGAACAAGGTTATCAAAGGCAAACATGCTGTAAATAAGTTGGAAATATGTCTTTTCAATTGTAGAATTGTCTAAATTCAGAAACCTTTTCTAATTTGGTGTAGATGTGATTACGTAAATTATTAGAAGTGTAAATAATAATTAATTTTTTTTTGCTAATTCAAAACATGAAACTTGAATTTAAGCTGGTAAATTTTTATAATCTTTAAATGCTTTTCTATGATAAAAAATAATTTAACATTATTTTAAAACGAACATTTATCTACCAAAATGGTATATTCTTTATAAAAATATGTTAATGATTAAAAAAACGGCAACTGAATTTGTACATAGACCTGTATGTTGGAAAATTGGACCTCTGTTTAATTCAGCCACACACAGTTTTTAATGCAGTAGCTAAACAGCAATTTTTCCACATTGTAAAAAGGTATGATTAAAACTTCATGATTTGCTCCTTTTTTGTAAAAAAGAAATTCCATCTGCTGGTGACTTATACACAATGTGAAATAAGTATGATATCTCTTACCTCTATGTTACAGATTCGCACTTCAGTGCTGGATATGCTGAAAACATTTAGCATAAATGATCTTCCAATAGTCATCAATTTCTTGCTGGAATCAGTCTCTGCGCAGGAAGCTCTTGAAGTGAGTTTGACAGATTCTTTTTGTACTTGGCTGTGCCACTTCATGCAAAAAAAATTCTCACCGTCTCTGAAGAACTCTATTTACTGTGCCAGACCTGTTTACTCTTACAATTTTGGCGTAAAATGTTTGGTTTTGAGATGTCTTATGATTGTACCCCAAGACCCCCCCACAACTACGATTTTAAGAGAATTAGTTTAATGGATCTTTTTTTTTATTTTTTTTTAAACTCAGCTGTTTCCTAAATATTCTATTTCAAGTTACTTGATAGATTAAGTCAATGACGTCCTCATTTAATCATTCATTCTTATTTCAATAAATTGTATTTTACACTGGTGAATTGGAATTGGAACCACGTTAAATTTCCTCTGTAACTTTATTTTTACCGGTTACAGTCATAATATGATCTGCAATTTCACAGACATATTTATTGGTATATATAGCAGCCAAATGTCTGCAAAACAAAGTTACCCTAGATTGCAATATAAATGTCAGTTATTTACATTTGTAAGTTACCTATTTTGATGACAGCTGAACTTAATCCAACTCGACACGCGATGCAAGTAGTTATTGTATACATTATATATACTGTATGTTTATTTATTTACTTTTAAGATTTTGTATTCTACGATTTTGATACAATATTTTGGGATTTTGAAGGTAAGCAGGTCTGCTGTACTGAGTCCAGCCAATGTGCTTCTTAAATTTGTGTCACTTTTTTAAAAATGAATCTGTTTAGTTTTGTCAGCCAATTTGTAAATCTTGTGTTTCAGGTAGTGAATGAAATTAGAGCTAGTATTGATTTCACAACATCAAAAAAACTACCCAAGGAAAAGTTAGAAAAGTGAGAACTGAATATAAATTAAGTTAACATTTTAGATTTAAGTTTAAACCTCTGAATTGGTAAACATATGGAATGGTTAAGGAAACATTTATGAAATTAATTGCTAAAACTGAAGGGGGTTTGCATCATTGTGGGTTAGAACATATTGACATGCTAAACTAGTGCAATGTTTAAGTGCAAAAAATTACCATTGTTTACATAAAACCTTTCTAATATATTCATATTTTTTAATTTTAAATGGTTGCTATTCGTTAACTAAATACAGCCTGTGCAATGTAAAGGTCATCAGGGATTCCCTCTTTCATTTTTTTAAATCAAATAGTTTATAATTTAGTTAGTGTATGCCTAAACAGGTTGTTACATGCGCTATATTATTAACAATTCTCAACTGATGTTATTAATAACAGGATTAAGACCAGTATCAAGTTGACTATAGATGCCCTCAAAAGCAGGATGCAATTCAAAAGAGCTGTTGCTGAAGCCTGGTTAAAGGTAAAATAAAATATCTCAACTTGTCTTCAAAGCTATTACATATTTCCAACTCCTATCTCCCATCCTCTTTCTGATTATAAAGATACCGATTCAAGGCTACGTCACTGGCCTATTAAACAGATTTGACATCCACTCCCTCAAAGACAGATGAGAAAAGATCTACCTAATGTTCTTATATAAAGTGGTCATGTGGCTAATGCCGGCCATCCCAGCAAACAATTATCTCACCCCACAGAAGCCAGGGCGATTAATCAGAGCCAAACACTCAATAAACACTGACTTAACCTCTGACAACCCCATGAGAAATTACACCCGGAACAATAGCAAATGCTTCACTGTGCCTCGGAGTAAAACAGTGCAACATAAACAATCATTCTTCCCACACACAATAATCAGTTGGAACCACCTGGACAATACCGCCATGAACTCGACATCTATCGAAAGCTTCAAGGCTGCCCTGGCATCTGCTTGGAGCCATTAGGATGGCAGCTTCACCAACAGTTGCACATGGATGCAGCAACATACCCTACCAGAACCAGAAGATAATTGTACTTTTTGCAGCAATTAAAAATACCAGCTTTTAAACTTGGTTTGTAACAAGGTGTCATTGGAACCAGTGTGTGGTCAGTAGAACCAGTGTGTGGTCAGTGGAACCAGTGTGTGGTCAGTGGAACCAGTGTGTGGTCAGTGGAACCAGTATGTGGTCAGTGGAACCATTGTGTGGTCAGGGGAACCATTGTGTGGTCAGATTCTCAAGGGGAAATAAGCTGAGATGTGAAGGCATAATACAAAATACTTTTAAAATATAATGAACAAAAATGAAATTTATGTAAAGCATACATTTAACACTATCATTATGTATATATATATATATATATATATATATATATATATACATAATTTGTGTGAGTAATTGGCATTTGTTTAAATATTCTACACAGGCTCTTGATGCAGCAAAAGATTTCAAACCAATTGACTTCTTTGTTCTTCTCATCCTTCACTGGTTAAACAACAAGAAAGCTGTGGAAAGCCTGATGAGAAACAAGATAAGAAATGGACTCATCACTGAGGCTAATCTTCACAGTGCTATAACATCATATACCACTGTATGTTGTAACAAAACTATAACATCATATACCACTGTATGTTGTAACAAAACTATAACATCATATATAACTGTATGTTTTAATACAACGGTTTACACATAATCTTCTGATTTGATATGTTGGTTGACGTGTCATGTTAATAATATATTTCTGGAACTTCTTATGGCATCAACTTCTTATGAGATTATGTTACTTGTATTTTTCTATCACTTTTCTTATATATTAATTAACATGTGTTTTCTAAAGTATTATTGAATTGTCTTGCAGATAATTAGAGAGTATTTTCCTTCCCTTATGTCCTTGGCCCGGGGACTTCTTCGCTCACCAGAACCTTCAATATGTTATATAGCTTGTTCTATATACAAAATGACTTTTACAGCATTTGATTCTTATTGCAAACAGGTATTATTTTAATTGAGCTAGAAAGAGTTGTGAAGAATCTGCAACTTTACTTAATGATGCAATTAAGACTATAATAATTTCATAAAATATTATAATTTGGAAATGACAATCTTGGTATTCTAAACTAATATGTCAAGTAAAAAGAAAACCCTTGTGGAAATTTGTCTTAATTAAAGCTAAAAATTAAATATTTACTTATCTGATGATATTTCTACTAGTGAAAAAGATAAGACATTTTTCAGGCAAAACTAATTGTAAAATTCTACACAAATTGTTATTATTGTTACCTACTATAAAACTGATATCAATTTAATAATCTACCAGAAGCAGGAGAGGTATTAAACACCCCACTCCCTGCCCCTCCCCTAATGTATATTTCCAGACCTGTTTACTCTTACGATTTTGGCGTACGATGTACGATTTTGAGGTGTTTACATTATATATACTGTATGTTTATTTTTTTACTTTTAAGATAATGTATTGAATGATTTTTTGATGTACGATTTTAAGAGTTTGAGGGTAAACAGGTCTGTATTTCAGTCTAGAAATAATTAAAATCGAAATATCATTGTCCCTGGCATATGCACTGTCACCCGACACTGAACAATTTTTTTTTTAAACCTGCAAAGAGTACCACTTTTGCTCCAGTTGCATTATTTCCATGGTTCACTGTAATATCATTTTAATCTTTTAGGAAATTGTTGGAAGCCTAATCACACACATTGGCAGTGGAGTTATTGGGGAAATAGAAGCATCTTTAGACACCTTTGCTGATCTTGTAAAAGACCAACTGCAGGCAATGTCCCGTTACGCTGCCCATGTCAAGGTTTGATCTTAACAACTCTGGGAAATAATGAGGAGTACAATAAGATATCCATCAGTTATTTTTCCTAATAGACCTCAGTCATTGGACTTTGGATTATTTTTTCTTTTGAAATATTGCTTAACAAAACATTTTCAACGTTTTAAAAAATTGAAGATTATTCTGAAGAAGAAATATTTTTTTTAAATTGAAAAATAAATTATAATTTGTTTGCAAGAAATGAAACTGGAGATTATAGAACTTAGTTTGTGAAATATAACTTTTTCTCAGGTAGTCCTTGACTGTTTGGATCATAATAACTTGACAGTAACACAGATTAAAAAGGTTTATTTACTGTTGGCAAAGCTGGCGTTTCATTCCTCTCAAGAGGTCAGCTATTTACAAGTAAGTCATTCTCCTAATAACATTTTGAGATTTTTTATTTAAATGCTTAGATCTTTTAGTAGATTTATTTTAGTAATGCTAAATAAATATGTCTTATTGTTACTAGTTTGAAAATATACTTAGAGATTTTCTGTTATTTTATCAAGCATAGCAAAAAATATCTTGAATATGCTTAATGAATGTTTCTGTTTTCACATTTATAATTTATAATAAAATCTACATCAAATCAAATTCCTTCTATAACTCTTTCCACTGCATTGAATTTATTTAAAAATAAGGACTGTCCAAATCATTCTACAATTTTTATTTTGCACCAGGATGACCTCCACATAATAATTTGTAAGCAGCTGACAAGTGGCAATCCAAAGTAAGTGTTGTTTTTTTATCAACATTTGTAGTTGCTTATAATTATAACAGTCATTTTTACAAACATTTTTATGAAAATGCCATCATTTGTATGTTTCAGATACAAGCGTATGGGTGTAGTGGGAGCCCTGTCAATAGTGCATGCATTAGCTGCAAGCAATGGAACAAGTACTGATTTACCCAATGAACAGTATAAACAGGTTAGTTATCCATTTTAAACATTTAAATCTAATGGAGGAGCTATGGTTGTTTATGTTTGAACCTTTTGTTATCATTATATTCACATAATTATAGTTCATTACATTGGCATAATAAGAGGAAAGATAATGTTTGTGCTGTGCCAAGAGTTCATTGTACAGGCCTACATTTAATAATTTAGCAAAAAATGGTGACAAAACTATCATTATAAATGAATATTTTGGACATGAGAAACACAATTTTAAATTTGTTGTTTTTCCCACTTCAGGTTGTGAAGTTGCTTGAGCTTATTCAAAATAACTGCAAGCGAGATCCTGAAATTTCAGCCTTATTTTTAGACAGTCTTGCCGAAATGATTGGTACAGAAAAGCTCTATGACAATGTGGAGACATGGGTTGCTGACAATATGACACAAGGTCAGTTGATGGGTTGCAGACAATATGACACAAGGTCAGTTGATGGGTTGCAGACAATATGACACAAGGTCAGTTGATGGGTTGCTGACAATATGAAAAAATCTGTAGAGAAGGCCAAATGACAATGAGGTCATCATCATCAGTGGCACAATAGCCCATTTAGGGCCCTGGCCTGCTCCACCACATCCTTCCATTTGGATTGATCTATGGCTTTCTGTCTCCATGCGCGAACCCCCAACTGGAGTAAGTCCTTCTCTATATCGTTGATCCGTCTTGGTCGACCGGTGAGTCGTCTGCCCCTGGGTTTCTGCCTGTAAATGACTTCTGCTTCTATACATTCCGGCATCCTTTCAATATGTCGTGTCCAGCGTAATCTGCCCTTTTTATAGTTGTGACTATGTGTGGGTCTTTGTACAGTTGATATAGCTCTTGACATTATGTCACATGAGGATAATATGGACTTGTGACAAATATCAACAAGTAAAATTATCTCTCAACCAAATGCCTCACACACCAAAAGGATTCAAGCAATGTCTGCTTTGTATGTCGTCCATGTGCCTAAGTGTCTTCAACTAGTTTTTTTATACCATGACCGCAAGTATAAACGGAACTGATGAATTAGACTTAATGGGAAGTACACACATGGGATTGGGGGGTTGGGTATGATCGTCTCGATTGAAACTTAGAGGGAGGGACATCATGGGCATGTAGGTAATGCCGTCATTGCTCCATCCTGTAATGCCGTCATTGCTCCATCCTGTAATGCTGTTTTAAAAAAGAAAGGAGTTGGGGGGTAGGCGGCATTCCCCACCCCCAGAGATTGCTAACTATTGTTGAGAAGAAAAAAACTAAATCGGCACAACTACATTGTCGATCCATCTCATTCTTGGTCTGCCCATCTAATTCTTGGTCTGCCCCTTTTTGCTACTCTACAATCTTTCATCCTCTCGATATGTAATGTCCAGCGCAGTCTGCCTTTTTGTATTGTTGCAACTGTGGGTGGGTCTTTGTACAATTGATATATCTCTTGGTTTGTTCAGACTCTCCAACCATTATTGATTGTCTGTCACCGGACCATGTATTTTCCTGAGGATTTTCCTCTCCCATGTATTGAGCATGTTCTCTGCTTTTCTGGTAAGAGACCAAGTCTCACTTGTGTAAGTTACAACTGGTCTTCTTTGTTTCCCTTGAGAGGCTTTTGATTCCTAGTAGTAGTAGCTTTTGTAGGCTGAAATAATAACGGTTGCCTGCAGTTATCCTTTTTTCATCTCCGACATTATTTCATTGTGCTCATTTACAGTCGCCCCTAGATATTTGAAAGTCACCACTCCCTCAAAGTTGTGATTGTTTATATTGATGTTGTCATCAGTATGCATTTTCGTGACAATATTATGTCACAAATGACAGGGTTGGGATTGAACAACGGCGCACCATTGATTACTCATGTAACGTATAATGTGTTTTGTTCGGGACTTCCCGATATGTAGCAACACACTTATTTAATGAAAAAGGTGCTGGGGTGCGATTTCCGGGGGAAGTGAGGAATGTTTTGGGAGAGCCTATGGAGGTTGAGATTAATGGAGGTTAACGGTTTGAAAGTGAAAGAAACATTACTAGACTATATTAATCTATCAATACATTCTCTTGTTTACAATTGTTAATGAGGAATTCCTTGGTTATTCATTAACGTCTGTGTTGTCTTCGTTAAAATCCTCAACGTCTGGATACTGAACTTTCACAGAGAGGAGCAGCCCCGCATTAATCAACACCAATATTACTTGATACGCAAAGGGCCATACCTTAGAAGATCTCATTCTTTGACATATTATATATTTTGTTTTCACTTCATTTCCCTCAAGACCAGCTTTGAATGAGGCATCTTCAAGTTCCCTGAATGCTTTAATTATATCATTACTATGTATGCTAGGTACTGCAAGGGTTGGCTGTATAATATTACTGATGGTTGTTGTTCTGTAATACCTCTGGAAATAGTTGGTAATCCTGCCACTGGTGCTCACACGTATGACCATGAATGAGGAAGGACACAAATATCCACATGAAATTTGTATTTAAAAAATTGGTTTTAAATTTAAATTTATTTTTTAGCAATTTTCCTTATCAATTGAACAACTAAAATACATCATACAAAAACTAAGATTATGGGTGCTGTAAAAAAAAAAATTTCATAAAATAAAAGGTTGTTTACTTAATTGCTGTATAGTTCTATAATGAATGTTTCTAATTTGTTGCCTGCAGTGTTTGAAGAGAATTATGTTGCTGATGTGGATGAGGATGCGGACCTGATCAAGAACAGCTTATTGCCAATTGATGTCTTGTATAGCCTGAATAATGTGACAGAGAGTACCATTGTGATAAACCTAATACCTTTGGTGGAAAAGCTGATGGATAAAACACCACGTCAGCCAATGGAGTGTGTAAATTGATTTTATGTATTGATCTCTCATTTCATGGCTTTTTTTTATGTATTGATCTCTCATTTCATGATTAAATTTAGTGTATTGATCTCTCATTTCATGGTTTTAATTTTGTGTATTGATCTCTCATTTCATGGCTTATTTTAGTGTATTGATTTCTCATTTCATGGCTTAATTTAGTGTATTGATCTCTCATTTCATGGCTTATTTTAGTGTATTGATTTCTCATTTCATGGCTTAATTTAGTGTATTGATCTCTCATTTCATGGCTTATTTTAGTGTATTGATTTCTCATTTCATGGCTTAATTTAGTGTATTGATTTCTCATTTCATGGCTTAATTTAGTGTATTGATCTCTCATTTCATGGCTTATTTTAGTGTATTGATCTCTCATTTCATGGCTTAATTTTGAGTTGAGTTATCACAACTTAAATAGAGAGTGTTACTAAGACTACTTTGACACGTTGCTTATATGTCATAATAATTTATTACAGTCAAATATTAAAAACCAACTGAAGTATTAGTACTCATCTTTAAGGTGGCTGTAACTAATAAGTTATCCACTATATTTTATACCATTTTTACAAATGTTGAGCATGTATAACCATTATAACATGGCTAAACTAATGACATTTTTTTTTGAATATGTTTATATATATATATAAACTGTTTTTCTGAACAGTTCAGCGACCAGCCCCCTGTGCTTAGCTCCACTGTTCCACCTGGTGGCAGTCTGTGAAATGAGAAAGTCAGATGGGGACCTAGAGAATATTGATGCACTCCTGGGCTGCCCAGTGTTGATGGTAAAGCCAGAGATTTACGAACAGATGAAGTCACTGCCAACAAAGAAGAAAGACATTGTCTGCGCTGGTCTTTTTCTGTGTATCAACTGGTTCAGGGAGGTTGCTAATGGGTTTGCATCCATGTCTAATGCTGAAATGAAAGCAAAGGTAAATGTGTACAAGTTAATTGTTTATTAATTTATTAACTCATTCCTGGTGACAGTGCTGCTTCCGTACTTTCATTTATATTCCTGAACAAAGGTGTAATTTAGTCAACATTTGCATTTTTTGCTTCATTGCCGTATGAAATAAGTTTGTGACATAATTATTTTGTTCTGTGGTCAATCGTCATTGCAAAAATGGAGAAAACTGCAGATTCTTTCATTTTTTATTAATGCATTCTCAGCAGCTCCACACATCAGTGTTAGATTTGATATATTTTATAATTTATATTAAACAGTATTTGAAATCTATTTTTAGAAGTCGCTAAGCTGCTGTACAATTACCCCAGTTTAGTTCCAGCTCTTCCCTTTTCCCATTAAAGCTTGCTGTGGTAATCAGACTATAATATGTTCATGGAAATAAAATCAGGCTCCTAGGCTTAATAATGCAAGTTAAATACCATGTCCCGCTGGATGTATCACAAATTAACTTATTTCTTCATTCAATTAGCGATTATTTTCATTCTTGACATAAACGCACATCTGAAATATGTTTACATCATTTTTTTTGTGACGGTACATGCCACTGGGTTGTACCTGCCCCTTATTTGGACTGATTAAAATAAAAAATGATTGAAATAAGTAATCTTAAATAAAAATTATAAAACAATTTTAATATTTGTTAACTGCTAAAAATAAAAGGATTTATATAAAGACATCTAGGTAGATAGAACCTACTTTTCCCACAAGCATTATAATTAAGTGTAGATTGATGAAAAACTATATTCAGGTATATGCAAAAGGCATCCCTGCATTTTTAATTTATAAAAAAACATTCTGGGGAGGGGGCTCAGCGCTATAAAGAAATCATAATTAGCCTTTTGTCAAACTCAATATTTATAAATATAGTATCACTTTTTTATGTTCCTATTTTTAAAGTATTGTCTCCTTCAATACATCCAACTTCAGGTGATGATGAGATTAACACAGATCACAGAATTGAATCATATTTTACAAAAGTGCTTGGCCATACATACAGACTTTCAGCCCCCAACTGCAATATTTGATGTGGACTGCCAGCCTGTCATCACAACGTTACCGGGTCCTTCCACATCAGGCGGCGATAAAAAGGGGAAAAAAGCCCCCAAGAAAAAGAAGGGTAAAAAGAGCATTGATCCAATTGATGATGTGGATATTGATGACACCATACTGACCCGCCAATCAGCAACTTCACAAGTTGCCCCTCAGAGCGACCACCCAAAAACTGTCGACTTATCCAGCTTCAGGCAGTATTTTCGTGAACTTGATTTCAAAGTGTTCAACATTCTCAATGCCGGCATCATCACGAGAGCAGCTTTAGATTCAGAGATGCACACAAAGGCAACAGAAGAGCTACAAATTGGTCTGGCCGAGCTGCACTTTTTGCTGGAAGACTTGGCACTCAAGCTCAAGCACTCTCTCATTGCCTCGGCTTCTAAGCGGAGGACATTTTTTAAAGCTCGGACATCAAAGAATGTTGGCTACTCAATGCTGGACCATTTTTCACCTTCACACATAGCCACAGAGGCTTCCAAATTGCTGCCTTGTCTGTGTGACCACTTAGAGAGAGCCTGCAATTTCTTTCAAACCCTCATCTCTGATAATGATGGCATGGTTGATGGTCCCAACAGAGGCACAGAAGAGGCAACACAAATGGCCAGCTGCTATAATGTTTTGTTGCAATGTGTGCTGTCACTTTTCTCATGGAATGGCTTTAATAGTGAAGAAAACAAAGATCTTCTCAAGGAAATGTTGATGGTGATGGGGAAGAGAATGAATGGATCTTCAGATCTGAGTTCTTTTGTGTCATTGCAAGATTCCCTTGTGTAAATATGGTCTACTTATTCTTCCTTAAGTTTTTTTCTGTTGAAACCTTTAGCTATTTTGACACAATTAAGAGATTAATTTAATATCTTTTATTTGGGGTAGTATTGGCCTTTTTTTTTCTAGTATTTTATAATGCAAGCTTTGTGAATGTTGACAGTACTTTTACCTAGATGCTCTTCACTTGTGTTTTATTTTTTTTTAATAGATCTATTTAAAACTAAATCAGCCATAACTAGCGTTGATTGTCTGCTCAATATTTCCCCATCTCTAATGCTCAACTAAGTCCCCATCCTCTCATGCCCAGCTATCTCCCCATCCCTCATGCCCAATCATTACCAATCAATTTTTAAAATTATACATGTATACCTTCCAAAATAGCCCAATATATTTCAGAAATTCATATGTTTTATGCATTTGGCATAAATCATTACTGTAGCTTTTAACTATCTAATTTAGTGGAGTTTTCTCACATTCATCATTTCTTATTATGTGTGAAACATTTGACACATCATAGATCAACAGACACACAGCTCAGGGGAACCATACTGTGTATTAGAATATTTTATGAAACTAATATGATTACATTTCTTTGATAAGAATGGCCTTCAAGTACTTTGGTAACTTGGTAGAAACAAGTCCAGACACCGAGACAGCTGCGACACTAATTAAACTTCTCATGGCCCTTGCAGACAGATGTCAAAGTGATGATCTAAATTCCAAATTGGGTAGGTTTTTCAACTTTTAAAAAAAATTATATATTTTGTTCAAATAATTTTTTCTTGAAATACACAGATGAAAAATGTGTGTGAAACACACATTTTTCATCTGTGTATTTCAAGAAAAAAAAAAATTATTTGAACAAAAATATATAATTTTTTTTTTTTTTTTTTTTTTTTAAATAATGTTTTCTTTAAATACAGAGATGAAAAGTTTGTGTTTGACAATCATCATTGCATGGGACTACCTCAATTGGTGAGGTTTTATTGGAGGCATCGACCAACAGCTGTGACCCTGACCAAGCTGCCTTGCTCTATTTTTATTCCAATTAAATATCAGCTTTATGGTTTGACATAAGCTGCCTTGCTCTATTTTTATTCCAATTAAATATCAGCTTTATGGTTTGACATAAGCTGCCTTGCTCTATTTTTATTCCAATTAAATATCAGCTTTATGGTTTGACATAAGCTGCCTTGCTCTATTTTTATTCCAATTAAATATCAGCTTTATGGTTTGACATAGGCTGCCTTGCTCTATTTTTATTCCAATTAAATATCAGCTTTATGGTTTGACATAGGCTGCCTTGCTCTATTTTTATTCCAATTAAATATCAGCTTTATGGTTTGACATAGGCTGCCTTGCTCTATTTTTATTCCAATTAAATATCAGCTTTATGGTTTGACATAAGCTGCCTTGCTCTATTTTTATTCCAATAAATATCAGCTTTATGGTTTGACATAAGCTGCCTTGCTCTATTTTTATTCCAATTAAATATCAGCTTTATGGTTTGACATAAGCTGCCTTGCTCTATTTTTATTCCAATTAAATATCAGCTTTATGGTTTGACATAAGCTGCCTTGCTCTATTTTTATTCCAATTAAATATCAGCTTTATGGTTTGACATAAGCTGCCTTGCTCTATTTTTATTCCAATTAAATATCAGCTTTATGGTTTGACATAAGCTGCCTTGCTCTATTTTTATTCCAATTAAATATCAGCTTTATGGTTTGACATAGGCTGCCTTGCTCTATTTTTATTCCAATTAAATATCAGCTTTATGGTTTGACATAGGCTGCCTTGCTCTATTTTTATTCCAATTAAATATCAGCTTTATGGTTTGACATAGGCTGCCTTGCTCTATTTTTATTCCAATTAAATATCAGCTTTATGGTTTGACATAGGCTGCCTTGCTCTATTTTTATTCCAATTAAATATCAGCTTTATGGTTTGACATAGGCTGCCTTGCTCTATTTTTATTCCAATTAAATATCAGCTTTATGGTTTGACATAAGCTGCCTTGCTCTATTTTTATTCCAATTAAATATCAGCTTTATGGTTTGACATAAGCTGCCTTGCTCTATTTTTATTCCAATTAAATATCAGCTTTATGGTTTGACATAAGCTGCCTTGCTCTATTTTTATTCCAATTAAATATCAGCTTTATGGTTTGACATAAGCTGCCTTGCTCTATTTTTATTCCAATTAAATATCAGCTTTATGGTTTGACATAAGCTGCCTTGCTCTATTTTTATTCCAATTAAATATCAGCTTTATGGTTTGACATAAGCTGCCTTGCTCTATTTTTATTCCAATTAAATATCAGCTTTATGGTTTGACATAAGCTGCCTTGCTCTATTTTTATTCCAATTAAATATCAGCTTTATGGTTTGACATAAGCTGCCTTGCTCTATTTTTATTCCAATTAAATATCAGCTTTATGGTTTGACATAAGCTGCCTTGCTCTATTTTTATTCCAATTAAATATCAGCTTTATGGTTTGACATAAGCTGCCTTGCTCTATTTTTATTCCAATTAAATATCAGCTTTATGGTTTGACATAGGCTGCCTTGCTCTATTTTTATTCCAATTAAATATCAGCTTTATGGTTTGACATAGGCTGCCTTGCTCTATTTTTATTCCAATTAAATATCAGCTTTATGGTTTGACATAGGCTGCCTTGCTCTATTTTTATTCCAATTAAATATCAGCTTTATGGTTTGACATAGGCTGCCTTGCTCTATTTTTATTCCAATTAAATATCAGCTTTATGGTTTGACATAGGCTGCCTTGCTCTATTTTTATTCCAATTAAATATCAGCTTTATGGTTTGACATAGGCTGCCTTGCTCTATTTTTATTCCAATTAAATATCAGCTTTATGGTTTGACATAGGCTGCCTTGCTCTATTTTTATTCCAATTAAATATCAGCTTTATGGTTTGACATAGGCTGCCTTGCTCTATTTTTATTCCAATTAAATATCAGCTTTATGGTTTGACATAGGCTGCCTTGCTCTATTTTTATTCCAATTAAATATCAGCTTTATGGTTTGACATAGGCTGCCTTGCTCTATTTTTATTCCAATTAAATATCAGCTTTATGGTTTGACATAGGCTGCCTTGCTCTATTTTTATTCCAATTAAATATCAGCTTTATGGTTTGACATAGGCTGCCTTGCTCTATTTTTATTCCAATTAAATATCAGCTTTATGGTTTGACATAGGCTGCCTTGCTCTATTTTTATTCCAATTAAATATCAGCTTTATGGTTTGACATAGGCTGCCTTGCTCTATTTTTATTCCAATTAAATATCAGCTTTATGGTTTGACATAGGCTGCCTTGCTCTATTTTTATTCCAATTAAATATCAGCTTTATGGTTTGACATAGGCTGCCTTGCTCTATTTTTATTCCAATTAAATATCAGCTTTATGGTTTGACATAGGCTGCCTTGCTCTATTTTTATTCCAATTAAATATCAGCTTTATGGTTTGACATAGGCTGCCTTGCTCTATTTTTATTCCAATTAAATATCAGCTTTATGGTTTGACATAAGCTGCCTTGCTCTATTTTTATTCCAATTAAATATCAGCTTTATGGTTTGACATAAGCTGCCTTGCTCTATTTGATTCCAATTAAATATCAGCTTTATGGTTTGACATAAGCTGCCTTGCTCTATTTTTATTCCAATTAAATATCAGCTTTATGGTTTGACATAAGCTGCCTTGCTCTATTTTTATTCCAATTAAATATCAGCTTTATGGTTTGACATAGGCTGCCTTGCTCTATTTTTATTCCAATTAAATATCAGCTTTATGGTTTGACATAGGCTGCCTTGCTCTATTTTTATTCCAATTAAATATCAGCTTTATGGTTTGACATAGGCTGCCTTGCTCTATTTTTATTCCAATTAAATATCAGCTTTATGGTTTGACATAGGCTGCCTTGCTCTATTTTTATTCCAATTAAATATCAGCTTTATGGTTTGACATAGGCTGCCTTGCTCTATTTTTATTCCAATTAAATATCAGCTTTATGGTTTGACATAGGCTGCCTTGCTCTATTTTTATTCCAATTAAATATCAGCTTTATGGTTTGACATAGGCTGCCTTGCTCTATTTTTATTCCAATTAAATATCAGCTTTATGGTTTGACATAGGCTGCCTTGCTCTATTTTTATTCCAATTAAATATCAGCTTTATGGTTTGACATAGGCTGCCTTGCTCTATTTTTATTCCAATTAAATATCAGCTTTATGGTTTGACATAGGCTGCCTTGCTCTATTTTTATTCCAATTAAATATCAGCTTTATGGTTTGACATAGGCTGCCTTGCTCTATTTTTATTCCAATTAAATATCAGCTTTATGGTTTGACATAGGCTGCCTTGCTCTATTTTTATTCCAATTAAATATCAGCTTTATGGTTTGACATAGGCTGCCTTGCTCTATTTTTATTCCAATTAAATATCAGCTTTATGGTTTGACATAGGCTGCCTTGCTCTATTTTTATTCCAATTAAATATCAGCTTTATGGTTTGACATAGGCTGCCTTGCTCTATTTTTATTCCAATTAAATATCAGCTTTATGGTTTGACATAAGCTGCCTTGCTCTATTTTTATTCCAATTAAATATCAGCTTTATGGTTTGACATAAGCTGCCTTGCTCTATTTTTATTCCAATTAAATATCAGCTTTATGGTTTGACATAAGCTGCCTTGCTCTATTTTTATTCCAATTAAATATCAGCTTTATGGTTTGACATAAGCTGCCTTGCTCTATTTTTATTCCAATTAAATATCAGCTTTATGGTTTGACATAGGCTGCCTTGCTCTATTTTTATTCCAATTAAATATCAGCTTTATGGTTTGACATAGGCTGCCTTGCTCTATTTTTATTCCAATTAAATATCAGCTTTATGGTTTGACATAGGCTGCCTTGCTCTATTTTTATTCCAATTAAATATCAGCTTTATGGTTTGACATAGGCTGCCTTGCTCTATTTTTATTCCAATTAAATATCAGCTTTATGGTTTGACATAGGCTGCCTTGCTCTATTTTTATTCCAATTAAATATCAGCTTTATGGTTTGACATAGGCTGCCTTGCTCTATTTTTATTCCAATTAAATATCAGCTTTATGGTTTGACATAGGCTGCCTTGCTCTATTTTTATTCCAATTAAATATCAGCTTTATGGTTTGACATAGGCTGCCTTGCTCTATTTTTATTCCAATTAAATATCAGCTTTATGGTTTGACATAGGCTGCCTTGCTCTATTTTTATTCCAATTAAATATCAGCTTTATGGTTTGACATAGGCTGCCTTGCTCTATTTTTATTCCAATTAAATATCAGCTTTATGGTTTGACATAGGCTGCCTTGCTCTATTTTTATTCCAATTAAATATCAGCTTTATGGTTTGACATAGGCTGCCTTGCTCTATTTTTATTCCAATTAAATATCAGCTTTATGGTTTGACATAGGCTGCCTTGCTCTATTTTTATTCCAATTAAATATCAGCTTTATGGTTTGACATAAGCTGCCTTGCTCTATTTTTATTCCAATTAAATATCAGCTTTATGGTTTGACATAAGCTGCCTTGCTCTATTTTTATTCCAATTAAATATCAGCTTTATGGTTTGACATAAGCTGCCTTGCTCTATTTTTATTCCAATTAAATATCAGCTTTATGGTTTGACATAAGCTGCCTTGCTCTATTTTTATTCCAATTAAATATCAGCTTTATGGTTTGACATAAGCTGCCTTGCTCTATTTTTATTCCAATTAAATATCAGCTTTATGGTTTGACATAAGCTGCCTTGCTCTATTTTTATTCCAATTAAATATCAGCTTTATGGTTTGACATAAGCTGCCTTGCTCTATTTTTATTCCAATTAAATATCAGCTTTATGGTTTGACATAAGCTGCCTTGCTCTATTTTTATTCCAATTAAATATCAGCTTTATGGTTTGACATAAGCTGCCTTGCTCTATTTTTATTCCAATTAAATATCAGCTTTATGGTTTGACATAAGCTGCCTTGCTCTATTTTTATTCCAATTAAATATCAGCTTTATGGTTTGACATAAGCTGCCTTGCTCTATTTTTATTCCAATTAAATATCAGCTTTATGGTTTGACATAAGCTGCCTTGCTCTATTTTTATTCCAATTAAATATCAGCTTTATGGTTTGACATAAGCTGCCTTGCTCTATTTTTATTCCAATTAAATATCAGCTTTATGGTTTGACATAGGCTGCCTTGCTCTATTTTTATTCCAATTAAATATCAGCTTTATGGTTTGACATAGGCTGCCTTGCTCTATTTTTATTCCAATTAAATATCAGCTTTATGGTTTGACATAGGCTGCCTTGCTCTATTTTTATTCCAATTAAATATCAGCTTTATGGTTTGACATAGGCTGCCTTGCTCTATTTTTATTCCAATTAAATATCAGCTTTATGGTTTGACATAGGCTGCCTTGCTCTATTTTTATTCCAATTAAATATCAGCTTTATGGTTTGACATAAGCTGCCTTGGTCTATTTTTATTCCAATTAAATATCAGCTTTATGGTTTGACATAAGCTGCCTTGGTCTATTTTTATTCCAATTAAATATCAGCTTTATGGTTTGACATAAGCTGCCTTGCTCTATTTTTATTCCAATTAAATATCAGCTTTATGGTTTGACATAAGCTGCCTTGCTCTATTTTTATTCCAATTAAATATCAGCTTTATGGTTTGACATAAGCTGCCTTGCTCTATTTTTATTCCAATTAAATATCAGCTTTATGGTTTGACATAAGCTGCCTTGCTCTATTTGATTCCAATTAAATATCAGCTTTATGGTTTGACATAAGCTGCCTTGCTCTATTTTTATTCCAATTAAATATCAGCTTTATGGTTTGACATAAGCTGCCTTGCTCTATTTTTATTCCAATTAAATATCAGCTTTATGGTTTGACATAGGCTGCCTTGCTCTATTTTTATTCCAATTAAATATCAGCTTTATGGTTTGACATAGGCTGCCTTGCTCTATTTTTATTCCAATTAAATATCAGCTTTATGGTTTGACATAGGCTGCCTTGCTCTATTTTTATTCCAATTAAATATCAGCTTTATGGTTTGACATAGGCTGCCTTGCTCTATTTTTATTCCAATTAAATATCAGCTTTATGGTTTGACATAGGCTGCCTTGCTCTATTTTTATTCCAATTAAATATCAGCTTTATGGTTTGACATAGGCTGCCTTGCTCTATTTTTATTCCAATTAAATATCAGCTTTATGGTTTGACATAGGCTGCCTTGCTCTATTTTTATTCCAATTAAATATCAGCTTTATGGTTTGACATAGGCTGCCTTGCTCTATTTTTATTCCAATTAAATATCAGCTTTATGGTTTGACATAGGCTGCCTTGCTCTATTTTTATTCCAATTAAATATCAGCTTTATGGTTTGACATAAGCTGCCTTGCTCTATTTTTATTCCAATTAAATATCAGCTTTATGGTTTGACATAGGCTGCCTTGCTCTATTTTTATTCCAATTAAATATCAGCTTTATGGTTTGACATAGGCTGCCTTGCTCTATTTTTATTCCAATTAAATATCAGCTTTATGGTTTGACATAGGCTGCCTTGCTCTATTTTTATTCCAATTAAATATCAGCTTTATGGTTTGACATAGGCTGCCTTGCTCTATTTTTATTCCAATTAAATATCAGCTTTATGGTTTGACATAAGCTGCCTTGGTCTATTTTTATTCCAATTAAATATCAGCTTTATGGTTTGACATAAGCTGCCTTGCTCTATTTTTATTCCAATTAAATATCAGCTTTATGGTTTGACATAAGCTGCCTTGCTCTATTTTTATTCCAATTAAATATCAGCTTTATGGTTTGACATAAGCTGCCTTGCTCTATTTTTATTCCAATTAAATATCAGCTTTATGGTTTGACATAAGCTGCCTTGCTCTATTTTTATTCCAATTAAATATCAGCTTTATGGTTTGACATAAGCTGCCTTGCTCTATTTTTATTCCAATTAAATATCAGCTTTATGGTTTGACATAAGCTGCCTTGCTCTATTTTTATTCCAATTAAATATCAGCTTTATGGTTTGACATAAGCTGCCTTGCTCTATTTGATTCCAATTAAATATCAGCTTTATGGTTTGACATAAGCTGCCTTGCTCTATTTTTATTCCAATTAAATATCAGCTTTATGGTTTGACATAAGCTGCCTTGCTCTATTTTTATTCCAATTAAATATCAGCTTTATGGTTTGACATAAGCTGCCTTGCTCTATTTTTATTCCAATTAAATATCAGCTTTATGGTTTGACATAAGCTGCCTTGCTCTATTTTTATTCCAATTAAATATCAGCTTTATGGTATGACATTCATGATAAGGAATGAAGGACTCCATTCAAGCTGTGTGAAGAAAATAGTAGAACTAGGTGTGTGGAAGCTTGAAATAGAAAGACAGGAAAATAAGATTAGAACCTTTCGGCTAAGAGCCCTTCTCAGCAGACAGGACAAATGAAAATGCGACAAGAAATACAAACTAGTTAAAAACTTTAATGATTGCCGTTGTTGTTGCCGGAAGTTGGATTTTCTTAAACAAAGATTACAGGAAGTAAAAGAATTTATGTACCGCATTAATGCTGTGAAAAATAAGATGTGAGCGGACTAACAAAATTTGTTGGAGATATATAAAATATAAGAAAAGAAATACAGGGAAATTGGAGATCATTAGTAGGAGAGCATTTGATTAATTCCATTTGTTGATAATGTGCCAAAAAGCTAAATAAATGTTCCCTTCTAACTCTCTCTGGTGTGTTTGTAGAGGAAACCAGTGCCTTAATGGATGTATGTAGTGTCCCTCTATGTTTATCTCCGTTGAAATGAGATGAGACCGGGGAAAGCTGACCCTGTTCAATATCACGAAGATGTTCAGTGATTATCAGATAGGTTCACTGATGAGATGAGACCGGGGAAAGCCGACCCTGTTCAATATCACGAAGATGTTCAGTGATTATTAGATAGGTTCACTGAACAGCTTCGTTCTAACTAGTTTATATTTCTTGTCATATTTTCATTTTTCCTGTCTGCTGAGGAATGCTCTTAGCCGAAACTTTCTTATCTTACTGTCCTATCTTTCGATTCAAGATTCCACATCCTTTTTCTACTATTACATCAATGATAAATACTTATTTAAAACGAACCTGAGCCTACAATTTGTTTATGCACCGTCCCTCCCATTTGTTAATGGTTTTCAATGAAGTATTCAAAGCAACGATGCAAGCAACTTCACTGTTAATCAAGCAGAAATTGATCTATTTTAGACTCAAATCTTGAACATAATTAGAACCTACATCATACTACTTTATAATTCCTTTAATTTGAAAACTTTTTTTTTTTTCCTTTAAAAACAATTATTCCTTTTACTATTATTTTGTTATACAGCCAGCCATGCTAAATCCTTCCTGGGTCGTGACTGGCGAAAGCCAGATGGGGAGCGAATGAAAGGGGCCAAGCACAATGAGGACTTGCAGGTGATGATCAAGGCTTATCTGGAATATGACCCTGAACCTTTGCAAGCCTTGGAGGATGTAACAAATGGCCTGGCTGAGCTGGTCAACCTTGATAAAAATGGCTGCTCTGAAGACTTTGTCTCTCTCAATAGGTAAGTTGATCCATTTGCTAAATTGTGTCCGTGGGTAAGTAAATTGATTAGCACAAGTACGTCTGTTTGCAAATTAATGGATTAGAGCAAGTATTATTGGCATGAACTCTAAGACTTAAATTTAATGTTCCATGTAAAGAAGGAATTTTGAATCCAAGCCCATTCTTGAATATTTGTCTTTTTTTAATCCATTCAACATACTCTACAATTGTATTTTATATAGTATTTTAACTTATTGTTGCACAGGCAGACATTCACCATCTTTTATAAAGTGTTGCTTACTGAGCTGATAACAAACATAAAGAGAATCCCAGCAGGCAAGAAGAATGACGCAGAAACTGTGAGAGAAGATAGGCTGATGATGTGGACCTTGGCGGTCAAAGTCCTTCAGGTCGCCACCTCCCTCACCAAGGTGTTCAATGCTCGAGGCAACCTTGGAGCGGCACTCAAATATGGCCGCCAGTTTTTGGAAATCTTTCTCCGCCAAGCGATGCCCCTGTTGGACGTGACGTTTCGCCGCCATCACACAGATGTTGAGAAACTGTTACGTTCACTACAGCAGAGCACGAGAATGCTTCAGCACCTCTGCGGCCATTCAAAGGTGAGTTTGATCAAGCGCTATTAGGAAATCAGTGAGAATGTCAGGCCATTCATAGGTGGGTTTGATCAGGCGCTATTAGGAAATAAGTGAGAATGTCACAGACATGGTTAATCAAATTATGTTACCTGACTAAATGAATTTCAATGTGTCATTTCATACCAACTTCAACAATTTTCTCTTGAAAGTTATTTCTCTTGATACATTATTCCTTAGCTTACTTCAGCTTAACACGGCATTGGTACATTGTAGTAGACTAAAGACAACTGCAATACAACCTTTAAAAGCAGAGAGGAATTTTAATGAAACTAGCCAAAGAATTGCCAAAATTTAGTACATAAAGATGGGTGGCTGTTTATCTATTTCCTCATGTTAGCAATGATCCTCCTCAGCACTAGAAAGCTTGTGAATGATTCCATTAATAATACACTAGGCATTGTTTACAAACACACTAGGCATTGTTTACAAACACACTGGGCATTGTTTACAAACACACTGGGCAATGTTTACAAACACACTGGGCATTGACTACTAACAGACTGGGCATTGTTTACAAACACACTGGGCATTGACTACTAACAGACTGGGCATTGACTACTAACAGACTGGGCATTGTTTACAAACACACTGGGCATTGACTACTAACAGACTGGGCATTGACTACTAACAGACTGGGCATTGTTTACAAACACACTGGGCATTGTTTACAAACACACTGGGCATTGACTACTAACAGACTGGGCATTGACCACTAACAGACTGGGCATTGACCACTAACAGACTGGGCATTGACTACTAACAGACTGGGCATTGTTTACAAACACACTGGGCATTGACTACTAACAGACTGGGCATTGACTACTGTAACAATCTTCATTATTGGGAATGATGATTGTACTCGAGAAACTGGATATACATCTGCCTAGCTTACTTATTTAATTAATTACCACGATTTAAGTTCCTTCACTAATAGAAGACAGATGAGATTTTGCCATCACTATATTTATTCACAACTTGACATAATCCACAATAATAATAAAATCTCCGATATAGGAGAAAGATAAAACTTTGTCTTAATACCTCACACAAGCTACTACTATAATATCATACAAGATGACACATAATTAAATTCTGGAAGAGCCAAACACAAATCTCCATACTGTTTTATATCTAACCGTTCTCTCTCTTCTGCCCTTGACATTTATCCTCACTTCCGGTACGTATTAATTTACCAAAACAATATGTTAACCAAGATAAAATAATTTGACCTGTTACAACTACTAACAGACTGGGCATTGTATACAAACACACTGGGCATTGACTACTAACAGACTGGGCATTGACTACTAACAGACTGGGCATTGTTTACAAACACACTGGGCAATGTTTACAAACACACTGGGCATTGACTACTAACACACTGGGCATTGTTTACAAACACACTGGGCATTGTTTACAGCCAACATTTTCTATCTGGAATATTGATGCAAACGTTTCTTTGAACAGATTAACAAGGACATTGCCTTGACCAATCAGGTGCCAATGTTAAGGAAAGCCCTGGAAGGACTTGTCTTCAGGGTCAAGGCCATGTTAACTCTTAACAACTGCCAGGATGCATTTTGGGTTGGAAATCTGAAAAACAGAAATCTGAGGGTAGGAGATCATTTTTTAAGTTCTTGTAATATTTAATAGTAACCCAACGTTGAAAATCTGTTTCTAAAGAAAATTCGACTTTAAATTAAGTCAATATGCTGTATTTAGCACTAGTATTATAGAGTAGAAAAATGTTCTTCCTTTCAACACTTTCAAAAACATATTAAAATGTAGGCAGCAGCTCTGAAAGCAGTGTCAAACTTTGGGCCAGCAGCAGCTCTGAAGGCAGTATCAAACTTCGGGCCAGCAGCAGCTCTGAAGGCAGTGTCAAACTTCTGGCCAGCAGCAGCTCTGAAAGCCGTGTCGATTTCGGGCCAGCAGCAGCTCTGAAGGCAGTGTCAAACTTTGGGCCAGCAGCAGCTCTGAAAGCAGTGTCAAACTTCAGGCCAGCAGCAGCTCTGAAAGCAGTGTTGATTTCGGGCCAGCAGCAGCTCTGAAGGCAGTGTCAAACTTCTGGCCAGCAGCAGCTCTAAAGGCAGTGTCAAACTTCAGGCCAGCAGCAGCTCTGAAAGCAGTGTTGATTTCGGGCCAGCAGCAGCTCTGAAGGCAGTGTCAAACTTCTGGCCAGCAGCAGCTCTGAAGGCATTGTCAAACTTCTGGCCAGCAGCAGCTCTGAAAGCAGTGTCAAACTTCTGGCCAGCAGCAGCTCTAAAGGCAGTGTCAAACTTCAGGCCAGCAGCAGCTCTGAAGGCAGTGTCAAACTTCGGGCCAGCAGCAGCTCTGAAAGCAGTGTCAAACTTCGGGTCAGCAGCAGTTCTGAACGCAGTGTCAAACTTTGGGCCATACTGATAATTTAGTACGCTAATAAACTTCAGAAGTTATCAGTTGCTTGTAGGACAAATTCTATTTTTGAATTTTCTCTTTGATTTTCAGGGTGAGGTAATTTTGTCCCAAGCTTCCATGCCTAACACAACATCAAACAGCAGCGATGAAGATGAGGACAATGAAAATCAGACAACAGCTGCTGTAGATGATGAAGATGATGATGATGAGGAAGATGATGCTGATGATGAAAGTGAAGTGGAGATGAACCCGGCAGAAGATGACCAGCAACATGAAGAAACCAATGCACCTGTTAGCTCTTATAGTGAAGTTTTTTAATAGATCCTAAAGCATGTTAAATGTTAAAATTGAGATTGAAAATTGAAAAAAAGTTTCATTATTTCACTTAATAATTTTGTTTTCCTTTCAAGTTTAAATAGCAGAGTTCTTGTCAAATCTAATTTTTTGGCTATAATAAGATAAGAAATGTTGAATGAATCTTGCTAAAATGTAGGAATTGTAAAACTTTGTTATTTAATAAGTTTTCATATTAATGGTGTCACATTAATGCACTCATTACAGCACCCCAATTTATCTGGATCCATTGGCTCTTATCTGGGAGGCGTCATGGAGAGGTACGGATGGCGATAGGTTCATGTTGCTCACTTTTAGGGTGTTCATAAACATGGTCGATTTAGAGATCTTGTGGTCTTTCTTTGGTCCTGAAACTGGAGTGCTTACTATTCTAAGTTTGCAATGCAAGTTTTTGACAGGCATTTGGAACAGGTGACCAAACCAAATAATTTACTGTTGGGCCATATACTGGCTGATTGGGATGGCACCAACCATTGTTGGGCCATATTCTGGTTGATTGGGATGGTACCAACCATTGTTGGGCCATATAAATGCTGATTGGGATGGTACCAACCATTGTTTGGCCATATTCTGGCTGCTTGGGATAACACCATTTCTTTTATTTCCTGGCTCAGAATTTATTAAAGTATATTTACAATTTTCCTAAGAGAGAATAAACATGATTACATGAGACAGTTTGGTGGGACGCATTATCTATATGGACAGAATCTATGACATGAAATAGTTGTCTACATCAGAATGTTTTATTTGTAGCCATTGTTTTCTGTCTGGATGAACAATGTTTAAGAAACTTTGCTTCAATGGTGCAACTATGCCACTGGACAGCCTATGTGAACATTCTATTCATTCATTAATGTGACACATTAGGTAACTACCATATCTATCCGCAGTAAGAACAAATGTAGATTAGTGAACCAAAGATTAAACAATAATTAGTCATTACATGTACATACCGTATTTTACGGAATATAAAATGCACTTTTTTCTTCGCAAAATTGCCTAAAAAATTCAGGTGCGTCTTATACTCATAATTAATAAAAATGGTAAAAATGTTTTGTTTTTTTTAAATTGCTTAAAAATGAAGGTGCCTCTTATAGTCCGTAAAATACATTTTTTTTTTTTTAAATTAGTTTATTTTGAAAATATTTTAACTTGCCCATACAATCATTTTGATCTATGTTATTGTAGCACTTGATCCCAGAACTATCTGTAATGGTGGTTTAATACAATGTGATATTCTTTAATCTATCAAGTTAATACATTTTGTCTGAAATAATGATGTGTTAGTCATAAAACAATGCCGTGTATCACAAACAGTGAAGCTGGCTTTCTTTGTCAGTAAGAAATGTCAAAATAAACACATACGCAAACATGAATTATGCCTTGAATTGTTTCATTTTCCCATAATGTTGACATTTTAATAAACACATTATTTTTTTTCAAATATACATATTAGTTGTAACACATTTCAATGTATTGTGAAATATTAGTGTTGATAAGTAACAAAATAATGTTGGTCAAGTTGATGTGTTGTCCAATGTCAAGTTAAAGTGTCTAACGTTCCTAAACAAGGATCTACCTCTGTGGCAAATTATGAGTATTTCAGTTGACCATTAGTCTTTTCATTGACAGTGATGCTTCACATTGTTCAAACATGTCACTGACCTGAGCACTGCACTTTGTTTTCTCAGCCCAGTCTGTTACTGAACTGTCAGCCAGAGAAATGTCATAAAATGTGTCAATAACAAAGACTATTAGAAGCTAGCCGTCACGATCAAGCATTAAGTGTACCACTAGTAAAGTCCACGCCTGTAAATGTCATACTAGATTCAACCATGTGTCTGAAAACTATTTAAATATTGTAGCGTAATAAAGCTTGTGTTTACAAAAAATGATAATAATTTCTCTGTCATTGGTGACTTAATTGATAGGACTGTTAGAAAATGAGGACTTTAAAGCTACACTAGGCACTCGATTGGTATTTATGGCTGGCATTGGCGAAGGGGGTGTCTGAGATATACACTCGATAGTGAGGTGATTGTAGTAAGCATTGGGAGATACCCATACGGAGCAAAGCGAAAGTATTGACTGAAGTGGATGAGTGTTGTATCTTTTGCCAGGCGCTCACTGTGTAGCCCTAGCAACCCGTGAAATATCCGCTTCAATACCTGGCACCAAAACATTGCGAATCTCCCCTACATACATAGGAGCCAGAATGATCAGTACATTGATCGTGGGCCCTTAATAAATAGATGAAGAAACAGACTTCTAGCACAACGACTACTGACGTCAACTTTCTTAACGGCTAAAACGTAAAACCCAACAACTAGAAGTAGTAGAAGACGTGATACTTGAAGCGCTCGTCTCGCCAGCCACCATAAGTAGCAGCAATAATCTTAAATACCACCGAAGTCTTTAAATTTAATGTACGTCTGCCCAAAGAGGCAGCTTGAAAATGAAATAAAAACTCTTATTTATTAATATCATTTATAGGCCTATACCTCTACAGTCCTATTGAAATATCTGACAAGAATGCACACGTGACGCGTATTGTTTAGGGATTATTAATCACCAACTTGTTTCCTCGAACCATTTTTCACAATTTCGACTGCACACAATTTTACGGCAATATGAGCAACTAGTCTACTTGCTAACATAATTACTTGGAATTATCGTTGGCACAATGTTCTATATGATGCGTGAAAGCAGGCGTTACATGATCATGATGATCTTCCTCTACACGTCGTGTTTCTTGCTTCAAAATCGTAGTAAGTTATGTGCATCCCAGGGTTTCTTTCAGCCATCTCTCCGGGAGGGAGGTGGACCCCGGGGAAAGTCAAGTGCCCCCCCCCCCCCCCCGAGCAAAATTTGTACAATAATATAACGATTATATAGGCTACTTTTTAAATTCTTATTTTTAAACAGTTTTGAAAAGAATAGTTTCTGGTGCCTTTTTCCGGCTGTGCCACGTTCAAAAGATAAATGTTGTGACAAGGCGGGAAGGCACAGTGTCAGGAGCGGCGAAGCCATCCGAGTGAGGCAGGATACAGCTCGCTGTACCTCATGTAGACGATGGGAGATGGGGGACAAGGTGGAATGAGGTTTCGTCTTCGGCTAAGAATGAGACTAGAGTTCTTTGGACCAGGTGGGAGTCCGGAACTAACCCGAGGCGTCGGGGTGCGGGTGCCCGCGGGCGTCCCTGGTGGTCGTTGCGCCGTCCGTTGCCGGCGGGTGGGGCCGGGGCCGTGTTCCCGTGTTCTTTTGCCCATTTGGATGGTGATTTTTGCCTGCGTTCAGGTCATTAACGTGCTGGTCGCTAACGGAGGGAGTCGAAGTCCCTCAGAAAGTAAAGGCTGGTCGGTGGCTTATGCCCCGTTGTCCGACAATTTTTGATTGCGGCGCTTTGGATAGAAACTATGGGGCTGGTCGCTCGTGCCGCGGAGGCTCGAGCATGTCGGTGGTTAGTCAGCCCTGCTTGGTCGGTTTTTCCGGGCCCATTTGAACAAACGGCTCCCATTTTACGTGGGGGGGGGGGGGGCGTAAGCCAAGCTATCTCGCAACCGCTGATTAGCCTCGGTTCGGCTGTAACGGTTACGAAGCGCCGGATCGGGGTTGGGGACGCCGCTCTTCGTGAGTGGTCGGCCAAGAGCCTCGTGCTCAGTGCCGCTTCAGCACATGTCTTTTACAGTGCCTTTAACCGATTACAATTAGTGGAATCTAAGAAATATCGCTACGTTCGATATATTTGATGATTCGTATATATAAGGCCAATCAAGGCTTACAATACTCGATTACAATATCGTACTGCCGCTCCTGATTATAAGCCGAAAACTTACTTTTTGTTGCTCGCATTTATCGGTATTTTTTATCATTTATTTTTCGCAACTACACACGTTTTAAGATTTTAAAACACTGTATTAAACTACCTTAGCATCAATATCAAGGTCTACAATTCAAATACAGTTCTTGCTAAATATAAAAAAAACGCAATCTATTTTCAAATTATATTTCATTATAAAAGCATTACTTTTAAAGTAGGGGTATATGTTATTTTAATTAAAAATTATATTTTTAAAATATTTTTATTAGCATAATTATAAATGTACTCGACTCAATGAATGTTGTTATATAAAATGGAAACTTTTTAAAAAATGAGATATATCTGTTGAAATTAAGAATTGAACGGTCACATACAAACAGTGCAGCAGTATAGCAGTGCAGCAGTACAGCAATACAGCAGTGCAGCAATACAGCAGTGCAGCAATACAGCAGTGCAGCAGTACAGCAGTGCACATTTCATCAATTATTATATCGAAAGCGTTTGTGTTTTCTTTTAATGTGATAATTTTTTTATTTTATTTTTATAAAGTTTCCCGAATAACAGAGGTTTTTTAAAAAAAAGTTAGCCTATTTTTAATTTTTTTCTTTTTTTCTTTTCAAGATGAGAATCTATTAGGAAGCTTACAAAAAAAAAAAAAAAAAAAAAAAAAAAAAAAAAAAAAAAAAAAAAAAAAAAAAAGATTTTTTGAACAAGCATTTAAATTATGATGCCAATTCCATTTTTTATTGACTTGTTTAAGTAGAAAAAAAATATCCTTACTTGTCTATTTAAAATAAATTATGTGGATTTGGGAATAAAAGGTTTTAAAGTATATCTAAGTGGTAATTTGTAATTTATATGAAAAATGTTATAGTATTTTGAAATTCCAAATAATAATTTCAATCAACTTAATATTGGGAAATTTATACTTTATTTTGTAAACATCTCCATTCTTCTTTACATCGTAATGGCGTTCATATACGATTTATTAGAATGACCAGTTTTGATAGCCCATACAAATGTATAGACCTTTCTACTTAATATTTGTTTTTTTTCTTTTTGACTCTCGTAAAACTTGGAAATATTTAGCAACGGTTCTTATTACACGTCAGTTTATTATTATAAGTATTTTTTTTCTTCATTTGTATTCAACATATAAAATGAAGTTAGCAGTTCTTTTTTGTGATGAAATCCATTTTTTTTTGTTCTGAAAATTCATTTATTAATTATGTAGTTAAGACCCAAATAGCTTTAAATAAAAAATGAAAGCCACATTTACTGTTTATTAAAACAAAATATTTGCAGAGCCGTCGCTCGACTGTTCGGGGGCCTTTTTGCCCCTTTTTTGGTTTTGTCCTCCCCCTCCCACCTTGCTTTAAAGATGATAAGTAAGAACATATCCACATCCCACCTTAAAGCCCCTAAAATATCCGAGGCCCACTGCAGTCGTAGGGGTTGCTGGGCCCACTGCAGTCGTAGGGGTTTCTGGGCCCACTGCAGTCGTAGGGGTTGCTGGGGCCACTGCAGTCGTAGGGGTTGCTGGGCCCACTGCAGTCGTAGGGGTTGCTGGGCCCACTGCAGTCGTAGGGGTTGCTGGGCCCACTGCAGTCGTAGGGGTTGCTGGGCCCACTGCAGTCGTAGGGGTTGCTGGGCCCACTGCAGTCGTAGGGGTTGCTGGGCCCACTGCAGTCGTAGGGGTTGCTGGGCTCACACGATGTTTCTAAAGTTAAGTGGCACCTAATTTTTTTTTTTAAACTAGCATCATTTCCGTTGCTCTCCAAGTGTAGAATGCTGCAAAAATAAATTATATTATTTTCTAAAATGCATTCTTGTATTTTGAATCTGTCAAAAATATTTAATAGGCGATAATAAGCTAATGAAAATGCATACACTCAAGGGCATCGCAACGGAAACGAATTTAGTTCATGTCCCCTTGATGCGGCGTTAAAGATGTCATTGATCATTATATGGCTAATTTTGGCGCTTCCCACACGAAAGTGTTACAGTATGGGGTTGAAAATAATCTTGTGTCGAAGGTTACACTGGGGGACGCCACAACTAAAGTGAATTCGGTTGTGTATGACACTGGCACCATAATGCATCCCCGGACCCTTACAAATGTCCTTTGCCTGTTCAAAAAGTCTAATAGAAACATCAACTATATTCTAAAATGCGCGGGTTGATTATGAAATAATAAAAAAAGCATTCTGGGGATAAAGACTCCCCACTCCCCTCCTCCACACAAGAGTCATCTTAATTACGTACTTTTTACCCCGTCTGGGGCATAGGCCGTCTACAAGAATTTTCCATTCATCTCTGTCCTGTGCATTCCTTTTCAGTTGCTTCCGCGTGTATCCCATTTGTGTGTCTGCCTCTAGCTCACTTCTCCATGTATGTTTGAGGCGTCCTCTCTTTCTTTTTCCCTGTGAATTTCATGTTAGGAATTGTCCGGTGTTCTGGGGTTTGAGGAGACTTGGCCATATCCTCATCCATCTTTTCCTAATGATGTCTCCAGCAATAGGCTCCTGGTATGTTCCATCCAGTAAATCTTTGTTGGTGATGGCGTTTGGCGATTTTATCTTCAGGATCTTTCTAAGGCAACAGTTTATGAAGGTCTGTACTTTTTTCCTGATGCTCACTCTTGGTCTCAAAGATTCGGCTCCCTATAGTAGGCCTGTTTTGACCATTTTTGAAAATTCTGACTTGGTTTGAAGAGTCAGCTCATTTAAGCCCATATTTTCTTTATAACACAAATGCCGACCCAGCCTTTCCTATTCTAGCCCTTATGTTCGCTTCGAATCCACCATTTATGTTGATGGTGCTGCTTAAGTATGTGAAGGACTCCACTTCTTTCAGCGAATTTCCCACCAGAGAGATATAGGCTAATCTTTTTTTTGACCGAGTTTATCATTATGATCTTTGTCTTGCTTTTATTTAAATAAATTAAAGCAGGATTCATCGGCGCCATCGATTTCTGCATTCACCCCGATGAAAATGTTCTATAATTTTGAAGACGAGAGATACACTACCTAGAGGTGTAGCTACTTTTAGTGCCCCCTTGGGGGTCAAATATTTTTTAAGCTCTCCTTTTCCGAAAATGCTGCACCTCTATTATAAATGATATCAGCTAGAAACTATACTATAATTGCTATAGGGGGACAATTGCTTTTTGATAACTAATCCCTTTAGAGCAGGCCTGCACAACTCAAAATGTAAGGCGGGCCGCAATACTCTATGAAAAACTTGTGCTTGCCGAAAGAAAATAAGACAGGGGGAAAGCTATTAAGAAAAGAATAATAAAAAGGAATATTTCGTTACTTCGCGAGCAAGTTGTGCTGGCGGGCCACATGTTGTGCTGGCGGGCCACATGTTGTGCTGGCGGGCCACATGTTGTGCTGGCGGGCCACATGTTGTGCTGGCGGGCCACATGTTGTGAAGGCCTGCTTTAAACAAACACAAAATGACGTCATTGCATAGAATAGCTATTCACCAACCCAAAGTAGACAATAATTTATTTATTGAAATGATATATTACGTTATAGCAGGGTAAGTAGCTATAGCAGGGTAAGTAGCTATAGTAGGTTATAGCTGGTTATAGTAGGTTATAGCACGTTATATAGTACGTTATATAGTAGATTGTAGTAGGTTAAATGACTGAACAATCGTGTGAGTAGGTAAGTGGGCTAAATTTTAAAAGCTTGAAAAGTTTAATAATAGAATTTTGACATAACTTAAGTATTTTGATAAAATGTTAGCAAAATCCAGGGAGAAGCTTTTGCCCCCCCCCCCCCTTCTTCCTTGCCCCAACGGTCGACCATGACCGAATGAAATAGTGTTTATACTAATAATACAGTTAGTAGTAGCTGTCTGATCAAGGTAAGTTACTAGGATGAATCAGACCGAATATGTATTCTGTTTAATAAACAAATATTTAGCGTAGCTTTTACTGTATTTGTTAAATTGTTGCTGGTGGTTTTTTTTTAAATTTTATCCCCTAGAAAATGTTCGTTTTATTGATAATGTAGGCATGGACCATGCATTCTTATCTCATTACTTCATTACCACATTTCACCATAAACAGTCCAAGAAGTGAACTCTAAGTTTGCCTTGCCCGCGCATAAATGGCAGTTTGAATTGAGCGAACGTCCGACAGCTCATCTGAACATGACGCAGAAAGTTGAACAGCTTCGTCACACCGTCTTGTTGATGAAAGAGAAGCAAGCGGCTGTTCTCTTAGATGTAGGTAGCAAACATGAGAAAACTATCTTCCACTATAATGATGTTGTCAGTGATTTATTTCTTCATGTCTCCAGGGGAAGCAATCATATAGGACAAGCTGATTTTTTTTTTTTTTAAATTTGGGTTTTGAAAAAAGGGGAGGGGGGGGGTGGGTGGGACCTGAAGTTAATCTAAAGATATTTTAGACATTTATTCTAACTTTTGCGAGAGAAAAATAACAATATAATATTATTTGGATTCCTTGTTGCTCCCCACCGCTAAAACTTAGTTATAAAAAAAGTAAAATCTCTACGTAAAAGTTCCTTTACTCTTCCACTCATTTTTTTTTTTTAAATGTTATAACTGTAGTTTTTGCACCGTTCATTATATGGTATCTTAAATAACAAATCATTCATATTTTCAAGTAAATCAAGTTTTTTAGCTTACAACATCAGTATCATTTCAGTCACCAGGGTGGGCAAACAAACTGTGCGGTTCACATTCTTTATTTTTTTGGTCTAAAAATCCACAAAGAACGCGTAAAAAAATAAAACTGGAAAAGATCATAAAAACGGCTAATTAATTATTAGAAAAGATAATAAAATACTGCTAATTAATCATTAGAAAAGACCATAAGAGACTGCTAATTAATCATTAGAAAAGATCATAAAAACTGCTAATTAATCATTAGAAAAGATCATAGAAGACTGCCAATTAATCATTAGAAAATATCATAAAAGACTGCCAATTAATCATTAGAAAAGATCATAAAAACTGCTAATTAATCATTAGAAAATATCATAAAAGACTGCCAATTAATCATTAGAAAAGATCATAGAAGACTGCCAATTAATCATTAGAAAAGATCATAGAAGACTGCCAATTAATCATTAGAAAAGATCATAGAAGACTCTAATTAATAATTTTTATAGGACGTAAATGAAAGCTTGCGTACACTATATTAAATGTCCACCAGCCTCTTGGGACTACGTCAAGTGACCTCGACGAGGCGGCGAGGAGGGCTGAAAATCTGCGGGATGAAAACAGGACAAAACGTTACGCCTACGAGGATACTCATGAATGGCCAAAGGATGGTTCTATCGCGTATGATTTTGATGTAAGTTTATATTTCTGTATAGGGGAGATAACGCTAGAGAAGTCTGCTCTTAACCAATTTTCACTATCTGACAATCCGATGTTTCAATTTAAAATTGTCCCGATTGATGACACATTTTAAATAGGATTAATATTTAAAAGACGTATAGGCCTACCTATAGATTGTTATCTATATTATGTGCAATTACTGCAATCTAAAGGAATGTTTTTAAAAAAAAATAATTGAGCATAACCCGTTTGCTGAAAGCTATGACTCGCTTTTTAAAAAAAAACAGACAAATATTTTTGAGGTAAACCTTTATGCCCATAGTTTAAACTGAATTGTTTCAGTTAATAAGATTAATTAAGTCCCTGATATGGCTAAGAGAATTCACTGAATGGCTGTTTTTTTTAAATTAATTTTTTAACTAGTGAAATAACTTAATATAAATGTCTTGTTCAAATTGTTTTATTTATGTGCTGAAAATGTACAAAGCAATAAAAAAACACTTCTATTTGTTTGGATCAATAAAAGAATCTTATCTTATCTTATTGGTGTGTGGGTACAAAACACTTTGTTTCTATTATTTAGTTACCGGTACAGTACTACAAATTTTTAAATCTCTGTGTGTATGCCCCCCTTTTAAAGTCATAAATAAAATAAACGTGTTTTCATGCAGCTATTCTACTACATGTCATGACTGCTTAACCGAGAACATAGTATTAATCTAAATATTATCATGTGACTCGAAAATACTCTAACTAATAAAGAGATTTAAAGGTGTCCTTTTTTAAAATACCGTTATTCTAGTTGAACTTGTCATTTCTCTTTTGTTCCTGCATTACAGTTTCTAATCTGTCACTGGCAGTTTTGTGATTCAAAAAATTGTTAATATATTAATTATTGCGAATATTTCTAATGCGAACGTTGTGTATGAATACTCGGTCCTAGGATGGTACGGATAAAGAGTTGACGTTGTGGGAAAAGCTTGGACAGAACTGGCAGGCGGTTTTCATGAGGGTCATCTTCATGGCGTGCGGCCTCTCCTTCCTATTTATTATCTGTTGTTGCTGCTGTCAAATAGCCTGCAAGTTCTGCTGCTACAACTTGAAGGAGAGTTGTCGACCCTGTCCCGGGCTCATGGACATTATCTCCTCCTTTTTTGAAGATCCAAGTAAGTATTAACTCCCTTACTGGGTTGGGACACATTTGTGTCACTGAACATTACAAGGCATGACACAGTTGTGTCAAACAACATATCAGGCACAACACATTGGGATGGGACACAGTTGTATAACTGAACATACCAGTAATGACACATTGGGACCGGACACAGTTGTATCCCTGAAAATACCAGGCATGACACATTGGAACAGGACACATTTGTATCACTGAACATACCAGGCATGACACATTGGGACAGGACACAGTTGTATCACTGAACATAACAGGTTTGACACATAGGGACAGGACACAATTGTCTGAACATACCAGACATTGCACATTTGGCTGTAACACGGTTGTATCACTAAATTAACTGAAATACCAGGAAGACTAAGACTACTAAGAGGTGTCTCAACCTCAGCACATTATGAAGACAATTGTTAGCACAAATTATTACAGCAGATTTTAGTCAGCGTTTTTCTTAGATTAACAGGGGATTTTCAGTGTTTTTCTAATTAAAGTATTTACACTTAAAGGTTTTACAAGCGTTTTCAATGAACCTTAACATTTTCATTACTCAAATCACAGGTGTTTAACTCTGTGCCATGTGTCAAAATAGCAAACCCAGAGACTTCAAGAGAAGTCTGAGCCAACATTTTTTAACATTTGAAAGATAAGGATGTTGTTTTCCATCCTGTAGTTGACGTGATTCACTTATCCATACAGATATCTCATTTTATCTTTAGTGTACAAGAGGGCCAAGAACCTTGCTGAGTTGATGGGTCTCAAATTGGACTACAAGACTTATATGAAAATAAAAGCCACCCATGACCTGGGGGGCACAGGGTCTTATAACCCATTAGGTCTCCCTTACATGGAATGAGACATGTCTTATAACCCATTAGGTCTCCTTTACATGGAATGAGACATGTCTTATAACCCATTAGGTCTCCCTTACATGGAATGAGACATGTCTTATAACCCATTAGGTCTCCCTTACATGGAATGAGACATGTCTTATAACCCATTAGGTCTCCCTTACATGGAATGAGACATGTCTTATAACCCATTAGGTCTCCCTTACATGGAATGAGACATGTCTTATAACCCATTAGGTCTCCCTTACATGGAATGAGACATGTCTTATAACCCATTAGGTCTCCCTTACATGGAATGAGACATGTCTTATAACCCATTACAAGTCATTTGTTTAGAATTGTTTCCCTTTATTTGGATCTATTAAACCTAAAACTTAACTGCTGAGTTGAATTATTAATGAATTTCGTCTTCAAATAATGTGGAAAAATGTTTATAAAAGAAGGTTTTTAACACATGACACACCTAGCCTGTGGCTGGCATCACTAATAAATTTAGAAAAGACAGCAGATGAAGTGAACATATGATTAATTCAACAAGTGATAGGTTTCAAACTGATTGATAAGAATATATCAACACAGGTCATTTATTTTCTTAAACAAATTACATGAGAATAATCGCTTATAAAACTCACCCATTCAATTCACACCCAAAAATTTGCAGAAAGTAATAAAAAAAATCATGTTAATAAAATGGTTATTTATTTAAAGTCAACATTATATACCGGTATGAATATTCCTAGTCCTTATTCCTAGTCCTTATTCCTAGTCCTTATTCCTAGTCCTTATTCCTAGTCCTTATTCCTAGTCTTATATCTAAATGAACCCATGTTTGTGTAGGCTCGTGGTCTCCAAAAGCAAACGGTGTGAGATGCCTTGTAGAGATGCAAAACAAAATCTGTCATTCAAAACATGATGCAATTACATTAATCTATTGAGTCAGCCGACGTGATTTTCTTTGTAAAGTAGAGGTGATGCGCACAAAAATGTTTAAAATAACTGATGTTCGAATAGGAATCATCCTAACAACTAAAAGATGGAAAGTGGTATCTTCATTGCATTCTTCTCAGATCAAGGCCTTTTACAGACAGGATGTTATTCTTGGCAATTAGATTCAAACTAACTATTGATATTATAAAATGAGCAAGCAAGTGAAGATTTAGGTCAGCCAGTTGACTTAAGCTAAGACAAATAACTGTTTAAGAAAGTTGACTGATAAAGAAAGAGCTTTGGTCTGTGACAGATGGATCCCTTATGCAGACCATCTAAACTACAAACAATATTTGTGAAAACTAATCCTTTTACTAATGTATAAATCTATAAAAACCGTAATGTATGTGAAAGGCTTGTATTTAACTAATTCTTTAAATACTAGATAAATTACCATTGTATAGCAAAATAGTTTCCACATACTGATCCACTAGCTAATGCAATAAAGATATATATTCGGTATCAGCAACTTTCTTTGATTGTTAAGTCATCGAAGAGATAAAAAACACAGTTTTTTTCACACAGTGCCTAAACAAAGTTGTCACATTTTATAACAGCAGTCTGCCATTGCAATACAAGGCTTAACATTAATTTAACAAAATAACATTAAAAGGCTAATGTTAAAATACCTCATTTACAATTTCTAATGCTCTCCCTTGTATTCTATAGAAATGAGTGAAACAAAGTATGGGATAACTTTAATATAAAAAAAATAGTTTTAAAACAAACAACAACAAAACACAAACTTTCTTCTTGCTGTCCTCTCAGATAATACATTTCATCCAAGAGTTATTTTTATTGAAATCTGTCTTTACCGTTGTTTGCTGATTAAGGCTTCTTGCCAACATGTTCGGTTAGTTGTTTTGTTGCGTCATTTTTTACTCTCCTGTTTTCCCATACTTTGTTTCACCCATTTTTCTAGCTTGATTGTAGTCTCTCCCCATTATTGCCCAAGTATTCTACACATCCTGTTGTTAAACGGCTGTAAATAATATTCTTCCTAAAAATAGTGTAACCTAAATTCTGCTCATGATGGAAGCATCTGATAAAGGACAATTTAAATGTCCGGAGCTTTTGGTACAGATATCACAATGCAAGACTGTACATAGGAACTACAATGTAGACAATCGTCAATGGCAGGGGATGTTGACACTCTCACTCTTATCTGATGTCACCTCATGACAGGTGATGTGAAGGTCCCCTTCCCTGTGGACACAAGTTCTAATTAGTTGACATTTATTATTATTATTAAAGTAGTCTTAAATAGCACTGTACCCCAGCCTAGGGCTAGGATCACAGCGCTTCACATGAAAATTACTAAAATGAAACAAAAGAAACGTGAAATAAAAAACAAAAGCAGTGTAAAAATATTGACCTCGCCCACCCAAGTACTACTGACCCCTGTCTGGCCATGGACGGCAACCACCCAAGTACTATTGACCCAAGTCTAGCCATGGACGGCACCCACCCAAGTACTATTGACCCAAGTCTAGCCATGGACGGCACCCACCCAAGTACTATTGACCCAAGTCTAGCCATGGACGGCAACCACCCAAGTACTATTGACCCAAGTCTAGCCATGGACGGTAACCACCCAAGTACTATTGACCCAAGTCTAGCCATGGATGGCAACCACCCAAGTACTATTGACCCAAGTCTAGCCATGGACGGCACCCACCCAAGTACTATTGACCCAAGTCTAGCCATGGACGGCACCCACCCAAGTACTATTGACCCAAGTCTAGCCATGGACGGCACCCACCCAAGTACTATTGACCCAAGTCTAGCCATGGACGGCAACCACCCAAATACTACTGACCCAAGTCTAGCCATGGACGGCACCCACCCAAGTACTATTGACCCAAGTCTAGCCATGGACGGCACCCACCCAAGTACTATTGACCCAAGTCTAGCCATGGACGGCACCCACCCAAGTACTATTGACCCAAGTCTAGCCATGGACGGCAACCACCCAAGTACTATTGACCCAAGTCTAGCCATGGACGGCAACCACCCAAATACTACTGACCCAAGTCTAGCCATGGACGGCACCCACCCAAGTACTATTGACCCAAGTCTAGCCATGGACGGCACCCACCCAAGTACTATTGACCCAAGTCTAGCCATGGACGGCACCCACCCAAGTACTATTGACCCAAGTATAGCAATGGACGGCACCCAGCAGCATCAAAAATTGTTAATCGGACATAGTTGGTGAGAGAATGAGATGGAATGGTAACCGACATAGTTGGTGAGAGAATGAGATGGATTGGTAACTGACATAGTTGGGGAGAGAATGAGATGGATTGGTAACCGACATAGTTGGTGAGAGAATGAGATGGATTGGTAACCGACATAGTTGGGGAGAGAATGAGATGGATTGGTAACCGACATAGTTGGGGAGAGAATGAGATGGATTGGTAACCGACATAGTTGGGGAGAGAATGAGATGGATTGGTAACCGACATAGTTGGTGAGAGAATGAGATGGATTGGTAACCGACATAGTTGGGGAGAGAATGAGTTGGAATGGTAGAGATTCAAGAGATGTGTCTTGAGTGCATTGTGGAAAACGACTTTAAAATAATAAAATTTCCTATACTCAAATGTTTGATAAGTTTTCATTGAATTTTGAAACAGTTTGTTTTATACTTGTGTGTATTAAACTAGTTGTGTACATTTACAATTAAATATTGACCATAATCGAAAGTGATGGTAATAAAATACACTATTAGAGCAGGAAAGGATTCAAGTGAACATCAATAAGTTTTTGAATGCTAAAAGTAAAATATTTATTTAATTAAAAAAAGATATTTAAGTTTGTCTTCTGAGTTTAACTCTTTTCATTCCTCTACTATAGAGAGCGTATAACTATATACGTCGGGTTTTCTCGCTCATAAAATATTGTCTTTTTTATTTGTTTAAGTGTTCTGTATCTATTTTATCGTACATTTGGAAGAAAAATTTGTAAAAAAATAAAAAATTAAAGAGTTTAAATAATAATTGTGTTTTTTGCGAGTTTGAGGTTCACGTGACATGCCGAAGCGTCAGTCGCCATTTTACGAAATTTTGTGCAAGACGCTGGTCGACTCGGCAGCACAAAATCTTAAATAATGAATACTACTGACGAAAATATTGATCAAATTTAATCTGAATCTTTTGGAGAAGATCGTTGGGAACCTGAATCTAGTGATTCGGATTCGCATTTTGATGAGAATCTTCCTTTACAGCCCATTATAGTCACTAAAACTAGAAGGTTAGTAATCGAGTGTTTCGTCATTCAATTTTTTTTTTTAGATTTTTTTTTTTTTTAAATTGTATCGGTTTAAATTGTGTTTTTAATCATAATTGAGATATTTACTACCCATTTTTACATGAATCTACGTAAATAAAATCATTGTAAAATTTGTGAATATTTTTTTACAAAATTAATTTTAGAGGACGTTATTCTTAGAAACTGTTGCTAAGGAATGTAAACAATGCAGTCGGACTGATTATTATGATATATTTAATCCCAAAGAACATGAAAATTGACATTTCTGTGTGTTAAAAAAATGTAAATATCTGACACTAATTTTTTTGTCATAATGGTTTGTAGACCATATTGGAAGTATTAAAAACTGGACATTTAAGTGAAGCATATATTTTGATATTCATTTCATCCCTAATAGTTGCATATAAGTCTATAATATTAGTTCTTCTTTTACATTCACAGGCTAAACTTGTTGTATGATGTTTGAGATGATGACCCACCAGTTCACAATCCTAAGTTTCCCCCAGCCAGAAAGCCAGTCTGACATTTGTGGGAAGAAATGGCAACATAACATGGATACAATTAGTCAGTGAATCTTCACCCGAAGTTTCAGGATTTTCAAGATATGTTTCACACTGGATTTGGTTGAAACATTTGTAAAATACACCTATTCAACTACCACGGGACCTTCTCAACCTTCCATCAACTATGATTTGTTATAACAATATAACAATTTTACAAATTTCTAGTACAACTAATATGCATGTCAACTGTTCAAGTCCTAAGTGTACAAAAATACTCATCAACTTCAACAATCTTTCATTACTACCATGAATTTTTGGCTCATGCCTTATTCCCAAAAGCAGATTTATTCAAATAAGACTTTCTTCAAAGTTTCTAATATTGAAACAGACAATGAGGACAGACTGTGCAATGTGAACTCTTCAGATTTTATCAGAAGAAAATAAAGATAAAAACCAAAGCAATGTGATATGATGTGGTGGATAAGAGATAACAAAATTTATGTAATGTTCAGTGGAGAGGAAATTAAACAGCCTCACTTATTTCAAATAATGTGACAGCAAATGGATTTTCCCTTGTGAGGAGACCAAAACTGATTGTGTATTTCTATGCAATTATTGATGAGAAAACCAAATGTTGTCAAATCAGATTTTGAAATCATACAATTCATTCATGTGTGGTGTTGACCTGTTGATAGATGGATATATCAACCTAAAGAGATCAGCACTGGACAAACCCCTTTTTCAATTTTGTTGATATTGCGAGCCATAATCTCTTCAGGATTTTTCAAAAGAAAACTTTGATATAGATGATCTGAAGCTACCTGACATTTAACTATCAATTGACTTCACTGAGGAAATTATTTTAGCATTACATGATTTACCAAAAGTGATGATGTTCCAAGTGCCGCTATTGTAAATAACACAAAATACAATATAATACTTGCAATTAATCCTAAATGCATTGATTTTAAAAGAAATTCTACAGTGTGCTATAAATTAGGAATGCTAAGAAAATAAAATCCTAAATCAAAAGTCGCACATGGTAAAATTATCTTTGTTTAAAAAAACAATGAAACTTTCTGAGTAACAGTACCATGAAGTTAAAACTCTCTATTACTTTGTGAAATGTGTAATTATTTTTAAAAGGTAAAATAATAATAATCTGTAATTTTTGTGAATACTTTGTGGTGCAGTGAATTTTTAATTTTTTTTAATTATTTCCCCTTTTTTACACATTTTACAAAATAATTTATATTTTGGTCAAATGCTCATGAAATGTTATAAATCTTGCATATGACATACAAATATGAATTTGCTTTCTAAATAAACAGATTTTATCAAATTATTTCAGGTGGTTTGTTTTTTTCCTTCTTTGCATCTGATCACCAAATTTTTTTTTACACACTTTCATAAAAAAATTTAAGCATTATTTTTTTCACAACTTCTAAGTGTTGACACTATATGTTTGAAAACCAACATTTTTAGAAACCTCATGCATTTCCCCACAAATATATGTATAACATCATGAATTATAGACATGGATTCTAAAAGTTATTGACTCTTTCGTGAGGTCACTAGAAATCTCAAGAAAAACATGCAAAATTCAAGGAATATAAAGAGTTAACACTATTATTACAGTTCATATTTTTTTATATCGACAGCTTTATTTTTATAGCTCAAGTTACAGTTTTTTGGTTCAGTTTCATGTTTCCCTACCAAGAAAATTCATAAAGGGGAAAGAACCCTGATGAACTAAATATTTAAAATTTTTATTTTTTTTATATTATGGTGCTAATTTCCCACAACCACAGATACATTTAATCACTTGACATGTATGATAAAGAATGTAAGTAAATAAAATATGTACAAATATTCATAGAAAAAAAGAAAAAACTTTACCGTTTCAAATGGAAGTTAGATTTAATGGTGGATCCCGGAGGTAAGTCTCGCATGACCAACTGTAAACAGAGTAAGATATCACACAAGAATATCAATAAATCCTTGTTGGCTCATTGATTTTATATGATAATAATGTAATGATGTTGTAAATATCAAATTAAATTTTGTAAAAGCAAAAAACAATAACTACAATTCCTATACAGATCAGCCAGATAGATGACACAGATAGATGACACAGATAGATGACACATATAGATGACACAGATAGATGACACAGATAGATGACACAGATAGATGACATAAGTTTTAACCATTGAGCGCTTCTCATCTTCTCGTTTTAAAAATAATATTTTCCCCTTGCACAACAAACCTTGACCAAAAGCTGTGAGGTTTCCAAAGAAGCTGGTTCATCACCCTGATAAATTTCCAGTAAAACCGCAGTCTGATGTGTATCAAGGGTCAAAGTGTGTTGTCTGCGACACGGCACCAGACTGTGCTGAGGAATAACAACTTCCAACTCCTCTGGACTGCTCTGTAATCATATTAAATTAGACGGAGGTGACTTCAACTAAACTTTAAAAATATGGGTTGACCACTCAAGAGATTAGTCAACATATTCATACTGTAACACAAAACAGTTTTCAAAACCAAACAGAATTTTTTTTAAAGTTGAAAATAAAACACAAATAAATGAGAGGACTTATCACCACTGCATCCTTACCCGAATGGATATACATTTTGGCAAAATTTTGAAATTTATACTGGAAGTGTCATTTCCAATTTTCACATTGTCAGCATCATTGCCCCCCACAAGTAGAGCAGCCTGATAGAGAACAAGTCAGAACATGATGATCATATGTATAACGCAGGGAATGTCATGTTACACTGTTTTGTCAAAAATTCAATGTTTAGTTTTATACTATTACAGAAACTAGAATCCCTAAGTGTATTCAATTGCTCATATATTCTCCACACAAGGAACATACCTCTTTAGCTGCTCCAATTGCAATAATTTCATCTTCAGGCACCGAGTTGAGGAAAGTAGATGATGGCAGATGGTCTCGTATAACCTTTTTGACCAAGGGTGGCTTTGCACCCCCACCACAGATAATTACCTAAAAGAACAAATTTAAAGATACGTCCTAAGATAATGAGAATCCTCTATAACAATTTGTATCTTCATTTCATTTAATTATCATGGAAACTTTCTTAAACAACCCAAAACTTAGCTCAGGAACAACTATGTACTATTGTGTCATCAATAGTCAACGACTCTGTACTATTGTGTATTGTGTCATCAATAGTCAGTTATTTACCTTTGCAATTTCCTCCTTGGGGCATCCTGCCTTGGACAAAGCCTGCTCTATTAGACTGGTACACTTTGTTATTAAAGGCATACACAGACTGTCAAACCTGGCCCTAAAATTATGTGGAAAATTGTATAGATGAAACTAACATGACATCACTCACATTGTTGGCTCAGAAAAGCCTATTGGGGATTAAATGACATCACTCATATACTTGGCTCAGAAAATCATATTGGAGATTAATTTTGTTTTAAAAAGAAGAATAAATCTTGAGACTATTGACATTTTAATTAAGACGCAGAACTAATAAAACTGTAGATCCACCAACAAACCTGCTCATATTGTAGTGGAAGTCACATCCCTCAAACAATGAATCCACAGCACACTGAGCTGTTATCATGGTGGTCAGTGAATGTTTACAACGTTCAGCAGCTAGGCCTAGTTTGCTCACTGATCTTTTATTATCTGACATGTTGCATCGGAATTGCCTGTTGGGGAATATGGACAGCTTATTCATTAAAAAAACATTTTTTTACTTAAGAAATTTAATAAAATTTTTAATAATTATTCCTACTGTTAAAGTAATAGTTGCTTGCACCATATTATAATTATAAGAATTATTTATTATATTATGTTCATCTCATTCTAGTTTTGAATAAATCTACCTGTTAAATTCTGAAGTTAAAAATTGCTGTAAAACTTCAGTAAATTTGTCACCACCAAATTGGTAGTCAGCAACTTCAGCCACAATCCTGTACATTCCTTGTTCAACATCAAATACTACAGCTTCATGAGAAGTGCCTCCAAGGCGATACACAAGGGCTTTGCTGAATGATGGGAAATTGAGAGAGAAGGAAAATCAGACAAGATCACGGGCGGGCGGTATAAATAGTATGATTATGAAGTTGATAGGATTTTTAAAGCTGTCAGATAATTCAAATAATAATGAGTTACATACCACATGACATTACGCCAAGTCATTTTTAGATCAACAGTTATAGAGCGAGTTTGATCCCTATTTAATAGAAGGAAGAAATATAAATATAACTTACAAATGTTCCGTCTGATCAAGCTGGCCTACATCGAAAGCTAACATTGCTGCAGATGGTTCATTGATGACCCGAAGAATGTTGAAGCCGGCTCGTTTGGCAGCCTCGCTATAAATTTGGATTTTTTTAGATTATTAAGTCATTTTGAAAAATTGCTTTTTAAACTTTTTAAAAGACAATTATCTTTTTAAAAGACATAGCCTTTTTTTTTATTTTACAAAATAATGGACAATTAATGATAAAAAAATGTTATTTGTTATTATTAATCATAGTATTTATAGAGCTCAATAATTATTTCATAGAAATAATCTTAACAGTCTATTTCTGTTGTCCAAATCCAATTTTAAGACCCATACAACAGTAAATCAGGAGGATCTACAATGGTAAATAAATAATTATAAAGAGCAATACTGAACAGAGGTCACTTCATATTTTTTTTTAAAGTTTTAACATTCTAGCTGTTGAATAAAATGGCCTGCAAAATTCAAATTGCAAGGGCTCAAAGAAAAAAAAACAGGAAGTAGAGACTAATAAGTGGAATAATCTTGAATGACTTTTATGGATCTTCTGCAACTATGGCTTCTTACAATCTTTTGATATTTTTATCAGTTAACCCTACGATTTGAATAGACTTCAGATTCATTTTAATAGTCCTATTCATGCAAGCCATATTGTATTGCCAGGCAAATAATTTTAGTTTTATCATCCAGAGTTAGACTCAACAAACCCCAATTCAAAACAAAATATTTTTAATTCAAGTACCTGTACTTTACAAAATGTATACAAATATTTATCAGTGAGCAAGCTGCATATGGAAATATGTTAGGATCTGATTTAAAGAATAGATTTAAATTGCTCAAAATTGTGTATTTTATTTTTAAGACTATAAAATATCTCAAAAACAAACTGGTGATGCTTTAATGGCTTTGACAGTTAAAATAAATGGGCACCTGACAATATTTCTTTGCTTCATGTCAAAATCTGGAGGTACTGCTAAAACAGCATCCTGAATACCACTTCCGCCATGACTTTGGGCAGTTTCTAGAAAGAGACATGAAAAATAAATTACATAAATTTTAGCAAGTGACCCATCTTTTTGTCTTAATGTTAAGAAAATTGTTTGTTCAGAAAAGTCGCTATGAATTTTTAAAAATACTTTACTTAAAAGTATAATGTCTGAAATAAAGTATACTAATGGAAAGATTGATCAAGTTGAGCAATGTAAGCAACACAGTTATTTTTAAAACTATAAATATGTTTAATTATCAAGCCTAGTTCATCCTAAACCATGACACATTTAAACATATTGTTGTCTGAAACCAGATAAGTGCAATATACCCAATAGCTTCTTGTAAATGAGTTCCATAATTTGACTGGGACTGTATCTGATTGTTTTGCCCTTTTGTTCAACTTCAAACAATGGCATTCCTGTATCTTTTACCACCTAAAACAGAGAAAACAAATTAGAATTGTGTCAGCCCTGCCTGCCTCTCCATAAAGTGGCATCAGAATTGAAATAGATAGGTTTGTCCCCAGCTAAGACAACTATTTTTCTGGGAAGAATGTAAAACCTGAGTAGTTAACCATTTGTCACAGTCATATAACGTTGTCTTTGTTCTTTTTTGAGTGTATTTAGTTTAGGTATAAGAGCAAATTTTCTTTTTAATTGTGTTATGATTCTGGGAGTCAGCCAGGTCTGATTGGTGATGACAAACTAGAATATTATTAAGTGGGTGAATCTCAGTGAGAAAAACAATGAATTGAAACCCTGTGACATTAAATTAAATAATAAATTTTCGTCTACACAAAATATCTGTAATCAAACCAGTTACTTTACAGCTACATGCATAAATCAAACATGTTAATGCACGAACAGGTAAAAAAGTTGTGAAAATATGGAGTAAAGTAGGTAAACTGATGGACAAAGTTTCAACTAACATGAACACTTGAGGTATCAATATATTCTTTGACTTGGGGGTCATCAATGGAGCATCCAACAAGGCGCTTGACATGACAAACTGTGTTTGTTGCATTACGAATTATTTCTTGCTTAGCTGCTGCTCCAACACACTGAAAACAGTGAATTTGTTTAATACAAAAATCAGTCAATATAAATTAAATATCCTAATTTAATAGTTTAGTACAACTTACTACTTATATATAAAAATCAAGGTTTATAAAAAATTCGCTGAAGAATTTTATTTTCAGAAAAATATATATCATTCGTGATGTTGTTACAATGCTATATTACTTACAATTTCATTATCTGTAAATGCAACAACAGCTGGGGTAACACGGTCTCCAAGGTCATTTGCAATGACATTAGTCTTGCCATCCTGAAAAACAAAGTTCAGCAAACTCAATTGATCTGATGTGTGTCACTGAAGTTAGTTAGTAATTTATTAGGAGCTCTAATTTGATACATGGCACAATGAAGCAGTTCTTAAACAACAGTGGCTTCAAGAGGCTTATTTTAAATTTCTAATTATTAAAAAGTTTTAGGGATATTTTAAAACAGAGCTCCACAACTGTCTGCCATGAAACAAATGCAAGGTGTGCAGCAGCAAAATTACAAATGTGCCTGAAACTACGTGTAAAATATGTCACTTTGCTTTGATCACAAATCAAGCAAAATATCCTACACTTTGTAATAATGAGGCTATAGTCCTATAGTCTATAGACTATAGAAAATTCTATTACATTTTTCAACCACTTAGTTAGGACTTGGGACCAGTGCACACATTATAAAAGGCCATGGGCATGGGGAAGGGTGATATTTTTCATTTTTTTATACTGTGTTAATTTTAAAAAGCTTGGGGGGGGGGGGGGGGGGGGGGGGTGTCGAGAGCAAATATGATAATTCTTTTTATTTATTTTTAAAATTAATTCTTCTTCCCCAAAATTTTCGTTTTTAAAATTTACGAACTCAGCAGTTTATATAAGAATTTTTTGTTCTTTAACTTACAATAATTTAAATAATTAGCACGTTTTTGTAAAAAATTGTTTCTTGGCTTTTTAAAATTGAAATTTAATTTTTTCTGGTCTTTTTTTCTCGGATTTATGCATAACATATGCCATATTTTCGCAGATATATGATGCACCTGTATATAAGATGTGGGTTTTGACGAATTTGTGTAAACAAAAATAACATAAGACTAGATGCACATGGCTTGGCCACTGAGCAATTTATATCCAGTGTGAGTGGTTTCTTTTCCTTTGTTACAGTTTAATGTAGTAACTCAGTACCCTAGATATAGATTAAAATGAGAAAAGAAAAGGCTTTACAAGGTATAAGTATAGGTTAATCCTAGCTAAAGTTGGCCAGAAAAATTAACCATAATCAGAGTTGCAGTTAGCATGTTGTTATGTATTTTTATTTGGAGGCCCCCTGCCACTTTTAGATTTAGTGCACATGCATTTAAAGTAGTTAGTTAATTTTTTTTCCACATCTCAACTGTGGGCCCCTTAAATATATTAGGTCTCCTGCAGCCGCCCACGCAACAGGCAGCTCTGCCCTAAACAAATGCAGGAATGCAGGGGCGTATTTAAAAAAAAAAAAATTGAAGTTTGAATAGCACCTACAGCTTTACATACATTATACATTTGTAGTAGAAACTGAGCCTTACGTTTCCTAATATAATTAAAGAGAAGCAATATTTTCTGGAAGAGTAGACTCATTTCTCATTTAATATTCTTGAAAATAGTTCATTAATTTCTTACCCTATAGACTGCTAAGCAAGCTGAACACGTGCCCAGATGTAAACCGAAAGCTGCCATTTTGACGCTTTCTCATAACGACATACTTCCAGATTTAATTCCTATTCCTGTAATTGTCAACAGCTTCACATATTTTACATAGATATTAAATCATTTTCTTGGATCTGTCAGTGTGTAATTGTTTATTTTATGTTTCTGAAAATTAATTGAAGATTCGTATAATTTTATTAAACTAAAATGTAGCAAAATATATGTTTCTTTTCTGGCTTTAAAGTACTGCTGATCCTGAACACCGCAGTTTTCGTCTATTCATACTATTTCCGTCCTTGCTTCCGTGTGCATTTGAGCCTATAAGTAAACATGAAAGGACAACTGTTTTTCTTTGTGGCTATTATTGTTTGCATTTGTGCATATTTGTACAATCCTAAATTTGCTAGGGATTTAGTAAAGAAAGTGTTTACCATCAATCATTATCACGAAGAAGCACCAAATACTGTTCAATTCAGAATATTCACTAAAGATGAATTGGCCACATTTAAAGGAGAAAATAATGGTAGAGTTTACTTAGGAATTGTTGGTCATGTATTTGATGTAACTAAAGGAAGAAAACATTATGGACCAGGTGGTGGTTATGAATTCTTTGCCGGCGTTGATGGCTCAAAAGCATATGTTACTGGGAATTTCGATAAAGAAGGATTAACAGATGATATTTCTGATTTGAAACCATCTGAAATTCTTGCACTCCAGAATTGGAAATCATTTTATGAAAAGGACTATAAGTTAGTGGGAAAAGTTGAGGGAGCTTTTTTTGATAAAAATGGCAGAGAGCTCCCATTGATGGACCTGTACAAAAAACAGCTTAAGAAAGCATTGCTTGAGAAGGATTTAATTGAAAATGATAAACAGTTGTTTCCTCCCTGTAATTCTGAATGGAGCCAAGCCAATGGAGGGAGAATATGGTGCACAACACGCAGTGGTGGTATAGTTAGGGATTGGATTGGTGTTCCAAGAATGTATTACTCAGCAGGAAGCCCACAGCCAAGATGTGCTTGTGTTAGAACAACAGGTCCACCTTCTCATGATTTAAAAAGCACAAATCACAAAGACAGGGGTGATTTAGATAATCCTAATTTAAGCTTGTATCCAAACTGTGATGAATTGTCCGAGTCATGTCCACTACCAGAAAGGAGTTAGTTTATTTTCCTAAGTCATGACTTATCTTAGTGTGATAGAATCTGATTTATCACTTTTTTTCATGCACAGTTAAGTTTATTATGATAAGTCAATGGTGCGAGGCTACCATCTGAGGGATTATGGCTGAACACCTCTAAGTCAGAATCCCGCCCGGGAATTATCTGAGTCATGTCAACTATCACTAACAGAAGGGAGTTAGTTTATTTTCCTATGTCATGACGTATCTTAGTGTGATAGAATCTGATTTATCACTTTTTTTCATGCACAGTTAAGTTTATTATTAGTCATATAAACTCCTTTTAATACAAGGTCTTCATCACCAGCCTTTCCTTATAATATAATATAAACTAACAAGTTTTTCATATTTATTGTGGTAATAAAATAATTTATGATTTTTGAATTTATTTTAAAGCCATCTAAAAAATTATACAACATTCATCCATGTCCATTGAGTTAACTTTGGAATATTTCAGTTATATAATATTCAGTCTAAGGATATACTATGACTATTATGCTAATACTTCAGTAGGCTACTCATAATTTGAATCTTTCACTTTCATACATTTATATGTCAATTATTGAATTATTGTGAAGGATATTTTATCCTAAATTATTTATAACTTTTAATTTTACCTGTAGCTTAAATAATTCAACAAATTGGGGAATTCATGTTACTTTGCATGTAAAAGGATTTAGTTGCATTTTATGCTACTACTGTTATCTGTCTTACTTTCACTTTTTAAATTGATGCTGTATCAAAACTGAAGTTCCATCCTTAATTATTTTAATGACTGTATATATGCCCTAAAAATGTTAATAAATTAATTTATGTGTTCATTCCCTAATTATTTTAAAACAACATATTGAGCCATCTACATATTATGCAAGAAACAATTAATATTTTTATATCCCCTCCCTAAATTAAATGTAACTGTTGGGTATTTCTAAAGATTTTCTTTCATGATAGTTATGAAACATTGTAGTGATATTTTTAGATCCTTTGAAAATAAATAGACTGATTATTAATTGACACTATTAGAGATATAAATAAGATATTTATTCACATTCAGAATAGTTATTGCAAAATTTGTGCATAAATTTATGTAAAAATTCTGTCATGACCCCTTTCCATTCATACCTGTATGCAAAATCTCTTACATCAAAAACCCTGCCCCTCAGTGTGTACATAATATTGTTTTCTTCTAACTAGGTGAGAAATGCTATAGCTATTATTATTACTTTTTAATTCAATAGCTTTTTTATCAAATTTGACTAATTTCTTTCATCTTGTTGGAGGATTCATCAGCTTCTTTACAGAAGAACAGCTGTGCAGCAATTGAATAGCATTGTGTCCTTTATATCACTAAGCATTGACCATCCATACACGACATTGCACTATTGTGGCCAATTTATTTTACCCCCCTTTTGCCATTTCCACAAAAGTTAGACACACTCATCACATATTGTCACAAAATCTGAAGTCATTCATGAATGGCCCTTTTAAAAAAAAGTTAGAATGCTCTGTCATTATTTTAAAATTGGATTGTTTTAGCAATGGTTCTAGTCTTGAATGCATAGGGGACATGTTAAAAGTTTATAGGAGAAGAAACCTTAGCAGCACTGATGCTATGGACAGTAGCAATAGTAAAATAATTGTAAAGAGCATAAATCAATGAAGTGCTAGGATAATTTACTGCCTTATTATTTTAAAATACTTATTGTGATTTTACTGTCCTTCTCAAGCAGTTATTCATGATTTTAATTACAAGAAACTATGTAACTATTCTATTTAAATTTTGCTTTTCAATATATTTACAAAATGTGTGGATTATGTAAATTGATTTTGAGTGCTATGTGTACTGTTTCTTGTAAATCTGTTTTGACTTAAATAAATTTTTAATGACATTTTAAAAGAAAACGTGAACCATTACTGGAGAATAATTCAGTTAAGTAAACAAAACTTATTGAGTACCGGTATTAGTATTAGTATATATAATATATTGAAGAAACATAATATGTCGTATAAAATGCATTCTTGTAGCTTAATATATACTGCTACCGGTAACTACTTTCATTTTAATTAATGGCCCTTTTCAAAAACGAATTCACCCACACTGATACAGTTGGATACACCGGTACCAAGCTATCTTGGCACCAAACACATTGTGAGGTATGGTACCAGGTACCCATAATAACATCCATAATTTTTATTTTTAAAAAAATTGCCTAAGCCTTATCATATTTAAATAAAGGTTTTTGTCATAATATGCATGTCAACAGTTCATTTCTGTGTTCACTCACCATAAATCACATGAATTTTAATTTGTTCAAAACTTTTTCAGATTTATATTTACTTTATTTTATGATCATAATTATTTTGAACTGAATTACAAAGATCAATAAAATGTGTGAAACCTTATTAAGTGTTCAAAAGATAAAAATCTGGACTTGTTTCTATATTTTTTTAGAATTATAATTATACAGTTGATAAAATTTTCCTATGTTTTTGTAAAAAAACAAAAACAAAGTTGATTGATAGTATCTTTAAACTTTAATCAAATTTATCTTTCCATTATGGAATTAGGAAATTATTTAATGGGCTGTTTTTTAATGATATATTAAAAATACCTTGAGTTAAATGTTTCAATACCAGGACAAATTATTTTTCAAATGATTAAAAAAATCCAACCCTCCACAACTGGGATGCAAATCAAAAAAAGTAATGAAACAATTTTGTTACATTCATTTATTGCTAAAAACAAAAAAACAAAAACCCAACAGTTTATTTAGTACTGGTATTTAACTGGCATTTAAAGTAATACATATATTTTATTTATATGATTACAGGATCAAAGTATCAAAGCTCCACTTTTATACTGTATATTCTTGATAACATTCTGGTAAAGTTTAGGATAAAAAACGACACTTGACTCTCTACTATTTGTGTGTACATGTCCACGACCTTGTTGTTTCTTGTTCTTTTCAAGAAGTTTTTGAACTGTTTTCTATTACTCTTTGTTTCTTGTTTTGTCTTGTCTGCTGAAGAAGGCTCTTAGCCTAAACATTCTCCTTTTATTGTCCTGTCTTTTCATTTCAAGCTCAACATACCTTGTTCCACCATTTCTTTGCTAAAATATAAATGCAAATCTAACGGTATTTTGATAAAAGATTGACATTTATCTGACTTTTATACTGTTAACAATGTAGACTGATTTGAAAAACTTATTTTATTTTAATGAGTACTTAAAAAAATAAAACAAATGGCAAGCATTGTCTTTTCTTTCAAATGTTGGAAGTAGGGTATTATTAACTAATTGGTGTTCTCTGAGTCCTTTTTTTTTAATGGAGTCATTACTGAAAATTATTTCTTTAATAGAAGTAGAAGAAGAAAAAAATACAATGCAAATTAAACAATATGGGCATTGCTCTTTTTGTTTGCATACATGACAGTGTAACCTGTATATCATTAGGCTGATTTCACAAAGACATAAGGCAAGGGTCCATACTAATTATTTTATCACTGAAGTTAAAATTATTTACCAAATTTGTTATGAAAGCTTTTACGGTACAATTGTTTAAAAGTTATATGTTCATGATCTGATTAGTAGATTTCTTCTGATGCACTAGTTCTCCATGCCATATCACAGCACCCACTAGTTCATGGTGACTTCCCATCTGATAGATCAAATGCTCCCAGCTGTGAAATAACAAAATATATTTTATATATATACATATATTTTGGTGGATTTGTCCATCCATAGGAATATTAATAGTACTAATAGTGTTACAGCTAGATGAAAAATAAATCTCTGACTTCTTCTCTTTTTCAAATTATTAATAATTATTTTATTAAAATACCATACAAATATTAGTGTTAAATAGTTGCCGGTTTAAATGTACAAAAAATTTATATTAAAAACAGACAAAAGGACAGCAACATACACCAAATCCTAAACATTAGGTATGGAGAGGCTACATCTGAAACCCCCAAAAATATCTACCACTCCATTTATTTTCTAATTATTATTATTATTGGTGATTTTATATAGCACGGTAACCCAATCCAGGGCTGGGCTCACCACGCTGTACATACAATTTAAAAAACATAATCATAATCATTATCAGTCCTACTTTATGGAGCAGAAACATGGAAAACATCAGCGAGCATTACGCAGAAAGTGCAGACATTCATAAACACATGCCTTAGAAAGATCCTTAACATCAAATGGCCAAATACCATCACCAACAAAGATCTACTAGAAAGGACATACCAGGTGCCCCTTGATGAGGACATCATAAAGAAAAGATGGAGGTGGATTGGGCATACTCTCAGAAAACCCCCAGATAGCACCACCAGACAAGGCCTAACATGGAATCCATAGGGAAAAAAAAAGAGAGGAAGACCTAAGAATACATGGAGAAGCGAGCTAGAGATAGACACGCAAAATATGGGATACACCTGGAAGCAATTGGTAAGGAACGCACAGGACCGGGATGAGTGGAAAATTCTTGTGGACGGCCTATGCCCCAGACGGGGTAAAAAGGCATAAGAAAGAAGAAAAAAAAGAAGAATCATGAACTTAAAAATTAACATACATTAATTAAATAAAACAAAACAAATGTATATTCACTCCATACATTCAAGTTCAAGCAAGAACTATTTACATATCACAATTCGTACTAGTTAATACTGGTTGCAACAACATAAAACCACCTTCTTGAAATCAGGTATTCTCATCCTGTTGTTTGCAAAGAGCTTCATGAGAATTTAAATGTAGGCCTACACTGTAAACATTTTACTGTAAGTAATGCCTTTTTTTCATAAGTTTGTTATTAAATTGTCAATGATTCTAGTGGAGTGATTTTTGGGGTGGGAGTGGCTGGGGTCTCAACTGAGTGCTATCGGTTGTGCTTTATAAAAAAGTATTTTTTGTCTGTGACACATATTTACACATAACATTCACCCTGTTTCTGCGACACATTTTTACACATGACATTCACCCATCTCTGTGACACATGACATTCACCCGAAGCCAGGGAAATATATTTACACATGACATTTACCTGGGTGCTTCAACAAGGATCAAGTTGCCAACTTTTCCAACCTCAATTGACCCATGGCTGTGTGACCTGCCCAGGGCATGGGCAGCATTAAGTGTAGCAGCAACAAGGGCTTCTGGCATTGACATCTTAAGCGTCACACAAGCCAGATTCATGACCAGAGGCTGATGGAGTTTTTAAAACTTCTTTATAAGTTATAAAGCCATTTTTCAATAAAATTTCATTAATTCATTTATCTTACAGTTTTTGTATTAAAATATATTTAATAAAAAAAAAAAGAACGTCTTAAACAATTATAGTTACAACTTTGTTGAAAATGTCAGATTTAGTTAAGACAAGGAAGTTACTATGGTTACTGACAGATTCATTGACTTTTCTTAATAATTTTATTTTAATTCGGGGAAGCAACTTGAAAATGTTTATAGCAAGAAAAATAAATAAATTTATAGTTACATTTCCTGAATGACACGTTTCACACAAGAAATAAAATAGGAAGCCCCGGTGCTAAAAATCCCCGGTACCGGTACTATAGTTTCACATTTTTGTCAAAATCAATCTAAATTATGACCTTTTCTTATCCGGTTAAGCCAAGTGTACTGCAGACATTTATTGAACACTTAAAAATGTACTTGTCACTTATATAAATAAGTTTTAAAAAGTAAGAATGATCTAATTGTATAGACAAAAAGATTATCTAAAAATTGGTTTTTGGGGACTTAAGTACTTTTAGAACTAAGGCCTTCAATGGTAACTACATACACTTAGAAAGGTTAATTTAAATACATCAAAATTTGAGCAAGATATTCTAGTTGACACAGCCGCAGAGTACCTAATCTCTGCTCTATAGGTCATCAGAATTCTATAGACTACCAAATGAAGTGATCAAATATTTGAACCTGTTCAGCTCTGTAGTTAATCAGAAATCTTTACATAACGATTTGATCAAACAACTGGTAATAAAAAGGGATTATAAACATCGTATAAGGAACTTACTTGCAGAAGGAACTAAGTCACTAAGGTAAAAACTCATTTTTCAAGAAAGTTTTTTTTTCTATTGCATCAAAATTAACAATTTCTAAGACATAAGATCACAAGAATTTTTTTATATTTGCTCGTATTGCATTTTACAAAAAAGCATAGCAAGTTTGACTACCTGTAGCTAATATGTTAACAGAAAATACCTATACTACATTTTGAAGAGATGAGAAATTTCTGGTATAAGTTTATTCCGGTACGCTACACTATCATCCTCAAGGCAATCTTACTGTACTCTGCCTTCTTGATCTGCTACACTATCATCCTCAAGGCAATCACACTGTACTCTGTCATCTTGATCTGCTACACTCTCATCCTCAAAGCAATCACATTGTACTTTGTCATCTAGATCTGCTACACTATCCCCTATGCAATCACACTGTACTTTTTCATCTTGATCTGCTACACTCTCATCCTCAAAGCAATCACACTGTACTCTGTCATCTTGATCTGCTACACTCTCATCCTCAAAGCAATCACACTGTACTCTGTCATCTTGATCTGCTACACTCTCATCCTCAAAGCAATCACACTGTACTTTGTCATCTAGATCTGCTACACTATCCCCTATGCAATCACACTGTACTTTGTCATCTTGATCTGCTACACTCTCATCCTCAAAGCAATCACACTGTACTCTATCATCTTGATCTGCTACACTCTCATCCTCAAAGCAATCACACTGTACTCTGTCATCTTGATCTGCTACACACTCATCCTCAAAGCAATCACACTGTACTCTGTCTTCTTGATCTGGAGAATCAGGTGCAGTGTTTTCATTTAAAACCATGGGTCAAGCTCCCATCCCGCCCCCTGCAAATGTTTGAAATGAGATTTTTCTTTGCTCCATAGCCACAGCAGGGGCGTACACCAGGAGGAATATGTTGGGGAAATGTGTTAGAACTAAGACTCGTTTTTTGGTCTTGTTATAACATGGGAAGAGCTGACCCAATGACGAAAGTCTGCCTCTACCTGGACACGAGCATTGTGCTTTGCCCTACTGGTAATAAAGAACAATAATGGCCTTCTCTCGCTGGAACACTTTTAAGAAATTGTTTTACCTGCATTTCTTTTTGGAACAAACTTCTTCTTTTTTACAGTGTGCTCCCCTCTTTTCAAGCTTGAGACTCACTGGGAGATTGCCATGACAACGGAAATATTTTTTGCGATATTTTCACACGGCTTCTTACAACACCCACGGCTATTAGATGTGTACATTGGAATAAAATTCAGCGGACCGTCGAGCCAAAGCTCTCAATGCCCTTCCCCAAAGCATCCTCCCAACCTCAAGACCAAATTGCTCACACTACTAAAGGACCGCTTTGTAAACGCTGTAACATCCCCAGGCCGCAACTCCACTAGGCAGACGGGGGCCACCCCAACAAAAGAGCAGCTGGTCAGTCGGTAGTTTTGGCTTTTTTTTTTTACAGCGCTAGAGACCGAACTTACAGGGTCGGGGTGGTACAATAACGTCCTAAATCCTCACACCCCGCTTTTCCCCACCAGAGGCGTAGCTAGCTTAACTCGCGCCCGGAGCACAATACCTTTTTAGCGCCCCCCATTCGAAAACCATACAATATTATATGTAAAATATACCATTTGGCGCCCCTTTGTGAGTAGCGCCCGAGGCATGAGACCCCCTTGCCCTCCCCTCGCTACGCCACTGTTCCCCACACCCGGACGGTCTCAAATTTTGTTTCTACAGTTCACAAAGTAGCTGGAACGAAAATGTTGCTTATGAAGAGCCCCCCTCCCCCCTCACAAACTGTATGTTAGGATCATTAGTATTAACTGCCATAACACGCCACACTAATTGCCACAACTCGCCACACTAACTGCCACAACTCACCACACTAACTGCCACAACTCGCCACACTAACTGCCACAACTCACCACACTAACTGCCACAACACGCCACACTAACTGCCACAACTCGCCACACTAACTGCCACAACTCACCACACTAACTGCCACAACTCGCCACACTAACTGCCACAACTCACCACACTAACTGCCACAACTCGCCACACTAACTGCCACAATTCGACACACTAACTGCCACAACTCGCCACAGTAACTGCCACAACTCGCCATAATAACTGCCACAAATCGCCACACTAACTGCCACACTAACTGCCACAACTCGCCACACTAACTGCCGCAACTCGCAACACACCACATATCAGTCAACAGCAACACCACTCATGGCCCCTAACCTGTTTCTGCATTAATTTCAACTGGACATAATGTTAAAGTTGACAAAAAACGACAGTTGCTACTGTAGATGCTTCAATTTTAGGGAGATACTATGCATGCCCTTTGTCTGCCCACGCAGATCCACGCATGGCAGTGATATTCCCCGAGTAGAGATGGTGGTTGCTGGCAGCACCCCTTAATCAAGCATGCCACAACATACATGTTGACCAGCGCTCCTAGGGGAATCAAGGACATTAAAAATATTTATACATATGTCCAACACTCGAAAATGTTGGCCTATTTAGGAATCTCAAAGAGTGTTGACTCTTAAGCGCATTGACGCCGTTATTATAGGCTTGAATATTGCTCTAGCGCAGCGGTTCTCAACCTTTGGGGGTCGAACCACCGTTTCCCAGGGGTCGCCTAAGACCACCGGAAAACACATATACTCTACAGAAAATAAGTATAGCAACGAAAATAATTGTTTGGTTTGGGGTCGCCTCAACATGAGGAACTGTATTAAGGGGTCGCGGCATTAGGAAGGTTGAGAACCACCGCTGTAGTGGTTTAATAGATTTGTTTGCGCTGTTAGCCCCGGTCTGTTAGCCCCGGTCTGTTAGCCCCGGTCTGTTAGCCCCGGTTTGTTAGCCCCGGTCTGTTAATCCCGGTCTGTTAGCCCCGGTCTGTTAGCCCCGGTCTGTTAGCCCCGGTCTGTTAGCCCCGGTCTGTTAGCCCCGGTCTGTTAATCCCGGTCTGTTAGCCCCGGTCTGTTAATCCCGGTCTGTTAGCCCCGGTCTGTTAGCCCCGGTCTGTTAATCCCGGTCTGTTAGCCCCGGTCTGTTAATCCCGGTCTGTTAGCCCCGGTCTGTTAGCCCCGGTCTTATGGTATATTCGATGAAGCGTCTGATTAAACCAATCTCACCATAGCGAGGCAGTGAGCATTGGGATTGAAGTCTGAGCCGAGCGCTACAATGACACCAGATTGTAACATATCCCTAACGGGCGGAGGCCTGAGACGGAGGTTGTAAGCTGTGGTGGGCAGTACAACGGCAACACTTCCCGCTTCTGACATCGCCTGGATGCCTGAGTCCGAAATCTCTTCAAGATGGCTGATGGCCTGGGCACCCAGCTCTGCACCCATCTGAGGAATAATTTAATGTATTTCTATACAATTATAACCATATTGCATTTTTTAACATAAAATTTGTCCAAGTCATCATGGCCATCGTGCGTTGATCTCAGAAGGTATGTTGCTACTAAAGAAAGTTGGATTACATACAAAAGTAATTAATATAAGCTTTGGCTTATCAAGATGTGGACGAAATAGCATTTATAGATAAAGTAGTCATAAATACAATTATTTGTATAGATAACGTGTTCATAGATAAAATAGTCATCGTATTACTGAAGTTATTTGTTTTTTTAAAAATATGTTAGCATCAAGAGAATCAACTAGCTAATTTGATCATTCGACGTAGCTTTAATATGTGTGTTTACATACGGTAATCGTCTTAAAAGAGTGGCCAAACTTGGCCTCAAAATTTGATTAATATTTCATCTGACAAGTTTATAGATAATTTAGGCCCATTTTTGAATCCCAAAGAGAAATATCTTTTAAGACCATGGATGCCTTTATTATTATAGGCTTAAACATTGGTACCATGGATGCCTTTATAATTATAGGCTTAAACATTGATACCATGGATGCCTTTATAATTATAGGCTTAAACATTGGTACCATGGATGCCTTTATAATTATAGGCTTAAACATTGGTACCATGGATGCGTTTATAATTATAGGCTTAAACATTGGTACCATGGATGCCTTTATAATTATAGGCTTAAACATTGGTACCATGGATGCCTTTATAATTATAGGCTTAAACATTGGTACCATGGATGCCTTTATAATTATAGGCTTAAACATTGGTAGAATGCTAATAAATTGTGAACCAAACGATTCAATACTGAAAATTGACGGTGGAAAAAGTATTCACATTTAAGAATTATTTTTGTTTATCTCATATTGAAGTGGTCGTAATTGGGGGAAGGGGGGGTCGTTGGAAAAGGTTGCATTTTTTTGGTATACACACTGGCTGTACACACTGGCTGTACACACTTGCTGTATTCATGTCTTCAATTAGTCTACGCAGAAGATTGTTGAAACTGAACATCATTGACAAGTACGTTGGCCGATTGTTTAAGGACATACCTGAACTCGGAACAATATGTTACACACATGAACATTTGGTGTTCGCATTATCCCAGTCAAGTCACGGCATGTAGGGCCTAATTAAATATCTAGAAATGACTTGTTGTCAAGGGTATGAGAATCACTGTTGCTATGTTTGGGGTTACAGTAAATTATGTTCACCCGAAATAGTGCACGCATGAGTGAACAAGGCGTGAGATTGTCGACGATGGGCTAGAGGGCAGTGGCGTAGCGAGGGGGGACAAGGGAGGTATCATGCCCAGGGCGCTACTCACAAAGGGGCGCCAAATGGTATATTTTACATATAATATTTATGGTTTTCTAATAGGGGAGGGGTGCTAAAAAGGTATTGTGCCCCTAGCGCGAGTTAAGCTCGCTACGCCACTGCTAGAGGGTAAGTATATGGTGTGTGAGGAGAGAGAAAGGAGAGTTGGATGATATTCACGGTGAAGCATGTTTTGTGTTGCTAAGAGCTGCAGGCCGCATATTTTAAATGGTAGTAATTCTGTTGTGTATCTATTGGATTTTGAGGAGATTGTAAATGAATACTCCATGATGCTGAAGGGAATCAACTTATATCATGCAATGATCTATAATATGCAGTGTTTTAGTGTATTGGAATAAACGGAAGGTATCGCTTGCACTAGTCCGTGGGGATGAAGTGAGAGACAATATCTAAGCAAGTAGTTGTTTGACATCAAGTCTAGATGAACACTCAAAATTGAGATCTACATCTCGTCACTTGTCTTGTGCGTCAGGGACCGGAATTGTTTTCCGGTACTTATAAGCAAAAGTTCCATGCAATTCGCATATGCGCACGATAATAACAATATAACAAAGATTAGAAGGAAACAAAAATAAGACAGAGGTGGTTCGGGTAACCGAAGTCCTTATATTATTATCATCAGCGTTTGGAAAATCGACGCTCTCGTGGTTTGATAATCTGCGAAAGGGGGGTGGTCGTAGTGGCATAGCTAGGGTTAGTGCCACTCATCCACGGAAAAACTCTGCAGTTGCCAGAAAACGCCGCCCCTCCATTAAAAGACATAAAAGTGTCCCCCGGGCTGGAGCGCCCCCCTCTGCGCTCACCTTTCTATACCATTGTCTGGGTGCAATCTTGGGAGTTTGCTCGCCCAAGGTGGCATTTAGTCAAGGTTCGCCACTGATAGGGATGTGTGGTTCTCAGTCGAAAGCCACATCCACTAACTGGTAGGTAAGACTTCTCTTTCCTTACTTAGTTAACTTAAATGTTATAGTATGAGAACATATATGAGAACATTGTGAGAACATTTATGAAAACATCCAGGAGAACATTTATGAGAACACCCAGGAGAACATCTATGAGAACATCCAGGAGAACATCTATAAAAACATCTATGAGAACATCTATGAGAACATGTCTAAGAACATTTCCCAATCTTTTGTCCACGAGTTCCACCAGAGATTGTATTAAAAGTGTATAAGTATAATGTCATTTAACTTATTTTTAAGGAAAAAGAATGGTGGACTGGAAAGCACTTTGGACTCACCTCTGCCGAATGGAGTCTGTGCAGCTCTTCTCCGTGAAAGTTCAATTGCAGTCCTGCTTGCTTTCCCGCTAAAAGTATGTCACGTGATTGACTCAGATTAAAGACCCCATCCTCACAGAAAACATCGATGTTGTCTACATGCACCTCTCCGGACGTCATCAGCTTGTGTATTTCTGGTATCTGCTTGTGGATAATATCCTCTGTGGCTTCTTGGGAAGTTTTGCCTCTGTATGAGAGAAGATAAGCAGTAATAATTGTTGATTAGTAGGTGATCACGCGACAAATGCCATTAAGACAGTGGTTCTCAACCTTCCTAATGCCGCGACCCTTTAATGCAGTTGCTCGTGATCTGGCGACCCCTAAAAACAAACTTATTTTCGCTAATACTTCCTAACTGTAGATTATATGTGTTTTCCGATGGTCTTAGTCGACCCCTGTGAAAGGGTCGTGCGACTCCCAAAGTGGTCGCGACTCACAAGTTGAGAACTGCTGCATTAAGAAGAAGACTTATTCAAAAATCTTATTCATTATGTCTATTATTTCAACTACTAATTATTCTCCCCCAGTCACAAAACGTATTTTCCAAACTCCAAACAGAACACCCAAAATATATTTGAACACAAGACTATTTAATATTTTTGTACCTTTTTGTTTCCTTCATTAAGACAATTTTCTTAAGCAAATACCACATCAAAATGAAACTATTCAAATACACGAGTAGGCCTTAATAATTGTCTGAATTGTGATCTGAAAAATTCTTTAGAATTAATTGAGTTAATATTATATTCCGTGTTCAGTTAAATAGTGTGGGTTAAATAATATAACTTACAGGTTAAACGCGATTTTTTAAAATATTAGATCCAGATTCGACAAATGTATCCATTTGTTATCTATTACAAATTAACCCCCCCCCCCCCCTCACACACACACCTCTTACTGGAGCGAATGTAATGCTGACGTAAAAACGATTGATGACTTTTGTGCCAGATGCTCACCAAGACCATTGTCTCTGACTCTTACTTCGGTAACCGTTTAGTGTGGTTATTGACGTGGTTATTGACGTGGTTATTGACGTGGTTATTGACGTGGTTATTGACGTGGTTATTGACGTGGTTATTGACGTGGTTATTGACGTGGCTATTGACGTGTCTATCGACGTGGTTATCGACGTGGCTATTGACGAGGCTATTGACGTGGTTATTGACGTGGTTATTGACGTGGTTATTGACGTGGCTATTGACGTGGTTATCGACGTGGTTATTGACGTGGTTATTGTCATGGTTATTGACGTGGTTATTGTCATGGTTATTGACGTGGTTTTTGACGTGGTTATTGACGTGGTTATTGACGTGGTTGATGACGTGGTTATTGACCTGGTTGATGACGTGGTTATTGACGTGGTTGATGACGTGGTTATTGACGTGATTATTGACGTAACTAGGTGATTTATCTGTGTGGGGAAAGATATTCCAGTAAGGTACATTGCCCCTTCAATGGCCTTAAACATTTTAAGGACGACAAGCTTTGGATTACCACCATGACAAAGTTTGGATTACGCACCATGACAATGTTTGGATTACGCACCATGCTAAAGTTTGGATTACTCACCATGACAAGGTTTAGATTACGCACCATGACAAAGTTCGGATTACGCACCATGACAAAGTTTGGATTACGCACCATGACAAGGTTTGGAGTACGCACCATGACAAGGTTTGGATTATGCACCATTACAAGGTTTGGATTACGCACCATGGCAAGGTTTGGATAAAGAACCATGACAAAGTTTGGATTACGCACCATGACAACGTTTGGATTACGCACTATGACTAGGTTTGGATAACGAACCATGACTACATTTGGATTATGCACCATGACAATGTCCCTACGGCAGCCACGAATTTAATAGAGTCTTGTAAGTAAAAAAAAAACTCTTTCGCTGGACTTGCTGTTTGAAATAAACACCTTTGTATATACATGAGCCGAACCAGTGGTTATCCACCTAACAAATATAGTAATATCTTACATAGGAATTGCATGAGGTCCACAGTATGCAGGTCCGGATTAACCAATAGGCAAACAAGGCACGTGCCTTGGGCACCAAGCGTTTGGGGGCACCACAAGTCCTCAAGAAATATTTTTAATGTCATTGAAAGATCAGGGACCCCGGGCAGAAGGGGGCACCCATGTGGGTTTGTGCCTTGGGCACTAAAATGGCTTAATCCGGCCCTGACAGCATGTACTCGATATGTCCACATAGTAATATCTTACGTGGGAATGGCATGAGCTCCACAGTATGTACTCGATATGTCCACTTTCTCCTCTCTCCTTGCTCTTTCGATGACCCTCAGCATCTTGACCTCGTTGTCTAAATCCAGTCCGTACCCACTCTTACATTCAACAAGTGTGGTTCCTGCCATGATCATCTGGCGCAATCTGCTCCGTAGTGACATCACTAAAGTATCCTCGTTGGCTTCCCGTGTGTGATGGACGGTAAAATGGATGCCTCCTCCCATTCTGTGGATATCCATATATGTCGCCCCTGCCAGCTGTGAAAAGATCATAGTTAAATTATGATCTCGTCAAGATATTTGACACGTTTTTGTTATGAGTCAATTATTAGATATGCGCGTTGTAAGACGTAGTTGTTGAGGATGTAAAAGACGTTACACAACATGTCACCACAATTGGGTTGAAATATTTATATAATTATTTATTGTATTTGTACACAATTCAATACGACCTATCAATATATTTCCTATAATAAGACCAATCAATACATTTACTACTATATGACCTATCAATATATTACCCCGACTGATTCCCCAAATCTGACCGATAAACGATGCTGCTGGCCGACGTCAATGGCTTCACATGTAAAAGTTTTGGGGTGGGTAAGGTGAATATGCATTTGTTTTTGTTTTGTCTCTATACAGCTGTTCTTTATTACATACATGTATTTTATTTTATTGTTACGATTATGTTTCTTTTGCTAATATTTTTATGTACAGCGCGGTGAGCCTAGCCCTAGGCTGGGGTACCGCGCTATATAATACAACATATAATAATAATAATATTTACTACAATAAGACCTATCAACATATTTACTTCAATAAGACATATCAATATATTTCCTATCCTGAACAACTATTAAGAACAACTTCAACACAGGCTGGCTCCAACAAACAGATTCTGCCAAAAGATACGTCAGATTGAAAATAAGATAAGATGATAAGATAATATGATAAAATAAGATGATAAGATAAGATGACAAGATAAGATGACAAGACAAGATGATAGATAAGATGATAATATAAGATGATAAGATAAGATACGATGATAAGATAAGATGATAAGATGATAATATAAGATGATAAGATAAGATGAGATGATAAGATAATATTCTTTTATTGATCCAAATAAATGGAAATGTTTTTTTTTATTACATTGTTCAAATCCATTTTCAGCACACGAATAACTACATATTTTAACCATATTAAAACATACCATATTAAAAGATACCATATTAAAACATACCATATTAAAACATACCATACTAGTGAGAACCCGGCATGAGTTGCATGCCACTCAATGAAAAAAAGTGTTTTTGCTTTAATTAAGTTTTAAAGTATTTTTTAAATAGAAAATATTTATTGTATTTTTCCGGCTAGTGCATACACAAATAAATTAGAAGTTTTTTCAACGCGTGAGCAAGCAACATATAGCTGTCCACGTGAGAAGCGTGTATTTTCAAAATTTAGTCCACACACTTGTAGCGATTGATCCACCCACGCAGTAGCTCTGTTTTAAATTATATTTAGATAGCTCAAATATTTATTATTTTTAAAATAAGGCCCCTGGCCCCAAATGTAAAATTTTAAAATGGTTGTACTTATGTCACACACAAACTGAAATGTCGTTTGTATTTGATTGATTTCTAGCCACCCATGCAATAGCACTGATTGAAATTATATTTGTATGGCTCATATAAGAAAAAAATAATTTGGGGCTCCGGCCAGAAAAGGAATATTTCAAAATGGATAAGCTAATTAAGAAACCATTGGTGCGCACAACAACTTACCAAAGTTTTACCGCAATCGGATGAATGGTATAGGAACGCATACGAAAATTATATATAGCTCATAAAATGGGAAAAAAAAATTTAGGTCCCCGGTCCCAAAACGGAATATTATAAAATGTGTGTAATAATTCAGAAACATTTGCATTTTTTTTACAATTCACACAATTTTCATCACTTTGGATTGATGGTATAGAAGAACATACGGGATATACTTATATATGTATAGATATAGTTTGCCGAATTAAGATTCAAGGAGGATCTGTCTGTATGTCTGTCCCTCTGTCTGTGTCTCTGTCATTCTGTCTGTCTCCCTATCTGTCTGTCTCTCTAACTGTCGCTCTGTCTGTCTCTCTGTCTATCTCTCTGTCTATCTCTCTTTCTCTCTGTCTGTCTCTCTTTCTCTCTGTCTGTCTCTCTGTTTCTCTGCCGGTCTATATGTCTCTCTGTCTGTCTGTCTCTCTGTCTCTATGTTTGTCTCTCAAGCTGTCTCTCAGTCTGTCTCACTGTCAGTCTCTGGCTCTCTGTCTATCTCTCTGTCATTATGTATGTCTCTCTGTCTGTCTCTCTTTATATCTCTCTGTCTGTCTGTCTCTCTGTCTGTCTGTCTCTCTGTCTGTCTCTCTGTTTGTCTCTCTGCCTGTCTCTCGGCCTGTCTCTCTGTCTACATCTCTGTCTGTCTGTTTGTCTCTCTGACTGTCTCTCTTTCTGTCTCTCCTTCTGTCTCTCCTTCTTTCTCTCCTTCTGTCTCTCTGTCTGTCTGACTGCCTGTCTGTTTGTCTGTCTGTTTATCTATCTATCTACCTATCTATCCATCATCTACCTATCTACTTATTTACCATCTACATGCCTACCTACCTACCTGCCCACTTACCTACCTGCCTACCTACCTAACTACCTACCTACCTATCTACCTAAATATCTACCAATCCAGCTACTATCTACAGACCTGTTTACCCTCAAAATTTTAAAATCGTACAATTTCATCACAAAATCGTTCAATACATTATCTTAATAGTAAAAATCCACTCAGTATATATAATGTATACACATCAAATCGTACATTGTACGTCAAAATCGTAAGAGTAAACAGGTCTGTATCTATCTACCCATCTATCTATCTATCTCCCTACCTACCTGCCTACATTTCTCTCTACCTACTTACCTACCAACCAACTTACCTGCCTACCTACCTTTCTACCTACCTATCTATCCATCCATCCATTCATCCTCTCACCCACCCACCCACCCTTCCATCCTTTCATCCATCCTTTCATCCATCCATCCATCCATCCATCCGTCTAGCTATCTTTTATCTAAATCTCTATCATCTACTGTGTATTTGTCTGTCTGTCTTTCTATCTCTCTATCTAATAAAATCTCTATTTTTAAAATTAAATTTTCACTTGTGTAAAGTGATTGAGTTTTGATATCCCTGGGGATAATTATGAAAATATTTTTATGTTTTGTTAAAGTCATTGATTTTCTTAATTGGTTAACATATGTTCATATGTAAAATGAGAATATAGCTTCTTTTTTTTACAACTGAATTGTCATTGGATTGAAAGATATTGTCATCCAAGTAAAAATGCATGAACTCAATTTCCTACCATCGATATAAATGTATCGAAGAAGGTTAATTATTGATTAATTTATTCTGAGGCTTATCTTGTGCTGCACTGGGCAAAATGAATGTATAGTGTATAGTGGGCTACACAGAGTTTTAAAAAAATAAAGAAATCATCCACTGGATTGTAGCCCCTTACTTACACAGAAGATTTTTTTTGCATTTAATATGCTATTTGGCTATTTAGTTTTGCTACACCAATTTAATTAAAAGGCTTTTCTTATTAAAATTATTTTCAAATGTTGAGCTTTTACTACTTTATAAATTTCATAAACGTTTATTTTTGGAATGAATAAAACTTACAAACTTATTAAATGTTAAAAATACAAAGCTAAATTAGTATTTAAGTTTCAATGCTATTTATTAATTTTACTTATAAGAAGGGGAATGCACATTATCAGTTTTGTCACGCTCTTTTATTAAATCTGATAACTTTTTGCCTTGGCTAAAAAGGCAATTCGCACTATGACGTCATTTGTGTGATTATTTAGAACTAATTAATTTTAATTTTATTTCGCCTTATTGACAACGCGCTAAAGAACGCACTAATAACAACTGATGTTTAGGTTTTCCCGATAAATGTGATTACTGTGTATTTCTTTGATCATAGTTTTTCTATTTAATTTTTTTTCATAACTTTTAAACGCATATAAAATGCTTAAGATCGTTCCTTAGTTGTTTCTATATATGTATTTGTAATTTATAATAATAATACTTAAACTTTTGCTAAAATAAAAGCGGAAATATAATATTTTTTGCGCATGTAAATTTATTCGATTTCCGTAAAATAATAGAAAATAACTATGTTTGTTTTTAAGAGACCGAACGTATCAAAATATTTTCGGCTCTTTGGCGTTATGTCCCTATAGCTCATTCTTATATAATAATATATATATTAAAACAAAACATTTTAAACATAACACATTCCAATCTCATGTGTTTCTCTAGCGTAAAACTCATCCATCATTACCAAAAGAGAAAAAATAACCTCCCTTAGTGACAATGATTACTTAATTGGTGATCATGTAAATTTGGCAACCCCTTGGGGGGGGGGGGGGGGGGCACGCTGGTAAATTCGTGCAGTCTGGGGAGCAAAATATTTTTAAAAATCTTTCAGTCCTAATTTCGGTGTCTGTGTTTAAGTGGGTGGGATGTGATCTTCGGTGTCTGTGATGAAGTGGGTGGGGTGTGATCTTAGGTATCTTTGATGAAGTGGGTGGGATGTGATCTTAGGTATCTGTGATGAAGTGGGTGGGGTGTGATCTTAGGTATCTTTGATGAAGTGGGTGGAATGTGATCTTAGGTGTCTGTGATGAAGTGGGTGGGATGTGATCTTAGGTATCTTTGATGAAGTGGGTGGGATGTGATCTTAGGTATCTGTGATGATGTGGGTGGGATGTGATCTTAGGTATCTGTGATGATGTGGGTGGGATGTATCATCTAAATTTTCAAACGTTTCTCTACGTTTTACGTTTTTCTTCAAATGTTCTTCCAGTGAAGGATATTTAGTTTGTGTGATATTTCTAACTTTCTTGATTAGTCTATTTAATCGGTGCTTGTTGTCAGACGATGAATTCAAACAACAGCATGTGATATTCAAGTTTAGTAGGCTTCCAATTGTTTCACTATACAATAATTTAATAACTTTTTATAAAAAGCGAAAATGTTTTGTTTATTTAATGGTAAAGTATGTGGTTGAATTTTTTAATTACAGAATTTAATGCCATGTTGCCTTATTTTCAGTGTTCGGCAGTATTTATTTTCACGGGATGTCACGTTGGCAAAATGAGAAACTTTGATAAGATGATAAGATAAGATGATAAGACAAGATGATAAGATAAGATGATAGGATAAGATAATAAGAAAAGATGATAAGATAAGATGATAAGATACGATGATAAGACAAGATGATAAGATAAGATGAGAACACGGACTTGCTGCGCCCCGGTACTTATTTCTCTAGTTAATGATATTGCGTCATCCACCTTGACATTTGTGGGCGAACTGTTGAAAATTTCCGTATTTGAGATTGACTATTTGAATATACATCTAACGAAGAATTCTTTTAATCATAAGATGTGCTTGGATAAGCTTACCAGATTTTCTGGCAACCAAGAAAGGAAACAAAGGCTCACAGCAACCAGAGGCATAGCACCGGGGGTGGGAGACGATAAAAAGGAGTTGTGCATGATTTCCATTCCCAAGAAGCATATCATAAAATTAAGGACATATTAGATCAATGTCACACCCAACCATCAAAATATCTTTGAGTGTTTAATTTCAGCTGCGATTTCTCAGGCGTCCAAACAGTGTTTACCTGAGAGAAAGCTCGCTCCACGGGTGAATTTTTGCCTGGAAGGCTGAATGAAATCTTAAGTTGTAGTGAAAATGTACAGAAGATGCATTATTTGCTTTGAAATGTGGACATATTTCCACCCATTTTGGAATTACGGAAATGTTTCGGGAGTTCCATTTTTACAACTTAGCAGGTGACAAAAATTGTTTCATATATGTTTGCTCATCAAAGAGATCACTATCTATAATTTTCCCAGGGAAGTTTAGTTTTCATTTACATCAGTGACACTTCATTCTGAGTTTTTCCATGATGGAATTACTTTCAATTTCCCCCAAGACAATGTTTCAAAATCTTCGAAGTGAACAAACCAACGCTGCAGATTGTTACACATGTACTATTGAATGCAAACATTGCTGTTTCTATATCTCTTGCATTTATTTTACTTGCTTCTTCCAAATCTCTCTACAGCGAATAATTAGTGGAACAAATTTCTGTTCTAACCTTACCTGTCATTTTAGCAGAAGACTCTTCAATTCCTCAGCTACTTCAAGCAATGTTGTAGTCTGGATTTCAATCTTTTTTTACAGTTACCCGAAACACAACAGCGTGGATGTATAGGAAATACAAGATCTCAGCAGCTGGGTTTTCAAAAACTGTTTGAGTTTGAGCAGTATGCACTAGGAACCCAAATTCCGGTCAAAGTTTCAAAGACAGTGAACAAGTAACACGAACACCGGAAGTCACCCTTCACGCACAGGTCACGACACAGGCTGCGCAGTTAGTCTTACATGGTTTAACGCAGGTGCTGCAGTAATGCTTAGGTTAACGAGAAATGCTCCGCAAGATGACGCTGAAACTATTCATTGCCTTTGCGAAGAAATAAGATAAGATAAATGAAAATAAGGCAAGCAAGTCGTCACTACCAAAAGTTCGGACAAGCCGGACGACGAGTGGCAAGTACGGACAAATCGCCTGCTCAATGTTAACATTAGGTGGGCTGTATGCCGGTAGCCTGCTCACAATACGTTTCTTTCTTCATATTTAAACAAAACTTTCCGTTGATCATACAGAAACAATAATTTACTTTGCTTACATAAAACAATATGTTCCTTTGTTCATATAGAGACAAAACATTCCTTAAAAGTGGTGGTAGTCCCAGACCACATGACACCCATTTTACTGACCTTCATTGCGAACTCGTGGACTCGATCCCCTGCCCAGACAGGATGGGTGTGAGCGTCCACAAGACCTGGTGATGGGTTGATTAAGAAAATGACGTAACTCTTCTAATTTGACACTTTGATTAGTTACATTACTCCAAACATCAAATTCATATGACACTTTGATTAGTTAAGTTACTCCAAACATCAAATTCAGGCTGACCACTTCGGCGTCGACTTTTAAAAAAAATTAATTAAATGCGTGACTTCTATTTAGAAATCGCTTAGTTATACACATGAACACGGAGTAATGTTATTGTTTCAATCCAGGGCTTCTCAGTCTGTGGTCCAAGTATCCATGGAGGGTGTGGACCGAGAAAAAGTGTAAGGGTGTCCGTGAGCTGTATCTATTTTTAGACTTTCTTTATTGCATGCATTTAAATATTTTATTCTAAGAAGGGGCCCGAGGCCTCGATCTCACCGGGAAAGGGGTACTTGGAAAAAGGAGGTTTGGAACCCTTGTTTAAATCAAATTGTTTGTAGCAACTTTGCCAACCGATTTCCATTCAACAAAATAAGTCTACAGGGATACCACAATTTTAAATTTTGTTATTTAGATATTTTGGATCAGTGTTGATTTTATTGGGTGAGACTTGGACCAGTCTGCTGCCTTTTTTCTATGTCAAAGGTGGGCTTCTGTATCAATGGTGGGCTTCTGTGTCAATGGCGGGCTTCTGTGTCAATGGCAGGCTTCTGTGTCAATGGCGAGCTTCTGTGTCAATGGCAGGCTTCTGTGTCAATGGCGGGCTTCTGTGTCAATGTTTGCCTTCTGTGTCAATGGTGCTCTCTTTCTAGTCATTTAAGATAAATAACTATAACAGCTTTTGTAGATCCTGTTATTGCTCAACGGACCAAAAGAATCTATGACTTATGAATTTATGACTAACGAATTTATGACTAATGAATTTATAACTAACGAATCAATGTCGAATGAATTTATGACTAACGAATCGATGACTAGTGAATTTATGGCTAACGAATCTATCACTAATGAATTTACGACTAACGAATCTATCACTAATGAATTTACGACTAACGAATCGATGACTAATGAATTTATGACTAAAGAATCCATGACTAATGAATTTATGACAAACGAATCAATGACTAATGAATTTATAACTAGCGAATCGATGAATAATGAATTTATGACTAACAAATCTATGTCTAATGAATTTATGATTAACGAATCTATGACTAATGAATTTATGAGTAACGAATCGATGACTAATGAATTTATGGCTAACGAATCGATGACTAATGAATTTATGGTTAATGAATCTATGACTAATGAATTTACGACTAACGAATCGATGACTAATGAATTTATGACTAAAGAATCTATGACTAATGAGTTTATGACTAATGAATCTATGACTAATGAATTTATGACTAACTAAGCAATGACTAATGAATTATGACTAACGAATCGATGACTAAATAAAGAATTTATGACTAACTAAGCAATGACTAAATATTTGTGATATGTTGGGCAATGTTGATTGGGAAAAGTGTATCTGTGATATGTTAGACACTGTTGAGTGGAAAGTTGCAGAACCGATGAACCTGCAGCTTACCCTTAATTTTATTTGTTTTCACCCATTCGGTTTTAATTTTAAAATCAGAAAGTAACTCACCTGGTAGAAGGCATTTTAAGTAACACACCAGGTAGAAGGAATTTTAAGTAACTCACCTGGTAGAAGGCATTTTAAGTAACTCACCAGGTAGAAGGTATTTTAAGTAACTCACCTGGTAGAAGGCATTTGAAGTAACTCACCAGGTAGAAGGCATTTGAAGTAACTCACCAGGTAGAAGACATTTTAAGTAACTCACCAGGTAGAAGCATTTGAAGTAACTCACCTGGTAGAAGGCATTTGAAGTAACTCACCAGGTAGAAGGCATTTGAAGTAACTCACCAGGTAGAAGGCATTTGAAGTAACTCACCAGGTAGAAGGCATTTGAAGTAACTCACCTGGTAGAAGGCATTTGAAGTAACTCACCTGGTAGAAGGTATTTGAAGTAACGCACCTGGTAGAAGGCATTTGAAGTAACTCACCAGGTAGAAGGCATTTGAAGTAACTCACCAGGTAGAAGGCATTTGAAGTAACTCACCAGGTAGAAGCCATTTGAAGTAACTCACCAGGTAGAAGGCATTTGAAGTAACTCACCAGGTAGAAGGCATTTGAAGTAACTCACCTGGTAGAAGGCATTTGAAGTAACTCACCAGGTAGAAGGCATTTGAAGTAACTCACCTGGTAGAAGGCATTTTAAGTAACTCACCTGGTAGAAGGCATTTGAAGTAACTCACCTGGTAGAAGGCATTTAAAGTAACTCACCAGGTAGAAGGCATTTGAAGTAACTCACCTGGTAGAAGGCATTTGAAGTAACTCATCAGGTAGAAGGCATTTGAAGTAACTCACCTGGTAGAAGGCATTTTAAGTAACTCACCTGGTAGAAGGCATTTTCCTGTTCCATCTAAGACAAGTTCCACATTTTGACTGTTGTACTTTTTGGACAACTCTTCACTGGTGCCTAGATCTGCTATTAATCCATCTCTGTATAAATATAAAGGATGGAGAATACGAACCAACCAGGAAATTGTACAGTCTATATCATGATCCCACGATTGTAGCAGAAATAAAAAAAGGGCAGGCTACGCTGGGCAGGACACTTAGAGGGAATGCCAAATGACAGAGGAGTGAAGAGAATGCATCACTAAAACCCCAGAGGAAAACGGCCCAAAGGCAGACCTAGGCTTAGGTGGATGGATGATGTGGTAAACATCTACAACAGTTGGAAATCCAAGCATGGAAAAGAAAAGCATTAGTTAGGTCTGAGTGGAAGGAAGTGGTGAGGCAGGCCAAAGCCCCAAATAGGCTGGAGCGCCACAGGGATGGATGGATGGATGTATAAATATAAAAGCAGTTTCAAATACTGATCGACCCGAACCTCCCCCGCGACATACTGATACAATATTAAAGTATTACAAAAATAATAATAATAATAATCTGATAACACATTTGAATGACTGATATCTTCTATTTTATTGTCACTATTGGTATGTTCGGGCACACATTTGAAGTATAAATCAGCATTTTAAAAAATCCGAAATCTCTGGTTGATATTGATATTTGTATTTAAAATTCCGACTACTCCAGCCTCCTACCTGCCAACCAGAACACTGTAGCCCCCACTGTCCCCCTGTAAGACTGTGAAATCCCCCATGTTGTCACTTCTGAGGAACCTCTGTCCACGGTTGGTCACCTGCACCAGTTGGTGTACATGTTCTACCAACAACTTGTACTCGTGCGCCATGGCTGATGGGAAGTCCAAGAACTTGAGCTAAATTCAAAGGAAATATTACTACCCCAGAGGAACGGAGTCTTAACAAAGACAACATCATCATCATCACCAAAAACAACCACAGCGATAAGAAACATCGAATTCTGGCCTGTAAGCCTTTTCAATTTGTTTTCTATCACTCAGCACCGCATTTCGACCATAAAGGCTTGTAAAAGAGCTCGCTGAAGACCACAATGACCGCATCTGGGAGTCCGAGTTTAATTAATTACTCAATCATAGTTTTTGAGGACAGGAAAAGTCAAAACTTATTTTAACAAAATGTGTTATAATTATTATTATTAGCCATTACACTTTAATCATGAACATAAAAAACACATTTGGCCGAAACTTGTAAGTCGTTAAAAATCCTTACCATTTGTACCATTTAGAGAAGCCCATTTCAATTTAGCATAGACTGGATTAGAGACCGACCGAATTTCGGCTTCGGCGCCGAAAGTTACCATTTGATCACTTTAAGTTAACTTTCGGTTTAATTTCGGTTTTGGCTGAAAGTGATTGAGACTTTCTGGCCGAAAGTGACTGAGGTTTTCGGTCATCTACCTTTCTGTCTGTCTCTAGGCTGGCAATCCGATATTCGTTATTGCTGGACCACTTGCTGTCATCGTATGTTATATGACTAATACTCATGGTAAACGGGTGTATGGTGTACATAGATCACGGTGCTTAGTGTACATAGATCACGGTGCTTAGTGTACATAGATCACGGTGCTTAGTGCACATAGATCACGGTGCTTAGTGTACATAGATCACGGTGCTTAGTGTACATAGATCACGGTGCTTAGTGTACATAGATCACGGTGCTTAGTGTACATAGATCACAGTGCTTAGTGCACATAGATCACGGTGCTTAGTGTACATAGATCACGGTGCTTAGTGTACATAGATCACGGTGCTTAGTGTACATAGATCACGGTGCTTAGTGTACATAGATCACGGTGCTTAGTGCACATAGGTCACGGGTGCATGGTAGTACACATAAGTCACTAATAGGAAAAGGAAATGGTCCCCATAATATTTTGATAATATCAATTAAGCAGTTAGTTCCCTTTATATACAATATTTATATGGCATTTTAAAAAGATTTCAAGTTTCACATTTTAATAATAATAAAACAAAACTATATTATCTTTAGTGCTTACTTTAATATGGTTGTAGTAGAGTAAAGTAATATTATAGTTCTCTATAGAAAGTAATATTATAGTTCTCTATAGAAAAGTAATAATATAGTTCTCGTTAGTAAAGTCAATGTATAAATTTGGAACGTATTTAAGAACTTAAATGTAAATGATAAATACCAAGTGAAAATTTGTTAACATAAATGTATTTATCATTTTGAGAGAACGTGGGAGATTGAGAAAAAGATGGAAGAAATAGGGAAAGGTATAGCGAGAATGCAAGAGAGGGCGAGAAATAGAGCGAGAGCCAGAGAGAGAGCACCAAAGCTAGAGAGACAGAGAGGGAGAGAGATCCAGAGAGAGATATAGAGAGAGAAATATAGAGAGAAAATTGGAGAAATAGGGACAGAGATATCGAGAAAGCGAAAGAGCGAGAGCCATGCAGAGAGAGAGAGAGGGGGGACAGAGAAAGAGCGAGAGCCATGCAGAGAGAGAGAGAGGGGGGACAGAGAAAGAGCGAGAGCCATGCAGAGAGAGAGAGAGGGGGGACAGAGAAAGAGCGAGAGCCATGCAGAGAGAGAGAGAGGGGGGACAGAGAAAGAGCGAGCGGCAGAGTGAGAGAGAGACATAGAGACTCAGAGAGAGAGAGAGAGAGACAGAGAGATGACCGTAAACAATAGAGTCGCCGATCTAACCTTAGAACGACTCCCCAGATAGCGTCCAGAGACCGTCCGACAAGATCAGCTGTAGCAATATATCAGCAGTGTTCACGTGTCTTCTCCTTCATTCACTGATAGAAGGCCTGTGGAGTTTGTGGCACACATGTGCTGAGGGCCAGATGGCCCTGGTCGCCAGCACGGGTTTCTTCTAGGTCATTTACATATTATCTAGTCTTTAAGGTCACTTGGTTGTTGATTGCCCACTTCCACCACCAACGCTCCCACCCCATGCCTCTCAATAATTCATTACTGTCTCCTGTTTCAGGAAGCTTAGTGTTTAAAATGGTAAGACATTAGAACTGTAAATGGAAACGTTTAAAAAAAAATTGTATTGCATTTAACAAATCCTTTTACGAAACAGTGCCTGGTCACCAACAAAGAAGCGTTACTGTGAGGGGTCAACCGATGCGACCCCTTCCCCTCCAGGGACGCCACTGCACCAACAGATCACCTGTACAGAATTGGCAGGCCTCATGAATGTTACTGTTCAATAGGTCGAAGTGATCGTTTGCAAGAAGCGTTTTAAAAAAAACTGGTTTAAAAAAAGACTTTCTTTCAAAGACGAGTTTAAACGCAATAAAAAGTACAAAAGAATTAAATATTCTACAAATTAAAAAAAAAAATGTGCCTGTGAAGTGTAGATGAGCACTCTATGTAGCTAAAGAAAGACTGTGTAGAAGTGTAGATTTGAATTGAATTTAGACGAAACTAAAATATCTTTTATTTTCATTTTATTAAAAAAAATATTTTCAACTTTTTAGTGCTTTTAAATTCGTTTAAGCTCCGTCTTCTATAGAAAGACTTTTTAAAAAAAGTTTTTAAAAAGAATATTTTAATAGTTTCTTTTTAGTAGTAAAAATTTAGTTTTTATTTTAACCACAAAAGAAATATTATTTTTGTTAATTTTTTTGTTAATCACCCAAAACCGTACAACTCTTACAGCAGTGCGCATACTCACACCGAACAAAGAAGACGCGATGTTGACACAACTAAGTTGCGGCGAGATGGCTAACACTTTTCAGGAGATCACCTCGTGATAAAACGACCAACTAAGCAAAAACGTCACATGTGTAAAAATTGTAATAACTATAATTCAAACGTTCATATATATTTATGATTTTACAGAAATCCGATACACTCTTTGAATCGGTTGTATCGGATAATTACAACTTTTCCGGCACGATAGACTAGAGAGAGGAGGAGGAGTATTTGTTGCAGTCCAGCCTGGACTGTCACGCTGTTGCAGAACTAGATGTTGATGACTGCAAACTCCTGTGGGTGAAGGTGAAGCTGAAGGGTAGACGCACACTTTACGTTTGTGCCTATTACAGACCCAACACAGCAGATGAACCAAGCTTGAGGAGGTTTGATGTGTCACTCCAGAGAGCGACTCAGTCAAAGAATACTTTTCTCCTTATAGGGAGAGATTTCAACTTTCCTAGTTGGAACTGGCAGATACCTGCCTTGAAGCCCAAGTGTCCATACCCGGTCCAACAATCTGACTTTATGGAGATAATTAACAACCATGGTCTGGAACAGATGGTTAAAGAACCCACGAGAGGGGAAAATACTCTCGACACACTCCTCACCAACAGTCATACTCTCATTCTCAAGAATTGAGGTCATCCCTGGGATATCAGACCACTGAATAAAATATTGTGAATTTCAGGTCAGCGCACTAAAAAATAAGCAGGCTGTGCGAGCAATCCCCAATTATGCCAAGGCAGCTTGGGGTAGCCTGAGAAGTGCAACGACAGAGCTGAGCTCTAACATGTATGAGATTCAGGGTAAAGTGACAACAAAGAGCTGTGGATGGTGGATGAAGTTCAAGACAACAATCACTGATGCAGTGAAGAAATACATACCACACAACACCACCAAACATTAGATAAATTCCCCATGGGTCACGGCTGAAATCCGTAGGCTAATACACAAGAGAGACTGCCTGTACAAGCGAATGAAGAAGAATGACTCGGTCGAACTGAAAGCCGAAGTATTGAGGCTCCGAAGAAACATCCTACGCTTATTGTGCAGATCTTACTAGAACTACCTGAACGGCATCTTCTCAGAGGAAAATACTCGGCCAAGGGTGTCAAGAACAAGCACTTCTGGAGCTACGTAAAGCAACAAAAGTCATCAAATACTGAGATGGGACGGCCATTTGACGTCTGAACCAAAAGCACAGGCGGACATTCTAAATCAACAGTTGCAGTCGATCTTTGGTGACGGTAGAGAGTACTCAGATGTTGAGTTTTCTGAAGACCAACATGATGAGCACAGCCTGCCCCGTCATGGAAGATTTCCAGATTTCAGAGCAGGGTGTGCTGGAACTTCAGAAAACCATTAACCCCTGCAAGGCATGTTGTACTTAAAACAATTAACCCCTAAAAGGCATGTGGTCCTGAAAACATTAAACCACGAGTGCTAAAAGATTGTCACTCCAATCTTCAAAAAAGGGGAGCATTACGACCCAGCCAACTACCGCCCGGTATCTCTCACCAGCGTAGTATGCAAACTATTGGAGCACATAATAGTAAGTGCGGTCAGGAATCCTCTTGAAAACCACAATATACTGAATGACTGTCAGCATGGCTTCCGAGTCAATAGATCATGTGAGACCCAACTCCTTGAATTTGCTGAAGAATTGACGACCAATTTGGAGAACAGCAAGAAAACTGATGTGCTTGTATTGGACTTCATAAAGGCATTTGACCGTGTCAATCATAGTTTGCTATTACACAAACTGCAGAGATATGGGATCCAAGGCACTACCAAAACATGGATCTCTAGCTTCCTCAGCGACCGATGCCAGGCTGTAGTGGTAGACGGCACAACCTCCTCCTTTGTCGGTGTTAAGTCACGGGTTCCACAGAGCTCTGTGCTAGGCCCCTGTTTGTTCCTAGCATATATCAATGACGTGCCCGACAAGCTGACCTCCTAAGCAAGACTGTTCGCAGACGAAACGGCGGTGTATAGGACGATCACCAACAATTCTGACAAGGATCAGTTACAAAAGGACCTCCATCGGTTAGCCGAGTGGGAGATGAGCTGGGACATGGAATTTCATCCCGGCAAGTGCCAGACACTGTCATTCTCCAGAAGCAGATCCTCTCTACACCACCCTTACGAATTGCATGGCTATATTCTTGAGCCAGTTCCCTCCGTAAGGTCCAAAGAGAGGTCCGCTGGGACGAGCACCTTAACAATGTGTGCAACCGGGCAAACAAGATCCTGGGGTTCCAAAGGCAAAATCTGAAGATCGGCAACTCAAGCGGGAAAGAAAAAATTTATAAAGCCTTTGTCCTGCCGCTTTTAGAGTACTCATCTTCAGTCTGGGACCCATTCACCCAGAAGAGCATCGACAGGTTGGAAGTGGTCCAGCGACGGGCAGCACGATTTGTCCTGAACCGCTACAGAAACACCCCTAGTGTTGGCAGCATGCTGGCAACACTGGGCTGGTCACCGTTGGAAGAACAACGACGACCATCCAGGCTTTCCATGATGTACAAGATAAAAAGTGGGCTGGTCCGCTGCTCCAGTATAAAACAGAAACTCGTCCATCTCCCTTTAGACAGCGAAGAGGCCACGACAAGCAGTTCCGACTTTTAAAAACAAGAACTCAGTACAGGAGCTCCTCATTCCTGCCAAAGACAATAAGGGATTGGAACAAGCTTCCAAAAGCAACAGTTGAGGCCACGACACTGGACACATTTGCGTCTATTTCCTCCTGTCTTCCAACCCTTAGTTCATAATATAATTGCTGAGTAGCCCTTGAAACCAGTGAAGTATCCCTTTCAAAACCATGCACTTTAACATTGCGAGCACCTCTGAAACATAGGAGCAAGAATTATCAATTCATTGATCGTGGGCCCTCAAAATATAGAAGAAGAATCACTTAATTCACAATTCCTATAATATATTCACATCATCTCCTTTCACATCAAGAACTAACAAAATCTTGATCAACAATCACAGTTTTTTTATCATGTCTTCCGAACTTCAAAACTGTTGCTCCCCCTCATGACCAAATCAAAAACTCCGATTGGCCAGTCCTTACATATTAATCAGAATACTCTGTGATACTTGGCACGGGCAGTAAAGAACAGTAACTCTTTCAATTGTCTCCCATCCAATAACTCTGTCAATTGTCTCCCATCAGTGGTTCAAAGAACATTAACTTTATCGATTGTCTCCCATCGATAGTTCAAAGAACAGTAACTCTATTAATTGTCTCCCATCAGTGGTTTACACATTCATAATTATATGCCTGACAGACATGCAATTATAAAGAAAGTCTTTAATAAGAAATTAATTCTACTTTTTTCCACATTGACATTTATCGCCCAACCCAATTTGATGGAGGATACTCTGATCGTTCTGTGCTGGTAGAGGATAAGCTGGCCATTCTGCGCATGTCAGAATGTTTCCAAAATATCCATTCTCTGGTGTCGCCTGTTTTTTGGTTGGATAATAAACACGTCACAGAATTTCTTTGTCACATTTAACCTATTATATTCTTATTTTTATGTAAGGAGTCATCATGCTGAAATTTGTATGCCAAAAGTTATCACGTTGACGATTTTCGTGTGATCTGTTATCATGAAAGTATTTAAATGGATAAAACACATGTTTTAAAATACCTGAAGTTGTCAATAATCTTATTCGCCTTCCATATTTTAAGAGCAGGTGTCGTATGTGATATTATAAGAACCTGTATCTTATGTGATATTATAAGAACCTCTATCTTATGTGATATTATGGTGCTTGAAGTCACCATTATCTCTGAAGACTGTCTGGCGTCACCATTATCTCCTCAATCTCTCGGAACTCACTAGTTTATCCTCAATCTATGTGATTTCACTATTATCTTCGCAATCTCTTTGACCTCAGCATCAGCAGGGCTGGCAATGACACTAACTGGTGTTTCCAGATATCGGACAACGTACAATCACAAGGAAATAAAACAATGAGATAAGAGGATGAATATTCTAACATTCTTATAATAGTTTTCCTGCATATTATTTCACGAGGCATACTCATTTGACGAAAATTATCATTATAGATTATTTATAAACCTTCTGTAAAAATTTAACCAATGATTTGATCAGCGATTATGTTTTCAGTTTTCAGCCTCTCGAAGTCTTGTTTGTAGGTCGAGTCAGACCTGTAGAAAACTGGAGGCTGTCCCAGGGGTGCAGCCACGGTCACTGTCTGACCACCTCTGTATGCCGTGCCACTCCACAAGTGAATCCAGTCGTATGCTGTGTTAATGATAAAAGGATTGCCTGTTGTTAACATTATTAAGATTGGATGTTGTCTGATAAGATTGAATGCTGTCTGATAAGATTGAATGCTGTCTGATAAGATTGAATGCTGTCTGATAAGATTGAATGTTGTCTGATAAGATTGAATGTTGTCTGATAAGATTGAATGCTGTCTGATAAGATTGAATGCTGTCTGATAAGATTGAATGTTGTCTGATAAGATTGAATGTTGTCTCATAAGATTGAATTTTGTCTGATAAGATTGAATGCTGTCTGATAAGAATGAATGTTGTCTGATAAGATTGAATGCTGTCTGATAAGATTGAATGCTGTCTGATAAGATTGAATGTTGTCTGATAAGATTGAATGTTGTCTCATAAGATTGAATTTTGTCTGATAAGATTGAATGCTGTCTGATAAGAATGAATGTTGTCTGATAAGATTGAATGCTGTCTGATAAGAATGAATGCTGTCTGATAAGAATGAATGCTGTCTGATAAGATTGAATGTTGTCTGACAAGATTGAATGTTGTCTGATAAGATTGAATGTTGTCTGATAAGATTGAATGTTGTCTGATAAGATTGAATGCTGTCTGATAAGCGTGACTGCTGTCTGATAAGAATGAATGCTGTCTGGTAACACTGAATGCTGTCTGATAGAACTAAATGCTGTCTGATAAAAATGAATGCCTTTTGGTTAGCGTGAATGTTGTCTGATAAGGCAAACACAGGGTAGGGATCATGATTACAAGTTGCCGTTAAGGGATATGAGGCGATAGGCTGTGGTGGAAGCCTATGGCCGGTGATTCTAAATATGCAGCCCTGAGAAAGCTGCTCCTAGGCAACCGTTTCGTCCCAGCTACTCCGCGAATTAGTTGCGGGGTGGAAGCCCACTGTAGAATCCCTATTAGAGGGCGTCCGATGCTTCCCCGGGACGGGTGGGGGGAGATATTAGGACGTTAATTTACCGTCCCGGCCCCTAAGAGAGTGGACTGCGGACGCTTGAAACACAGCGTCTTCGGTCGACCAGTATGTCTCCGGGCGGGGAGGGTCTCCATCGGCGAACCCGATCGAGCGGTTGCTGGTGGGGACGCTCCACGCCCGTTGATATCTCTGACGTCCCTCCGCACGGCTTGACGTCGGAGAAACCCGGCGGCTGGCATGTGTGGGTGGGCGCCAGGGAGAGCATAAGGAGCGTAAGCTCGACGGCTCGCTGACGCCATTTCCTAAAGATATATACTAGCCAATCATATGTCCTTTATAGTTATAAGACATGTGACTAGCCAATCATATGTCCTTGTTAGTTATAAGACATGTGACTAGCCAATCATATGTCCTTGTTAGTTATACATTTCTTAACCTTAATTTAAAGCTCACCGAACATAGCCAACATGTACATACTAATTTTTCAACCCTTTTCTCACCCTGAGAGCCACCTGGGAGCACCACTGTCCATTTGTTTATCATTTCTGTGAAGACTGGCGCAACCAGTAGGTCAGGGCCAAACAGGTACTGGCTGTAGGGAGCATCGATGTCTTCATAGATGAGCTTCATCGGTCTTAGCGCCGGAATGCCTTCATTGGCCACTTGATTCACCACAAACTTTCTAAACCCAAAACACAATTTCATAAATTGTCAAAATCAAGTACTGATATAATGAAATGTTAACATAGTCTGAATTAATTGTACATAGCGATGCTCTATTCCAGACTCATGAACAACGGTGCTAAGTCCTGCAATGGTTAGGTCCCGTACTGCTTAGTCCTGCACTGGTTATGTTCTGTACTGGTAAGGGCCTGTACTGGTTATGTTCTGTACTGGTTAGGTCCCGTAATGTTAAGTCCTGTACTGTTTATGTTCTGTACTGGTTAGGGCCTGCACTGGTTAGGTCCCGTACTGGTTATGTTCTGTACTGTTATGTTCTGTACTGGTTAGGTCCTGTACTGGTTAGGTCCCGTACTGGTTAGGTCCCATACTGGTTAGGTCCTGTACCATTAAGTCCTGTACTGGTTATTTTCTGTACTGGTTAGGTCCTGTACTGGTTAGGTCATGTACTGGTTATGTTCTGTACTGGTTAGGTCCTGTACTGGTTATGTTCTGTACTGGTTATGTTCTGTACTGGTTAGGTCCTGTACTGGTTATGTTCTGTACTGGTGAGGTCCAGTTCTGGTTAGGTCCAGTACTGCTTATGTTCTGTAATGGTTATTTTCTGTACTGGTTATGTTCTGTACTGGTTAGGTCCTGTACTGGTTAGCTCCTGTACCGTTAAGTCATGTACTGGTTATGTTCTGTACTTGTTGGCTCCTGTACTGTACCAATAACATCTACCAAGTAAATTATGTACGTCAAGTTAATTTTAAAAATTGTTTATATTTACTTCGCGTTTGTTCTTGTGCTTCTGGCTGTCAAAATCTTCGGACGGCTAATTGACCCACTTCCCGTCAATCTATCGTGCTGAAACGTGGCCCTTAGAATCGTAGCCGACCACAACACATTCTTTAAAATGTTCAACTCCACCACCGCCCCAAACCTCCAAAATATTCCCCCCCCCCTGTTTTGCAAGGGAAGGTGAAGGAAATATGACGTCATTGGTTTCACGAAATAAAATTCCCGATAACTGCGCTAAATGAGAGTTGGTGAAATAAATCAACGGTGTATAAGTGGGTGGGTCTTTAGAATATTAAGATAGTCCAGGGCTGTGAAAAAATGTGCGGATGCCCTCCTTCGGGGTGGGGGGGGGGGGACACTACCGGTAATTGGGATTTTTATAAAGAGCGTTACTTGAATGCATGTTTTGTCAAATGTTCAGCACCCCCCCCCCCCCCCAATTAGCTCGATATTACATTTTATAAAGCATTTTTAGTAAAAAAAAATTGTTTTTTGGGTTGTTTCATTACACTCTATCTCTTAGTGAAAAAAGCTTAACAAATGGGTCATGTGACACCTGCTCCAGAGACTGTATTAGAGTACCTATGATATAATTGTATTTGAAACTTACTAAGCATGAATAGACTTTTTTTTTCTTTCCAAATTTAGAACCAGGACATTTCAAATATTTGGCACCATTGGAATAAAAAGAAATAAAGTAACTATTTGAGATTACACGGAAAGCTATTTTGTCAATAAGACCAGACCTGTTTACTCTTACGATTTTGGCGTACAATGTACGATTTTGAGATGTATACATTATATATACTGTATGTTTATTTTTTTACTATTAAGATAATATATTGAATGATTTTGTGATGATATTGTACGATTTTAAGAGTTTGAGGGTAAATAGGTCTGTAAGACGTTCCTTTTGTCAACAAACACAATGTAAGACGTTCCTTTTGTCAACAAACACAATGTAAGACGTTCTTTTTGTCAACAAACACAATGTAAGACGTTCTTTTTGTCAACAAACACAATGTAAGACGTTCTTTTTGTCAACAAACACAATGTAAGACGTTCTTTTTGTCAACAAACACAATGTAAGACGTTCTTTTTGTCAACAAACACAATGTAAGACGTTCCTTTTGTCAACAAGCACAATGTAAGACGTTCTTTTTGTCAACAAACACAATGTAAGAAGTTCCTTTTGTCAACAAGCACAATGTAAGACGTTCCTTTTGTCAACAAGCACATTTATAGCTGCAGCAATTTCAAAAGTGTTACAATATAAACGTCAAAAATATACATTTTTTTCATGTTGTATGCGAATACATGACAAACCTGTAGTCTTTTAGTAAAGCAAACTGTTTGGCCAATCTGGCAAAAGATGGCGTTGTATCATTGCTGTACCACTGCACATTCGCTTCTGGTTGGTTACCTTGTGGATAAAAACATCATTCAAAAACAAGAGTTGGCTCCCCTAGTATCGCGTGACAGTATTACTCTGAAGATAACTGTTTATTTACCATCAATAAATAAAAACAAGGGACACGACTTCTGTTGTGAAATGTAAGGGAGAAAATTTACCAATAATTGCGAGAGTTGAGAATTTTAACAGAGGATCTTCACTGATGTACAGTAGATGTCCCCAAATCCGTAGACTATTGGTGTCAAACTATTGGTGGCACACTATTGGTGTCAAACTATTGGTGGCACACTATTGGTGGCAAACTATTGGTTGGGCACATTGGTGGCACACTATTGGTGGCACACTGTTGGTGGCGCACTATTGGTGGCGCACTATTGGTGGCGCGTTCTTCTTCGTGTAATTGCAAACTTTATTCTCTTAGAAATCTTCTAATTATCAGTAATTATTCCAGAATTTCGCCATTCCTGATGTAATATCCAAAAGCAAATATTTCTATTACCCTTTTAGAGATTTTCTCCTAAGAATTTTCTTTTAAAAAAAATTAAAGTACATGTAATATTGTCATTGCTAATAAAAAACATGATGGTAAAACAAACTAGCTGTATAGAAACTAAGTACCCTATTGTACAGAACTCAAGTACCTAGAAACTAATTACCCTGCTGCCAGTTCTCAAGTATCTAGCAACTAAGTACCCTGCTATACAGAACTAAAGTAGCTAGAAACTAAGTACCCTGCTGTACAGAACTCAAGTACCTAGAAGCTCAGTATGCTGCTGTACAGAACTAAAGTACCTAGAAACTAAGTACCCTGCTGTACAGAACTCAAGTACCAATAACTAAATATCAAGCTGTACAGTACTTGAGTACCTAGCAACAAAGTATCCTGTAGTCAATGTAGCGCTCACCTTCGTGTGTCCTGAATACAGATGTAAAAACGGCCATCTCTGCCGATCTGAGGAAAAGCTCTTTAGTCCTGACCAGGCCCAACAAAGCGAAGGTCGTGTATCCGCCGATGTCGAAGTGGGTTAAGCCTACACCGCTCATACCCATACTGAGGGAGCCGTAGATTGTGGAGCGCACCCCGTCGGCCAGGGAGAAGTCCACGTTCTGGTCACCGTTCCACGTGAGAGTGGTGTAGTTGCTGATGCCTGGCAAGTGAAAGAAGTAGTCAGTCTTGAGATGCTTGCTTTATTTACGTAGCATTCGTACCTGTACGCAAGATGAACTCATTTATAAGATAAATCGTATTGTGAAAACACAATAAATCATTTTGCTGGTTACATCCACCCTAAACCAAAATGAACACTACACTTTGTACTGTTAGGAAATGAAAATGTGTTTAACTCATGGTTTCATAATATTTCACAAATAAAACCATCACCTTTCCTAAGCATTAGTTTGGTAATTTACTTTTCTTTATAAAATCTTATTTAATATCGTAATTAAAAAAACAACAGAAACTGAATGTCCACCTGGAGGACAACACGACATTCAACATTCATCGTAGTCAGATAAAATATTTCCTTTAAATTTTCAAATTATGATATATGAAATCTCAACAAAATCATATGAGAAAAACGAGGACGTCATTCGAAATACCAAGAATAGAATTTACGATAGTGTATGAGTTATTTACATGGTATGATTGTAGTATGATGAATCGTGACATTTCACATGACATGATCTCATATTAACTGAGTTAGTGACATTTCACATGACATGATCTCGTATTACCTGAGTTAGTGACATTTCACATGACATGACCTCGCATTACCTGAGTTAGTGACATATGACATGAGATGACCTCGTATTACCTGAGTTAGTGACATTTGACATGACATGATCTCTTATTACTTGAGTTAGTGACATCTGCCATGACATGACCTCCTATTACCTGAGTTAGTGACAATGACATGACACGGCCTCGTGTTACCTGAGTTAGTGACATCTGCCATGACATGACCTCGTATTATCTGAGTTCGTGACATATGACATGACCTCGTATTACCTGAGTTCGCGACAATGACATGACATGACATGGCCTCGTGTTACCTGAGTACCCAGCCCTCATGAAGAAGACGATATCTCCCAGTCTCCCAGCATCCTCGACAACTTCTCTGTTGAGTCTGGCCCACAGAACGGGCCACTCATTGTGGGCCTGCAGACCAGACCTGCCGTCAAAGAGTTTGGCGTCCACGGGTAAGTACTCGCCAAAGTCAGCCATCCAGCCACCCAGCCCCAGGTCAATCATATTAGTCTTTATAACTGGGGACAAAGTTTTCATTATCACTGGGGACAAAGTTTTCATTATCACTGGGGACAAAGTTTTCATTATCACTGGGGACAAAGTTTTCATTATCACTGGGGACAAAGTTTTCATTATCACTGGGGACAAAGTTTTCATTATCACAATAATTGAAATTTCGAAAGAAAAAAAAACAACAGCATTCCTAAATACTATGATCCAAACAAGTGGTTCTCAACCTTTCTAACGCCGCGACACTTTAATACAGTTCCTCGTGTTGTGGCTACCCCCAACCACACAGTTATTTTCTTTGCCACGCCATAACTGTAGAGTACATGTGTTTTCCGATGGTTTATGGCGACCCCTGGGAAAGGGTCGTGCGACCCCCAAAGGGGTCACGACCCACAGGTTGAGAACCGCTGATCTAAACGAAAGAATTGAATCGCAACTGATTTCTCCAGCCTCACTTTGAAAAAAATACATAAACTATATTCCCAGTTTTATTAGGAAGCCTTGAATAGCTAACCCGGAAGGGATTTGAAAGTGGACATTTGACTGATTTATTAAGTAAACTTTCGTTTGCTTTATTTAAAAAATGTTTCTAGCAAATTTTAATTAACATTCTGACCAAAGAAGAACTCATCTTTACAAGAACATGGGAGGTCATCCAGTGGCGTAGCGAGCTTAACTCGCGCCCGGGGCACAATACCTTTTTAGCGCCCCCAATACCTTTTTAGCCCCCCCCCCCCATTCGAAAACCATACAATAATATAGTAAAATATACCATTTGGCGCCCCTTTGTGAGTAGCGCCCGGGGCATGATGCCCCCCCTCACTACACCACTGAGGTCATCAGATGTATTTACCATTTTTATACCAAGTGAACGCATTCGGATTGGTCAGGTCCACCGAGGCAAAGACGAGAGTTACAGATCTTTGCAAGTAAATATCACCGGTTGCATTTTTCACGAGATAGCCTTTTGTTGCCGCCTGCAAGACAGACATACAAAAAAAAAAAAAAAAAAAAAATTCCTCGATTAAAATACCAGCGAACATGTTCCTGTATGTAACACTATTATTTCATTATACATTGACGGTACATTCATGAATATCTGCATATATTCTAAGTAATAAATAATGCAGACTGATGAGATGAATAACGGTATGATCTGATGTCATGAATCACCTAAGCGTGATGGTACCTACCTCAGTGTAGAGATGACCATTCTCTCTTAGATAAGGGTTGATGTAGGCCAACACTCGAACACCTTCGCGAGTTAAGTTTTGTATGGCTGAATCTAAACCTGAAGATGTATCTCTTTGATTAAGATTTGTATGGCTGAATCTAAACCTGAAGATGTATCTCTTTGATCTAAGTTTTGTATGGCTGAATCTAAACCTGAAGATGTATCTCTTTGATTAAGTTTTGTATGGCTGAATCTAAACCTGAAGATGTATCTCTTTGATCCAAGTTTTGTATAGCTGAATCTAAACCTGAAGATGTATCTCTTTGATCTAAGTTTTGTATGGGTGAATCTTAACCTGAAGATGTATCTCTTTGATCTAAGTTTTTTATGGCTGAATCTAAACCTGAAGATGTATCTCTTTGATCTAAGTTTTTTATGGCTGAATCTAAACCTGAAGGTGTATTTCTTTGATCTAAGTTTTTTTGGCTGAATCTAAACCTGAAGATGTATCTCTTTGAAATTTTTTATTTTATTGTATCAAGTATGTATACAGTAATGCTCAAAATTAGCAGCTATGAGTCATTTTTAAAGTATTCTTAAATAGGTATCGTCATGAAAGGAACACAATCATATATCATTGATCACTCTTTACACATTTATCTAATCTTCAAAGGAGAAAATGGACAGTTTGAGAATGTACACATGCAAGGAATCGTGTATTAGTGTCCTAATGTCCGTGGATTTTTCATGATTCACATCAAATTAATATTATTGAGTAAAATATTAAGTATCGATATGAACATAATTCAGAACGTCCCTTTCCTTATAATATTTTTATTTATTATATTAAACGTCAAAGAGTTCAAGGTGTTACTCCACCTGTCAAAGTGTTACTCCACCTGTCAAAGTGTTACTCCACCTGTCGAAAAGTTCAAATTGTTGCTCCACCTGACAAAGTCACTGAAAGAGAAATCTGTTTCTAGCATGCAACATTTTAAGCCAAATTAAACGATACAAATAATTGTAAATATATATAATATTCCAGTAATATTCCAATTCTATTCACCAGGGTACCAGGTGGGGTCCCATGTCCAGTCCCAGTTCACCCGCTTGCCAAATGGCACTTCAACTTTTCCAGACCAATCTTGTATCCAGAGAGCCGCCACTGGAATGTGGTTGTTCTTGGCATACTTGTACCTGTCCAACATCTGTTTGGGTGGTTGTGGGGGGGGGGGGGGCACATGAAATAGGAATGTTTAACTTAAAAGTATACATCTGACTTACAAGTATACATCTGACTTACAAGTATACATCTGACTTACAAGTATACATCTGACTTACAAGTATACATCTGACTTACAAGTATACATCTGACTTACAAGTATACATCTGACTTACAAGTATACATCTGACTTACAAGTATACATCTGACTTACAAGTATACATCTGACTTACAAGTATACATCTGACTTACAAGTATACATCTGACTTACAAGTATACATCTGACTTACAAGTATACATCTGACTTACAAGTATACATCTGACTTACAAGTATACATCTGACTGATTTAATAAATTGCACAATGTTTAAAAAAAATAAAGAAGATTTTAAAATAAAACAATGTTCTGATGAATTTTTCTTATTATAGCAAACGCAAGTATGCAAATAGTTGTCAGTAGCGAATGTCTAATTTGATCAAAACGAGTTGTTGGGAATTATTATCTACACACGACTGCACTGTTGTTGAAATGTTTGTGTTGAACCTTACGAGAGATTTCGTTCCTCATTCAAATTCTGAACCCCTATAAAAATACCAGTCACAATAAACTTTCTTCTAGAACAGTGGTTCTCAATCTTTCTAATGCCGCGACCCTTTAATACAGTTCCTCATGTTGTGGCGACCACCAGCCAGAAAATTATTTTCGTTGCAACCTCATAACTGTAGAGTTTATGTTTTTTCGGATGGTCTTAAGCGACCCCTGGTTGAGAACCGCTGTTCTAGAAGTTCAACTATTTTTTAAAAGGAATAATCGCATCCATATTTTAAGATTCTTGGACTTGAGTGGCGAGATTCTGTTGCTGTAATAATGATATGTGTGTATGTCATGTACCCAGTTATTTCCACATAACCATGCTAACATGCAGAGGCATTCTTTGTATTTTGGGGACCCTAGGCATGGAGCGTAGGTAGGGGGCCCCGAAAAGGGGGGTAGGCTCCGGAGCTCCCGCGGAGCTGAGGAGAAAACACCACCCACTACTGCGACACCTCCATTATGCCTACGCCACTGTTTCCTTACTGCTCGCGTGTAACCACTAACCATATTGGTGATTCCGCCCCTAGAGAAAATTTCTACTTTTGAAATATTTGGACTTGCAAGTTGTAAGCTTAAAAAAATCGCCCCGTGGGACCCCCTTGGCAGCGGCGCCCTAGGTGGTCGCCCAGTTTGGCTATGTCTAAGAACGGCTCCGCTAAAGTTTTATTTAAATATTTAAATAAAAATCTTGATTTGATTTCCTAATTTCCAACCGTTTGTGTTCCGCCCTGAAGTCCCAGGATTGCTCCACTTATTATCCAATCAGGAAGAGCTGGCATACGACCAAAGAATGACGTCATTGCCGTGACTACTCCCAGAAGAGTGTCCCCCGAGTTGATGTAGAATTTCCCCGGCAGTCCGAGGACAAAGATTTCATGACACTCTGAGCTTCTGAAAGCGAAAATAATTGCAGTGCAAAGAGTTGAAATCAATGCCAAAGTAATTTATAATCTATCTGACTCCAGTAGCTCACGACAGATATAATGCATTGTGACTTGTATGGGGATTTCCTCGACATATTATACGAATGAACTCTGCAGAGAGGTCTTAAAAGCTGTATTTAAATTTAAAAAAACCCATTCATATCTTTACAATATATGTATTTTTTTGTTGAACTGGGGTATTTGGCAGTTTGATCTTCCAGACTGAATTAGTTGACTACATAACGAAGCTACGGAAGATAACTATTATTTAAATCCTTTAATGAATAGTCAAATATAACTCACAAACATGCATACATATCTCCCATATTGAATTAACAGAAATGTGTTTAAAAACTACACCATAGCGACACATCAAACGAAAGTTGAAAGTTTAAAATTCGTCAAATCGATTTTTCAAATTTGTTGGGTATTGTGTGACTACAGAGGCGTAGCTAAAGTGTTAGGGGTGACAAAATGTGCTTTGATATTATTTTATTGATGAAAATAATGGGTTTGAGAGTTGAAAAAGACAGGGAGGCGCTTTAAAACGAATCTTGTCCCCGGGCGCCAAACCCTCTAGCTACGCCATTGCGTGCCTACCTGAAATCCAAGACGGCATAATTGGGTCCATCGTGGTGCAGGGAGTAACCCCTGGATGAGACGAATGTTGGTTGGGGGAAGTAAGTAGTGTGGTAATCTCCCCCTGCCCTGGACTGGGTGTCAGCAGCAAATGTCACCTGGGTACTCTTGTTACGTCCAACACCTGGAAAATTAAACTCTATTTGAAATCTCTTATATCTATTTCGCTTCTGGTGCGTCCTGCTTCCTCTTCAAAACCGCCCCCAAAGCTCCAAATGTTTTAAATTGATAGTACGCCCCCAAAACTCCAAATGACGGGTTTTTATGCAACGTCATCTCTATTCCGGGACCCGGCAACTGCCTGATGCTATCAGTGGGTTATTTCTTGACACAAACGGTTAACGAAGGCAGTGCACTCTCACCACGACATAGAGAGGTAGATTCCGTTGCATATTTTCTCAAAATACCCGGACACGGTGTAAAAAAACTGCACTCGGTTAAACCTTAGTACTTGATACACGTCAGCTCAGTAATGTTGTCACGTCAGCTCAGTACTGTTGTCACGTCACCTCGGTACTGTTGTCACGTCACATTGGTACTGTTGTCACGTCACCTCGGTACTGTTGTCACGTCACCTCAGTACTGTTGTCACGTCACCTCGGTACTGTTGTCACGTCACCTCAGTACTGTTGTCACACCACCTCGGTATTGTTGTCACGTCACCACGGTACTGTTGTCTCGTCTGCTCGGTACTGTTGTCACGTCAACAAAAATTAAATTTTGACAAACTGATGTTTGGTCCACGAGCACTAGAGCCGCCCTGTCCAGTGTAGCAGGTCGGGGGGGGGGGGGTCGTTAAAAAAGTGCATGGTGCGCAGGCTGCTTCGCGGAAAGAAGACGGCAAAAGTCTAGGTTCACCCCGAACAGTACTAATCCTAGAGACGCCCCTGCGTGCGGACTATAAATACCATTTCTTAAAGAAATATTGGTAAAATATACATATATGTGTGATGACTTCTGAACGATTTGTTTTAATGACAATGACAGAATACCACGACAGAATACAACGACAGAATACCACGACAGAATACAACGACAGAATACCACGACAGAATACCACGACAGAATACCACGACAGAATACAACGACAGAATACAACGATCAGAATACAACGACAGAATACAACGACAGAATACAACGACAGAATACAACGACAGAATACAACGACAGAATACAACGACAGAATACAACGACAGAATACAACGACAGAATACAACAACAGAATACAACGACAGAATACAATGACAGAATACAACGACAGAATACAACGACAGAATACAACGACAGAATACAACGACAGAAAACAGTGACAATATTTTAGACACCCTCAAGGTACCCTCATGCACACTCAGACACCCTTATAGAACACTTATAACTCCCTCATAGAACACACATAGGCACGTCATAGACTCTCTCATAGACACCCTAATAGACACCCTCATGGACATCCTCATAGAAACCCTAATAGACACATTCATAGACATAATCATAGACATCCACATAGACACAATCGTATACATCCTCATAGACAGACTCATAGAACACTCATAGAAATCCTCATAGACACACTCATAGAACACTCATAGACATCATCATAGACACACTCATAGAACACTCATATATACACTCATAGACACACTGATAGACACACTCATAGACACACCCATAGACACATCCATAAACACATTCATAGACACACTCATAAAAATATTCATAGAAAATTCATAGACATCCTCATAGACACACTCATAGAGCACTCATAGATACACTCATAGACATCATTATAGACACACTCATAGACACTCTCATAGACACCATAGTTGACACACTCATGAACACCCTGATAGACACCCTTCAAGACACACTAATAGAACACTCACATTATCCCTTATAGACACTCTCATAGACACCCTCATATAAACCCTTATAGACACCCCCATAGACACCCTCATAGACAACCTTATAGACAAACTAATAGACATCATCATAGACACACTCATAGACATCGTCATAGACACACTCATAGACATCCTTAGAAACACACTCATATAACACTCATAGACATCCTTATAAACACACTCATAGACATCCTCATAGACACACTCATAGAACACTCATAGACATCCTCATAGACACACTTATATACTCACTCATATACACACTCATAGACACACTCATAGACACACTCATAGACATCCTCATAGACAGACTCATAGAAAGCTCATAGAAATCCTCATATACACACTCATAGAACACTTATAGACATCCTTACAGACACACTTATAGAAACACACATAGACATACTCATAGACCTACTCATAGAAAGCTCATAGACATCCTCATAGACACACTCATAGAACACTTATAGATACACTCATAGACACACTCATAGACACACTCATAGACACACTCATAGACACACTCATAGAACACTCATAGACATAATCATAGACAGACTCATAGACATCCTCATAGACACACTCATAGACATCCTCATAGACATCCTGATAGACACACTCATAGACATCCCCATAGACACACTCATAGACACACTCATAGTTTGTTAACGAACTGATCAGAAAGTACTGCTACCAGTCAGGAGTCAGCGAGTTTGTTAACGAACTGATCAGAAAGTACTGCTACCAGTCAGGAGTCAGCGAGTTTGTTAACGAACTGATCAGAAAGTACTGCTACCAGTCAGGAGTCAGCGAGTTTGTTAACGAACTGATCAGAAAGTACTGCTACCAGTCAGGAGTCAGCGAGTTTGTTAACGAACTGATCAGAAAGTACTGCTACCAGTCAGGAGTCAGCGAGTTTGTTAACGAACTGATCAGAAAGTACTGCTACCAGTCAGGAGTCAGCGAGTTTGTTAACGAACTGATCAGAAAGTACTGCTACCAGTCAGGAGTCAGCGAGTTTGTTAACGAACTGATCAGAAAGTACTGCTACCAGTCAGGAGTCAGCGAGTTTGTTAACGAACTGATCAGAAAGTACTGCTACCAGTCAGGAGTCAGCGAGTTTGTTAACGAACTGATCAGAAAGTACTGCTACCAGTCAGGAGTCAGCGAGTTTGTTAACGAACTGATCAGAAAGTACTGCTACCAGTCAGGAGTCAGCGAGTTTGTTAACGAACTGATCAGAAAGTACTGCTACCAGTCAGGAGTCAGCGAGTTTGTTAACGAACTGATCAGAAAGTACTGCTACCAGTCAGGAGTCAGCGAGTTTGTTAACGAACTGATCAGAAAGTACTGCTACCAGTCAGGAGTCAGCGAGTTTGTTAACGAACTGATCAGAAAGTACTGCTACCAGTCAGGAGTCAGCGAGTTTGTTAACGAACTGATCAGAAAGTACTGCTACCAGTCAGGAGTCAGCGAGTTTGTTAACGAACTGATCAGAAAGTACTGCTACCAGTCAGGAGTCAGCGAGTTTGTTAACGAACTGATCAGAAAGTACTGCTACCAGTCAGGAGTCAGCGAGTTTGTTAACGAACTGATCAGAAAGTACTGCTACCAGTCAGGAGTCAGCGAGTTTGTTAACGAACTGATCAGAAAGTACTGCTACCAGTCAGGAGTCAGCGAGTTTGTTAACGAACTGATCAGAAAGTACTGCTACCAGTTAAAAGTCAATAAAAGTAGGTGCAATAAAAAATAGCGCTTTACGGACCCCGCTGACACTATTTCTACGTCATGCGCATCATATCAGCAAGACGTAGAATGGAGGAATGTCAGTCATATGATTTTCCAGTCTTTAAAAAAATTAATTTAATGATTGAGTTCTTGCATAATTATCGTTGATGTGAATCATTTGATATCAAAAGATTTCTTGATACTGCCAGAGCCCGAAGCCATCAAAACATGTTCATGATTCCTCAAGCCAACATTTTGAGGTCTATTTTTAGACGGAGAATCATCATCATCATCATCAGGTCCCGTAGTCATTCGACCGTTGGGGCGCCACAGATGACATGTACACTATTCTTCTCCATTTCTCTCGGTCTTCTGCCCTACGCATAGCATCGCCTAGTTTTAATGCCGTCCACTCTTTGATGTTATCTTCCCATCTTTTTCTTTGTCTTCCTCTTCTTCTTCCTCCTCTAATAGTGCCCTGCAAGATTTCTTTGGCGAGCCCTTGTTTTCTGGTCACGTGGCCATACCACTCAAGTTTGCGCTTTTTAACAGACGCCAGGAGGTCATCATATTACCCAATTGCTAGACGAATCCTTTCTTTTATTTGCTCATTTGTGATGTCCAATCATAAATGACCGACGGGGCTTAACACCCAACAACCTCGCCAGTTACGCAGGAGAATACTGAATGAAAAAATGTTACATTTGTGATATTCCCGTACATTGGGTTGTGCACCAATTGGCACATTAAAAAAATAAACACATTCCTTTTCAATTTCAAAGCAAAAAGAAAAAAATAAATTAAAAAATGTTCTTTCCAAGCAATCAGATTTAAGTTGAGAATCATGCCGGCTTCGACCCGAACGGATTAAAATATTAACCGTATTAACACGCTACAGCAGCTTCAATCTCAACAACAGGTTTTGTCTTCCCTGTGTTTCAACGTATCTTCCCAAATCTACATATAGATTGGCCCAAGCATTGCTGTGCATATCTTCCCAAATCTACATAGAGATTGGCCCAAGCACTGTTGTGTTGCGTTGTGTTTTACATTGAAACTAGAAGAGAGTCCCTGATTCCAATCAAAGGGTGCCGTCCAATTGGTTCCAGTCCAAGTATTCCGTGTGAACTAAAGCTAGACTACAATATATTTTTTTAAGCATCTGATTATTTTAAATGGTAACTTTTGAAACCGTTTCACCGACTTTGAGCGAGTTCAGAAATGGCCAACGCTATTCCCTTTGTGAACCAACGACTCAAACATAAAAAGGTACACTAATTTAATTATATCAATCTTTAAAAACTAATAACACTACCAAGAGAAGCGTAACTGGCGAGGTTGTTGGGTGTTAAGCCCCGTCGGTCATTTATGATTGGACAGAACTATGACTATAGAACTATGACTATACAATAAGACTATAGAACTATGACTATAAAACTATGAATATAGAACTATGACTATAAAACTATGACTATAGAACTATGACTATAGAATTATGACTATAGAACTATGACTATATAATTTTGAAGAGAGAACAATGACTATAGAACTATGACTATAGAACTATGACTATAGAACTATGACTATATAATTTTGAATAGAGAACTATAACTATAGAACTATGACTATAGAACTATGATTAAAGAACTATGACTATAAAAATATTACTATAGAACTATGACTAAAGAACTATGACTATAGAATTATGACTATAGAATTATGAATAGAGAACTATGACTATAGAACTATGACTATAGAACTATGACTATAGAATTATGACCATAGAAAATGACTATAGAATTATGACTAAAGAACTATGACTAAAGATCTATGACTATAGAACTATGGCTATAGAGCCAAGACTATAAAACTATGACTATAGAACTATGGCTATAGCGCTAAAAAATAAGACTGATTAATTAGATAACTAAAGAAGGAAGTCTACGTCAGACTCTTCAATAATAAAGACGTCAACAAAGAGATAACAATTTGAAGCCCAAAGATGAATTCAATATTTCCAAATGTGAAGTGAACAACTTTATGACGTAGGAAATGTCTCAGTCCCATTGACCTTATTCGACTTTCACTTTTTCATTTGGATAAGCAATTTATTTTAAACAAGCTTTGTGAAATTATTGTTCAAATATTTGTCCTAGATGGCCAAATGAATAATCCATGGTTTTTTGTTTTATCGTTTTTTTTTTGTTTGTTATTTCTTAGATTGTCATGTTTGGCAAGAGTTACTCCCCCGAGACCCAAATGGTCAAAGAAATCCTGAAACAGTACCATCATCAACTGACCGACAAATGGTGGACCTATGTGGACATAGAGAAACGATCTGACTGCTCCAATGTAAGTCTTTGACCTCTCAAATGCATGTCTTTGTCTGCTCCAATGTAAGTCTTTGACTGCTCCAATCTATGTCTTTGACTGGTCCAATGAAAGTCTTTGACTGCTCCAATGTATGTTTTTGACTGCTCTAAGGTAAGTCTTTGACCTCTCAAATGTATGTCTTTGACTGCTCCAATGTAAGTCTTTGAATGCTCCAATGTAAGTCTTTGACTGCTCCAATGTAAGTCTTTGACTGCTCCAATGTAAGTCTTTGACTGCTCCAATGTAAGTCTTTGACTGCTCCAATCTAAGTCTTTGACTGTCCCAATCTAAGTCTTCATTACTGTTAGTCGGATAAGCAGAATCAGATCATTTTAGCTATATGTTTTGACTTTCGGACTGTGGCGCCTACGATACAGACCAGAGTTGACGTAAAAGTTGATTAGGCATTGACTCTACAGTGAATAGTAAAAAATTTGGATGATAATGTTTGTTTATATGGTGTAATTAGATAGCAATATTGATCGGGCAAAAGTAGGTCAACTAAAATACAAGGCTCACGAATGTGTGTATATTCCCATCTTTTAAAGTGTGTTTGTTTTCCAAACATTTTCTGTCAAAACTAATTTTTAATAAAAATTTATTTCATTCTAAATTTCCGGTAGCTACAAAAATAAAATTTTACACATTATTTCCCATGCTCCATTTCTATGTTAAAGTACTTTACGTTGACTTGATAGGTTGAGGACTACCTGCTGCTGTTATCCGGGCTCAACTCAAGACAAGTTCCACTTCTCTTCGTCCGCGGCAGAATCATAGGCGGCTATTATGAAATCATGCGACTTCACAAAGAAGATCGACTGCACCGGCTGTTCACCAGGTTTTCCCTGGAGAGCGACAGCGAAGACGAGGACGAGGACGTGCGCCAATGCCGACTGCGCAAGCACGAGGTCATCGTCCGCGTGGAAGAACTTGACGAGACAGAGGTCGTTGTCAAGGTCGCCGATTGGCTGGAGCAGGAACCCGCCAACATAGTGGACTACGACGCTTTCAGCAGTACAGGCGAGCTGAGGTCCCCGCCCTCGGAGCTGGCCGACATCAACAGGCTCTCCATCAAGCGGCTGATCGAGGAGAAGTACACCAAGCCGAGGAAGAGGGACGACGAGACGGACCCCGAGTGGATGTATGTGGGGGGCACGCAGATGCACCAGACGTCGGTGGTGAGGCTAGGGTCCAAGACGAGCTTCATCATGAAGAGGAACTCGCCACCCAACCTGAGCATTGACAACCAGGCGAGGCTAGATGCGCTAGCCTCCGTGTCCTATGCCGGGACTCCGACCGTCACAAATATGTCAGAGGATGGCGATGAGGTCCTAACACAGATAGATCCCAAAAGTCCTGGTCGAGTTTCTTTTGAAAACAATGTGTGATATCTTATTGGCAATGCGTGATACTTTATAACTAAGCATGATACCTTCACAGAACTTATTACCACCTATAAGATGTTTTGATCAAAATATCTGGGTAACTGGTAGATATTATGTTTTTATTTTATTTTTAATTTAGAAAATATGATTTGTTTTCAAGCGTTTATTACTAGTTATAATTATCATATTTCCCACAATTACTGAATAATCATTTATAATTACCATATTTTATTGGGTAATCCATCATATTTCCAAGGTTGGACTGGCTAATCTCTCATGTTTCCTTGACTGATCTCAAAAGACTAAAGTTTGTGTCCCAGACTAATACTAGGTAATGTTTGAGCAAGATTTCTGCGCTAAGCTACATGGTAACGCAATTTAGGATGTTAGGAAATAATGGATCAAGGTATGTGGATGCTTCAAGTAGTGGATCAAAGTATGTGGAAGCTTGAAGTAGTGGATCAAGGTATGGGGATACTTGAAGTAGTGGATCAAGGTATGTGGATGCTTCAAGTAGTGGATCAAGGTATGTGGAAGCTTGAAGTAGTGGATCAAGGTATGGGGATACTTGAAGTAGTGGATCAAGGTATGTGGATGCTTCAAGTAGTGGATCAAGGTAAGTGGAAGCTTGAAGTAGTGGATCAAGGTATGTGGATACTTGAAGTAGTGGATCAAGGTATGTGGAAGCTTGAAGTAGTGGATCTAGGTTTGTGGAAGCTTGAAATAGAAGGACACGATAATAAAAGTAGAACGTTTTGGCTAAGAACCTTCCTCATCAGACAGGACAAATGAAGAAACCGCTAGAAATATAACGTATGTACACATCTTAAGTGATCGCCGTATTCATGTATTGCTGGAAGTTTTGTTTTATAAAAAGAATACAATGAAGAAGAAGAACACAATCCCAACGTCTTTTCTACAACTGAGCTATTTATCGTCCTAATGGCTATCATTTAGTATTGATTGATAACCTGCTTCAATATCATTCTTAATGCAGCGATTCAATTTAAGGACATGCTATTTGTGCCAGACATTCTGTGTTGAGAACGATGCACCTTTGAACGTTCGCTTAACTTCGTACCTTTTTTTGACTCTGTAGGACATTTTCTATGAGATTGTAGAACGTGTTCACTGGTTAAGACGCGGCTTATTGCACTCTCAAAACTTTGTTGCGTGCAATAAGATTTTAGTGTGTTCATCATATGAACGCTTCTAAAAGAGCTCAAATCAGATATTAGAAAAATACTTTACGAAGGCCACCCAATGACGCATGAAAGATATGGGGGGGGGGGGGGAGGGAGGGCGGAGTAGGCGGCCCGTCCCCATCTGCACTTTTTTTCTACATTTTTCAGTATTTTCAGCCAACTTCAGATTTGTTTGCTTGTTTGTTTTTTTCTTGGGCGTGGCAAGTGATTTTCCGACAGGGGTGGCACTAATCCTGGCAACGCCTCTGATGCCACGCATCGTTTAAAGAAAAATTAACTATTGAAGACTTAGATATCTAAAACTCTTTAAATGATGCGGTGTCGCTTGGTTCAATTAATCAGCTTATTCTTGATTCATTATATAAAAAAAATCATTTGTATTTTGACTGCATATAACATGTGACATATATACTGTGAAGTTTTAATATAAAGAGAGACGTGCAAATTCTTATTCTTAGAATGACTATAATGAAGTTGAGAGGTGGGCGTTGAGGTTCCGTGTATGGTCCAAAGGTGGCGGTGGCTAAAATCTTCTCTAGAACCCCTGGTGTTATCAATAAATACAGGTAAATTAGTAAATGAGAAAAACGTCACATATGACGCAGACAACGAGGGAGAGGAGGGAGGGGGATACATACCTTATCTCTGTTACATTATATGGATAAATATTATTGGAAAGGGCAGTTTGGTAAAAGCCAGGTGGATGATGCACAATTCAATTTTTTTTCTTCCGTGCAAATGTTCAGGTTTGAATGGATCGAATTAAACAGTAGCGCCAGTCCCAGTTACCTTCCCGGGGTTCCGGTCGACAAGTCTGTGGTGGCTTGCCGATTTGGAAGCGTTGGCCACCGACCCCCTCGACGTTAACCCGGGAAACATCTCCACCATTGCGTGTCCCGCTTGGCAGACAAGGGCATGCATGGTAACTGCTGGAATAGACAGCTCCTACAGGGCTGCCACCTGTGATACTTCACAGGTGGAAGAAAAGGCAGATACAGGGTAGGGATCATGATTACAAGTTGCCGTTAAGAGATATGAGGCGAGAGGCTGTGGTGGAAGCCTATGGACGATGATTCTAAATACGCAGCCCTGAGAAAGCTGCTCCTAGGCAACCGTTTCGTCCCATCTACTTCGCGAATTAGTTGCGAGGTGGAAGCCCACTGTAGAATCCCTCTTAGAGGGCGTCCGATGCTCCCCCGGGACGGGTGGGGGGAGATATTAGGACGTTAATTTACCGTCCCGGCCCCTAGGAGAGTGGACTGCGGACGTTCTAAACGCAGCATCTTCGGTCGACCAGACGTCTCCGGGCGGGGGAGGGTCTCCGTTGGCAAACCCGATCGAACGTTTGCTGGTGGGGACGGTCCACGCCCGGGGATGTCTCTGGCGTGCCCCCGCATGGTTGGGCGTCATTGAAACCCGGCGCCTGGCTGGTGTGGGGGAGCGCCAGGGAGGGCATAAGGAGCTTTAAGCTCGACGGCCTGCTGACGCCATTTCCTAAAGTGATATTTCAGTAGCCCCAGTCTTGCATAGATCGAATTAAACACTAGCCCCAGTCTTGCACAGATCGAATTAAACACTAGCCCCAGTCTTGCATAGATCGAATTAAACACTAGCCCTAGTCTTGCATAGATCGAATTAAACATTAAACACTAGCCCCAGTTTTGCATTGATCGAATTAAACAATGGCACCAGTCTTGCATTAGTCGAATCTAACAATATTCTATTCTTGCATAGCAAAGCATATTATACTTCTCTTATAGTCCCACTAAACCAGGGGTTTTCAATCTGCCTAATGCCGCGACCATTTGATATACTTCTCATGTTGTGGTGACCCCGAACCATAAAATTATTTTCTTTGACACTTCATAAATATGGTCTTTGTCGATGATTTTAGGCGACCCCTGTATAAGGGTCGTTCGACCCCTGTATAAGGGTTGTTCGACCCCAAAGTGGTCGCGACCCACAAGTTGATAGCCCCTTCACTAACCAATAAAGATGGCTATTTATCTGCATACCTAGCTCCTACCTTGTTCCCGAACCCACACAGGAAACACATTTTCTCTGCCCTGGTCCCTGTGCCGGAGATTAAAGTAAGAAAACTGTTCACCGCCTCCATAAACTTCTTCGCCATCTTCTGCCTTCAACCTCAGCCAAATGCGATCGAAATCTGAACTGTTGTCTTCAAAGTCAATGACAAGAGGCTGACTTTTCTCTGACTGGAGGCGCAATGCTACCTGTGAATTGGAATAAAAAGTTTGACTTATGTGCTATGGTGCTTTAAGGTAGCTTTTTCCTACTGCCGTGAAAAACTGGTTAATAAACGACACCTCTTGTGGTGTGGTAGGAAGCTTAACAAGCCTGGGGAGGCCGCCGGGGGGGGGGGTGCGCTGTACGAAACACAAACGTCCTTGACATGAAGGCTGAAGAACTGTAGCCTTCGACGATCCCCGCGAAAAGGACAGCAGTGACCCCCGACTCTAGAACTGGACTCTATAAGCAACTCGTCGATATTCAGATAGAATGGACAACAGCTACTCTCGAAGAGGGATCGATCACGACACATGACGTCATTAATGATCTTTTCCGAAAATGTTATGTAAAAGCGCAGGCGTTCGTACAAAATGACCTTGGTGAAACTGTAAGATCTTCTTGTGTGTGTTGTACTGTCACTGACTTTGTTATCTGCCTTTGTTTTAAGATCTTGTGTGTGTGTACTGTCACTGACTTTGTTATCTGCCTTTGTTTTAAGATCTTGTGTGTGTGTACTGTCACTGACTTTGTTATCTGCCTTTGTTTTAAGATCTTGTGTGTGTGTACTGTCACTGACTTTGTTATCTGCCTTTGTTTTAAGATCTTCTTGTGTGTGTGTACTGTCACTGACTTTGTTATCTGCCTTTGTTTTAAGATCTTGTGTGTGTGTACTGTCACTGACTTTGTTATCTGCCTTTGTTTTAAGATCTTGTGTGTGTGTACTGTCACTGACTTTGTTATCTGCCTTTGTTTTAAGATCTTGTGTGTGTGTACTGTCACTGACTTTGTTATCTGCCTTTGTTTTAAGATCTTCTTGTGTGTGTGTACTGTCACTGACTTTGTTATCTGCCTTTGTTTTAAGATCTTGTGTGTGTGTACTGTCACTGACTTTGTTATCTGCCTTTGTTTTAAGATCTTGTGTGTGTGTACTGTCACTGACTTTGTTATCTGCCTTTGTTTTAAGATCTTGTGTGTGTACTGTCACTGACTTTGTTATCTGCCTTTGTTTTAAGATCTTCTTGTGTGTCTACTGTCACTGACTTTGTTATCTGCCTTTGTTTTAAGATCTTGTGTGTGTGTACTGTCACTGACTTTGTTATCTGCCTTTGTTTTAAGATCTTGTGTGTGTGTACTGTCACTGACTTTGTTATCTGCCTTTGTTTTAAGATCTTGTGTGTGTGTACTGTCACTGACTTTGTTATCTGCCTTTGTTTTAAGATCTTGTGTTTGTAATGTCTTGATTTGTTCTTTTAGAGCATTCTAAAAAGATATGGTTTAAAAATGAGTCAAGATTTTAAACTTTTGCTGGCTTGCAGTTTGCAGCACCCAACATTCTTTATCTAAAATCCCTAAGGCGCAAAATAAACATTGGCATTTGTTCAAGTACTACACTGGTAGTAATATCTCTTTCCCACTTGAAAACCGCTGCGACACTTGTAATCAATTTTAGGAGTCCACCTGAACTATAGGCCATATTTATACAGGTAACCTAGTTATTTACAACTGGTGTGTACATAAAACAAATAACTCTATTGTTCTATTATTAGCAATGGTTTTCTGAACTATTAACTGTAACTGCAATGTAGTTATTCTTTATTAAAATGAAACGATCTACCAAAGATGTTAACCATATTTTTTTTTTGGTTCAAACAAATTTTCTTTTGTAGATTTAACGTTTGTGTTTATTGGAGTGTTCAATGTTAAAGCGTTACACGCATTTCATTCTGCTGTAGCAGGACATTTATCTGATGCCTTTAAACGATTACTGACCTTTTTTAAAATGAATAGTTAGCACTTAATCTAAATGTACATAAGACTATTAAGACACGATACAATGATATTGAACAGCCATGTCTTCTGTTTGATTAAATGAAGAGTTTTGACCCCGTTCTGTTTATTCAAAGGAAACTTGAGATGTACTTATGTTAGAATGAAGCTGAACCCGAGGGCCGGCGGTTCAAGAGAGAAAATCCTTTGTAAATGATACAAAAATGTAACAAAGAATGTCTTAGTTTAGTGACAGTTAAAAATAGCTCCGTGTCTATCATTGTATGCGTGATGTATATGTGTGTGACTGTCATGTATGTGTGGTGTGTGTGTGTTTGTCGTGCATATGTGTTGTGTTATGTTCCAGGATGTGGTGTGTGTGACCGTCATGTATGTGTGTGGTGTGTGTGAATGTCGTGTAAATGTGAGGTTGTCGTGTTTTTGTTTGTTGGGGTTGCTTTGTCAATAAACGACCAAGATTTCTTCCAATTGAGTTCCAACTAATCAAGATATCTAGCAGTTGTTCTATTGAAGCATTCCAATTGAGTTCCAACTAATCAAGATATCTAGCGGTAGTTCTATTGAAGTATTCAATTTACAACTATTTGATGTTTTGAACCCAGAAGCACCGATTTGTTGAAGGATATATAACTTTGTATTTTTTAAGTTTTAAAAGTTAACTCACTAAATGAAACTATGTTAAAGTCCGTCAACCCTTACATACTTACTTAAAATACCAATATACTATCAGTAGCTGGGATACCATTAAATTATCCACCATTTTTACGGACGGGAAAATAAAATCTAAAATGGAGTTAAAATTCTAGGATGAAAACTCACGAACGTGTCTCCTCTGCTCAGCCGTATGGTACAGGAAGTCTGGCCACAATTAATGGAATAATTGCTCAAAGGCAACCTGGCACTGATGTAGTCCTCGATGAAAAAATTCCCAGAATCCTCGGAGAAAGTTGTCAGACCAGTCCCAACAAATAAAATGGGAGATGAAGTTGTATGTTGGAACAGCTGTGTCAGGCAAGACACACGTGTCATTAATCGAATACATTTCCTTTTTTTAAAAAATGAATTTTAAAAGGCAACAAATCAGAAAATTGTTACGCACACATAAGAAAAAAGAGGACCCCGACCACATTAAAATGCACACATTATTTGAAGATCTTGATATGACGTTCTTAAGAAAAAGTGATCAAATTAGAATATTTTTTTTAAAAAATTGAAAAATGAAACTAGAAAGTAAAGTGTCAAAATATGAAATAGCAAAGAAACATCTATGAAAAAAAATAGTTTTGACAAACGTTAACAATCGTCAAATTTGTTGACCACATTCCATTCATTCAACCTCAAACTGCAAGGAATTCACTCACCTGAAGTTTTCCCAAAGATACAAAGAAACCTTGACCTTGGTTGTCTGTGACATTGAACTGAAGGCCGTGCGTTAAACGACCCAAGCCTTGTAACTGGAGGAGGGCAACCACTATCAGAAATCTGGTCAATTGGTTTGTTAGAAAAACATCAAAAAGCCATTTAGAAATAGTATCTAGGCAGTCGGGACCAGGCATAAATTAATGGGATGATTTGGACTGTGTTTGTTTTATCTAGGCAGTGGGGACCAGGCATAAATTAATGGGATGATTTGGACTGTGTTTGTTTTATCTAGGCAGTGAGGACCAGGCATAAATTAATGGGATGATTTGGACTGTGTTTGTTTTATCTAGGCAGTGAGGATCAGGCATAAATTAATGGGATGATTTGGACTGTGTTTTATCTAGGCAGTGGGGACCAGGCATAAATTAATGGGATGATTTGGACTGTGTTTGTTTTATCTAGGCAGTGGGGACCAGACATAAATTAATGGGATGATTTGGACTGTGTTTTTTTATCTAGGCAGTGAGGACCAGGCATAAATTAATGGGATGATTTGGACTGTGTTTTATCTAGGCAGTGAGGACCAGGCATAAATTAATGGGATGATTTGGACTGTGTTTGTTTTATCTAGGCAGTGGGGACCAGGCATAAATTAATGGGATGATTTGGACTGTGTTTGTTTTATCTAGGCAGTGAGGACCAGGCATAAATTAATGGGATGATTTGGACTGTGTTTGTTTTATCTAGGCAGTGAGGACCAGGCATAAATTAATGGGATGATTTGGACTGTGTTTTATCTAGGCAGTGGGGACCAGGCATAAATTAATGGGATGATTTGGACTGTGTTTTATCTAGGCAGCGAGGACCAGGCATAAATTAATGAGATCATATGGACTGTGTTTGTTTTATTTCCAATCCTTTGTTCTATTTCAATATTGTGTGTAATTTTATCCACTTCCTTGCACGACCTTATGGTTATTGTTACAATATATATTATAATCAGCGTGTCTCATATTGTTGAGATTATCGATTTATTTAGATTACGACAGGTTACAATAAGTAGTAAATTAGTTCTAGATAAAGGATGTGCGATTGTCAGCTTTCAGTAATAAACAGGTAACAAACAAAAGTTCTAGTTAATGTGCTGTGCCATTTTCAGCCATTGTCAGCCATTTTCAGCCATCCGTAATGAACAGGTAACAAACAAAAGCTAAGAGACACCATGTTTTGTTTGTTCATCTATTGTAATAATATATCAATATGTTCTCGAAGAGGATAACAACAGAATTGCGTGTAAAAAAAAAAAGTAACGTGGGTGCACTTTGAACTGTAAGAAAGATCCACTGTAAGAAAGTTCCACTGTAATAAAGATCCATTGTAAGAAAGATCCAGTTTTATGTGTGAATTAATAATTAATTTACTTCTCTAACATCTTCAAATAATAGAAAAAATTGTTTTTTAAAATCTTTAAAAAAATTTTTTCTCTCGAAGACATGTTTAAACGCGCTAAATAGTTAACAAATAATTGTCTTAAAATTGGGTAAAATTCATTAAGAAAGAAACTCTGTGCAGTAGGGCAGTAAGGCAGTAGGGCAGTAAGGCAGTAGGGCAGTAAGGCAGTAGGGCAGTAGGGCAGTAGGGCAGTAGGGAAGTAGGGCAGTAGGGCAGTAGGGCAGTAAGGCAGTAGGTCAGTAAGGCAGTAGGGCAGTAGGGCAGTAGGGCAGTAAGGCAGTAGGGCAGTAAGGCAGTAGGGTAGTAAGGCAGTAAGGCAGTAGGGCAGTAAGGCAGTAGGGCAGTAAGGCAGTAGGGCAGTAGGGCAGTAAGGCAGTAAGGCAGTAGGGCAGTAAGGCAGTAGGGTAGTAAGGCAGTAAGGCAGTAGGGCAGTAAGGCAGTAGGGCAGTAAGGCAGTAGGGCAGTAGGGCAGTAGGGCAGTAAGGCAGTAGGGCAGTAAGGCAGTAGGGCAGTAAGGCAGTAGGGCAGTAGGGCAGTAAGGCAGTAGGGCAGTAAGGCAGTAGGGCAGTAGGGCAGTAAGGCAGTAGGGCAGTAAGGCAGTAAGGCAGTAGGGCAGTAAGGCTGTAGGGCAGTAAGGTAGTAAGGCAGTAGGGCAGTAAGGCAGTAGGGCAGTAAGGCAGTAGGGCAGTAAGGCAGTAGGGCAGTAAGGCAGTAGGGCAGTAGGGCAGTAGGGCAGTAGGGCAGTAGGGCATTAGGGTAGTAAGGCAGTAGGGCAGTAAGGCAGTAGGGCAGTAAGGCAGTAGGGCAGTAGGGCAGTAAGGCAGTAGGGCAGTAAGGCAGTAGGGCAGTAAGGCAATAGGGCAGTAAGGCAGTAGGGCAGTAAGGCAGTAGGGCAGTAGGGCAGTAAGGCAGTAGGGCAGTAGGGCAGTAGGGCAGTAAGGCAGTAGGGCAGTAAGGCAGTAGGGCAGTAAGGTAGTAGGGCAGTAAGGCAGTAGGGCAGTAGGGCAGTAGGGTAGTAGGGCAGTAAGGCAGTAGGGCAGTAAGGCAGTAGGGCAGTAAGGCAGTAGGGCAGTAGGGCAGTAGGGTAGTAGGGCAGTAAGGCAGTAGGGCAGTAAGGCAGTAAGGCAGTAGGGCAGTAGGGCAGTAGGGTAGTAGGGCAGTAAGGCAGTAGGGCAGTAAGGCAGTAGGGCAGTAGGGTAGTAGGGTAGTAGGGCAGTAGGGTAGTAAGGCAGTAGGGCAGTAGGGCAGTAGGGTAGTAGGGCAGTAGGGCAGTAAGGCAGTAGGGTAGTAGGGCAGTAGGGTAGTAAGGCAGTAGGGCAGTAAGGCAGTAGGGTAGTAGGGCAGTAGGGCAGTAAGGCAGTAGGGTAGTAGGGCAGTAGGGTAGTAAGGCAGTAGGGCAGTAGGGCAGTAGGGTAGTATGGCAGTAGGGCAGTAGGGTAGTAGGGCAGTAGGGTAGTAAGGCAGTAGGGCAGTAGGGCAGTAGGGTAGTAGGGCAGTAGGGTAGTAAGGCAGTAGGGCAGTAGGGTAGTAGGGTAGTAGGGCAGTAGGGCAGTAAGGCAGTAGGGTAGTAGGGCAGTAGGGTAGTAAGGCAGTAGGGCAGTAGGGCAGTAGGGTAGTAGGGCAGTAGGGCAGTAAGGCAGTAGGGTAGTAGGGCAGTAGGGTAGTAAGGCAGTAGGGCAGTAAGGCAGTAGGGCAGTAGGGTAGTAGGGCAGTAGGGTAGTAAGGCATTCTATGAAGCCAAAGAATTCCAATTAATGTAGAAGAAACGTAGCTATTTTGTTTTGTTCATTATAACTTTTTGAAAATATTTTCTGCACACATTGTCTTTACGTAACATATCTTGAGAAATTTTAAGAAAATTATTATTTACGTTTGAGTCCATTTCAATTCGTCTTTGAAAGATAGTCTAAACGTTTTCATACTATCTTTTCACCAATTTTTAGTGTGTAAATTGTAATCTGTAAATTGTCCAGCAAAGAAGAATTTTATTTTTACAATGAATGTTTACAAAATCTCCTGAAGAGCGACAGCCTTTTAACTACACATAAAACTAAAAAAAAAAAAGAAGAATTTATCGAATGCTTGACCTTGGGTCGATCAGAGTCTTAATCCGGAAATGCTCTGCCCCAACAGCTTCCCCTTAAGCCCATCCCTAATTCCTACAGTCAGGCCCGATGGCTGTTGTAAGCACAAGCTTAGTTTTTTGTTTTTTTTTAAATCAACGTTTCATATTTCTCCATAGCTCCACCTTTCAAACTCAGATGCGATCTTACAAGTCAGCACGAGGAATACTGAATCAACCGAACGAGAGGGTTTCGTGAGTCCACAAAAAAATTACGCTCGGACATTGTCAATGGATTTGCGAGTTGGAAAAAGTCTTAAAAAATAGCGCATTTTAATGTTAACAGTAAACCTTTTACTTTCAAATGTTTCTTCCTCAGCTTTTTTTTTTCACACACCATATCCAATGTAAATACGTTGAACCAATCAAACGAAACTCGCTCTGTGGACAGAGTCTAGCAGTGCGAACACTAGCTCTGTGGACAGAGTCTAGCAGTGCGAAAAATAACGCCATCTAGATAATGACTGGGGGAAACTGCTATGTTGAATTTCCCTCTAAGAATAAATGTAAGAAAACTATTTTTTTGCGTCAGAGATTTTTTTCCCAACGCATAAGAGAAGTTAAGTAAATGGGTCACATTTTAACGTTAACTATACCATATAATATGTGGTACGAAGATAGGCGCAACTGAACCTTGCCTCGATGTCTGTGGCTTATTCGGGAAACCTTCATTAACGAGCAGTGGCGTAGCGAGCTTAACTCGCGCCCGGGGCACAATACCTTTTTAGCACGCCCAATACCTTTTTAGCGCCCCCTATTCGAAAACCATACAATATTATAGTAAAATATACCATTTGGCGCCCCAATTGTGAGTAGCGCCCGGGGCATGATGCCCCCCCCCTTGCCCCCCCTCACTACGCCTCTGTTAACGAGGCAGAAGAAATGAGTGAATGCGGCTTGACATGTGCTGTCATGGCAACGGAAGTAGTAAATCTGCTCCATTTTGTTATGCCTGTGATGGATTTGATCATCAAGTTAAAGCTGTGTGCACGACCAGTGGCGTAGCGAGGGGGGCAAGGGGGGCATCATGCCCCGGGCGCTACTCACAAAGGGGCGCTAAATGGTATATTTTACATATAATATGGTATGGTTTTCGAATGGGGGGGGGCGCTAAAAAGGTAATGTGCCCCGGGCGCGAGTTAAGCTCGCTACGCCACTGTGCACGACCACCAAATTTCTTTTCTTTGTCACATCCGTCCATCTGCATTTTATTTATAAATACATTTATAGCAATACACTTAAAGCGTGTACTATATAATTTGATTAATTTACGTATTTTAAATAAATATTGTATAAATTTAAAAACATTTGATTGAATAAATCTCTTTCACTTTCCCGTTCATCGGGCTATTTAAATGTTTCAAAACTTGAGTGAGACTCTTAATGTTTTTCGATTTCAGTTTATCAGACGTACATGTCAATAAATTGATTAACTGTTCTATGATAACTTTAAAAATACAATAAGACGGTTGATAACGATGGATGTCACACGCTACATGAAACAATATATACTACTTTCTTAAATCCCGTTATCGACAAGTACTCATACTAGATCAGCGGTTCTCAACCTGTGGATCGTGACCCCTTTGGTGTTGAATGACCCTTTCCCAGGTGTCGCCTAAGACCATCGGAAAACACATGTACCTTACAGTTTTGAAGTAGCAACGAAAATAATTTTGTGGTATGGGGTCGCCACAACATGAGGAACTGTATCAAAGGGTCGCGGCAGTAGAAAGGTTGAGAACCACTGTACTAGATGTGTTTCTTGTTATCTACCAGGCAATGACATCGATGTTACAATGACCGGGCTTCGAACTCTAAACCACTGCACGTAGAGATGTCTCATTTGTTTGTAAAGTGTGGGAGCATCATTGACAACCAATGTTTATGCATTGTCAAATGTATGGAAGTCAATACATGTCACGACACCCTGGGTTGAACCGTCTTGATGTGATTGCACACCGAAACACGCGCAAACCTCTCACACACAATATTTAATCATCGCGACGGCAATTTCATTCACGTACACTTTATCGTGTTGACATTATCTTTCTTTAACCAAACTAATTCTTTTGTTGAGCAGTTTGGAGACAAGGAAATGAAATGAACAAAATCGATTTCATGAACAATGGAGAAAGAGTAAATAGGATAAGAACTTTCCATCGGAACTCATTAAGAAATTTAATTCGGAGTCATCAACAAATATTATCGGGAGTCATCAAGAAATTTATTTTGGGAGCCATCAACAAATATCGAAAGTCATCAATAATATCACCAGAAGTGATTAACAATATCATCTCGACTCTTCAACAAATACCAAGGGCGTCATCAACAATTATCTTTATATCGTGGTAAATTTTTAACTAGCAAAAAAAAATTGTTGTGCTTGGATCGTTTGTTCTGTCCGACTTGACAGAGTTGGTCACGAGCGTTGGTCATAAGAGTTGGTCACGAGATTTGGTCGCGAGAGTTGGTCACGAGAGTTGATCACGAGAGTTGGTCACGAGAGTTAATCACGAGAGTTGGTCACGAGAGTTGTTAGTCTTTCATAGAAATCCTTCCTACCATTCCCGTATGCATTCTCAGATCACGGTCCAATGTCTTTAATACATTGAACGAGAGCGTTCATTGGCTTTAATAAGTATTTACGGGAAGACTTATTTATAGTTCATACCTTCTTCCCCTTCTAAAAATTAAGGGTCCACGGTCTGATATAAATAATAAAAACTAAAAACTCAGAGCAACTGACTTTCAAAAAAAAAAAAAAAAAAATCAATTTTTAAAAAAAAATGTACTTTTATGATTAAATCCTAATTATCTTTAATTATATTGCGTGAGTCTAATTTTAAAATGCCAATTTATGAAAATAAATACAGTAGAGTGAGCCTAATGAAAATATATCTAAGTAGACATGTCAACTTGTATTTTTATACTGAGCTGTTTTTTTTAAAATAAATAAAAATTATGATACAACACAAATTTTAAACTAGGCCTGGGTACAGTGAATTGAGTAAAGAATTAAAACTCCTTAATTTCTGTTTATTTTTTTAATATTTCAAGCATAAAATCCCAGACACGAGTAGACGAATTGTGATGCTATCAGATGACGTCTCAATGACTAGACTTTACATTGCTGGTATTTGGGAACCTAACAGTTTATTATGTTTGAATAATAAGAATAATCTACTGCAACGTTTCTCAAACTGTTTTGGTCGTAGCCTAATTTTAACATATTTTCATCTTTGGACCCTTTCCATGTTATTTATATAAAACAGTGCTTCTTTTTTTTTCCCCCACAACATTTTCGTGACCCGAATAAAAAGATTTGCTGTAGCCCGCATGAGGTCATATGGCCCACTTTGAGAAACGCTGAATTCTACTTGTGGAAAATGGATTAAGTTAAAATAAATTAAAATGGGAACAGCTCGTTTCTTGTTACCTGAACATTTTTGACAGTTGGAAACACAGACGTATCCAGACGGGGAACGTGACAGGAAGTTGAACTAAATAAGGACACAGAACGTGTTGCTATCAAAACATGAGATTCCGGGTCAAGGGTCATTTACTTGACCTTAACCAGAGGTCAGCTTCATCAATGGACGGAACGCTTTTTTAACGTATGATCCATGTGGTGACGGAAGAGTCGATTCAGTTGGGATTGACAGCGGCATCACTTAATTGAGGGCGGCAGGAGGATGGGGAGGTTGGATTAACCACTTTCCCATCCTCTTGTTTTTTTTTGATTCGCTAAAACATATTGGACGATGTGATTTTTATTTGTTTCCGTTTGTTAACGAATCGACTATTTAATATAAACGCCTCCCAACTCAACAATTTTGTTTATTGAAAGCAACATATGGAATATATGACAATAGATTTCATATTGTATTTGTAAGACATAAGACAGAGTCACACATTCCTAGATGACAGGATCATTGCAGTAAATTGTTTTACAATAACGCCAGGACAAGCCAGGCAGCGGTTGAAATAAGCTTAGAGACATATGTCCGTGATGTCATCAAGCCCTAGGAACAAGTACAAAATAACAGGGGGCGAGTTCATGCTGACCTTGATGATAAAACGTTAGCACCCCCCCCCCCCCCGGTCACACACGCACACACACAAACGCACAACCACACACAACTACACACACACATACACACTCTACACTCCAACCAAGGTGGAGCAAAATGCTTTGATGAATGATGGAATACAATATAAGTTTAAAAATTAACTAAAAAGAATCAATTACGCATTGAATTATATTACTGCATTGAGTGTGAGCAAATTTCACCAGACATTTGAACGGATCTTTTGACCACACATCATTACCTGTCAATATTTAATTAAATTCTTATTTGTGTTAAGATGTTTGCTGTGTCCATAAAATACAACAGGCACACGTTCATTAAAAAATTCTTAATTGTTCTCAGAAAACCCCCCCACCCCCAACACACCCTTTTTTTTTGTATTTCGAATCCCACAACCATTGCAGATAAATGCAGGCCTCCCCCTCCCCCCATACTACCCATTTTGTAAAAAGCCCACTCATTTTGGGAACATCTGCTTTAAATTTTTCTTAGCCTGTCATTAAAACTGTGCGTAAAGTAGACTAACAAAATAATAAAATATCCAAGCTGTTTAGTTCTCTATATTTAAACTGATTCTCCCCGTCTTTGAGAAAGCAATGGTTTACAAGTTTTGTTTCAAATTTAGCGTCATGTTCGAATATAGTCAAATGCGGTTGCTGGCACTCAGATCAAGAGCCGTCTTGTGGGCCCTCAGATCAAGAACTATCTTGTGGGCCCTCATATCAAGGGCTGTCTTGTGGGCCATCAGATCAAGAGCCGTCTTGTGGGCCCTCAGATCAAGAACTGTCTTGTGGGCCCTTATATCAAGACCTGTCTTGTGGGTTCTCAGATCAAGGGCCGTCTTGTGGGTCTTCAGATCAAGGGCTGTCTTGTGGGCCCTCAGATCAAAAGCAGTTTTGTTGGCCATCAGATCAAGAGCCATCTTGTGGGCCCTCAGATCAAGGGCTGTCTTGTGGGCCATCAGATCAAGAACCGTCGTTTGGGCCCTGCAACGCCCGCATCTGTAATGGGCCTCGGATATTTAGGGCGCTCACGGTTGTGATGGGAAGAAAAATCATTTTATCAAGTTTTGAACCAACGCGCATAATACAGAAAAGTGGTAGGCGGCCCCAAAAGTTAAGTGACTGCTCTGACCAGTAGGCATAATAGCTTAAGTTACACATTATATGGCAGTCACGTGACGACTCTGACCAGTATGCACATAAGCTCAATTTACACACAATAAGACCACAAAAAAGAAGAAAAAAACGTGCATAAAAAGCAACCTATTGGAAAAGGTGGGGTTTTAAGTTTCCAATGACACCAAGATTTTCTTTCTATCCCTCACATCCAAGAGTATCTGTCTATCCCTCACATCCAAGAGTATCTGTCTATCCCTCACATCCAACAGTATCTGTCTATCCCTCACATCCAACAGTATCTGTCTATCCCTCACATCCAACAGTATCTGTCTATCCCTCACATCCAAGAGTATCTGTCTATCCCTCACATCCAAGAGTATCTGTCTATCCCTCACATCCAAGAGTATCTGTCTATCCCTCACATCCAAGAGTATCTGTCTATCCCTCACATCCAAGAGTATCTGTCTATCCCTCACATCCAAGAGTATCTGTCTATCCCTCACATCCAAGAGTATCTGTCTATCCCTCACATCCAACAGTATCTGTCTATCCCTCACATCCAACAGTATCTGTCTATCCCTCACATCCAACAGTATCTGTCTATCCCTCACATCCAACAGTATCTGTCTATCCCTCACATCCAACAGTATCTGTCTATCCCTCACATCCAACAGTATCTGTCTATCCCTCACATCCAACAGTATCTGTCTATCCCTCACATCCAACAGTATCTGTCTATCCCTCACATCCAAGAGTATCTGTCTATCCCTCACATCCAACAGTATCTGTCTATCCCTCACATCCAACAGTATCTGTCTATCCCTCACATCCAACAGTATCTGTCTATCCCTCACATCCAACAGTATCTGTCTATCCCTCACATCCAACAGTATCTGTCTATCCCTCACATCCAACAGTATCTGTCTATCCCTCACATCCAACAGTATCTGTCTATCCCTCACATCCAACAGTATCTGTCTATCCCTCACATCCAACAGTATCTGTCTATCCCTCACATCCAACAGTATCTGTCTATCCCTCACATCCAACAGTATCTGTCTATCCCTCACATCCAACAGTATCTGTCTATCCCTCACATCCAACAGTATCTGTCTATCCCTCACATCCAACAGTATCTGTCTATCCCTCACATCCAACAGTATCTGTCTATCCCTCACATCCAACAGTATCTGTCTATCCCTCACATCCAACAGTATCTGTCTATCCCTCACATCCAACAGTATCTGTCTATCCCTCACATCCAACAGTATCTGTCTATCCCTCACATCCAACAGTATCTGTCTATCCCTCACATCCAACAGTATCTGTCTATCCCTCACATCCAACAGTATCTGTCTATCCCTCACATCCAAGAGTATCTGTCTATCCCTCACATCCAAGAGTATCTGTCTATCCCTCACATCCAAGAGTATCTGTCTATCCCTCACATCCAAGAGTATCTGTCTATCCCTCACATCCAAGAGTATCTGTCTATCCCTCACATCCAAGAGTATCTGTCTATCCCTCACATCCAAGAGTATCTGTCTATCCCTCACATCCAAGAGTATCTGTCTATCCCTCACATCCAACATTATCTGTCTATCCCTCACATCCAACATTATCTGTCTATCCCTCACAACCAACATTATCTTTCTATCCCTCACAACCAACATTATCTGTCTATCCCTCACAACCAACATTATCTGTCTATCCCTCACAACCAACATTATCTTTCTATCACTCACAACCAACATTATCTTTCTATCACTCACAACCAACATTATCTTTCTATCACTCACAACCAACATTATCTTTCTATCACTCACAACCAACATTATCTTTCTATCACTCACAACCAACATTATCTTTCTATCACTCACAACCAACATTATCTTTCTATCACTCACAACCAACATTATCTTTCTATCACTCACAACCAACATTATCTTTCTATCACTCACAACCAACATTATCTTTCTATCACTCACAACCAACATTATCTTTCTATCACTCACAACCAACATTATCTTTCTATCACTCACAACCAACATTATCTTTCTATCACTCACAACCAACATTATCTTTCTATCACTCACAACCAACATTATCTTTCTATCACTCACAACCAACATTATCTTTCTATCACTCACAACCAACATTATCTTTCTATCACTCACAACCAACATTATCTTTCTATCACTCACAACCAACATTATCTTTCTATCACTCACAACCAACATTATCTTTCTAGCACTCACAACCAACATTATCTTTCTAGCACTCACAACCAACATTATCTTTCTAGCACTCACAACCAACATTATCTTTCTATCACTCACAACCAAGATTATCTTTCTATCACTCACAACCAACATTATCTTTCTATCACTCACAATCAAGATTATCTTTCTTTCACTCACAAAATATCTTTCCTAATGAACCTTATTCAATACATTTGAGGCAGAATTAAAAATCTTTTTTAATGTAGTTTGTAACTTTCTTGTTATCAAAGGCGCAGCAACCAAATTGTCGGAGGCTAACTAAACAATGCTGAACAAAATAAAATACAGACATTGTGAATTAATTTCTTTTTTTTACATATTAAAATTATTCCCATAGGATTGGGTGTGGTGAGTAGAAACAGTTACCAAGTTACAGCACGCGGCACAGCTATTCAACTAATGCAGCTATTGCAATACACTGTTACACAGTAACAGACAGTGTTCAGCTGAAACTAGAGACATTTTTAGAAATTAATGATTAATTCCCATTAAAAGTATTAACATCCACATTTCTTTCTTTTCTAATGACGAAACGCTACGTTGACAAAATATTAATCATTGGAGTAATTAAATGCTTCATGTTTAAACTAATCAAGTTATAGTAACGATTCACGTTAGGTTGAGCCTAAACTCTTTTAACCTTGGCGGTCACATTATAGGCAAGCCTCACCAAGTGGGGTGTGGTGACCTGACTTAAGATATAATATTTAGGGATATCTCTCGTATGAGATATCCTTTTGGCACTATGTTTAGGGTTTCGCTAATTAAACCAAATTATCACACAGACATAATATCCTATCTATATAAATGTAGTATAGACTGAAACGAAGTCTTGGTTAAAGGAGAAAATAACTACAATTATTTATTGAATAACTGCAAGTGTCACTGTCATACTAACGTTATCATCATTATAAATGCTCAAGATACTATGTTCATTCCCTGGGGACTTAGCCTTTATATATTTCTTTGATGATCTGGGTGGATCACAAGCGCAGAGTAGCTAAGGCTGAGTTCCCGGTCGTAAGTTCCGTGGGATCTCTGCGATGGGGAAGATGACTCTCCGGCGACGAATCGTGGTAGTAAGAGTCCCTGGATCTCGAAGTCCTAGTAGCCGTCAGGTAGTTTGGTGTAGGATGTAAATCAGTCCTCTAGTTCCAGCTTCAAGGTCAGTCGGTCCATTAATAGAAACCAGGCTGAAGGTAGTATGATACAACAATGGATAAGTATCCAATCGAATGGTCATACGCGGATAAGTCCCATTCCAACAGCAACGAATTCAGATCGATGTATGGAAGTGACATAGCTTGTACATAATTATATATACCTCCAATTTGTGGATGGATTTATAAGTCTGATCATTGTCGGCGTAAGCATATGTTGCTTCGCGACAATGTTGGACAAAGCAAACATTTTAATTAATGAATTATGGGACATTGAATCATTAAAAACTATTAAATTTACAGTTACATAGTATACATAATGTCCTCTTGTTAAAAGAGACATGAGCGAGTTGGAACAACAACCTACCATCTCTATGATGTGATGGCGGTGTGTCGTAGCCCGCGGCTAAGGCAATAATAGAATGCGTAATATCAATATAATGTAATATAGGCATTCTTAGAATATGATCAAACACGATCGAATATTTGCTATATAGCTATATGAACATTACAAGTGCAATAACATAATATCAAAATCATGGTTGCGTACTCACTAGTACTCCAGGTAGCAGTCGCAGTTAATGATCACGCTAATGAAGTCCTAAGTCTGGTACTGCCAGCGTCCACGGTTAAGTGATCAGATCTTAAAAGACATATACTTGCTAATAGCGTGGGTTGCAGTTATGTATCACGCTAATGAAAGTCTAAGTCTAGTTCCTTCCAGTGTCCACAGTCAAGTGATCAGATCATAAAAGACAGATTCTTGCTTGTTCTGGCTATTTATTCGAGTTGGGTGATGATTTAATTGGATGATTTAAATGTTGTGTATTTTCCCATCCAATGATATTCACTTTTGCTATTGCGGGTTTGACCTTCTACCCTCAAAGTTTATCGCTGTGAGGCAGAAACTCCATAATCACGCTTTTGCATGAGCTATATATTTGGTTGAAGAATGCAGTAACACCAAGGGAAGTCACTCGTGTCATGTTACTGAGGGGCAAAACAAGGGGGACGAATGGTATTATTTTACGATGGTTTCCAAGGGCGGATTTACGATAGCAGAATTTTATAAAGTACAGCCTCAGATCATCACATGGGGGTCGCCATATATTTAACTATCACCACAGGTTTCCGGATTTGACCTGTTAAAACCACCTTCGGTATCCGGACACTCTGCATTGAGGTATTTAACTGTCACCTTCGGTATCCGGACACTCTGCATTGAGGTGTTTAACTGTCACCTTCGGTATCGGGACACTCTGCTTTGAGGTGTTTAACTGTCACCTTCGGTATCCGGACACTCTGCATTGAGGTTTTTAACTGTCACCATCGGTATCCTGACACTCTGCATTGAGGTGTTTCAGCGACCAGGTTACAGAGTCAACTGTTAGGAGCCATACGTGAGTCGAGGCTATAAGGTAGTTTCGTGTCCGGCAGCATGTTTCGGTACAGTTTTCGAGCCGTATCCCCTAACAATCAGCCGTTGAGCGACTCTCTCGAAGGTGGTCTTTTACTGTGAGGCAGAAGTTGACTACCAGTTGAGCCACGCTTTGTCTCCCATCTGGGTCATGGGCCGGTAGGGTTGCGGCTGGCCTGCACAAACCCACAAAAGGATATCTGTTCTCTCGTTGTGTGTCTTATCAAAATGTGTTCTATTTTTGCCACTGGGTCCTAAAATCTCATTTGTTGCAGGTACTTACATCCCCTCTCCGGTTACTCTATGAGTGAAACATTTTCAGTTCAGTTCTTTCTTGCGAAACATGAGCCGTTAGTAAAGACTTTAACTACTTGGTCTGTGAAGGCTGCCATCGTCCTCACAGTCTCTTCCTCCTGAACATCTGGAGTTTTGGCCTTTTTCACCACTGGATTTTCTCCAAATCGGTGACCGCATCGGAGGGTCTTTTTAAGCTCATCCGCTTCACCCATCGGTCTTGTAATAAGAAGCAGGGTTCCATTCTGTCTAACCTGTGGTATCGTTTCCACTGCGGTTAGTATTAGTTTGTTTCTTCTCACACTGAGTTTTTCTAGGTCTGCCAAGAGTTCTACAGCGGTAGACGGTGTGATACGGAGCGGCTTGCACACAAACCGAAAAGCAAGATCTTGTATGCGATGCAAGATTCCAGAGCTGTGCGCCTTGCTGAGGCTTCGACCAGGAGGCTGTAGTGATAAAATTGTCCACAGTAACTGACAGTAGCCAGCTAAATGTAAATGAATTTTTAAATTATTATTTCCCATAAAAATAAATAACCTCCACATTAAAAAAAACATTTGACGAAAAGCTAGTGCGGCTGACACTTTGGTACAATTTCCGTTTAAAATTAATAAAGCAAGCTATTGTAATAACATATTTCCACTGTTTGAGATAGTGCCCCGCTGAAAGTAAAGAAATATTGGTTCAATATTATTACCACTAATATAATTAACATCTATATTAAAAATAAAGGTTTATAATAGGGCTGTTAACGATTAATTTAAATTTAATTGTTAACTTTTGAAAAATTAACGATTAATTAATAGTTAATTTCGATTAAATCCAAAAATTAAACTGTATCGTGTCATAAGTAACATTTATTAAACATACTTGTCGAAAATCGAAATAACACTGGAATGTCTCCTTTATATGCCATCTTTTAACCAACTACGCAAACAGACAAGTTTGTTGACATTATTTGGTTCAAGGGATGAGCGTGTCTTATTGACAATATAACCAGCCGAGCTGAACAATCGTTGACATGGAACTGAGGTAGCTGGTATGCACAAAATGGTATTTGCAAGGAATGACAATTTCGGATATCGGTGTTCATTAAGTTTCCACCATTGTGGATGGTCAACGGATTCATGAACTTTCATCTCCATTTTATAACGCAGTAATTCATCAGAAGAGTTATTGTCATTTTCTGTGTCCGAGTCAGACTCCATTAGCTTAATACGCTTTTCATTTGGTTCACATATAGTTTCATTGTCAATGCCATCACCATCCGTTGCAACTGTCTCCATGTGCTCATCGTGAGTATCAACTTCTATTTGTTGTTCAATACGTGACCAGGTTCGTTCTTTTGCATCGTCTGACAAACACTTCAGGAATTTGTAGCGTGGATCAAGTGCTGTTGGAACCTGTAGTATTGCTATACTTTTCATACCAGTTACACGTTCATTGAAGTCATTAATAGATGCTGCCTTGAATCTAGTTATGTAGCCTGGATCATCATCACGTACAGTCATGTGTTTTTTCAGCGATGTTAGCAGCGGCAATACATAATAGCAGAACCGTGGCCTGACAGAATAAGTCCAAAACTTTGACATATTTCGAAATCTTCTCCCAATCCAAATCAGTCAATTTTGGTCCTTTGTATTGCTTCTTTGCATGTGACATGTAAACAGTTAGTGCTTCTCTGGCCTGCAGCTGACACAATGAGGATTCAGTACAATGTTGCAATTCAGTTGTGTTCGCAGCACTGTGTTTAAAATGACCGACAATTTCTCGACATTTTCCAAACAATGGTTCAATATCGGCGGCTTTAAATCCACGCAAGATGCTCAGCTGTACGCTATGAGCCAAACATGGAATATGAGCAAAATCAGTTTTATTAACACCAGAAACCATATTTCTCGCATTGTCAGTAACTAGAGCCTAAATTGTGTTTGTTATATCCCAGTCTGTTACAAACTGTTTATATAACCCAGCAATATTATCAGAATAGTGACGTTCGACAACATTCATGCACTCAAGAACAACACTTTTCAATTTCCAGTCGTCTGTAATCCAATGGCCAGCGACTCCAATAACTTTCGTTGCCCAGAGATGTCCAAAAATCAGATGTCAGCGCAATTCCCTTTGCGTTTTTAACCGATTCTTTAACAATGTGAATCTTGCTGTCATACATGTCGTTCAACAGTCTGTCAATAGTGCCGCGGGAAGGTAGCATAATACTTCCTGAAGGCCGTCATCTACTATTGATATTGGCCTGCCACTGCTAGAAATCCAATTTGCAAGAGCTACTTTAATATCACGCTGTAAAGTAACGCTCACATGACGATCTGATGAACGACAAAAGTGACTCAAAGTACTCTGCTTCGAAGTAGATGAAGTAGATGAGGCTGATGTAGACCGTCTCAGCGTAAGTTTCTGTTTGCTTTGTAGGTGATAAGTAATCGAAGTGTTAGAACTATGGTAGGCAAACGATTTCTCACAATGTATACAATAAACTTTATCTACATTTTCAACATTCCCGTCAGTCAATAGTTTAAAACCAAAATGTTCGTGTAATCGTCCGGAGATTTGTTTATATTTCTCGGCCGCCATTTTTTGACTTTTAGACTTCCGGTACATTTGTAATTGTTGGGTTAAGTGATGGGTCGATTAATAGTTAAAAAAAATTTAATCGTTAAAAAATTGTAACGATTAATCAATTAATTAATCGTTAAATTTAGCAGCCCTAGTTTATAAACCTATCACGGGTGCCATCTTTGTACTCGTCAATAACTCTGGATGATGTTGATGGAAAGGGAAGTAATAACCCAAGTTGAACTGACCTATAGCTAGGGCGTCTACGCAGAGAAAAAAGGGCGGGTGTGATATGATGCTTCCAATCTGAGTTAGGGGTGGTGGGATACCCCCCATCCGGCCTGGGTTTGAATTTCTCCAGGTAACAAAATTAATATGGGAAAGAAAAAAAGTACTCGATATTTTTTGGAATATAAATATATTTTATGGAAAAGGGTTGTATTTTGTTAGGAGAACAAAGTCTAGTTGTCTTGGTTAGGCTGGAATTAAACTCCGATTCTCTTATATGCAATGGCATGTGTTCGTCCGTAGCAACTCCGACAAGATGGGCTAAGATAGTGAAGTTATCTCCTATGTCACACAAGCATAAAGTTTTTAAAAAAAATTTGGTGTCTTCAGGTTCAAATGAAAAACTGACTGCCCTTGCCGCCCACACAGCCCTTGTAAAATGTTCAAATATGAACCGACTTCCAAAGCTGTCCAGTCAGCCCCTGTAAAAAGTTCGAACCAAAACAGACTTCCTCTCACAGAGCCTTTGGATAAGTTCCAATGTTCATTTAAACCGTGGCAGTACGTCAATCAATCACGCGATATTCTCCGAAACTTCTTATGTCACCCACACTTCAAAGGGCCTTCCACTAAAACTTTCAACCAAACTCCTTTTCAAATACCCTCACTAAAACATTTTTCAAAGGGGAATTTAATTGAGGCGGTTACAATTGGTGGCGATTAGACCGGGAAATCCGAGGAATTTTATTGATTTGTAATCACAGCAGCTCATGTCTCTCTAGTTGTTGTGGTGTTCTCATTGCCACATACCGCTCAGTATGTAAAATATAAGACATAACACATCAGGCATTGGTGGGATTTAGCATGTTCCCACCGTCTTGGAAAAACAGATACCTAATTATATTTTCTTATAACTTTTATTTTTTTTTAAAGTTCGGCAAACTGAATAATTTTAAAATGTCACGTGATAGCAAGGTTCTCTCTAACTGGGCACCTAGGCAGCCGCCTAATGTGGATATCAAACATTTAGATTTCTTACTCTTTCCATTAAAAAAAAGTCCTAGTTTAAATCTCCCCATTATAACATAATCTAGTTTTGTGTACGTCTTTAATTGTTTGTATTAAACATTGACTGCATACAATAATAAACTTCTCACGGTATGTCGTTTTTTTGAATTCTTAAAACGGTAATTGGGTCAGCGAAACGAGAGCTAAATTATTTCCTCACACCATTGACAACAACGCAGCGCAACTATAACGCATTACACAACAACTGGTATTGCAACCATAACGCAATACACACACACACACAAAATATGGCAAAAACGAACGCATTGCAACCATAATAGATTACACAACATACCAGGTTTGATGCGTTCTTACAATAATAATTAGTTCAATCTATTTACATTTCTTAATCTCTAAATTTTGCTGAGAATGAATATAGTACACATTCGTTGCTCTTGGAATATAGCACACATTCGTTGCTCTTGGAATATAGCACATATTCGTTGCTCTTGGAATATAGCACATATTCGTTGCTCTTGGAATATAGTACATATTCGTTGCTCTTGGAATATAGCACACATTCGTTGCTCTTGGAATGTAGTACACATTCGTTTTGCGTTTAAAAAATTAACTTTTTTGACAAACACTTTTGTTGGAAAATTGTTTAACATCTCTTTTAATTGTAATGTAGTTCATAACTACTTTTATTGATTTAAATAATCTTTTAAAGTTATTTAGGACCTGGTCCAAGCAATTTATAAGGAACCCGGGGATTTAAAATGACATCTCTGCGATGAGATATATTGTGAGGTGAGACAGCAATCAGAGATGATAACTGTTTAGATAGATGATAGATAGATACATAGACATATAGATATGTTACAGCCTAGTTTCGTCACGATCTCTAAATCTCTAACAAAACGCTTGTCTTCTCTCTGGTTTCCTATACAAATCTCCCGGTCTCTCTCGACTAACTAACACACTGTCCTTTTATCCACGCACTTGTTTATTCCTATTTCTCTGCCAATGATCATTCAGCCACAATAACACAATTCACAACAACTCATGGACCAAAAAGTGTTCATACTAACAACAGTGGTTCTCATACAAACTCTCACCATGCATGAACAACTTTCATACCAAAACATCAGGCTAACTAACTCTAGTTCACAACAAGATAGACATATAGATAGACAGACAGACGGACGGACAGATGGACAGAAGGACGGACGGGCAGACGGACAGACAGACAGACAGACAGATAGATAGATAGAATATCAGAATAAACGAAAGTTGTAAATATTTAGAGAAATAATGTAGAGAGAAGTAGATGCAGAGAAGTAGAGAGAAATAGATGTAGAGATATAGAGAAACAGAAACTTTAAATAAAATTTAGTATGACTCAAAATAAATATTTTGCAATATGAATAATATGTAGATCTTTCTCAATTTGATGTAGATAATTCTCCATTTTGGCCAGGTAATAGCGTTTGGTCTTAAACTGGTTCACGCTACGATTTCTCTTGGATTGTCTGCCTCTCTTGTTGACAGCGTGCGCGTATTCGATTACAGTATTTCATCAATGACCGATAATGCTGAATGGTTGAGGCTGCACGTCACTTATCCTTCTGGAATCAACTCGACTACAACTTCGGAGCTGTGCATATTATGAATCTATTAAAGTAAGCATAACCAAACAAAGAGGCTCAAGTAAATTTTGTTTGAAAAAAGCTATTAATAATTAACCTACTTAGGTTTGACGGTTTAATTTGAGAATTTAAGAACTGTTCCTATTTTATCAAATATCTTTTTTTTAAAGTTTCAACCTGAAGAAAAAGGATTTATAAGTTCGAAAATTTAAATACATGTAGCAAATAATGTTTTTAACTTTCTTCTTTAAAAAATAATGAAACAATACAATATAGTAAATATGTTTAGTTAGTAAGGGCACTGTATGATTACTTTTAAAATCATTTTAAACAGAATTAAAAAAAAAAAACAGTGTCATACACAGTGTAGTGGAGATATCCACAACCTAACTTTAGCTATTGTTATAGTAGTATTATGTTTTAGACTACACGTGACCTCGATGTGACTTGCCAACAATCAAAGCGGACTTATGTATAAAATAAGAGGCTGTATATGTATTGAAATGTATAATAAGGTTACCGGGAATTTGTTTGAAAGAAATTTCGTCGACGGAAAACTGATCGAACGGAAATTTGGTTGAACTTTTTTTTTCAGTTCATCCGCTAAAATTTTGCGTCAAATTTCCATTTGAAAGCATTATTTTGTTTTATTATATAATATAGTACGTTCAAAAATCACTTTGACGAAAATTTTAACGTGTAAACGGAAAAAAAAAATTCTACCAAATTTCCGTTCGATCAATTTCCAGTCGACGAAATTTCATTCAAACAAATTTCCAGATACGGTATAATAAGTTGTAAAGGTCATGGTTAGGCATGAAAAATAGAGAACCAGACTTGAACCGCTTTAATCTTCCCACCCCCACCTCATAATAGGCTTGGTAATGTTTATATATATATAAACATATATACTATTTTCTCATTAAATCAGATATTGAGACGGCATCAAACTCCATTATTTGCAAGAGTTCAGCAATCGATGTGATTGGACTTCTCGCAACCCACGGGCAGTCATGAGACATATTCGGATCTTCATGTTGATTCTGTTTGGTAAGTAGGCCTCCAGATGTGTAGGTTGATTCTGTTTGGTAAGTAGGCCTTTAGATGTGTATGTTGATTCTGTTTGGTAAGTAGGTTTTTAGATGTGTATGTTGATTCTGTTGGTAAGTAGGCCTTTAGATGTGTATGTTGATTCTGTTTGGTAAGTAGGCCTTCAGATGTGTATGTTGTTTCTGTTGATAAGTAGGCCTTTAGATGTGTATGTTGATTCTTTTGATAAGTAGGCATTTAGATGTATATGTTGATTCTGCTTCATAAGTAGGCCTTTAGATGTGTATGTTGATTGTGTTTGGTAAGTAGGCCTTTAGCTCTGTATGTTGATTCTGTTTGGTAAGTAGGCCTTTAGATGTGTATGTTGTTTCTGTTGATAAGTATGCCTTTAGATGTGTATGTTGATTCTGTTGATAAGTAGGCCTTTAGATGTGTATGTTGATTCTGTAGATAAGTAGGCCTTTAGATGTGTATGTTGATAGTGTTTGGTAAGTAGGCCTTAGTTGTGTATGTTGATTGCATTTGGTAAGTAGTCCTTTAGATGTGCATGTTGATTCTGTTTCATAAGTAGGCCTTTAGATTTGTATGTTGATTGTGTTTGGTAAGTAGGCCTTTAGATGTGTATGTTGATTGTGTTTGGTAAGTAGGCCTTTAGATGTGTATGTTGATTGTGTTTGGTAAGTAGGCCTTTAGATTTGTATGCTGATTGTGTTTTGTAAGTAGGCCTTTAGATGTGTATGTTGATTGTGTTTGGTAAGTAGGCCTTTAGATTTGTATGCTTATTGTGTTTTGTAAGTAGGCCTTTAGATGTGTATGTTGATTGTGTTTGGTAAGTAGGCCTTTAGATTTGTTTGTTGATTGATGTTGATAGATAAGTAGAGATTTGTTATTTTAAATTGAAAGATGTGAACGTCTGCATTCGTTCTAACTTTCTAACACGCATGGACTACTGCAATGCTCTCATGGTGGGTCTTCCAGCTACGCTCCTGGATTAAATTCAAAAAAGCACGGAATAATGCGGCTCGAATTGTTCTTCGTAAACGCAAATTCGACCATGCTAAAACTCTTCTGAGAGAACTGCATTGGCTGCCGGTCCGCGCTCGCATAGAGTACAAAATTGCAACTCTGTGCTACCGCTGCTTGCATGACCTGGCGCCGTCCTATCTCCAAGCGCTCATGACGCCTTATGTACCCACTAGACAACTCCGCTCATCCGATAGTGGCAAACTCTCGATACCGCGTGTTCGCCTTGAGACTTACGGAAAGCGCACGTTCGCATTTGCTGGCCCAACCATTTGGAACACCCTTCCTGACGCTCTAAGAAACAGCCAGACGCTGGAGTCCTTCAAGACAAATTTAAAAACTCATCTATTTCGCAAACACCTTCTGGGGTGAAGTTGTGTACCATCTTTTCCAGCTAGTTATTATCTCCCAGGTTTGATTTTGTACCGTGCTTCGAGCATTTGGGGATGAAGCGTGATTTTTCAAATGAACTTTATTATTATTATTACTAGCGAGAACCCGGCATGCGTTGCACGCCACTCAATGAAAAAAGTGTTTGTGTTTTAATTGAGTTTTAAAGTAATTTTTAAATAAAAATATTTATTGTTTTTTTCCGTCTAGTGCGTACACAAATAAATTAGAAGATTTTCAACGCGTGAGCAGGCAACATATAGCTGTCCACGTGAGAAGCGTGTATTTTCAAAATTTAGTCCACACACTTGTAGCGATTGATCCACCCACGCAGTAGCTCTGTTTTAAATTATATTTAGATAGCTCAAACATTTATTATTTTTAAAATAAGGCCCCCGGCCCCAAACGTAAAATTTTAAAATGGTTGTACTTATGTCACACACAAACTGAAATGTCGTTTGTATTTGATTGATTTCTAGCCACCCATGCAATAGCACTGATTGAAATTATATTTGTATAGCTCATATAAGAAAAAAATAATTTGGGGCTCCGGCCCGAAAAGGAATATTTCAAAATGGATAAGCTAATTCAGAAACCATTGGTGCGCACAACAACTTACCAAAGTTTTATCGCAATCGGATGAATGGTACCGGAACGCATACGAAAATTATATTTAGCTCATAAAAGGGGGACAAAAAGAATTTAGGTCCCCATCACAAAACGGATTATTGTAAAATGTGTGTAATAATTCAGAAACATTTGCATTTTTTTACAATTCACACAATTTTCATCACTTTGGATTTATGGAGAGAAGCACATACGGGATATACTTATATATGTATAGATATAGTTTACTGAATTAAGATAACTTTTTTGCAATTATTCAAGGATGATCTGTCTATCTATCTGGCTGTCTGTCTCTTTGTCTGTCTCTCTGTCATTCTGTCTGTCTCCCTATCTGTCTGTCTCTCTGTCTGTCTCTCTAGCTCTGCCTGTTTCTATGTCTCTCTGTCTGTCTCTCTTTCGCTCTGTCTGTCTCTGTCTATCTCTCTTTCTCTCTGTCTGCCTCTCTTTCTCTCTGTCTGTCTGTCTGTTTCTCTGCCGGTCTATATGTCTCTCTGTCTGTCTGTCTCTCTGTGTCTATGTTTGTATCTCAAGCTGTCTCTCAGTCTGTCTCACTGTCAGTCTCTGTCTCTCTGTCTATCTCTCTGTCTATCTCTCTGTCTATCTCTCTGTCATTATGTCTGTCTCTCTGTCTGTCTCTCTGTCTATCTCTCTGTCTGTCGCTCTGTCTGTCTGTCTCTCTGTCTGTCTCTCTGTCTGTCTCTGTCTGTCTCTCTCTGTCTCTCTCTCTCTCTCTGTCTCACTGTATGTCTCTCTGTCTGTCGCTCTGCCTGTTTCTGTGTCTGTCTCTCTGTCTACATATCTGTCTGTCTGTTTGTCTCTCTGACTGTCTCTCTTTCAGTCTCTCCTTCTGTCTCTCTGTCTGTCTGACTGTTTATCTATCTATCTACCTATCTATCTGTCATCTACCTATCTACCTATTTACCATCTACATGCCTGCCTGCCTACCTACCTGCCCACCTACCTACCTACCTACCTACCTATCTACCTATCTACCAATCCAGCTACTATCTACAGACCTGTTTACCCTCAAAATCTTAAGTTTATTGTACAATTTCATCACAAAATCGTTCAGTACATTATCTTAATATTAAAAAAACCACTCAGTATATATAATGTATACACATCAAAATCGTACATTGTACGCCAAAATCGTAAGAGTAAACAGGTCTGTATCTATCTACCCATCTATCTATCTATCTATCTATCTATCTATCTATCTATCTATCTATCTATCTATCTATCTATCTATCTATCTATCTATCTATCTATCTATCTATCTATCTATCTATCTATCTATCTATCTATCTATCTATCTATCTATCTATCTATCTATCTATCTATCTATCTATCTATCTATCTATCTATCTATCTATCTATCTATCTATCTACCTATCTCCCTACCTACCAACCTACATATCTATCTACCTACTGACCTACCTACCAACCTACCTGCCTACCTACCTTTCTACCTACCTATCAATCCATCCATCCATTCATCCTCTCACCCACCCACCCTTCCATCCATCCATCCTTTCATCCATCCATCCATTCGTCTAGCTATCTTTTATCTACATCTCTATCTATCTATCATCTATCTGTGTATTTGTCTGCCTGTATGTCTGTCTTTCTATCTCTCTATCTAATAAAATCTCTATTTTTTAAATTAAATTTTCACTTGTGTAAAGTGAGTGGGTTTTGATATCCCTGGGGATAATTATGAAAATATTTTTATGTTTTGTTAAAGTCATTGATTTTCTTAATTGGTTAACATATGTTACTATGTAAAATGAGAATATAGTTTCTTTTTTTTTTTTTTTTTTACAACTAAAATGTCATTGGATTGAAAGATATTCTCATCCAAGTAAAAATGCATGAACTCAATTTCCTACCATCGATATAAATGTATCGAAGAAGGTTAATTATTGATCAAATTTATTATGAGGCTTATATTGTGTTGCACTGGGCAAAATGAATGTATAGTGTATAGTGGGCTACACAGAGTTTTAAAAACATAAATAAATCATCCACTGGATTGTAGCCCCCTTACTTACGCAGAAGAGTTTTTTTTGCATTTAATATGCTTATTTCTTATCTAGATCAGGGATAAGTGCATTAAAATGCCATTTGGCTATTTAGTTTTGCTAGACCAATTTAATTAAAAGGCATATTCTTATTAAAATTATTTTTAAATGTAGAGTCTTTACTACTTTATAAATTTCATAAAAGTTTATTTTTGAAATGAATAAAAGAACAAACTTATTAAATGTTAAAAATACAAAGCTAAATTATTATTTAAGTTTAGCAATTTAAAAAGCAATCAATGCTATTTATTAATTTTACTTATAAGAAGGGGAATGTGCATCATCAGTTTTGTCACGCTCTTTTATTAAATCAGATAACTTTTAGCTTAGGCTAAATAGGCAATTCGCACTATGACGTCATTTGCGTGATTATTTAGAACTAATTAATTTAAATTTTATTTCGCTTTATTGACAACGCGCTAAAGAACGCACTAAAAACAACTGATGTTTAGGTTTTCCCGATAAATGTGATTACTGTGTATTTCTTTGATCATTTTTTTTTCTATTTAATTTTTTTTTTTCATAACTTTTAAACGCATATAAAATGCTTAAGATAGTTCCTTAGTTGTTTCTTTATATGTATTTGTAATTTATAATAATAATACTTAAATTTTTGCTAAAATAAAAGCGGAAATATAATATTTTTTGCGCATGTAAATTTATTCGATTTCCGTAAAATAATAGAAAATAACTATGTTTGTTTTTAAGAGTCCGAATGTATCAAAATATTTTCGGCTCTTTGGCGTTATGTCCCTATAGCTCATTCTTATATAGTATTAATGTTTGAAGGCAACTTATTTCAATGTTTGAAGGCAACTTATTTCAATGTTTGAAGGCAACTTATTTCAATGTTTGAAGGCAACTTATTTCAATGTTTGAAGGCAACTTATTTCAATGTTTGAAGGCAACTTATTTCAATGTTTGAAGGCAACTTATTTCAATGTTTGAAGGCAACTTATTTCAATGTTTGTAGGCAACTTATTTCAATTTTTAGGCGACGTATTTCAATGTTTGTAGGCGATTTATCTCAATGTTTGTAGGCGACTTATTTTAACATTAAAACAGCTGGCCAGTTACAACTTTCAATGAAATCGCAATGCGACAGCGATCTGAAAAATGTCATTGTCGAGACAGTATTATATTTTATCTTGACTAGTTTAATGGAGTTTTCCACAAATAAGGCATTTCGCGATAGCGTCCTTACGGAACAGAATAGCAGGTAGTGCATTACATCAAATGGATGACATGGATATGTTATAATAAATGATAACAGACAACGAAAAACATACTGAAGATGTTAGTAGGTCGTCTCCGATGCATTTACAAGGAGGTCTCCACTAAAACGGACTGTGACTAAAATAATAAAACGTTGACTGAATGCTAAAAAGACTTAATTCAGCTAAGCATTCGCCTTACTCCTTAAACCTCGAGATGATCACTAACAAAAGCCTATGGGTACTGCATACTAACAAAAGCCTACGGGTACCGCATACTAACAGAAGCCTATGGGTACCGCATACTAACAGAAGCCTGCGGGTACCGCATACTAACAGAAGCCTATGGGTACCTCATACTAACAGAAGCCTACGGGTACCGCATACTAACAGAAGCCTACGGGTACCGCATACTAACAGACGCCTACAGGTACCGCATACTAACAGAAGCCATACGGGTACCGCATACTAACAGAAGCCTACGTGTACCGCATACTAACAGAAGCCTATGGGTACCGCATACTAACAGAAGTCTACGGGTACCGCATACTAACAGAAGCCTATGGGTACCGCATACTAACAGAAGCCTACGGGTACCGCATACTAACAGAAGCCTACGGGTACCGCATACTAACAGAAGCCTACGGGTACCGCATACTAACAGAAGCCTATGGGTACCGCATCCATGGCCATGCGAAAGTAAAGCTGCGCCCGAAGAAAAGTCTGAAAATGGCGCTATAGGCCTTAAATAATCGTCGAAGTCATGATAAAAATATCCCAGATGGGATGAAACAATCACTCTACAAACATCGGGGACATTAGCAGAGTTTGAGTAAGATTTACGAAGGTCACAAAAGATGGTAACTGTAGCAAGGAAGTAATAGCAATTCAATTATGGGCATAAACCATCAGAATGCTGACATCCAACGGAGATCAACCGATCTGACAGACCACATCAAGACCAGAATCTTTGAAGGGATGTTTGAGGGTTTTATCTATAAATAGATTAGAGTGATGGAACAGCACATGCACATCAGAGCTATCTATAAACAGATTAGAGTTATTGAAGAGCACGGGTACATCATTTCGAAAGCTGGAAGTTTTACAGACAAAAAGTCTCGAAGGATCTAAAGCATCTTCTGGCCAAAGCCATCTTTGACACACAAAAACTCTAGGAAGCCAATCATTGGTTACAATCACTCCATATCCCGTGAAGGCATTTCAAGATGGCTTTCTCCTTTCAGTATAGTGTCATGGCTTTCTACTATGAGTATAGTGTCATGGCTTTCTCCAAAAAGTATATAGTGTCATGGTTTTCTCCTAACAGTTTCAGTATAGTTTCATGGCTTTCTCATATGAATAATATAGTGGCATGGCTTTCACCTATCAGTTTAGTGTCATGGCTTTCTCCCATCAGTATAGTGTCATGGCTTTCTCCCATCAGTATAGTGTCAAGGCTTTCACCGATCAGATTAGTGTCATGGCTTTTTCCCATTAGTATAGTGTCATGGCTTTCTCCCATCAGTATAGTGTCATGGCTTTCACCTATCAGGTTAGTGTCATGGCTTTCTCCCATCAGTTTAGTGTCATGGCTTTCTCCCATCAGTATTTTGTCATGGCTTTCTCCCATCAGTATAGTGTCATTGCTGTCTCATATCAGGTTAATGTTATGTCGTTTCCTATTAGTATAGTGATAGCAGAGCCGTTGCGTGGGTCATGCAACCCCTGCAATGGGGCCTCTGCCATTTAAGAGATCATAAGTAGCGATGTAAAAAACAATCTATAAAGGGGCACGTTGTGTGTCTGTGTGGAGGGGCTGTACTAACCGGAGAGTGACATGGAGCCCCCAGAACTCACACGACAGCACTGGGTGATAGTTCTTGTACATTAAAATGTTAATATTCACTTTCAGCACATACATACATACATATTTTTACAAAGAAAAACATTTTTAAACGAGAACAGTTTCACACAAAACAGCTGAAGTATTTCTCAAGCGCAAAAATCAACCGTCACACGCCATGGAACTTCAGTCAGTGACAGTGACATCAGTGACGATATTGACGGAAAGAGTGATTATTTAGATTACATAGCTAGATGTTAATACAGCTGCTTTGCTGTGTGGAACACTCAGAGCCGTCGTCTTGTGACTTTCGGAAGCCCCCTGCCAATATTCGGATTTATGACACCCCCCTCCCCATTCTACGTTGAAAATTTTTTGTTGACACCATAATATTCCATAATATTGCAAAATTGGGACCATTAAATACCCGAAATCCACGCGCGGGTTCTGCAAGCACTGTCCCAGCAGGCATTGCCCCAGCAAACACTGTCCCAGCAAGCACTTTCCCAGCAAGCACTGCCCCAGCAGGCACTGCCACAGCAGGCACTGCCCAGCTGGTCTACTTTTTTTTTTTTTGCAACCAGCGCCCATTATTCACAAATAATGACATTAAATATTTTGTTTTGATAATAATAATCGTATTTAACACGAGGCTAACAACATAACTATGAACCATATTTTGATGCTTAACGTACTGAATATTTTTGTGCCACCACGTTTGTCAAATGCTCATTTACCAAGACTTTTACAACTATGACACAAGATTTATTAAATTTCTAGACGATTAAAAACATATTTGTTTTTGCTTTTCTTTAAAATTATTTTTTTTCCCTCGACTGTATTTACTATTGTGGTGCTGACTTAAATTGGCGCCCGGTGAGGCTACCCAGCCCCCCCCCCCCCCACACTTTTTTTTGTGGTCCTCCTTTTGCACGGCCCTGACTGCAGCCATACCTCATCTCGTTTCAAAACAAAGAATTTCAACAGCGGCAAACAAACTTAACCAGCCCATTTCAAATTAAATAAAACTTTTTAAAAGGAGAGTGTCATGCAAGAAATTGAGGGTAGATTTACTTAATGGCTGTTATGGAAGTAGTCGAAGGAATAATCGCATTTTAAAAGTTTCACAAATTTTATCTTAAAAATTTAACACTGAGTCACCTTCCCAATCCGACTGTGCAGTAAATAAGAAGAATGCACATTCACGTGAGTAAGTTATATAAACTCAAGCACGTTAATTGTGCTGCATTGTTCCCAATTTTTTAAATTTTACCACAAGTGAGATAATTAATTAATGTTTTTAATAAGTTAATGCATCTTTATTTGGCAAGAACAGACGTGCGAATAGCACACTAACATTTTCTATAATCATATTTTTCAAGCTTATCAGCCATGCATCCTAATAACTGATCAACTTACGACTGTTCAACCTGTCACACCAGCAGGATTGTTTACAACAGCACCTGATTACTGTTACATCCAAGATGACAATTTGATGGTATGTTGAACTTTATGAATTTATGTAGAAAATCGATAGCTTTTTTTGTTATGCATTACGCCAATTTTTTTCAAAAAATATTTATTTTAGTAGTTCAAGCGCACATTACCCTAAACCAGGGGTTCTCAACCTTCCAAATGCCGCGACCCTTTAATACAGTTCCTAATGTTCTGGCGGCCCCCAGCCCCAACATTACTTTCGTTGCCACTCCATCCCCGTAGTGCATATGTGTTTTCAGATGTGTTAGGCGACCCCCTGGGGAAAGGGCCGTGCGACCCATAAAGGGGTCGCGACCCACAGGTTGAGAACCGCTGCTATAAACTTATGACATGAACGTTGTAAGAAATGACACTGAAAAAATAGCTTTTAAAAAAGGGTGTCATTTCAAGATTTTCATAGGGGGTGAGGGGCGCAAAACCAAAACTTGGTCAGCTTGATAAGTTGTTTATTACTGGAGGTGCCACAGTATATAACAATTTAAATAAAACCTAGAAATTTAGTGGGGGGGGGGGGTTGGGAAATGCCCCACCCCGCCCTTCCCAATTGACGGTACTACTTTAAAATATATGTAATTTTTAAGTCAAGTTTTGTCCAAGGCCAAGGCATAATTAAATTAAGTCCCCCTTGAATGCGCATAATGTTTTGCAGGTTATCTTCCTTATAACTCAACTTCCTCCTTTATTTGCATGTTTTGCTGTAAAACTTTTAAATAATAAATTATGCAATGTCTTCACAGAACATTTTAAATGCCAATATCAGCTGTGTTTCATCCAACACGGGCGGGCAACTGGTAAACTTTTACGATGAAGATGAGCTCGTCAGTTTCACAGCGTATCAAAAAATGAATGGAAATAATCAGAATTATTTCTTCTGGACTGGACTTAGCACTTGCTCTGGTGGCGGTGGTCAGTATTGTGGTAACCATTCTATAACACTATTTATCATACAATTATTAATACAGGGCTGAGTAGGAATCACACTGCAGGCACTTAAGGATGATTCTACATCATTTAAGTTGATAGATTTGTTGGTTGCCAATGTAAATAATGATGTATATGTTTATAGCTTACTGCTGGAAGGATGGCTCTGTTCTATCAACACAGTTACTTGAAGTACTGGATATAAATGCAACTACTGGATGTGTTGCTATGACGAATGGAATTGAGGCAGGAAACACAACCGTGCTGTTGGTGGAGGAGGCGTGTTCAAAACTACTTCCCTTTTACTGTAAAGTTCCATGCACTGGTTAGTTGACATTTATCATTCAAAAGAACTTTGATGCCAGTTAAACGCAAGGAAAATTTAAAATTCAGCAATTGATTTTTAAAACATTGCAATGTGTGGATAGAAGAGTTTCAATTCATAATTCAACAAGCGAAAATAAAATAAAGTTGTAAAAAAAAAATTCAATTTGAGTTTTCAAAAGAAGTATTTCAATTTATTTTTTAAAAATTAATGTAATTGGTGATGACATTTCTGATGTTTTCTAACAATGCACACTGTGAATTTCAATTTTTTTCATACAAAATAATTTGAGCTTCGGAGGATTGCCAGATTTTTTAACATGATGACAAACTGTCAAATAAAATATCATATGACCATCTAGTTTCTTTTATAACATTTTTTTTTTTATTCATGAATTTATCTTGTTTTATTCACCAGGTATTGCATGTTATTTACTCAACTATATAATTATTATATAAATCTACTTCCTTGCCTTACTATTCCAGATTGGCTGTCATATTTTTATTTGCACTATTTTTTATGTAGCAGCAGCAGCACTGAGTTTGATAAGCAGCAATGGTGTGAGGATGGATCCTTCAAAGGTCAACAACCTCACGTGTTCAGCCTCATATGTAACAGCACAATACCAGTTCTACAAAAATGAACGTCCGTTTGCTTCAGTTACTTCCCCTACTATATCTGTTGCTGCCCCTAATCAAAATATGAAAATGGGCTTTGTTTGTGCATCAGTTGGAGTAAATGGAGAATATAGCATCATTGCAGATCCTGTAAACATTACCTACATAGGTAAGATGGCTTTGTAAGACTTTAATGAATAATGAATATTTTAAAAAAAAGTTAAAGCAAAAAATAATATGCATTTAATTTATTTCCAAGGCACTTTTCATGTACTTTATAACCTGATAGTTACCAATGCATTTACTGCTAGTTAATGTGTACTGATAAATTAAACATATTAAAAGTTTATGTAATATAATTATTACTAAGTACTGAGCCATTCATACTAGTAAGCCTTGATTGATATATACCGGTAATCGATATTTTATTTTATTTTTACTATTTCAGAAACCCCTATTATAACAGCTGTCCCCGTTGACACCCATGAGCCAAATAGTTTTAGCATTGGGACGAATGTTACATTGACGTGTGTTACTACCTTGATCTTTACCAATCCTACTTACATGTGGACAACTAGTGACTCAGGTGGCACCAAAACCTTTATTGGTCAGATTAAAAGGCAAATTTCTGTAATGTATTCAGACCTCACGAGTGAAACGAGCGTGATCAGGTGCACAGTTATCGATGCAGTTCTGGGAGCATCCCAAGCTGCTGTCTACCCTTTGACCTACAGAGGCAAGATTTAATTGTGTATTAATTTATTTCATTTGCCATTAGAGTATTGCTTGGATTATGTTACAAGGATTATAAAGGCTAATTCATTTTTAACATTATACTAGGGAACGGTTGAGTGCGTTTACTTCTTCTGCTAAACATAACAATTTAACTGTGACTAACATACTTCTGATTTTATATTCTTCTATAGATTCCAAATTTTTATTTGCATATATTTTTTTCAGTCACATCTCTGTGACTAGATGCTAGTGTCTGTGACTAGATGCTAGTGTCTGTGACTAGATGCTAGTGTCTGTGACTAGATGCTAGTGTCTGTGACTAGATGCTAGTGTCTGACTAGATGCTAGTGTCTGTGACTAGATGCTATTGTCTGTGACTAGATGCTAGTGCCTGTGACTAGATGCTAGTGTCTGTGACTAGATGCTAGTGTCTGTGACTAGATGCTAGTGTCTGTGACTAGATGCTAGTGTCTGTGACTAGATGCTAGTGTCTGTGACTAGATGCTAGTGTCTGTGACTAGATGCTAGTGTCTGTGACTAGATGCTAGTGTCAGCTCAGATACAAAGCCCTACTAAATGAATTCCTGACAGTAAAAAATATTAAAGAAAATATCAAAATATGAGGATTAGAAAAGACTTTATAAAATTAAAATAATAATAAGCACTCTTTTGAAATGTGAATACAGTTGGTGTTGGTTCAATGTGAACTCAGTTGGTGTTGATTCAATGTGAACTAAGCTGGTGTTGGTTCAATGTGAACTCAGTTGGTGTTGGTTCAATGTGAACTAAGCTGGTGTTGGTTCAAATGTGAACTCAGCTGGTGTTGGTTCAAATGTGAACTCAGCTGGTGTTGGTTCAATGTGAACTAAGCTGGTATTGGTTCAATGTGAACTAAGCTGGTATTGGTTCAAATGTGAACTCAGTTGGTGTTGGCTCAATGTGAACTAAGATGGTGTTGGTTCAAATGTGAACACAGCTGATGTTGGTTCAATGTGAACTTAGCTGGTGTCGGTTCAATATGAACACAGCTGGTGTTGGTTCAAATGTGAACTCAGCTGGTGTTGGTTCAAATGTGAACACAGCTGATGTTGGTTCAATGTGAACTTAGCTGGTGTTGGTTCAATATGAACACAGCTGGTGTTTGTTCAATGTGAACTCAGCTGGTGTTGGTTCAATGTGAACTTAGCTGGTGTTGGTTCAATGTGAACACAGCTGGTGTTGGTTCAATGTGAACTCAGCTGGTGTTGGTTCAATGTGAACTTAGCTGGTGTTGGTTCAATGTGAACTCAGTTGGTGTTGGTTAAATGTGAACTTAGCTGGTGTTGGTTCAAATGTGAACTCAGCTGGTTTTGGTTCAATGTGAACTCAGCTGGTGTTGATTCAAATGTGAACTCAGCTGGTGTTGGTTCAAATCCTGACATTTCAGAAAAAAAGCTTGAAACACTTTGATGCTCTGGAGTCAAATAATATATTTTTAAATGGTACTGGGTGGCCGAGCTGGGTGGCCCAACGAGCTAAACAGACTCAATCCATAAAGCTGGTGGTCTGGAGTTCTATCCCCACCAATCAAAATCTTTCCAAGCACCCCAGGTTGATAGGACCCGTTTGCCTTGGACAGCAAATCATCTAAGAGAAGACAAACTCTGAATTCAAACTGAATGATCAATAAATTAATTTTGGGCATTCAAATATATATTAAAGAAAGAAGGGTTATCTGAAATACTGTGTGTAATAATTACATTAATCTACTATTATTTTATTTCTCACAGGTTTTTTTTGTTGTTTGGGATGATATAAAAGTTATTTTAATAAAATGTTTATTATTACATCAAACATATTTTCTATTTAGTTGGTCCTCCAAGACCATTCGTGACAAGCATAGACCCTGGAGCTGTTGACGCAAGAACCTTTGTATCATTGACTTGTGTGGTGGCTGCCGGACCTGCTCCCACCATCATGGTTTGTTGCTTTCTGTTTTTATTTGAAGGAATGTATTTGGTAATAATTGATTAGCTATTCTAGAACATTTCATTTAAAAAATTGTAACAAAACTATTTTTTTAATTAATTTTTTTTTTTCAAGTGTGTTACAATGTTATTTTTCATAGCAGAATCAAAAGTTACCAAGACAACAATCAATAGAAGATGTATATTTTAGAAAAAAATTGTTAAAATTTTTTTTTTTCACAGTACCGGTAGCAAATAAGTTTAATTATTATTATAAAGCAATATTTTGAATCCAATTTATTCCTTTAAAAAATTTAATTAAAAAATATATAATTATTTAAAATTTAATAAGTATTGGAATGTTGATACAAATTTACAGTGGTACCTCGACATACGAGTTTCATTCGTTCCATAATCTTGCTCGTATGTCACATTGCTCGTATGTCACATTGCTCGTATGTCACATTGCTCGTATGTCACATTGCTCGTATGTCACATTGCTCGTATGTCACATTGCTCGTATGTCACATTGCTCATAACTCAAAGCAATTTTCCCCATTGAAATTAAATTTAATAAATAGAAATACCATTTATCCATTCCAGGCCCCAAAATGCCACCCAGTTGTTTTTGAATAAGAAAAATTTATTTATAGATGAAAAGTATTGTATAAAAAACAATAAAAGAGAATGTAAAGAAATTAACTGGTTTTATAAAGTATATTTAACTTGGCATCAGCTGACTTGAGCTTACGGAAGATGCTGGCGGAGGTGTAGGGTGGAGGAGATAGGTGAAGGAGCTTCACTCCGTTCATTTACTGGCTACAGTGTTAATGCTAATCTCTTTCGGTCACTTTAATTCACTTACTCATTACATTCTTAATGCTACACTTAATCCCTAAACTTAATGAACTTAATTAAACTTTTTGTTGGTGAAGCCTGTGCCTAGCTTTAAATCATCATGCGGCTCAATCCAAGTCATATTATAATTATTTCTAAACGTCTGTCTGAATATTACATGTTGGGGAGCAGATTTGTTTGCCCAGGACTGTTTATGACACTTTTTGTTATTTTCGCTTAATTTTCGTCACTGCAGCCGGCCGACCCGCTGATCTGGTTCCTCATATCTCAAATATTTCTCGTATCTCAAAGCAAAACATCGCTCGCTCGACGGCTCGTAGTCAAATTTCTCGTATGTCAAGGCACTCGTATGTTGAGGTACCAATGTATCTTGAAAAATTTATTTTTTATGAACTGCATTATTGATAAATGCTACAGATGACTGATCCAAAATTAGCTGATTTTAAAAAAAAAATTTCAAAAAATTTGGCACGATAATTGTTACACATATATTTTATTGGAATGGTTGGGCTGAAAGCTACAGTGTTAGACATATAATTTATTGGAATGGTTGGGCTGAAAGCTACAGTGCTAGACATAATTTATTGGAATGGTTGGGCTGAAAGCTACAGTGTTAGACATAATTTATTGGAATGGTTGGGCTGAAAGCTGCAGTGTTAGACATATAATTTATTGGAATGGTTGGATTGAAAGCTAGTGTTACAAATATAGTTTATTGGAGTGGTTGGATTGAAAGCTACAGTTCATTTGTTTACATAATCTTATTAAAGCAAATATTTTTGTTCTTACAGTGGTACATTAATGATGTTCTGGACCCAACTATAACCACGGCCACCTTTAAAACAACATCACAGTGGCCAAGGATTATCTCCTATGCATGTAGATCAGTTGATACAACTGGCAAGTCAACTATAAGTGATCCTTACTCTGTTAAATTCAAATGTAAGATAAATATACTATTCACTATTTCCATTGTCTCACCAATCATTCAAGTTGTAATAACATGTATGTTAATCCAATTTTTTCTTCATGTCCATTGTCTCAGCAATCATTCAAGTTGTAATAACATGTATGTTATTCCAATGTTTTTGAAAATAACCATTTAAAACTGTACTTAAAGATTAAAAATCCAACGCCTCAGCAAAGGAAAAACAAGTGATAAAATAATTTAAAACAATAAGAAAATGAAAGAAATACTCCTATAAGATAAAGCATTAAAAGCAAATGGTTCATCTGGAATCTAAGAGTTGTGTTTCAATGAATCATCCAGTACCTGATGTCTACGCATTTACTGCTGCCAACTACTTCTGCTACACACTGTTCAGTGGTGTGATGGTCAACAAAGATGACGCCACTTACCGGTGTACCACACTTGGTCCAGACATCTCTCTGGCACATTTTTACACATGGTCAGAGTTTGACATTTTGTCGAAGAAGATGGTGCAAGTCCAGATTGCAGTCACTGACTACTGGGTGAATAGCGTTGTTCTAAACAACTGTAAGTGTAATGGAATCTAAATTAGAAAGTAGTAGCCTACATTATGTTCACGTATTTGTAATAAAGATCAGAGTTATAAAAAAGATCAGAGTTACTTCATTTATAAGAAAGTTCTATCATTTTACCAAAGCTTTTTAAAATTGGTTGTCAGAATCTCTCTGAGCCGGCGAAAATCAAAATAATAATTTTGTTTGAAATTAAATTCGCAGTATTTGTTTCGTTCCCTAACAGCCTACTGCTGGGGTGACAACTCCTTAGTGGCAGTGAGGGAATTCACAGACACACTCAGCAATCCCCTTACAACATGTGTAACAATCAGTAACTATCTGAACACTGGAAAATATCAACTTAGAGAGAAACTATATGGTTGTGATGATACACTGGGCTTTCTTTGTCGTGTCCCATGCAATCAAGGTTTGTGATATGTTAATCTAATGAAATGTTATGAAATGGCTTATAATAAATTATTACATTTGTTAGGCTAGTGGTGCAGAAATAAAAAAAAAATTTAATTAAGCTTATTAAAAAAATAAGTTTTAGACAATCTTTAAGTAAAGTTATACATCATAATCTACATTGAAAGAGGAATTATAAAAGTACCCAACTATGTTTCCCAACATATCTGGTTAACGTGACTGGATTTTAAACAAATATTTTTCTCTCTCTGATGCCCCTCACTTGAATATATCATGGGATATAGAAATTTTCATGATATTTTAACACTCATAGATTTCATAACTAATTTTATGATCTGTAGTTTAAGAATGAATAATGTTTTTTAAAAGCATTTTATTCCTTGTCTATAATGTATTTACATTGGTACATCAAAAAATATTTTTCTTGAAAAGGAGCCAAAATGATTCTTTTTTAAAATCCTTTATATTAACTGTTAGAAAAAACAAAAATGAAATATGCAAAAATCTCTAATTGCAGAGTCTGATGGTCCAGCCATTGAACTTCTTGTGTCTGACAGATCCTATCTCTTAAATGTTGGCACTGAGTTGAATATTACATGCAGTGTGGGATTCCCAGTTAAGGAGTTCAAGTGGTATGAAAATATTCCTTTAGAGCTGCACCAGCATGCTGATAAAAAAATTTCTTTAGAGATGCACCAGCATGCTGATAAAAAATAACGAATAATAATGCAAATTTTATAAATAAATTAACTTAAGTGCAAAGTTAGCTATAAATAGATGCATTATCAAGAGACAATAATATTAATAAATAGTGTATTACTGACACAAAATAAACTAATTAATATTTAAAATATCTAAAAATAACTTGTTTTTATGCTTCTGTCCTTACTTGATGAAACAAATAATTAGAGATTTTGTAAAATTTATTGATATTGACTACAAAAAGTAATATTTACAACTTGTGTGTGCTATTGTTGGTTTTGAATTGAGGTACTGTTTTCTTTCCCCCGCCAACACACCACCCAATTTTACAGGCAGGCAACTCATTTAACTGAGAAATTCCACTATTTAAATCTAGGTATTTTGATGGTGTGTTCTTTGAAACATCAAACACTTCAGTAAAGAAATTTGTGTCACCAAGCAAGACACAAGGCAGGAACTATTCATGTTCTGCTGTGGGTCTTGCTGGAGAGTTGGCTGTGTCTGATCTCCATTCTGTCTTTTATATTGGTAAGATGATTGATGCTTCTCCTGGGTATGTAATACATTTGTACCTGTGTTTGTACCTGTGTGCCAAGTGGTTGATTGGTGGTTTGGTTGTCACAGCAGTTTTTAATATTTACAAATACAGGAAAAGGTCTTGAGAACTACAGCTTTATTGTTTCTTAGAGTATGGGTAAAGCATAAAAGAAAAAAGAACAATATGAAGCGGCGAGATAGGCCAGTGAAATAATTTTGCTTTACACAAGTCGTCTCTCCTTTCTCAATTCAAACTGGAGCATCCCTTGGGATAAATCGGAGGGCAACCATGTCAGCATCAAAACCAAGAGGAGGACAGACATGGATCAACTGCTGGTCAACTAGCCTAAATAGTTCCCAGCACACAGTGTTGTGCCACTTTTAACTTTTATTGGGTGTGTATGTGGATAGTATAACATGGGGTTTACCCACAGCAATCACACTGGTGTGTTACACTGTTACTATTAAGTGGCAATCACACTGGTGTGTTATACTGTTACTATTAAGTGGCAATCACACCAGTGTGTTATACTGTTACTATTAAGTGGCAATCACACTGGTGTGTTATACTGTTACTATTAAGTGGCAATCACACTGGTGTGTTACACTGTTACTATTAAGTGGCAATCACACTGGTGTGTTACACTGTTACTATTAAGTGGCAATCACACCAGTGTGTTACACTGTTACTATTAAGTGGCAATCACACTGGTGTGTTACACTGTTGCTATTAAGTGGCAATCACACCGGTGTGTTACACTGTTACTATTAAGTGGCAATCACACTGGTGTGTTACACTGTTGCTATTAAGTGGCAATCACACCAGTGTGTTACACTGTTACTATTAAGTGGCAATCACACTGGTGTGTTACACTGTTGCTATTAAGTGGCAATCACACCGGTGTGTTACACTGTTACTATTAAGTGGCAATCACACTGGTGTGTTACACTGTTGCTATTAAGTGGCAATGACACTGGTGTGTTACACTGTTACTATTAAGTGGCAATCACACCGGTGTGTTACACTGTTACTATTAAGTGGCACATTGCCACACTTTTATGTGGAATTATCGCGTATGTTTCTTAGTGTGAAGAAGTACAGCCGTAAGAATGAGTTATGAAAGTTTCTTTTTTATGTGTAATTGTTTGGTTTTTTGTGCATGCTGAGTGAATGATATGACCTACATATATATGTTATATAAGCATTAATAGAAAAATAATTTCCTCCAACATTTTATTAGCAGAAGCTTTCATTGCTGAAATTGATATTTTTAAGGCTTAGGTTATCTCTAGAAGGCTTGTGCTATTATTTCTCTTTGCCTTGGGGTTTCCTGATTTTTTAATAATTACAATAACAGGTAATTGCCAATTATGCAAAATAAGGGGTTTCGTGTATACAAAGATGTTTAACTAGAAATCCTCACTTTTACCCATTGAAAAGTGAGGAACATTTGAATTTTAAAAAATTATATTAATAAGTCTCAGTGTAAGATATATAACCTTAATCAATTACATTCATTTTTATAACACCGACAATACAATTTTTGAAAATCATTATAACAGCTGCTAATAATTCTTCTTGTATCTTCATTTGTTGTAAAACAAAAATAACTGCACCAATTTTTGTTTATCTGTTGGCAGAAAAACCCTACATTATAATTAGTCCTATCCCTTCATTGTCTGAGTATTCAAGTGGAACAATTGTCACCCTGACCTGTGCCATCATTGCTGCTCTCACAGATGTTCAATTCATATGGTTTAAAGGTAGGGCAGTTGATTAATGGAATTTAATAAATTTTTATTTTCATTTAAATCCATTACTTTTGTCAAACAGTAGATGCCTGGAGATAGCAAGCACACAACAGTTTTTAAATAAATGATATAACTTACATTTGACACACACAGTTTATTTTATATAACGCTACAAGCACAGATGGTAAAAGATTCATTATAATATAAATATATAATTAATAAAATATGAGAAAAAGTCCCTAAAAATCTGTTATCTTGTAAAGAAAAATTTTCAACCTTTTCTTTTATATTGCTGGGCATAACTGATCTTTTTATTTTGTACAAATGTATTGTGTCTTATTTTAGGGTTATAAAACAACAAGGAACATTAATATAGATTCATGATAATCAAAATCCTTCATTGGATATTGTGTAGATGTAATCTCTCAAAGTTTGTAACATCAGAAAAATTTCCAAGAAATATTGGTTTTAAAAAAGTTATTGACAAATTTCATTTTATCAGATGATGTGATACTACGAGACACGAATAGCCAATATTTAATAGTCAATCAGAGTCTAATAGAAACAGCGGTCAGCAACAACTACACGTGTAGATTTCAGATAAAAGAAGGCAACTCATCCCTGGCCACAAGACAGCCATTGACATTTACACGTAAGTTGATTCATTAGTAGAAAGACTTTTTCAAATCACAGTCACATCGAAATCCTAATAAATTCATTTTTATAAATAATTCATGTTTATTATTTTATAAATGTTTTTTCAAATTTTGTGTGTGGTTAGCATGCAAAATAAATTGAGCGAAATTTCATTTTTGATTATTAATTTAATTATAAAAGAGTTCACACACTTTAGAAATAATTTTACAAGTAGACAATATCACACAGGCAACAATTGTTTTATTGAATTTGAAAATGAATTTGTTTCAAAACCAAAGCTGGACCTGGGATGCCCTTGCTCGACTCCAGTGTCAATTCTTGGATGTGGGCCAGTGTTTGGGTGAATTTCTACTGCCGGAATGTCACTGCTCTGGAAGGTCCACCAGTTTACCATTGGTTTGTCAATAATGTTGAAGTTGATAATGAAAATTTGGCAACGTTTGTCAACACGTCAATGTCTCCGATGAACAGATGGAATTACTATTGTAAAATATCAGATGGAAAGGGTCTGTCAACACAGAGTTTCACAGAAACTATTCTCTATACAGGTGGGTTTATTGTTCAAATTAATTATGTGTTCCTTAAAAATTGCCAGAAGAGTTCCATTTGAACAAGGAAGTTAAAAAAATATTTACCATTATAAATGTTCAGTTCATTTCAATATTTTTAGCCTTTTGCAAAACTGGCATTTGATCATCGTTTTTGTAACTATAAAGCTTGCAAGACTACTCAAATGAACAGTATTATGTACTGTTATCACTATGGAGAATTTAATCTCTTATTTAAGTGTATGGCTCATTCTAAAACAGTACATAACAAAAGACGATACCATAGGATAAATACAATAACAAAGAATACAATACTCAAACCAGGGCTAATTACAATTAATAAGTTTTAATGTGTTAATTATAATAAATTACAAAATCAAAAGCATATGTTTAAAACTATTGACTTGCAGTTTGGCCGGTACTGGTATGATGTTACTAAAAATACAATGAGCAAAAGTGGTACAATGGTGAAAAAGATATTTACACATACACAGTAAACAAAGCACTGTCTAGTAGCACAATAATAACACACGCTCCAAGTCTCGTGATAAATGATCTGCTTCCACTTCATTCAATCTTTGGCCTTTTTCTACTCGGTTTCAGATGATTCCAGAAACGCTTTACACATTGTTTTGCTTTCCAGTTTTATTGAGATTCTTCTATAAAATTCTTGAATCAACGGACAATACTAAGCTTGTTGTAAACAAGGTTAAAGAGAGACTATTATTTCGCTAGCCACACCCCAAAAGCGGCCTCGAGTGTGTTGTCTGCTAGAGGTCATGCACGGGAAAACATGAAGCATGCCGTCTCCTACATAACAAAATTTTTTATTTAGCCTACTTGTTTATGATTATATGTAATCTTCCATAAAATCAAATTTTCTTGTTGTGTTTTGGGAAAATAATTATTGTTTTTTTCCTGTCATTTAGTACAGGACATGTGTAGACCTAATCCATGTGAGAACAATGGAGTTTGCTATGCTGTCAGCTACAACGAGTCAGCATGCAGATGTGATCCTGGATTTGAAGGAGTATTTTGTGAACGTGTAAGAGGAAATCATGGGGGGAGGGGGGTACCTCACTTCTAAGGAAATCATGGGAGGGGAGCTACCTCACTTCTGAGAAAATCATTGGGGGGGGGGGGGCTACCTCACTTTTGAGGAAATCCTGGGGGGCTACCCTACGTCTGAGGAAATCATGGGGGGGGGCGCTACCAAAATTCTGAGGAAATCATGGGGGGCTACCTCACTTCTGAGGAAATCATGGGGGGCCTACCTCGCTTCTGAGGAAATCATGGGGGGCCTACCTCACTTCTGAGGAAATCATTGGGTGGGCTACCTCACTTCTGAGGAAATCATGGGGGGGGGGGGGCTACCTCACTTCTGAAGAAATCAGTTTGATCATTACTTTTAAGTGGGGCTACCTCTCCTCTGAGGAAATCAGTTTGATCATTACTTTTAAGTGCGGCTACCTCACTTCTGAGGAAATCAGTCGGATTATTACTTTTATGGGGGCTACCTCACTTCTGAAGAAATCAGTTTGATAATTACTTTTAAGGGGGCTACCTCACTTCTGAAGAAATCAATCTGATTATTTAAAAAGTCTTTCCAAGTTTTGACATTAATTTCAAAGTTTTATTTTTATGCCATCCCTTGAAATGAGTTACAATAAGCCATGGACTAGTTTGATATGTGTTACCATAACCCATTGGCTAGTTTGACATAGTAGTAAACCTGTGACTTCAATCATTAATCTTTAACAAAAATATCATATGCTGACCAATCTAATTTTTTTTGTAAATGATGCCTGGTCTATTTAAAGCCATTAAGGGTCATGGCCAATTTAGGGGCTCACAACCATAAGTGCTTAGTCCATTCATTATTGCTAGCCTAGATCAGTGGTCAGCAAACTCATTAGTCAAAAGAGCCAAAAATCAGTAGCAGGATGATTAAAAACATTTTGAGAGCCAATTTCTTTTTCCAAGAACCTTTCAAGAACCATGTTTTTTGGGGTCAAAACCGATTTGTGGCTAAACAGCCGAGCCGCACTCAGGTCACTCAGCAGCTGACCACGGGCCTAGGCCCATTCTAGCCTTCAATCCACTTGATATATTTAATTGAATTTTCTGGCCCTGATCTGAATGTTATTGATGATACTGACTTTTAAAGAAGGAAAACGCAGAAATTGTATTCCTGTTGCATCATTTCAAAATCTTTTTTTTGGAACTTTAGAGATTTTGTTTTAAAAAATTTTCTCAGCCCATCATTCACTAAGTCCAGGTTAAAGTATCTCAGCCCATCATTCACTAAGTCCAGGTTAAAGTTTCTATTCATAAATAAAACTGATGAAATGAAAATTGGCTGCCTATTTTTATTTTTAATACAAAAATATATTATGTAATATACCATTGTAGAAATTTTGAAATTGTTTTTTCCCCTACAAAATTATTTCTTTATGTTTATTCCCAGATTTTTCAGGGGGTGGGTGCTGGTAAAATTATTACTGTCTCAGATTGTTTTATTTGTAAAAATTATGTGAACCTCAGAACATTTACCAAGTATCTTCCAGTGATGAAATATGTTTATTGTTTTGGTTGGAAAGGGGGGGGGGGAGGGTTAAACTTAAGGGATGCCCTGGGTGGTACAAATTGTAGCGATTCCATTGGACCCTGTAAATAACTACACCAATATTTATTGGGATATGCACACCATGGGTCTGACTATTTATTGGGATAGGCACACCATGGGTCTGACTTGCACCATAGCATAAAAAAAATTTGCCAAAAGATTTTTTCTGTATATTTAATTTTTTCCCCATTAAGGTCATAATAATGGTCATTGCAAACTCTTTTAACACTGCTGTGGAACAAAACAGCATTGTTGCTGTGGGGGAAATTCTTACTGGAATGTCACGTGACTTAATGGTCAATATGACGAATGCCACCATTTCTCGAATCGTAAGTTCAACCATTAAAACATTTGTTTGGATTTGTATGTTCCTTTTATGGCAGCTGTAAGTGATGAAAAAAACCATTCTCATTTGGTATTTTATTATTTAGTCCATGACATACACTATGATACAAGTCATTAAACTATGCCAACTAAAAGATATTGGCAGTTATTATCGCATCTAACATTCATCAAACATCTAGAGATTTTCCAGGAAATAAAACTTTTGTTTCTTTTGACATAAATTAAATATTACTTCTCTTCTAGGAATATATATATTACAAATGATGAAAAAAATAAAAGATTGAAATACATCTAAATGCTAGAAATGTATGTACTCTTTAGATAATAAAATCTAAAAATCATTTATCTATACATGCAAATCAAAATGATCTAAAAATGAACTAGTTAAAAAAACGTTTCTACAGTCTCTTTCATCTGATGCCATTCTTGTGTACTCTCAACGCTTGCTTGCTGAAGGAGGACATTTAACATGGAATAAAGACACTTTTCGTAGTATGACACAGAGTGAGTTTCTTTATTGAAATACTAATCATGCTCCTGTTGCCATAATGATGGTATAGTGGTTTAATCAACAGCATGGAACACATGTTTACTGAAAACATTGTGATACAATTTGACAGGATTCATTCTGACCATCGCTTTAAAACATCATTTTGTAAAACAAAACATTTGCATTAAAAAACTGAAATAGATAGCTGTTTATTTAACCAGAAAACTTGATAAAAAGATTAAACGAATACCAACACTATTAATTATTAGTAGTAATCCAAGATTATTTGTTTCAGAGACTATAGAAAAATCTCATGAGATAATTGATCGTATGAAGGATATAAACTGTACAGAGCTGGGGGATGTTCCAATGTGCAGGAAAGACAATGTGAGTATTTAAAGGCACAAGGAAGTGGCTGAAATAAAATAATTAACGGTTAGTGTTAGTAAAATATATATATACATTTTACAAATAATTTGGTAAAGGATTGAATGGTAATTATTGAAAAGGTCAATATGGAGATGGAATTAAGCTTTTAAAAATGTAGTAGAACATTCCTAAAGTTCAATAAAAAAAATATTTTGTCAAATATTAGTGCTTCATAAAATGTTGTAGTTATGGGGTATTTAAAAAAGATACTATTTAATATTAGTGCTTCATAAAATGTAGTTATGGGGTATTTATAAAAAAGATACTATTTAATATTAGTGCTTCATAAAATGTTGTAGTTATGGGGTATTTAAAAAAGATATTATATTAAAAAATTTATTTTATTGAAAAAAACACCCCATTGTCACAGTTGTTTTCTTTTAATCTTATAAGTCCTCATCTGTATTGAAAAAAATAGCTTAGCTTTTTCAATGTATATATTTTACACTTTTGAGGGGACGAAATATGCTCATAATGTCATCTCTAAGCAAGTAGTATTAGACTGCTAAAGTGATATAAAATTAACTATTGCTTAAAGTAGTATCTGACAGCTACATGGACATAAATTAAAAATTTGTTAAATTGGTGTTAGCTAAAATTATGTATGTTTAGCTGAAATTGTGTATGTTTAGCTAAATGTATGTATGTTTAGCTAAAATTATGTATGTTTAGCTAAAATTATGTATGTTTAGCTACAATTATGTATGTTTAGCTAAAATTATGTATGTTTAGCTAAAATTATGTATGTTTAGCTAAAATTATGTATGTTTAGCTAAATTGTGTATGTTTAGCTAAATTATGTATGTTTAGCTAAAATTATGTATGTTTAGCTAAATTATGTATGTTTAGCTAAAATTATGTATGTTTAGCTAAAATTATGTATGTTTAGCTAAAATTATGTATGTTTAGCTAAAATTATGTATGTTTAGCTAAAATTATGTATGTTTAGCTAAAATTATGTATGTTTAGCTAAAATTATGTATGTTTAGCTAAAATTATGTATGTTTAGCTAAAATTATGTATGTTTAGCTAAAATTATGTATGTTTAGCTAAAATTATGTATGTTTAGCTAAAATTATGTATGTTTAGCTAAAATTGTGTATGTTTAGCTAAAATTATGTACGTTTAGCTAAAATTATGTATGTTTAGCTAAAATTATGTATGTTTAGCTAAAATTATGTATGTTTAGCTAAAATTATGTATTTTTAGCTAAAATTATGTATGTTTAGCTAAAATTATGTATGTTTAGCTAAAATTGTGTATGTTTAGCTAAAATTATGTATGTTTAGCTAAAATTATGTATGTTTAGCTAAAATTGTGTATTTTTATCTAAAATTGTGTATGTTTAGCTAAAATTGTGTATGTTTAGCTAAAATTTTGTATGTTTAGCTAAAATTATGTATGTTTAGCTAAAATTATGTACGTTTAATAATATGACAAGGAAGATCAAAGAATAACTTTTGGATTTTACAATCCCCTTATTTTGTGTCTCCCAGGTGGAACAAGTGTTCAAGAATTTAAAAAATTCTATGTTCTCAATGGGGGCTGCAACCATCAAAGCTGCGTCAGGTACTAGTTACTTAAATACACTGAGAGAGGGCGACACCACCATGACTTTAGCAAGGTTTAGTAAAAATTTGAACCATACCTTTCAAACTGATGGGGCGAAGGTGTATGTTCCACCAGGCATGGATGAACAGATCCAAGAAAAAGTTATGATTGTGGTAAACAAATTCATTGTGTCTGTATCTGTCATATTTCAAGGACAGCTGTGTAAATTTTATTTATTTTCTTTGAAATATTGGTCAAATAATTGTAAATAGTACAATATGTTTTTATGGACTTGTTAATTTTTATATAATTAAATAGGGAAAATTTTATACGGCATTAAGAAGTTAAAATGTTAAAAATTAGACATTTTGCCCATTTTTATTAAAGTTAAATATTTTGTTTTTTTTTAAAATAAAAATGTTTATCCTTATTTTATTGATGGGACGTTGTTTGTCATAAGTTGTGAGATGTCAGTAATTATGAAGGATTTTTTCTTGAAATTGTTTAGGGGGGAAGAAATGCATTTCAGTCCTTGGGACATTCCTTGATTCGGAGATCCCTGTGGTCCACGGAAATGATTTGGGATGTGAACATTTTTAAGGAGATGGTGCATGTTGTTTGCATTCCATTGCTAACTCACCGAGTCACAAATTATACATCATTAATCAGAAGATGGATGCACCAAGGTGCAGCCCTGCATAGGGACACATGGCAAAGCTACTGAACGCACATTCAGACATGTTTCTGTTCATACAAAAGTGATATGGCCCTTTTAGTTAAAAATTATGTCTTTGTAAAAAATCCATATTTTAAAATCATGACCCTGGATGTCAATTTTCCCAGACAGCTCTTAAAAGTTCTTATGTTGCTAACTTGATGCCTCGTGAGAGCTAAAATTGCCAATTGTGGCACCCCTTCTTGTTAAAAATGATGTCTTAGTAAAAAAATCCATATTTTAAAGTCATTAAAATATTTAATTGCAGAACCAGGTTAGGTTTTGAAATTTCATTTACTACATTTAATGTATAAAAGAAAGAAAAATGACACAGGTACAATTAGTGTAGGACACAGGTACAATTAGTGTAGGACACAGGAACAATTAGTGTAGGACACAGGTACAATTAGTGTAGGACACAGGTACAATTAGTGTAGGACACAGGTACAATTAGTGTAGGACACAGGTACAATTAGTGTAGGACACAGGTAAAATTAGTGTAGGACACAGGTACAATTAGTGTAGGACACAGGTACAATTAGTGTAGGACACAGGTACAATTAGTGTAGGACACAGGTACAATTAGTGTAGGACACAGGTACAATTAGTGTAGGACACAGGTACAATTAGTGTAGGACACAGGTACAATTAGTGTAGGACACAGGTACAATTAGTGTAGGACACAGGTACAATTAGTGTAGGACACAGGTACAATTAGTGTATGACACAGGTACAATTAGTGTATGAAATTCTTCCATTTTTTAAGGCTGTCAAATATGATGTGGATCCTTACTTCCATCGTAATACATCATTAACTCCAGATGAAACCGTGTTTAGTTTCCGTCTTAAAAATGACCAAGGTCAAGATCTTTTAATCAACCCTGAAGGTTTGTTTGTTCAATCATAAGTCAAATTTAAATTTAATCTTCATTTTGTATCCTATATATTTCCTTTTAAATTCATTGTAAATTGTATTGTTTTCCATGTCATGCACCTTAAGGTAATAATTCTCAATAAAAACTTGTGTTGGACGGTATATTTAGTTATATTTATTTTTCCAGACCCAGTTACCTTGGCGATTGATCCTTTAGTCAAACCTGTTGACCATGTGTTAACAAATTTGACAAGTGAAGGAATTCATGTGATTCCATTAACAGAATTTCAAAATGCTGCTGTAGGAGTGGAGATGGGTGTGTCTGCAACTCAGGTAGGTCAACTGATGTTTCTGTTTGTTTGGTCATACACTTCAGACAGCTTTGTTGAGTCGCCTGAACTGAAAACTGCTAAATATTTTTTAATGATTTCTTACTCAGTGATCATCTTTTTCCTGACTGAGATCTCTGTTGAAGAGTATAATTTGCTCTGGTCTCTCATTTTACTCAGCTATTTCTTTTTTCATTAAACAAATGACTAATAATTATAACAATTATCAAGAAGAACCTTGCAAGACATCTTTAGATGTTAAATGCCCTGCATTGAAAATTATTTGAACTAATCTAATAACTTGTATATGCCCTTGTGAATGATGTTTTAGCTATCGATGATTTTTGGAATAGACATAATAAATCACAAATTATCATTATCAAGAGCCTAGTGTTAATTAAAAAATTACCCCTTATTAAAATAATTGTTTTTCAGATTTTAACTGTCAAAGGCCGAGTGGATGTCAAGCCTAGTAATATTGAATATGAGTTTTATATAGAAGTGGATAATTTACGTCATCTCCTGGTATACAATAATACCAACTATAAGTTTACACTGGCTGGTAACATACTCACTATCTTCAGTGCAAATGTTAATGGGACTACCCTCTATCTCATGTATTTATACAATGGTAAGTTAATTTTCTAAAATGAAGTCCCTTACCAGTTGAATGACATTAATAGACATAGCAATAATTCAAAAGGGGGAAAGATCTACTATCCTGTTTTCAGGCTCCTTCGAGTATTTTGTATTTCTTAACAAGAACAAAGTTTTAAAATGTATCTGGAAATTTAAGCTTAAATATTAAGTGTAATTCTTGTTTAACATTCAACAAACTTTAATCATTTAGAACTACATTCTTAAATATGATTATTAAATTGATTTAATTTAAATCAATTTTTCAAGTAAATAAAGTAATTTAAAGAAAAAAAATAACTTTCTGTACATCCAAGTTTAATTTGTGCCATGCTATATTTTCAAAGATACAGCAATTGTAAGTGGCGGCCATGTTGAAAGTTTTATTGTTGCATATGGGATATTTGTCAACTATTGGGACTCAAAGAACATTTGCTGGCAGCAGGCAAAAACAAATAGTGTAAGGCTATATTTAACATCTTTGGGTATAGTTTTTTTTTAACAATAACAATGAATGATTAGTATAAAAAGAAGAAAAAGAAATATTGATTAATGTTAAAATACTCTTGTTTTGCTTTTTCAACCATTTGAATCATGTTTAGTTTAAACCTTTGTCGCAGAGTAAAAGGTGAAAACTGTAATACACATAAGTATTTTTGGTTTTCAGGAGGCTGAGACATTTACAGGGAGAAAGCTTTTGTCCATTACTGGAGGAAATACGGTAAGGCAATTTTAAATCTTTGCTGACTCAAAGTTGCAAATAGAAAAACATTTTACAAGTTATTTTTTGCATGACCAGGGTGGCAGTCTGTTTGTATGTTTTACAACAAATTTCTTTGGTAAATTTTTAACGAAATGGACAATAATTTCTATATGATATTTTAACTATCCAGTAGTAATTATCAAATGAACAGCCAAACATATCTACATCACTCAATACTGCAAAGTAGATTATCAGAGCTAATTTTTAAAAAAAAGAGTGGTTAAATGGATTGGTTATGAGTATGAGCTCAATAGGAAGCTCTGCTCTCACAAACAACACATGCCCAGCTCAGACTCTAACAACACATGGCCAGCTCAGACTCTAAAGATTCAATAAATTGTATTCAAAGACACGAACAGGACATAATCTTTTGCCTGCACACAGGAAACATACAACAGTCTTAATTCCCACCTTAACCACATAAAACTAGATAAAACACCAATGTTCCTCCTCTGCAATCATCCATATGAGATAGTAACATATCACTTCATCCACTGCCCAGCACTTTAAGAATTACATCTAAACTACCTACCTAAAACAAAAGACTACATCAGAACCCTATATAGGCCTACCAAAAAAGAACAGTTGCAGAGAGTGTGTAAATTCTTCACCATGGTCACAGGTCAAAGTGCACATGCGCAAATGGCCACTGATGATGAACTTCTCTAAGAAACTTCTCTTTAACAGAGTATACAGATTACCAATGTAGACCAAGCTGGAAGAGTTGTCTTCTCTTCAAACATATTTGGATCATTTTCTCTGAGCCGCTTAATCATTCCACCAAACATCATCAACTTTGATCACATCTTCTCTGACTTCTGGACATCATTAGAGGACAGTCCCTACGTCCTGGCTTTGAATCTCATACTTTTGTTCATCACCATAAATCTGGCTCTGCTACTCAGACGATTTGACCATTTTGACAAGATTTTGGTATGTTTCTTTGCTATGATATCTGCAGTCATTTTACAGGTGCTTAAATGTAGCAATCATAAAAAAGTTGTATCACATTCAGCCTGCTTATGTTCATCAATTACTTGAAGAAGTTCACCTTGATTCTAAGACAATATATGCATCTAACTGGCGTTATGTTGTGTAACTTCAAGAATGAAAGTTACAAGTCTAATAAATTGACATGTGTCCTTTTGGAGATGTCCTTCCAATGTTTAAGAACAGTTTTTAATATCTATTATGCTGATTTTGATTTCCCTTAATATTTTTGAGCAATGGTAGAGAAGGGAATCACTAATAGTCAGCTTCTGATATATTAACTACCTATATTATTACGCTACCTATTTAGTTTCATCCCCATGATAAAAAGTCACAATTTTCTAAAACAGAATTATATTTCGCAAAAAATTTTCTTTAAAGCTGTCCTTTTAATTTATTTCTGGTTAATCTTTCAGTGGACTTACCTGCCCCTTGTAGACAATGTTGAACGAGATGAGTACATGTACACAATATCTGTCCACACCGCCTTACGCTCACCCAAGACCATGACTTGTACACCTTATTTTGTGATCACCGGTAGCCAGGCTGTCACACGCATCAGAGTCCTCAGTGATGGGACAAGACAGGTGAATTGACATTATTTGATACATTTAGTTTATAGTTGTGCTGTTGCATTAAATAAGTGATGTGACAACTGCTATGTGACAACTGCTGTGACGACTATTATGTGACGACTGCTTTGTGACAACTGCTATGGGACGACTGCTATGTGATGACTGCTATGTGACAACTGCTATGTGACAACTGCTTTGTAACAACTGCTATGTGACAACTGCTATGTGACGACTGCTATGCAACAAATGCTATGTGATGACTGCTACGTGACGACCCATGTGACGACTGCTATGTGACAACTTCTATGTGACAACTGCTATGTGACGACTGCTATGCGACAACTGCTATGCGACAACTGCTATGTGACGACTAATAAGAAAATCAATTTTTTTTACCATACATTTACAATGCAATAATTCTGTTACTAAAATAAACAAATGCCTTTAGTGGTCAGTTTTATTTAAAAGTGTGGAAACTGGGGAGAGTAAATTTAAGCTTTCCTTTATTCTTATATCTGTAAATGCAGTTAATATGTCATTAAGTGAAAGTAGCTAAACTTTATATTGACACCATGGCACGACAGATATACTATAAGAACAGACAGATATACTATAAGAACAGACAGATATACTATAAGAACAGACAGATATACTATAAGAACAGACAGATATACTATAAGAACAGACAGATATACTATAAGAACAGACAGATATACTATAAGAACAGACAGATATACTATAAGAACAGACAGATATACTATAAGAACAGACAGATATACTATAAGAACAGACAGATATATTATAAGAACAGACAGATATACTATAAGAACAGACAGATATACTATAAGAACAGACAGATATACTATAAGAATAGACAGATATACTATAAGAACAGACAGATATACTATAAGAACAGACAGATATACTATAAGAACAGACAGATATACTATAAGAACAGACAGATATACTATAAGAACAATCACTGTTCATTAAATTGTTTCAATATAATCGATTCATCTTTTGTAGAACTTTGCTGGTGGAACCGTGTCCAACTTTGTCCTAAAATCTCCAGTTTGGCTTGGTGACCTGTTTTCAATAAAGCTCTGGACAGATGGAAAAGGTGACCAGCCAGACTGGCTGCTGGACAGACTTGTCATTGTAGATTTAACAGAAGATAAAAAGTATGATATGTTAAAAGTGTGTTAAATCTATAAAGACAATAACAGCAATAAAAGAAAGTAACATATTTCATAGTGAGGGATCTATTCTCTGTTTAAATCTACTTGAGGAGAAGTTGAAAACGTATGACAGAAGTAATGATCTATGTTGACTTTTATTTACTGTTTTTTATGAAATTGGTATATGGCTTAGAAGGAATAATCCATATAGAAAAGCCAGTATCGAAAATCATATTGAATATTATCATGCATTAACAAAAATATTAAAAATAAATGTTGTTACTTTCTGTTAATGCATGATCAACATGATATTTTAAGCATAAAATACAATGTATGCTCCACATTTTATGCTCAACATTGTATGCTACGGCATTCATTATTCTTATTAAAACTTAATTATTATATTAATTATTATATTGTATTGCCATATGCTCTCAATTTACTGTAGCCTAATACTGTATTAAAATCATCAAAGAATATATGGTAAAAATGAATAATTATGACCAGTTTTTCAAAATATTCTTTTAATATGGTCTGATATGTCACTGGATTAAGGCTAAATTTGTTTGACTGGTTTATATTTTGCAAATCTCCAGCTTTGTGTTTGTCTGCCAAGAATGGTTTGCCCTGACCAGGGGCATGGGAAAGCTGTGCTTCTCCATTCCAGTTACTAGGATGGATACCATTGCTGGTACATCCGGTTTCTCTCTTATATCAAAACAGAAACTCTATGATCAACACTTATGGCTGTCTGTGGCAAAAAGGCCAAACTACAGGTCTGCGAAGTGTCCCGTTTACATCATTATCCCTGTTGCTTGGTGCTATCTCATATTTACCAAAGCCAAGAAATGCCCAATAATGCATACAATTTTTTAATAATTTATTTCTGTATGACATTTAATATGACATTCAATTTGACATTTAATATAACATTCCATGTGACATTTAATGTGACATTTAATATGATATTTAATATGTATTGTGTAAATAAAACACAAACAGTTAAAAAGAATTTCACAAATAAATCATTTTAAATTATTATAACATGCTAGGGGAGATTAAGTGTGCATTAGAGGGGAGATGAAGTGTGCATTAGAGGGGCGATGAAGTGTGCATTAGAGGGGAGATCAAGTGTGCATTCGAAGGAAGATCAAGTGTGAATTAGAGGGGAGATCAAGTGTGTATACAACTTTCTTTAATAAATATTTTGTTGAATCTATAGGAAAGGAGAATGATCAACTATTTGCTGATTTTCTCCACAGTACATTCACTCGTGTCCAGAGATTCTTGTGTGCCATAGCCCTGCTGTTTCTCACCATGATAACAAATGCCATGTTCTACAACAAAGATGACACCAGCGATAAGTCAAGTGGTGTCAAGTTTGGACCCTTTGAGATAGGATATAGGTAGAGATAGGATATAGGTAGAGATAGAATATAGGTAGAAATGGATGACTTGTACTACTAACCATGTCTGGTACTACTAGCCATGTTTGGTACTACTAGCCTTGTCTGGTACTACTAGCCTTGTCTGGTACTGCTAGCCTTGTCTGGTACTACTAGCCTTGTCTGGTACTGCTAGCCTTGTCTGGTACTGCTAGCCTTGTCTGGTACTGCTAGCCTTGTCTGGTACTACTAGCCTTGTCTGGTACTGCTAGCCTTGTCTGGTACTGCTAGCCTTGTCTGGTACTACTAGCCTTGTTGCTAGAACACTTAGTACACACTTAGTAAACTCACATTTCTTTGATGAAAGCTAAAAAAAACATGTTTGTGCAATCACAAAGCCTGATTTTTCTGCCAGAAGAATATTGATGTGGAAAATGTGGGTGGAGACTAAAACGTTTAACTATCATAAAACATTGAGTAAGACTATTACATCAAGTATTTTAAAAAGTTATGGGGCAATATGCACAACTTTTAAATTCAAGCTAAATTAATTTTAAGGAAAAACTGAATACTATTTATCTAAATATTTTGTGGTAAACATTTGATTGTTCCCCTAGCTTTAAGTTTTGCAGTTTAAAAAACGACCGTATCTTTACGTTTTTTGTGTGCTTCTTTCATTGATGCCTTTACCATATTAACGTGAAAATTAAAAAATGTGAATTTTATTAAATTATAATAACTTGTAATCAAATGATGGAGCTGATGATATATGTTTTAATTTCTATGAATTGGAAATAGTTAAAAGTTCTTTTCTGTGTTATTATTTACTTGAAAGCTATTGATTTTGTCTCAACATTTTTTAACAGATGTTGTATCTACAAATGTATTAACTAAGGGATGTTTATGTTAATGTGTGTCAGCTGTTATATTCTCATCCTTTAGGGATGTTTACGTAGGGGTTGTCTCTGCTGTTATTATAATCATCCCTGGATTCCTGATGACGTGGATCTTTACCCATCGGAAAGTGAAGGGGGTTAACTACAACAAGGGAACAAACAAAGTTGACCCATACAGAATCCTTGGGCCCAACACAGATGACAATACAGCAACATTTGAGTAAGCAAAATAAAACAAAATGTATGTAAGAAGTTAATTCCTTCAATATGTTATATTATCTCTTCATTATGTTATCTCATCTCATATGCTATATTATTTCATCAAATCTTAATGAAGAGCCCATCATTATATATTTTTTATTTATTTACAGAGGATTGTTTCCCTTACTTTGGTTTCCCGTCTGTTATAATTGTATAATTATTATTATTAATAAATATTCCGTATTTTCTACTGAAGATGACATTTATCTAAATGTTCATTTCTTTGTCTTGTCTACTGAAGATGACGTTTTGCTAATTGTTCATTTCTTTGTATAATCTACTGAAGATGAGGTTTAGCTAAATGTTCATTTCTTTGTTGGCTAGTGTCTTTGAAGTAAACCATCTTAGATGTTTATTTTGATAAACTTGCGACTTATAGAAAGTGAAATACATTGAGCTATTTGGCATTGACCTGTGCCTGTGTCAGTGTGTAGGCCAACAGTTAGAGTGGCATTAGCCTGTGCTTGTGTCAGTGTGTAGGCCAACAGTTAGAGTGGCATTAGCCTGTGCTTGTGTCATTGTGCAGGCCAACAGTTAGAGTGGCATTGACCTGTGCTTGTGTCAGTGTGCAGGCCAACAGTTAGAGTGGCATTAGCCTGTGCTTGTGTCATTGTGCAGGCCAACAGTTAGAGTGGCATTGACCTGTGCTTGTGTCAGTGTGCAGGCCAGCAGTTAGAGTGGCATTAGCCTGTGCTTGTGTCAGTGTGCAGGCCAGCATTTAGAGTGGCATTACCCTATGCCTGTGTCAGTGTGTAGGCCAACAGTTAGAGTGGCATTGACCTGTGCTTGTGTCTGTGTGCAGGCCAGCAGTTAGACACCCTTTGAATAGATTAAGCAACACTTTGTTTTAAAAATGTATAATTTATTAAATGTTGGGGTGTAGAGTTTTACTAATCATTTCTTCTCTGGACAAGCCATTTGTACTCAAGAGTGTAACACTGACTTCAGATGATGTCATCATGAGGTGTATTGATCTATTCTGATTGAGACAAGAAGTTGGTGATGTAGAAGTTAATGTCACTCAAGTATTTAATATTTTACTGTCTTATTTCAGGAAACATCCTTTTTCAAGCAGCACTCAGACGTCTTCCATGTTTAATACTCCAGATCAACTTAATACTTCAATTAAATTCCTAAGAAGTGTCATGGAGGACTTTCATCGCTACCAACATTTGAAAGAAAATAAGAGTGAAGAAGAGATTTTAGAGGAGAATGTTGATAAAACACATAACATTGGACATGGTTTTAATCAGAGTGAAGGAAACATGGCCGCCAAACGACCTTTTCTGTTACCGTGGTGGTTTGTTTGTGTTGGATATTTTCTTGTCCTGGCATCCATCTTGACAAGTGCTGCCCTGACTTTCTTTTATAGTCTGGACTGGGGAGGAAAGGTGTCCCTTCACTGGATGCTCTCCCTTGTCTTCTCCACATCAGCCAGTGCTTTAGCCATTGAGCCGGTCAAGGTAATTAGGTATTTTACTTTAATTTTTTTTTAAATGGAATTTATAAATCAGATTTAGTAAAGAGGGTGCCACTAATGAAGGCACTGGAACCTCGGATGCATCATTAAAATATGGGGCACCATCAATGAAGGCACTGAAACTATAACACAGAGAGTGAGTTGAGAGCTCCCCAACTCAAATAAGAAATAGAAATGCAATAAAATCAAGGCTCCAAATGAAATCGCACGAGAATGATCCTGTCCAACAGGAAACACTCAGTAGAAACGGGAGTTGATTTGGGAATACTCTGAGGAAGCCATTGTCTAATATTACTAGTCAGTCCCTGTCATAGGAGTCACAGGGCAATAGAAAGAGCAGAATTCTAAATGGTATGGCAGGATGCGGAACGAATTAGAGAGCATTGCTCAGCACAGTGAAGAATGGAAAAATTAGTGGTATGGCAAGTAATGCAATGAGTTAGAGATAAATGGAAAAGATTAATGAATGCCATGTGCACTAATAGAAGCAAAGAAGGAGAAGGAAAAAAATAAGGAATAAATCAGTCACCCGAACCCCCCCCCCCCCCCCCCCCCCCCCAAAAAAAAATCCCCATTCCAACCACTCCTCAAAACCTTGACCTTTGAACTGCCAGAGTTTTCACCGCAAATTCATTTAAAAAATGTGTTAAAAGTATAATCCAGTGGACTAAGTATTTGAATAAGTTTAGAATCCTTCTTACACAATCAATATATTCATGTCTTGGAACGTAAATATTTTTCAAAGAAGAGACCTACAGTGAGAAAAATGTCAATGTCACAAATGTTCATATTATTATAAGGATTATTGAACTAAAACATGAAATTAATCTTAATTTTTCAAAATTTTAAAATGTATAAAAAATTTCAGATTCTTCTACTGTGCCTCCTCTTGTCCTGCATTTTCCGTCAGTTTGCTGTTAAAGACCTCTGTGTTGTGGCACCATTTGATAAGGACTCCTTTCTGCCAGGTTTTTTGTTGAACATTCATTTATATTTTCTATTGGAAGTTAACAGTTTTTCATTGTAATTATTTCAACCAAGATTCTGTCTGATCTTCCGAGCTTAATATGTTTATACAATTATTTAGATTCTATATTTTAGCAAACATTTCTATAAAATTGGCTAAAATGTGTAAATCCTGATGGATTAACCAACATTTTTTCAATATAAATTTAAAGAATTCATGTAAATTCAGTGTGTTTAAAAAATGTAAAGCATAGTTACCATATTATTTACCACCCATAAGTGTTTTAATCATATTCTATATACCTAGATTTTTCCCCAGTATTAATGGGATAATCACTAGTAGATTCTTTGTGTCAGTCAATTTTTACTAAAAATTAACATAGCTGATGATTTTTTTTAATTAATGTTAATTTTAGACACAATTTTTGTTTTTTGATAAATACCAATGTCAGACGTGCCTGCCCGTGCCCACTTACTTTTGGTTATAGAATTCTCTGTGTTTTACTCCCAGTAGCCCTATACGTCACATAGTAAAAGAGCCAAAAACTAACACATCCTTGTGTTTTACTCCCAGTGGCGCTATTATACCCCACATAACGCCCAACACTAAGACATCCATGTGCTTTACTCCCAGTGGCCTCAAACCCCACATAGTAAAAGTCCCAAACACTTACACATCTCTGTTTTACCCCCAGCTCCCAGTGGCCCTATACCACCCCTAGTAAAAGAGCCAAACACTAACACAAAGGACATGGTGAAAAAGAAAGAGGAGCTGAAACTCAGGCAGAAACTAATGCATGTCATGAGAGGTCTGGGTTTTCAGGTAAGGTCAATGTACAACATGCATAAATCCTAGGATCTCAGGTAGAGAATTGTCAAGGGTCTCAGTAAAGTCATGGTACAATTAGTCTAGGATCTCGGGTAGAGTCATTGTCTAATTTTTGAGTGCCTCAGGTAGAGTCAAGGCCTAATTGTCTAGGGTCTCATTAAAGTCATTGTCTAATTGCCTCATCATGTCCCTTAGTCGCTGGACCGTTGGGGCGCCACAGATGACATGAAAACTATCCTTCTCCATTCCTCTCTGTCTTCTGCACTGCGTACAGCATCGCCTAGTTTTAATCCCGTCCACTCTTTGATGTTATCTTCCCATCTTTTTCTTTGTCTTCCTCTTCTTCTCCCTCCTCTAGTTGTGCCCTGCATGATTTCTTTGGCGAGCCCTTGTTTCCTTGTTACGTGGCCAAACCATTCGAGTTTTCGTTATTTACCAACACCAGGAGGTCATCGTACTGCCCAATTGCTTTACGAATCCTTTCTTTCACTTGTTCATTGGTGATGTGGTCTCTATAGCAGATGCCAAGAATGCTTAAGGTTTCAGATACAGTCATGGTACAACTAGTCTAGGGTCTCAGATACAGTCATTGTATAACTCTACTTCTAAGATAAGTAAAATTATCTACTTTTCCAAGTGCTTTCCCTCTTATTGCTACAACTCTTGTGTTGTTATTTGGATTTATTCTCATAGCTTTAGTTTTGTTTTCATTTATTGCTAGGTAAAGTCTGTCTGGAATTTGAATCAAGCCTTGCATTTTTCCTTTTATTTGTTTATGGCTTTGGGCTACCTTCTGCGCCCATGACTTTTATGGTGATTAGTAGACAGCCCTTCCACACCCCTGATTTTAATGGTGATAGTTGACAGCCCTGTCACACCTCTGATTTTAATGGTGATAGTAGACAGCCCTGTCACACCCTTGATTTTAATGGTGATAGTAGACAGCCCTGTCACACCCCTGATTTTAATGGTGATAGTAGACAGCCCTGTCACACCTCTGATTTTAATGGTGATAGTAGACAGCCCTGTCACACCCCTGATTTTAATGGTGATAGTAGACAGCCCTGTCACACCCCTGATTTTAATGGTGATAGTAGACACCCCTGTCACACCCCAGTCTGTAATGGTTACACTAGAAAATCCTTCCGCACCCCTGACTCTATCTCAAAAGACTCTTAATTTCTTCTCATGAATAACTCTCACATGAAGGCTATGCTATTATAAGTTATTTTAAAAATAGAGGCGTATAAATATAAAAGATTATAAATTTCTGTTTTCTCATCAGTGGCTTCTTGTCTCTTTAAATAAAATGAGAACCTTCTTTATAAGAAATTTTGCATTTATTAGTTGGTGATAATTTATTGTTTTTGTACGATTAACAAATGTCTTGCTAAAAATCGCATCACTAAGAAATTATTTTATTGTCAAACAACAAATCAATGATTTATAAGTGAGCATTAATAAGTTATAGTGCACTGAATTAATTTGAAGTCAATAAATGACTTTAGAAAATGAGTTTGTATGTTACAGGTTGTCATGGTTATTCTAGTGGCATCTGTCTGTCTCAGTGCACAAATCACAAAGTCATCTCAGGAAAATCATCAAATAAGATCCAGTCTGGGACTGACCTTTCTCTCTGTAAGTTTCTTAATTTTTATTTATAACATTCATTCATTCCTATTTCCAGCCAACCAAAGTTCTGCAGAAAAAAAATGTAAACAATGTAATATAATTAAAATCAATTTCTAAACATTTCATATCTAAGGTTAAGTTTACAGTATTATCAGTATAGTTATATCAACTTAAGTTTAATATATATATATTTTATGTTTAGTCTGTTCACAAGAAGATGGATATATACCCCTGGCTGGAGCAATATCTAATACCAAACATAATGCCTACCAACAATGTCAACAGCCAACCACTGACAACCTATGAGAGAAAGTTCTTAAAGGATGGAGAACACTATCGCATTGGACCAATCAGAATTATGCAGTACAGAGTTCAAGGTCTTGTTTTAAATAAATATTATTTTAATTTTACATTTAACCTGATTAAATATAATCAGTAGCACAAAATAATATTTGTCAATAAAAAAAGTATGATTGCAGTTGAAAATTAATACAAAATTTGCAGTAAAGCCAACTGAAAATTTAAAAACTGCTAAATAATTGTAAATTTATTGTTGCAATTGTTAAAATAAAAAAAAGCATTTAAATAGAAAATATTTTATTTAATAACATTCAGAAATTTTGGTGTACAGTTTGCTTAATTTGTATTGCAACTTTGTTTTTATTCTAAAAGGCAATGTGGATTGTGAAACCAGGAAGAGTCTCAGTGGATACCTTCATGACATTCACTGCTTGGGAAACTATGACACAACTCACAGGGAGAGTGGGAACTTTGACAAAAGTTTGCTGGCTCTTTTTTTATTTTGTTTGATACCTTACAGGGTTTTAAAAATATAAACTTTATCCATAAAACTATTACAGCAAGGCCAAACATTAATCCAATTCAATTAAAAAATTAAAGGTGAAAGGTTGAAGGTCAAAAATGTATACCTGTTACTGTTAGTAACATGTAGCATGCTGTAATTTTTCTATATAAATTTAATAATATTTTAATAATAATGTAATTACTATACAGCCTCTGTCATCACACCCATATAGAACTAAACTCATGATCTAGGCTCCAAAAGTTTATAAGACTACGGTTATTTTAATATTTATGACATTTATTTCTGGAACTTATTTATGCAACATTGGTGCAGAATTATTTGTCATAGAGAATAAGAGAAATGAGATGCGGGTAACAGTGGTTAAAATTCACAACATTAAAATGAAAGATGTTCTTTGCCACTGTTCAGTTTATTTTTGATGTCCTCTTAAAACTTACGGTTGAGAAATATATTTACATTTGTTGCTTTTGTTGACTTTATAATAAACTTACTAGTGATGGGACGATACCAAAATATTTAACGATTCCGATACGATTCCGATTCTACCCAATTATCCCGATTCCCGATACAATTCCCGATACGATTCCGATTCTGATTCCTGGCCATTATTACATATATGTATTACTGTGCCCAGATATTAACATATTTAATTAATATAAAAGTTGAGAATTGATTAGAAAAGTTTATTAACTTGCTATTGAAGCTTTACAATATGCTAGATAACAATGTATTGGAAAGGTTTTATATAAACACATCTATCAATAATTCCATTTTAATAATACAAAGAAGTAGTATTGAGTTCAAAATAATATAAATAATTCCATTTTAATGAGAAAACTTCATTCAGTTAAGAATCGTTTTGGTATCGGAATCGGGTCTGAATTATTCAGCTCCGATACCGATTCCCGATGCTTTGGAAAAATCCCGATATTCCGATTATTCCGATACGATTCCGATTAATCGTCCCATCACTAAAACTTACTTTACTTTTAAAAAAAAATTCAGATTGGACAATTTGCCAAGGCAGTTGTGCACTGAATGAGTTCAAGTTTACAGCCTCTGATCCATTCAGTTTGAGTCAATCAGGAGAGCTGACATGGTATGGACCTGGAGGCTATCAGGCTGTCCTCGGCAACAGCCAGGCCCAAGCCCTGACCACTCTCAGTAATCTTCAGTCCATCGGATGGATAGACAACTGGACCAGAGGACTTTTGATAGAGTTTACTGTGTTCAATCCTAATACACGATTGTTTACTCAGGTCTGTTGTTATTTATCGTGCTCAGTAAGATTTTAAAATATAACGTTAAAAATAAGTAACTAAAGTTTTTTGTTTTTTTATAACGGAGGTATTATATTTACTATTAAATTTTTTTAAAGCTGAATTTTTTTCAATGTTTACTGCACTCTCAGGCAAAAGTTCTCCTGGAGACACCATCTATGGGCAATACGGTGAAAACTATCAAGGTCGCCTCTGCTCGTCTTTATCCTTACACAACCGTATGGGATTATTTGATTCTGCTGTTCCAGCTCATCTTTGCTGTAGTTGGTAAATGAATGATCAACAGTTCACATTAATTCACTAGGAGGTCAACAGTTGACATTAAATCACTAGGAGTTTATGGATTTATTTAAGGAAATTCCATGTAAATTTATTTTAGGGAGCACATGTTACAGGTAACATCTCTGAACTTTTGCGTGAACATTGAAAAAAGTAATTTTTTTCTAATCTCCTTTTACAATGTTTATGAGCATCATTCCAACAAACTGTTCAGGGAAGTAGTAAGCCGCTGCCGTACTATTAATTATTTGGCAAATTTGCTAAAAAAAATTCTCCATGGAATGAAAGCACTAGTGCTTTAGTTAACAGTGTTTTAAAATTCAATTTTTGTTGTTGAATTCCTCACCTGCATGGTAATAAAAATCTGCCTTAAAGTTACATTTCTCCCATTTTTTTTATTTTCCCCTACTCTCTAGTTCTATTTCGTCTGTTCCTGACTGTGTCCCTGTTAGTGAAGCCAGCCCAGGGTACAAGCAGATGTTCATGGGCTACTTTACTCATATTATTGGAGCTCTTCACTGCCTTATCTGCTTTTGTGACCTTTATCATCAAAGTCCAACAGACTGGGATTCTACTGGAGAGGATTTTAAACAATAAAAGTGAGTTCTCTCCTTCTCTGGTATTTTGTTTCTATCTTATTTTTGCATCCACCCACCACAATGTGACAATGGTGTAGGCCTACCAGGATGAAATCACAAGGTCAGAGATTATTCTTTAGGAGGATACGCTTGTTCTCTAGACAGCAAAGGTTTCTCTCCAGGCACCTGGATAACCCAAAGGAACATAATATGGGGACGATACAGCTTGTCACCAGCAGTGTCGCAGGAGTTGCCGGAATTGTAATGTGTCAATGTCATACCGATGACAGGACTTTTTTCCGGGTTTTAATTCAGCATTTTCTTTCTCTTAGATGAGTTGCCATCATATAACATTTAATGAGTCCCATCAACTACAGGTGCTGGTGCGGTGTTTGCTTGTTTAGGCTTTTTCTTCAGATTAAACTCCAATCCAAAAGCTTGGGATTCACTCAGTTAAGACTGCTCTGCCATCCAGCACCCAGTTTTATTTTTGAACTACCGCTCATATTAAAAGAAGCATGGTTATATGTTTAATAGGGTAATAAGGTGGTAGACTTCTATCAGATGAGATCAAAGGAAATATTTAGCACAAGGCTGGAGAAAGATGCCAAGAATCAAGGAATGTGTCGGCAAGCAGCTTCCAACAACACAAACAAAGAATAAGAAATAAAACAGCTTAAGTTTACTACAGTCTATTTATACTGTTATACTACATCAGTATCTCATGCTGAGTTCTGTTATACTACATCAGTATCTCATGCTGAGTTCTGTTATACTACATATCAGCTAAGTATAAGTTTGGTTATAAGTTATTGTTTGTTGACTTTTAATGTTAAGGATTAATCCACTCTAGATGTAATGTCAATATTGAACATTGGCCATTCCAAAATATTTCATCATTCCTTTTTTAGTTCAATAACATTTAGTCACCTGCATTTGAAAATATGGCACTAGGGCAGTGCTACTCAAAGTGGTGGTCCGCGGACCGGTGCCGGTCCTTGGGCCATCATCCGCCGGTCCGCAGAAGTTTTCAAGAAAACTCATTTCGCTACCACGTCAGTACAAGAAAAATAGTGCACCGGTCCCTGGTGCAATGGGAAAATTCCTGCCGGTCCGCCATACTAAAAAGTTTGAGAAGCACTGCACTAGGGGATAATTGGGGGGAGGGGGGTGTATTTAATGGCTGACTTCTACTCTAGAGTAATACTTAGGATGTTGTGTGTTTAAATTGTTGTAATTGTAAAATGTCTTTGTTAAAATATTTTTTTTTTTATGTACTGAAAATGATTATGTACAATGTAATCTAAAACATTTCTATTTATTTGGTTCGATAAAAGCATCATATCTTATCTCATCATATCTTATAAATATGAATGAATTTGCTATCCAACAATAGAGATGAAATAATCTCTTTTGTTTTCCAGGTGAGTTCTCCTCCTTTGATGTAGTTTTTCTGTTGGATGAAATCTACACTGTGACAATGAGTACTGTGTTGTTTATTCGAATCCTTGAGTGTCTGACACCACTGACACTCAACTATCATCTGTTCTTGTTCAGGCAGACATTAAAGGCGGCTATACCACAGCTTAGAGGATTTGCTGCAGTACTTGTCATTAGTCTGCTGGCATTCTCCATGTATTTTTCAATAGCAAGAGGTCCTTACACAAAAAGTCTAAGGTAATAGTAGCCCCTGAACCACATGTCACTTGGTGATTGAAGTTGAAAGATCAATTTATGTTATTTATACCATATTTTGTGAAAAGTTTCAAAATTCGTATACAGGGGAGACAGGTCATTGCCTTATAGATCTTTATAGAGAACGCCTATACAACATATATAAACATGCTCTCTGTCCCGCTTTGAAAGTTATCAGTAGTATTAACCACAATGGTAGATTGGACATTGCAGTTACTGGTATATGGTATGGAAGAAGTACTGATGTAAACATATTTTTGGAAAACAATTAATCTAAAGATTAGAGACATTGACTCCATATAAATCAAATTCAGAATTTCACTTAGCTGAAATGTCTTGTCCTTTTTTGTTTTCATATTGTACAGCCAGCCATTTTCTTTCTGTTCTTCTGAGCTTTGTTTTTTAGAGGGCTTTTGCCCATTCTTTTATATTCTTTCAAAATTTAATTAGCATTAATGTAATTTGTTTTATGTTGTATTCAAGAAGGCTTTGATATTGAATGTATATTTAGTCTTATAATTAAAGCTTACATACACAGTTTTATTTACACTGATTGTGTCTCATAAAAAATCTCCTGAAGTTTATGTCTTATTATAAATCTACCTGGTTTATAAGAAATTTTAAAGTTTTTATTTTGTATTATTATTAAATTTAAATTTTTTTTTTTTTGTGTGATAAACTTATTTTTTTGTCCTCTGTATGATCTTCTTTATGAATTTTTTTCTCTCCTATAAATGAAATGATCTATTTAAAGAAATTTTTCTATTTCTCACGCAGGAATACAGTGAATGCATTCTCCTACTTGTTGACGATACTTCTTGGACATGGAAGATATGTGGATGGAGAGGATGAGATGGCTGAGCAAACTGGCTTCAGTGAAGCCATGTCCAGAATTATGTTTGGTCTGTTTTCCTTGGGTTCTTCCATTATCTTGCTGAATCTGGCCATCACTATTCTCAATACATATATGAGTGATGTGAAGACATTGAAGGCTGGAAATGGGGGGAAGTGTCCAGGTTTTGATGACAAGTTGAACCAGTTCATGTGGGCCAGGTTGGAGGCATGGTTTGCTGGGCTATTTGAGAACATTGCTAGAGTTAAAGATAGGGCTGTGTCTGGAAGGGTTGAAAAGGGAACTGGGAATTCTAAAGTGCTGCCCTTTGTGGATATCCCAGAGTGTGAAGATACAATAGCTTATGAAGATACAGCAAGGACAAATGATATCAGACAAGGTGATGTCAGTACAATTGATGTCAGCACATCAAATGAGGTCAGCACACAGAGTAATGTCAGCACACCAAGTGATGCCAGTCCACCGAGTGATGCCAGTCCACCGAGTAATGTCAGCAAACCAAGTTATGTCACCATACCAACTGAAAGTAACACATTTTGTCCTAGCCCACCAACTGAGACTGTGTCAGTTGAATCACCAGGTGACAAATGCAGTACATATCAGGAAAGTCCATCAAGTGAGTTATTCTCGAAAATGAAAATCACACCTCCAGCAAGGATCACACCACCAGCAAGGATCACACCACCAGCAAGGATCACACCACCAGCAAGGATCACACGTCCTGTTAGAATAACAAACCCTGGCAGAATCACACATTTATGAAAATATCAGGTTGTAAACTGAGTCTCTTTTCATCAGTTAGTTTAGTGAGATATTTAGTGAGACATTTAGTGAGACATTTAGTGAGACATTTAGTGTGACATTTGGTGAGACATTTAGTGTGACATTTACTGAGACATTTACTGAGACATTTAGTGTGACATTTACTGAGACATTTACTGAGACATTTACTGAGACATTTAGTGAGACATTTAGTGAGACATTTAGTGAGACATTTAGTGAGACATTTAGTTAGACATTTAGTGTGCTATAACAAATGTTATTTATGATATTGATAGTGTCGACATGGCAATGTCTTGTACTAGTTTGCAATAGTAAAATATCGCCTATTACTTCCACGAAACAATCTCAAGAACTACATTAGCAGTGAATGCGAGGCTCTGAGTTTTACACTTTAGAGTTTTAAAGACAGTATTTACATGTCAAGCCTACATCAATAAAATAATAGTCTAGTCAAGACAATTACTGAGTGTTAAAAAAACTTTTTGAAATTACACAAAAACAGAATTGATTTTATCACTGACTGTAGTATACAAAAATGACCTCTCCATCCACTGACCTCTTTCCACATACATTTCATTCAAATATGAAAGAAACAAAAACCATAGTCCTTTCTGGAACTGTTTATTTACATCTTGATATATATATGCATCGACTAAATACATTGTTTGAAAAGTTAAAAGTGAGCTAGCTGAGAAATGTGTGCCTTGTCTCAGTGGGCCCCCCCACCCACCTCTCCCCACAAAGTTTTAGATGCATTCAAAACACAGGGATGCATTCAAAACGCAGGGATGCATTTTGGCACATACCGTATACCGGAATCTAGTTTTTCATTATTGCACACTTAACCCGAGAGCAACATCACAGCTTTTCAAAAGAACTAAATAGATCACGTAATAATACATTTCAAAGAACTACAATAGCCCACATAGCTTATGTAATAATACATTTCAAAGAACTACAAGAGACCACATAGCTTATGTAATAATACATTTCAAAGAACTACAATAGACCACATAGCTTATGTAATAATACATTTTAGGAAGACATGATCTTCCATACTTTTAAAATACCGCCAAACTCTGAATGATAAGATGTGGGTTAATTATCAACACTTTATTATACGCACTTAATTATTGTCAACTTGCATGATATAGACAAGGGGATAACACGATGTATCTCTGTGAATATAGGCCAATCTTCTTTTGTTTGTTATTTAAAAACAACTATGGAACACACATCAATGTTACTGCACTACAGTATGAAAACATGATACCCCATGCCTTGCTATAGTACAAGTTGCTTCAAGATGAATCAAAATGAACCGTGCTGTGTGCATACAAAGGTGAGGAGTGCTGAAGACGGGAAACAAAATCTAACTGTTCAAGTCACAGTGAAGTTTGCATGATGAAAAAAAAACCAACTCTCCAAGACACAATCCACTCCCTGTACTTAAGGTTAATGAGGTAAAATCCAATCTGTAAAACCAAACAATATTCCCAGGAATAAAACTTGACCGATTCCGAACACCACCGAGAAGATCATGTCAAGCTGACGTGACGTACGAGAGAAGCGGTGCGTCCCGTGACCGGAGATGACGTCATTTGTACTTGGCGTGGCTTCCGTGGCATTTATTGGTTGACTTTTCACACCAGAATTTCTACAAGCGCTGTTTGCACATGCTTCAGTTGGCTGAAATAGGTGAAATTTGCACGTGAATCCCCAGATATGTAAGACAAACTCCTAATTAATTACAAAACACTAATATTATAGCAGACCTTGTTTTCTTTCTCAAATCTGTTGATGACCAGTAAGGACCCCAAAATGGCACAAAGACTTTCGACCATGACCTCTGCTAACAAGACGGTCAAGTATGGCAATCTGGTCAAACTACGTGGCATGACGTCACTGAGGAGGGAGGACAAAGAGAATGAACTTTTTGCTCTTTGGCTGAACAAAATAATAGAACAAAATTGGACTTAACACGCAATATATAAAATTATTAACTCTTTTTAATTGAACAAATATATCCTAGATATTATCTGACAATTAAGTTCTATATTCTTGAATTTCATTGATTTGTTCCCCATTAGTAGTGCTATCTACTTCACCGAATTTAACTTTTAAGACGTGGTCATGCCAACATTATAACAATCGTTCAATACACTCAAAGGACTGCTCATGTTTCAATATTTTAAACCATAAGTTCTTAACCTTTTAATCACCAACTGATATAGACGCTTTAATCTTTCAATGACATTAAATTAACTAGGGCTGAACCAGGTACTGTCCCGGATACCTGGAAATGTTGAGTATTAGTACACCTGGTACATATCTGGACCCGGCATAAAAATCGAACCGGGCCCAGTGGTTACAAAAAAAAGTTATGGGGTTTTTGTATATAAATAAAGGGAAAGGGATATTTGTTTAAATTATATTTTTTGTTTCAAAAGCTGTCGTTTACTGAAGGGTATTAACATTTAACCAAAATTATCCCCTTATATATTTAGGGGGACATTTACTGCCAACAGCAGAGTTTATTCGCGGGGAACGGCAAACATCCTGTCCTGCCTTGGTGTCCCTAACCCCAGCTACGCCACTGATGGTGTGCTAAAATTGATCGTTCTGTAATTGTTTTATCAGGAAAATTCAAACAACTGATATTTTCACGAACAGTACGTGACCATTCATACGTAAAACAAGTTGTGGGTAGTTCTGTTGATGCACTTGCTAGTCTGAGTAAGCATTTCTGTGAATTTTTATCATATTTCAGCACCATTGCTACATTTCCCCCCCCCCCCCCCCCCCCGACTATTTTGTGCTTTATAAAAGTTGTGTAAAAAAAAAGGGGGGGGGTGGGTCGTTGACATGCATTGCATATAAAATTAGTTGACGCCAGATGTGCGCAGTGCTTTTTTTAAAATCAAATTAACATTGCAATTTTTAATTACCTTATGAGACCAATGAAAATGGCTGATGACGTAAATATTGCGACGATGTAGGACATCTTCTCTCCAGATCTTGCTGGTATGAAAAACACGAGTGGTATAAGCAACGACGTCAGAACCATCGGAATTATAATGACAATTAGGTAATAGATCAAACGTCGCCTTACAGTGAACGTGAAAAAAACATAATTGTCCAGTTCAACATTTCTGACCATCTCTTGAGTGTAGTTGACACGGTACCACTCCGTCGTGCTCTGGTAAATTCCGGTGATGTTAAAGCGAAAGTCTTGTAACTCCAAATTTAGAATCGGCTCGGCAACAGGGAACAATCCGAAGTGGCACACTTGCGTGTCAAAGGGATATTTAATTAAATCAATTTCACAACGAAATGAAATGTACTGATGGTGACTGAATGCCAAAAGACCATTGGAGTAAAGTTTTAAAGTTTTTGGAAGCTGAGTGTAGAAGGAATCTTTGTCTCCAATGGCAACCGCAAATCCAGGTGTCCAAACAGATTCCGTGTCCAAGATCAGGAAACTGTGACCGTCGTAATCGGACGGATTCCAGGTGAGTTCTTCATGAAGCCAACTTAATCTGAAGTACGCCACAACAGTCATTACCTGGTGGGAACAAATGTCACAAATTATGTTGCGTCAAACAATCAGAAGTCTACAAATCTGGAGTATCTAATATTGTTATTCATTCGCCCTCCATCAAATCCCAGTGTTCGTTTCCAGAATTAGCAGACACTGTCTTGTTTGATTTATCCGAGTGCATTTGAAGGTGACATTTAAAGGAGACATCTAAAGAAGACATTTAAAGATGGCATTTAAAGGAGACATTTAAAATAGACCTCTTAATGTGACATTTAAATGAGATATTTGAAGTTGACATTTAAATGAAACATTTGAAGGTGACATTTGAATGTGACATTTAAAGATGACATTTAATGGAGACATTTAAAGGAGACATTTAAAGAAGAATCTTAATGTGACATTTAAAGGAGATATTTGAAGTTGACATTTAAAGATGACATTTGAAGGCGACATTTAAAGGAGACTTTTGAAGATGAAATTTAAAGTAGACATTCTTCGCTTTAGTTTAGAAAATATTGTCAGCACTGTCAAAATTCCCAAGTGGGTTAGAGAAGCAATACATAAACTTCCATTGTCATTTCCTTAAATTAAACAAAAATATATATTTCAATTTGTTCAAAACATCAAAAATAATTTTTTTAAATCAAAATTTCCATTTCAAGATAGTTGATCATCGATTCTGGGCTACGAAAATAGCTCAAACATTATCTATTAGAAGCAGATTCCGTTACCTGATTCACTTGATCCAGGTCGATGATATCGATGACAAACAACTGGACTGTGATATTTCTAGGATCATCGTCATTCTTCGTAAAACTTGGAGGAGTCTTGTGAACAACCGCGTCTCTGTTCATGACATCCGCGCGAAGTCTGCCGTAGGTCGAGTGTTTAGAAGCGTTATGTCCAAGTTCATGGTCACATTTTATTGTTATTGTTTGATATGCGAGAAGGGCAAGATATAGGATTGTTATTTTGGATACCATTTTGAAGATATTTCATAATTCTTGTTTTAAAAACTCCATAGTTTAACTACAACATTTTTAAACAAAACTTATTAAAAAGATCATGATAACCTTACATTACCACACAAGGCTTGACGGAAATGCACTTCAACAATTGATAAGTTGTTGAAAATTGTCAAATTTATTTTAATGAATCATATCAGGCTATTTCAGGAAGGCTGTCAACTATTTCATTTACAAACCGTGTGCGAATGATTTTCAGTATTTTAACGTGTCCATGCAGCAACACACAGGTAACTGTAAAGACCAAATCAGCAAAAGAGTTGTCGAGCCAGCAAGCCGGAACCACACAAGGGTGCACCGGTAGTCAAAGGCGCTTTGGGTGGAGGCGGCTATTAAGGGTCGAGATGATCTGGACAACTCTATCCATGGTTAAATAATTGTGGCTCTCAGGAATCGACCGTGTGTCAATAGTGTCATCAGTGCCATAATACTGGGGTCGGCAAACTTTTTTGTTTGAGAGTCCATTCAAAAAAATTTACTTGTTAAAATCATTTTTTTGAGCCGCAGACTGTGGAATATTGTTTTATGGTAATTTTACATGAGTGAAAATAAAACGGTCACATTAATTCCTCTAAACGGTCACATTAATTCCTCTAAACGGTCACATTTATTCATCTAAACGGTCACATTTATTCATCTAAACGGTCACATTTATTCCTCTAAACGGTCACATTTATTCCTCTAAACGGTCACATTTATTCCTCTAAACGGTCACATTTATTCGTCTAAACGGTCACATTAATTCCTCTAAACGGTCACATTTATTCCTCTAAACGGTCACATTTATTCCTCTAAACGGTCACATTTATTCCTCTAAACGGTCTCATTTATTCCTCTAAAGAGCCACATGCGGCTCCAGAGTCACAGATGGCTGACTACGGTCATAATGTGTTCATAATGCACGGTGGACATACTTTATTATGTATGCAACACCTTGTCATAATTTACTGAGGATAAACCCTAACCTTGTCATAATGTATTGAGGACTAACCTCAACCTTGTCATAATGTATTGAGGACTAACCCTAACCTTGTCATAATGTATTGAGGACTAACCCTAACCTTGTCATAACGCATTGAGGACTAGAGACCGACCGAAAGTGATTTTCTGATTTCAGCCGAGACCAGTCCGAAAATTACAGATTTTCGGCCGAAGCCGAACCCAAAAGTTTAACAAGACTTTCGACCAAAACCGAACTCATTTTCGCACACGTTCTGCGCACCGCGAAAAATGACTTGAACCTCCAACCACCCTCACCCCCAACCTCACTTTTTTTTCAAGGTCACTTTGGCCCTTGGATAAGCTGTAAACGTCTTAAACACTTTTTGTTTAGTCAACCGAACGTATTGGGACAAAAACATCTCTGTTTATCATCCATTGGGACCAAAACAGCTCTGTTTATCATCCATTGGGACCAAAACAGCTCTGTTTATCATCCATTGGGACCAAAACCTCACTGTTTATCATCCATTGGGACCAAAACCTCACTGTTTATCATCCATTGGGACCAAAACATCACTGTTTATCATCCATTGGGACCACAACATCACTGTTTATCATCCATTGGGACCAAAACATCTCTGTTTATCATCCATTGGGACCAAAACATCACTGTTTATCATCCATTGGGACCAAAACATCTCTGTTTATCATCCATTGGGACCAAAACAGCTCTGTTTATCATCCATTGGGACCAAAACATCTCTGTTTATCATCCATTGGGACCAAAACATCTCTGTTTATCATCCATAGGGACCAAAACATCACTGTTTATCATCCATTGGAACCAAAACATCTCTGTTTATCATCCATTGGGACCAAAACAGCTCTGTTTATCATCCATTGGGACCAAAACATCTCTGTTTATCATCCATTGGGACCAAACATCTCTGTTTATCATCCATAGGGACCAAAACAGCTCTGTTCATCATCCATTGGGACCAAAACAGCTCTGTTTATCATCCATTGGGACCAAAACATCACTGTTTATCATCCATTATTAAATTGGGATTAACTTTGAAGTAATCAATTGACCATTTTCTCTTGAATGTTAACCTTTTTAGCTTGTCATCACAGACACACACACACTCGCTCACACACAACCACACACAGCACCAGACAGAACACATACATTTTACAATATTTTGTATCTTCACCGTGAACGGCCCTTCGAAAACAATCCATGTGGGATGATTAATATTCTGTAATTTTAATGTTACTTTTACAGTCGAATTGTGCAATCCAGGCTTCTTTAGAATGCCTAAGCAATAATGGCATATGTATTTTACACTTTGCCTAGGCATTCTATAGAATGGCTGGGTTACACACTTTGCCTAGGCATCCTATAGAATGGCCGGGTTACACACTTTGCCTAGGCATTCTATAGAATGGCTGGGTTACACACTTTGCCTAGGCATTCTATAGAATGGCCGGGTTACACACTTTGACTAGACATTCTATAGAATGGCTGGGTTACACACTTCCTCTTTAACATTTAAAAATATGAATAAATCTAATCATTTTAAAAAATGTAATTCTAGAATACAGAAATTATTGCTCTAACAAAAATGTAGCTTGCTTCTATCTACTATAACTAGTACTAGGCCTACAATACAAAAAATAAGTTATATTAGGTTTATAAAGAATGACATTATGGGCTTGATAATGATGATGTTCAATGAATTAATTAATTGAAAAAGCCAAGGGATCCCAAATTAAAAAGAATAATTTAAAAAATAATAACGGAAATGTTACCCTTCCTTAAGATTTGTTTTCACAATACTATTGACCGTTGACTGTGACAAGATAATGGTCAATCAAAATCTATGTCACAGATGAATGATTTGAATATACCTAGGATCCACATTTTAAAAGAAATCAAAGAAATAAATAATGAGTAATATCAGTATTCCAATTCCCCTGGTTGTTATCTCCGTTCTCCACAAAACTATTTACCGATCCATTTGCCTTATTGAAATGTCACTTTTGGGACTATTGGACAAGTAAGTCACCATGCAGCTGTGACAAGCAAGTCACCATGCAGCTGTGAACAGTGTTCATATAGGATTGGTTATATATTATACGATGACATCAAGACGTCGAGCAATAATGAACATCGGATTACCGGCCGACAGACAGGGTGTCAATCTGACATCTGGTAGAAGACTGAAGGCCTCTATCAATTTCGGCTGAAACCGAAAATAAACCAAAATCTAACTTTTCTGTTTCGGTCGAAACCGAAACTACGCCGAAAGTGATCCAATGGCAACTTTCGGCACCGAAATTCGGCAGACCTTCAATTTGTCATAGTGTATTAAGAACAAAACATAACCCTAACTCTTACCTTGTCATAATGTATTGATCACAAACCATATCCTTATCATAATAATTTTAGGACGATCCCTAACCTTTTCACAATGTATTGGGGACAAACCCTAACCCAAGCTTGTCCTAATGTATTGAGGATAAACACTATTGTGTATGGATCACTTAGCGGGTAGCCCTTAATGCATTCCCTTTTTAAGGTATGCACTTAAATGTATCCATTTGAACGTATCCACTTCAGTGATTCGATTGCTGGTACCAGTTTAAGAATAAAGTGCTACTTTTTAAAAAGTAGTCAGTCATAAAGCAAAGACTATTTTAAAAAAAAGCATTTCCGCTTACAATCATTTTAAACTGTATTCTTGCTTTGTCGAATATTGCGCAGGGTAACCATGGCAACGTATCAGCATTTCATTAGGGGACGCAAATAATGTCACCCTCATTCGTGCCGGTTAGTGTAACACAAATATTACAGCTGTTCCCCAACAACTTGGCCAGAATGCAAGTAGCGCCAAACAAAGGAGATTGTGATATTGATGTGAGATAATATCAAGGTTGTGAATGTTTTGTCTCAAAAGTGTAACACAATTTGCATTTCTAGCCAACTCTAACACATCACTCCGACATGCAGCCTAACAAATAATTTAGGTGGGGAAAAATAAGTCTAACATTGTAAAGGGGCATAACTGTTCGCATATTTACCGAGTTGTTGCAGAATCTATGGCTCGAATCGTCACAGGATGAACCATATTATCCACCACCACCCCACCCTCACACACACTTTCAAATATGACATTAAATAATTTTTCTAACTGTAATGAACTAAAAATATTCATGTTCTCTGACTGAAAGATGAGTGTGTGTTTGCAGCTTGTACACTAATAATGAGCACATGCTTGTGGTTTCTTCTCTGATATGAAAAATGCGTATGTTTGAGGTTTCGTTATATGAAATGACAATGAGTGTGTGTTTGTTCTTGGTTCTATGATGGAACAATATATATGTGTGAGTGTGTGTGTGTGTGCGTGCGTGTGTGTGTGAAAGAATAATGCACGCGTAGTAATAAAAGAGGCTGTGAAACATACGGTGTGTAAAAATTCTGAAGTCTGCAAACCTTGTCTACTTCAGACTCTATTCAGATACGTATGATATCTTCCAGCAGAAAAATAGTCAATATTATGAAGTGCACTAAAATAAAACCAACAAATTAGAATGTTCTGTGGATAAGTATAACAGAAGTCATAGAGACGATAAAATGAAACTAAACAGTTCCTTATACCATCCGGTCCAGTCATTGTATAATTCTACAACTATTGTGCCGATCCAATGTTTTTGTGAGCATGCCCCGAGATAGGGGTACAACGTGGGGATCTTTCTATTGGGAATGGGAAGACTGGATCTGATGGACAACGCAGAAGAGATCCTTTATATGATACAATGAGTGGATAAACCGGTGCCGCAAACGTGACGTGGGACACTTAAAGGGCACAGTGAGAAACACTGCTGGTTATCCACTGCATCCTTGTATATGTCAAGTCATCTGGACTATGTCTCACCACTGGATCAAAAAGGCAAGGACCAGAGATTGAGGTTGACGAAATGCGCAACTCTCAATCACTTGAATCAAAATAAAGCTCATGTCAAAACAACTACTCCTGGGTGTCTGGGCGTTCCTGTTTGGGACCCACTTCGCGCACCTCCACTGAGAAGGAGGTTAAAAAGTGAATCAAACACAAAAAACGTATCCGGAAAAAACTCCTTTGGCCATGTCGGAAACCACTAGCTCTGGAAAGAAATTGACATGAACTAAGGGGAACCACTGGCTCTGGAAAGACATATATGAACTAAGGGGAACCACTAGCTCTGGACCGTACAAGCTGCTGAGGCAGACTCAATGTTGGGTCAAAATCTTTATCACTCACGCCCAAAGAAAGCGAGCAGCAAGGAAATTATAATCGTCTCCAATCAATCTATGACCCGAGGACACGTGTATCCTACATGCGGGAAAGCTTTCCGGATACAAATAGGACTGGATGGCCACCTGCGTACTCATCGTCGAAAAAAACCTTAGTCTTTTTCTCATGTAGAGGACAAACAACTATATTATAGTTTACAGCAGCTGTCTGTCTAGCCAGTCAATTTAAAAATAGCTACGCGGCTGCACGCTCTACGTCGTGGCCGATACTTGTTTGTGAATGAGTTATTGGATTCGATTACATGCTTATTTCTTTGTCGATTTTCTTTTTGTTAATTAACAATTGACGTCATCTTTATGAAAGAAATAATGTTGTTAAAACTGGAATGTTCGTAAAGTCAACTCATGTCACTTTAATTAGGACGTAGGAGGAACGTGCGTTCTTTTCGCAAAGTTTTGTCTTCCAAACCACATATCACAATTTATCTGTGTAACATATTTTATTATTTAGAACAGTCGTTATATTTATGCACAGCGTTCTAAGCAACACATACAAATGTGTACATACAAAGAGAGAGAGAGAGAGAGAGAGGGCATGATAGAGAGTGAAGGAGGGAGAGGGAGATAGAGAGAGGGAGAGAGGGGGAGATAGAGAGAGGGAGAGAGGGGGAGAGAGAGAATAGAGAGAGAGACAACAGTCTGAACTAACATTAATTGTATTAAAAGGACCAACAAAAATATTGATAACAAAGTTTGAAAATTCCTCATGAAAGTATAAAAATTTCAAGATGTCTACTGATTTATTTATTGTCTACGCTGCTTTTTCAGTTGGGCATATGTGCCATATTATTCTATAGAAGGGGAGATAACTTACAAAAGTTAAAGTGGCAATGGGAAGGTACAATTATTTACAATAATAGTGGGTGGATTTTGGGAGGGACATGAGTTTAAATCAGTAAAGAATGTTCTGGGAATTTCCCTTAATAACAATTTTATAGCGAGCTGTTAGCCAAATATTGAGATAGCATTTGAAAAACTACCCTGCCAAATATTGAGATAACATTTGCAACATTACTCTGCCAACTACGCAGCCATATTTAACTGTGTGTCCATCCGGTGACTCCGAATAAGGCGCCCAGATAAATGATCTGAAAGACCACAAAGAAAATAAAGAATATTCTGTCCAGATGACTGCTGGTCAAGTAACACTTGGCTGGACGGGCACGTGATGTGTCCTCAGAGATATTTAAGTCGTCGAGTCCCTTCGGTTGGTCTTGGGGTTTTGTTTCATAAGGTGTCACTTTCGTAATCCAATGTTTGGGTTTACTTTCCGCATTTTCGTTGCATTTCTGTGAAGAACAATTGTGTAGTTCGTCACTGGATGCATGTAACACATTTCATACTCGGGTTATATCAACAAAAAAATAGTAAAACTTTTTTTTAAACTTGATAAAAGCAACTCACCTGAACCATCATCAACAATGAAATCTTTGTGGGGTGTTGACTATGAAATAAGTGCCCCATCTGATATATAAAGATCAGTGGGACAAATAATTTTGTGTGTGTTGTATTTTAATTTGCTACTATATGACAAGAGGACCAAAGAATGGAACGCAACCAAATTTGACATGGTCATAACTCCTGACTTACAGGTGGTTCCTGAAAAGTTTGGTCAAAACCCTTAATCCCAAAATAGCCTGTAATAAAAAATAGTAAAATGTATGGAGTAAAACGTAAAAACATATTATCCTCAAACAATTTAAAAAAAACGCCATGTAAATATCTGTGTCATTTTATTTTTAAAAATAAATTTGGAGGGCGAATTTCCCTTGATTGGGAAAAGTTTGTTTACGTTATAATTTGCTCCAAAGAATGCTCCCGGGTGAGGCAATTTCTAGAATATCTTATCTTTCGGGCTCTTACTCTCTCCCTATAAATAGGCCACCTGCTTTACCAGCGAGGAGAGATTTGCTAGATTTCAAAACTTACGAGATTTACATACTTATAGGAGCCTTACAAGGTTTTACACTTTGTCTGTATGTGTGTGTGAGTGTATGTATGTGTGTGTGTGTGTGTGTGCAAATATTTGTATTTTTGGAAGATTATAATTTTAAAGTTTATATAGTTTTTTTCCGTTCATATGATTATGTTTTTTTTTAAAGATTATACTTTTAAAGTTTATATAGTCTTTTTCCGTTCATATGATTATGTATTTTTTTTAAAGATTATAATTTTAAAGTTTATATAGTCTTTTTCCGTTCATATGATTATGTATTTTTTTTAAAGATTATAATTTTAAAGTTTATATAGTTTTTTCCGTTCATATGATTATGTTTTTTTTTAAAGATTATAATTTTAAAGTTTATATATTTTTTCCCGTTCATATGATTATGTATTTTTTTTAAAGATTATAATTTTAAAGTTTATATATTTTTTTTCCGTTCATATGATTATGTATTTTTTTTAAAGATTATAATTTTAAAGTTTATATATTTTTTTTCGTTCATATGATTATGTATTTTTTTTAAAAAATGTAACAGTATAATTAAATTGAATATTGTTACCATCAGTAGCTCTGGTATCGTTTGAATTGTTTACACTGATTATCTGTCCTTAATTACTTATTGTTCATCTAACGAGCCAAATCTTTTAACATGTTAAATTTGCAAAACCTTTTAACGTAACTGTTTACCTTCTACATTCGATTATTAATTAGGGTTTTCAGATTATATACCTATCCGATTGAAGATTATTTTGTTATATACGTTGCTACGGTGTTACTGAGATGTAATGAAATCAGAATTTTTAATTAAAAAAAAAAAATCATTTATAATAGCCTAAGATATACATGAAGACTCATATTAAAATGTAATCTTCTACGTAAATTTGATGCATCTAAGGCAAACTTTGTAAAGATAACTTTCATAACTCCTTGAAAAATATCGAAGAATTTTAAACGAATGATATCTCATCCTTTCCGGGCAAGATGCCCATTTTTATTTTCAATAAAAAGCTATATCTTTGGCATTTTGCAAACGATTTTAATAATGGGACAACTTTTAAATGAAACTGTGCTCATCATCCATCATTAAATACTCACTGCTGTAAAATATCAAAAATTGAGTCGTTTTGTCGAAGGGGCACTCGTTAGTAAAAATTTAAAAGGCACATTCATATTTTAATTCCTTATTATCTTAATTGGCTGAATTTGAAAATTTTCATTGAATGTTTAAATGAATTAATTGTGTAGTGAATACACATGTGTTTTTTTAATTTAAATAATGTTTGTTAATATTTTAAGTTCAAGATTATGTAACGCGCTATATAAAACTACTACTAATAATAATAATCTTAGGAATAACCAAATTGGACCCATTTGGAATGGGTTCCGGTCGTGGATCCTATTTTATTTTCATTGATAAATGGCCAAAACTTTGAAATTGGTATATTCCTTTTTTTTTATTTAGACATTTAAAAAAATATTACGAGCTGTCTTGACATTGTGTTTCTTTTACTTGACCCAACTGGGATACTAACTAAAGGGGTCAGGATCCCTAATTCAGCGATTAAGAGCTGTATTTATTTAATTATTATTTTTTAAAATTTTTTCAAAGTTTTGGTTGGTACTTTGGCTAAGTGTTTTTGACAGAACCCTAGATTTATGTATACACTGTGAAAGTTTGTTAAGCTTGTTCCCAATTCAAAGCATAGCTACGCGCGGTAAATTGTCTAGTGTATTATAAAGACTTTTAATCCGGCTATTTTTAAAGTTGTTTCATATACAATCCCAGCAAACAATTATCTGACCCCACAGAAGCCAGGTCGATTAATTAGAGCCAAACACTCACTAAACACTGACTTAACTCTGACAACCCCATGAGCAATTACACCCGGAACAATAGCAAATGCTTCAATGTGCCTGGGAGTAACACAGTGCAACGTAAAAAAATCATTCTTTCCACGCACAATAATCGCTTGGAACCACCTGGACAATACCGCCGTGAACTCGACATCTATCGAAAGCTTCAAGGCTGCCCTGGCATCTGCTAGGAGCCGTTAGGATGGCAGCATCGCTTCCCCAACCGTTACACATATGCCAGTATATGGATGCAGCAACGTACCCTACCAGAACCAGAACCAGAACATACCTTGTGTTCAGCTTCATATTTGTTGACGACCCAGAGGGTGGCTAGAGTAGCGCCAAGTCCTTGACACATGACCTCAACCAGAAGACCGGCTAGGAACGGCAGGCTGGCAAGATTTCGAGGCATGACGTCACTGTGGATAATTTTTAAAATATAAATGTTCAACAATATAACACAATTTAACCTTTCACAGCTTTGCCACATTCCACATGTAATTCTAAGCCTCATTGTATAGGCTGTTCTCTAATCTTTATAGCGATCATATGAAGATCAGATTTTCACTTAGTGGACCACGCAAAGTTTGGACTGAGTGGACCATATGATGACTGGACCTGGTGGACCATGTGAAGACTGGACCTGGTGGACCATGTGATTACTGGACTTGGTGGACCATGTGAAGACTGGACCTGGTGGACCCTGTGATGATTGGACCTGGTGGACCATATATGACTGGACCTGGTGGACCATGTGAAGACTGGACTTAGTGGACCATATAAAGGCTGGACTGAGTGGACCAAAGGCGATCCTTAAGTGATCCATTGAGTGGACATGCAGATACAGCAAACGTGACGTGGAACGCGTTGAGACACAAGACACACCGCTGGTCATCTACTGCATCCTTGTTTTTTTCCAGTGGTCTCGACTAAGTCTCGCCATTGGATCAAAATAGGATAGGACGAGAGAGTGAAACATAGACCTGTATGTTAGACCAGTAGATTAGACATCTAGATTAGCTCAGTATATTAGACCACTAGATTAAACATGCAGATTAGTCCAATATGTTAGACCAGTGAGGCCGCAGAGGATATATAAAAAAGACAATCGTTTTTTTTAAAAACAAAATAAATACACGATCATAATCTCTACAAGACAATCTCCATGGTCTCAATGATTAGACCAGATAGGTAAAGTTGCTCAACTAATAAGATTTCGAATTCCCATTTCACTTGCTCATTTATTTTCTTACCTGATGAAACTCAAGAAGATGGCCGATGAGGTGAAGATGGACACTAAGTAAGAAATTTTCTCTCCTGTGCTGGCCGGTATTAGGAACACCAGTGTCACCATAATCGACGTGAGAACCATTGGGAACAAGATTGTAATGACGTAGAATGTACTTCGTCGTTGTACCGTAAAGACATACCTCGGGTAACTCACATTGTTCAAGTCCTGGTACATTTCGGCTCTCGATTTCATTAGCAGCCACTCTCCCGCCGTGATGTATTGAGTTATAAGAATGGCGTCGTCGGGGTCGCTGTTCACATCAGTAAGATTGTGTCTAACCGGAAAGTCAATCAGTAATGTAGTGTACAGCAGTCCAAAATGGCATTCCTGTGTGTCGAACGGATACATTTCAAAGTTGATTTGACACCTGAACGTAATGTAAGTTTGTGCCGTACAGAGGAGCAGGCCGGTTGAGTCCAAGATTAGATTTTGGGGGCATGATAACTTCATGGAATCTCTTTGTCCAACGAGTATCGTGACATCTGGGACCCACAAGGAATCGGTTGCGATCAGGATTTTTTCTATGCCTTCATAGCCTGCTGGATCCCACTTGAGATCATCGTGTGACCAGCTCCACTGTAAGTAAACTAAGACGGTCATCATCTGAAATTTTGTAGCAATAAAATCACCTGAAATTAAAATTTTAAACTTTACGGTGTCTGATTTTATTTAATGACCAGTTAAATTTTATCAGGTTCTCTTTTTTATGAAAAGCTTCAACATTTGATAGGCAAAAAATGCTTCTGTTGCAATGAAGTTTGAAAACAAATCTTCTTTTAAAATAAACCCTAATTTGTTTATATTTTATGTATATAAACTTTACTTCATACATGATTTCGAATGGTCGATAACTTTTTCCGACATGATTATTGCACAATATTTATGCAAAATGGTGAATTCGCAAGTCTAGATCATTTAAGAGATAAATGTCTTTAGTCGAATGTACAAAATGGGTACCTGTTGGATGTCATCAATGTCAAGAATGTCAACTAAAAGAAGTTCGAAAGTCAAGGTGAACGGTTCATCTTGGGTGCGGTCAATCTCTGGAGGTATCTTGTGCACCACGGCGTCCCGTTTCAACAGTTCATTTCGGAGCCTGGCATAAGCTGGAGTCTTGGACGCGTTGTGCAGGAGGGCATCCGCGGCAACAATGGATAGACACAGGAGGAAGAGACTCGCTTTCACAGACCCCATTGCCATCGGTAGAATTCTTCCGATCGCTCACATCTGATGTATGTCTTCCCGCTTGTGTCATGTCACTGACCAGCCAAACATTTCATTGTTGGATCAATACGTGTAAAATCAAAACTGATGTAAAAAATACTAACCGTATCTATGTAGCACTTAAACTAATGTTCTTATATAAATATTTATTGTTTATTTCACGTATACAGATTAATTAATCCAACGACATAAGGCTATAAATGTAACATCATCAGATGTATGCCATTAAACACCGCCGTTAACAACATTTGCTAAGCTCTTAAAAGTTGACATTCGTTAATTGCTTTTTTTAACGTATGGAAACATTTGGTTCGGACTATGGGCCGGATTTCCCGGGTCAATACACGACACACGTCCAGCGTTTTATTCAAAACCTTTTAAGGAAGTTACAAAATTATGATTCGTTTTAATAAAACAATGTAAAACATACTTTTGAACAACGCTTGTCCAAAAATGAACTAAAAAGTATACAAATAAACGTCTCCCAAAAGTCCAGAATTGTAACAGACAAGGCCACCGAGAGGATTAAGTGCTGGAACAAGATTACCCCCCTCCCTTTATTCATCTGCACATGGACACGTAAATCAATAATGCCCAATTGATTAATTACATTCAAACAGCCGTGTAAATATATTATGTAAGTATTATGTGTAGACCTGCCAGCCGAATTTTTTTTAAAATTTAGGCTGGCTGATATAATTTTTTTGGCTGATATCCGGATTAGCCGGATTTCTCCGTAAATTGACATTTTCGACTGAAATTCGACGGACGCATGGCCATTAATGAAGTAATAAAACTTCAGCAATAAAACACTTTTACAATACTTCAGAAAAAATTGTATTATTTCAAACAATAGAAAAAAAACAGTTTTATATGCTGTCCTACTAATACAGTGCATGAATGCATTCCATTCATTCAGTTTATGTCACTCAATACCTGATAGGCACTTAAAATATCAGTTTGTAATTGTCATGAATAAAACAAACGCGATGTCGTTTATCAGCTGTTAGGCTTGATCGTTTGCTGTTAATTATCAAACCAGCAACCGAAAACATGCACTCCACTGGTACAGATGATGCTGATGATGATAAGTGAATACGAGCCAGTTGAGTAAGTTGTGGATACGATGATGATGCAGCACTGCTACGCTAGAATGCGAGAACATCATGAAACTTAACAATAGGCGCCGTCAAATAGTTCGCAATTTCCACAGCTATCTGAAATAATTGTTCAAAAAATCAAAACACAACAGTACTAACTGCTAGGTTATCAAACATTTCATTATAGAACACAGTAGATGTAATATTTAGTTTGTTCAGTTAATAGATACAAGTAAAGAAATATTGAAATAAAAAACCTATACTAAATGTCAGTAAAAGTATTTAAATAGCCTAGTATTTAAATACTGTATGTATTTAAACATATTTTACTGCAAACTGATTGGTCTATTAAGAGCAAAATAAAACGAAAACTGTTTCAATGTCAATAAATTAATATAGAATACCTGATTAGTACAATCGCTAGGTGACTGCTCAGTTCTCAGCTCATTCATCAGCTCCATTCGCAACAGCTTACATCGGCTTTCTTCAGAAAAATCTTCACTGACCACCTGCGAATGCGATACATCAGCTTCAGACACGATGAATCCACGGGGCATTGCTGACTGTATGGCATTCTCCAGAATTGTGGTTGCTTCCGGCCGTGGAATCAATGATTTGGAATCTGGATCAAGCAGCTGATGCAGCTTGATGTGATCATTGACAGGAAATCGATGGTCAAGTTGGTTGAGAACTGACAGCTTGATCATTCGAATCTTGTCATCATCGGCATTTGATGCAGTGCAGATTTTTCTGATGTGCATTTTCACCAGTGGAATAGTTGATAAGGTTGGCATTGAACAGCTGAAGAGATCAGTTAGATCTTGGAATGGTTTCAGAAAGGTAACAAGTTCACTTAAGAAGTCAATTTCATCTTCATGGAGACAAATATCAACTCGACCAATACGCTTGAGAGTATTTTGAACTTCCCTTTTCAAGTCAAGTATAGACTGAACCATTGTCAGTGTTTAATTCCAACGCGTTGGACATGATGCCTTCACTGACTTATGATTGCGTGTATGACTGTCAACGATGGCACCAGTGCTGCTCTCAGAGGCGTCCACTATTGATACACTGAACTGATTGTCTACAAGAAGCAATTCACACACTGAAGAAATGCCTTCTTTCAGGGTCTTGATCATTTCTTTATCCTCTGCGAATGCTGCCTCGTCTTCTATGATTGCGGTCTTGAAATGAAGTACAGTTACGAAATTTAAGAAAGCAAAAACATTACGTTACGGCGACTCGTTCATTTTTCGGCGGATTTACGGCGGACGAAATACGGCGGCTAATGCGACGCGCGGCGTCGGCTGATGGGGTCTAGGGATGCGAAACAATTGTTAAGATACAGATTATTTAATTAGGGAAATATGACTTCTCACAACTGCCTTGTAGTGATGTTGTATGATCATATAAATATGAGTTCTCACAACGGCCTTACTGAATGTTACCATCGATCGTGATCTTAACAAGTGCAAATGAATTTAGCGATACAGCTGTGGACATGTCTTTGTGATTTGCAAAGAACTTTGATCTCATAGGCGCCTCGTGCGTTTTTAGTCACGAGATTTCACCAACGCTTAAGTTTCGGGGAACATTTATTTTATAAATTGTTAGTACATAAGGGGATAAGCGTTTAAAAAATGAATATTGTTTTATTTTGTACTTTGTAGTCTTGGAAGAGGCCAGTGTGACCTTTGGTGACCTTTCTGTGGTAAACATTTTGTTGTCATTGTTGATTTTTATCGGTAACTGAAAACCCGATGTCCCTATCTATCACTTTCTATGACATATCCGCAAGGTAATTCAGGGGTCATTAGAGGTCACTGGTGATCCACTGATCATGAAGTGTTGTGTTGTCTTACGGGGGTGGGCTAGTGTACAGTCCAACTGGAGATATGCAAGTGGGTCAAAAATGAGATGCGAGATTTGACCACACGGACAGAGCAACTTAAGAAAAATCGTAGAATGAAAACAAACCAGCAGACAAAAGTGAACACTTTGTGAACACTTTGAATCAACCAAAAGCTTTCTTCTATGAACAACAAGTAAAGCCTTTTTTTCAGTAATCAAAAAATCAAGTAAATGTTCAAATCTTTCTTCACGGAATAACAAACAAGAGGATTGACATTTTCCGTGGGGGTCGCTCGCTGAATTAGTAATAAAATTAAATTTTCCGTGGGGTCGCTAGCTGAAGTAGTAATAAAAAATATAAAAATATCTGTAAGCAATTGTCCATCTAAATAGTTTACAATAGTTGGAATGATATCACTAAAATTTTACAATAGTTGGAATGATGATATCATAAAATTTTCTTTATGCTTCTACATATTTTTATAATATGGAATCGATGCTTCTTCATTGGAAAACCGAAATAAGAAACATATTGTAGGTTGATATTGAGAAAGCTCGAAGGAACGAGAACTCACCCGGAAATTTTGAAGCTTGTTGACGAGTCACTATTCCCTTGATCCCATTAAGTAGATAATTATTTACAAATAGATAGAATTATAGTATGTTGAAAAATCGATTTTAGAGTTTTTTTCCCTTTTTTTTTACCTCATTAAATCGTTTTTATGTATACATGGTTACAGGACACTTTGCTGCCATAAAATGGGATCACGTGTTATGTTTAAAAATAGATTGGGAACCTCTGGTATTGATGTTTTAAACATGCATTTATGATTTATTGAGTTTCTGTGCAAACAAAATCTGATAGTAATAAATTTAAATTTTCAATATTTTATAATTAAAACTTGTATAATTGTTGCACATCAAGTTGTCAAAAAACTTTTTATAAAAGTAATATCGATGAATGAGGTGGGGCTGTACATTGGACAAAACATGCATACAAGTAACGCACTTTATAAGAATCCTAAATAGTTACAACCCCTGCCCCCAAGGCTCACAACCGCACATTTTTTCACACCCCTGAAGTTTATTAATATTTTAATGAACCACCCGCTTTTTCACCGAGGATTTATTTCACCAACTATTTCACCAACTATTTCACTAACTATTTCACCAACTATTTCACCAACTATTTCACCAACTATTTCAGAAAAACAAAAGAAAATGTTACACACCAAACGCACTTCATAGCATACAAATTCTCATTTAGCGCAGTTATCGGAAATTTTTCTTCACGCTCTGGGTGAAAAACAGATTTTTTGAAAAATTGAAAACAATGTGTTGTCATTGGTTACGAGACTATGTGCCATGTTCCAGCTTGATAGGTTGAAGGGAAATGGGTCAATTTTTTTGCCGTCCGAAGATTTTGCGCGTCCTCCACCCAGCCAGCCACGAACAAAAGCGGAGTTAATAGAAAGGATTTTAAAAGGCAGACTTTTTTGTTACATACAAACCAAGTCCATAGTTGATTTCCATTTTCATATAAAATTATGTACAGTTTGTACATTCATTATTAGCTTCTAAAATATCACACTCAATAAGTTCCCGTCTAGATGTGTTTTACTGTCATCAGCTAATGGCACGGTAGTTTTTTTAATTTAAAAACGATGCAAGATAATGAAAAATAATATATATATATTTATATATACTATATTTATATTAAACGTTATAAAGGTATTCTTTAATATATAAATGATGATTTTTCGTTATTGTATATATCATAAACGTAAACAGAAAAATTAATTGAGACCTCTTAATGAATTTCAAATGTTCACCCATGTATCTCTCTAGTATAATATTAACTTCTATATACATGAGGAAATATGTCTGTCTTTCCTTATACGAGCTACATAATAAACTCACAATTAATGGATAACCCTAGATTAAACTTAATGCAAATTACCTTGAAGATCTATATTACAAAGTGCTCACACCTATCAGAACCATGGACACTAACTCCTTACATGCGCCATAACTCTTACATTTTTTCAACTGATTTTAATGGGACAGCTTCTGAATGTTATCTTATTTATCAAAAGGAAATGTATAGGGCCCTTTCTTAGTGCCAAATAAAACGTCACCTAATAGAACCAGTCCCCACCGGGGCCACCACCCATCGGGCCCCCACCCCACTGGGCCCCAACCCCACTGGGGCCTTTATCTTAACTTTAAAGAAATACCCCAGGGTTACGATGTTGTAAGATGTTTTAGTCTTGATGTTTTACTGTTGCTAACATAAAAGGGACATCCTTTAAAGATTATTTGATGAACTAGTTTCGTGCAAGTTCTATAAAGTTCCACGTAGATATATAGATTAGGAAAATGTCTATGGGTTTAAAAAGTTTATGGACATTTTTGTTTAGTTTTATTTATGGCTACACTTTCCTGGGTACTTCCTCGGTATCATTGAAGATATTCTTTTATAAGTAATTGACTTTATCTTTTATAATTCATTGAACATATATTTTATAAGTTTCTTATTGTTTCTACCATATTCTAGAACTTTTGATATTTGTAAGGGTTTTAAGGTAATTAAAAATGCCATATTTATGTTTCTTAATTTTCTAAAAGATGTTTTTGAATGTTCTAGAAAATTTAAAATGAGTTTGTTAGGAGATTCTACAAAGCTATACACGAAAGGCTCAGTCTAGAATGCAAGCAAAGAACTAACAAAGAATTGAAAACCAGCATGCAAAGAAAAATTATACCAAAGCTAGGGATATGAACAATATCCAATTTAATTATACTATTACATTTATATAAAGAATACAAAGTCAAAAAGAAAGAAAGAAAAACTATATTATCTTACAGCAAGTAAAAAAAGTGTAGCCCTCGAAAGATACACATATTAATTTACACACACATAAAGAGTACAAACTTGTAAGTAAATTACGTCACGAAAATGTCTAAGAAATATAATTTAAATCTCCCTTGGCAGGAAAGCTGCCTCCTTTTTCAAAGGGAGAAAGTTATGCCTGCAGAAGAAATAAATTCTAGATAATGCATCCCCTGATATCATTCTTCAGAACAAATTAAATCGTATTCGAACGTAAACAACTTGTTCCCAATCAAGGGAGGGGTGGGTAAGATGGATTGGAGCTACACGTTTAATCAGTGATGTAAATATCAAAACAAAAAAAACAAACGGGGAGGGGAGGGAGGTAAGATTGAATGCCACGGCTTGTGGTGAGTAAAACTAGGTCAACTTACAGGCTATAACATTGTAAACATAACTGTCATAACCCTTTATTGTGTATAAATTTATTTGTACATGGGGGATTTAAATAAAACACTCCATCTGCGGCGTTTTTCAACCGATTTTAAAAGACGATTTTTTAAATAAAGTGTGTTTATTTTCCACCTTAAATACTCACTGCTGTCAATTATAAAAGATAATTTTATTTTGGTTCCCGGGCCCAAAGAGTAAAAATATAAAAGGCAACACCTTTGCCAATTTCTTCCGTTTTAAATGGGATATATTTGAAAAATGTAAAACTAGTCTGAATGATTTTTATAGAACCCTATCTTAACGATAACAAAAATTTCCTCTTTAGCAATGAATTCCTTTCTGTGCAACTATTTTTATTGAATTGATAATCCCCCGTAGCGTTGGTACTGATGAAAATCTTTTTTTTTTTTAAAGACGTATTTTAAAAGTTGAATTTATCTTTTAAATATGTTGTTTTTTTAAAAGTGCCCAGCTTGGGCATCAGCTGAGAGGAATGTTTACAAGAGTTATTATAAATCTGGATTTTTTTGTGAGTTTTTTTTTTTCATTTTATGGGTACTTTGGCGAAGTGTTTTTGGCAGGGACCAAAATTTGGGCGTTCTCCTATGGCCCGTTAGTGTTTTTTTTAATGCAATCCTGAGCGGGGGTGGGTTAAATTGTCTGGTATTACGTTTGGGTAAGGGACCTCTTCATTGACATTATATTCCTAATTGTGGGGATCAAATTTAAGTGGACAATCACTCTTATCACAGGTATAAACACAAACATGTTTATGGACATAATCAGAGAAGCACTTTTTCTTAAATTTCCTGTACGTCTAGTGGTGTATGTACGTCTAGTGGTGTATGTACGTCTAGTGGTGTATGTGCGTCTGGTGGTGTATGTACGTCTAATGGTGTATGTGCGTCTAGTGGTGTATGTGCGTCTACTGGTGTATGTACGTCTAGTCGTGTATGTGCGTCTAGTGGTGTGTGTACGTCTAGTGGTGTATGCACGTCTAGTGGTGTAAGTGTGTCTAGTGGTGTATGTACATCTAGTGGTGTATGTACGTCTAGTGGTGTATGTACGTTTAGTGGTGTATGTGCGTCTAGTGTTGTATGTGCGTCTAGTGGTGTATGTGCGTCTATTGGTGTATGTGCGTTTTGTGGTGTATAAAGATCAGGGAAAAAATGGCTAAAACTGAATCATTGGGACTAATCACTAATAATCACTAATAATTACTACCAGCACATGTTTGTGATACAATAGGCACAATCACATATTTGTGATACAATAGGGAAGTATTATCATTATTCATTCTCGTTCTTAAGCCTTAAGGGATATTTTTAAAAATTTGAGCTTTGCATTGTTTATTATATGTTAATTTGCTCAGCTGTCCTTCAGTCTGTCCGAATATGAATCTCAACATCGATGGCAGGACAACGTCCCATATAACGAGGTACTCGCACAGGCAGGTCTCCCCCATTGATGACAGGACAACGTCCCATACAACGAGGTACTCTCACAGGCAGGTCTCCCTCTTCGATGGCAGGACAACGTCCCATACAACGACGTACTCGCACAGGCACGTCTCCCTCATTGATGGCAGGACAACGTCCCATACAACGAGGTACTAGCACAGGCAGGTCTCCCTCATCGATTGCAGGACAACGTCCCATACAACGAGGTACTCTCACAGGCAGGTCTCCCTCTTCGATTGCAGGACAACGTCCCATACAACGAGGTACTCACACAGGCAGGGCTCCCTCATTGATGGCAGGACAACGTCCCATACAACGAGGTACTCACACAGGCAGGGCTCCCTCTTCGATGGCAGGACAACGTCCCATACAACGAGGTACTCACACAGGCAGGTCTCCCTCTTCGATGGCAGGACAACGTCCCATACAACGAGGTACTCACACAGGCAGGTCTCCCTCTTCGATGGCAGGACAACGTCCCATACAACGAGGTACTCACACAGGCAGGTCTCCCTCTTCGATGGCAGGACAACGTCCCATACAACGAGGTACTCACACAGGCAGGTCTCCCTCTTCGATGGCAGGACAACGTCCCATACAACGAGGTACTCACACAGGCAGGTCTCCCTCTTCGATGGCAGGACAACGTCCCATACAACGAGGTTCTCACACAGGCAGGTCTCCCTCTTCGATGGCAGGACAACGTCCCATACAACGAGGTTCTCACACAGGCAGGTCTCCCTCTTCGATGGCAGGACAACGTCCCATACAACGAGGTTCTCACACAGGCAGGTCTCCCTAGCATCAACACCACTTTAATGCATTCACAGCTTCTGCACCTGACGACCCCCAAAAATTTTTTGCCAGAATCGGTCTCATTGGCCATGTGCGCACCGACAGACAAAAATCGGCTTTAAAAGGACTCGGCTCATTAAAATGTTCTTTATCGACTCTCGACAGACGAACTAGAAGTTGCATGTAATAATACATACATTAAAGCCATTCCCATATACACACCCTAATAATTGAAAAAAAATGTCTTAGTACACAGGACAACAAGCACATTGTGTGGGTATATTTTAAAAAATTAAAAACATTTCACAAAGATTTTCACAGTAAAATGCGCCATTTTTATCACAATTTTTAACCGTAATTTTTTTATAGCGTTATCTTGTGAGCTTGAAACTGTCCTATGTTGACCTTGACCCGAGAAATAAAAGTATTTTAGAACTCATTAAAATGCTGTTGTAAAGAATTTTCTTGATTTCATCTACTTAGTGACTTTATTAATTTTTTAAAGTATTATTTCGAATTTTCGTTTATTATCACTGGATTTCTCTCGCGTGTCTCATCAAGTAGAGAACTTGACGAGTCTGACAGTGACACACATTTTAAACATACAAAGTTAGTGCAGCCATTCCGTGACAGCAAAGAGTACTCCCCAGAAGATTACCTGAATGGTGCAAAAAAAGACAAACAAAAGTCTGTCTAACTGACGCGAGGTTAGAGAAGACCGGGCAGCTTTGTGCTCAGGCGAGTCGAGTACTTTGTGCTCTGCTTCTGTGTTTTGGGATGTGTTGATGTCTTCCTCTACCGATTGTGACTCTGTCTGTGTGCTTGCTGTGTCTTTCTGTGCTCTTGCTGTATCTGTCTGTGCTCTTGCTGTATCTTTCTGTGTGCTTGTTTTTATTATAAGCGTGTTGTCCAGCAGCTGAAAGTAAATTTTTATTTCATTTGATAAAGTAATAACAAAGCACGCAGAACTTAACATAATTTAGTTCTTCGTAAAACAAATACTAATCGAACCGTAATAAAACAATATAATATTGTTTTGTAATTGAAATATTTGAGCAGTTATTGTTTTTAGGTTTATTCCTCTCCCTCCTTCTTTTTCCCGCTCTCATTTTCTCACCTCTTTCTTAAATTTGTTGATGACGTACAGAGTTGCCAAGATGGCCGAAAAACTTTGAACTATGACCTCTAACAGTAGAAACGCCAGGAAAGGCATGCTTGAGAGGCTACGGGGCATGACGTCACTGAAAACAAATAAACCGTGAATACAAACTCATATTAGTTGTGCTGTAAACCTTTCCCCCACCCCCTTTAAAAATGTTGAGTAACAAGATAAGCCATAGTCACAGAATGTTTGTAGAAGGAGGGCATCCACCACAAACCTTCCCTACTCTCCACCCGAACAACCATCTTTTTGAGTGTAATGTCTGTGAATGTGATGTCATCAACAACAAGTCTGCTGTTTAAAATTCTGCATTTACAAAAGGAAGGAACAGTAGGTCATTTATCTAAATGTGGGTTGACGGGCTGGGCTAGAAAGAAGGAGATCAGATATTTGTTCATTACCAAGTTTTTGCATCAAATGAGTACACATTTTAAATAGCGGGAGTATACCGTGCTTATGATATTTAACGCCAAAGGGGTCAGGGATGGTTTATACATTTATTATACTGGGTTATTTGGGGTGGGGTTGTCAAGGGCGATGTAATATTTCATTTCTTTTATTTATGTTTTTTTTGCTTGTTTGCTTTTTGGGGTTAAAATTGCTATAACATATAATTTTTCCAAAATTTCTGCTTTTCAAATCAACGAAATTAGCTGAGATTAGATTATTTAAAACTACAATTAACACATTATTTTTGTAAAAAAAACTTACTTGAAATTTGCTTGTATGCGAGGTGCAGGGTGATACAAATGCTATATATATATAATATTGGGGGTGTGGTCAATGTAAATGTGTTACAAAACATCAGAAGTAAATCCAAATCCCATTAAAAGCTCGTGGATAGAGGCTAGTGGCTAGGGGCTACTGGCTAGTGGCTAGTGACTAGGGGCTACTGGCTAGGGGCTACTGGCTAGTGACTAGGGGCTACTGACTAGTGACTAGGGGCTACTGACTAGTGACTAGGGGCTACTGGCTAGTGACTAGGGGCTACTGACTAGTGACTAGGGGCTAGTGGCTACTGGCTAGTGGCTAGACTGTCATCTGATGTGTTGACATAGTATTTATTTATTTATTTTTAATTAAGAGAAGGAAAGTTTTTAAAAAATCATGACCACACAAAGATACATGTATTTTTCAGAATTAAAACTGAGCAACAACGGAACAAAGAAAGTGAGTAAAATAAAATAAATATGTTAGCAACTTTCATCGCTTCTAATCCTAAACGTTAGTTTACATCAAAAACTGCGCACGTGTATGGTATGTGTCCAGCGGTGTATTGCAAAATTCGTAACAAAGGGTTCGCAGTCAGTCAAATTTATTATTTTGAACTAACGGTTCGCACGAACCTGACCGAACCGGCTCCAAACCACCGCTGTATGTGTCCAACTATTCACAATCCTGAATACGTTCATCTTTACTGCGTATTCAACTTGCTTAAAACCAAAATCACAAGACACTATAAATGTACATCTTTACACAAGACACTATAGACGTACATCTTTACACAAGACACTAGAAATGTACATCTTTACACAAGACACTATAAATGTACATCTTTGCACAAGACACTATAAACTTACATCTTTACAAAAGACACTATAAACGCACATCCTTACACAAGACACTATAAATGTACATTTTTGCACAAGACACTATAAATGTGCATCTTTACACAAGACACTGTAGAGTTTATCTTTACACAAGACACTCTAAATGCACATCTTTACACAGGACACCATTAATGCACATCTTTTCTCACTATTGTTCGTGTAACATTTTATGGTAGGAAAATGTTGTTTAAAAATATTCAAACCTAGCCCCCCCACACACACTTTATATATATATATATATATATATATATATATATATATATATATATATATATATTACAAAGCTACCAGAAAATTTCAAATAAATGATAAAGTTTATGGATATAATTTCTCTTTGAGAAGATGCTCTGTTTTGTTTTTCAATAAATGAAAAAGACGTGCACCTACTGCGATAGTAGTTTAGATAGAGACCGACCGAGCGGGATTTTCTGATTTCGTCCGAAACCAGACCAGTTAAAAATGACTTTCGGTCGAAAACGTAGCCGAAACCAAAAGTTTAACGAGACTTTCAGCCGAAACCGAAACCAAAAGTTTAGTGAGGCTTTCGGCCGAAACCAAAAGATATGTCGGTTAAAATTTGAAGAGAAAGCAAGGCAGGACTTTTTACACATGACTTTTTAAACATGACTTTTTACAAATGACTTTTTACACATAAAGTTTTATTCACACGAACATTGGAAAACATTATTCAGCCAAGTTCAAACGCTCAGGATGAAGAATTCATTACAAGGTAACAATTAAAAATTGCATTGAGGCCTAATGCAATGCACAACCATTTACTTATTCAAACTGGTGGCCAAAACAGAATAATGCCTTGCAGGATGGGTCGAGGGCTTTCAACTAACGAACGTTGATGAGATTCCGCCACTTATACTCACACATGTATGAATCCAGCATGTGTCGATGAGTGCTGTTATGACACACATGTCAATGTATGAATCCAGCATGTGTCGGTGTGTGCTGTTATGACACACATGTCAATGTATGAATCCAGCATGTGTCGATGTGTGCTGTTATGACACACATTTATGAATCCAGCATGTGTCGATGAGTGCCGTTATGACGCTTGTTAAGTTCCTCAGCAGCCTTTCATGACCTTTCGATTCTTTGTGTATTAGCTCCAGAGTTTGGATCAACAAAGTTGACGGAATGGTAGACAGGGTGTTGACTTAAGCCAGGAACTGTACCAACTGCATTGTATGCGCCATTGATCGGTCATTATTGTTGTCCCAGGAAACCGTTATAATGGACATGGGTGTCGCCGCTGTCCTGTCTGGAACGTTAAGCATAAAACAGTCGCCAGTCTCGCGACATATGCCACCAAAAACCCATTTCTTTGGTACCACGCGACCTACTGCTTTTTTTCTGCTCGAAAAAAGGCTTTCATCTACTTTTACGGTTGTATTCGGTCCGCCAACAATAACAGGATTGGTTAAGAGTTTGTTTGCACACACCTCACGACGGTAAGTATTCCAATGTATGACAGCATCCATTCCAATGCCCAACTCACATTCACAGTCACAGTTCACATTCACAGTCACATTCACAGTCACAATCACATTCACAGTCACATTCACAGTCACAGTCACATTCACAGTCACAATCACATTCACGGTCACATTCACAGTCACAGTCACATTCACAGTCACATTCACAGTCACATTCACAGTCACATTCACAGTCACATTCACATTCACAGTCACATTCACAGTCACATTCACAGTCACAGTCACATTCACATTCACAGTCACATTCACAGTCACATTCATAGTCACATTCACAGTCACAGTCACAGTCACATTCACAGTCACATTCACAGTCACAGTCACATTCACAGTCACATTCACAGTCACATTCACAGTCACATTCACAGTCACATTCACAGTCACATTCACAGTCACAATCACAGTCACAATCACATGCACGGTCACATTCACAGTCACAATCACAGTCACAGTCACAGTCACATTCACGGTAAATGTTGAAAATTATCTGTCGGTGTGCAAGACGCGATCCTTGCAGCCACGTGCCGGTACGAACGGGTATGTCTCAACGAAAGTTGCCCTGGCGGCGCCTCCAGCAAACCTGACGATCTGCCAGTGACAAAATCATTGGATGATTGTTCGCCCAAAGACGAGCAGATCTCCACGTTGCTGTCAAAATTGCACGCTACTTCTTCTATCTGGCGCCAAGGCTGATATCTTAAAAAATTCATGACTTGCTCTTCATGACTTGCTCTTCATGACTTGCTCTTTGAACATCATCATGATTACTATTGCTATTTGTTGTCTTATATAGCGCGGTACCCCAGCCTAGGGCTAGGCTCACCGCGCTGTACATAAAAATATTAGAAAAAGAGACATAATCGTGACAATAAAATGAAATACATTTATGTGATAAAGAACAGCTGTATAAAGAGCAAACAAAAACCCATCCACCCCCAGAACTTTTACATGACAAGCATGGACGGCGGCCAGCAGCAGCGTTTATCCGTCAGACGTGGGGAATCAGTCGGGGTAGTATAGTTTAAAGGGATGTGTTTTGAGTGCAGTTTTGAAGGCTGTGATAGTTGATATCTTGCGGATGTGTATAGTGGAAGAGAATTCCATTGTTTGGGGGCACAGTAAGAGAAAGATCTTTCACCGTATGTTTTTATGCGAGTCTTGGGGACAGAAAGAATACGCCCGTCTGCGGAGGAGCGAAGCTGTCGAGGGGGTGAATAGACAGAGAGAAGTTCGGTTAGATAGGAAAGACCGTGATCGGATATGACGTCAATATGACGATAGCAGTTTGACGATGTTGTACGGAGCTTAAAAAGTGATAGAAATTTATTGGGCTGGAGAATTAACCGACAAGTACCGATTTAAATATTTCAAAACTCTTTTCCGTACTCGCTCTGCGCATCGCAAAAAATGACGGAACAGATTTCTGTCAATTTTTATTTGTCTTAATTGACTCTTACACAATTTGCCCAAGGAATTGAACAACACCCCCCCCCCCCCCCCATTTTTTTTGTTGGGGCTATTTTATTGAAATCGAATAAATTTACATGCGCAAAAAATATTATATTTCCGCTTTTATTTTAGCAAAAGTTTAAGTATTATTATTATAAATTACAAATACATATAAAGAAACAACTAAGGAACTGTCTTAAGCATTTTATATGCGTTTGAAAGTTATGGAAAAAAATAGAAAAAATATGATCAAAGAAATACACAGTAATCACATTAATTGGGAAAACCTAAACATCAGTTGTGGTTAATGCGTTCTTTAGTTATCTGATTTAATAAAAGAGCATGACGAACTGATAATGCACATTCCCCTTATTACAAGTAAAATTAATAAATAGCATTGATTTTGATTGCTTTTTAAATTGCTAAACTTAAATGCTAATTTAGCTTTGTATTTCTAACATTTATAAGTTTTAACTTTTTATTCATTCCAAAAATAAACTTTGATGAAATTTATAAAGTAGTAAAAACTCTATATTTAAAAATAATTTTAATAAGAATATGCCGTTTAATAAAATTGGTGCAGCAAAACAAAATAGTAAAATAGCCTTTTTAATGCACTTATCCCTGATCTAGATAAGAACAAAGCATATTAAATGCAAAAAAAATCTTTTTGCGTAAGTAAGGGGGCTACAATCCAGTGGATGATTTATTTATTTTTTTAAACTCTTTGGGCGGGGAGTATTATACATTCATTTTGCCCAATGCAGCACAAGATAAGCCTCAGAATAAATTTGATCAATAATTAACCTTATTCCATACATTCATATCGATGGTAGGAAATAGATTTCGTGCAGTTTTACTTGGATGATAATATCTTTCAATCCAATGACATTACATTTGTAAAAATAGAAGCTATATTCTCATTTTACATATAAACATATGTTAAACAATTAAGAAAATCAATGACGTTAACAAAATGTATGTACATTTACATAATTATACCCATGGATATCAAAACCCAATCACTTTACACAAGTGAAAATTTAATTTAAAAAAAAAAGAGATTTTATTAGATATAAAGATAGACAGAACGACAGACAGACAGAAAAATACACAGATAGGTGATAGATAGATATGTAGATAAAAGATAGATAGACGGATGGATGGATGGATGACAGGATGGATGGATGGAAGGGTGGGTGGGTGAGTGGATGAATGGATGGATGAATGAATGGATAGATAGGTAGGTAGAAAGATTGGAAGGTATGTAGGTAGGTAGGTTGGTAGGTAGGTAAGTAGGTAGATAGATAGATAGGTAGGTAGGTAGGGAGGGAGATAGGGAGATAGATAGATGGGTAGATAGATTAAGATAGTAGATGGATAGATAGATATGTAGGTAGTTAGGTAGGTAGGTAGGTAGGCAGGTAGTTAGGTATGTAGGCTTGCATGTAGATGGTAGATAGATAAAAATAATAAACATTTGAGCTATATAAATATAATTTAAAACAGAGCTACAGCATGGCTTTATTTATCAGTCGCTACAAGTGAGCGGACTAAATTTTGAAAATCCATGCATCTCACGTGGACAACTGTATTTGGCCTGCTCACGCGTCGAACAAACTTCCAACATATTTGTGTACGCACTAGACGGAAAAAAAAGCAATAAATATTTTCAATTTAAAAATTACTTTAAAACTTAATTAAAACACAAACATTTCTTTCACTGAGTGGTATTGCAACGCATGCCGGGTTCTCGCTAGTATTAGTATTAATACAACTCTCTTATATGCATAATTTAAGTTGGTATTGTTTTCTATTTAATAATAAATTGTAATTCATTGCAAAGTTAATTTAATACTCAGCCTACTCAATATGTTTCTTTCCTTTAATCTTAGAGTCTAACGTTATTTAGAATTATATAGTTCTTAGGCTATAATCCCTTTTATATAATTATAATAAAATGAATTATAAAATTATAGATATAACAGTCAATATTACCATTCCCTTATTGAAAATTAAAAACATTCAACAAAACTATTTACCTTTTCCTTTGCATTACTGAAATGTCATTTTTGGAATTTTTGGACACGTAAGTCATCATACAGCTGTGACCATTAAGTCATCATACAGCTGTGACAAGTAAGTCATCATACAGCTGTGACCAGTAAGTCATCATACAGCTGTGACAAGTAAGTCATCATACAGCTGTGACCAGTAAGTCATCATACAGCTGTGACCAGTAAGTCATCATACAGCTGTGACCAGTAAGTCATCATACAGCTGTGGCCAGTAAGTCACCATGCAGCTGTGACAAGTAAGTCATCATGCAGCTGTGACAAGTAAGTCATCATACAGCTGTGACCAGTAAGTCATCATACAGCTGTGACCAGTAAGTCATCATACAGCTGTGGCCAGTAAGTCACCATGCAGCTGTGACAAGAAAGTCATCATGCAGCTGTGACAAGTAAGTCATCATGCAGCTGTGACAAGTAAGTCATCATGCAGCTGTGGTCAATAAGTCATCATGCAGCTGTGACCAGTAAGTCATCATACAGCTGTGACCAGTAAGTCATCATGCAGCTGTGACAAGTAAGTCATCATGCAGCTGTGACCAGTAAGTCATTATGCAGCTGTGACAAAGTCATCATGTAGCTTTGACCAGTAAGTCATCATACAGCTGTGGCCAGTAAGTCACCATGCAGCTGTGACAAGTAAGTCATCATGCAGCTGTGACAAGTAAGTCATCATGCAGCTGTGACAAGTAAGTCATCATGCAGCTGTGGTCAATAAGTCATCATGCAGCTGTGACCAGTAAGTCATCATACAGCTGTGACCAGTAAGTCATCATGCAGCTGTGACAAGTAAGTCATCATGCAGCTGTGACCAGTAAGTCATTATGCAGCTGTGACAAAGTCATCATGTAGCTGTGACCAGTAAGTCATCATGCAGCTGTGACAAGTAAGTCATCATGCAGCTGTGACCAATAAGTCATCATGCAGCTGTTACACGTAAGTCATCATGCAGCTGTGACAAGTAAGTCATCAGGCAGCGGTGAACAGTGTTCGCAGAGGATTTGTTATATATTATACGATGACAGCAAGACGTCAAGCAATAATGAATTTCGGATTGCCGGCCGACAGACAATGCGACAATCTAACATATGGTAGAAGACTAAAGGCCTTAATCATTTTCAGCCGAAACTGAAAATACCCTGAAACATATTTTTTTCTGTTTCGGCAGAAACCGAAAATAAACCGAAAGATAACTTGTCAGTTTCTTCCAAAACCAAAACTACGCCAAAACCGAAGCCGAAATTCGGTCGCTCTCTGAGTTTAGATTAAAAAATAAACAAATAAAAGTAATTTTCTAAACATACATGATACTTATATAAGTACGGCTAATTCATACCTAATGAAGTTCAGGAAAATGGCAGTTGAAGTGAAGACCGCCACGAGGTAGGAGATCTTTTCGCCATTTTCTGGCGGCATCAAGAACACGAGAGGTATCATTGCAGACGTCAGGATCAAAGGGAAGATGACGGTAATGATGTAATACGTCGCGCGCCGTTTGACCTTGAAGTGATAACGAGGCCATGACTCATTGTTAAAGTCTGTGAAGAGCTCCGTGCTGAAATCCAGAATGTACCACTCACCGGCTACTGCGTAGGAATCGCTCCTGAACTCTGTACTGGGGTTCCACGGAACCACGTCGATGTGAGGAGGATTGACGTCATCAAGGTAGAATCCAAAATGACATTCTTGGGAATCGAAAGGATATTTATCGAAGTCGATCTCACAACGATGCGTAATGTACGTAGTGGTCATGATGGTGATGGTCCCATCGGAGTGAAGTTGAGCGATTTCGGGGAATTCTATTTTCTGGCCACCTTTCTCGCCTGAGATGATGATAATGTTTGGTAACCAAATTGATTTCGTCTCCAGATTAATAAACTCAATGGCCAGATAGTCCGGTGGATTCCAGGAAAGATTTCTCTGATGCCAACTCATTTGGATGAAAACTCTGACTGTCATTAACTTTTGAACAATAAATAGATGATTAATAGATGATTAACAGCTTATTAATATTAGCTTCTAAAAACTATAAATAAAATTCCGTCTATACACGTATATAAGAGAGCACATTTTATTTAGCGTATAATTGAACAGCCCCACAAACAAATATGTTCTTATAAATCACTTATGAAATGTAATATCGAGTAAAAAAAAAAAAGGAGGGGAGGGGCTGAAAATTTAACAAAACATGCATACAAATAACGCACTTTATCCCAATCAGTGCCCGCCCCCACCCCCCCAAGGCTCGCAACCGCATTTTTTTCACGCCCCTGAACTATATTAATATTCTAACGACCCACCCGCTTTTACATCGTTGATATATTTCACCAACTATTTCACCAACTATTTCACCAACTATTTCACCAACTATTTCACCAACTATTTCACCAACTATTTCACCAACTATTTCACCAACTATTTCACCAACTATTTCACCAACTATTTCACCAACTATTTCACCAACTATTTCACCAACCATTTCACCAACTATTTCACCAACTATTTCACCAACCATTTCACCAACCATTTCACCAACTATTTCACCAACTATTTCACCAACTATTTCACCAACTATTTCACCAACTATTTCCCCAACTATTTCACCAACTATTTCACCAACTATTTCACCAACTATTTCAGAAAAACTAAATAAAATATTACGCACCAAACGCAGTTGCGATATTTTTTAAAAGCGTCTCATTTAGCGCATTTGTCGGGAGTTTTATTTCGTGAAATCAGTGACGTCATTCCCCTTGAAAAACGGGGAGAACTGATATTTGGAGTTGGGGCTTAATTTTGGTAGAATACGTTCTCATCGGCAACAAGTCTGTATGTCAAGTGTCAGCTCGATAGCTTGACAGGAAGTGGTCCAGTTAGCCGTCTAGTTCGCTTGGTTATTTGGCCTACATATTTTGCACTTAATTTAAAAGTGTTCCAATTTCAATTAAAGGGTTGCTCAGTAAAACTCAAAGCATAAGATTTCACAAAGCCAACTGATTTGGACATACGATTTCAAAAGTCAACTTATTTTGACATAAGATTTCACAAAGTCAACTGATTTGTACATACGATTTCAAAAAGTCAACTTATTTTGACATAAGATTTCACAGAGTCAATTTACTTGGACATTAAAAAAAACTAGATCAAATATCAAATGTAATTAATTTTCATGAAACGACATATTCTAGCTATAAAGGCTAGCTTTTTCTAGCAGACATTCTGAATATGAGAGGTCATTAAGTCCTTGGAAACTAGTGTCTATGATTTCATTCCATTGCAATAAAGTTTAAGAAATGGATTTAATTCATTCCAAGCTATTCAATGAAGAAACAAAATCTGTTTTCATCAATTAATGATTTTTAAAAAAATAATGATATAATTCTGACATTAATAATTATCACATCATCATCAATATCATCATTACCTGATTAACATCATCAATATCAATCATTACCTGATTAACATCATCAATGCCCATAACATCAATAGGTACCAATCTGTAAACCATTCTATTATATTCCCTTGGAGTATAAGTTCCGGGAGAAATTTTGTACACAATGACGTCACGGTTCATGATTTCCCGAGTGAGCTTCGCGTATGTTGAAAGCATCGTAACGTTGAAGGTATCACTGCCACCATAGGCGAGACAGACTAGATCATAGACTTGATACATGAATAAAGCAAAAACTGGATATTTCATGATGGTAGGCCACCTGCTGGCTTAAATGGAAATGTTGTTTGTATACAAAATGCGTCTTAAGAAATATTTAAACTTGTTTCGTGAAATTGCTTTAATTATAACTTAAATGATCATTGATGTCCTATAAAACTGGTTATCAACAGTGGAATACATACAGTTGTAGCACAAATCAATCTGAGACCTGCAAGGTGAAGGACGATATATTTGCTAAGCCATTATCAGTTCAATCTCGTCAACCAATGAAAAGCCATTAGCCTCTCACGTGCTATCAATGCTACGGAATCCATTTATCGTTGTTCGTTGCCATGTGGAATCGCAGGAATTTTACGATTTCAATTACAAAATATACAAAACTCGGATTGCAGTAGATCATGTCACAAGAGAGTAGCGGATATTAACATATACTTATCCTTTTATTCTTTGTAATTTTTAAGATACCGACTCCAGCATTGGATCAGATTATGAAGCTCGGGTACATCATTCTCATTTCGACTCCAAATAAGTGTTCCGTCTCTGAGTTTTAGAATTTGACTCAGTTTAACCCAGTAATGTGATGGCATCGGCGGATCTGCTAAACATGCGTCTGTGGGGTGGGCACAAGAGGACTTGGGTTATTTTATTGCACAAAAAAATGGACGTGTCGATAAAAGTCATGTTATGTTTTGAACCATCCTCATTTACTGATAGTTTACACTCTCTATACAATTACAGAAGGTTTTCATCAATTCTACTTAATTTATTCTCTTGGTGGCCAGCTTTTCTTCCACATCCACTTTTCATTTGTTAGTTTTAAAATTATGCAAGTGAATATAGAGATTTGTTTTTCTTTTAAAAAAAATTTAAATAACCGCTATGTTGTTACAGCCTGGGGTTATCTCCCATGGTTTATCTCCCATCTAGTGATTTCTGAAGTCACCGACTAACTTGGTGCCCCGCATTACAATTTCCATTATGTGTTTGATTATGACAATTTTTATTTAAGATGCATAATTTTTCTGTCCTTGGTTATGAAGATGTCACATGCTCGTAATTATGAAAATTGTTGATGAGATGCGGGCCTCTCATGTACATAATTGAATATTCGATCCCCTTTCTAGAAGCCTCTTTCTCAAGACAGACTTGGGCGAGAGTTGCTTATAAATTGGGTGTGTGTGTGATTTAATATTTTAACCATTCCTTGTGTGTATGAGTATGAATCATTATGTTTGTGTGGATTACTATTTTCTCTCTGTGTGTGTGGATTACTATTTCCATATTTTATTACCAGACAAAGTCAATTGCTGTTAAGTTGATTTTTTGTTTCGTTTTTCGCACTTCTGTATACTTGAGTTTGTAGTTGTGATATCCATTATGATGTTTTTAGTGTAAATAAATTGATTATAATAAATTTGACACGATTTGGTCTCGTTTTCTTAATTCACTGGTTTAAGTCGTGGGTGCACCCTTGCGCACAAAACATTGGCACCTCATCGACTATGTTATCATCAGGAGGAAGGACAGTCCGGACATGCGTGTAGCCAATTTGTCTGTGTGTTTTGCAGCCTGCTGGACAGATCTTTTATTGTTATCACCAACCTCAACCACATCCCAAAAGACGTCCACAGGGTTAGAAGACACTTAAACTTCTGTACTGTGAACTGGTTTTGTGAGAGCCACGGGGAGTGAATGGAATCTGATGAGTTGGGGGTTGGGAGGGGACTTGTTAACTTAGGGAAGTTACGTGATCGGTCGAAGTGGAAATAGCACTAAACAATGTGAGGCGAATAAATGATGTGTGAACACAGGTCGCAAGTTAGTTAACGTTGTAATGTGAACGGTCTAAGTCCTCGTTACTCATTGAGTCTTATTGTCAGTGTAGCGATGATTCTATAGACCTACATATACTTTATGGTTTTTAATTCAATTTAATTGATCATGTGAACTTTCTGAGCCTAAGTATATTATTAAACTCATCCTGTCATTTCAACTGTGCTAGATGGATCCATGGTTCACTAAACTCATCCTGACATTTCAACTGTGCTGGATGGATCCTTGGTTCATTAAACTCATCATGTCATTTCAACTGTGCTAGATGGATCCTTGGTTCATTAAACTCATCATGACATTTCAACTGTGCTAGATGGATCCATGGTTCATTAAACTCATGTCATTTCAACTGTGCTGGATGGATCCATGGTTGATTAAACTCATCCTGTCATTTCAACTGTGATGGATGGATCCATGGTTCATTAAACTCATCCTGACATTTCAACTGTGCTAGATGGATCCATGGTTGATTAAACTCATCCTGACATTTCAACTGTGCTGGATGGATCCATGGTTGATTAAACTCATCCTGACATTTCAACTGTGCTAGATGGATCCATGGATCATTAAACTCATCCTGTCATTTCAACTGTGCTGGATGGATCCATGGTTCATTAAACTCATCCTGACATTTCAACTGTGCTAGATGGATCCATGGTTGATTAAACCCATCCTGTCATTTCAGTTGGGCTAGATGGATCCATGGTTCATTAAACTCATCATGTCATTTCAACTGTGCTAGATGGATCCATGGTTCATTAAATTCATCCTGTCATTTCAACTGTGCTGGATGGATCCATGGTTGATTAAACCCATCCTGTCATTTCAGCTGTGCTAGATGGATCCATGGTTCATTAAACTCATCCTGTCATTTCAACTGTGCTGGATGGATCCATGGTTGATTAAACCCATCCTGTCATTTCAACTGTGCTAGATGGATCCATGGTTCATTAAACTCATCCTGACATTTCAACTGTGCTGGATGGATCCATGATTGATTAAACCCACCCTGTCATTTCAACTGTGCTAGATGGATCCATGGTTGATTAAACCCTTCCTGTCATTTCAACTGTGCTAGATGGATCCATGGTTCATTAAACTCATCATGTCATTTCAACTGTGCTAGATGGATCCATGGTTCATTAGCTTTACTTGGAGGTTCCATGACTCATTTAACTCATCCGTTCGTTTCATCTGTTCTAGACGATCCCATGGTTTAGATGTTGGATCAAATACATTCACACAGTGGTCACTCACTGAGTAAGTATACTTGCTGGCTGGCTTAATAACTGGCTGGCAGGCTTAATGGCTGGCTGGCAGGCTTAATGACTGGCTGGCTTAATGGCTGGCTGGCTTAATGGCTGGCTGGCAGGCTTAATGGCTGACTGACTTAATGGCTGGCTGGCAGTGCTAAAGAGGGTCGCAAGTCCTTGTTAAAACAAACAACAGAACAAAATGACGCCATCAAGCAGTACATGTATTATATTTATTCGTATTTGAGACATTACCATGGTAACCATGGCTGATAAACAGAGTTATAACTATTGACATGATCAGTCATCCAGTATATGACTTCGTCACAAAGCTGATATCAAACCATCATTTTGTCTTGGTCAATAAACAATCAACATTGTATCAGTTTCAAGAAGAAACAACATAGATCTATTTTATTCTCAGGGAACTATTTATAGTGGATGTTTTCAGGCTGTTTAATATCCCTGCAAAATTATTGAAATATATTAAAACTCTTATTCATACATATTCGGGACATCTTAAGTTGTTGGGGGGGGGGGGGGGTCATTTGGTCCAACGCTATAGTGACAGATTTTTCTCAAACGCCTAAACTAGAAGTCTTCTCTCAAATGGCGTAGCTAGGGTTGGTGTCACCCGGTGCGGTCCGCATCCCGTAGCTACGCCACTGGCTTCTCTACAGAATGATTGAGGAGCGATTATAAATTTATTAGGTTTATACGGGCCATTGAAACTTGTTTAGCCCGCCCCACACACAACACTGCCAAGTTTTGACCATTTTCTGTTTCCTTTATTATTTTATTTAACATTTTCTTTTTCCCAAACTAGTTTTCATCGTCGTTTTGACTTACAATTACTACCACGATAATCTCATGATACTCGAGGCGCTGATCTACAAGGAGTTTGAGGTTAGAGGCTCTGATCTACAAGGAGTTTGAGGTTAGAGGCTCTGATCTACAAGGAGTTTGAGGTTAGAGGCTCTGAGCTACAAGGAGTTTGAAGTTAGAGGCTCTGATCTACAAGGAGTTTGAGATTAGCGGCTCTGATCTACAAGGAGTTTGAGGTTAGAGACTCTGATCTACAAGGAGTTTGAGGTTAGAGGCTCTGATCTACAAGGAGTTTGAGATTAGAGGCTCTGATCTACAAGGAGTTTGAGATTAGAGGCTCTGATCTACAAGGAGTTTGAGATTAGAGGCTCTGATCTACAAGGAGTTTGAGGTTAGAGGCTAGGATCTACAAGGAGTTTGAGGTTAGAGGCTCTGATCTACAGGGAATTTGAGATTAGAGGTTCTGATCTACAAGGAGTTTGAGGTTAGAGGCTCTGATCTACAACGAATTTGAGGTTAGAGGCTCTGATCTACAAGGAGTTTGAGATTAGAGGCTAGGATCTACAAGGAGTTTGAGGTTAGAGGCGCTGATCTACAAGGAGTTTGAGGTTAGAGGCTCTGATCTACAAGGAGTTTGAGGTTAGAGGCTCTGATCTACAAGGAGTTTGAGGTTAGAGGCTCTGTTATACAAGGAGTTTGAGGTGAGAGGCTAGGATCTACAAGGAGTTTGAGGTTAGAGGCTCTGTTATACAAGGAGTTTGAGGTGAGAGGCTAGGATCTCAATAAATTATTTATTTTACGTTTCATTATTTGGAGGCTCGTTGTAGGAGTGCTTACAAATCACAAACATATAAGAAACAGCTGATTCCCCCAAATGTCTATTGGACTTCAGGTGGATTTCAGAATTGTCTTAATCTTGTAAACTTAGTTGAAGAGAGCGTGAAAAGATCCAGAAACATGTTGTTAAAATTCAAGGGAATAAACAGATGCGCATAATTCTACTGATGAGGAAAAATTAAAATCATAATATTAACTTTAATCATGATATTTGATATGTCCGCCTTGTTTTGTGTTTAGACTTTTAAAAAAAACACCATTATACATATTACATACACTAGCTGCAAACAGTTGAATACAAGATAACAAATACTCAATAATCAGATGTGTGATGAAGTGATATCTTGGACAAAGGTACGTAAACATAATAATGACAACATTTTACACCACACTCACTGACCAATACATTTCACAAGAAATGAATGCTAAAAGAAAGCAAAACAAAATCAAAGGAAATCCTACAAAGATTAAAACAAAAACATTTCTATAAAGATTAAAACAATCACTTTTTTTATATTTCTGCTTTTAACAACAACAAAAACCCAAGAAAAACAACAACAACATTTCTGATAAAAGCTGCACATTTGTGAGGCTACATTAAATTCTTATCTCCTAAAACATTTATAGTATTATAAAGCCTTAACTTTTGTGCGTAGAAAAAAATCCCTTCTACATATTGACTTGTGGTCAAATGTCAATTAAGTTAAAGAGAAAAATAAAGACACAGAAAGATCAACACAGAGAGAACTAATGGCTGCCGTGGAGTTCAAAAGGCAAGAGAGAAATAAGTTTCAAAATTCAAACAAAAAATGCAGTTATTTGTGTATTTAACATAATGATTAATTTTTAAACAGTGATTTGATCAACATTTTAAGCTATACACACTTTTGTACAGTGGCGTAACTGGGCAAAAACAACTGGGGAAAGTGCCACATAGAAGAGAACACAAATTTCATCATAAAAAAAATAAAAATTTCAGTAAAGGCTGTGCAGAGAAAGATTTGTTTAAAAACACCAGACTGCTAAAACTAGGTGACACCTTCTTGACCAAAAGAACTAACATTTGATTCGTCTTATAACACTCATTAAGGTTACCCGATGATAATGATTCGTCTTATAACACTCATTAAGGTTACCCGATGATAATGATTCGTCTTATAACAATCATTATGGTTAACGCGATGATAAAAATGACCAGATTTAATAAATGATCAGATTTGTTAAAATTCCATATTTCAAACTAATGCCCATCTATGAAACAAACATCAAGATCAAACACAACTGACCATGTTTAATGGTCAAGAATTTACAAAAATTTAGTTTACAAAGACGTTAGAACTAAACATTTGGTAAATATTTTTAAAAAGCATTTTTTTCCAGAACTGTAGATTTTGTGAGTGGGATATGTAGATTTATGCCAGATATGATAGATTTGAATTAGGATATGTAGGTTTATGCCAGGTATGATAGACCTGAATTAGGATATGTAGGTTTATGCCAGATATGATAGACTTGAATTAGGATATGTAGGTTTATGCCAGGTATGATAGACCTGAATTAGGATATGTAGGTTTATGCCAGGTATAATAGACCTGAACTAGGATATGTAACAATAATGTCCTTGCCACAACCCTGCATGTGTTAAGTTTAGCAAAAAACATTGTGAAACATCTGAAAGTAACACTGTGACCCACTGTGTATTCACCATCTGTAATATGTCATCCAGAGGTTAACTATAAAATGGCAACATCATGTCATGGTTGAGTAAATTTTTACAAATAAGCGCAAAATCAAATAGCATGAACAGAAATATATGTATATATTTATATATATATATATATATATATATATATATATATATATATATATATATATATATTAAAAATCAACAATGTTTAATTTCTCACTTGATATTGAGGGAGATGATAAATTTAGTGGAAATTCATTCAAATAAAATACGAGTAGATAAACTTATAATTGTGCCAATGTCTAAAATCTGTCTAGTGACACCCACAAGAATAAACAAGAAAAAATCGTTTCCATTTCATGCAGCTCACAAACCTAAAACAACTGACAGAATTAAGACAGCTGACAGACTTAAGACAAATGAACTTTAAAAATATTCAAAAGACCAATAAACTTAATTTCCGACAATTTCTCGCTTTTAAAAAATATTTTTAAAATATGGTATATTATGTTTGGCTAAACAGTTCTGTTTTCAACACTTGTTTACCATTATAAAGAATTTTGCTTTAATTTTGAGCTTGTTGTAGATTTCTATCTTAAAAAATCATCTGTACTGGGTACAACACACGTTCAATTTATTGCTGCTGTACATAAGAAAGTTTTTAGAGGAGACAAATCGGATTATGAATGACAATTCGGTTGTTGTTTTTTAACATTGAAATTTTTATTTATTTCTCTACACATCAGAAGTTTGTTTAGACATTTGATCAAGACCCTGGAATAAGGAATGAATATTGAAAAATGTGTAAAAATCTGAAAATAAATATTTCATTGGAATGACTTATAATATAATGGCCTTGTATTTCTCCCTGATTAACAATACCTAACATATTTATCAAATATGTAAGAAAAACCTTTCAAGCCTAGATTTAACTATTAAAAAACTTTTGGGGTCGGGGTGGGGGTAAGAAGAGTTATTAAAAAAAAATAAATAAAAGCTATTAATTTATATTCAATAGAGTAACTAAAGAGAGACATTTGGGACATATACCCACTCAGCCCACTGCATCAAATTTAAGGCTGTTCCTTTTTTCAAAAGAATAGGCATCAAGGGACACAATTCCTCTTAGTTATGCCTTGGATTAATGTTTTCCCAAGAGTCATAATGGCTTATATTGATTTTATTCTTTAAAAAAAATATATTGGTTGGTTTTACTGAGAAACAATTTTTATATAATTATTCAAACATAAAGATTAGTCATTTTGAAATCTGTTGGACTGTGTGTTGAAACGCTTCATGATAGTAACTGATTCTTTAAATAAGTGAAATAATTGTAAAAAAAAAAAATAATTTCATTGTTAAGCATTGATTTTTTAAGGCGGATTTTTTTAAAAAACAAAATAGATAAATGCAGTTTTATGTCTTGTACATAAAGAAAGGAATGAAATTTTTTTGTCTAGTCTGGGATGTTAGTTGAAACAAATTGTGCAAATAAAAATGTTTGAGTCAGCTGAAGAATTAATCAAAATAATGTTTAACATTTTGTAATAATAAACGTCTTTTTGTCCATTACAATTCATCAACAGCCACTTCACTGACACAATGTTCATCAACAGCCACTTCACTGACACAATGTTCATCAACAGCCACTTCACTGACACAATTTTCATCAACATAAATTATTGTGCTGGCTCTTGAAATGACTATAGATAACTCAGGATGACAATGTGACTTCAGAGATATGTACCCATATATATATATATATACAGTACAACCCGGTTATGTCGACGGCCTCGGGGTTTGCGAAAAAGCGTCGAAATAATCGATGATCGAGATAAACGAAAACCAATATGTCGGCAATATATTAACATGTGCTTGAAATTTCTTTATGTACATGATGTGCGTTAATAAATGAGAATGTACATGCACGTGTTTTTTTTTTTACATAACAGCGTTGCCGTTATTTGTTTGAACTGTCATTGGAGTGAACGACAATACGGACCGTGATCACGTGCTACGTTAACTCAGCACATGCGCAGTGAACCAAGTACGATCATTTTATTGGTTAGTCCAACGTTTCGCCACAAAGAAAATTACGAAAGCAACCGAAGCTTTCAATCGCCGATAAAATCTAGCAAAATTGGGTATTTTCCTGACATTCTTCGTGTATCACGTGATCTAGCCCTGATCTTTGATTAAAATAACCATTTTGATTGGTCCCTGTGTATGAATTCAGTTTGTAATAAATACTTCCGGTATAAACAAATCGTTACTAATTTCGTGAGGCCATGCAATTTCGATGGTACTTTGTCGCAAATAAAAACATTTGAATTTGAGACGGTAAAAAAACAACACCAAATAAGTAAATAACCAAACAAAATGATTTGGCTGTAATTAATTGCCATGAAAAATCGAGATAACCAACGTTAAGTGGAAAATTTGGCCCTCTTTTGTGCTCGAGATATTAGGGTTCGGCGACATAAAAGAATCGACATAACCGATGAAAAAATACTAAGAAAAAAAGAGAATGTGGCGGTTCCACTTCAAAAACGTCGACTTAACATGGTTGGCGAGTTTAACCGAGGTCAAGATTAGCGGGTTCGACTGTATGTATATATATATATATATATATATATATATATATATATATACAATGAAGGCGTATATTTCATATCCAGAATGAAACAATGCCGAGTTTTTAACTAACAAAACAATAACCACTCCATTTCAGCTGGGACACATTGTCTGTCGAGCAATTTCTTTCTTTCTTTCAATGGAGATCTAGAGCTTATTTTATATTTTTTTTACTAAAGAAATAAATCTTGATGTTTTACTGTCATCTGATCAATGTTAAGTGATGGCACCTTTGAATTTACGAAGTGGCTATTGGTACATTTGTACAAGAATTGAGAGGTTGGGATTAAAAAACGATTTAAAATATTTTTGTTGGGTTTGTAAGACAAAATGAGGTATCAAATGAAAGATAATTGAATGTACTATATGTTTGAAATTTTAATTCTTCATTTTAACTAAAATAAACTACCACAAATGACATTGGAATAGTATTGAGTTTAATGTGTCCCGGGTCCGAAAGGGGGCGCTGCGTGTCCGGGTCCATTTTGACTCAATACTATTTGGATGTCATTTGTAGTAGTTTATTTTAGTTAAAATGAAAAATCAAGTTTACAAACGTATAGTACATTTTATTATCTTTCATTTGATACCTCATTAGGTCTTACAAACCCAACAAAAATATTTTAAATCGTATATCAATCCCAACCTCTCAATTCTGGTACAAATGTACCAATAGGTGCAGCCTTGAATTTATCAATGTTAACTTAAGTGATGGTACATTTGAATTTATCAATGTTAAGTGATTGTACATTTGAATTTAGCCAACAGTGGTCATTTCAAGAGTTTCCAGCACAACCAGAGGCATCACATAGGTCGAAGCAAATCCCTGCGGCTACAGCGGTGTGGGGGGGGGGGGGGCGGCACAGATATTTACGAGCTCAAAGTTGTGATAAGGAAAAAAATGAGGCTAGGAACTCTAAATACAACTTGCAACAGAACCAAAAAGAGCCAGGAGACCTCCAAAAGTCACTAGACGGCTCTTCGCACAAGAATTTATGAGTGATGAAGTGGCTGCCTATGATGTGTCTGTCAATGAAATTGCTGTCAATGAAGTGTCTTTCAATGAAATTGCTGTCGATGAAGAGTTTGTTAATAAAATGGCAGTCGAAGTGATCAGCTAACCCTTGTATGACTATGAATTTTTAAAAAATAAGGTGAAGAGTTTCATTAAAAAGATAACGTGAGATTTTAAGTCAACAAATCATAAATAAGACCACATTTCTTGTAAAAAATTAAGCACAAGCTCTTGGTAAGGCAGTCTTCCTAGAACCCTTAAAAAATCTCTAGGTATCAGTTGGGATTTTGTACATTTTTTCACATGGCACTCTTCATTAAAGGCAATTAAGAAAGACTTGATACAAGAATTACAACATATCGTTGGCAAGAAAATCTTTCTCTCCTGTAAGGCTTAATGCCAACAAATAATATAGAAAACAGGTAATATCATAGAAATAATATTTTTTAAAATAAAATGCTATCCTCATTTGTAAAATAACTATCAGACTGTTTTGCATGTAATGATTGAATTTTACCCGATCTTGACCAGAAGTTTAAATAATTATTCACCGTACTTAACGAGGAGTAAGTTCACATATTCCCAGCCTTCGTTAAGTCCCAAACCCATTTTACAGAAGCAAAGCGACCCTTGAACATTTTACATTTAAAATAGGAATTTTTAATAGGAAAAAGAGAACACACCCAAATAACTTTATAAAAAAATATGATTCAAAACAGTTTAACTATATGGCATGTTTAATCCTATGAAAGAAATTGTAAACTGTTAACAAGCTTCAAAAGTAATGGTTGACTTTTCCTAAACGCCAACCTTAGGTAATTTTTAGCATTCAGTTAATTTCCTTTGTTTTTGGTTTCCCCGTGAAGCATTGACAATCCTCTTTCACATTTGGCAACATTATGATATAGCCGAACTAAAGACCCCGATGAAAGTAAACATTGCTTTCGAAACATTATTTCTTTTAGTTTACTTTTTAATCCAGCGCCAGCACAGTAAACCCTTTGCAACATAAATGGGATTGAGAGTCTGGGAATAAGTTGCAGAAAACCCTTTGCAGCATAAAAATGGGGTCAGGTGGCAACCCAGGGGATGGGAATCAGGGAATGTCTGAATTAAACAACAACTGTTTACTTCAACTCACTGACATGGAATAAATGACCATGGAATAATTGAACATTGAGTTGAGAAAAAAAAACACATACGAGGATAACATGGGAAACAAAAAAATTGACTTCATTATAAAGATATTTTAACCCTATTTTTATTACCTATAAATCTAACTAAAACTGTTTATTTTCTCAATTTAAATATTTTTTTTCATAATTTTCACAGTAATATTAATAACTATCATATATGGTTCTGCTATAACATTAAAAATATGGGTCTATCTATAGCTAAGAGAGAAAACAATTCCTTAATTACTGCCATCTGACATTATCCATGGATGTTGTCATGATGTTGAAAAATTACTGCAATTAGAATTGAAAAGCTATCCATTAACAGACATTTTTTTATTTCTGTATGATAATGAATGTGTAAGGGGGACAACCATAAATATTGTTATGCCATTTTGGTAAAATATTGGACTCTCCCCTTTCCTCACAATTTGGGCTCCCACATCTTCAAATATTGATGCCCCCCTTTTTCCCCCTAGATGTGTGATATTATTTATGGTTAAAGATAAATATCAGCCATGTTTCTTCATTCTAAACTGAATCAGCTCCAAGATGGATGAACAACAATAAAATATGGCGAATGAAAAGAGAATGGTCAGAAAAAAAGCAATGTTTAAAAATAGATTTTTTGTGGTGTAAATCTGAGCATTAGACACGCAGTTTTGATTTCATGGATGGAACAAAATATGAAAATAATGATTTTATTTAGGAATCTGACACTTGTGAGAGTACAGTTAAAACAATTTAAACTAAACATAACATTTTATACATTATTTTACACATGGTTTCACAATAAACCCTTTTAGCTCTTACAGAGCTATAATAAAAGTTTTCATAGCGGCAAATAAAATTTTATTTAGGAATCTGACAATTGTGAGAGTACAGTTAAAACAATTTAAACTAAATATAACATTTTATACATTATTTTACACATGGTTTCACAATAAACCCTTTTAGCTCTTACAGAGCTATAATAAATGTTTTCATACTGGTAAATAAAATGCGATTGAAGTGGATTTGCCTGATGACCAAAGTCTTGAAACTCTTTTAAGGTAAAGCCAAATAGTGTTCATGGCACCCTTAAGCTTAGTTGAAAATTTTCTTGGAATGTTAAGCCCTAGTGTCATAGAGTTGACAACTTTGAATGATAAGATGTATGTCTTTTTAGGAGAAAAAGTAGCTGCTGAGAAATGTACTTCATATATATATGTAGTCCTTTCTCAGACGTGTGCTGTCCTTACTGTACTTTTACTCAGCCACCTGTCAGTTACTCCAGGCTGCATTCTCATTGACTTTGTTAATCCGCTCACACACACTGTCTATACTTGTACTGTTACTAAAACACATGGATGGTGGGATTATCCGGTGCAGGTGAGAAAATGCACTGCCATTGTTTATAATCCATTCACTGTCACAGTTGTTGAATCCATCCCCGGATTTGGGCACTTGACCATTCGGATAAACTCTTGAGGGTACAGTACCGGTAAGTGGTGAATCGTGTTCTCTTATACTACAAGGTGAGCTGTTTATGCTGGTGCTCACTTTCGGCCGATATATCACTCTGTCGAGTTGCCTCGAGTTTTGTCCATCATCAAATACAACAGCTCCCGGACAATAATCCTCTGGATTATTGTGGGACGAGAATCGATTCTTGTAGTTAGAAGATTGTCTGGGATTGAGCAAGGTGGTGTTTGAGCAATCTGGCATCGAAGGCAAAATGTGTTTTTTCTTTTGTTGATGTGAAGTGGGAAAGTGTGTGCGGTCGTCTGGCAGCTGGATGGCAGTGGTGAAGTTTTCTGATCTAAGAGAGCCACTAACGAAACCACTTGATCTAGTCATCAGAGGAACTGCAGAAGATAACTCTGGCTCCTCATTTATGTCTATGAAATCTGCCAGGCCTGTGTCCGGATTAACACTGTCACAGTCTACAGTACTGACACTTCTGAATGAGCCAATCTCTGAACTCACGCGGAGTCCATTATCTGTGACATGAAGGTTATCATTAGCATCTAAATGTTCGATATCAACTGCCCTGTCTTCAAAGATGTGGGCTTCAGCTGATAAACTCAGAAACCGCTCAACCTCTTTAGCTTCTAGGCAGTCCCTCCAACCACTGAGACTAGGATAGAAGTTAGCAGGATACTCTGAGATCTTGTACACTTTGAAGAGTAACTGGTCAAGGTTTTCCAACTGCACACGATTAGAACTAAATGACGCTAATGATATAGGCATTAGAAGATCTTCAATCTGGCCATTCTGGTTGAGCAAAAGTAGATCTTTGAGCTCCTCTAGTGATTCAAGTTCGGCTCGCCGAAAACAATCAAAAGTTACAAGAACTGGTTTGGCACATTGAGAACTTAGTCTGTGCTCACGTACCGCACGTATGGATTGAGCACAGATGGCATCCTGCTGAGATAAATGAGATGTGTCTAAATCATTTCTAAGAAGCGCTCCTAGGCTCGGAGATAGGTAAATAATAACATCGCTGTCCTTGACCTCAGAGTCAACCCAAGAATGATCTCGACTTCTTGGTCTGCAAACAAAACAATCCAGCTGGAACTCTGGCGGGACATGTAAAACATCCACATACCGACGTAAAAGTGAGACGTGGCTCTCTACTGCCTTTACGTAGTTGGCGTTCTCAAAGCAATAAATTGGAAGAACTGCAAGAGAGGGGGAAAACATATTTTAAAAATGAAATAAAATTCTTTTCAAATTCATTTATCGTTAACGCTAAATAATATTTTGACTGGCTGGAAAAACTTTGGTGAAAGAAAAAGTAACAGTTATAGTAAAACCAACATCAATGACTAATGAGTACTGCTAAATAGTAGACTATCCAATGATAATGTAATGGCTCATCTAGGAATGCTGTACCTTGTTTTGTAAGTTGCTAAAAGTCAAGGAATAATATATATAATAATAATTCCATGCCCAGTGTTGATGTCAATAGGCAAACGACAAAATAAAGTTGTACTTTACATGACTAATCTTTACTGAACATTACCAGCAAACTGTTTAAATAAGTTTACCAGGCACTGACCAAAGCCTTTTATGATTTACAGGTATTTGTAAAAAAAAAATAATTTTTGTGACAATTAAATATTATTGATGCATTAGTGGTTTTATTTCTTATAAGTAGAAAAATCTTACTTTTTAAGATAAAGTTTTTTTAAATATACTTTTTTTAAAAAAATTCCCAAAATGTTCCTGCAGCATCTATTCCAAAGGCAGCCAATGTTTTATTAGCACGTCTATTCCAAAGACAGCCAATGTTTTTATTAGCATGTCTATTCCAAAGACAGCCAATGTTTTATTAGCACGCTGAGTTTTTTTTTTACTCAGGGTTACATGGCCAACAAGTTTCTTTCACCCAACTTTTTAACCATAGCGTGAGAGGGCCCCAGGTGATATCACACCCACTACCACTAACCATAGTGTGGGAGGGCCCCAGATGATATCACACCCACTATCACTAACCATAGGGTGGGAGGGCCCCAGATGATATCACACCCACTATCACTAACCATAGGGTGAGAGGGCCCCAGGTGATATCACACCCACTACCACTAACCATAGTGTGGGAGGGCCCCAGGTGATATCACACCCACTATCACTAACCATAGGGTGGGAGGGCCCCAGGTGATATCACACCCACTACCACTAACCATAGTGTGGGAGGGCCCCAGATGATATCACACCCACTATCACTAACCATAGGGTGGGAGGGCCCCAGATGATATCACACCCACTATCACTAACCATAGGGTGAGAGGGCCCCAGGTGATATCACACCCACTACCACTAACCATAGTGTGGGAGGGCCCCAGGTGATATCACACCCACTATCACTAACCATAGGGTGGGAGGGCCCCAGGTGATATCACACCCACTACCACTAACCATAGTGTGGGAGGGCCCCAGATGATATCACACGCACTACCACTAACCATAGGGTGAGAGGGCCCCAGGTGATATCACACCCACTATCACTAACCATAGGGTGGGAGGGCCCCAGGTGATATCACACCCACTACCACTAACCATAGTGTGGGAGGGCCCCAGATGATATCACACGCACTACCACTAACCATAGGGTGGGAGGGCCCCAGATGATATCACACGCACTATCACACCCACTACCACCCATTACCACACCCACTACCACTTATTTGAGACAACTTAACCACTGTGCTTCAAAACTTCAAATAAAAACTCTTATAACTGAAAAAAAAAAGTTGCTGGTCTTACTCCGAGGAACTCCTCTCCTATTATTTCTGGTTGAGCCGGTTTGGGTGGAATAACCGACCCAGTCTCGTAGTTTCAACCAAATCTTTCCCCTCAGAATCAGACAAAATATTATGACAGCCACAAGGAGTATGGAGACGGACACAAGAATGATGACCAGTCTGTTGTCATCTACTTCAGGACTTAGGACTACCTCTATGGGTCGGCTTATTGCTGGAAAGCCTGATCACAGTCAACAAAAATTCATTATTTCCTATTTTGTACACATTTTTAGTCACTAAAACAAATTATTCACAGGTTCTAAATAAAAAGTTTCTTTCATTTTTATTTTCTTTTTCTGTTGAAGCAAAAAAACTGATTTTTTTAATATATGGGCATTTTCCAACAAGCTGCATTGACAAATTTATTTTTCATAAGCCCAAAAAAATGTAAACATATAGATATTATTAGGACTAGGATTTAAATACATGAAATTAACACTACAATAAATATTAACATTATATTAAAAACTGACTGAATTGTGTTTCATAAATGGGATAATTGCTCGATTCCAGACCAGCCTCATCCAGACCACGAAACTGGAAAGGAACAAATATAAATAGTTTAGTTTCATTATTGCCGGCCATTTATACAGATTAATATGTGTTTATATCTTATTATTCTTATTTCTGTTGGAAGCTCTGCACTTCAAAATGTTACAAACTTCTTCATTTAAGGATGCCCTGTGTGTATCAAATGTTACGGGCATTGTTGTGTATAACTTCACTGATATCTACAGCCATACTTGGTCCACACTTCAATACAATAACCAACATTCAATGAATGTATAACAAATCTTTATGATCTCAGCAAGTCTCAGTCCACAAAACGTTCTCTACCGAAATTCTTGGCTACACTGACAATTATCCCCAGACTACTCTGCTCTCACTGACACTTATTCCCAGACCACTCTCACCTCACTGACACTTATCCCAAGACTACTCTCACATGAATGACACGTATCCCCACACCACTCTCACCTGTCTGACACCCATCCCCAGACCGCTCTCATCTCACTGACACTTATCTACACACTACTCTGCTCTCACTGACACTTATCCCCAGACCACTCTCACCTCACTGACACTTATCCCATGACCGCTCTCATCTCACTGACACTTATCCCAAGACTACTCTGCTTACACTGACACTTATCCCCAGACCACTCTCACCTCACTGACACTTATCCCAAGACTACTCTCACATGAATGACACGTATCCCCACACCCCTCTCACCTGTCTGACACCCATCCCCATACTGCTCTCATCTCACTGACACTTATCAACACACCACTCTGCTCTCACTGACACTTATCCCCAGACCACTCTCACCTCACTGACACTTATACCTAGACCGCTCTCATCTCACTGACACTTATCCCCAGACCGCTCTCATTGCACTGACACTTATCACATGACCACTCTCATCTCACTGACACTTATCCCAAGACTACTCTGCTTACACTGACACTTATCCCCAGACAGACCACTCTCACCTCACTGACACTTATCCCAAGACTACTCTCACATGAATGACACGTATCCCCACACCACTCTCACCTGTCTGACACCCATCCCCAGACCGCTCTCATCTCACTGACACTTATCTACACACCACTCTGCTCTCACTGACACTTATCCCCAGACCACTCTCACCTCACAGACACTTATACCTAGACCGCTCTCATCTCACTGACACTTATCCCCAGACCGCTCTCATTGCACTGACACTTATCCCATGACCGCTCTTATCTCACTGACTAACCAGCCTTGCACCTTATCACACCAGTGATCACACGACATACCCATCACGTCACAGTGATCACACAACGTACCCATCACATCACAGTGATCACACAACGTACCCATCACGCCATAGTGATCACACAACGTACCCATCACGTCACAGTGATCACACAACATACCCATCACATCACAGTGATCACATGACATACCCATAGCGCCAAAGTGATCACACAACGTACCCATCACGCCATAGTGATCACACAACGTACCCATCACGTCACAGTGATCACACGACATACCCATCACATCACAGTGATCACATGACATACCCATCACATCACAGTGATCACATGACATACCCATCACGCCACAGTGATCACACAACGTACCCATCTATAATCATTAAAGGCGGCACACAGAGTTCCTGTTAATAATGACAGTGTATCAGTGGCGTGCTGGCTGCACCGGGTGACACCAACCCTAGCTACGCCACTGCAGTGTATAGAATTGTTTTCTAAATAACATCAAAATAAAAATTAAATGAATAAATTACCATAATATAGCAATTTTGAAAAAAGACTAACAAAAAAAACTATATTTTTTACAACTCACATAAATTGTATACGTGTCTTTCTGATCTAGGCCGGGAACAATGATATGATGGGGACCAACATGGCTGGACAACATATTTGTATAGACTTTTTTTCCACCAATCAACTAATAGAAAAATAAGTGCATGATTAACTTTTGACGCAAAATCATGTCTTAATTATCAACAATAAACTGATATTAAATCAACAGAATGGATGTCCTTAGTAGACTATTATGTGTTCTAATGAATAACCCAATGATAAATGTTTGGTAAGTCGAGTCTAAACACCAAGGTGAGGGGAAAATAATGAATGATATGCCGTTGATTGTGGCTTGAGTTCCCTCCATGTATGATGTAAATTTGGCACGGCCAACCCTCAGTATGATATGTCATTCATCTAATGTGCACCTCTTTCATTATTGTTATAAATCCTTATTTGAATTTCATAAATAAATAATTTTTTTTAAAGATTTATGTCACAATTAAATCTAGACAAGTTTATTATGTGCTTCAGTCTGTAGCAAAGAAACCAAGAGGTGCAGCAAAGGGGGGGGGGGGGGGCATTTTCAAGAATTATTGTTAATTTTTCTAGTTTTATTATAATAACTGGAAGAGCGATATTTATTTGCGCAAATAATTGGAATAACATAAAAAGATTCCTTGACCTTGCCTTGAAATGTCTTAATTAATTCTGTGGTGAGTAGACTTTTCTCAAATCCTACTAAATACAAGCAACAGAAAGTTTGGTATCTCAGTTTCAACAATCACTATTGTTGTTCTAAGATTAAGTGTAGAATGAAGAAAAACTCATTTCAGATATGCGGGAAAATGTATTCCTGCATTGTGTCGTTTTTAAACCTTTTCTGGGGAGGGGCTCAATGAGTCCCTTTCCCAATAACTCCCCCCCCCCAACTTTCGTCCTGGAGCCACTGTATATATATTTTAAAAAAATATTTATTGATGAAACGGGGTGGGGGGATGTTGGATGATAGTTTCAGGCCTTGCTATCCAAACACCCCCCGTCCCCCAAATATAATTCAGTGAACTTTAACTGACAAAGATATGTCACGATGTCCAGGATGTCCAGTCGCACCAGCTTTGCCTCTAATGCTTGAACAGATAGTTATGATTCCACATGAGCTGCCCACACTTGCTGGGTTGAGATCAACCAGTTTAAATTGAGGTGGCCTTGACAGTTTTTTCATCACTCGGCGTATGTCTTAACATACATTATTTCATCACTCGGCGTATGTTTTAACATACATTATTTCATTTCTCGGTCTACATATAAACATAATCAGTTCATCACAAAAATTATATTAAATCATGTCTTACCACCGCTGGAACTTTGGCGCTGAAAACATCATGCTGAATCTCTGTTGCAGTGATACGCATCTGAAAACCGTGGACATCGTTCGGTGGGTTCTGAATGTCAATGTGCAATGTCCCGTTCTGGTCCGACCATTTTTGTATCGTAAGTGTGTCATTTCTTTGCTTTTTTTCTGCATCGGATTTGTGACAAATCATGAGGAATTTCATCAGTTTGTATGGTAATAGAATAGTGTTTCTGTCATCAATCTAAGAGCAGCCAGGCAATTTTAGAGTATCAAAAAAGAATTCTTTGAGCTTTGGATAATACAAAATCATCCCAAACAATATAACGGGCTATGAAAAGTGTTCAGATGGTTATGCTTGGCACACTAACGTGTAGATTTAAAGGAAAAAAACACAGAATAATGTCAAGTAATAACTGACACCTGACCAATGCCTGATCAATGCCTGACCAATGCCTGACCAATTACTGATCAATGCCTGACCAATGCCTGACCAATGCCTGATCAATGCCTGACCAATGAGTAGGGGTTTGAAAGGCTAGAATTGTTTTCAATATATGACGTATCAATTTAGAAATTATTATATTTACAGTAGGCACAAAATATGGGTAAAAATGTATTGAGTGGAATGTATGACTTAAAAGATGTTAAATGAAATAGTACAAATGTTTAAAATAATCTTTGTCAAAGCCTGATCATATTTACTTTGGCATTTACACTCTTAGTTCATATGGTCATATTTACTTTGACATTTACACTCTTAGTTCATATGGTCATATTTACTTTGACATTTACACTCTTAGTTCATATGGTCATATTTACTTTGGCATTTACACTCTTAGTTCATATGGTCATATTTACTTTGACATTTACACTCTTAGTTCATATGGTCATATTTACCTTGGCTCAAATCATACTTAAAGACAACGTATTTTGGAACGTTCATCTTGTAGGGCAGACTTTGAATACCTACTTCCAGCGCCATGGCTTCTTTGATGGGCGATGTTATACAGTTGATGAACAAGCTGATGCCCTGGTCAAAGATCGAAAGGGTCAATCAGAATGCAGTTAACGGATTTGAGAAATAAATACCAATTGATGGCAGGAGCAATCAAATGGGAGGGAATCAATGTGGGGAGTGGAGGGAATCAATGTGGGGAGTGGAGGGAATCAATGTGTGGTGTGGGGGAATTGAGGGAATCAATGTGTGGTGTGGGGGAATTGAGGGAATCAATGTGTGGTGTGTGGGAATTAAAGGAATCAATATGGGGAGTGGAGGGAATCAATGTGTGGTGTGGAGGAAATCAATGTGTGGTGTGGAGGAAATCAATGTGTGGTGTGGAGGGAATCAATGTGTGGTGTGGAGGAAATCAATGTGTGGTGTGGAGGAAATCAATGTGTGGTGTGGAGGGAATCAATGTGTGGTGTGGAGGAAATCAATGTGTGGTGTGGAGGGAATCAATGTGTGGTGTGGAGGAAATCAATGTGTGGTGTGGAGGAAATCAATGTGTGGTGTGGACGGAATCAATGTGTGGTGTTGAGGAAATCAATGTGTGGTGTGGAGGGAATCAATATGGGGAGTGGAGGGAATCAATGTGTGGTGTGGAGGGAATCAATGTGTGGTGTGGAGGGAATCAATGTGTGGTGTGGAGGGAATCAATGTGTGGTGTGGAGGAAATCAATGTGTGGTGTGGAGGAAATCAATGTGTTGTGTGGAGAGAATCAATGTGTGGTGTGGAGGAAATCAATGTGTGGTGTGGAGGGAATCAATATGGGGAGTGGAGGGAATCAATGTGTGGTGTGGGGAGGGAGGGAATTAGGGGAATCAATGTGCGGTGAGCTCTGTTTACTTACCATCAAAAGGTCCAATGCTAGTTCTCTAATGTATCTTGCATAAATAAGATAAAGCCATCTAATTGTGCCTCTTGTTTCTAAACATATCAATTAGAAGTAAACATTTGTTTCTAATTGTGCCTCTTGTTTCTAAACACATCAATTAGAAGTGAACATTTGTTTCTAATTGTGCCTCTTGTTTCTAAACACATCAATTAGAAGTGAACATTTGTATCTAATTGTGCCTCTTGTTTCTAAACACATCAATTAGAAGTGAACATTTGTATCTAATTGTGCCTCTTGTTTCTAAACACATCAAGTAGAATTGAACATTTGTATCTAATTGTGCCTCTTGTTTCTAAACACATCAATTAGAAGTGAACATTTGTTTTGTTGAAACATTGACCAATCTCCAATGGACTTAGCAAGGTAATCCAGGTATTAATACATACATGATCATTGTCAGAATTTGAATGAACTGTGGTCCAGTTGTCTCCTAGTTGGAGTACAAAGCACAGGCCCCCAGCATGTCCCCGGTAGCCTAAAGGTCTGACATCCACCAGGAACCCGGTCAGAAAGTTGAATGAACCTGTAATCCAAATCAAAAGACAGTGTGGTACATACAGGATGACATGATTTGTGACAGGTCATGATGTGTGACAGGTCATGTGTGACATGTCATGATGTGTGACAGGTCATAATGTGTGACAGGTCATCATTTTACAGGTCACAGTGTGTGACAAGTCATGGTGTGTGACAGGTCATGGTGTGTGACAGGTCATGGTGTGTTCTGTTATATAACTCAAAAGAATAGAACGGATTATAGATAGAAGATAAATCGAAGATAGAAAAATAGATAAAAGATTAATAGATACATGAATAGAGGTGAAACTGGAGGATAGGAAATATTAAGACTGAAAGAAAGAACAGAACAGTAAACAGAAGATAATGACAACAGTAATGGTGAAATAAAGAAAAGAAAGCCAGTGTCTTGTCTGTTTCATATGTCTTGTCTGTTTCTTGTGTCTTGTCTGTTTCATGTGTCTTGTCTGTTTCATGTGTCTTGCCTGTTTCATGTGTCTTGTCTGTTTTATGTGTCTTGTCTGTTTCAGGTGTCTTGTCTGTTTCAAGTGTTTTGTCTGTTTCATGTGTCTTTTCTTTTTCACGAACATTTTTAAACCAAAAAGAATAAATCCTAGTCAGTCAAATCCATAAGTAAAAATGTCCCCTACCATCCTGTGGTCAGTTAAATACTTAAGTAAAAACGTCCCCTACTATCCTGTGGTCAGTCAAATACATAAGTGAAAATATCCCTTACCATCCTGTGGTCAGTCAAATCCATAAGTAAAAATGTCCCCTACCATCCTGTGGTCAGTTAAATACTTAAGTAAAAACGTCCCCTACTATCCTGTGGTCAGTCAAATACATAAGTGAAAATATCCCTTACCATCCTGTGGTCAGTCAAATCCATAAGTAAAAATGTCCCCTACCATCCTGTGGTCAGTTAAATACTTAAGTAAAAACGTCCCCTACCATCCTGTGGTCAGTCAAATACATAAATGAAAATATCCCTTACCATCCTGTGGTCAGTCAAATACATAAATAAAAATGTCCCTTACCATCCTGTGGAATTCTCCAGGTAATTTTTAGGTAGTTGAATTCGCTGTCCCTGGTTTCTTCAATGTCAAGGTTAAACGGCGATCCAGGGATGTTTTTGTCATTCGGGTAGTCATCTGTGAACGTCACATCAAAGAATTCAAGAAACTCAAAAGACGATTTTCAGATTTTAAAAGAAGCATTGCAATAAATTTCCCATTCTTTCATCCACAATCCATCAAACAATGCATCAGTCCATCCATGCGCCAGTATATCTGTGTAACACAACGAGTGAATGGTACTCAGTCACATGACTGTATTGTTTATTCCCATGCACGGTGGCGGAGTAATTTAATCATAGGATGAGAATAAGGGGAACTGGTTTTTTTGGGGCGTAAAAAGATAGCATGACTTAGAGTGTGAGGCTGGACGCCATTGAGAGTGCTCGTTTTTTAGTCAGAGAGAGATGGAAGCCATATTTCAATGTGATGTGAATTTATGAATAGAAATATATTAAAGGGTGTAAGATTTCTTATGTTATATTGTAACTACATCTGTTACATGGATTTAACTAATTCAAGAATTATATTTGTATCAATTATGTGAATAAAGAACTGTGTGATATATCGGACCTATTCAATTCTTGAGAAGAGTGAATAAAATTAAGGATGACAGAGGTAACAGAAAGAAAGGACCATAGGCAAACATGAAGTATTATATAACTTACTGAATTACAATGACATTCAGTGATGTTACAATCTGTCAACCCATCTGCAAATCATTCAACTTTTCACACTACACCTTTCTTCCTGTTAATAAATCCGAAGTTTTACAGTAGTTTAAAACTGCCAGATATACCTCTTTAATTGAGACTTATCATCCATCCACCCTTAAAGAAAGTCATCATTAATCATCAGTGAATTAGTTAACAGACAACATACATCACTGACTTACCTTGGGCACAGACCCCAGAAGAGCTCAGGGTGCAGTTAACATCTTCCTGAGAAATAAAACAAAAGAAAACTATTGTTTAAATACAGTGCAAAAAATGAACGCCAAGGTTTTCTCTTCAGTTAGATCAGTAATTCTCAACTTTCCTAATGCCGCGACCCATTAATACAGTTACTCATTTTGTTTCGACCCCCAACCACAAAATTATTTCCGTTGCTACTTCATAACAGTAGAGTATGTTTTCAGGTGGTCTTAGGCCATAGGGGTCGCGACCCACAGATTGAGAACCCCTGAATTAGATGATAGCTTTGTCTATTGGATGTAGGATGGTCATGGCACTGAATGCCTTCAACATGGGGAACCATGTTTAGGGTTCTGGAAATCACAGTAGAGAAACCCTGATCTCAGTGAGTAGGTGGATAGGTTAAGAAAAGAGATAGCTATAGATGCGATCATAATCGAGGTCGACCGAATTTCGGTTTTGGCGTCGCAAGTTGCCATTTGATTGTTTTCGGTTTAGTTTCGGTTTTGGCTGAAACATTAATGATACTTTCGGTTTATTTTCGGTTTCGATTGAAAGTGATTGAGGCTTTCTGTCGTCTACAAGAGGTAAGACTGTAACTAGGTCGACCGGTAATCCGATATTCATTATTGCTTGACGTCTTGCTGTCATCGTAAGATATATGACTAATCCTCTGCGAACACTGCTTACAGCTGCATGATGACCAAAATTTAAATGTCGACCAATAAGAAAGTGTTTTTCAACAATCATGTATATTTAGCGGAACAAAGAGATCCCTCATGGTTTATGTCTGGATATTTTAGTGGCCATACCAATAAAAATGCATAGGCTAAGCTTTCGATCGATACTAAATATGTCTTGGGAGCGTTGTAATTATATTATGTTAATTGAATATTATTGTATTACAAATTTATTAATCACATATGCAGAGTAGAATTCAAGCAGGTCAGTGTTCAATTTATTCAGAACAAATGCGTTTAAACTTCTTTGACTTTGGATAGTACATTAAAAAAAATGTTCCCAGAACCTGATGAGTACAATATTACTGTTATCGTCTTCTGACATCTTGTTAAGGAGATGTCAACCCAAAATGTCACTAAATGAACATGAGATGTCAACCTAAAATGTTACTAAATGAACATGAGATGTCAACCTAAAATGTTATTCCATGAAGTCTTTTTTATTAATTTACCTAAAAAATTAAATTATAACATTGTCCGTTGATGTTCAAGGACGTCCGTTGATGTTCATGTTGAAAAATCCTGAAGTCAAAATTCAATGAGTCTAATTTTAGGTTAAAGGTTCTCAAAGAACACAAGCCATAAAATATTTACATTAAACTCTGCATGCATGTAAACATACTATCCACTGGTGTCACACACTCTCCACTGAAGTTAGCCCAAACTTCACTGATGTAAGCACTCACTGACTGATGTAAGCACCCACTGCACTGATGTAAGCTCTCACTGCACTGATGTAAGCACTCACTGCACTGATGTAAGCACCCACTGCACTGATGTAAGCACTCACTGCACTGATGTAAGCACCCACTGCACTGATGTAAGCACTCACTGCACTGATGTAAGCACCCACTGCACTGATGTAAGCACTCACTGCACTGATGTAAGCACCCACTGCACTGATGTAAGCACCCACTGCACTGATTTAAGCACACACTGCACTGATGTAAGCACCCACTGCACTGATGTAAGCACCCACTGCACTGATGTAAGCACCCACTGCACTGATGTAAGCACCCACTGCACTGATGTAAGCACCCACTGCACTGATGTAAGCTCTCACTGCACTAATGTAAGCACTCACTGCACTGATGTAAGCTCTCACTGCACTGATGTAAGCACTCACTGCACTGATGTAAGCACTCACTGACTGATGTAAGCACTCACATTTACATAACACAACATTTACTTACAGAACAAGAGTTCAAACAGTTCTCTCGGAAGGCAAAGATCGCGTTACATGGCACGACCAGGGACATTAGCGCCATGTGAAACGTGACGAGAGACGCCCGGCCCATTGTGTGTTGGATAGGATGTCGCTGTGATATTCTGCTTCTAGACTTTCAGTTTCATTGCCACAGATGAGGACATCATCGAGAATCGGCGCTGGTTTTTGTGTTGGGACGTTCCTCTGGTTGTCATTATCTCAGCTCCTAGAAAAGATTAAATGAAGAGAGAAAAAAACGATATTAGATTATAATTAATTCGTATATATTGGACATTTATTTGGTCACAAAGAGTGGGGGGGGGGGGGGGGGGGAAACAACAACAAAAAAAAGGAACACATGAGTGCGTATATTTTTTTTTTAATTTGGAAAACCATTTGTTCTCACGATAATCATCATTATTTTTAACATTTTAATGGCTTTTCTTCTCTGAAGCAATCATAAAATTCGTGACCCAGACTTGCAATGTCAACTTCGTAAGTTTTTAAAAACCACGTTTTGAAAATAGTTTAAATAACATCCTTGTGAAACATGTCTTAAGACAACAACTATTTGATCCGTTAATTGAATTCTGTATTTAGAACATCGTTATATTATGTATTAAATCAGGACAACAAAAATAATTCTATTAAAGTAGCAATATAATAAACATATTCTTTCAATTGCAAACGTATCTCTTATGATCTGTTGCCTTAGTTGATCCATTCAATTTGTCTAAAGATAGCTGAAAAGGGAACTCACTTATACAAACGCCATATCGGATTTAGTTTCACAGAGCTATATATCTCATTAGTCACACGAAGAGCTGCAACCAGACAAGATAATCTATCGTCTCTCGTAGACGGAAAGATGCCATACATACATATATATATATATATATATATATATATATATATATATATATATATAAATCATTGCATTAGGATGAGTGTATATTTACCTGGATGTATCTAATAATATGGCAAAGAACATTTCTTAAAATAACTTTTTTTTTATCAAATAGCTTCGAACACAAACGTCTATTACAATAATTAAATTTACACCGGAAAAAATATTGCCCATGGAGATGAATGACAGTACTGCTCAACATTAAGTTCATTGTTGTGAACAAGTACCTAGAGTGCTACTGTACATCCTCAATGTTACAATGCAATCTGTAGAATTATAGAACCCTTATAGCTGCCTGTGGCACACATAATGCTACTGTTCAACCAGGATGATATTGTATATTCTTAATAAAATTGTACACCTCAAGTACTAATGTACACTCCGAGTACATATGTGCACCCAGAGTCCGAATGCACACCTTGATTACTAGTGTACATCCCAAGTACTATTGTACTCACAGCTCTGCTGTCCCTGACAGAGACATACAGAAAGTAGCTAGGAGGCAGAAAGCAAGACGAGAAAAAATCGATAGAATTACAACAGGCCTTTTCCCGTCGGCTGCTGGAGTCTCTGCTTGAAAATATGGGACAGAGATTATATTTGTTTTCATCTCGTACATAAGCTCGCGGGGGAAGGCGGGAAAAGAGGGTTATATTTCGGGTGCGCGGAATCTGGCTTAACCTTGAATACAGACAAACATACTCTGATGATCCGTGGGTGGGGGGGGGGGATTAAATCATGATTTTAAGGTAATGAGATGATAGAACGAGGTTTTTAAGAAAATCTCTCAATTTTTGACACGAAATAAACGTTTGAGATCATGCACAGCTTCGTAGCGCGAGCTAATATATGTGTTATTGTGCTGAATTAATGAATAGAGAATATATATTGTGTTGAATAGACAATATAATGTACAAACAACATATTGTGAGTGGATTCGATCAATGAATGTCTAGAATCTCTACTACATGTCTAAATTCACGTAAACAAGCTGGTTTGATTTGTTTGTTTGTTTGTGTTTGGTGCCCTGTGATAATAATAGGATGCGGTAATTCAATTTCTCATGTGTAGCAAAATATTTTACTGCCTAACTCCCACACAATTATTTTAATTCTACATAGAAAGGAAGATAATTTTTCAATGATAATTTTAAACAATTGAAAGTTCTTCTTTGACCTTAGTTGTTTTGGAAACGTTGAATTAGGTCATGTATAAATCTTAATTTCACGTGTAAGCTCATTTTGGGGAAATAATCCTGACGTGTATTACGAAGACAGAAAGGTCAAGGCCACACGAATTTAGATTACAATGAATAAGAAAAGCACGTCCAGCTCTTGCATTTTATATTTTGTACAATGTTGAGTGTAAGGGACAACATGACTGTTTTGTTACTAAGGGCGTCTACAACATGACTGTTTTGTTAGGAAGGGCGTCTACAACATGACTGTTTTGTTAGGAAGGGAGTATATAACAATTTTGAGTGCTGGGTGGCTGGATGACTGTGCGCTCAAAAATATGTCAACTTAAAAATTATGGATTGGACCTGAATCCCCAGAATTACTCAGTCAAGTATAAACAAAACGGAAAAGAAAAGAAAACCCGGAAATGGAGTCCCGTCAGCCGTGTGACATTGCATCAACTTCTGCGATGTCCCTTCTGCTGAATAGTGAGCCAACATTTATTCCTAAAAACATTCACAGGCCTTGTGATTTCGTCACATTGTAAAGAAAAAAAAAATATTTTTAAATATCAAAAGTTAATTTATTTTCATTATTAATTTTGCTACCCTGAGAAATACAAAAGCCAACAAATAAAGGAGGGGGGATTTTAATCCACCAACTAATTCGGATTGGAAGCAACTGCTTCCACCCCCCCCACCCCCGGTGTAGAAGCCCCTGGCAATGAGTCCCTTGTTTGCTGTGTCCAAACCAATCACACTTCTTCTAGCCTTTATTTTTAAAACAACGTAACTGTGACGTGTTTTGTTATTGTGACGTTTTTTTCAACTGTCACGTTTTGTAACTGTCACGTTTTTGCAAATGTCCCTCTTTTTTTGTATAGGTCACGTAATAGTAACGTTTTTGTGACAGAATTTGTCGATGCATTCCCAGGCCTGTTTAATTCTACAATTTCGCCGTAGCAACTATGTTTTTTAAGCCTAAGACTACGGCACTGTGACAAGCTTTAAAACGAGGGGTTTAGGGAGTTTGTTCCTATGTTTGTTTTAATTTAAATAAAAAAAAATAATTAGGGTGTTTTCAATAAAAAGTTACCGCATTTTTTGTGTTAAGGTCGTAAACAACAGAATAAGAATAATAGCGATTGGCCTTTGCGGTGTCGATCTCAATAAACCAACCAGAATATTTTTTTTTAAGAAAATTGCGTTTTTAATACTTAACTGCCATTGTGCTTGCCTAAGACCTTTTCTCATTTTTAGAGACAAATCGTAGGACTAAATCCTATAATTTACGTGTGTTAACTTGCATAAGCGGTTGAGTTACTGTAAATCTGTTTTTATGGTCTATTTCTGCAGAATTTTTTTTTTTTTAATTTCTCAACACTCAGTAAGTAAAATTGAAAATTCAAGTTTTTTAATTACCGAAAGAAATCTTTTTTTTTTACCTTTCTTTTTCTCTCATAAAGAAAATATATTCTCGTCCCATGTTTGTTTTTTTCTATTTCCCCAGTCGGGTCAAGTGAACGTCAGAGTAGCGTCTGGGTCATACGCACCTAAAGAGAATGGGAAATAAGTGAGTAAACTTCTGTCAGTCAGGGACATGCAGGCGTCATAGTGATGTGTGTCCCCAAGTCAGTGACATGTAGGTGTCATAGATTTCTAAGTTGCACAATTTTAGGACTTATTACTTATTCATGATACCACACAATCTAATATTTCATTACACCATGAAATCTTTATTTCCTGATTCCACACCATATATTAATTCATTATACCACACAATATAATATTTCATTACACCATAAAATCTTTATTTCCTGATTCGACACCATATATTAATTCATGATACTACACAATCTAATATTTCATTACACCATGAAATCTTTATTTCCTGATTCCACACCATATATTAATTCATGATACCACACAATCTAATATTTCATTACACCATAAAATCTTTATTTCCTGATTCCACACCATAAATTAATTCATGATACCACACAATCTAATATTTCATTACACCATAAAATCTTTATTTCCTGATTCCACACCATATATTAATTCATGATACCACACAATCTAATATTTCATTACACCATAAAATCTTTATTTCCTGATTCCACACCATATATTAATTCATGATACCACACAATCTAATATTTCATTACACCATAAAATCTTTATTTCCTGATTCCACACCATATATTAATTCATGATACCACACAATCTAATATTTCATTACACCATAAAATCTTTATTTCCTGATTCCACACCATATATTAATTCATGATACTACACAATCTAATATTTCATTACACCATAAAATCTTTATTTCCTGATTCCACACCATATATTAATTCATGATACCACACATTGAATAATGATTCCATGACTACTCACAATCTGTAATTTCAGACCCCATTAAGATGTCTTTTGAGGGTACTAGGGACTATTGGGTCTTGACTGTTGATAGGTGACAAGCTAATCATGGCCGCTAAAGGATGATTGGTTGCCATAGACACGTGACCCGACGGTGACCAATGAAAATCACCGCATTAGACTTCAACTGCCGTTCTGATACAGTAAAGGAATTTCAAGCATCTCAGAGCATGAACATGTCTTTATTTCTGAACAAGAGCGCAGAGATAAGTTAGGTATACGGTAAGCTTTCCATAACGTTAAGGGTTAAACCCTGTCACCAATGGAGAGTATCACTCTGACGGTGTGAAAGGATTTAAAACCTGGTACCAATGGGAGGATCACTCTGGCGGCGTGAAAGGGTTTTAAACCTGGTACCAATTGGAGTATCACTCTGACGGTGTGAAAGTGTTAAAACCTGGTACCAATGGGAGAATCACTCTCACGATGTGAAGGGGATAACACATGACAACAATGGCAGTATCACTCTGACGGTGTGAAGAGCAACAAAAACTATTCTCAGAAAAACACCTAAAGAGCTTTTCACCTATGCTGCGTGCCAGGGCAAGGCTGTAACATTGTCTTTACTAGAACAGTAACATTCAAGTGCAAGGCTGTAACATTGTCTTCACTAGAACAGTAACATTCAAGTGCAAGGCTGTAACATTGTCTTCACTAGAACAGAAACATTCAAGTGCAATGCTGTTACATTGTCTTCAATAGAACAGTAACATTCAAGTGCAAGGCTGTAACAGTGTCTTCACTAGAACAGAAACATTCAAGTGCAATGCTGTTACATTGTCTTCAATAGAACAGTAACATTCAAGTGCAAGGCTGTAACAGTGTCTTCACTAGAACAGAAACATTCAAGTGCAATGCTGTTACATTGTCTTCAATAGAACAGTAACATTCAAGTGCAAGGCTGTAACAGTGTCTTCACTAGAACAGAAACATTCAAGTGCAATGCTGTTACATTGTCTTCAATAGAACAGTAACATTCAAGTGCAAGGCTGTAACAGTGTCTTCACTAGAACAGTAACATTCAAGTGCAATGCTGTAACATTGTCTTCACTAGAACAGTAACATTCAAGTGCAATGCTGTAACATTGTCTTCACTAGAACAGTAACATTCAAGTGCAAGGCTGTAACATTGTCTTCACTAGGACAGTAACATTCAAGTGCAAGGCTGTAACATTGTCTTCACTAGGACAGTAACATTCAAGTGCAATGCTGTAACATTGTCTTCAATAGAACAGTAACATTCAAGTGCAAGGCTGTAACATTGTCTTCACTAGGACAGTAACATTCAAGTGCAATGCTGTAACATTGTCTTCAATAGAACAGTAACATTCAAGTGCAATGCTGTAACATTGTCTTCAATAGAACAGTAACATTCAAGTGCAAGGCTGTAACATTGTCTTCACTAGAACAGTAGAAGGGCAACTACTCAGCGATGGTATCAGGAACTGGGGGTTGGGCGATACCGATAGTGGTTTATGGTTGTCAACTAAACACATTAAATTTGCAATAGCAATCAGTTCTCTCTCACACAGCAACCAGTCCTCTATCACACAGCAATCAGTTCTCTCTCACATAGCAACCAGTCCTCTCTCACACATCAATCAGTTTTCTCTCACAAAAATTAAATGATATATTACAGTTTAAAATACATTTGTAAAAGTTTGTACGATGAAATTATGGAATTAAAACTATAATCAAGCCGCCATTTTTGTTCGTTTCGTTACATCTATCGGACAATTGTGCCGGATAAAAATAATTAATTGGATATCTGCCAAAGTCGTTGGCACGCGACGGTGAAGCACAGACTGCGACGAAGTTGACTCCAATCCAAACTAGGATCCAAAGCAACGCGTGGTTCTACGTGCGGGAAAGCTTTCCAAGCAAAAACGGGACTGGCGAACCATCTGCGTCCTCACAGTTGAATAAAGCCTTGGTCATCTTCGAATGGGAAGGACCAACAGCAACACTGATTTCAAGAAGGCCGCTGGTCGATACAGCGGCTTAATAAGCCTTGGTCATCTTCGCACGGGAAGGACCAACAGCAACACTGATTTCAAGAAGGCCGCTGGCCGATACAGCGGCTTAATAAGCCTTGGTCATCTTCGCACGGGAAGGACCAACAGCAACACTGATTTCAAGAAGGCCGCTGGCCGATACAGCGGCTTAATAAGCCTTGGTCATCTTCGCACGGGAAGGAACAACAGCAACACTGATTTCAAGAAGGCCGCTGGCCGATACAGCGGCTTAATAAGCCTTGGTCATCTTCGCACGGGAAGGACCAACAGCAACACTGATTTCAAGAAGGCCGCTGGCCGATACAGCGGCTTTATAAGCCTTGGTCATCTTCGCACGGGAAGGACCAACAGCAACACTGATTTCAAGAAGGCCGCTGGCCGATACAGCGGCTTAATAAGCCTTGGTCATCTTCGCACGGGAAGGACCAACAGCAACACTGATTTCAAGAAGGCCGCTGGCCGATACAGCGGCTTAATAAGCCTTGGTCATCTTCACACGGGAAGGACCAACAGCAACACTGATTTCAAGAAGGCCGCTGGCCGATACAGCGGCTTAATAAGCCTTGGTCATCTTCGCAAGGGAAGGACCAACAGCAACACTGATTTCAAGAAGGCCGCTGGCCGATACAGCGGCTTAATAAGCCTTGGTCATCTTCACACGGGAAGGACCAACAGCAACACTGATTTCAAGAAGGCCGCTGGCCGATACAGCGGCTTAATAAGCCTTGGTCATCTTCGCACGGGAAGGACCAACAGCAACACTGATTTCAAGAAGACCGCTGGCCGATACAGCGGCTTAATAAGCCTTGGTCATCTTCGCACTGGAAGGACCAACAGCAACACTGATTTCAAGAAGGCCACTGGCCGATACAGCGGCTTAATAAGCCTTGGTCATCTTCGCAAGGGAAGGACCAACAGCAACACTGATTTCAAGAAGGCCGCTGGCCGATACAGCGGCTTAATAAGCCTTGGTCATCTTCGCACGGGAAGGACCAACAGCAGCACTGATTTCAAGAAGGCCGCTGGCCGATACAGCGGCTTAATAAGCCTTGGTCATCTTCGCACGGGAAGGACCAACAGCAACACTGATTTCAAGAAGGCCGCTGGCCGATACAGCGGCTTAATAAGCCTTGGTCATCTTCGATCGGGTAGGACCAACAGCAACACTGATTTCAAGAAGGCCGCTGGCCGATACAGCGGCTTAATAAGCCTTGGTCATCTTCGAACGGGTAGGACCAACAGCAACACTGATTTCAAGAAGGCCGCTGGCCGATACAGCGGCTTAATAAGCCTTGGTCATCTTCGCACGGGAAGGACCAACAGCAACACTGATTTCAAGAAGGCCGCTGGCCGATACAGCTGCTTAATAAGCCTTGGTCATCTTCGCACGGGAAGGACCAACAGCAGCACTTATTTCAAGAAGGCCGCTGGCCGATACAGCGGCTTAATAAGCCTTGGTCATCTTCGCACGGGAAGGACCAACAGCAACACTGATTTCAAGAAGGCCGCTGGCCGATACAGCGGCTTAATAAGCCTTGGTCATCTTCGCACGGGAAGGACCAACAGCAACACTGATATTAAGAAGACCGCTGGCCGATACAGCAGCTTAATAAGCCTTGGTCATCTTCGCACGGGAAGGACCAACAGCAACACTGATTTCAAGAAGGCCGCTGGCCGATACAGCGGCTTAATAAGCCTTGGTCATCTTCGCACGGGAAAGACCAACAGCAACACTGATTTCAAGAAGGTCTCTGGCCGATACAGCGGCTTAATAAGCCTTGGTCATCTTCGCACGGGAAGGACCAACAGCAACACTGATTTCAAGAAGGCCGCTGGCCGATACAGCGGCTTTATAAGCCTTGGTCATCTTCGCACGGGAAGGACCAACAGCAACACTGATTTCAAGAAGGCCGCTGGCCGATACAGCGGCTTAATAAGCCTTGGTCATCTTCACACGGGAAGGACCAACAGCAACACTGATTTCAAGAAGGCCGCTGGCCGATACAGCGGCTTAATAAGCCTTGGTCATCTTCGCACGGGAAGGACCAACAGCAACACTGATTTCAAGAAGGCCGCTGGCCGATACAGCGGCTTAATAAGCCTTGGTCATCTTCACACGGGAAGGACCAACAGCAACACTGATTTCAAGAAGGCCGCTGGCCGATACAGCGGCTTAATAAGCCTTGGTCATCTTCGCACGGGAAGGACCAACAGCAACACTGATTTCAAGAAGGCCGCTGGCCGATACAGCGGCTTAATAAGCCTTGGTCATCTTCGCAAGGGAAGGACCAACAGCAACACTGATTTCAAGAAGGCCGCTGGCCGATACAGCGGCTTAATAAGCCTTGGTCATCTTCGCACGGGAAGGACCAACAGCAGCACTGATTTCAAGAAGGCCGCTGGCCGATGCAGCGGCTTAATAAGCCTTGGTCATCTTCGCACGGGAAGGACCAACAGCAACACCGATTTCAAGAAGGCAGCTGGCCGATACAGCGGCTTAATAAGCCTTGGTCATCTTCGCACGGGAAGGACCAACAGCAACACTGATTTCAAGAAGGCCGCTGGCCGATACAGCGGCTTAATAAGCCTTGGTCATCTTCGCACGGGAAGGACCAACAGCAACACTGATTTCAAGAAGGCCGCTGGCCGATACAGCGGCTTAATAAGCATGGTCATCTTCGCAAGGGAAGGACCAACAGCAACACTGATTTGAAGAAGGGCGCTGGCCGATACAGCGGCTTAATAAGCCTTGGTCATCTTCACACGGGAAGGACCAACAGCAACACTGATTTCAAGAAGGCCGCTGGCCGATACAGCGGCTTAATAAGCCTTGGTCATCTTCGCACGGGAAGGACCAACAGCACCACTGATTTCAAGAAGGCCGCTGGCCGATACAGCGGCTTAATAAGCCTTGGTCATCTTCGCAAGGGAAGGACCAACAGCAACACTGATTTCAAGAAGGCCGCTGGCCGATACAGCGGCTTAATAAGCCTTGGTCATCTTCGCACGGGAAGGACCAACAGCAACACTGATTTCAAGAAGGCCGCTGGCCGATACAGCGGCTTAATAAGCCTTGGTCATCTTCGCACGGGAAGGACCAACAGCAACACTGATTTCAAGAAGGCCGCTGGCCGATACAGCGGCTTAATAAGCCTTGGTCATCTTCGCACGGGAAGGACCAACAGCAACACAATTTCAAGAAGGCCGCTGGCCGATACAGCGGCTTAATAAGCCTTGGTCATCTTCGCACGGGAAGGACCAACAGCAACACTGATTTCAAGAAGGCCGCTGGCCGATACAGCGGCTTAATAAGCCTTGGTCATCTTCGCACGGGAAGGACCAACAGCAACACTGATTTCAAGAAGGCCGCTGGCCGATACAGCGGCTTAATAAGCCTTGGTCATCTTCGCACGGGAAGGACCAACAGCAACACTGATTTCAAGAAGGCCGCTGGCCGATACAGCGGCTTAATAAGCCTTGGTCATCTTCGCACGGGAAGGACCAACAGCAACACAATTTCAAGAAGGCCGCTGGCCGATACAGCGGCTTAATTTTTGTGTCTTTTATTCTCGAGACTTAACAAATCTTGTTCCACCGTGTATTTACTTGAAATGGTTTGGACGCAGCCCCCCCCCCCCCAAACTGTATGTCATCATCTATTTACCCCTTCCTCCTTGTGCTAATCCTTTCCGATCTACGTCCGTCCATCACATCCTTCCATCTCATACCCACATACGTTCTCACCTCACCGTAGACCATCTTACCCACATAATATAATATAATATATTCAATCATCACTGATCTGTACAAGCCCCCTCCCCCTCCCCCATTTTTACCATGAAACCATGTTATCATCACACCTACACCACCCACAGATAAATCCAACCTCTGTCTCCCCTCTCACTTGACCCTACTTGCTGTCTATCTTGAAATCTGCCCCGCGCCTACCTGAATATATTTCCGGACCATTCGTCCGCCTTATTGATCCTATTATTTTTAGACCGCCGGACTAGCTCGACGTGAATAATGCAAAGACAGCTGGTAAGAACCATTAACTAGACTTTTCTCTGATTCGATAAATGAGTGGATTCTTCGAGCAGATTTTCACAACATATATCCTTCCTATGTCATTTTGATGGAACAAGCCATCCTTGTTTAGGTGAGGCTTCAGAAAAATGTCCGCATGCATAATACATTGTTTGGGTTTGGTTTGAATGAACGATGCGCTTAATTGAATCACTGGGTACCGGATCAGACACAGATGGGAGATAAGTTGGACTCCGATACGACTGGTGAGTCTGATCATAAATGACATCCGTGCGCGGGTTTAAGTTGCTGAGTAGGCAAAGGTTTTTACTGTACGGTCACTCACGGGTTAGTCATAAAAGTTTCTATTTTTGTCTTGACATGAAAAAGTGCACCATGATTTGTGATATTAACAAGACCAGAAATAAAGCTGATTCCACCATACCCCGTTTGTTGGATTAGGCAGCATGTCCAAACATTTCCGGGTGCATTTAGGCTTTGTGTATATCCCCTGGGTACTTCTATAGATTGTGTTTATCTCCTGGGTACTTCTATAGATTGTGTTTATCTCCTGGGTACTTCTATAGATTGTGTCTAGGGTTTGTGTTTATCTCCTGGGTACTTCTATGGTTTTTGTTTATCTCCTAGGTATTTTTAGGGATTATGTTTATCCCCCAGGTACTTCTGTGGATCTCCTGGGTACTTCTAGGGATTATGTTTATCTCCTGGGTACTTCTGGGTTTTTTGTTTATTATCAATGTGATATAAGTTAGAAAATTTAAGATTTTTCCAAACGAATTATTGAGGGTTTAATAAGTGGTTGCAATTTAAGGCCATGATCAGGCAATAAATTTGAGGATCTTCATCAGTCTAGAAATGTGTGGGTCTCGGTCAGTCTAGAAATATTTGGGGGACTAGACTACATATGCGTGGACTACAAGTCATGATTAAAGATTCCTAGACTACACATGCGTGGATTACAAGTCATGATTAAAGATTCATAGACTACACATGCGTGGACTACAAGTCATGATTAAAGATTCCTAGACTACACATGCGTGGACTACAAGTCATGATTAAAGATTTCCTAGACTACACATGCGTGGACTACAAGTCAGGATTAAAGATTCCTAGACTACACATGCGTGGACTACAAGTCATGATTAAAGATTCCTAGACTACACATGCGTGGACTACAAGTCATGATTAAAGATTCCTAGACTACACATGCGTGGACTACAAGTCATGATTAAAGATTCCTAGACTATACATGCGTGGACTACAAGTCATGATTAAAGATTACACGTGGTATACCCAAGAAGAAAATTACCCAAAGTTCTACAGCGTCACTCAAGCACTAATGGAGCTCATCTCTACCACAAAGAACAGCCAGCCAGCGGCACTAAGTTAAGGCCAGTATCCCGTAAAGACACCATTAGCCCGTAAAGACAGACAGGCATATAAAAGTATTTAACTCTGTAGCCGAGAAATTGGTGTCATGTCGCATTTACATGGGAATAATTAACGCCGGCGCCAGCGCAGGCGTACACCGAATGGAGTTGGAAATGCTGCCCCAATTAAATCAATTTGTCACCCCAAATAAAATCAACTCTACAACAATTTAAACGCAACCATTTAGTCTTTTATTTCATACATTGATCTTCCAATGTGGTCTTATCCTAATGACTCCAATGTGGTCTTATCCTAATGACTCCAATGTGGTCTTATCCTAATGACTCCAATGTGGTCTTATCCTAATGACTCCAATGTGGTCTTATCCTAATGACTCCAATGTGGTCTTATCCTAATGACTCCAATGTGGTCTTATCCTAATGACTCCAATGTGGTCTTATCCTAATGACTCCAATGTGGTCTTATCCTAATGACTCCAATGTGGTCTTATCCTAATGACTCCAATGTGGTCTTATCCTAATGACTCCAATGTGGTCTTATCCTAATGACTCCAATGTGGTCTTATCCTAATGACTCCAATGTGGTCTTATTCTAATGACTCCAATGTGGTCTTATCCTAATGACTCCAATGTGGTCTTATCCTAATGACTCCAATGTGGTCTTATCCTAATGACTCCAATGTGGTCTTATCCTAATGACTCCAATGTGGTCTTATCCTAATGACTCCAATGTGGTCTTATCCTAATGACTCCAATGTGGTCTTATCCTAATGACTCCAATGTGGTCTTATCCTAATGACTCCAATGTGGTCTTATCCTAATGACTCCAATGTGGTCTTATCCTAATGACTCCAATGTGGTCTTATCCTAATGACTCCAATGTGGTCTTATCCTAATGACTCCAGTGTGGTCTTATCCTAATGACTCCAATGTGGTCTTATCCTAATGACTCCAATGTGGTCTTATCCTAATGACTCCAATGTGGTCTTATCCTAATGACTCCAATGTGGTCTTATCCTAATGACTCCAATGTGGTCTTATCCTAATGACTCCAATGTGGTGATATTGAGCAAAAAAAGTGGCTGAAGGTTGTATAAGATTAACTCTCTATTAATTGTTGGTTTAAAATCTAAAACTGAATGTCAAGGACGTTAATATTTCACAGCCTAAATTATCCCAGAGTTCTCAATAATTATTACGGATTATTTAACTTCTAAAGCGCATGTGTGATTTTTAAGCATGGGGGCCTGTAATTTGTAATTATATCGATGTAATTTGTAAGTATTTCAATATAATTTGTAAATTAATCAATGTAATTTGTAGATATATCAATGTAATTTGTAAATATAGCAATCTTATTTTGTAATTATATCAATGTAATGTTTAATATATCAAAGTAGTTTGTAGATAGAGCAACGAAATTTGTGTCTTGATGTGTGTAGATCTTAACTCCAATAAACATAATAACACGGCCTGGCGTAATTATTTTACTGTAAACATCTATTGTTTGTTTCCACAAATAGATAGAAATATTATTTACTTTTTAATATGGTGATTATTTTGTTTTAAGTTTTACATATAAAGACATCGTGTAGATGCTTTAACAATTTTACGACTTCCTTTAAATTAAATGTGTACGTCTTATCTCAGACAAGCGGCTTGTAAGTTTCCATATCAGCCCATGTCCTACTTAGTGCATCCAGTGGTGTTGTTCGTGCTTCATATGCGAAGATAACCGAGGCTGTGTTCAACAGTGAGTAGGCAGGTGGCCTGCCAGTCATGCGAAGATAACCGAGGCTGTGTTCAACAGTGAGTAGGCAGGTGGCCTGCCAGTCATGCGAAGATAACCATGCTGTGTTCAACAGTGAGTAGGCAGGTGGCCTGCCAGTCATGCGAAGATAACCGAGGCTGTGTTCAACAGTGAGTAGGCATTTGGCCTGCCAGTCATGCGAAGATAACCGAGGCTGTGTTCAACAGTGAGTAGGCGGGTGGCCTGCCAGTCATGCGAAGATAACCGAGGCTATGTTCAACAGTGAGTAGGCAGGTGGCCTGCCAGTCATGCGAAGATAACCGAGGCTGTGTTCAACAGTGAGTAGGCAGGTGGCCTGCAAGTCATGCGAAGATAACCGAGGCTGTGTTCAACAGTGAGTAGGCAGGTGGCCTGCAAGTCGTGTGAAGATAACCGACTGATGAACATAGCCTCCATAATACATTCAATACAAAAGTCATCAAATGTCCTACATAACTCACTCAGTACATAAGTCACTAGATGTCCTACATAACTCACTCAGTACATAAGTCACTAGATGTCCTACATAACTCACTCAGTACATAAGTCACTAGATGTCCTACATAACTCACTCAGTACATAAGTCACTAGATGTCCTACATAACTCACTCAGTACATAAGTCACTAGATGTCCTACATAACTCACTCAGTACATAAGTCACTAGATGTCCTACATAACTCACTCAGTACATAAGTCACTAGATGTCCTACATAACTCACTCAGTACATAAGTCACTAGATGTCCTACATAACTCACTCAGTACATAAGTCACTAGATGTCCTACATAACTCACTCAGTACATACGTCACTAGATGTCCTACATAACTCACTCAATACATAAGTCACTAGATGTCCTACATAACTCACTCAGTACATAAGTCACTAGATGTCCTACATAACTCACTCAGTACATAAGTCACTAGATGTCCTACATAACTCACTCAGTACATACGTCACTAGATGTCCTACATAACTCACTCAGTACATAAGTCACTAGATGTCCTACATAACTCACTCAGTACATAAGTCACTAGATGTCCTACATAACTCACTCAGTACATAAGTCACCAGATGTCCTACATAACTCACTCAGTACATACGTCACCAGATGTCCTACATTGCTTCTTAGGTTATTAATTTCCATTGGAGGAAACCCGTCCGTCTGATTGATGTGAAACCCATCCGTCTGATTGATGTGAAACCCATCCGTCTGATTGATGTGAAACCCATCCGTCTGATTGATGTGAAACCCATCCGTCTGATTGATGTGTACATCTGTTTTTTTTTGTTAGTTTTTTTTTTTTTTTTTTCCAACTGGTCTGGTGTCACGGACAACAGCATCAAAATAGGAGATTACATTAAAAAATCCACTAAATAAAAGGGTTGTCTACCGGATTGCAGGTAGGACAAAACTGTGAGGTTACCTGAGACAATATAACATGTCATGCTGATGTAGTCACCCGTTACATTGATTAAAATCAATTATAGAAGCTATAATTAATTACATTACAAAATTAAGTTAATTTTTAAGATTACACAATCGAATGTAACATAATGTCACTGAATGTAACATAATGTCACTGAATGTAACATAATGTCACTGAATGTAACATAATGTCACTGAATGTAACATAATGTCACTGAATGTAACATAATGTCACTGAATGTAACATAATGTCACTGAATGTAACATAATGTCACTGAATGTAACATAATGTCACTGAATGTAACATAATGTCACTGAATGTAACATAATGTAATATAATGTCACTGAATGTAACATAATGTAACATAATGTCAATTAAAGTAACACAATGTTAAATTTACTCGTCCAGTATTTTCCCTTACTCTGTCCTCACGGTCTCCTCATCGCTCTCCGCCAGAAGTCACGTGAGACGCGCGAGAAAGTTCGTAACCACAGTATCCCCCCCCCCCCCCCCCCCAACCAGCACTGAGATGTCCTTGTCAGGCTGCTATGACGTTGTGACGTAGCCAATGATTATCATTAACGGAGGAGTTGTGAGGTTTTTTGTACCTGCCTTTTTCTCCCCACCTGCCACCTGGTTTTTGTGGTGCCGGGGTTGGTACTGACAGTGCAGACATCAGGCAGCTCCAGAATTGGCATTATTTTGTTTAAATCAGCTTATCAATGAAACGTTTCTGCTGATTATAAATGAAACTTTTTGCTGATATAAATGCTTGCTGTTGAACTACGACTTGCTAAGTTCAGGGAAATAAACCACATTTTTCATATCATTCAGAGTGTTGTGTGAGACAATCAGATTGTTGTGTGAGACAGTCAGATTGTTGTGTGAGACAGTCAAATTGTTGTGTGAGACAGTCACATTTTTGTGTGAGACAGTCAAATTGTTGTGTGAGACAGTCAAATTGTTGTGTGAGACAGATTGGTGTGTGATACAGTCAGATTGTTGTGTGATACAGTCAAATTGTTGTGTGAGACAATCAGATTGTTGTGTGAGACAGTCATATTGTTGTGTGAGACAGTCAGATTGTTGTGTCAGACAGATTGTTCTGTGAGACAGTCAGATTGTTGTGTCAGACAGTCAGATTGTTGTGTGAGACAAAACAATGCAAAATTGTATAATTTTCCATTTCCTGGACGAATACCTTATCCGTCACAATTTTCAGGGACAGAATATATTTGGTAGTTATATCCCATTCGTCCTAGGACAACTCTGTCATTGAGAGTATTGCCTGCCCTGCTCTAAGCTAAGGAGATCTTCATAATCCCCTACAGGAATCATAAACAAAGGCGAGCTGATCTTGAATTAGAGGAGTTTGGTTGTGAGGCTTTGGAAGATGGACTCTTGGAGGTGCTATGCAAATATTCATAGCCTGGAGCCGAAAAGAGATCATTGTTGACAGCGTATTGAACGACGCACGGTGTCCGAGAGTACTGATCCAGTCCCTGAGCAGTTGACACAAAAGATTTCTATGGGCTTAGTTTAAAATAAAAGTTCTCGCTCTAAACCAGCGGTTCTCAACATGTGGGTCGTGAACCCTTTGTGGGTCGCACGACCCTTTCCCAGGGGTCGCCTAAGACCATCTAAAAACACACATGCTCTACAGTTATGGAGTAGCCACGAAAATTAATTGTTGGCGGGGGGGGGGGGTCGCCACAACATGAGGAACTGTATTAAAGGGTCGCGGCATTAGGAAGGTTGAGAACCACTGCTTTAAACAGAGTTTTACTTTATGTAGCTTTAAACAAAAATGTGGCATCGAACGCAAGACAACTTTTCAAGTGGGTTTAAGCGCGAGAGTGAGTTTCCCTAAAGCACCACCAAGAGTGAGCATGTGCACATCTAAGAGGTGACCATGTGCACCACAAAGTGAGACCATTAGCACCGCCAGGGGTGACCATGTGCACTACTAAGGGTAACCATGTGCATTACTAAGGGTGACCATGTGCACCAACATAGGTGACCATATGCACCACCAAGGGTGACCAGGTGAACCACCAAGGGTGTCCATGTGCACCACCAAGGTTGACCATGGGCACCATCAAGGGTGAACACTTACAAATGCTGAGTCTGTTTTAGTGTGGTTCAAACAGTTATAAGATATAACTGGACTTTTCTACCTTGATATTCTCTATGTTTTCGGTCGATGAAAATGCCTCCAGGCATCTACTGCGTGCTGTTCTTGGTTTAAAAATATTGTGGTTTTTTTGTTTACACAAATGTGACGGGGATGTAGGGGCTGTAAATAAAAGGTGGGGGGAGGGTGGGGAAGGAGTGAGGGAAGGGGTAGGGGAAGGGATGGGTAAAGGGGCCAGGAAGGGGTTTAGGGAAGTGGTGGGGGGAAGCGGTCTTCAAAGACAATGTTAGGTATTCGACTTAAAGAAACAATTATTTCACTTGGATTTTTCTGATTTGAATTTTAATATTTCGGTTCACACCGGACAATAGGTCAGTAGTCTATACATCATATTTTAGGTAAGACATCGTGGTCAGTATTATGTTACATACCGCTATATGTTGTTAAAAATGTATTCTATATAAGTTTTGCCTCGTAGAATGTACACTACACAACAAAGGACTGATAGCCAGTTCATAAAGAACAACGATATCAAAGCTATTGATACTAACAATTTTCAATTTAATTCTTCTATAAAATTTGCTGTACGAATACAAATCCAAATATGCAGAAAAAATAATATTAACACAAAAAAACAACGAAAAAAGACAATATCAACTTACAGCCCAACAAGTGAAAAGGAACAATCCTAGAAAAAGAAAAATGGGTGCTTGGTGGCCATCAAGTTGATGGTCTGGAGATCGATCCCCACCAAAGCCCAGTCAAGCAGAAACATCACCAGCACCCCGGGTGGATGGGACTCGTTAACCTTCCGGAAATTTGATCGAAAGAAATTTCGTCGAAGGAAAATTGATCGACGGAAATTTGATCAAACGGAAATTTGGTCGAATCTTTTGTTTTAGTTTACACGTTAAAATTTTGCTTCAAATTTCTTTTTGAACGCATATTTTGTTTTACTATATATTATAATGCGTTCAAAAAGAAATTTGACGAAAATTTTAACGTGTGAACTGAAAAAAAGATTCGACCAAATTTCCGTTCGATCAAATTTCTGTCGATCAATTTTCCGTCGACGAAATTTCTATCGATCAAATTTCCGGTAACCGTTAAACCTTGGGTGGCAACTCATCTAAGAGAAGGAAACTCTGAATTCAAACCCGGAGATGGAGTCCCGAAGGCGGATAACATTGGTACAATGAAACATTCTGACAACTCCTGCAACGCCACTGGTGCCAAGCTGTATCATCCACATGATGTTCCCTTGGGTTTATCCAGCGGCGTGGAGACAGGCGACTAATATATCCCAGGTCGTGTGGATTTCGTCCTGCGAATTCCACACCATCGTCACATTGTGACGGACGGATGCTAGTAAAAAAAAAAAATTTACACACACACACGCAGAGTACAATCTTTCACTTACATCGCGAGACGTAAATGTCTACAAAAATTAGCAAAAGTATCTCCCCGGCAAGGAAAACTATATATAGGGAAATCAGAACAATCTAGATAACAAATTCTAGAAATTGCGTCACCTGATAGCATTCTTTAGAACAAATAGAACGCATTCGAACGTAAACAATCTTTTCCCAATCAATGAGGGACTGTACAAAAGGAATAGAACAGCACATGAAATCGGTGACGTCGTTATCAAAGCTAAACAAAGAGGAGACCAATAGTGGTAGCTCTATGTTGAAGTTGGGGGAGGGGGGGGGAATAGTTTAAGAAACATACCATACTTTCATGGTAAATATTCTATACATCAGATGTTCGATAAGACATCATGGTCAATATTTTATATATCAGATGTTCGATAAGACATCATGGTCAGTATTCTATACATCAGATGTTCTTTAAGACATCATGGTCAGTATGCTATACATCAGATGTTCAGTAAGACATCATGGTCAGTATTCTATACATCAGATGTTCAGTAAGACATCATGGTCAGTATTCTATACATCAGATGTTCAGTAAGACATCATGGTCAGTATGCTATACATCAGATCGTCAGTATGCTATACATCAGATGTTCAGTAAGACATCATGGTCAGTATTCTATAAATCAGATGTTCAGTAAGACATCATGGTCAGTATTCTATACATCAGATGGTCAGTAAGACATCATGGTCAGTATTCTATACATCAGATGGTCAGTAAGACATCATGGTCAGTATGCTATACATCAGATGGTCAGTAAGACATCATGGTCAGTATTCTATACATCAGATGTTCAGTAAGACATCATGGTCAGTATTCTATACATCAGATGGTCAGTAAGACATCATGGTCAGTATTCTATACATCAGATGTTCAGTAAGACATCATGGTCAGTATTCTATACATCAGATGGTCAGTAAGACATCATGGTCAGTATTCTATACATCAGATGGTCAGTAAGACATCATGGTCAGTATTCTATACATCAGATGGTCAGTAAGACATCATGGTCAGTATTCTATACATCAGATGGTCAGTAAGACATCATGGTCAGTATTCTATACATCAGATGGTCAGTAAGACATCATGGTCAGTATGCCATACATCAGATGGTCAGTAAGACATCATGGTCAGTATTCTATACATCAGATGGTCAGTAAGACATCATGGTCAGTATTCTATACATCAGATGGTCAGTAAGACATCATGGTCAGTATTCTATACATCAGATGGTCAGTAAGACATCATGGTCAGTATGCTATACATCAGATGGTCAGTAAGACATCATGGTCAGTATTCTATACATCAGATGCCCAACATGTAAGTGACCAAGTTCTTTCCAACTGTTACAGATTCTGCGTCCCCGCCAACCACCTTGTGTATTAAACCAATTGAGGTCACTGGACCCACACGATCGTCTTATCCAAAAAAAGATTCTCCCCAGCGCGTGCCAGAGTTATGTAAACTCATTACTGGAAGGTCAGCCAAACAATGGAGTATGGAGAAAGAGGCAAAATAGACACAGAGGATTAAAAAATCCCCAGACAGGGTCTGTTAAAGTTGAATTTTAAGACGTGTTTAATGAGCACCATTTGAAATATTTGTCGTGGTAAGGTCTATGACCGTGGTAAGGTCTATGACCGTGGTAATGTCTATGACCGTGGTAAGGTCTATGACCGTTGTAAGGTCGATGACCTGATCTCAATTAACTGAAACATCGTTCACATTATTGACGTCATGGTGTCTGTGACCTGGATGCCCGCATGTACAAAAGACAACCGAGAGAGGGAGAGGGGGCAGGTATGAAAAATTGGGACAGTATGATAGGACACCATTGCGGGACATTACAGTGCGATATTACCGTACGACTGCACAGTCGGACATGACTGTGGGACAGTACAGTGGGACAGTACAGTAGGACAGCATAGAGGTACATGACAGTGGGACATTAAAGTAGGACATTACAGTGGGACAGTACAGTAGTACACCATTAGAGGACATTACAGTGGGACAGTACTGTAAGACAGAATAGTAGGACATTACAGTGAGACAGTTCAGTAAGACAGCATAGTAGGACATATCAGTGGGGAAAGTACAGTAATACAATAAAGTAATATATTAGGTTAGAAGAATTTTGACATTTAAAAAAATCGGTCAATAGAATTTAGTGCAGTGGCGTATTTAGGGTTAGGGTCGCCTGGGGCGGGCCGAGAATATAGCTAACCCCTCCACATAAATATTAAAAAGTGCCGCCCCCGGGTGCATCTCCCATTCCGCTCTCCCCAAACTATACCACTGATGTAGTGTGACATGTTTTCTAAGTATAGCCTTTTTGTATACCAAATTATTAACACATTTTTTGTGTACGTCATGCGTCCTATATTTAAACCATGTATATAAATAATGTTCTTTTTCGGTTTAAATTAATATGCTCATCAAATAACGCGCATATAATTATTCTTATTATTTGTTGTAAATTAACATACAATTCAGATTAGTTGTTTACGTCAGACACCCTTATCAGTGCTTATCAGTGCTTCTCAGTGCTCGAGTTTCATAAATTGAAATTAAAACTATCATCGCGTGTTTGCCTTTCATTAACAGAAACTATAGAACGAATACAGCTATAGTAGTGTACCACTGTCATGTTTGAACACAGCTATAGTGTACTCCTGTCATGTTTGAATACAGCTATAATAGTGTACCACTGTCATGTTTGAACACAGCTATAGTGTACTCCTGTCATGTTTGAATACAGCTATAATAGTGTACCACTGTCATGTTTGAACACAGCTATAGTGTACTCCTGTCATGTTTGAATACAGCTATAATAGTGTACCACTGTCATGTTTGAATAGAGCTATAATAGTGTACCACTGTCATGTCTTTGAAAACTGGTTTTGTTCCATCCTCTTTTAAGGAGGCGGTTGTAACTCCACTGCTAAAAAAAGCAAATCTCGACCCTAATCTGTTGGAAAATTATCGCCCCGTCTCTAATCTACCATTTTTATCAAAGATTTTAGAGAGGGTCGTTCTTCGACAGCTCCTGGATCACCTCACTCGGTGTGACTTGTTTGAGCCTTTTCAGTCAGCATACAGAACGCATCACTCTACTGAGACAGCCCTGTTGCGCGTCGTAAATGACCTTCTGTCGTCTTGTGGTGAGGGCCAGGTATCCCTTTTGTCGTTACTGGATCTATCGGCAGCGTTCGATACGCTTGACCACGGCATACTTCTCCAACGTCTACAATATATGTTCGGTTTCACTGATACCGTCCTGAGATGGTTCCGCTCATATCTGACAAATCGGGTCCAATCAGTTATCACAAACGGCTTGACCTCCAAGAAATCCATTATTGAATTCGGAGTACCCCAAGGCTCGGTCTTAGGCCCGGTGCTTTTCACTATGTACGTTCAGCCCCTGGGTGCAGTGATCAAGCAGTTTGACATGGTATATCACATGTTCGCGGATGATACCCAACTTCAGAAATCCGTGATCCCCTCTCAGCTCCCTCAGCTTCTTAAAATGACACAGAAGACAGTGGAGTCAGTTAAGCAATGGATGACAATAAACAAGCTCAAATTGAATGATGAAAAGACTGAGGTGATCCCCATTGCTACCGCTCAAAAATTAAAATCTTTAAAAGATACACCATCCTTTACTCTCTCAGGCGTGCAGATTGAGTTTGCTCAAACAGTGCGAAACCTGGGTGTCTACTTAGACAGAACACTAACTATGGAAAATCACATTAACATGATTTGCAAGGCGATTTTTCTAGAGCTACGCAGAATTAGTCATATCAGACCCTTCTTAACGTTGGGTGCATCAAAGAGGCTGATGTCTGCATTCGTGCTATCACGCATGGACTACTGCAATGCTCTCATGGTGGGTCTTCCAGCTACGCTCCTTGATAAAATTCAAAAGGCACAGAATAATGCGGCTCGAATTGTTCTTCGTAAACGCAAATTCGACCATGCTAAAACTCTTCTGATAGAATTGCATTGGCTGCCGGTCCGCGCTCGTATAGAGTACAAAATCGCAACTCTGTGCTACCGCTGCTTGCATGACCTGGCGCCGTCCTATCTCCAAGCGCTCATGACGCCTTATGTACCCACTAGACAACTCCGCTCATCCGATAGTGGCAAACTCTCGATACCGCGTGTTCGCCTTGAAACTTACGGAAAGCGCACGTTCGCATTTGCTGGCCCAACCATTTGGAACACCCTTCCTGACGCTCTCAAAAACAGCCAGACGCTGGAGTCCTTCAAAACAAATTTAAAAACTCATCTATTTCGCAAACACCTGCTGGAATGATGATGTCTACAATCTTTTCCAGCTTGTTATTATCTCCCAACTTAGTTTTTGTACCGCGCTTCGAGCCTTTGGGGATGAAGCGTGATTTTTCAAATGAACTTTATTATTATTATTATTATTATTATTATGTTTGAATACAGCTAAAGTGTACCACTGTCATGTTTGAATACAGCTAAAGTGTACCACTGTCATGTTTGAATACAGCTATAATAGTGTACCACTGTCATGTTTGAATACAGCTATAATAGTGTACCACTGTCATGTTTGAACACAGCTATAGTGTACCACTGTCATATTTGAATACAGACATAATAGTGTACCACTGTCATGTTTGAATACAGCTATAGTGTACCACTGTCATATTTGAATACGGCTATAGTTTACCACTGTCATGTTTGAATACAGACATAATAGTGTACCACTGTCATGTTTGAATACAGCTATAATAGTGTACTACTTTCATGTTTGAATACAGCTATAATTGTGCGATATTCAACTAAAAACTACATTTTTCTTTGATCGCGGACAATGGGCGGAGCATCAATAGAGAACGTGTTTTTAACCAAAACATCTCAGTTTGTATGCTTTCATAAAAACCTGACCCACGACTAGGAGGTCTCTGGAAGCGAATATTCCCATCTCAAATGCGATAAAACTAATTAAATTGAAGTGTTTTTATTTTGTTATTTGCGACGCGAGCATCCAACCAACACGACGAACATTGAACACCATACTAATGGACTACTACTGTTTCCTATTAGCTGTCTCTTGGGAAAGTGGGAATAACTAAGTGCGGAGAGGAGGGAAATAGAAGGTAAACACATACGAGTTGCCATAGAAACGCTCGAGAAAGAGAACCAAGAACATGTGAACTTAGCTGTGATATTACTTTAGCAACCAAGAACATGTGCATTCATATGTGATCTTACTTTAGCAACCAAGAACTTGTGCATTCATATGTGATCTTACTTCAGCAACCAAGAACGTGTGCATTCATATGTGATCTTACTTCAGCAACCAAGAACGTGTGCATTCATATGTGATCTTACTTCAGCAACCAAGAACTTGTGCACTTTTGTAAGCTGTTATTCTGAGTTAAAAGTAAGACTACAGTTGACTCAATGGCCCATGTTAATAAAAAAACTTATAGGGTCAAGAAAAAAAAAGCGGAATCCATTTTATTTCATCCCTTTCCCAAAGAATGTCCAGTTAATACACTTATTTCCTTTATTAATTTATATAAATCTACAAGAACATCAGCTCGTGTTTCTATATTTACTTGCGATTTGATTCCTAGGGTTTGTAAACCCGGGGAGGGGGGGGGGGGTGGGGGGGTTTGGCTGCTGAAAATTTAAAAATTGTTCGTGTCCGAGAGAGCAAGTTCATATCTGTGATTGTATGCGCGCGTGTATTTGTGCGTGTATTCGTGTGTGTTTCTAAGCGTGTGTGTGAGAGCGCTTTATTAAAATATGTGTGTACAGTTAATGATTTAGACTTTGTTTATTACTGGGAAAGTTTAGAGGCAAGTATTAGCACTAATTTATATTTGAACTAATTTATATTTGAACTAATTAATATGAACTAATTTATATTTTAGCAAATTTATTTTTGAACTAATTTATATTTGAACTAATTTATATTTGAACTAATTAATATGAACTAATTTATATTTTAAAAAATTTATATTTCAACTAATTTATATTTGAACTAATTTATATTTGAACTAATTAATATTTGAACTAATTATATGAAATAATTTATATTAGAACTAATTTATATTTGAAATAATTTATATTTCAACTAATTTATATTTGAACTAATTTATATTTGAACTAATTATATGAACTAATTTATATTTTAACAAATTTATATTTGAACTAATTTATATTTGAACTAATTCATATTTGAACTAATTATATGAACTAATTTATATTTGAACTAATTTATATTTGAACTAATTTATATTTGAACTAATTTATATTTGAACTAATTATATGAACTAATTTATATTTTAACAAATTTATATTTGAACTAATTTATATTTGAACTAATTATATGAACTAATTTATATTTTAACAAATTTATATTTGAACTAATTTATATTTGAACTAATTTATATTTGAACTAATCTTTACTTGAACTAATTATATGAACTAATTTATATTTTAACAATTTTATATTTGAACTAATTTATATTTTAACAAATTTATATTTGAACTAATTATATGAACTAATTTATATTTGAACTAATTTATATTTGAACTAATTTATATTTGAACTAATTTATATTTGAACTAATTTATATTTGAACTAATTTATATTTGAACTAAGGGAGTCGGTTTCCACTTTGAAGGCGACTGATTTCTTTTCTCCTCTCATGACAGACACAAAGACACGACACGGGTTAAATATAGAGAAGTGGACTGAACCTTAATACACGAGGAAGAGAATCCTAATTGTGAACGGATTGTTGCCCTGTCAAACGAGTTAAATAATGACCGGTTCACCGCTGCGGGTTGGTTCATTTATGTCATCAAGGTAGAGAGCGACGGGTTGGTTCATTTAGTTCATCACGATAGAGAGCAACGGGTTGGTTCATTTAGGTCATCAAGCTAGAGAGCGACGGGTAAGTTCATTTAGGTCATCGCGATAGAGAGCAACGGTTGGTTCATTTGGGTCATCAAGGTAGAGAGCGACGGTTTGGTTCATTTAGGTCATCTAGCTAGAGAGCGACGGGTTGGTTCATTTGGGTCATCAAGGTAGAGAGTGACGGGTTGGTTCATTTAGGTCATCTAGCTAGAGAGCGACGGGTTGGTTCATTTAGGTCATCTAGCTAGAGAGCGACGGGTTGGTTCATTTAGGTCATCAAGGTAGAGAGTGACGGGTTGGTTCATTTAGGTCATCTAGCTAGAGAGCGACGGGTTGGTTCATTTAGGTCATCTAGCTAGAGAGCGACGGGTTGGTTCATTTAGGTCATCAAGATAGAGAGCGACGATGCAATTTATCTGTGGTTTTCTTTCCTTTTGGTGACGAGGCCGTAGCTGTCACAGACCTTAGCAAAGCAATCAAGTTTTTGGTGCATTTTCAGTTCAAGCTTGCATTTGGGGCACAACCATCAGCAACAAGAGGTCTTGAATAGCCATTTCTTTAACTATCGTAATAGCTTGCAGTCTCCTAAGATTAAATAGAAATCCGTCTGTGCTGTATCATAAAAGGGATGTCGTCGTTATTGTAATTCTGCTAGACCACAGCCTTGTTTTACGCAGTTAGTTACAGGAAAAGCCTTAGACCCATCTCCAGAATCCAATTAGTTACAGGAAAAGCCTTAGACCCATCTCCAGAATCCATCAGCCTGACCTTAAAGCCATAATGGAGTTCACGTACTATTGTAAACAATGTACTCGGGCAGTCAAACTTATTTCGTATTTTCCACTTAATCTCTACTGACTGAGTCAAATGTTTGCCCTTTCTTTCGTATACGCGTATTATATTTGCATCTTTGCATTGTTGAGGAACATCGTACCATCGTTCCATATCGACTCAAATGTCGGTCTTTCTGTCCGGGCGCGGCCTCCTGCTTTGTAAATTCCAAAAGTTATTGTATCTTGACCTGTGGCTTTATTCGAAATGCGTTGCTGGATTTCCCTCACAAATTCAACTTCATTGGGACTATTCTCTATGAGCAATGATATTATCGTTTGTAACAACAGGACGGTTAAGAACTTGACAAAGTGATCGGCCCATCTTTATAAGATATGACTCTTGTCTGTCAGTAGCTGAATTCCATCTTTGTTAAGGATGGGGAATAGGCCTGAGGGCTGTGGTTCATAGACTTCTTTTACGGCATCGTAGAAACGTTTGGTACATCGTGACTATCGGCATTGCCCTGGATTTCATCAACCTTCCTACTGAGCCATGAATCCTACATTTCATCAACCTTCCTACTGAGCCATGAATCCTACATTTCATCAACCTTCCTATTGAGCCATGAATCCTACATTTCATCAACCTTCCTATTGAGCCATGAATCCAACATTTCATCAACCTTCCTACTGAGCCATGAATCCTAAATTTCATCAAGTTTCTTTTGAACTTTCTGTTTTATTTTGCTGAGAGCATCTTCCTCTACCTGTGACGTAGGGTTGTTCTGTGACGTAGGGTTTTTCTGTGATCATTTTCATCAAACCAATCTTTATTTATGCAGGCTGGTGGTCCGAGATGTTCTAAAGCAGTGGAGTAGTTGATATATCTAAATTGAGACTATTTGGAATCCATATTTTCATTTTTCTCCGAGGGATTATCGCTCAGTCTGCCTTCGAGATCAGTAGAAATATTGTTGACCATGTTCGTACACTTAAGCTTCTTGACATTAGCCTTTGCCTTAAATTTCTGGCCTTGAGGTTTTCTCATGGGTAAAACATCATTAATGGGATATTATTAATCGATGGTCAATCCAGCATTCAGCGCCACACAAATCTTTGGTTCCTCTAACATCGTGCAACACAAATCTTTGGTTCCTCTAACATGGTTCCACACAAATCTTTGGTTCCTCTAACATCGTGCCACACAAATCTTTGGTTCCTCTAACATCGTTCCACACAAATCTTTGGTTCCTCTAACATCGTTCCACACAAATCTTTGGTTCCTCTAACATCGTTCCACACAAATCTTTGGTTCCTCTAACATCGTTCCACACAAATCTTTGGTTCCTCTAGCATCGTTCCACACAAATCTTTGGTTCCTCTAGCATCGTTCCACACAAATCTTTGGTTCCTCTAGCATCGTTCCACACAAATCTTTGGTTCCTCTAACATCGTTCCACACAAATCTTTGGTTCCTCTAACATCGTGCCACACAAATCTTTGGTACCTCTAACATGGTTCCACACAAATTTTGGTTCCTCTAACATCGTTCCACACAAATCTTTGGTTCCTCTAACATCGTGCCACACAAATCTTTGGTTCCTCTAACATGGTTCCACACAAATCTTTGGTTCCTCTAACATCGTTCCACACAAATCTTTGGTTCCTCTAACATCGTGTATATCATTTTTTTCTGGTAATGATATTCAATCATGTGCCAGGGGTTTAAACGCCGCAGCATCAAGGCTCTCTTTTTGTCGTGTGGGAAGACGGTAGAGACTCTTGGTGATAGTGAGGTCATGTGTCGGTAGAGAGTGTTGGTGATAGTGAGGTCATGTGACGGTAGAGAGTGTTGGTTATAGTGAGGACATGTGTCGGTAGAGAGTGTTGGTGATAGTGAGGTCATGTGTCGGTAGAGTGTTGGTGATAGTGAGGTCATGTGTCGGTATGGTGTGTTGGTGATAGTGAGGTCATGTGACGGTAGAGAGTGTTGGTGTTAGTGAGGTCATGTGACGGTAGAGACTGTTGATGATAGTGAGGTCATGTGACGGTAGAGAGTGTTGGTGATAGTGAGGTCATTTGACGGTAGAGAATGTTGGTGATAGTGAGGTCATGTGTCGGTAGAGAGTGTTGGTGATAGTGAGGTCATGTGACGGTAGAGACTGTTGGTGATAGTGAGGTCATGTGTCGGTTGAGAGTGTTGGTGATAGTGAGGTCGTGTCGGTAGGGTGTGTTTTGATAGTGAGGTCATGTGTCTGGTATGGTGTGTTGGTGATAGTGAGGTCATGTGTCGGTAGGGTGTTTTGGTGATAGTGAGGTCATGTGTCGGTAGGGTGTGTTGGTGATAGTGAGGTCATGTGTCGGTAGGGTGTTTTGGTGATAGTGAGGCCATGTGTCGGTTGGGTGTGTTGGTGATAGTGAGGTCATGTGTCGGTAGGGTGTGTTGGTGATAGTGAGGTCATGTGTCGGTAGGGTGTGTTGGTGATAGTGAGGTCATGTGTCTGGTATGGTGTGTTGGTGATAGTGAGGTCATGTGTCGGTAGGGTGTTTTGGTGATAGTGAGGTCATGTGTCGGTAGGGTGTGTTGGTGATAGTGAGGTCATGTGTCGGTAGGGTGTTTTGGTGATAGTGAGGCCATGTGTCGGTCGGGTGTGTTGGTGATAGTGAGGTCATGTGTCGGTAGGGTGTGTTGGTGATAGTGAGGTCATGTGTCGGTAGGGTGTGTTGGTGATAGTGAGGTCATGTGTCCATAGAGAGTGTTGGTGATTGTGAGATCATTTGAAGTGCTCAAGGTTAGGAGCAATAGACCTAACAATGGCCACGTATTCCGATAGAACCTTGTCTGGTCGTCTGTTCCACCTCTTAGCGTTGATGTCCCCGAGGTTAATAAGGTTCTCTCTGTTTGGAACAGTTGAGATATTGACATTATCTACTTCATCATAAAATTTGTTTTTCGTTTCCTCTGAATTTGTCGTCGCTGGACCATGAGCACTTATGAGTGTAGCTCGTTTATGTTTGAAGGACGGAGCCGAAATGTCATCAAACGGTCGTCGATGCCTTCTGGTAGATAAGAGTGTGCGGGCAATTCTTGTTTGGATGTTTCATGGTGCTTTTTGTGGTGCTATTTGTGGTGCTATTTTTTGGTGCTACTTGTGGTGCTATTTATGGTGCTATTTGTGGTGCTATTTGATAAATCCGGATAATATAAAATAAAATTATTATTGATCTAAACTGAGAAAATCTCAAGTTGATGATCTGGAGTTAAATCCCCATCAAAAACATAATCAAGTAAAAACATTATCAGCACCCCGGGTGGAAGGGACTCGTTAATCTGCGATGGCAAGTAATCTAAGAGAAGAAAACTCTGAATTCAAACCCGGCGATGGAATCTCGTAGGCGGATAACATTGGTTCAATAATACATTCCGACAACTCATGCGACGCCACTGGTGCCAAGCTGTATCATCCACATGATGTTCCCTTGGGGTCATCCAGCGGCGCGGAGAGAGGCGATTTGATGTTAGGATTCAGCTTATAAACCTAGAAGAATAATCCCAGACCTTGTGGATTTCGCCATGCGAAGTCTTCTTCTTCTATATATTAAGGGCCCACGATCAATTTATTGATCATTCTGGCTCCTATGCATGTAGAGGGGATTATCAAGTTTTCTATGCCTGGTGTTGAGGATTATCAAGTTTTCTATGCCTGGTGTTGAGGATATTTCATTAGTTGCAAGGGCTGCTTAGCGAGGGTATCATACACTGGGGGTTGAGAGGCCTGAGGCAATAGACGCAAATGAGTCAGTTGTTGTCGCCTCAAACGAACCGTTTGGAAGATTGTTCTAGTCCCTGATTGTCTTTGGCAGGAATGAGCAGTTCCTGTACTGGCTTCTTGTTGGTATGAGCCGGAACTGCCTGTCATGGCCTCGTCGCTGTCTATGTGGGAGAGGGACGAGTTTCTGTTTAAGACTGGACCTGGTGGACCATGTGAATACTGGACCTGGTGGACCATGTGACATCCCGTGGTGTCAAATTTGTCAAATGACACCCTGTGGTGTGATTGTCTCACTTCTAATGTAAGACGGTGAAGATGCTGTTTACGGGTTGTCAGTTCTTGAGCCCAATGAAGGTAAAACACCATTTGCAATTGACAATTTACCTATATTTAAAGTATTAAATTACTTTCCGTGTGTGATTGTCTTGTGATCTCGGTAATGAGAGAAGAAGAATACATCCCTTATGCCACATTTCATTTCATAATTCCTTCATTATTTCTGTTGTCTGTAGGTCAGATGGAGGATAGTGAGTTCTTTATATTTAATCCCGTTGATCAGGCCTAATAGTGAGCACGCTGCTTCTGTAGATCCTGTCGATCAGGTCTAATAGTGAGCACGCTGTGTCTTTAGATCCTGTCGATCAGGTCTAATAGTGAGCACGCTGCTTCTGTAGATCCTGTCGATCGGGTCTAATAATGAGCACGCTGCGCCTTGTGATCCGGTCGATCAGGTCTAATAGTGAGCACGCTGCTTCTGTAGATCCTGTCGATCAGGTCTAATAGTGAGCACGCTGCTTCTGTAGATCCTGTCGATCGGGTCTAATAGTGAGCACGCTGCGCCTTGTGATCCTGTCGATCAGGTCTAATAGTGAGCACGCTACGTCTGTAGATCCTGTCGATCGGGTCTAATAGTGAGCACGCTGCTTCTGTAGATCCTGTCGATCGGGTCTAATAGTGAGCACGCTGCGTCTGTAGATCCTGTCGATCGGGTCTAATAGTGAGCACGCTGCGCCTTGTGATCCTGTCGATCAGGTCTAATAGTGAGCACGCTACGTCTGTAGATCCTGTCGATCGGGTCTAATAGTGAGCACGCTGCTTCTGTAGATCCTGTCGATCGGGTCTAATAGTGAGCACGCTGCGTCTGTAGAACCCGTGGGGATTTCTTGTGGTGAGTGCTTGGGATTATTGTATCCCAGTTAATACAATATATTTTATAACTGAATCGTTTAAGCGGGGAAAAATTATATTATATGGTGTCCCCAAAAGGAAAGGGAGCACAAATTTTTGAAATCACACAAACATAAACAAACACACAAACACACAAACACACAAACACACAAACACAAACACACATCACACACACACATAAACACCATTAAACAATGATTGATGAAAACAACAATTGACCAATTTAAAGTAATGCCTAGGTTCATGTATTAAAGTAATGCCTAGGTTCATGTATTAAAGTAATGCCTAGGTTCATGTATTAAAGTAATGCCTAGGTTCATGTATTAAAGTAATGCCTAGGTTCATGTATTAAAGTAATGCCTAGGTTCATGTATTAAAATAATGCCTAGGTTCATGTATTAAAGTAATGCCTAGGTTCATGTATTAAAGTAATGCCTAGGTTCATGTATTAAAGTAATGCCTAGGTTCATGTATTAAAGTAATGCCTAGGTTCATGTATTAAAGTAATGCCTAGGTTCATGTATTAAAGTAATGCCTAGGTTCATGTATTAAAGTAATGCCTAGGTTCATGTATTAAAGTAATGCCTAGGTTCATGTATTAAAGTAATGCCTAGGTTCATGTATTAAAGTAATGCCTAGGTTCATGTATTAAAGTAATGCCTAGGTTCATGTATTAAAGTAATGCCTAGGTTCATGTATTAAAGTAATGCCTAGGTTCATGTATTAAAATAATGCCTAGGTTCATGTATTAAAGTAATGCCTAGGTTCATGTATTAAAGTAATGCCTAGGTTCATGTATTAAAGTAATGCCTAGGTTCATGTATTAAAGTAATGCCTAGGTTCATGTATTAAAGTAATGCCTAGGTTCATGTATTAAAGTAATGCCTAGGTTCATGTATTAAAGTAATGCCTAGGTTCATGTATTAAAGTAATGCCTAGGTTCATGTATTAAAGTAATGCCTAGGTTCATGTATTAAAGTAATGCCTAGGTTCATGTATTAAAGTAATGCCTAGGTTCATGTATTAAAGTAATGCCTAGGTTCATGTATTAAAGTAATGCCTAGGTTCATGTATTAAAATAATGCCTAGGTTCATGTATTAAAGTAATGCCTAGGTTCATGTATTAAAGTAATGCCTAGGTTCATGTATTAAAGTAATGCCTAGGTTCATGTATTAAAGTAATGCCTAGGTTCATGTATTAAAGTAATGCCTAGGTTCATGTATTAAAGTAATGCCTAGGTTCATGTATTAAAGTAATGCCTAGGTTCATGTATTAAAGTAATGCCTAGGTTCATGTATTAAAGTAATGCCTAGGTTCATGTATTAAAGTAATGCCTAGGTTCATGTATTAAAGTAATGCCTAGGTTCATGTATTAAAATAATGCCTAGGTTCATGTATTAAAATAATGCCTAGGTTCATGTATTAAAATAATGCCTAGGTTCATGTATTAAAGTAATGCCTAGGTTCATGTATTAAAGTAATGCCTAGGTTCATGTATTAAAGTAATGCCTAGGTTCATGTATTAAAGTAATGCCTAGGTTCATGTATTAAAGTAATGCCTAGGTTCATGTATTAAAGTAATGCCTAGGTTCATGTATTAAAGTAATGCCTAGGTTCATGTATTAAAGTAATGCCTAGGTTCATGTATTAAAGTAATGCCTAGGTTCATGTATTAAAATAATGCCTAGGTTCATGTATTAAAATAATGCCTAGGTTCATGTATTAAAGTAATGCCTAGGTTCATGTATTAAAGTAATGCCTAGGTTCATGTATTAAAGTAATGCCTAGGTTCATGTATTAAAGTAATGCCTAGGTTCATGTATTAAAGTAATGCCTAGGTTCATGTATTAAAGTAATGCCTAGGTTCATGTATTAAAGTAATGCCTAGGTTCATGTATTAAAGTAATGCCTAGGTTCATGTATTAAAGTAATGCCTAGGTTCATGTATTAAAGTAATGCCTAGGTTCATGTATTAAAGTAATGCCTAGGTTCATGTATTAAAGTAATGCCTAGGTTCATGTATTAAAGTAATGCCTAGGTTCATGTATTAAAGTAATGCCTAGGTTCATGTATTAAAGTAATGCCTAGGTTCATGTATTAAAATAATGCCTAGGTTCATGTATTAAAATAATGCCTAGGTTCATGTATTAAAGTAATGCCTAGGTTCATGTATTAAAGTAATGCCTAGGTTCATGTATTAAAATAATGCCTAGGTTCATGTATTAAAATAATGCCTAGGTTCATGTATTAAAGTAATGCCTAGGTTCATGTATTAAAGTAATGCCTAGGTTCATGTATTAAAGTAATGCCTAGGTTCATGTATTAAAGTAATGCCTAGGTTCATGTATTAAAGTAATGCCTAGGTTCATGTATTAAAATAATGCCTAGGTTCATGTATTAAAATAATGCCTAGGTTCATGTATTAAAGTAATGCCTAGGTTCATGTATTAAAGTAATGCCTAGGTTCATGTATTAAAGTAATGCCTAGGTTCATGTATTAAAGTAATGCCTAGGTTCATGTATTAAAGTAATGCCTAGGTTCATGTATTAAAGTAATGCCTAGGTTCATGTATTAAAGTAATGCCTAGGTTCATGTATTAAAGTAATGCCTAGGTTCATGTATTAAAGTAATGCCTAGGTTCATGTATTAAAGTAATGCCTAGGTTCATGTATTAAAGTAATGCCTAGGTTCATGTATTAAAGTAATGCCTAGGTTCATGTATTAAAGTAATGCCTAGGTTCATGTATTAAAGTAATGCCTAGGTTCATGTATTAAAGTAATGCCTAGGTTCATGTATTAAAGTAATGCCTAGGTTCATGTATTAAAGTAATGCCTAGGTTCATGTATTAAAATAATGCCTAGGTTCATGTATTAAAATAATGCCTAGGTTCATGTATTAAAGTAATGCCTAGGTTCATGTATTAAAGTAATGCCTAGGTTCATGTATTAAAGTAATGCCTAGGTTCATGTATTAAAGTAATGCCTAGGTTCATGTATTAAAGTAATGCCTAGGTTCATGTATTAAAGTAATGCCTAGGTTCATGTATTAAAGTAATGCCTAGGTTCATGTATTAAAGTAATGCCTAGGTTCATGTATTAAAGTAATGCCTAGGTTCATGTATTAAAATAATGCCTAGGTTCATGTATTAAAATAATGCCTAGGTTCATGTATTAAAGTAATGCCTAGGTTCATGTATTAAAGTAAGGCCAAGGTTCATGTTCTAAAAAAAGGCCCAGGTTCGTGTACTAAGGAAAGGTCTAGGTTCATGTACTAAACAAGACATCAAAATTCATAATATCGTATGTAACAATGTCACTAACGCTACCAGTTGGCTCTGATATAATTCTCTATGTAACAATGACATTAACGCCACCAGATGGCGCCGATTTCATTAAATAAAATTCCCGATAACTGCGCCATATGAGATTATGAAAAATACCGAAACTGCCTTTGGTGCATAATATTTTCTTTTGCTTTACGGAAATGGTCTCAATTTAAATGTTTATAAATCTGCGGTATAAAAGGGGGTAATCTATATTAATAGAATATTAATAAAGTTCAGGGTCGTGAAAAAAATGTGTGGTTGTGAACCTGAAAAAAAGGTGAGGGGGAAAAAGGGGGGGGGGGGGGGCACTAATTGGGTTCTTATAAATTGCTTTAGGTTAGTTCATGTTTTGTAAAGTAACTTTGGCAGATAGTAAGTTCACGCATTTCAGCCGTCATTGTTAGGCGAGTTATAGCTAGCTAATCCCTTAATTACGATAATTGTGCTTCCTGGGCACAGCAATACTAACTAACTGATACACATATTCTGATGGGGGCTTGCGCTCTTAAAGCCCCGGTTAGTACATAGGCAACCAGTTCCATCTAGTGTGTCGTGCCATATAGCATTTTCGTAGCGTATGACTCCCCCGCAGCCCTGACCTCCCCCGCATTTAGTGCTGGGCATCCAGCCAACAAATGCGCTGGAGTTTCCGGGACCAGGCTGCAATGCCGGCAGGTCGGGTCCCTGTTGTTGTCTAGCCAGTGATAATACGCGTTGTTAGGGTCATTGCTCATTTGGGTCACCAGACTCTGTTGTCGGCTACCCAACTTCCACTGCAACACTCATCTCAATGACAGTTGAAATCATTCATTTTTATATTACATTAATCGTACTTACCCAAGTCCAGGCACTACGTGGATAAGGCGCCGCCCTTGATCAATGGGGTTAATTGGGGTTCCTAGGTTTCCTCATTCCTTTCAAAGCACGGCTCTCATGAAATTGTGTTGACCCTATTAACTAAATCGTCACTGACGTGCATGAATGGCATCCACATATCAGGCAATGCTGCCCTCAAAACCACGTGATTCCTTCAAACACAAGAAATGCCCCCTAATAATACAATTGCTGCCCTCCAACACAAGAGCTGCCCACAAACACTAGTGATGCCCGCAAACACAAGGTCAGCACATCCAAACCTCGTTTTTTCCTACAATATGATTAGTTCCCTTTCGTCCACACCAAAGGGAGACAACACAGACGCTTGAAACTCTCAGCTGCGTTCACGATGCCGGGTTTGAAGAGTATAAAGACATGCTGTCACCGTCGGGTGGAGACAATATATCGTGACAGCTGTAAGGAGGAGACAATGTATCGTGACAACTGTCAGGTGGAGACAGTGTATCGTGACAACTGTCAGGTGTAGACAATGTTTCGTGACAACTGTCAGGTGGAGACGATGTATCGTGACACTAGTCAGGTGGAGTCAATGTATCGTGACAACTGTCTATAAAAGTAATCCTCAAACTGTGTCATCAAAGTCACCAGCGGTTACGTTCGTATGACATTAGTGATGGGCTTCACCTGTTGATGGACAATTAAAACAGAAGGTTTAAAATTATAGTTTATTAAAAGTGTAACCATCTTAAAGGGATTAAAACAGATTAATAAGCTGATTGGAAAATTCATAAAATGCAGAAATAAATATATGTCTATTTCCAGTAATTTATGATGGGGCATAAATATATGCCTATGTCAAGAACTGTATGATTGGCCATAAATATGTGCCTACATCAAGTACTTATGATATGGCATAAACATATGCCTATGTTAAGTACTTTATGATATGGCATAAACATATGCATATGTTAAGTACTTTATTATGGGGCATAAAATTGTTGACATCAATCAGATGAATTTATAACAATATACTCATAATATATCATTATTTGTTTGAAACAATATATATGTGCAAAGCATTTCATTATTTCTTGAAAACCCCTAAAGAAGTCGCATCTTGTCAATTCATGTAGTACAGGACTCAAAGGCCTAGCATGGACAGGGCCTAGCATGGGCAGGGCCTAGCATGGACAAGGCCTAGCATGGACAGGGCTTAGCAAAGACAGGGCCTAGCATGGACAGGGCCTAGCATAGACAGGGCCTAGCATGGACAGGGCCTAGCATGGACAAGGCCTAGCATGGACAAGGCCTATCATGGACAGGGCTTAGCATGGAAAGGGCCTAGCATGGACAGGGCCTAGCATGGACAGGGCTTAGCATGGACAGGGCCTAGCATGGACAGGGTTTAGCATGGACAGGACCTAGCATGGACAGGGCTTAGCATGGACAAGGCCTAGCATGGACAGGGTCTAGCATGGACAGGGCCTAGCATGGACAAGGTCTAGCATGGACAAGGCCTAGCATGGACAAGGCCTAACATGGACAGGGCCTAACATGGACAAGGCCTAGCATGGACAGGGCCTAACATGGACAGGGTCTAGGGCCTAGCATGGACAGGGCTTAGCATGGACAGGGCCTAGCATGGACAAGACCTAGCATGGACAGGGCCTAGAATGGACAAGGCCTAGCATGGACAGGGCCTAGCATGGACAGGGCCTAGCATGGACAAGGCCTAGCATGGACAGGGCCTAGCATAGACAGTGCCTAGCATGGACAGGGCTTAGCATGGACAAGGCCTAGCATGGACAGGGCCTAGCATAGACAGTGCCTAGCATGGACAGGGCTTAGCATGGACAGGGCCTAGCATGGACAGGGCCTAGCATGGACAAGGCCTAGCATGGACAGGGTCTAGCATGGACAGGGCCTAGCATGGAAAGGTCTAGCATGGACAAGGCCTAGCATGGACAAGGCCTAGCATGGACAGGGCCTAACATGGACAAGGCCTAGCATGGACAGGGCCTAACATGGACAGGGTCTAGGGCCTAGCATGAACAGGGCTTAGCATGGACAGGGCCTAGCATGGACAAGGCCTAGCATGGACGGGGCCTAGAATGGACAAGGCCTAGCATGTACAGGGCCTAACATGGACAGGGTCTAGCATGGACAGGGCCTAGCATGGACAGGGCCTAGCATGGACAAGGCCTAGCATGGACAGGGCCTAGCATAAACAGTGCCTAGCATGGACAGGGCCTAGCATGGACAAGGCCTAGCATGAACAGGGCCTAGCATGGACAAGGCCTAGCATGGACAGGGCCTAGCATGGACAAGGTCTAGCATTGACAGGGCCTATCATGGACAAGGCGCTAGCATGGACAGGGCCTAGCATGGACAAGGTCTAGCATTGACAGGGCCTAGCATGGACAAGGCCTAGCACGGACAAGGCCTAACATGGACAGGGCCTAGCATTGTAGCATGGAGTACTTAGTGTTTTAGAAATGTGCACAGTCTGGACAAAATTTCTAATTTAGCTTATTCATAGTTTAAAAATTATATATCTCTTTTCACTATCTTAGGACTGTACGACTCTGTGACTGTGGCACAAACATTTGATCCAGACTCTACGACTATGTACCTGTGGCACAAACATTTGATCCAGACTCTACGACTATGTGCCTGTGGCACAAACATTTGATCCAGACTCTACGACCCGTGGCACAAACATTTGATCCAGACTCTACGACCCGTGGCACAAACATTTGATCCAGACTCTACGACCCGTGGCACAAACATTTGATCCAGACTAAATCAGTAAACGACAATGCTTCAGCTCTAATCGACTATTACACATGTCCCTTTAAAAGTAATTCCTTCAACAATCTTTTCGATTTTATTTGTTAAGAAAGGCAAAGAAAAATTGATACTTTGATGCCGAATAACAGAAAATCACTGTAAATGGACAGAAAGATTATTATTGGAAAGTTAATTTTAATTAACAGAAACAGGGTAATAAAAGTAACTTTTTAAAAAATATTTTAGATATTTTAAATATAATATCGCATTTCAGACCTTAAAAGATCTGTTCAAATATTAATGACATCATTAAAACAAACTCTAAACTTGTTACTAATTGTTTTACAGCCGAAGTCTCTAATCCAAACGAAAAGAAGAAAAGAAAGTAGTGTAATACGTCACAGCCCATCTCACTATGACAAACTCCGTGGTCAGTGGTACCGAACCATTGAACTACTCAACAAATATTTTTCAACTTTGTATTGTAATTGTAATTGTAATTTACTGAACCAGAAACGGCCCATTGTTAACTGGCTCTAAATTACACGCATCGCCTATCAACATTTCTATCTGTTCTGTAAATCTTGCTATCCTTAGTTCAAACACGAGAGCATATATCATATTATAGCAAATGGAACATTGAACAGACGACAGCGCCTCTCTAGATTTGTCTCCTTCACTCGTGTCCTAAACTCTAAAAAAAACACAACTATTTCTATCCATGTGTGTAGACGAGGGAAGCCGATGAAGACTAGGGATGAAGAAAACCCGCATCAGCCTTGCGCCCGTGAGCTTCGTGCCGTGAGCTTCGTGGGGACTCGTGGACGCGCGTGCTGGTCTCCATCGACGCTGAACTACTCTCTAGACCTCTCAATCTTTAATTTCATTAAACTGTTGATTGCTACCCTAGCTCTCGACACCAGATGCGTTACAGTAACTCTCGCCACCAGATGGGTTACAGTAACTCTAGACACCAGATGTGTTACAGTAACTCTAGACACCAGATGGGTTACAGTAACTCTAGACACCTGATGGGTTACAGTAACTCTAGACACCAGATGGGTTACAGTAACTCTAGACACCAGATGGGTCACAGTAACTCTAGACACCAGATGAGTTACAGTAACTCTAGACACCGGATGGGTCACAGTAACTCTAAATACCAGATGGATTACAGTAACTCTTGACACCAGATGGGTTACAGTAACTCTAGACTACCGATGGGTTACAGTAACTCTAGACAACCGATGGGTTACTGTAACTCTAGATACCAGATGGGTTACAGTAACTCTAGACACCGGATGGGTCACAGTAACTCTAAATGCCAGATGGATTACAGTAACTCTTGACACCAGATGGGTTACAGTAACTCTAGACAACCGATGGGTTACAGTAACTCTAGACAACCGATGGGTTACAGTATCTCTAGACAACCGATGGGTTACAGTAACTCTAGATACCAGATGGGTTACAATAACTCTAGACATCAAAAAGGGTGGGGGGGGGAGAATGGTGGATCGGGGTGCCGTATGTGGGATTCTCATATGGTTGTTGCGTAAGTGATCGACATATGACTAAAGTAGCATTTAGCCTTTCTGACCTCGTGCATGCAATATTTCTCGTAGACTACGTCTGATGATGATATTACCTATGAATGTGTCGTTAAGATGAAGATATGGCAAAGCTATATAGGAAAATATGAAAGGAATTTTTTTTATAATTTGTGTCCATGACGAAAGTTTAACACACAAATGATAGGGAGGTCAAAGTTTAACACACCAATGATAGGGAGGTCAAAGTTTAACACACTAATGACAGGGAGGTCAAAGTTTAACACACCAATGATAGGGAGGTCAAAGTTTAACACGCTAATGATAGGGAGGTCAAAGTTTAACACACTAATGATAGGGAGGTCAAAGTTTAACACACCAATGACAGGGAGGTCAACGTTTAACACACCAATGATAGGGAGGTCAAAGTTTAAAACATCAATGATAGGGAGGTCAAAGTTTAACACACTAATGATAGTGAGGTCAAAGTTTAACACACTAATGATAGGGAGGTCAAAGTTTAACACACCAATGATAGGGAGGTCAAAGTTTAACACACTAATGACAGGGAGGTCAAAGTTTAACACACCAATGATAGGGAGGTCAAAGTTTAACACGCTAATGATAGGGAGGTCAAAGTTTAACACACTAATGATAGGGAGGTCAAAGTTTAACACACCAATGACAGGGAGGTCAACGTTTAACACACCAATGATAGGGAGGTCAAAGTTTAAAACATCAATGATAGGGAGGTCAAAGTTTAACACACTAATGATAGTGAGGTCAAAGTTTAACACACTAATGATAGGGAGGTCAAAGTTTAACACACCAATGATAGGGAGGTCAAAGTTTAACACACTAATGATAGGGAGGTCAAAGTTTAACACAGTAATAATATGCAGGTCAACGGCATTAATGATATCTAGGATAATACGTATCGAATTTATCGATTCTTTCCAATAAATGAGAAAGTGATTCACCATATTAGGGTGGACAGGCTTGCAAGTATTGGTACACTAAAGTTCAAAGACTAAGCCAACATGTCGGGGGTTCTCACAACGGACGACGATCAGATTATCACACTAAAGATGACACACAATACAGACATACAAAGGTCGTTATGTCATAGACAGATCTCTGACGTCAGAGAAATGGGGTCATAAGGAGCGGGACAAGAAAGGTCAAAGGTCAAGACAAGGGCATTAACTCCCACCGTCCCAACGACCAAGGAGATGATTCAGCACACCCACACAAATGTCGGTAGTTATACAACAATGATATATGAAATCATGATGTCCTCATGTTTGTGACAGCCAGTGTTTCTTTCAGGCATACCTCCGGGGGGGGCACTGCCCCCCCGGAGAAAGTCAAGTGCCCCCCCCCCCCCCGGGGAAAATGTGTAAGAAAAAAAAATAAAAAATAAAAAAAACTACTCTAAATTTATTTTTTTTTAATTTTTTAAAAGTTTTTGAAATGTGTGCCTTTAATCGATTACAATTATTGGAACAAATAAAATATCGCTTTGTTCGATATATATTGATGATCCATAGCGTTCAGGTTAATCTTGTTACAGGCTCGCAGAAATCGATTATAAATATGGTATTGTTTTGAAAATTGGCCGCTCCTGATCATAAGCTAAATCTTACTTTTTCTGATTCGCAGATATCGGTATCTTTTATTTAATTTCATTTTGCAGCTGCAAAAGTTGAAAAACTTTTTAATAACCCTGTATTAAACTACCTTTTCATCGATATAAATGTCTGTAAATTAAATATACCGGTAGTTCTTGCTAAGAAATAAACATGTGCAATCTGTTTTCAAATGATATTGAAAAATAGTATCATGCTTTAAAAAATCATTTTTAGCAAACATTTTAATGTAGTAGATTCCATAGATGTATGCTGACATAGATAAAATAAAAATTTAAAAATAATAATAATAATTTTAAAACAAAAAATTAGGAATTTAACTGTTACATACAAATAGTGGACATTTCCTCATAATTATTAAATCGAGTGTTTCTAATTTTTTAACACAGTTTCGGGAACAGAGTAAAATGATTTTAAAAAATAGTCTTTATTTATTAAATCCCTAATGACTTTTCTTTGTTAATATAATAATAATAAACAATCTTCCCCAGCTGTTTGAACTATTTAAAAAAAATTATTTTAAGATGATAATCCAGTAGAAAGAATATAATATATATTTAAACAACGAATAAAAAAAAATCGAGTATTTCGATTATCTTGTAAATGCCATTTTTGGTAGTAGTTAAAAAAAAATTATATGGAATTGGTAAAAAAATTGTTTTCAAGTATAATATCGAAGAGGCAAGTTGTAATGATCTGAAGCAAATTATAGTAGTCTAAATTTCTTAATTAACATTTCAATCAACTGAATATTGAGATTGAGAATTGAAACATTAATTGTATATATATGAGTCTTTTGTAAACAATTCTTGACTTCTGAACAATTATGTCGGTTACATATGATTTATAAATAAATACCAATTTTGAAAACCCATAAAGATATAGTCTTTAGCCCTTTTACAGAAAAGCTTTTTTTCTTTTTGACTTTGGTGAAACTTGGAAATATTTTGAAATAAACGTATGTTTTTGGTTTTTCTTTTTCGTTCAAAATGTAAAACTATTTTAGAATTTCTTTTTTGTGATGGATACCTTTTTGGAAGGAATTCTTTTTTCTTAATTTTAAAAATATTTTGTAGTAAATTCATTATTTTTATGTAGTTGATCCCAAAAATATTTTAAAATAATAACTTTAAAAATACATTACTTTTCTATTTTAAAAAAAATGTTTGCATACCACACTTAGTCAAGCAGAGACGTCGCTTGACTTTTTATGGCACCCGTCTAACTTTTCGGTTTTTTCCTTCCCTACCTAGCAGTAAAAGTTGATAATTTAATGTAATTACAGCCCAACTTTAAGCCCCTAAAATATACGAGGCCCCATGCAGCTATGTGGGTTGAAAGACCTCACACGATGGCTCTTAGGTCAAATGACACATAAAATCTTAACTAGCATCTCTCCCGTTGCTCTACAGTTAAGTGTTTAATGATGCGAAACTAAATTTAACTACGGTATGTAAAAAAAAAATGCTCTTGCATTTTGAATTTATCAAAAAATTTCCGGGGCCTATAAAGTTTTAAGGGGCGAGTCTAAGCTAAGGAGTATCTCTCGATAAAAAACATACCCTAAGGGATCCCAATTGGACTGAATTTATTTAATATTGTGCTGGTGGAAGAGTTAGTGATGTCCTGTTATTATCGTTCTTTCTAGAGCTTCCCACCCAAATATCTGAAATGTTTACATCAGTGGCACTTCATCCCATTTAGGGCCCTGGCCTGCTCCACCCCATTCTTCCATTGGATCGATTCATCGCTTTACACCTCCATGTGCGAACCCCAACCTTTGTAAGCCCTTCTCTACATCGTCAATCCATCTCAGTCTTGGTCGACCGGTGAGCCGTCTGCACCTAGGTTTCTGCCTGTAGATAGTTTTTGTTGCTCCAGAATCCGGCATCCTTTCAATGTGTCCTGCCTAGGGCAGTCTGCCTTTTTTTATATTGTTGTCACTATGGATGGGTATTTGTACAATTGATATAGCTCTTGGTTTGTACGGATTCCCAAAATAAAATTGTCTATCATCGGGTCATATATTTAGCAGGTTCTCTGTTTTTCTGGTAGGAACCAAGTCTCACTACTGGTCTTGTGATAGTGGTGTATACTACCTTCTTTGTTCCCTTAGCAAGATTTTTGCTTTGAAGTAGCTTTTGTAAATTGAAATAAGAACGGTTGCCTGCTGTTATTCTTTCTTGCACCTCCGATTGTATTTCCTCTTGCTTATTTATAGTCACCCCTAGATATTTGAAAGTAGCTACCCTCTCAAAGGCGTAGATGTTCATATTGATGAAGCCATCAGTGCGTATTTCCTGACATTATCATAAATATTGCCTTCGCTTTATTTACATCAAGACCAGCTTTGACCGTCACATCTTCAAGTTCCCTGAAAGTTTTAATTATATCATCAATGCTGTTTCTACCAAGTAGCGCTATATCGTCTTTGTAGGCCAGGTATTGCAGTGGCTGGCTTCATAAAGTTCCTTATGGTTGTTCTGTACCACCTCTCAGGTGCTCACACGTATGTTTCTAATGCTTTTTTCTTAAGTGATGTTGAAAATGATACACGGATTTCCTTGTCTGAGGCCCAGATTGATTGGGAACTCCCTCAAGTACTCCCTCTGTACTTTGATTCTACTTTTGTAGTTATCCATTGTCATATGTATGAGTCGGGTAAGTTTGTTAAGGACTCCAAGTTCCAGCACAGCATCGTTCATGTATTTCCTGTCTATGCTATCATAACCTGATTTGTAGTCCAGATATAGTTGTTGTATTTTGATGTATTCTTAGCATTTTTCTACGAGACATCTAACAGTAAATATATGAACGTTTGAAATGCCCCTTCACACATTGTCTTAAAGATACATTGAATACAGTGCATGATACTCTCCCTAGGTAACTCTTGTTACCAGTGAAATATCCGTATCAACACCAGGCACAGAAACATTGCAAATCCCATCTACATTCATAGGAGCCATAATGATCAATAAATTGATCGTGGGCCCTTAATAGACAGAAAAAGAAGAAGAAATTTAGTTTGTGTCTGGCACTGGTCGCCATAATGCCTCCCCCGACGCTTGAAAAATTATTTCCCCCGATCAAATGAAAGTCTTATCAAAACATTAGAATCATGTATACTCCAAAATGCACCTTTTGATTGTTAAACAATCACACATTTTCTGCTGCCCTACTTCCCGATAAAAATTACTTGCCATGACAGCCAAATTTGGTGCTGATATATACTGCCCAACGGCGTGCCTAGTGTTAGCGCCACCCTAGGTGGGTTAACTTTTTTGCTACGCTACCTTTCTCGATAGAAACTCTGCAGATGTCCGTAAAATCCCGCCGCTCTATCTAAAGAAAAAATGACAACTGGGAAGACCAAATGTTCGCCCCCCACACTGCTACGTCACTGACGTAAGTCTTTGATGACAGGGGACAAGATTCATTTTTACACCCCCCCCCTTCCCTCCCCCCCCCCGTTAAACTCTGAAACCTATTATTTTCATCCATTAACACTATGCCCATTAGATGCCCCCGCTAGTCTGGCGCCCGGGGACATATGTCCCATCTGCCACCCCTTAGCTACGCCTTTGGCCACTGAAAAACTGGCACTGCCCCCCCGAACGTCAAAAGTGCCCCTTCGGGGGAAAATTTCTGAAAGAAACACTGGTGACAGCGAACATGACTTGGTCCTAATACACAACAATGATATATCTCGTCATGATGTCCTCATGTTTGTGACAGCGACCAGGACTTAGTGCTATCGTTAGCCAAAAATGTTTTAATTCGTGAGACTGTACGAGGCTGATCGTGAAACTGTATTAGACTCTTCATGACGCTGTTTAGACTCTTCATGAAACTGTTCGTGACTCCGTTGTTCAACACAAGGAAAACCAAAACGAAATTAATACAATTTGAAGGCCAAAATAAGAAAATTCGCAATTTGGAGAAAAGGTCTACCCAAACACAGATATAAAAGTTCTACACAAATCGATGTCAGTTATTTGGCTTTATGCCTGGCTGTCTCTGTCCTTCACAAACACATTTGGCTTTATGCCTGGCTGACTATTTCCTTCATCAACAGGTATGACCTCCAAGGTTGGCTGACCATGTCCTTCACCAACAGGTATGACCTCCTAGGCTGGCTGACCATGTCCTTCACCAACAGGTATGACTTCCAAGGCTGGCTGACCATGTCCTTCACCAACATGTATGAGCTCCAAGGTTGGCAGACCATGTCCTTCACCAACAGGTATGAGCTCCAAGGCTGGCTGACCATGTCCTTCACCAACAGGTATAACCTCCAAGGCTGGCTGACGATGTCCTTCACCGACAGTTATGTGGCTGTAAGACTGGGCGAAGTTTAGTACTCGAAAAATTGTCCCACTGCAATCGAAATAGGAACCGCTGCTTAACAGCAAAGTCGAAAAACGAGTATTACAAAAACAGGGATGACGTCACACAAGGAGTTCACGTCATAGTGAGGTCTTACTAAAAAAAATAGTAGATGATATGACGTCACAGAACGTGTATTTACCAAAATAGCAACAAGATGCGCCAAAAAGTTTGTTTTAAAAAAGTTGGACATACAATTATTTCTGTCAAACCTTAGGCCCTCCTAACCAGAGGCGTAGCTTAGTTGGGTGCAAGGGGGGCATATGTACCCGGTGCGCCAGACTATTTAGGGGCTCCAAATTGTGCTTTGATGTTACTTTATTGGTGAAAATAATGGGTTTGAGAGCTAAAAATAAGAAAGGGAGGCTCTTTAAAATGTATCTTGTCCCCGCCCGTCAAACACTCTAGCTACGCCTCTGATCCCCACGCCCCCCACTGATAACTTCCAAATTAAGCCCCGAAATTATTTTCTTTTCAATGCAGCAGTTTTTGTATTGCCGCTGTTTGAGTTGTCTTTCTTTCTTGTTTGAGTTGTCTTTCTTTCTTGTTTGAGTTGTCTTTCTTTCTTGTTTGTTTTTAAAATATTTGTTTGGCTCGTATGTCTTGGCACGCAAATATCGATTGGAGATATTTTCTTTAATTTTAATGTGACATTCATTTGATGCTTGTTCTCAACCTAAATAAATATCGGACACAAATATCTACTTATATGTTTGGCACTATTAAAATTATTTGAGGATCTTGAAATTTCTCTCTCCTGAAACCCTTCTAAAAGTTGAAAACATTGAATAAGTTTTACTAAACTTCATTCCATACATTTGCATTTATTAAATGTGTAAAGAAAAACAATAACTTACAAAAAATATTTTGTAAAGAGAATGCCGTTCAAGCCATTACGCATTAACTCAGAGGCGTAGCTAAGGAGGGGCGGGGGCAAATGTCCCTTGGGTGCCAGACTAGTTAAGGGCGTCAAAATGTTGATGTTATTTTATTGATGAAAATAATGGGTTTGAGAGTTGAAAAGAGAAAGGGGAGCTCTATAAATGAATCTTGTCCCCGGGCGCAAAACACTCGCGCTATGCCTCTACATTAACTGCAACGAAAATTCATTGCCAAATACCATTCACTAATTCACTTATCACTCACTAATTCACTTATGACTCATCAAAATAACAACAAACCATATCGAGTTGCAATTGGTTTCTTTTAGACATCAATATCTCCAAACCCATTTATGTCACAGATTTAACCTTTGGTATAGATTTTATGTTAAGATAAGTAACCATAATCTTAACTCATAAGGTCTTATGAGTAGAACTATTTTATTTTAGAAAATACTAAAACAATGCGTGATAAAAAAAGGGGGGGTAGGAATATTAATATAGTTCAGGGGCGTGCAAAAACATGTGCGGTTGCGTAAGTAGGGGGTTACCATTATTTTTATTATCATTATTAGTGATCTTATATAGCGCGGTGCACTAACCTAGGGCTGGGCTCACCAAGCGGTACATAAAAATATTAGCTAACATAATCATGACATTTTAAAAAAATAACATACATTTATTTAATTAAAAAAACAGCTTTATAGAAACAAAACCAAAAACAATGTATATTCACCCCACCCATCCCAGAACTTTTACATGACAAGCCATGGACAGCAGCCAGCAGCATCGTTTATCGGTCAGATGTGGGGAATCAGTCGGGATAGTAGAGTTTAAAGAGATGTGTTTCGAGTACAGTTTTGAAGGCTGTGATGGTTGGTATATTGCGGGTGTGTGGTGGGAGAGAATTCCATTGTTTGGGGGCGCAGAAAGAGAAAGATAATTTTATTAATGTTCAAGAACATTTGTGGGGTTAAGGTGGATGATACAATTCTTTTATTTTTCCCCAGGCAGCACAAGATACACCTCAGAATAGCGGAGTGCATTTGATCAATAATTAACTTTCTTCGGTAAACGCATATTGGGGGGGTTAGGGTGTGTGCATGTTATAGCGGATGACAATATCTTTAAATACGATGATGTTAGACTCGAGAAAAGGAGGTTTTAGATTTTCTTTTAAATTATAAATAATGATAAAATTTATACCAAAATCGGAAATTTCAGTTAAAGGCGTTGAAACAGTGTGGACACATTTACACAAGTAACCCCTGACCCCACGCTTAAGAACTAAAATGAAGTTTGATCAGTTAAAATAAAATGTTAATGTAACAGATATTTAAACCGGTCAGCAGATTTCATTTTAAAATGTAAGAACGTTATTCAGAAAATATGTTTTCTTTGTAGTTCATGGGCGTGATAATTAAATTATAAAAAATGCTTTATAGCCCAATGATTCACGTCTATAAATAGATACGTATATTATAGCCCAATGATTCACGTCTATAAATAGATATGTATCTATAGCCGAATGATTCACGTCTATAAATAGATATGTATGTAAAGCCCAATGATCCACGTCTATAAATAAATATGTATCTTATAGCCGAATGATTCACGTCTATAAATAGATATGTATCTTATAGCCCAATGATTCACGTCTATAAATAGATATGTAAAAATTTTGAAAGATTGCTTCATTATTTCCTAAATATAATCTTAAAGATTGACAAATCGTATTTTTAATTATAGTTTTTTTACTGAAAACATCCAAAACTAATTCAGTTAAGTACGTAGAAATCAGATTTCCAGATGTTGAAGCTTCGCACGAGCAAGTGGAAAGTATCGCACCATGCTCTCCATTATTACCCCGGCGATACCAGGGCATATATTCTAGTCATTATAATAATAGCATTAAAGAATTTCCCAGCCTCAGATCAGCATTTTATACCCCAGTTTAACTTCCTTAATTATAACCTAAGCTCATCACCGATGTTAATCACCGATGTTAATCACCGATGTTAAACGCCGATGTTAATCACCAAAGATCATCACCTAAGCTCATCCTCTAAACTTATCACCTAAGCTCATCAACTAAGCTCATCACCTAAACTTATCCCCTTAGCTCATCACCTAAACTCATCACCTAAGCTCATCACCTAATCTCAAAACCTAAGCTCATCACCTAAGCTCATCACCTAAGCTCATCACCTAAACTCATCAACTAAACTCATCACCTAAACTCATCACCTAAGCTCATCACCTAAGCTCATCACCTAAACTCATCACCTAAACTCATCACCTAAGCTCATCACCTACGCTCATCACCTAAACTCATCACCTAAACTCATCACCTAAGCTCATCACCTAAGCTCATCACCTAAACTCATCACCTAAACTAATCAACTAAGTTCATCGCCCAGCTAAAAATAAAGCTCATCTCCAGATAATAACAGCTATACATCACCAGCACATATCCCAGCTATACATCACCAGCACATATCCCAGCTATACATCACCAGCACATCTCCCAGTTATACATCAACATCACATCCCCAAGCTATATATCACCAGCACAGATCCCAGCTATACATCACCAGCACATCTCCCAGCTATACATCACCAGCACATATCCCAGCTATAAATCACCACCACATATCCCAGCTATACAAAACAATACCAACATTTGACAGCTCTAGAAAAGTCCCAGCTACGCATCACCATCATTGGCAATACTACTTTAGACCGTTTAGTTGGCAAAGAGCTACATCAGAGACAAGCAGTCTTGGAGTAGGCGAAGGTCAAATGACTGTTGACCTTTCTCAATCAGATTTGTTGATCGTCTGCTCACGACAAAGCCATAATGTCACAGCAGGTTAGTCAATAATTTACAGACTTGCGTAATGGCCATGTTTTATTTATTTATTATTTTTTTTTGCAACCTCACTGGGACTTGATAAATAAATGTGTAGATGATTAGACACAAAACATTGTCCAAGGACACAGAACATTGGTTTCATAGATGATTAGAGATTGTCTGTCCAAGGACACAGAACATTGTCTAAGGACACAGAACATTCGTTTCATTGATGATTAGAGATTGTCTGTCCAAGGACACAGAACATTGTTTTCATAGATGATTAGAGATTGTCTGTCCAAGGACACAGAACATTGTCTAAGGACACAGAACATTTGTTTCATAGATGATTAGAGATTGTCTGTCCGAGGACAAGATGATTAGAGATTGTCTGTCCAAGGACACAGAACATTGGTTTCATAGATGATAAGAGATTGTCTGTCCAAGGACACAGAACATTGTCCAAGGACACAGAACATTGGTTTCAATTTTAAAAGATTTATTTCCTTTTTAAGGATATTGGCTTCTCATGAGTGTTTTTTATACTTAATTTATGATGTAACGACAAGATCCCATCATGTTACTGTATCCAGTTGCCATCATTGTCACTACATCCATTTTCCACCAATGTCACTACATCCATATTCCACCATTGTCACTACATCCAATTCCAAGAATTTTCTCTACACCCAATTGCCACCATTGTTCCTATATCTATTTTCCACCATTGTTATTACATTCAATTCCAAGAATTGTCTCTACACCTAGTTGCCACCATTGTCACTAAATCAATTTTCCACCCATGTTCCCAAAATCCAATTCCAATTATTTTCCCCGCACCAGTTGTCATCATTTTCATTGCACATTCCCGCCATTTTCAACACATCACGATCTCAACATTATCACCAATGCTGGATTCGTTGTAGATATTCTTTTACCGTGTTAAATGACTTGACAACGGTGAATTGATTCATGCTTACATTCAGCTTATGAAATGTAGACACAATGCAACCCTCAGTTCTCTGGTCACCGAACCTATGTTCAATAAAATAATAATATGGCAGTCATGATTAATTCTACTGCCAGCAAGAAACAATTGCCTTGTTCAGAGCGACAAGCCAAATTCATTCACTCATTTTAAAAAAAAAATCCATGAACCTTTTTAAATTCTCCTTGACGCCACAAAGACATTCTGTGTGTCAAGTGCTAAAAAGACATTTGAGATGTAACAGTGTGGAATGAATCGATGGGCAGATGACGAGATGGTACCCAATGTGATGAATTGATGGGCAGATGTAGAGATGGTACCCACTGTGATGAATCGATGGGCAGCTGTAGAGATGGTACCCACTGTGATGAATTGATGGGCAGATGTAGAGATGGTACCCACTGTGATGAATCGATGGGCAGATGTAGAGATGGTACCCACTGTGATGAATCGATGGGCAGCTGTAATGATGGTACCACTGTGATGAATTGATGGGCAGATGTAGAGATGGTACCCACTGTGATGAATCGATGGGCAGCTGTAATGATGGTACCCGCTGTCATAAATTGATGGGCAGATGTAGAGATGGTACCCACTGTGATGAATCGATGGGCAGATGTAGAGATGGTACCCACTGTGATGAATCGATGGGTAGCTGTAATGATGGTACCCGCTGTGATAAATTGATGGGCAGATGACGAGATGGTACCCAATGTGATGAATCGATGGGCAGCTGTAATGATGGTACCCGCTGTGATAAATCGATGGACAGCTGGAGAGATGATACCCGCCGTGATGAATCGATGGACAGATGTAGAGATGGTACCCACTGTGATAAATTGATGGGCAGCTGTAATGATGATACCCGCTAGGATGAATTGATGGGAAGCTGAAATGGTATTACCCGCTGTGATGAATCGATGGACAGCTGTAGAGATAGTACCGGCCGAGTGGAATCGATGGACAGCTGTAGAGATAGTACTGGCCGAGATGCGAGACTAACTTCTCAATGTATTGCGTTACGCCCAGCCTATTTCAAGATAATCTTGGCTATGCTTGGGTGATTCCGTGACAGCTGGACGCTGGAAGGTCATCACGTGACCTAGATAGCCGAGTTCAAAGCCGGCAGAATCCCCTCTATACATTGACCTGGTGCACGCTCTACACATGAAACTGGCGCACACATGGTGCATAATCTACATATTGAGCTTGTGCACACTCTACATATTGACCTGGTGCACACTCTACATATTGACCTGGTGCACACTCTACATATTGACCAGGTGCGCACCTCCGTGTTGTCAATCCATGCATCCCTCGATGTTCTCAATCCATGCATCCCTCGGTGTTCTCAATCCATGCGTCCCTCCGTTTTCTCAATCCCTACCTCCCTCAATGTTCTCAATCCATGCGTCCCTCGGTGTTCTCAATCCATGGATCCTTCGGTGTTCTCAATCCATGCATCCCTCGGTGTTCTCAATCCATGCATCCCTCGGTGTTCTCAATCCATGCGTCCCTCGGTGTTCTCAATCCATGCGTCCCTCGGTGTTCTCAATCCCTGCCTCCCTCGATGTTCTCAATCCATGCGTCCCTCGGTGTTCTCAACCCATGCCTCCCTCGATGTTCTCAATCCATACGTCCCTCAGTGTTCTCAATCCCTGCCTCCCTCGATGTTCTCAATCCATGCGTCCCTCGATGTTGTCAATCCATGCATTCCTCGGTGTTCTCAATCCATGCGTCCCTCGGTTTTCTCAATCCCTGCCTACCTCGATGTTCTCAATCCATGCGTCCCTCGGTGTTCTCAATCCCTGCCTCCCTCGATGTTCTCAATCCATGCGTCCCTCGGTGTTCTCAATCCCTGCCTCCCTCGATGTTCTCAATCCATGCGTCCCTCGGTGTTCTCAATCCCTGCCTCCCTCGATGTTCTCAATCCATGCGTCCCTCGGTGTTCTCAATCCCTGCCTCCCTCGATGTTCTCAATCCCTGCATCCCTCGGTGTTCTCAACCCATGCCTCTCTTGGTGTTCTTAATGCTTCTAAGATGTTAATCATTACCCAGGTATAAGGTTTCACAATGTCCTGAAATGCCTACCATCACCACCCCCACACCCTTTCCTCATACTCGCCGGGGCTCTAGTTCCCAACTGCTTTAACTACAACATCGGCCTACGACTGGTGGGCGTTGGGAAAGAGTTTCAGACAAGCGAAGGAGGCGTATTGATTCGGACTGTCCTTTGTCATGAAGGTGAAATCTAAGCGGCAGATTAGAAGAATAGATGGGCGTATCCAGAGGACAGGTGTTCATATGAGAAGAATATATGGGCATGTGAATAGGACAGGTGGGCCTACCAGAATTACAAAATGGGATAACCACGGTAGATTACGTTAGATAATTGGATGTGATAGGCGAGAATGAATAAGGCGATCAGGTTTGGTTTAGGGATGATAGCTTTATTGGAAATAATAGAATGCTATGTATGCTATGGAAAAATGGAGAAAACGGGATGCTATGGTAATATGGAGAAAATATGATGCTATAGAAATATGGAGATAATAATAAAATGGTTTTGAGAATGGTTCATCTTCTAAATAATAAAGACCTTCCCAACCCTATTTAACGGCCCTAAAAAAACAAAGAAAACATTGTTTATTAAAAGTGTCATAACATGTCCTTTTGTTTTAAAAAAAAAGACATCTTTGTTACATTTAAATATTCATTATTAACGGCTTTGGAAATAGTAGTATCTTGAAGTGAGAGAATTTTCCAAGCGTTCGCCTCGCTCCTGAAATATGTTATTGGAAAATCTGACGACGTTCGAATGTTTTTATAACATCTCGGTCAGATCCGGGGTCCCAATCATTTTTTTCTCTTTTTTTTTTTTATATGAACTTTATAAATAAAAAATACAATGAATGGATAGATGTAGTCTAGACCTAACTTTGTACACGTGCATTTCAATATCATAAAAAATGTTGGAGGGTTTTTTATCACAATATGTACCAACATTTGGTTAGTGAAAATAAAATGCTACATCTTTGGAGTTTTTCAACCGATTTAAATGGGGAGCTCTTAAAATGAAGTTAATTATCCAAACTGGAGCAATCATCCCTGTAAAATATTAAAGGTTAATTCCTTTCGGCGCCGGATGCGCTAGTGTCAAAATTTAAAATTCAACATCTTTTTGAAAATTCGATACATATTTAAAAGGATCATTTGAAAATTTAACTTAAATATTTAACCTAGAGACACAAATGTCGTATCGAACATCCTGGCCTAGAGACACAAGTCTCGTATCTAACATCCTGGCCTAGAGACACAAGTCTCGTATCTAACATCCTGGCCTAGAGACACAAGTAATTTATACAGAAAACGTAAGCGCCATCATGATTTTGAGGGTACACACCCTTGCAGTGTACCCACCCCCATTTTGGACTGATAGATTGAAATATATTGAAATAAGTGATAAATTATGAAATAATTTTACTATTTATAAAGCACTAATTGTGTAAACAAAGCTAGGTAAGGGGCTAACTTTTCACAAGCTTTGCGATTAAGTCTAGAATGATGTAGAACTATTTTTTGGTATACGCAAAAGTGCATTTTGAACGAATAATATAAATATCGATACTTTCCCCATTATTTTTCGATGTCAGCAGAGCGTATGCGGGATCGAGTTTCGATATATCAAAATACTTCGATTTCGGCCCTTAGTCTTGTTAAGTTTTTGGTTTCAGCTTCGGTCTCGGCCAAAAGTCATTTTTAACTTTCGGTCTGGTTTCGACCGAAATCAAAACAAAGACTTCGGTCTCTAACGCCTACCCTACATAAGACATCACACGTCTACCCTAAACGAGACCTCAAACATCACCTCTAAGCAAGACATGATACGCCTATCCCATGCATGACACCATAAGCCTACACTAGGCATGACATCATATGCCTATATTACGCATTACTGTAGGCGTATGACATCATACGCATACACTACGCGTGACATCATACATCACGCCTACCTAAAAAATTAAATAGCATAAAATGTGATTGTGTACAGCTTGTCTCTGATATCTATTTACAACTGTGGAGCTCATGACAGAAATAGTACCATGGATGACCTACTCTTCGAGGAATGTACTACCAAAGTATCAGGGTTGGTCAGAATCTTGGCCAAACCATGACCTCGTTACTTTGGGTTGGGCTTTGGTCAATACACAGTTGTCAGCATAGTTACGGGACTATGAGTACCTAGGGGACAGTGGGTAGCTAGGGACAGTGGGTAGCTAGGGGACAGTGGGTAGCTAGGGACAGTGGGTAGCTAGGGGACAGTGGGTAGCTAGGGGACAGTGGGTAGCTAGGGACAGTGGGCACCTAGGGGACAGTGGGTAGCTAGGGGACAGTGGGTACCTAGGGGACAGTGGGTAGCTAGGGACAGTGGGCACCTAGGGGACAGTGGGAAGCTAGGGACAGTGGGTACCTAGGGGACAGTGGGTAGCTAGGGACAGTGGTCACCTAGGGGACAGTGGGTAGCTAGGGACTGTGGGTAGCTAGGGACAGTGGGTAGCTAGGGACAGTGGGTAGCTAGGGACAGTGGGCACCTAGGGGATAGTGGGTAGCTAGGGGACAGTGAGTACCTAGGGGATAGTGGGTAGCTAGGGGACAGTGGGTAGCTAGGGGACAGTGGGCACCTAGGGGACAGTGGGTAGCTAGGGGACAGTGGGTAGCTAGGGACAGTGGGTACCTAGGGGATAGTGGGTAGCTATGGACAGTGGGCACCTAGGGGATAGTGGGTAGCTAGGGGACAGTGGGTAGCTGGGACAGTGGGCACCTAGGGGACAGTGGGTAGCTAGGGGACAGTGGGTACCTAGGGGATAGTGGGTAGCTAGGGGACAGTGGGTAGCTAGGGGACAATGGGCACCTAGGGGACAGTGGGTAGCTAGGGGACAGTGGGTATCTAGGGACAGTGGGTAGCTAGGGACAGTGGGTAGCTAGGGACAGTGGGTAGCTAGGGACAGTGGGAACCTAGGGTATAGAGGGTAGCTAGGAAACAGTCGGTTGCTATGGGACAGTGGGCACCTAGGGGACAGTGGGTACCTAGGGGATAGTGGGTAGCTAGGGGACAGTGGGCACCTAGGGGATAGTGGGTAGCTAGGGGACAGTAAGTACCTAGGGGATAGTGGGTAGCTAGGGACAGTGGACACATAGGGGATAGTGGGTAGCTAGGGGATAGTGGGTAGCTAGGGACAGTGGGCACCTAGGGGATAGTGGGTAGCTAGGGGATAGTGGGTAGCTAGGGACAGTGGGCACCTAGGGGATAGTGGGTACCTAGGGGACAGTGGGTAGCTAGGGGAGAGTGGGTAGCTAGGGGACAGTGGGTAGCTAGGGACAGTGGGTAGCTAGGGACAGTGGGTAGCTAGGGACAGTGGGCACCTATGGGATAGAGGGTAGCTAGGGGACAGTGGGTAGCTAGGGACAGTGGGTAGCTAGGGACAGTGGGTACCTATGGGACAGTGGGTAGCTAGGGACAGTGGGCACCTAGGGGATAGTGGGTAGCTAGGGGACAGTGGGTAGCTAGTGACAGTGGGTAGCAAGGGACAGTGGGTACCTAGGGGACAGTGGGTAGCTAGGGACAGTGGGCACCTAGGGGATAGTGGGTAGCTAGGGGACAGTGGGTAGCTAGGGACAGTGGGCACCTAGGGGAGAGTGGGTAGCTAGTGTACAGTGGGTAGCTAGGGGACAGTGGGTAGCTAGGGACAGTGGGTACCTAGGGGATAGAGGGTAGCTAGGGGACAGTGGGTAGCTAGGGACAGTGGATACGTAGGGGACAGTGGGTAGCTAGGGGACAGTGGATAGCTAGGGGACAGTGGGTAGCTAGGGGACAGTGGGTAGCTAGTGACAGTGGGTAGTTAGGGGACAGTGGGTAGCTAGGGGACAGTGGGTAGCTAGGGGACAGTGGGTTGCTAGGGGACAGTGGGTACCTAGGGAACAGTGGGTAGCTAGGGACATTGGGCACCTAGGGGATAGTGGGTAGCTAGGGGACTGTGGGTAGCTAGGGACAGTTGGCACCTAGGGGATAGTGGGTAGCTAGGGACAGTGGGTAGCTGGGGACAGTGGGTACCTAGAGGATAGAGGGTAGCTAGGGGACAGTGGGTAGCTAGGGACAGTGGGTAGCTAGGAGACAGTGGGTAGCTAGGGGACAGTGGGTAGCTAGGGAAAGTGGGTAGCTAGGGGACAGTGGGTAGCTAGTGACAGTGGTTAGCTAGGGGACAGTGGGTAGCTAGGGAACAGTGTGTAGCTAGGGGACAGTGGGTAGCTAGTGACAGTATGTACCTAGGGGACAGTGGGTATCTAGGGGACAGTGGGTAGCTAGGGACAGTGGGTAGCTAGGGGATAGTGGGTAGCTAGGGGATAGTGGGTACCTAGGGGATAGTGTGTAGCTAGGGGATAGTGGATAGCTTGGGACAGTGGACACCTAGGGGACAGTGGGTAGCTAGTCTACAGTGGGTAGCTAGTGAACAGTGGGCACCTAGGGGACAGTGGGTACCTAGGGGATAGTGGGTAGCTAGGGGATAGTGGGTAGCTTGGGATAGTGGGTAGCTAGTGTACAGTGGGTAGCTAGTGTACAGTGGGTAGCTAGGGGATAGTGGGTAGCTAGGGGACAGTGGGTAGCTAGGGGACAGTGGGTAGCTAGGGAAAGTGGGTAGCTAGGGGACAGTGGGTAGCTAGTGACAGTGGTTAGGTAGGGGACAGTGGGTAGCTAGGGAACAGTGTGTAGCTAGGGGACAGTGGGTAGCTAGTGACAGTATGTACCTAGGGGACAGTGGGTATCTAGGGGACAGTGGGTAGCTAGGGACAGTGGGTAGCTAGGGGATAGTGGGTAGCTAGGGGATAGTGGGTACCTAGGGGATAGTGTGTAGCTAGGGGATAGTGGATAGCTTGGGACAGTGGACACCTAAAGGACAGTGGGTAGCTAGTCTACAGTGGGTAGCTAGTGAACAGTGGGCACCTAGGGGACAGTGGGTACCTAGGGGATAGTGGGTAGCTAGGGGATAGTGGGTAGCTTGGGATAGTGGGTAGCTAGTGTACAGTGGGTAGCTAGTGTACAGTGGGTAGCTAGGGGATAGTGGGTAGCTAGGGACAGTGGGTACCTAGGGGATAGTGGGTAGCTAGGGGATAGTGGGTAGCTAGGGGACAGTGGGTACCTAGAGGATAGTGGGTACCTAGGGGATAGTGGGTACCTAGGGGATAGTGGGTAGCTAGTGGACAGTGGGTACCTAGGGGATAGTGGGTACCTAGGGGATAGTGAGTAGCTAGTGGACAGTGGGTAGCTACGGGATAGTGGTTACCTAGGGGATAGTGGGTACCTAGGGGATAGTGGGTACCTAGGGGATAGTGGGTACCTAGGGGATAGTGGGTACCTAGGGGATAGTGGGTAGCTAGTGGACAGTGGTTAGCATCAAAACACAGTTGTCCACAGTTGTTGTCAGCAGGGCTAGTGAACAAAGACAGTCAGAATATAACTCAAGTGTGTGGCGTCTCTTGATAGACAGTCAAATCAGAGAAGCTAAAGTGTAATCAGAGTAACTATAGTGTTATCAGAGTTTCTGTAGTATAATCAGTGTTACTATAGTGTAATAAGAGTAGCTTACATTTAGTTTCATTTAGCTTACATTTAGTTTCATTTAGCTTACATTTAGTTTCATTTAGCTTACATTTAGTTTCATTTAGCTTACATTTAGTTTCATTCAGCTTACATTTAGCTTACATTTAGTTTCATTTAGCTTACATTTAGTTTCATTTAGCTTACATTTAGTTTCATTTAGCTTACATTTAGTTTCATTTAGCTTACATTTAGTTTCATTTAGCTTACATTTAGTTTCATTTAGCTTACATTTAGTTTCATTTCATCATCATCATCATCATCAGGTACCGTAGTAATCCAGTCCATTCTTTGATATTATCTTCCCATCTTTTTCTTTGTCTTCCTCTTCTTCTCCCTCCTCTAGTAGTGCCCTGCAAGATCTCTTTGGCGAGCCCTTGTTTTCTAGTTTCATTTAGCTTACATTTAATTTCTCACCAATCGCTAATCAGTCATCTCCTTTAATAGATTGAATTCAGGTCAAGTGTGCCCGAAATTATGTCAAAAATATCTCCTGCTTCTATACATGCACGTTTCATTTCTCCCCTCATGGGGTGGAACATGTAGAGAATTAGACGTTAATTACTTATTTGTTTGTTAACTGTCGGGCCCGGTTCCGTTTTTTGCTGGGTCCGGGTATGTTCCGAGTGTGTTCATACTCGACATTTCCGGGTGCATGGGTCAGTAGCCGGCTCAGCCCTAGATTTCGTTTTTCGACCCTCCTAACACAAACGATTTACCTAGTCCCCCCACCAAAACATCCCCCCTACCAAGTCCTCTGACCAAAGCCTCCCACCACAGCATCCCAATCCTCACTTCCCCTGTACCTACTCCCCCTGCACCTACCCCTTCTGCACATACTCCCCTGCACCTACTCCCCCTACACCTACTCCCCCTGCACCTACTACTTCTGCACATACTCCCCTGCACCTACTCCTCCTGCACCTACTTTCCTTGCACCTACTCCTCCTGCACCTTCTCCCCCTCCACCTACTCCCCCTGCACCTACTCCTCCTGCACCTACTCCCCCTGCACATACTACTTCTGCACATACTCCCCTGCATCTACTCCTCCTGCACCTACTATCCTTGCACCTACTCCTCCTGCACCTACTCCTCCTGCACCTACTACCCCTGCACCTTCTCCCCCTCCACCTACTCCCCCTGCACCTACTCCCCCTGCACCTACTCCTCCTGCACCTACCCCTTCGGCAGCAATATTTCAAACTTTTATTAAACTGTTCTTTGCTAGGTCACATCTTTGAAAGTGACCGAATAAATATGTGAATCCTGACCACTTTTCTGCTCTTTAAAACTTGACTTTAAATAAAGCAGAGCATCATCAAAGTACAAAAAACACAGTGTCAAATTTTTTTTTTCAAAGTTAAACGTATCTCTAGCTGGTGAGTGAGATGCAAGGATACACGGGACAATCTAGTGGTGGTGAGTGAGATGCAAGGATACACGGGACAATCTAGTGGTGGGGAGTGAGATACAAGGTTACATGGGACAATCTAGTGGTGGTGGTGAGTGAGATACAAGGTTACACGGGACAATCTAGTGGTGGTGACTGAGATACAAGGATACACGGGACAATCTAATCACGGCTTGACCAGAAATAGGTTAAAGAAATTTCTTTTTTTTTCCATAAACCCTTATAAATTTAAATACTTGATTAAAGCACAAGGGTGAGTTCTCAAAAGAACGAGCATTAAACGATACGTTCACGAATGAACAGAGGATGGAGAGGTCGTGATATTCAGATCAATGATCACTAGTTGCTCGACCTGGGAGTCTTGGCTGGCAAATGGCCGGTTACATTGATAAACTGTGATCTTTAATTAAATATATTCACCTCATAAAATAATGAGCTAAAAAAAACATAAAATTGAGTGACGCGGCGAGGAAGGATCTTTGAAAGAGCAGGAAGGATCTTTGAAAGTGCGATATTTAAAAAAAACCCAGAAGGAGCACGTCTTAATAATAACAGCAAGAGAAATATAAACATCAGACGACAAAAAGCAGACCTATGTCTGCCAAGACCACCAATCTATTAAGCCTGCTAAACAACCAAACTTAAATTTCTGCCAAGACCACCAAACTATGTCTTGCACAACCACCCTACTGTAATGTCTGCCAAACCAAACTAACTATAATGTCTGCAAAAACAAACAAAATTAAAAGTATGATATAACCACCAAACTTGTATGCAAGTACCACCGTTTTTTATGTTTGCAAATACATAACACCTTACTTTAATGGCATCCATTACGTCTTACTCTACTGTCTGCTCATTTAACTCACTGAAATGTCTGCTCATTTAACTAACTGAAATGTCTGCTCATTTAACTAACTGCAATGTCTGCTCATTTAACTAACTGTACTGTCTGCTGATTTAACTAGCTGAAATGTCTGCTCGTAACCCCTAAATTTAGTTTCTGCCAATACCACCAAACATAAATGTCATCTAATACCACCACACACAAATGTCTTCCAATACCAACAAACATAAATGTCTGAGAGTATCACCAAACATAAATTTCTGCCAGTACCACCAAACATAAATGTCTTCCAATACCACCAAACATAAATTTCGGCCAATACCACCAAACATAATTGTCTTCTAATACCACCACACACAAATGTCTTCCAATATCACCAAACATAAATTTCTGCCAGTACCACCAAACATAAATGTCTGCCAATACCACCAAACCTAAATGTCTGCCAAGTTGCCATAAAACATTTTCTCGGCCTCTGAAGACACCTTTTCAGTTTTTGAAGGCTGCTCATTCAGCGATGTGGATAATGTGTCACGCTGTGAATTCGTGCAATCGGGTCAGTTCAGGACAACAGTCCGTAGATTCGTGCAATCGGGTCAGTTCAGGACAACAGTCCGTAGATTCGTGCAATCGGGTCAGTTCAGGACAACAGTCCGTAGATTCGTGCAATCGGGTCAGTTCAGGACAACAGTCCGTAGATTCGTGCAATCGGGTCAGTTCTGGACAACAGTCCGTAGATTCGTGCAATCGGGTCAGTTCAGGACAACAGTCCGTAGATTCGTGCAATCGGGTCAGTTCAGGACAACAGTCCGTAGATTCGTGCAATCGGGTCAGTTCAGGACAACAGTCCGTAGATTCGTGCAATCGGGTCAGTTCAGGACAACAGTCCGTAGATTCGTGCAATCGGGTCAGTTCAGGACAACAGTCCGTAGATTCGTGCAATCGGGTCAGTTCAAGACAACAGTCCGTAGATTCGTGCAATCGGGTCAGTTCAGGACAACAGTCCGTAGATTCGTGCAATCGGGTCAGTTCAGGACAACAGTCCGTAGATTCGTGCAATCGGGTCAGTTCAGGACAACAGTCCGTAGATTCGTGCAATCGGGTCAGTTCAGGACAACAGTCCGTAGATTCGTGCAATCGGGTCAGTTCAGGACAACAGTCCGTAGATTCGTGCAATCGGGTCAGTTCAGGACAACAGTCCGTAGTTACTTTTCTTGTTTTTTTTTTAAATGTATTATTTTGTTTGAACTGTTTATGCAGCGACTGTGCATATGGAAATGCCACACACACACACACACTGTTGCCACAAACACACACACATCATGTTATCACACACACACAGAAACGTTGTTGCCACACACACACGCACACAAAGATTCACTATGGCCACACAAACACAGATTCATTATTGCCACACACATACACACATTGTTGCCACACACACACACCGTTGCCATACACGCATTGTTGCCACACTTGCATACATTGCTACCACACATAAAGAAACATTGTTGACACACACACACACACACACTATGTTGCAGAGAGAGCCACCTACACAGAGAGACACATACACAGAGAGACACATACACAGAGAGAAACACAGAGATTGAGGGAGAGACCCACCCTGGGAGAGAGAAAGAGAGAGAGAGATAGGCAGTCAGAGAAATAGAGAGAGCCATGGTACAATAAAGAAAGTTTGAAGAGATATCAAAGAGAAATGGAAATGTTTTCTATGCCATATGCCGTAGGATTTTTATGTGTTAAAGTTTGTACTGAATTGAAATGAACCACTGATATCCCCAGTACAATAATGTGTGCTTGACATCAGAGGCGTCTTGTGCTTGACATCAGTGGCGTCTTGTGCTTGACATCAGAGGCGTCTTGTGCTTGACATCAGAGGCGTCTTGTGCTTGACATCAGAGGCGTCTTGTGCTTGACATCAGAGGCGTCTTGTGCTTGACATCAGAGGCGTCTTGTGCTTGACATCAGAGGCGTCTTGTGCTTGACATCAGAGGCGTCTTGTGCTTGACATCAGAGGCGTCTTGTGCTTGACATCAGAGGCGCCTTGTGCTTGACATCAGAGGCGTCTTGTGTTTGACATTAGAGGCGTCTTGTGCTTGACATCAGAGGCGTCTTGTGCTTGACATCATAGACTTTTTGTGTTTAACATCGGGTGGGTCTCGTGTATGACATCAGATGCGTCTTGTGTTCAACATCAAAGGTGTCTAGTGTTCGACATCAGAGCCTGGTTGTGTTTAACTCAGATGTTTCTTGTGTTTAACATCATAGGCTTTTTGTGTCGAACATGATCTGATGCGTGTGTTCGACCATTGGAGGCTGCTTATGTTTGACCAGCGGAGACACCCGGTGGCTGTCAAGTTTTATGACTGTCATAAAGAAAGAGCCTAGAGCTTAGATCCAGCTTATCAAGAGACTTTTTGGCGGCAAGATAATGAGGTGGCTTAATATAGAACACCGTGCTATATGATCACCGCATCGGTGAGGGAGGGGGCGAGAGAGGAGACGTCATGGGAGACGAGTGAGGAGACGTCAGGAGAGAGGAGACGAGAGAGCAGACGTCAGGGGAGACGAGTGGGGAGATGTCAGAGGAGACGAATGATAAGACGAGAGGGTAGACGAGAGAAGGAGTGGAGTGAGGAGACGAGAGAAGGAGTGGGGAGAAGAGAGAGGAGACGTCAGGGGAGACGAGTGAGGAGACGAGAGGGGAGACGAGTGAGGAGGCTAGAGGGGAGACGAGAGGGGAGACGAGAGGGGAGACGAGAGAGGAGACGAGAGGTTAGACGAGAGGGGAAACGAGATGTGAAACGAGAGGGGAGGGGAGGGGGAAAGGAATGGGGAGAGGGGAAAGGAATGGGGAGAGGGGTAAAGAGGGGAGACGAGAGGGGTGTGGAGTAGGGACAGAGGATGGGATAGTATTGGAGAGACGAAAGGGTTCAAAGAAGTTTTTTAGTGCACATATTGTAAAGAAAGCTTTTTTTCTAAGTCTTTAAAAAAAAAAAAGTACATTACAATTATCAAATGGTTCAGGGGCGTGCTTAAAGAGTGCTATGGGGCTTTCTTTCATTAATTGTTATTACCAACTTTGTATAGTAGATGTATGTGTGGAGGTAAAAATAGTAAGTTTGAGATTTAGTCATGTGATAGATATCATGTCACAGATATCACGTCACAGATATCACGTCACAGATATCATGTCACAGATATCATATCACAGATATCATGTCACAGATATCATATAACAGATATCATGTCACAGATATCATGTCACAGATATCACGTCACAGATATGTTGTCACGGATATCATATCACATATATCATGTCACAGATATCACATCACAGATATCATGTCACAGATATCATGTCACAGATATCATATAACAGATATCATGTCACAGATATCATGTCACAGATATCACGTCACAGATATGTTGTCACGGATATCATATCACATATATCATGTCACAGATATCACGTCATAGATATCATGTCACAGATATCACGTCACAGATATCACGTCACAGATATCATGTCACAGATCATCATTTTTCTGATGTCATTCGAAGTATATATATAAATATATTATTTCCGTGAAACATTTATTTCTTCTTATGGAGTTTGTGAATGTTAAGACTAAATTAGTCACTAAATGAACCGTGACGTCTCGACTATTATTTCAAACTAAATGTAACAGTGACAAGCCCACAGAATTTAGTCAAAGTACGCACCGGAATGGGTGGGTGCGCTTCATGAGGTCAGCAATGTCTCAGGGCTTTATGAGGACAGCAATGTCTCAGGACTTCATGAAGACAGCAATGTCTCAGGACTTTATGAGAACAGCAATATCTCAGGACTTTATGAGGACAGCAATGTCTCAGGACTTTATGAGGACAGCAATGTCTCAGGACTTTAAGAGGACAGCAATGTCTCAGGACTTCTTGAGTACAGCAATGTCTCCGGACTTTATTTGTTTCAAAGGGAAGAATTTCAGTTCATAGTAGATTTCACATTTTACCTTAAGATATTTACATGGTGTACATTCAGTCAAAGTTTCTTAAATTCCAAACACAATAGGTTTGTTTAGGGGTTCTTTAATGGACACCAGGTGAAAGCAAATATGATGACGCTGATTTCACGAATTAAAATTCCGCATAAATGCGCTAAATGTGATTCTATTTCATTTAATGTCGCAAGTGCGTTTGGTGCATAATATCTTCGTTTGTTTTTCTGACCGAGTTGGTAAAATAAATCTGCGGTGTAAAAGCGGGTAGGTCATTAGAATACTAATAAAGTTTTTATAGATTGTGGGTGCGAGCCTTTGGGGGAGGGGCGCTAATGGAGTTTTCGGAAACAGACATTTCAAAATCCCTTTTAAAATATCAGTGGATTTCAAACTAATGCTATCCACATCTTTTTGTGCAAGGGGCGCCTAATTTTATTTCTTTTAACGATGTCGCTATTGCGGATTTTTTAAAAATTACAATATTTATGGGACAGCCTTTAAAATAAAGTTTATTCGTTATGCAACCTGAAATACTTACTAAAATATGAATGAATCGGTTCATCTGGCGTAGTGGACCCCAAGTGTAAAGGGTCAAAGGGCAACATCTTTGCAAATGCCTTCCAACTTTTATGGCATACATTTGAAAAAATTAACTTGAATATTTATCTGAATGATTGGTATGGTTCCCTTATCGTAGGGATAACTAAAGTGTCCCCTTGTGCCTAAAGTGAATGCCAATCATATTTCATTTGAACTGTCAGACGGCAAGAGCTGCTTTGTCATTGGTGAATAACTTTTCAATAAAATACACATCTTAAAAATTAAATTTGGTCTTTAAATACATCTTTAATATTAACAGAAAGGGGTGGGTACAAAATTCAATGCGTACAAGATGGATTATAAATCTGGCTACTTATAGAAGAGAAAATTTCAATTATAATTGTTTTTTAAACGTGTTTTTGACTGGACCCTAAATTTACATGTACGGTGATGACGCTGTAGACTTAAAAAACAATATTCGAATACAAACCCGAGCAAAGATTCCTTGTTTAAATGTAACGATATTCTTCTTACAAACGACAATACAATTTTAATAACTACAGTTCACGGTGATCTATATGGGACGTTGCAGATTATTACAAGTATCACATAGTTCAGAGGCGTGCATGAAGAGTGTTGCTTTGGGGGGTACCGATGGGTTTACCGACTTACGGGTTCTTTTTTAATATTCCCACCCGAATGTAATGTGTGTGTTCGGAAGGGAGAATCGGGAGCTTGAGATTTAGCCTCACATAAGCGTTTCGTAAAGAGTATGAGTTGTTGCGTTGTATGAGAATAACAAAGCCTCAATGACGTCATTTGTTACACATGGAATAATTTTAGTCAATGTTAAATTACACTTTTTAAATTAAATTATTTAAATTTTGTGCATTTATTAAAAAGTTTTTAAATACCAGACAAAATAAATTTATGTCTCAGTTTATTACTGACATCCGATAATCACACGGAAGTGTGACAGTGTCAAACCTCGGCTCTGAATCAAAGTATCGAGAGAAAAATAGTCCCCTGAGAGATGACATGTATAACGTGAGCTGCTGGCAAAACAACAAGGAACATAGTGCCCTGAGGGATGAGATGTATAAGGTGAGCTGCTGGCAAAACAAAAAGGAACATAGTCCCCTGAGAGATGAGATGTATAAGGTGAGCTGCTGGAAAAACAACAAGGAACATAGTCCCTCTGAGAGATGAGATGTATAAGGTGAGTTGCTGGCAAAACAACAAGGAACATAGTCCCCTGAGAGATGAGATGTATAAGGTGAGTTGCTGGCAAAACAACAAGGAACATAGTACCCTGAGAGATGAGATGTATAAGGTGAGCTGCTGGCAAAACAACAAGGAACATAGTCCCCTGAGAGATGAGATGTATAAGGTGAGTTGCTGGCAAAACAAAAAGGAACCACATACGGAACCAGGAAATAAGACAAATGATTGGATCCATCCCAATCAGCCAGTATATGATTGGTGCCATCCCAATCAGCCAGTATATGATTGGTGCCATCCCAATCAGCCAGTATATGATTGGTGCCATCCCAATCAGCCAGTATATGATTGGTGCCATCCCAATTAGCCAGTACATGGTTGGTGCCATCCCAATCAGCCAGTATATGGTTGGTGCCATCCCAATTAGCCAGTATATGGTTGGTGCCATTCCAATCAGCCAGTATATGATTGGTGCCATCCCAATCAGCCAGTATATGGTTGGTGCCATCCCAATCAGCCAGTATATGGTTGGTGCCATCCCAATCAGCCAGTATATTGTTGGTGCCATCCCAATCAGCCAGTATATGGTTGGTGCCATCCCAATCAGCCAGTATATGATTGGTGCCATCCCAATCAGCCAGTATATGGTTGGTGCCATCCCAATCAGCCAGTATATGGTTGGTGCCATCCCAATCAGCCAGTATATGGTTGGTGCCATCCCAATCAGCCAGTATATGGTTGGTGCCATCCCAATCAGCCAGTATATGACTCATAAACAAATTAATTTGTTCGGACACCTGGTCAGAATGCCTGTCATCAGACCTGCACTGCCAACGTAAAGGGAGACCCTCGGGTTTCAGAACTATTGTCTGAAATGGGATGAGCCTTACATTCAATGCTTACAAGTGTTATTAAAAATATGAACTTTTATAGGAGAAAGTTTTCAACTTAACTCGTTTCTTTAGCGATGTGTTTTTTTTGACATCGCGTTTGCTTATAAAGCTGTATGATATTTTTTTTTCCCCGTATACCAAACTCTAGCAAAGCCGGGTACATTAGCTAGTATATTATACAACTAAGTCCCGCAACCTGCTGATTGATAGATGGTGCGTAGAGTAAACAATATTTATGTTTTTTTTTTAAGTTATAAACTGTAAGTAATTCGTGGTTGCCAGCCCTGAAGATAATGTGTAAGAATAAGTTGGTGCACTGAAAGGTTTCTGACAGAGGCGCTTGAAGATGTCATGTGCACCATTCAATTTTGACGGATAAATGCACTGGCCATTTGATAGTGCGCATGAATCTGATGTCGTCATTACGCATTCAGCTAGATGTCACATGACACACAGATGAGCACACCGACAAATGTCAAAGAGCAACATCAACAACCTACGCCAGCGGTGCAATATGTCAACGCGAGACGAGGGCGCTCGTCCAACACTTCGCCCCGAAAATCTTTCCTTCAGCGATTCAAGGACCTATTAAAAGGTCGAAATGCCGTAATAGCGTCACAGCGGCAGCCTCCGCTTAGAAAACTCCAGGTAAGCGGTGGCAAGGTAAGATCCCCAAGAGGTCCATATGACAGAAGCCGTTGTCGGCAAATAATGGATTTCCTGTGTCGTCTGGGAGACAGCGTGTTTATGGTGCTGAGTTATGGGGAGAGGGAAAAACAAAACAAAATGGCGATCTGTAAAGAGCGCGGGGATTTAGCTTGTAAGAACTTCCGTCGTGAGCAATTAGTTGGCTGGTTGGAAGAGAGACTGGGCGTAACCATGACAACAATTATGAACGTATATAGACCTTGTCAGTTTCTGTAAGTGTGAATGTATGTCTTTCATAGACCCCCTCTACTATCTGGCGTAGACAGTCTGGAAATGTCTTAACTGAGATAGAGACCTTTACAATACGGCGAAGACAGTCTGGAAATGTCTTAACTGAGATAGAGACCTTTACAATTCGGCGAAGACAGTGTGGAAATGTCTTAAATGAGATAGAGACCTTTACAATTCGGTGAAGACAGTCTGGAAATGTCTTAAATGAGATAGAGACCTTTACAATACGGCGAAGACAGTCTGGAAATGTCTTAACTGAGATAGAGACCTTTACAATTCGGCGAAGACAGTCTGGAAATGTCTTAACAGAGATAGAGACCTTTACAATTCGGTGAAGACAGTCTGGAAATGTCTTAATTGACAGCAAACTTTACTTGTTGGGTTAACACTCAGAAACTTTACCGGGGTGGGGGGGGGGAGCGGACATCATTTACAAAATTGCATGTTACTTATTATTGCAACGTTCTTTCAAATGGATTCCGTGTGGCTAAAACATCATCTGCAGATGCACACTTTGTAGATTCCTATTCCGTGTGGCTAAAACATCATCTGCAGATGCACACTTTGTAGATTCCTATTCCGTGTGGCTAAAACATAATCTACAGATGCCCGAATTGTAGATTCCTAGTTTAACGCACGAGTAGGGGTGGTGAGGACAGGGCCGCACGAAGGTAAAAAAGCCCCCTGGGGGCGAAATCTGAAAATGCCCCCTCCCCCCGCGCAGTTTTATCAATAAATCATGTTTTTAAAGCACAGGCATACATCTCAGTGTCGTTGAATTGAGCGCCGTGGACGGACCTTGAAGGGGGGGCCCACAAACGTAAGGATAAAATGTGTTTGTGTCTGTAGGTGTCTGTGTGATGTCTACAAGAGCGGGGTAATCTAGGCCATGTCTACTATAGCGGGGTAATCTATGCCATGTCTACTATAACGGTGTCATCTGTGCCATGTCTACTATAACGGTGTCATCTGTGCCATGTCTACTATAGCGGTGTCATCTATGCCATGTCTACTATAACGGTGTAATCTATGCCATGTCTACTATAACGGGGTATCTGTGCCATGTCTATTACAGCCGGGTATCTGTACCATGTAATGGGTCCAGTCCGTGACTATTGTAATTCAAACGCTCAAAATATTCAACATATGAATACATATTACATATTACATATATAATATCGAGACAAATAAGGCACACTGGTTTATTTCTTTCTCATTTCACGGTCTCGAAGGTCATCATGTGTTCACGGTCTCGAAGGTCATCACGTGTTCACAGTCTCGAAGGTCATCACGTGTTCACAGTCTCGAATGTCATCACGTGTTCACACTCTCGAGCATCATCACGTGTTCACAGTCTCGAAGGTCATCACGTGTTCACAGTCTCGAGCATCATCACGTGTTCGCAGTCTCGAAGGTCATCACGTGTTCACAGTCTCGAGCATCATCACGTGTTCACAGTCTCGAAGGTCATCACGTGTTCACAGTCTCGAGCATCATCACGTGTTCACAGTCTCGAAGGTCATCACGTGTTCACAGTCTCGAAGGTCATCACGTGTTCACAGTCTCGAAAGTCATCACGTGTTCACAGTCTCGAAGGTCATCACGTGTTCATATACATTATTTAACCCATGTTCCCTCCAACATCTAATGTAAAAATTACAATCCCAGATTTCATCATGGCTGCCCAAGCCGAAAACTGGTTGTCACCCACGTCATCAAATCAAACCCTCTGATTGGTCAGTCTTTATATGTCAAAATATTCTGTGTCACTTTGCAGGGGCAACATAAAATCTTGACTGTATCAATTGTCTCCCATCATTTGTCCACACATTCCTAATGCTATCAGTGATAGGACTGCAGTCCTTTGTTACGTACTGTTCATCTAACGAGACACATTTTAAAACATATTCAATTTGTTTAACTATATGTATTGGAACGTAATGATGCCAAACCTAAACGTTCTCCGACCACAAAACCCAACAGCAAATAATGCCTTCATCAGTACAACAAGACCGACAGCAAATAATGCCGGCATCAGTACAACAAAACCGGTAGCAAATAATGCCTTCATCAGTACAACAAGACCGACAGCAAACAATGCCCTCCTCGGTACAACAAGACCGACCGCAAATAATGCCCTCATCTGTACAACAAGACCGACCGCAAATAATGCCCTCATCAGTACAACAAGACCGACAGCAAATAATGCCTTCATCAGTACAACAAGTCCGACAGCAAAATATGCCTTCATCAGTACAACAAGACCGACAGCAAATAATGCCCTCATCAGTACAACAAGACCGACCGCAAATAATGCCCTCATCAGTACAACAAACCCGGTAGCAAATAATGCCTTCATCAGTACAACAAACCCGGTAGCACATCATGCCTTCGGCAGTACACCAAACCAGGTAGCAAATAAAGCCTTCAGTAGTACAACAAACCCGGTAGCAAATAAAGCCTGGTTCCAATATGCCAACAGCTACACATGTCTTTCTGACGATATCCATAACTACACATGTCTTCCTGACGATATCCATAGCTACACATGTCTTCCTGACGATATCCATAACTACACATGTCTTCCTGACGATATAAATAAAACATTCAGTAATAAGATTGTCTTTCTTTATTTTGTTAATCTGCTACTCACTTCCGTTTCTGGCAAAGATGTTTCCGGTCCGTGTGGAAACAAATTTAACGGACGCGGAAACACTTCATCGATTGTTCAACTTTGGCCTGGTATTTTCAATGGGTTTAGCAGCGACGTCTCTAACGTGTAACGTTTTATCTTCATGCCTTAGAAAACTTAACCTACAGACACAGTTGACAAGACACATCTAACCGAGACAGCTGACAGACCAATCTTACAGACACAGCTGACCGTCACAGCTTTAAAAGAAAGCGTACAGACACATTTTATAGACATGGCGTACAAGCCATCTTACAGACACATTTTTCATACAAAGCTGGCAGAATGTTTTCTTATTTAAATGTTGATTGTGCTATCACACAATATGACAAATATTTCACATGCGCGTTCCATCAAGCAATCAGACAAACACTTCCCATACGCGTTCCATCAAGCAATAAGACAAACACTTCATGGGCGGTCGAAAAACTCGGGAACTCTTGTGTCACGACGGATGGTTCACGTGACCTTTGGCAGGGACCTTTGAAAGCGATGTTTGTGGTGACCTTGCCAAATACTAGGGTTGATTTTAATGTGTCGTACATAAATTCCAGTTTTCCTAAAACTTCATCGTTGAAGTGGATACCTCCCAATCCCTTACCCGACCCTAACCTCCCAATCCCTTACCCGACCCTAACCCTAACCTCCCAATCCCTTACCCGACCCTAACCCTAACCTCCCAATCCCTTACCCGACCCTAACCTCCCAATCCCTTACCCGACCCTAACCCTAACCTCCCAATCCCTTACCCGACCCTAACCCTAACCTCCCAATCCCTTACCCGACCCTAACCCTAACCTCCCAATCCCTTACCCGACCCTAACCCTAACCTCCCAATCCCTTACCCGACCCTAACCTCCCAATCCCTTACCCGACGCTAACCTCCCAATCCCTTACCCGACCCTAACCTCCCAATCTCTTACCCGACCCTAACCCTAACCTCCCAATCCCTTACCCGACCCTAGTTCGTTTGGGGCAAGAAGATTGGTTACAAGCCCCACCCCAACCATTCCCGCCTCCCCCACACACTTTTTCTTGCAACTCTTCCCCCGTCTTTAGTCGCAGTATGAATAAGAATCTTCATCCATTCATTAGACTTCTACTAATATCCAGAACAAATTTGGTTTAACAAAAATGTTTGGAAGGCTGCGGTGGGGGTGTGGAGGGGTGTGGATGGGTGTGGTGCTTAATTCCGGAGTCAAAAAATATTTTAATATAACTATAGGCATACTTGTACTTTCAATAGCTTCGGAAATCTTTTTTACATACGGTACTTTGAAAAGCTTCAGAAATCTTTTTGGCATATGGTACTTTGAAGAGCTTCAGAAATCTTTTTGGCATACGGTACTTTGAAGAGCTTCAGAACTCTTAAGAACAACGATTGATCGTGAATAGTGCAAAGGTCAAAGGTTGGGGAAGGCAGTTAATAATGTCATCATTTTAACTTGTTCTTTTGAACATTTTGTCTTCTGGTGGCACAACGTTTTTATGACAAGGTTAAGGATTGGTCAATCTCTAAGCTAGACAGTCTAGGAGCGGTAGAATATGTAAACTAGACAGTCAAGGGGCGGTAGAATATGTAAACTAGACAGTCTAGGAGCGGTAGAATATGTAAACTAGACAGCCTAGGGGCGGTAGAATATGTACATTAGACAGCCTTGGAGTGTTAGAATCTCTAAACTAGACATGCTTTTAGTGTTAGAATTTGCATACTATCCAACTGACGTCACTTTGAAGTAGAATCGGACTTCCGGGATTCGTCTATAATCTCTATCTTTCATTTCATTAATACATTTTAAAACCAAATAACTGGCAGTCCTCTCTATTCGTTTTAAGATATTTTTTTTAAAATCTATTAACTTTAGATATGAATCGAGTCGAAATGAATAATTATGATCAACTGATTTGGCAAGTGTGACATCTATAACATGAACGCCCCATGTGAATCCCTGGCATTTCTAGTGTCTGAAACTATAACTGTTTTTCCTTATCGTTTGAGACTAGCTTCTGGAATGATCACAGTTTGCGCCCATCGTTTGAGACTCACCGACCCCAGTACATGGTTTACAAGCTAACAGCGTCCTTGGCAGTGTCATGGCACAGATAGATAAGAAGTGTCATCTGACAGTGGTTCTCAATACTTACTAAGGTACATCGCAAGTACTCACCGAGGTGCACTCCAACACTAAACTGTGACCATTCCAGTAGCTAGTCTCAAACGATAGGCAAAGAATGTGAACATTCCAGAAGCTAGTCTCAAACGATAGGCAAAGAATGTGACCATTCCAGAAGCTAGTCTCAAACGATAGGCAAAGAGTGTGATCATTCCAGAAGCTAGTCTCAAACGATAGGCAAAGAATGTGACCATTCCAGAAGCTAGTCTCAAACGATAGGCAAAGAATGTGACCATTCCAGAAGCTAGTCTCAAACGATACGCAAAAACTGTGACCATTCCAGAAGCTAGTCTCAAACGATAGGCAAAGAATGTGACAATTCCAGATACTAGAAATGTCAGGGAATTCACATGGGATGTCAAATGAAGTACAAGACCCAGATAGTATAAAGTGTTTTATCATGAATAGCCTTAGGTCAGAGATTCTTAAACTGTGGTACATGTACCACTTTTTTTGTTAAAATAAACTATTCCCTGCGGTACAAATAGATATTGAAAATTATTGTACAAATGTACACTCCTAAGTACAAAATGGTACATTACGTTTACTAGTTTAAAAGTTTGACACATTTTTTACATTGAGAACCGCTGTCCTGGATGAAAAACATAGATTCACATCTCTTTTTCTCCATGATAACCTATGACCTTCTGCTGGAGTTTTATATTTTCACCCCCCCCCCTTTTTTCATATTTATCATTGCAAGTTTGACAGTAACAGTTACTTCCACTAGTAGTACACTTCCAGGTTTGAGAAGCACTGATTTCTACGGTTCAATTAATTGTGTATGTTACGTTGCTATTTCTGTGTGTGTGTGTTGGAGGGGGGTCCTTGCTTCCACTTGAAGCGCCCAGGCGTAACTTTGAGGCGGGGATTCGAGAAGAAAGCTAGGCTGAGATCCCGGTCAACATGACACATGATCTTGCATGAATCCTGAAAATGTTACACTATCCGATACCTGAGTTCTTGTACTCGCAAACATTGCGTGACAGTAGTTCTTGTATTCCCCAAAGTTGCGTGACAGCAGTTGTTGAACTCACCAACGAAGCGTGACAGTAGTTCTTGTACTCATAAACGTTGCGTGACAGTAGTTCTTGTACTCACAAACATTGCGTGACAGTAGTTCTTGTACTCACCAACATTGCGTGACAGTAGTTCATGTACTCACCAACATTGCGTGACAGTAGTTCATGTACTCACCAACATTGCGTTACAGTAGTTCATGTACTCACCCACGTTGCGTGACAGTAGTTCATGTACTCACCCACGTTGCGTGACAGTAGTTCATGTACTCACCCACGTTGCGTGACAGTAGTTCATGTACTCACCCACGTTGCGTGACAGTAGTTCATGTACTCACCCACGTTCATTGACAGGACCAACGAAACATCTGAATGATGTGGACAATGACATCAATAATACATTAGCGCAGTGTATTTTGTAATGATCACTCAACGTCATAACAGCACCACCGACGTCCCCCTGCTCCAAGCAATAATGATCATAAAGGTATCAACACCTGGTGCAAGTAAATAGGTCACTAGAACAGTCTGGAACTCATCCTTAGCTGTTGGTCACAACTGCTGGAGCACGGCAGATGCAGGGGAGCGAATCCCTTTCCACCTGCCAGTAATACAAGATGGCTCCCGATGGAAAGCAGAGGTCATTGCCACAAGATGGCTCCCATGGAGAGCAGGGGTCATCGCCACAAGATGGCTCTCATGGAGAACAGGGGTCATCGCCACAAGAGGGCTCCCATGGAGAACAGGGGTCATCGCCACAAGATGGCTCCCATGGAGAGCAGGGGTCATCGCCACAAGATGGCTCCCGTGGAGAACAGGGGTCATCGCCACAAGATGGCTCTCATGGAGAGCCACATTATGGCTTTAAAATATTTCAGGAATTACGAGACCGTACCGTTTAACGTACACAATTATACATATAATAAAAAAGTGAGTTGTCTTTAAATAATATCACTATAATATAAGTGTTTCGTTTTACACGTTTTTAAAGAGGGTTCCTGTCTGTCTGTCTGTCTGTCTGTCTGTCTGTATGTCTGTCTATCTGTCTTTCCATCTATCTGTATGTCTGTCTGTCTGTCTGTCTGTCTGTCTGTATGTCTGTCTGTCTGTCTGTCTGTATGTCTGTCTGTCTGTCTATCTGTCTGTCCATCTATCTGTATGTCTGTCCATCTATCTGTATGTCTGTCCATCTATCTGTATGTCTGTCCATCTATCTGTATGTCTATCTATCTGTCTGTCTGTCCAACTATCTGTATGTCTGTCTATCTATCTGTATGTCTGTCCATCTATCTGTATGTCTGTCCATCTGTCTGTATGTCTGTCCATCTATCTGTCTGTCTGTCCATCTATCTGTATGTCTGTCCATCTATCTGTCTGTCTGTCCATCTATCTGTCTGTCTGTCCATCTATCTGTATGTCTGTCCATCTATCTGTATGTCTGTCCATCTATCTGTATGTCTGTCCATCTATCTGTATGTCTGTCCATCTATCTGTATGTCTGTCCATCTATCTGTATGTCTGTCCATCTATCTGTCTGTCTGTCCATCTATCTGTCTGTCTGTCCATCTACCTGTATGTCTGTCCATCTATCTGTCTGTCTGTCCATCTATCTGTCTGTCTGTCCATCTATCTGTATGTCTGTCCATCTATCTGTATGTCTGTCCATCTATCTGTATGTCTGTCCATCTATCTGTATGTCTGTCCATCTATCTGTATGTCTGTCCATCTATCTGTATGTCTGTCCATCTATCTGTATGTCTGTCCATCTATCTGTATGTCTGTCCATCTATCTGTATGTCTGTCCATCTATCTGTATGTCTGTCCATCTATCTGTATGTCTGTCCATCTATCTGTATGTCTGTCCATCTATCTGTATGTCTGTCCATCTATCTGTATGTCTGTCCATCTATCTGTCTGTCTGTCCATCTATCTGTATGTCTGTCCATCTATCTGTCTGTCTGTCCATCTATCTGTCTGTCTGTCCATCTATCTGTCTGTCTGTCCATCTATCTGTCTGTCTGTCCATCTATCTGTATGTCTGTCCATCTATCTGTATGTCTGTCCATCTATCTGTATGTCTGTCCATCTATCTGTATGTCTGTCCATCTATCTGTATGTCTGTCCATCTATCTGTATGTCTGTCCATCTATCTGTATGTCTGTCCATCTATCTGTATGTCTGTCCATCTATCTGTATGTCTGTTCATGTTGTTGCGGGCTACTTTCGTTGTCTAGGGATCACAGATGTTACGGCCTTCTCACCCTTTAACCAAACCTGCAGTAGTCACGTTTATTGCACTGTCAGTAGACTCCACATGGTCTAGGGATTACAAAACTATCCCAGGATATAAATCACAAACTCCAGGATGAAAATACAACAGTTTTTTAATATAATAGTTATTTACACAGACTAGCTACCAATTCACAAAAACGTCCTCTGCTCAAACATCACTACAATGGCACTGATCTTACTCTCGACTACACTAACTCGCTTCTCTACTCAACTAGCGACCTCTTGGCTCCTCTCTCGACTAACTCCTGGCTCTACTGATCTCAACTTGCAGCTCACAACTCTTATCCCCTCCGATCATTTCACAAACTGTCTTTTATATCTGTCCACACCCACCCAGCAGCATACACGCAAGCTCAACACCAACCAACTTCACCTCAGACCTCATGATCAACAACTCACAATACACTCACACGATCGACAACTCGCCCTACCACACATTCATAATTCATAGCAAATCCAGTTCACAACACATGTATTTGTATGTATGTCCATGTATATGTATGTATTTCCATGTATCTGAATTTTTGTCCATGTATTTGTGTGTCTGTCCATGTATCTGTGTGTCCGTCCTTATATCTGTCTTTCTGTTTATGTATCTGTCTGTCTGCCCATGTATATGTATGTCTTTCCATATATCATTCTGTCTGACCGTGTATGTGTCTGTCTAAAATCTCTCTGTCTGTTTATCTTTCTATGCCACACTCTTGAAATTCATTTTTTACACAACAATTTAACATATTTCACACAAATGAGTTTTCGGTGACAATATTATACGATATCAATGTTGGTCTATAACTTCATTACAACCCCTTCTACTACGCCATTCAACCATAAAGACATGCACCAACGCTTAAAGTGTTATACACGATAACTGTGTTGTGACACTGCGTCGCAAAATTATAAAATTATTTCCACGGGTCGAATCTCAATAAAGAAAAAGCTATAGCATTTTGAATGACTGTATCGTATGCTTACTTCCAGCATTGCTGCTAGCTGTCACAGTGACTGTATCGTATGCTTACTTCCAGCATTGCTGCTAGCTGTCAAAGTGACTGTATCGTATGCTTACTTCCAGCATTGCTGCTAGCTGTCACAGTGACTGTATCGTATGCTTACTTCCAGCATTGCTGCTAGCTGTCAAAGTGACTGTATCGTATGCTTACTTCCAGCATTGCTGCTAGCTGTCAAAGTGACTGTATTGTATGCTTACTTCCAGCATTGCTGCTAGCTGTCAAAGTGACTGTATCTATGCTTACTTCCAGCATTGCTGCTAGCTGTCAAAGTGACTGTATCGTATGCTTACTTCCAGCATTGCTGCTAGCTGTCAAAGTGACTGTATTGTATGCTTACTTCCAGCATTGCTGCTAGCTGTCAAAGTGACTGTATCGTATGCTTACTTCCAGCATTGCTGCTAGCTGTCAAAGTGACTGTATCGTATGCTTACTTCCAGCATTGCTGCTAGCTGTCAAAGTGACTGTATCGTATGCTTACTTCCAGCATTGCTGCTAGCTGTCAAAGTGACTGTATTGTATGCTTACTTCCAGCATTGCTGCTAGCTGTCAAAGTGACTGTATCGTATGCTTACTTCCAGCATTGCTGCTAGCTGTCAAAGTGACTGTATCGTATGCTTACTTCCAGCATTGCTGCTAGCTGTCAAAGTGACTGTATCGTATGCTTACTTCCAGCATTGCTGCTAGCTGTCAAAGTGACTGTATCGTATGCTTACTTCCAGCATTGCTGCTAGCTGTCAAAGTGACTGTATCGTATGCTTACTTCCAGCATTGCTGCTAGCTGTCAAAGTGACTGTATCGTATGCTTACTTCCAGCATTGCTGCTAGCTGTCACAGTGACTGTATCGTATGCTTACTTCCAGCATTGCTGCTAGCTGTCAAAGTGACTGTATCGTATACTTACTTCCAGCATTGCTGCTAGCTATTCTTTTAGCATGGACATGCGATTCTATTTTAGTTACTTGTTTATTTTTGCAATATTTTTTAAAATTATTTATTTTATTAATTATTTCATAACTTTTTAATTTTTTTTTATTATTGCATTTTCATAAAAGTGCAATGGAAACTATTTTACAGACGAAATGTTTACATTCAGTTTCAGCTATTCTTGACCTAGTTCCAATGTTCTTGACCCAGTTCCAATGTTCTTGACCCAGTTCCAATGTTCTTGACCTAGCTCCAATGTTCTTGACCTAGTTCCAGTGTTCTTGACATATTTCCAATGTTCTTGACCTAGTTCCAATATCATCTTCTAAGGTTTGAAACATTCTCAAGAACTTGAAATAATCCTGTCTAAAGTAATACTTCACAAAAGTTCCACGGGTGGATTACTCTGGGTTACCTTTCTTTTGGGTTCGTTCGTTTTTCATTTATCAAGTATTCACTTCAACTCCCACTGTTTCTAGAGTTTAACGGGGCGGGGGCGGTTTTTAATTAACCCCTCCCCACCCGTAACGCCCACAGGTGCATTTAGTTTCAGGAATCAGGGAGGCCGTCGAAATGTTAAGGGTTAATTTAAAGAAAATGAAAATATTTTTCTTTCCATTTTGTACCAAGGTGAAAAGCGTCTTAATTGTACTTGCTAATTACAGACATACGGGGGGGGGGGGGGGCAATACACGCACATACGGGGGGGAGGGGAATACACGCACCTGCCGGTGGGGGGCAATACACGCACATACCGGGTAGTGTGACAATACACGCACATACTTGGGGGGCAATACACGCACATGCCGGGGGGGGGCAATACACGCACATGCGGGGGGGGGGAATACAGGCACATGCCGTGGAAGACACTTAAACGGGGCGCAAAAAATGCGCAAAGGTCATTAGAATTTTTATACTTTAAAAGGAAAATAAAATGTTTGCTTATCAGTTAATTTACCTGTAAAGAAAAGGTTGTAAAGTTTACTTGTAGCGATGTAGTTAAAAAATGTTAACTTGTAGCGATGTAGTTGAAAAGGTGCGCATTAAGCTGCTTATCGTGGTGTATAATCACAAAATCTTTTTTATATTTTAAAAAAAATGGTATATCAACATTGATATAGGCGAAATTGTAGTTCTTGCCATATGATCTGGGTACGCCTTTTGACCTCGATACGGCCTATGACCTCGGTATGCCCTATGACCTCGGCACGCACAATTGTCTACATACGCGTTATGACCTCGGTGCGCCATACGAACTCGGTACACCTTTTGACCTCGGTACGCTATATGACATCGGTACGCCGTATGACCTGACCTCGGTACGCTTCTGTTGTTTCTGATTTTGTGACATGGCCATTCCCAGCTGTTGTCCATTAGATTACGTGGTTTATGTCAATAGCGCTAAAGAAGGTAGGACTCTAGTAGACTCTGAATATAGAGGGTAGCACTCTAGGAGTCACAGATTCTAAAAACAAGCACTCTAGTAGTCACCCAAAAATAGAAGGTAGTAGAGTAGAAGGTTGCACTCTAGTAGTCGCCGACACTAGAAGGTAGCACATTAGAATATGTCACTCCAGTAGTCACCGACAAAAGAAGGTAGCATTATTAAGGTAGCACACTTGAAGGAAACACATATAAGTTAGCACACTAGTGACTAGTGGGCAGCTATTGCACAATATAGCAAATAGCATAATCTTCTTGTGAACACAACATCACCACTTCGGTGTACACATCTCTATTTCTGTGTACACAACATCTCCACTTCTGTGTACACTTTACCACTTCGGTGTACACAACATCACTATTTCTGTGTCACATTCTAATATATTACTTTGGCCAACTCACGCTCCCTTGTCAGTTTAGTAGTAGCAATATATGATTAAATTAATATCAGGATAATAAATGTATTTAAAGTTATCCTATCTCCCCCCCCCCCCCCCGCTTCTTTGGTGTTAAGTGTTGGTCGGCGCAGAGAATTAAGTAATTGTACTTTGGCGTTAAGTGTTATACGTATTATTTGTCCCCCCCCCTTTTCTAAACAACCCCGCCCCCCCCCCCCCCCCCCCCCGCCCCACCAAATCTCATCGTAAATTTTGTTTTCGTTTGACAACCTTAGAACAGAGAAACTCAATAACTATTGAATAAACATCCATGGTCACGTCTGATGTCTTTTGTATTAGTAAGCCAGGCCTGTCTTCTTAACCCAGCAGTCAGTCACCACAAAGGGTTGAAAACGAGAAAGGGGGAGGGGGTGGCTTGGTTTAGAGGTGAGAAATCATAACGTTACTTGTCTCGGCCAGGTAACAAAGACACTTGGCGGGTATCTGGGTTACTCTGGGCTACCTGTCTTTGGGTGTTATCTCCTTCGCGGCTAGAAGTTGAGATCTTTTTCCATACAACTTTGAGTCCCTATCTGCCACGTCTGACATTGTTTCGACTCCGCGCCAATTTCATTTTTTTTAAATATTCCCTGGGCCACTTTGGGATTTTATGTAAATTGAATTCATTTTAAAACCGGGTGCCCTATTGCAATGAAGGACAAAATTAACCTGTCCTAGTAAGCTAATTGGTCTGTCCAGGTAACCTAATAGGTCTATCCAGGTAAGCTTAGTGCTCTGTCCAGGTAAGCTAATTGAGCTGTCCAGGTAAGGTAATTGTTCTGTCCAGGTAAGCTAATTGTTCTGTCCAGGTAAGCTAATTTTTCTGTCCAGGTAAGCTAATTGTTCTGTCCATGTAAGCTAATTGAGCTGTCAAGGTAAGGTAATTGTTCTGTCCAGGTAAGCTAATTGTTCTGTCCAGGTAAGCTAATTGTTCTGTCCAGGTAAGCTAATTGTTCTGTCCAGGTAAGCTAATTGTTCTGTCCAGGTAAGCTAATTGAGCTGTCCAGGTAAGCAAATTGTTCTGTCCAGGTAAGCTAATTGTTCTGTCCAGGTAAGCTAATTGAGCTGTCCAGGTAAGCTAATTGTTCTGTCCAGGTAAGCTAATTGTTCTGTCCAGGTAAGCTAATTGAGCTGTCCAGGTAAGCTAATTGTTCTGTCCAGGTAAGCTAATTGAGCTGTCCAGGTAAGCTAATTGAGCTGTCCAGGTAAGCTAATTGAGCTGTCCAGGTAAGCTAATTGAGCTGTCCAGGTAAGCTAATTGAGCTGTCCAGGTAAGCAAATTGTTCTGTCCAGGTAAGCAAATTGTCCTTTCCAGGAAAGCTAATTGACGAATGCTTTGAAAATTTTTTTTACCTTAAAACGATTATTTCCGATTACTCTCACGAGATCATGGTATATGAATACAGAGAGGCCTCATATATGAATACAGAGAGGCCTCATACATGAATATAGAGAGGCCTCACATATGAATACAGAGAGGCCTCATATATGAATACAGAGAGGCCTCATATATGAATACAGAGAGGCCTCATATATGAATACAGAGAGGCCTCATATATTAATACAGAGAGGCCTCATATATGAATACAGAGAGGCCTCATATATGAATACATCAAGGCAAAGTATATGAATACAGAGAGGCCTCAAATATGAATACAGAGAGGCCTCATATATGAATACAGTAAGCCCTCATATATGAATACAGAGAGGCCTCATATATGATACAGAGAGGCCTCATATTTGAATACAGAGAGGCCTCATATATGAATACAGAGAGGCCTCATATATGAATACAGTAAGGCCTCATATATGAATACAGAGAGGCCTCATATATGAATACAGGAAGGCCTCATATATGAATACAGAGAGATCTCATATATGAATACAGAGAGGCCTCATATATGAATACATCAAGGCAACGTATATGAATACAGAGAGGCCTCAAATATGAATGCAGAGAGGCCTCATATATGAATACAGTAAGGCCTCATATATGAATACAGAGAGGTCTCAAATATGAATACAGAGAGGCCTCATATATGTATACAGAGAGGCCTCATATATGAATACAGAGAGGCCTCATATATGAATACAGATAGGCCTCGTATATGAATACAGAGAGGCCTCATATATTAGGCCTCATTTAGTTCATCCACTACAAAATATGTATGGCATTCTGAACTGAAAGTCAGAATCATATGAACTCTGTCACATGATGGGAATAGAGCCATTGTGAACGATGGGAATATAGCTATTGTAAATGATGAGAATAGTGTCATTGTAAATGATGGGAATAAAGTCATTGTTTGTGAAGTGAGTAGAAGCATTGTTAATGATGGCAGCAGAGCCATTGTTTATAAAGGCATGAAAGGAGTAAACCATTGAGTACATTGTTAATGATAAAAGCAGAGCCTTTGTTTATGAAGGGAGTATAACTATTGTTAATGATGGCAGCAGAGACAGAGTTATTTGATGGTAGTAGAGTGACGAAATAACAAGGGGAAGAGGAGGGCGTCTGCACATGGGGATAGGCGCCTCTGGGAAAGAGCTAATAGTGCGGCAGAATCGGAATTGAACCCCAAAGTTCAGGAAATGAAAGAACTGACTAGGTCAGAGTTAAAAATAAACTCCAGAAGTACATGTTATTTTGAATGTCTGCTAGTCATGTTGTTGTTGGCTGACTCTAGTCATGTTGTTGTTGGCTGACTCTAGGCATGTTGTTGTTGGCTGACTCTAGTCATGTGGTTGTTGGCTGACTCTTCATACATTAGGTGACTCTTTTGCTCAGTTTGCTTCCATCATCATGTCAATATCTATTATCTTAGAAATGTATCGTGACGAGGAAATATAGCAGGCGTAAAAACAATCTACATTTGTGTGTGTGTGTATACATATATATAATGATTTTTTTTTTTCAAAATTATAAAAATATATTTATTTGGGTAAAACGTCTAAAATAGAATGTTTAAGACATTTAGGTGATAAAGTGCACCAAACCAACTGTTTATGATATAGTGCACCAAACCAACTGTTTATGATATAGTGCACCAAACCAAGTGTTTATGATATAGTGCACCAAACCAACTGTTTATGATATAGTGCACCAAACCAACTGTTTATGATATAGTGCACCAAACCAACTGTTTATGATATAGTGCACCAAACCAACTGTTTATGATATAGTGCACCAAACCAACTGTTTATGATATAGTGCACCAAACCAACTGTTTATGATATAGTGCACCAAACCAACTGTTTATGATATAGTGCACCAAACCAACTGTTTATGATATAGTGCACCAAACCAACTGTTTATGATATAGTGCACCAAACCAATTGTTTATGATATAGTGCACCAAACCAAGTGTTTATGATATAGTGCACCAAACCAACTGTTTATGATATAGTGCACCAAACCAACTGTTTATGATATAGTGCACCAAACCAACTGTTTATGATATAGTGCACCAAACCAACTGTTTATGATATAGTGCACCAAACCAACTGTTTATGATATAGTGCACCAAACCAATTGTTTATGATATAGTGCACCAAACCAACTGTTTATGATATAGTGCACCAAACCAACTGTTTATGATATAGTGCACCAAACCAAGTGTTTATGATATAGTGCACCAAACCAAGTGTTTATGATATAGTGCACCAAACCAAGTGTTTATGATATAGTGCACCAAACCAATTGTTTATGATATAGTGCACCAAACCAAGTGTTTATGATATAGTGCACCAAACCAATTGTTTATGATATAGTGCACCAAACCAAGTGTTTATGATATAGTGCACCAAACCAATTGTTTATGATATAGTGCACCAAACCAAGTGTTTATGATATAGTGCACCAAACCAATTGTTTATGATATAGTGCACCAAACCAAGTGTTTATGATATAGTGCACCAAACCAAGTGTTTATGATATAGTGCACCAAACCAAGTGTTTATGATATAGTGCACCAAACCAATTGTTCCTGGTTTCAGAACTTCAGTATACTATGTCAATGTCTTTGAAATTGTTCCAAATGTAAGCTCGTAGTGGTGGATGTATTATAAACAAGACAAGTGCATGCTTGGCGAATACATTAACTACAAAATAGCAGGAATGTTTCGACCAACGCATTCTTCAGCCAACAAAAGAGACCTAACGAACGAGAACCAACCCAACGAACGAGACCCAACGAACGAGACCCAATGAACGAGACCCAACAAACGAGACCCAACAAACGAGACTCACTGAACGAGACCCAACAAACGAGACCCAACAAACGAGACCCAACAAACGAGACCCAACAAACGAGACCCAACGAACGAGACCCAAGAAACGAGACCCAACAAACGAGACCCAACGAACGAGACCCAAGAAACGAGACCCAACAAACGAGACCCAATGAACGAGACCCAACGAAAGAATTAGAAACGGAAATGCTTGGAAATGCCCATAAAATGGCTCATTGCTTGTGCACGGATGTCTTTTCATGGGACTACTAACATTCTATTCGTTTGTCATCTTTAGAAACTGTTAGTCATTGAAACTAAAAAATTGAGGTTTCTTTTGAAATGAACTTTTAATACAGTGGTTCTCAACCTTCCCAATGCCGCGACCCTTTAATACAGTTAGTCATGTTGTGGCGACCCCGCACCACAAAATTGTTTTCGTTGCTACTTCATAACTGTAGAGCAGTGATTCCCAAAGTGGTCTATACCGACCCCCAGGGGTCGACGACAACTTGCAAGGGGTCCATGTCAGCGAGAAAAAAAATTGGGGGTCCATGAAATGAAAATGGGGGGGGGGGGGGGTCAACGATAGTGGATCTCAGGTAAGTAGGTCGTGACTTCTATTTTGGCATTCCATGAATGGAATAATTCACATACACAGATAGTACCTATTTACTTGCATAATATTACCTTATAATATAAAGACATATATCCTCCTACATAAATAATAAAAGTACATATGAAGTAAACATTTTAAAAACGTAAAACTGTTTAAGAATTATAATAAACTAGCAGGTAATATCAGATAAGTAGGGGGTCTACACAAACTGAAAAACGTGACAAGGGGTCTACGAGATAAAAAAGTTTGGGGACCTCTGCTGTAGAGCATATGTGTTTTCAGATTGTCTTATGCGACCCCTAGGAAAGGGTCGTGCGACCCCCCAAAGGAGTCGCGACCCACAGGTTGAGAGCCGCTGTTTTAATACTATGCACATTTTAACTTCTTTGCACTGCGGAACTTTACCTTACAGCGCACTTTTACAACGCTTTGGCCGAGGACGTGCGCCATAAACTTGGCCCATCTAAAACATATTCCTTCTTACTCAATAACTAAATTAAATTTTAGGCCGGGGTTCTCGGTCGCTTACAGATATCCGATCCAACCAAGCCCCATTCTTCAACAACGTGATTCGCAATAATTCCTTGTTGTTTGGCCTTCTGGCCTGGCTTTGTGGCATAGGATAAAACCTGCGCCTTAACTGCTATTTGCTCAGAACATTTTGGGCAGGTGCCATCGGGCACAATATTTGCTCAGAACATTTTGGGCAGGTGCCATCGGGCACAATATTTGCTCAGATAGACGGAACGTGTCTACCTCATGGTCAGTGTCACGAAAATGACATACGCTATACAACAGATGGTTTCCAATATCTCCCTACATTCCGCGTGAGGCTCATCGCCAGGAGAAATAGCTGCAGCTAATGTCTTCTGAGCAGCCACTTCCAGAACTCAATACTTACAACGAAACACTTCCAGCAATCAAACACTTCCAGCAACTAAATACTTTCAGCTACTAAAAACTTCCAGCAAACCATTTCCAGCAATCCAGCACTTCCAGCAACTAAAAACTTCCAGCAAACCACTTCCAGCAATCCAGCACTTCCGGCAACTAAATACTTTCAGCTACTAAATACTTCCAGCAAACCACTTCCAGCAATCAAACACTTCCAGCAACTAAATACTTTCAGCTACTAAATACTTCCAGCAAACCACTTCCAGCAATTCAGCTACTAAATACTTTCAACTACTAAATACTTCCAGCAAACCACTTCCAGCAACAAAACACTTCTTTCAAAGAAATACTTCCAACAAAACACTTCTTCCAACAAAACTCTTCCAACAATTAAATAATTTAAACAACACCTCGGCAACTTTCCACACTAATATCAAAAACATTTTCTGGTAGTCAGCATTGTTTAGTCTCATTTTATGGTTATCATTTTTGGGGTCTCATTAGTGGGGTCTCATTATTGGGGTCTCATTTGGTATGATTCTTTTGATGTGTCTCATTTTCGGTGTTTAAATGTAGTGAGATATATAAAATAATGATTGCAGATATATTTTTCTTTACAGGCAAACTGTTTAACAACAATGGTGGGCAACTGTTTTATTCCAATTTCTTTACTCAATCATTAACCTAATTATCAGCCAACTATCAACCCAAAAGCAACTAGCCTAGTGCCTACATCAACCCAACTATTACTTACATCAACCCAAGCAGTAGCTTCATCGGGTAATGGGGGTCCACCGTATACATTTTCTCATGACTTTTTGCACCGATTACACAATCGATGACCCGAACTCCTGACAGTCATCAGTTTCTTTAGTTACACTACAACAAAAACAGCCTCCCCCTCACTTTCCCCTTATTGGGATATAACTAAGGGTAAATCCATGAAATATGCCCCACATATAAAATAAGTGTTCTCAGAACTTAGTTTGTTTCCAGCCACCGACCCCGCTGCCTTGGCTTTGCGTCAATACGGTGCAACGTTGTCCAGTCACTACGTCGTCCAGTCACTACGTTGTCCAGTCACTACGTTGTCCAGTCACTACGTTGTCCAGTCATTATGTTGTCCAGTCACTACGTTGTCCAGGCACTACGTTGTCCAGGCACTACGTTGTCCAGTCACTACATTGTCCAGGCACTTCGTTGTCCAGTCACTACGTTGTCCAGTCACTACATTGTCCAGGCACTTCGTTGTCCAGTCACTACATTGTCCAGTCACTACATTGTCCAGGCACTTCGTTGTCCAGTCACTACATTGTCTAGGCACTTCGTTGTTCAGTCATTACGTAGTCACGCCATAACGGCGTCATGTTTTCAATGAGTCTTACAATTTAAAGGTGATAGAACATTGGAAAAAATAATAGTTTTAATTTCTGACCCCTGAGGCCGGCACAACTTCAGACTCACGTAGAATTATAAGCGAAATAGAGCCATGGTCTAAGTAGGCCATGACTGTCAACACAGAGATAGAGCCATGGTCTAAGTAGGAGATGACTGTCAACACAGAGATAGAGCCATGGTCTAAGTAGGAGATGACTGTCAACATAGAGATAGAGCCATGGTCTAAGTAGGAGATGACTGTCAACATAGAGATAGAGCCATGGTCTAAGTAGGAGATGACTGTCAACACAGAGATAGAGCCATGGTCTAAGTAGGAGATGACTGTCAACACAGAGATAGGGCCATGGTCTAAGTTGGAGATGACTGTCAACACAGAGAGTTGGGAGACGCCACACACCACGGAACTTTGGGCTCAAACCACAATTTGTAATGTGTCCCATATTTATGACTCCGATCCACAAGTGCACCGGCGTGTCATGTTCTTAGTGACAACGTCATGAACTCTACTCACTAGGTAACAAAGATATACTCTGTTTTGAGATATTGAAAGCGATTTTTTTTTTTAAAGGCAAAAAATTACCAAATTTTTTTTTAAAAAGCTTGAAATTTCCGAAAAAAGCAACAAATGCACTGTATTCAGATATAATCAGATAGTGACAACATCATGAAATGAACTCACTATGTAACAAAGATATGCATTGTTTTCAGTAAATTGCGTTACGCAAAGCAGACGCTAAGCACCGGTAACTTAAGTAATTTTAAATTCTTTTCTACCTTTTCGTGCGTTTAAATTCGTCTTTGTTCAAAAGTTTCCTTCTATTATATTTATATACATGTAAATCGAAATTATAATTATTTACTTTTTAAAATTTTTTAAAACATAGAAACAAAGTTTTTCATATAAATCATATGAAAAGTTGTGGTTTTGTGGATTTGTTTGTTCCACAAAAGATTTTAAATAGATTGATGTATCTTGGCCTCACATGGCACATATATCAATCATTATCCGCAAGGAACTCTTGGGGGGGGGTATTAACTTTTGTCAAATTCCGTTTGGGGCCGGTGGCCCCGAATTGGTTTTTTTTTTTCTTATATGAGCTATAGGAATATAATTACAAACAAATACTCCTACATGAATAGATGGAACATGACCAAACGTAGTACACTACACTTGATTATCCCTATTCAAAAACCGAAGGGTACTGAACTAATAATATCCCTTCCTCTGGGGCGGGGGCCCTATTTTCTTTTTCCTTATATAAGTTATATAAATATCAATAGCCTTAGAAAACACTATAGGTTCTATAGTTTCGAGGAGAATATTAATTTTAACCTAGAATGTTCCCACCGGGAAACGGGATCGGGATTTCGCCTGGAAAACGTAATAATTGTCAAATGGTATCCTACTAGGAAATGGGATCCAATCGGGATCCCACAGATTGGATCCCACAAGGGTCGCGATACCAATCGGGGACCCAATAGTTTTGGAATTCCAATGAGAATGGGATGCCATCGGGATGTGGGATCCCAATCGGGATCGGAATCGCAAACGGGTCGTGATCCCAACGGTATCCCGACCCCTGTGGGATCCCGACCTAATTGAGATATACATATATGCATATCTATACACATGTCTACACATCTATGCACATCCATAATCACAGCACATTTTATAAAGTTAAATGACAGACTGTCGTCGAATGTTTTAAATGAATCCATAAAAATGCCACGGAGTACTCCTGTTTTTATCTTCGCAATGTTTTTTGTTTTTTGTTTTATGTTTTATGTTTTTTAAAGTTGATTGGTGGGCTGTGAATGATTGGGGGGGGGGGGTTGGTTTAAAGTGGGGAGGGGATGAATTATCTCGTAGTTATAAATAATCATTAATATTTTTAACACTTAATGCGGTATCAAACGATGAAGCGATTTTGAAAACAAGAGACTTAATTTAATACAAGAAGCAAGACGTTTGAGAACCGTCGATCTAAGATTCCCATGCTTTAAAACTTTTTTACGCTTCACTGAACACCAACAGATTGATAGGGTACAATGTATTAAGCCTGACATTCATGTGGTTATAGGAATCCCCCGCCCCCCCCCCCCACACACACACACACCAAAACACAGACACAATGAACCATTACTCTCTAGGTATTGATAATTGTGTTCATGTAGAAAATCAATACTGAATGTATTCAAAGCATCTTGCAAGACACGCCCCACGGCTCATAGAGAAGACTTCTTTATCTTGAGTCCACGACCATCAATGAATCACTCTTTCTCGTCTCCCTTCTGTCGGCTTCCACACAACGGGCTGCACGATACAAAGTGCCCAAACTCTTCATGGCCGGATTTTGATTTCCTAACCACAGCTGTCCAAGCTCCTCTAAAATCTGATATTAAATTCAATAGCGTGTCTGTAGCTCTCGAGACACCAGTATTGAAACGTAATTAAATTTATAACAACATTTAGCAGTGACCAAATTGACGATATTTAGCAGTGACCAAATTGTCAAACTTTACTAGTGACCAAATTGACGACATTTAATTGTGACCAAATTGGCGACATTTAGTAGTGACCCTTGCCGATTATTCTATATGTGTATTCTTTGAGGGCACCGCTCCTAGGCAACCTCTTTCTCTCCCAGCTGCGGTGTCAATTAGTCACATATCAGAAAACCACGTAAACCCTATTAGAGGGCGTCTGTAAAACACCTACGCGACCCCAATGGTGGGAAGGGGGATCAGGGACGTAAAATATATCCACCCCAGCCCTAGCAAGCCCGAACCGGTTGTTGTGTGAAAGCAGCACCCGGGCCGGGCGTTCCTTCTCTGGTGCCGCCTCACTCGCCTAGTCAATCGAGAGGAAGATTGGGTGAAGCTGTCTCAGGGACGGAAAGCCCCCGGCGTGCCGCTTCGCGCCTCGACTGGAATAAAGACTACTAAGGGAGTAGTTGATGGCCAGTCGGAGCGTGCGTTGGAGAAGATTTCACACGACTCGATAGTTTACTGTTTTTATAAAGTGGATTAGATTAGTAGTGACCAAAATGACGACATTTAGTAGTGACCAAAATGACGACATTTAGTAGTGACCAAAATGACGACATTTAGTAGTGACCAAAATGACGACATTTAGTAGTGACCAAAATGACGACATTTAGTAGTGACCAAAATGACGACATTTAGTAGTGACCAAAATGACGACATTTAGTAGTGACCAAAATGACGACATTTAGTAGTGACCAAAATGACGACATTTAGTAGTGACCAAAATGACGACATTTAGTAGTGACCAAAATGACGACATTTGTAGTGACCAAAATGACGACATTTAGTAGTGACCAAAATGACGACATTTAGTAGTGACCAAAATGACGACATTTAGTAGTGACCAAAATGACGACATTTAGTAGTGACCAAAATGACGACATTTAGTAGTGACCAAAATGACGACATTTAGTAGTGACCAAAATGATGACATTTAGTAGTGACCAAAATGATGACATTTAGTAGTGACCAAAATGACAACATTTAGTAGTGACCAAAATGATGACATTTAGTAGTGACCAAAATGATGACATTTAGTAGTGACCAAAATGACGACATTTAGTAGTGACCAAAATGACGACATTTAGTAGTGACCAAAATGACGACATTTAGTAGTGACCAAAATGACGACATTTAGTAGTGACCAAAATGATGACATTTAGTAGTGACCAAAATGATGACATTTAGTAGTGACCAAAATGACGACATTTAGTAGTGACCAAAATGACGACATTTAGTAGTGACCAAAATGACGACATTTAGTAGTGACCAAAATGATGACATTTAGTAGTGACCAAAATGACGACATTTAGTAGTGACCAAAATGACGTAAAAGGAAAAAATAATAAGGGTCAAACTATTTTTTTAATAGATAAAGAAAATGTAGGAAAATGACTAAGTGAACACGTGACCACTCCAAGAATCCCAGGGCACAGACAAACACACACACGAATCCCATCCCAATGGATTACTTTTCAAATATTACAATAAATAAATTGTTACTTTATGTAATACAAGTTTACGCGTTAATATTTTGTCCTCAAATTAAAAGGCTGTAAAGACGATATTTTATAGTCATCTATAGACCATTAAAGTGTCATAAACCTCTCTATGAAATGTAATTGAAGTGCCCGCAGGAAGGCGTCGGCCCCATAGAAGGCTTCGGCCCCATAGAAGGCGTCGGCCCCATAGAAGGCGTCGGCCCCATAGAAGGCGTCGGCCCCATATTTGTGACCCGTCCTACAGTGACCCGCGTTTGGATATGGCAAAACTATAACCACTCAATCGCGACAGAGTCAGGGGTGTCCTTAAGGCTTCTATTGGGGCCCTTTTTCTAAACATTTGAGCCATGGGCCGAGATGTATGTCACATTAAGTCATGATACTAATGGAAATATAAATTAAAATAACATAATATATATATATTTATTCATGTATACATGATTAAATGTTTAGTTGTTGTACTGACGAAGGCATTTGCCGAAACGCTTACTTGTGAATTAGGTAAAATTATTATTAAATCTGAACATATAATATGTGTATATTGACACAAATTGTTCGTGTCTAAATAACAAAACGGAGAGGCCTCCTAATGCCGTGCTACTCGCGAGGGCCTGGGCCTGTAGTCCCCATCTCATTCCCTGAGTAAAGAGCTCTTAGGGGCCTGCACCCCAATTGGTATAAGCGAGCTTTTTATAAGCAGGTTTAGGTTGGTCGTGGCTCTTGCACACATTTCGTGGCTCTGGCACACAGTTCGTGTACATTGTTGTGCAGCTGGAGCTTCTGATCCAAGCTGACCCTATGTACATCGGATTCGTGTCCCGTTTTAGTTCTTTCGCGCAGATGGTTAATCGAATGTCTTGTTGCAGAGCGGTGTGTCCATTAGTGACAATAGCATTGACTTTCTTTTCCGAGTTGCCGACAACTTTCCACAAGGCCGCGTAGACTTGTATCCTGTTTACGTCATTCTCAAGCGTTGGATGTTCCGGCTTTCGTACGTCTCTCTGGCCTTGCTGTTTACTTCCCCGAACTAAGACGACGAAGGACAATAGGACCCATAAAATTAAATAGATTCATTCATTTACTTATATCGTCGGTTCAAAAACCTTTCTTACGAGCGGGATTTTTTTCCCTTACAATATTTTTCGGCGGACCCACATACTTTAGCTACACAGTTTAAGAACCGCCGAAGCATGCTGAATTCAAATATATGAGGAAAAAATATCTCGCTTCAAAATGTTATTCTGATGTCTCCAGACCAACCTTTTATAAAACTGGAAGTGGTGGCTTGAGTGGGGGTGGCTTGAGTGGGGGTGGCTTGAGTGGGTGTGGCTTGAGTGGGGGTGGCCTGAGTGGGTGTGGCCTGAGTGGGGGTGGCCTGAGTGGGGGTGGCCTGGGTGGGGTGGCCTGGGTGGGGTGGCCTGGGTGGGGGTGGCCTGAGTGGGGGTGGCCTGAGTGGGGGTGGCCTGAGTGGGGGTGGCCTGAGTGGGGGTGGCCTGAGTGGGGGTGGCCTGAGTGGGAGTGGCTTGAGTGGGTGTGGCCTGAGTGGGGGTGGCCTGAGTGGGGGTGGCCTGAGTGGGGTGGTCTGAGTGGGTGTGGCTTGAGTGGGGGTGGCCTGAGTGGGGGTGGCCTGAGTGGGGTGGTCTGAGTGGGTGTGGCTTGAGTGGGGGTGGCCTGAGTGGGGGTGGCTTGAGTGGGGATGGCTTGAGTGAGGGTGGCTTGAGTGGGGGTGGCTTGAGTGGGGGTGGTCTGAGTGGGGGTGGCTTGAGTGGGGGTGCCTTGAGTGGGGGTGGCCTGAGTGGGGTGGCGTGAGTGGGTGTGGCCTGAGTGGGGTGGCCTGAGTGGGGTGGCCTGAGTGGGGGTGGCCTGAGTGGGGGTGGCCTCATAGGGTGTGGCCTGAGTGGGGGTGGCCTGAGTGGGGTGGCCTGAGTGGGGGTGGCCTGAGTGGGGGTGGCCTGAGTGGGGGTGGCCTGAGTGGGTGTGGCTTGAGTGGGTTGGCCTGAGTGGGGGTGGCCTGAGTGGGAGGTATCTTGAGTGGGGGTGGCCTGAGTAGGGGTTTGCTTCTTCAACCCGGCATATCACACTCAGTAAAAAGACTCTCTAACATAATCCTATCAACTCCACTCGAATATCTAGTGTGGCTCTGCAAGATAGGGAAGAGTACGTTAGAAAATACTAGACAGAGTCAAGAACTAGAAGAGGCAGAGTCAAGTATTAGAAGAGGTAGTCGGCAATCGTTTATAGTTTATGACAATCTTCGTGGATTCGTTTTAAACCAATTGTTCTCAAACTGTTTTCAGAGCCCCCTTGGAGCCATATAAACATCCTTAGCGCCTCACTGTGGTTTTAAAAAATTAATAATTTCTCAGGATAGTAGTGAGCACAATTCTGTACCTTACTTCTACACTGCTAAAGTATTCTGAATGCTTTGGTTCAGCTTAGTAAAGTTATATCATTTATTCATTGTCTGGTTTAACGTAACAAGGCTCTGAAATCTATCTCAAATCTCTAAAAATAAAATCTGACGAATATTTCTTTCGCTTGGAGCAAACCTAAACAAACAAACTAAAACGACGGTCCACCAAATAGGTGACATGAAAGACATCAAGGAACTTCGTAACAACTTTTTAAAGTGCAGGTAGGAGGTGACATGAAAGACATCAAGGAACTTCGCAACAACTTTTTAAAGTGCAGGTAGGAGGTGACATGAAAGACATCAAGGAACTTCGCAACAACTTTTTAAAGTGCAGGTAGGAGGTGACATGAAATACATCAAGGAACTTTGCAACAACTTTTTAAAGTGCAGGTAGGAGGTGACATGAAAGACATCAAGGAACTTCGCAACAACTTTTTAAAGTGCAGGTAGGAGGTGACATGAAAGACATCAAGGAACTTCGCAACAACTTTTTAAAGTGCAGGTAGGAGGTGACATGAAAGACATCAAGGAACTTCGCAACAACTTTTTAAAGTGCAGGTAGGAGGTGACATGAAAGACATCAAGGAACTTCGCAACAACTTTTTAAAGTGCAGGTAGGAGGTGACATGAAAGACATCAAGGAACTTCGCAACAACTTTTTAAAGTGCAGGTAGGAGGTGACATGAAAGACATCAAGGAACTTCGCAACAACTTTTTAAAGTGCAGATAGGAGGTGACATGAAAGACATCAAGGAACTTCGTAACAACTTTTTAAAGTGCAGGTAGGAGGTGACATGAAAGACATCAAGGAACTTCGCAACAACTTTTTAAAGTGCAGGTAGGTGACATGAAACACATTAAGGAACTTCGCAACAACTTTTTAAAGTGCAGGTAGGTGACATGAAAGACATCAAGGAACTTCGCAACAACTTTTTAAAGTGCAGGTAGGTGACATGAAGTTTTTTCTGAAGCGAAAACTCTGAGGTACGAGTCAATCACCTTTAAAGTACGAGTCATTAAAGTCAGAGATACGAGTCATTTACCTGTAAAATACGAGTCATTCACCTGTAGAATACGAGTCATTCACCTGTAAAATACGAGTCATTCACCTGTAAAATACGAGTAATTCACCTGTAAAATACGAGTCATTCCCTTGTAAAATACGAGTCATTCGGCTGTAAAATACGAGTCATTCAACTGTAAAATACGAGTCATTTAACTAGGGAGTACGAGTCATTCACCTGTAAAATACGAGTCATTCAACTGTAAAATACGAGTCATTCACCTGTAAAATACGAGTCATTCAACTGTAAAATACGAGTCATTCAACTGTAAAATACGAGTCATTCAACTGTAAAATACGAGTCATTCACCTGTAAAATACGAGTCATTCACCTGTAAAATACGAGTCATTCACCTGTAAAATACGAGTCATTCACTTGTAAAATACGAGTCATTCACTTGTAAAATACGAGTCATTCACCTGTAAAATACGAGTCATTCACCTGTAAAATACGAGTCATTCACCTGTAAAATACGAGTCAATCAACTATGGAGTATGAGTCATTCACCTGTAAAATACGAGTCATTCACCTGTATAATACGAGTAATTCAACTCTGAAGTACGAGTCTTTCAATTTTTGCTTCATTTCGATATCCTGAATTGGCTCTTCGTCCAAAATAACAGCTGAAAATGAATGAATCAAACAATCCGAAATGGCAAAGTAATATTTCCATGTTCCATATTCAATTTGTCGCAAGATACTTGAAGATTATCAGTTGGTAGATACCTCTCTTCTAGCTCAGATTGTCTTAGAAATTCACCATTTTCATTCATAGTCAGAGTTAATTTTAAAACAAAACGTAAGGATTATTTGTTTGGTTCTGATAAGATATGGCCTCATCTCCCTGACACTGGACCTCATCTCCCTGACACTTGACCTCATCTCCCTGACACTGGACCTCCTCTCCTTGACACTTGACCTTATCTCCCTGACACTGGACCTCATCTCCCTGACACTGGACCTCATCTCCCTGACACTTGACCTCATCTCCCTGACACTGGACCTCATCTCCTTGACACTTGACCTATCTCCCTGACACTGGACCTCATCTCCCTGACACTGGACCTCATCTCCTTGACACTGGACCTCATCTCCCTGACACTGGACCTCATCTCCCTGACACTGGACCTCATCTCCCTGACACTGGACCTCATCTCCCTGACACTTGACCTCATCTCCCTGACATTGGACCTCATCTCCCTGACACTTGACCTCATCTCCCTGACACTGGAAATTTATTTTAGCAACATGTGGCGTCCAATTTATTGGGGGTGTCAGCATTGAGAGAATCATTTCGTCTTTCTCTAACTATACAGCCACAATTGAAAACAGAATAATTTTAAAAAGCTACACAAAGTGACGCCAAAGTAAGTGCCACCCGAGGTGGACTGCCCCTTTCGCCCCCTTCCTTCCAGGCAAGTGGCGCCCAGTTACTGAGTAAAACATAATATGTTGGCGGCTCTTCTGTATCTTGTCTCTTATTTACTTTGTATTCTTATTTCACCTTGCTAAGTTAACATGTCTTGTTCTAGTCCCAGCGCTCTCCCCCCAATTCACCTGAGCATTTTAACCCCCCCCCCCTTTTGGGCCAATTCAACAATGCCTGTGGACGATACCGCCCATTTTGAGAACCACTGTTTTAAACACTATAATTGGTTTTTATAGAAATCAATAATCTTGGTCGTGTCCTTGAGACTCAAACAAAGAATTAAATCGTACCCTTAAAAACAAAAGAAAATCGATAATATCATTCGTCGATACCAGAAAATAAATCAGGAATTTGGAACAGATCCGATACCTAAAATCTGTTGGGATATTTTTGAACAAAACACGCCTGCTGAAATCTTCCATCTCAGAGTTTACTTTCATTTGCTATGGAAACGGGTGGAATACTTCTAGAAATGTAAAGAGGGATTCTCAAAAAGTGGGATTCTCGTAAAATGGGATTTTCTTAAAGTGAAGTTTCTGGTGTTACTCGTTAAAAGGGATTATCGCAAAAATAGGTTCTCTTAATGTGGGGTTTCTGGTAAGTGGGGCTCTTGTATGGTGGGATTTTCAGATGGATTTCTGGTGAAGAGTGATCTTCATTAAGTGGAATTCTCATAAAGTGTGTGGGGGGGGGGGGTTAAAGTGGGTTTCTCACAAAGTAGGGTTATCTTAAAGTGGGGATACTGGTGACGTGGGATTTTCACAAAGTGGAGTTTTTGGTAAAAGTGGAATTCTCTCAAAGTGTGATTCTCGTAAAGTGTGGTCGCTTGTAAAATGGGCTCATAAACTAGGATTCTCTTAAAGTGGGATTATCTTTCAGTCTTGTAAAGTGGGACTATCTTTCAGTCTTGTAAAGTGGGATCATCGTTCAGTCTTGTAAAGTGGGATTATCGTTCAATAAATATATTTTAAAACGTGTATTTCACGCCGATTATTCTAACTGATCCTACTGGTTATCTGCACTTGACTGGCTCAGCATGTAAAAAGGGGAGGTTATAAAGGGGAGGTTATAAAGGGGAAGTGACCTCGCACTGTTTCTTCTATTAAGTTACATGTAAACATTCCTTATCATTAAGTGAAAGCAAAACTTGATAGAAAATGTGTTCATGTGTTTGCTCATGTAAGATACATGTAAGTTACATGTAGATACATGTAAGATACATGCAAACCAGGAGGCGAAATGGAAGTGACAAACACACATCAGATGTTCTCGTGGAAAGTCAGTTTCATTGCCAGGCAACACAATTAAAAATGAGTTGTGTTATCAGCCTCAGGACACTGGACTTTCTTCATGCTCCAAAATGTGACTTGAGACATTGATTGATTGATTGATTGATTGGATATTTAAATAGCGCTAGTATCCATGCTACTTTAGCATGCTCACTGCTGGTACCCATGCTACTTTAGCATACTCACTGCTAGTACCCATGCTACTTTAGCATACTCACTGCTGGTACCCATGCTACTTTAGCATGCTCACTGCTGGTATCCATGCTACTTTAGCATACTCACTGCTGGTATCCATGCTACTTTAGCATACTCACTGCTGGTATCCATGCTACTTTAGCATGCTCAATGCTGGTACCCATGCTACTTTAGCATGCTCACTGCTGGTATCCATGCTACTGTAGCATGCTCACTGCTGGTATCCATGCTACAGTAGCATGCTCACTGCTGGTATCCATGCTACTTTAGCATACTCACTGCTGTTATCCATGCTACTGTAGCATGCTCACTGCGCTCTGGTTTTCATAAATCTGTTTAAACAAAAACGTTTTTTAATGTTTCTTAAATTATGTTTTATCCTTTTCAATACCCCTCAAAGATTGAGGCAAACTTTTCCATAATTCCTGGTCTAGGTCTTTGAGTATGACATGGGATATCACTGGTCTATGTCTTTGAGTATGACATGGGACATCAGTGGTCTGGGTCTTCAGAATATGAATTGGGACATCCCTGTCTTCAGAATATGACTTGGGACATCTGTTGTGGACAAGATTTAGTAGCGTGAAGTTTGGTATTAAAAGTTATTCATGCATGGTGAGAGTTTGTATGAGAATCACTGTTTTTAGTGTGAACACTTTTTGGTGCATGATTTATGTCATGAATTGTATTAGTGTGGGTAAATGATCATTGGCTGACAGGGACATATTAATAAACAAGTGAGTGGATATAAGGCGTGAGACAAGTTGAGTTGGGGGAAGATCGTGATGAACACCTGTGGTAGTGCGAGTTCATTTCATACCTATTATGTGTTTCAAAAGTGACTCCTGTTAGTACTGCTTTTTGTTTAGGAGGAATAAAGGATTGAATTGTGAAACTTCAGATATTCGTGGACTTAATTGTGTGATTGGTGATCCATAGCTGTCAGCCTAGTAGAGCTGTAATCATAGACGTAATAAATAAGTCACATGTATCAAAGCATCTAGACAACGAAAGTAGGCCGTAACAACATTCCTTTCTTCAGAATATCACTGAAAAAAAGGGGGGGTGAGAGAAATAAATTCCTCAGAGAGAATGAGAAAAACGGTAAAAAATGGAATGAGATGGAAAGAATAGAAAAGAGATTTGGAAACAATAGATCAGAAGAGAGATATTTGGAAAGAATAGATGAGAAAAAAGAGATTTGGAAATAATAGATAAAAAGGGAAATATTTGGAAAGAACAGGTCAGAAGAGAGAGGTTTGGAAATAATAGATCAAAAGAGAGATATTTGGAAAGAATAGATGAGAAAAAAGAGATTTGGAAATAATAGATCAAAAGGGGGATATTTGGAAAGCATAGATCAGAAAAGAGGGATTTGGAAAGACTTTGTGAATGACGTCACTACAAATATTGACTAATGAAATGGTCCAATCTGCATCCAGGACGCAACCATTAACCACAAGAAGTATATGGGCCCCTAACATAACCATTAATCACGATAAGTTTATGGGCCCCTGACATAACCATTAAACAAGGAGCAGTATATGGGCCCCGACATAACCATTAAACAAGGAGAAGTATATGGGCCCCTGACATAACCATTAACCACGAGAAGTATATGGGCCCCTGACATAACCATTTTCCACAAGAAGTATATGAGCCCGGGACATAACCATGATCGGGGCCAGGGCAAAATGTATCACATGTTCAGTAAATGTATATAATTGCTTGGGGAAATAGTAGGTTAGTAGGTCGCCGACTATTGATCAGGTTGGTAACAAATGGACCAAGGAAGAGAGCAAGTTCCCACCGATTCATAAATTAGTGAGATTGGAATTTTTCTATTGGAACGTTCCTGCTAGTTTGATCCTTTTCATTTGTATATCATTATTCAAATTTTTACCGTAAAATTGAATTTCAAATTGAAAATTTTTGTCGTTCTGGGTTTTTTATATAATTTTTTTTTGACCGAGGTTACATAAGTTTAAAAGAGTTATTACCCCTTCACCCCCTCCAAATTCAAAATATGTTTTGCGTGCATGCATCTAAGCGTAACTCACCTCCCCCCCTCCCCCAACCGATAAGACGTCCCATCGATCCTTTTCTACTCTAGCCCTGCTATATAGGACCATAAGATTAAGTTAGCAAACTCATGCCTCCCATAATCCGAGATCCCCCATGTCCTTTTGTTGAAGGACCCTAAGCCACCTGGCTCTGGCTGTTTACTCCACGGTTATGTAGAAGCACAACTGGCCTGTTCCGCTTGATGGCTCAACTAACAGGACAACTAGGTCGCACTCTACACTTGAATTGGCTTGAAACTGAAGTGGGACATTTAGCACAACGTCACAAACAGGCAGAAATGGCTCCAATAACCGGAACTGGGTTTCATTCTGGTCTATTGTTTGTCCTGGATCTGACCCCGGAACCCAAGTATTTTCTCACTATACAATACCCCGTCAAATATGCCAGAAAATAACTTTCAATACCAAAATGAGCACATTAGCCAACAGTCGCCAGTAAAGGACAACATTTAAAACGTCAAGTAGCCCACCACAGAAGGCAGGGCCGACCCTAACAATTGCGGGGCCCTATGCGAAACGGACTGCGCGGGGCCCATTCTGGGTAGAGGATAAGGATAATAAGTGAAAATTAAGATTTTGTATTAGAAAATAAATTCGGCCGCATTGGTTGCCGTGGCCTAAGGCCGGCCCTGACAGAAGGTATAAGAAACAAAATGATAGTGGCTTTCAATTATTAAGAGAATCGATACGACCGAGACGATAGAGCTCGTTTGTTTTCTAACAGTGGTAGCAGTCGAAAATGTCCCTGAAACAATCAAAAGATAAGAAAACATCAGGAGAAATCCAAAGCATTCAATAGCAAATCTCAAGTTGATGGTCTGGAGTTCAATTCCCACCAAACCCCAGTCAAGCAAATACATCACCAGCACCCCGGGTGGATGGGACCCGTTACATCACCAGCACCCCGGGTGGATGGGACTCGTTAACCTTGGACGGCAACTCATCTAAGAGAAGGACACTCCGATACATTCCGACAACTCCTGCGACGCCACTGGTGCCAAGCTGTATCATCCACGTGGTGTTTTCTTGGGTTATCCAGCGGCGTGGAGAGATGCGATTTGGTCTTGGGTACCGGCTTATGATCCTAGAAGGATAATCCCAGATCCTTGTGGATTTCATCCTACGGAGTCTACACCATCGTCATATTGTGACGGACGGATGCCAGCAATAAAGAGTTAAATTGTCCAAAAACACGTATTCATTATTTGAACACGTATGTTTCTTTGTTGCTACCAAATAAACATGTCACGATGGCATGTCCGCATGGTTCCATAATTTCTATTGCTGCCCTCTCAAACACTACCTCTCAGCTAACTGATATATTTATATATATATATATAAATATATATATTTACAAATTTTATTCTGTTTTTCTATTGTTTTTTTGCTGAGTCAGGCTTCCTGCCGACACGTTCGTTGTTTTGTTGCGTTCCTTTTTTTCAGGTTCAACCATACTTTGTTTCACTCATTTCCAATTAATATCCACAAGTACATTGGGTAAAACATGGTCACAATGTCATCTAATATCCACAAGTACATTTGGTAAAACGTGGTCACAATGTCAAGTAATATCCACAAGTACATTTGGTACAACGTGGTCACAATGTCAAGTAATATCCACAAGTACATTGGGTAAAACGTGGTCACAATGTCAGGTAATATCCACAAGTACATTTGGTACAACGTGGTCACAATGTCAAGTAATATCCACAAGTACATTGAGTAAAACGTGGTCACAATGTCAAGTAATATCCACAAGTACATTGGGTAAAACGTGGTCACAATGTCAAGTAATATCCACAAGTACATTTGGTACAACGTGGTCACAATGTCAAGTAATATCCACAAGTACATTTGGTACAACGTGGTCACAATGTCAAGTAATATCCACAAGTACATTTGATACAAATTAATCACAATGTCAAGTAATATCCACAAGTACATTGGGTAAAACGTGGTCACAATGTCAAGTAATATCCACAAGTGCATTGGATACAACTTGGTCACAATGTCAAGTAATATCCACAAGCACATTGGATACAACTTGGTCACAATGTCAAGTAATATCCACAAGCACATTGGATACAACTTGGTCACAATGTCAAGTAATATCCACAAGTCATTGGATAAAACATGGTCACAATGTCAAGTAATATCCACAAGTACATTGGGTAAAACGTGGTCACAATGTCAAGTAATATCCACAAGTGCATTGGATACAACTTGGTCACAATGTCAAGTAATATCCACAAGTACATTGGTTACAACTTGGTCACAATGTCAAGTAATATCCACAAGCACATTGGGTAAAACGTGGTCACAATGTCAAGTACTATCCACAAGTACATTGGATACAACTTGGTCACAATGTCAAGTAATATCCACAAGTACATTGGATACAACTTAGTCACAATGCCATTACATTATTTATCTAGTAGGTATGCAACAGATTACCATGACGAAAGGAACAGTTAAACAGAGGTGTGGGGGTTTGGGGAGAAGGGTGGTCTACTAAATGTGATATGTGATCGGATAGAAAGATAACCCCAAGAGTAGATAGGATATCCTCCCCTTGTAAAGATGGCGTGGTTGCAGGTAATGATTTCCTTCAATAAGTATGTATGCCGCGACGACAGATGAAAGCTCAGCACCTGAGAGTTTCCCATATCTAGCGTCATGTGTGACATTAGGTCATTGTGACTTTGAGGCATGGTGTCATGTGTGACATTAGGTCATTGTGACATTGAGGCATGGTGTCGTGTGTGACAGGTCATAGTGTCATTGGGGCATGGTGTCATGTGTGACATTAGGTCATTGTGACATTGAGGCATAGTGTCATGTGTGACATTAGGTCATTGTGACATTGAGGCATGGTGTCATGTGTGACATTAGGTCATTGAGGCATGGCGTCATTGAGACTTACGGAAAGCGCACGTTCGCATTTGCTGGCCCAACCATTTGGAACAACCTTCCTGACGCTCTCAGACACAGCCAGACGCTGGAGTCCTTCAAGACAAATTTAAAAACTCATCTATTTCGCAAACACCTTATGGGGTGAAGTTGTCTACCATCTTTTCCAGCTAGTTATTATCTCCCAGCTTTGTTTTTGTACCACGCTTCGAGCCTTTGGGGATGAAGCGTGATTTTTCAAATGAACTTTATTATTATTATTATTATTATGGTACAATGTGTGACATTAAGGCATGTGTCATGTGTGACATTAAGGCATGGTGCTTTGTTTGACATTGAGGCATGGTGTCATGTGTGATATTAAGGCATGGTGTCATATGTGACATTACGGCATGGAGTCTTGTGTGACATTAAGGCATGTGTCATGTGTGACATTCAGGCATGGTGCAATGTTTGACATTGAGGCATGGTGTCATGTGTGACATTAAGGCTTTGTGACATTGAGGCATTGTGCAATGTGTGACATTAAGGCATGGTGTCATGTGTGACATTAAGGCATGGTGTCATATGTGACATTGAGGCATTGTGACATTGAGTCATGGTGTCATGTGTGACATTAGGGCATGGTGCAATGTGTGACATTAGGGCATGGTGCAATGTGTGACATTAAGGCATGTGTCATGTGACATTGTGTCATTGAGGCATGTGACATTGAGGCATTGTGACATTGAGGCATGTGTCATGTTACATTGAGGCATTGTGACATTGAGGCATAGTGTCATGTGTGACTAATGTTATGCCATATTGACAGACAGGGGTGACATTTATAGATGACATGCTGACAGCAACGTATGACATGATGACAGATGCAAGATTACATTTTAGGGACACAGATTACATGTTGACAGAAACCGATGACATTTTGAAAGACACTGACAAAATGTCGACCGACACAAATGACATGTTGACATGTGTAGATGGCATAAATAAAATAGTAACAGTGACGTCATTGGCCTCAATTTCTTAACCTTTAAGTAATAAAAGAACCAACTTGCGCTCTTTTATCACCAAAGACGTCACTTCCTGTCCCATGCTATATTTATCTGAATGACAAATATACTATTTATAAAGATGTTGGTCTTCCTGTCAAATGCCAAGACAATCAATATGCTCACATAATCATATATCACTTAGTGCCTCACGTGGAACGATCAAACACTGCTATAATTAGAATTGTATCACGTGACAATGTTGACTTTATCACCTTCTTAAAAGCAATCAGTTTCTTTCCAAATTTCAAGATAGAATGCGATCTCTTGAGCACGGTTATGACTATGTGCCCTTTTACTCAATGAATAATTGTGACTAATATTCACCTAGACAGCTAAGGCATTTTAATAATGTGATAGTTCTTTGAAGTTAAAATTGCATACGTCATGTAATAGTTTAATGATGAAGTGTGTTTTGGACAAAATTTTAATTGCTTGTGTTTGATTGGTTTTTTGGTGTTGATTTTTTCTTTTCTTAAGTTAGGTTGAACGTGTGACATACTTTGAGGGGGGGGGGGGTCGAGATTTATGGCAGATTGTGATGGGGGTGGAGTAAACATTGTCAAATATAATGTGACATACTTTATGGACGGTCCTTTTGTCCACTACCAGCTGAGGCCAATCCAGTTTAGTAGTCTCCTCTATGATCCCTGTCACGCGGCGAAATATTGTCATACTAAGCCCATCCGCGTAAACTCTGGTATCGATCTCGCTTTTTAAGCCAGTCTCGACTTAGTCGAAACAACATGGTAATCGATACGAGACGAAGCATTTTTAACCAATGGTTAATTGAGATTAAGGATAATCCCAACAGCTTCTCAACGGATGGTCAACAATGAACATAGTTTCAAGGGTGCAGCTAGAGCAGGGGTCGGGAACCTTTTTGTCTGAGAGAGCCATAGACACCACATATTTTGAAAAGTAATTCTGTGAGAGCCATACATTATGTTTAAAACTAAAAATTCAAGTAAATGTATGAATTTTGTGTAATTTCAACACTAAAAATGCAATAATTATGTCTCTGAATTCTTTTTAATAACATTAGCTCATTTGTATAATGAAATATTGATATGCAAATAATATGTAGGTCAAATGAGTCTAAAGAAACATTTTTTTTATTATAATCGAACATTTGTCTGCGAGCCAGATGCAGCCATCAATAGAGTCACATCTGGCTCGCGAGCCATGGGTTCTCGATCCCTGAGCTAGAGGCTCTGGTGCCCCGGGTGTGGTGGTCATAGATTTTCCGCCCATTTATATATGGCTTTTGTTTGATGTGTATTCTTTATACATCTTATGATTTTCATGAGTAAGCGACAGCACATTCAAAGACCCGCACCCCCGGGGGTGGTGGGGAGGAGGGGGCTTGACAAACTCTAGCTATTCCAGAGGGTGGGGCCAAATAAAAAGTAATAAGTCGAGTACCCTTACCCCACAAATCTGAACTGCAGCCCCTAGAGGGATTTATCTGAAGAAACACTGGTTGGTGTTAAATTACTCCTTTATTGGAGTCAAGCATCTTCGAAATTTTCTGACGCCGTTTGTCGACTGTACTCTGCAACACTGTCTATCAACGAATACCGAGTCACACTAAATGTTGGAACACCAACACTTTCAAAACTGTCTATCAACGAATACCGAGTCACACTAAATGTTGGAACACCAACACTTTCAAAACTGTCTATCGACGAATACCGAGTCACACTAAATGTTGGAACACCAACACTTTCAACACTGTCTATCGACGAATACCGAGTCACACTAAATGTTGGAACACCAACACTTTCAAAACTGTCTATCAACGAATACCGAGTCACACTAAATGTTGGAACACCAACACTTTCAACACTGTCTATCGACGAATACCGAGTCACACTAAATGTTGGAACACCAACACTTTCAAAACTGTCTATCGACGAATACCGAGTCACACTTTATGTTGGAACACCAACACTTTCAAAACTGTCTATCGACGAATACCGAGTCACACTAAATGTTGGAACACCAACACTTTCAAAACTGTCTATCGACGAATACCGAGTCACACTAAATGTTGGAACACCAACACTTTCAAAACTGTCTATCGACGAATACCGAGTCACACTAAATGTTGGAACACCAACACTTTCAAAACTGTCTATCGACGAATACCGAGTCACACTAAATGTTGGAACACCAACACTTTCAAAACTGTCTATCGACGAATACCGAGTCACACTAAATGTTGGAACACCAACACTTTCAACACTGTCTATCGACGAATACCGAGTCACACTAAATGTTGGAACACCAACACTTTCAAAACTGTCTATCAACGAATACCGAGTCACACTAAATGTTGGAACACCAACACTTTCAACACTGTCTATCGACGAATACCGAGTCACACTAAATGTTGGAACACCAACACTTTCAAAACTGTCTATCGACGAATACCGAGTCACACTTTATGTTGGAACACCAACACTTTCAAAACTGTCTATCGACGAATACCGAGTCACACTAAATGTTGGAACACCAACACTTTCAAAACTGTCTATCGACGAATACCGAGTCACACTAAATGTTGGAACACCAACACTTTCAAAACTGTCTATCGACGAATACCGAGTCACACTAAATGTTGGAACACCAACACTTTCAAAACTGTCTATCGACGAATACCGAGTCACACTTTATGTTGGAACACCAACACTTTCAAAACTGTCTATCGACGAATACCGAGTCACACTAAATGTTGGAACACCAACACTTTCAACACTGTCTATCGACGAATACCGAGTCACACTAAATGTTGGAACACCAACACTTTCAAAACTGTCTATCGACGAATACCGAGTCACACTAAATGTTGGAACACCAACACTTTCAAAACTGTCTATCGACGAATACCGAGTCACACTTTATGTTGGAACACCAACACTTTCAAAACTGTCTATCGACGAATACCGAGTCACACTAAATGTTGGAACACCAACACTTTCAAAACTGTCTATCGACGAATACCGAGTCACACTAAATGTTGGAACACCAACACTTTCAAAACTGTCTATCGACGAATACCGAGTCACACTAAATGTTGGAACACCAACACTTTCAAAACTGTCTATCGACGAATACCGAGTCACACTAAATGTTGGAACACCAACACTTTCAAAACTGTCTATCGACGAATACCGAGTCACACTAAACGTTGGAACACCAACACTTTCAAAACTGTCTATCGACGAATACCGAGTCACACTAAACGTTGGAACACCAACACTTTCAAAACTGTCTATCACTGTAGCCATTCAGTCACTGGTCCCACAGGTTCACCAGGTTACAGCATCTCACTGTAGCCATTCAGTCACTGGTCCCACAGGTTCACCAGGTTACAGCATCTCACTGTAGCCATTCAGTCACTGGTCCCACAGGTTCACCAGGTTACAGCATCTCACTGTAGCCATTCAGTCACTGGTCCCACAGGTTCACCAGGTTACAGCATCTCACTGTAGCCATTCAGTCACTGGTCCCACAGGTTCACCAGGTTACAGCATCTCACTGTAGCCATTCAGTCACTGGTCCCACAGGTTCACCAGGTTACAGCATATCACTGTAGCCATTCAGTCACTGGTCCCACAGGTTCACCAGGTTACAGCATATCACTGTAGCCATTCAGTCACTGGTCCCACAGGTTCACCAGGTTACAGCATATCACTGTAGCCATTCAGTCACTGGTCCCACAGGTTCACCAGGTTACAGCATATCACTGTAGCCATTCAGTCGCTGGTCCCACAGGTTCACCAGGTTACAGCATATCACTGTAGCCATTCAGTCGCTGGTCCCACAGGTTCACCAGGTTACAGCATCTCATTGTAGCTATTCAGTCTATCCAAAAACACAGGAGCACTCTCTCTCTCTCCTCCACTCTCTCTCTCCTCCACTCTCTCTCTCCTCCACTCTCTCTCTATATATATATATATCTTGATCATTCAGAACAATTAACAACTGTGGTTCACATACCCTTGACAGCGGGACTAGGGTGGTATAGAATTGATACTTGCGTTGGAAACCTGGCATAACCCAGTAAACGGTGCCGTTAAATTTCGGATTCCATGGACAGGACAAACTCTCCAAACATGTTTTCTAAAAAAAATTTGACTGGCGTAAAACAAATATGACGTAATAACAGGTTCCGGAAAATCGCCACGTTGAACAGTTGGTATCAAATATTGGACAGTTTATATCAAATATTGTACAGATGACATGAAGCATTGGACAGCTGGTTTGAAGTGTTGGACAGCTGGTAAGTAAATTAGGACACGAAAATTTGGATAAACAATTCTCTAGTTATCTTCTCCCATGCTGACGTCACAGAGTTCACTGATTAACGTCACAGAGTTCACTGATGACGTCACAGAGATCACTGATGACGTCACAGAGTTCACTGATGACATCACAGGTTTCACTGCTTGACGAGTTACGGCAAAGTTAATCGTAACTATATTTTTGTTTAACTTGTAAGTGTACACTTTTATGTACACTTTTATGTACACTTTTATGTACACTTTTATGTACACTTTTATGTACACTTTTATGTACACTTTTATGTACACTTTTATGTACACTTTTATGTACACTTTTATGTACACTTTTATGTACACTTTTATGTACACTTTTATGTACACTTTTATGTACACTTTTATGTACACTTTTATGTACACTTTTATGTACACTTTTATGTACACTTCCACTAGTTTAGTTTAATGTTCATATTGGTCACGCCATAACTTTAGCCTTATGTCAATAACTATAAAATATGACAGAATGGGACAGCGTGTGGCGGAATGTGACAGAACTTTAGAATGGGGCAGTATGGCACAATGTGGTAGTGTAACAGAATGTGACAGTGTGGCAGTATATGACAGTGTGGCAGAATGTGACAGTTGGACAGCATGCTAGATTAAGGCAATGTGTGACAGTTTGGCAACATGCTAGATTAAGGCAATGTGGCAGAATGTGACAGAATGTGATAGAGTGGCCACGTGTTAGACTGGGAAGGCGTTGTAATGTGTAAACAGATCGGCCGTGTGTTAGAGTGGGACAGTGTGGCAGAATGTGATTGTGTGCCCGCGTGTCACAATGTGACAGTGTGTTGGAGTGGGACAGTGTGGCAGAATGGGATTGTGTGCCAGCGTGTTACAATTGGACAGTGTGGCAGAATGTGAGAGAGTGGCAGCGAGTTAGAATGAGGCAGTTGGCGAAATGCAATAGTGCGGCAGCGTGTTCAATAAGAGCAGCGTGCTAGAATGTGACATTACTAGGAGGCTGAACTATCTGAACTCTGACCTCCCTCAACTTGCTTTCACTCATGCTTATGGAACATTACTTTCAAGCCAATTATAAAGCAATTATCTACACAGCTCAGCTATCTCGCAAAACTTTGAACCTTGATTAAATTATAAAAATTATTAATTTAACAGCGTGCGATCTCTACTGTATGTTTTACCTAGGTGTAATATGATGTGCTGTATGTTTTACCCAGGTGTAATATGATGTGGAGTATGTTTTACTCATTTGTAATATGATGTGCTGTATGTCTTACCCAGGTGTAATATGATGTGGTGTATGTTTTATCCAGACATTATATGGTGTGGTATATGTTTTACCCAGGTGTAATATGATTTGGAGTGTTTTGCCCAGGTGTAAAATGATGTGGTGTATGTTTTACTCATTTGTAATATGATGTGGTGTATGTTTCACTCATTTGTAATAGGATGTGGTGTATGTTTTACTCATTTGTAATAGGATGTGGTGTATGTTTTACTCATTTGTAATAGGATGTGGTGTATGATTTACTCATTTGTAATATGATGTGGTGTATGTTTTACTCATTTATAATATTAAGTGGTGTGTGTTTTACAAGGCATAATTTGATGTGGTGTATGTTTACCCAGGTTTAATATAATGTGGTGTATGTTTTACCCATGTGTCATGTGATGTGGTGTATGTTTTACCCAGGTGTAATATGGTGTGTTTTCTTTACCCAGGTGTAACATGATGCATTGTTTGTTTTACCCAGGTCCAGGTGTAATATGATGTGGTGTATGTCTTACCAAGGTGTAATATGATGTGCAAGTTTTACCCAGGTGTAATAGGATGTGGTGTATGTTTAACTTAGGTGTAATATGATGTGTTTTTTACCCAGGTTTATTATGATGCAGTGTATGTTTTACCCAGGTCCAGGTGTAATATGATGTTGTGTATGTCTTACCCAAGCATAATATGTTCTTTGTGCATGTGTTACCCAGGTGCAATATGATCTTTGCCGTACAACTCCTTATTTGAATGTTCACATTACCAATTCATTGGATCAAGCAATAAAAACATGTTTCATCTGATCCATTATTTACAGTATTTTTCCTGTGGTTGTGTGGTCAGGGCGTCTCGCCCCATTTCACTACTTTATCCGGGGCTCATCGTGATGTTAACGGGACCCGCCTTCACCAACCTACCTAGATACCCCGATGTCTCTCCTTAAACTAGCAGGTAGCCTATTGTCCCTGTGGTTTCCATGTGTCACCTAATCTCCAATGAGGCTTAACCTTAATTTAATCGGGTTTAATCCAGGGGATCTTCACCCGTGTTCGCCAGGAGCATAAAGTTGATAAAGCAAAACGAAAATATCTTACTGATTAAAAAAAACTGCCAAATAATAATTGACAGTAATGTATGCTAAACTCTAAATAGATCATTCATACATAGTAGGAGTAGGAGAAAGTTTTAATTGTATATATAAAATAACATTATCAATATTATGATATCATTAAAAACCACATATTTTTTTGACTATTCAATTGTATTTAACTAGGCCAAAATATTTTACTGATAATATTTTGCCCTTCTCCCGTGCTTTTTCAGGCGAGACGTAGCTACAGTCGGCATAATCTAACACACTGTGTAATCTTACTTACCTACTAGTTTGACTATCATTCAACAAACAACACATTACCTTACTATCCGGCACTCCGTCGTCACCATCGGTTACCACTATCCAACACGATCAGCTCCATCTATGGCTCAAGTGAAAACCACTCGCGATATGAGTGCAGCGCGGGAAACAGCACAGTAAAACTGACACACGTCGCGTGCTTGGATGTGACACGGGGTCGTGAGAACGATCATTAGCCCTAAACATTTGTAGCACCCACCACAATATAAATCCGGCGGACACGCCTCTTCACGCGGGACCATCGGCGACAAGCCACCTGTTCCTCTACTTGCACGTCCACAACTGCCTGTGACAATTTCTTCCTTCCACGTCCTGTTTTTACTTCCACCCTGATGGCTGTAATAGTTCCAGGTAGCGGCGGGTGGGATCGATACCGTATCTTTCTTTGCTCGATATTTTGTAGTGTTCGTTTAAAACCGAATTCTCACGTTGAGTTTGAGTTCCCTTGTGTACGCTGAACTTTTTACACCACTTGGTAGTCATTGTTGTGTACTTGCAGAGCTGTGATATAGCGATATGTTATATTTTGTTTGCGTAGCAAACAACTTTTGGCTAATGTGCTTCTGTGGTCCCCTTATTGGGAGTCACTTCCCTTTGTTTATGATAGATTTAGGGTTCGGGTTAGGGTTAGGGTTAGGGTTCGGGTTAGGGTTAGGGTTAGGGTTCGGGTGAGCGACAGAGGGACCAGTAGCGTGCAATTACCCAACTTTTAAATGAACATTCTAGTTTTAGAACGATATTGGTTTAAAATAATTTAATCCAATATCGAAAAATGTTTTTTTTTTATGATTTATCGATACATTGTGTTTACCAGATCGATAGTGCCTGGCTGGTGTGTTGTCTTCATGTCTAGAAACATATTTTTAAAAATCGATTTATCGATCAAGTTCAATTGATTTGGGGCAATGGGTAAGGAATGGATCATTTTAATCTACGGTCGTGGAGTCCACCGTCTCTTGTCTTCATATGTCATATTAGTAATGTCACAATTTTAACATATATTTGTATTATAAATAAGTCAAAGTAGTGTCATTGATTGATAGATTAATTGATAGATTGATTGATATATTGATTGATAGATTGATTGATTGATTGATTGATAGATTGATTGATTGATTGATTGATACATTCATTCATTGAGTAATTTTAACGCGCTTGTGTTCATGCTATTTTAGCGTTAAAATTTTGATTCAAATTTCTTTTTGAACTCTTTATTTTGTTTATGGTATAGTGCGTTCAAAAAAAAAATTTGACGAACATTTTGACGTGTGAACTGAAAAAAAGTTTCGATCAATTTTTGGTCGACGAAATTTTTTTCAAACATTTTTACGGTAACCTAGTATGACATATGAAGCCATGTGACAATCAAGTTACTAGAGCACAGGTTTTCAGCCCATGTCAGGTGATCGCAAAATGTTTTTGTGAAGGGTTTTCTGTGGTGTCGCCGGCTGAAATTATTGATTTAGAGAAGTGTAAGTACTGATTTTGAAAATAGTTTTCTTTTTCACTTTTTGTCCAGTTACAATTTAAATAAAGCCATTAAATATATCACCAATAACATGCCATTAAATTTGTCACCAATAACATGATATTTGAAATATCAAAAATAACACTATCTTTTAAAATCAAATTTTATTATGTTTTCTTTTTTAAAATTTCACTATTTAAAATTCCTTTTTAATATATCGTGGTCACGGATCTAGATGAAACAAGGCCGCGACTTCAAAACGCTTGAGAACCTGTGAACTGGGGCTATTGAGCTTAGTAATTAATGGTAGCTAAAACAAATTTTACAGGTCCTTACTGATTGCAACAAATTGTGACAATCGGTGACTTTCTGAAATGTAAATTAAAAATAAAACAAAAAAGAAGAGTGTATTCTAAACGTGTGTATTCGGGATTTCCCGAAAAGTCTTTTATTTACTAAAAATCATGCAGGACCCCGGGAGAGAAACCCAATACAACATCTATAGCCTATAACAGAGACTGCAATTGAAACAACATCTATAGCCTCTAACAGGAACTGCATATAAAACAACATCTATAGCCTCTAACAGGAACTGCAATTGAAGCAACATTTATAGCCCCTAACAAGGACTGTACTATAGCCTCTAACAGGGACTGCATATAAAACAACATCTATAGCTTCTAACAAATATTTCATATAAAACAACATCTATAGCCTCTAACAGAGACTGCAATTGAAACAACATCTATAGCCTCTAACAGAGACTGCAATTGAAACAACATCTATAGCCTCTAACAGGGACTGCAATTGAAACAACATCTATAGCCTCTAACAGGGACTGCATTTAAACAACATATATAGCCTCTAACAGGGACTGCAATTGAAACAACATCTATAGCCTCTAACAGAGACTGCAATTGAAACAACATATATAGCCTCTAACAAAGACTGCAATTGAAACAACATTTATAGCCTCTAACAGAGACTGCAAATGAAACAACATCTATAGCCTCTAACAGGGACTGCATTTAAACAACATCTATAGCCTGTAACAGGGAACTGCATTTAAAAAACATCTATAGCCTCTAACAGAGACTGCAAATGAAACAACATCTATAGCCTCTAACAGGGACTGCATTTAAACAACATCTATAGCCTGTAACAGGGAACTGCATTTAAACAACATCTATAGCCTCTAACAGAGACTGCAAATGAAACAACATCTATAGCCTCTAACAGGGACTGCATTTAAACAACATCTATAGCCTGTAACAGGGAACTGCATTTAAACAACATCTATAGCCTCTAACAGAGACTGCAAATGAAACAACATCTATAGCCTCTAACAGGGACTGCATTTAAACAACATCTATAGCCTGTAACAGGGAACTGCATTTAAACAACATCTATAGCCTGTAACAGGGAACTGCATTTAAACAACATCTATAGCCTCTAACAGAGACTGCAACTGAAACAACATCTATAGCCTCTAACAGGGACTGCATTTAAACAACATCTATAGCCTCTAACAGAGACTGCAACTGAAACAACATCTATAGCCTCTAACAAAGACTGCAACTGAAACAACATCTATAGCCTCTAACAGGGAACTGCATTTAAACAACATCTATAGCCTCTAACAGAGACTGCAATTGAAACAACATATATCGCCTCTAACAGGGACTGCATTTAAACAACATCTATAGCCTCTAACAGAGACTGCAATTGAAACAACATATATAGCCTCTAACAGGGAACTGCATTTAAACAACATCTATAGCCTCTAACAGGGACTGCAACTGAAACAACATCTATAGCCTCTAACAGAGACTGCAACTGAAACAACATCTATAGCCTCTAACAAAGACTGCAATTGAAACAACATATATAGCCTCTAACAAAGACTGCAATTGAAACAACATCTATAGCCTCTAACAGGGACTGCATATAAAACAACATCTGTAGCCTCTAACAGAGACTGCACTATAGCCTCTAACAGGACTGCATGTAAAACAACATCTATAGCCTCTAACAGAGACTGCATATTAAACAATATCTATAGCCTCTAACAGGACTGCATATAAAACAACATCTATAGCCTCTAACAGGACTGCATATAAAACAACATCTATAGCCTCTAACAGAGACTGCACTATAGCCTCTAACAGTGACTGCATATTAAACAATATCTATAGCCTCTAACAGGGACTGCAATTGAAACAACATCTATAGCCTCTAACAGGACTGCATGTAAAACAACATCTATAGCCTCTAACAGAGACTGCAATTGAAACAACATCTATAGCCTCTAACAGGACTGCATGTAAAACAACATCTATAGCCTCTAACAGAGACTGCACTATAGCCTCTAACAGTGACTGCATATTAAACAATATCTATAGCCTCTAACAAAGACTGCATTTAAACAACATCTATAGCCTCTAACAGGGACTGCAATTGAAACAACATCTATAGCCTCTAACAGGGACTTCATTTAAACAACATCTATAGCCTCTAACAGAAACTGCACTATAGCCTCTAACAGGAACTGCATATAAAACAACATCTATAGCCTCTAACAGGGACTGCATTTAAACAACATCTATAGCCTCTAACAAAGACTGCAACTGAAACAACATCTATAGCCTCTAACAAAGACTGCACTATAGCCTCTAACAGGGACTGCATTTAAACAACATCTATAGCCTCTAACAAGGACTGTATACGAAAAATAGCGATTAATAAGGACTGCATATAAAACAACATCTTTAGCCTCTAACAGATATTTCATATAAAACAACATCTATAGCCTCTAACAGGAACTGCATATAAAATAACATGCATAGCCTCTAACAGTGACTGCATATAAAATAACATGCATAGCCTCTAACAGTGACTGTATATAAAATAACATGCATAGCCTCTAACAGTGACTGTATATAAAATAACATGCATAGCCTCTAACAGTGACTGTATATAAAATAACATGCATAGCCTCTAACAGTGACTGTATATAAAACAGCAACAGTTCTGTATCGATCGGTGTGGTAACGAGCAGACGGACTTACATCATTCAAATTGACATCAATAAATTTAAACAGGGGGTCGGGGGTCGTCATAAAAGTCACTTTCGAATTGTGCAGACTTTGTGGAGATTGTAAGACTGAATGACTGGATGATTTGAAGGTCAAAACGTGCTGTCTAACAATGTGCTGTCTAACAATGTGCTGTCTAACTATATGCTGTCTAACATCTGTTGTCTAACTATGTGCTGTCTAACATCTGTTGTCTAACTATGTGCTGTTTAACTATGTGCTGTCTAACATGTGTTGTCTAACTATGTGTTATCTAACTATGTGCTGTCTAACTATGTGTTGTCTATCAATGTGCTAACTATGTGCTGTTTAACATGTGTTGTCTAACTATGTGCTGTCTATGTACTGTCTAACATGTGTTTCTAACTATGTGCTGTCGAAGTATGTGTTGTCTAGCTATGTGTTGTCTAACTTTGTGCTGTCTAATAATGTGCTGTCTAACTATGTGTTGTCTAACATGTGTTGACTAACTATGTGCTGTCTAACTATGTGTTGTCTGACTATGTGTTGTCTAACTATGTGTTGTCTAACTATGTGTTGTCTAATATGTATTGTCTTATTATGTGCTGTCTATGTGCTGTCTAACATGTGTTATCTAACTATGTGCTGTCTAATAATTTGCTGTCTTACAACGTGCTGTCTAACAATGTGCTGTCTTACAATGTGCTGTCTGACAATGTGCTGTCTAAGAATGTGCTGTAAACAAAACCATTTTGTAGCTGTTACACATTATACTAATAGTAGTAACAGTGGACGAATGTGATCTAACCGTGGTTAGACGAGTAGACCATTTTACTACGGCTACACCTTAACGGCAAGACTATGTTACAGCGATAGCAGCCAGTAGGAGAGCAGCTAAATGTAGAGGTATTGATTCATCCACTCTACTGAAAGACTAACTCTACATGGATACATGCAATCCTTTGAGACTGACAGAGACTAACTCTACATGGAGACATCCAATCCTTTGAGACTGACAGAGACTAACTCTACATGGATACATGCAATCCACTGAGAGTATCTTTCTCAAGACCGCAGTTAAGGGATTGCCCATCATTGTACTACCGGTAGTCACACATCGGTCATAAGCTTGTTCGCGTTTCCTTTCTTGGTCTTTGTGTACTCGACGCCCGTGACAGCTGGAGCAGACGGCGTCAACAACAGTCACAGTCGACACCGCGGTCGATGACAGTTTCAATCGGAGCTGTCATTTCATCCTGTGGAGCGGAATCTTGTATGCGAAGCGTTGTTTTTTTGTTTACACACTTAATATGTTAAGACTTTCTCGTCCAGTGTTCACATGGTGAACGGCTGGAAAAGAATGCAGGCGGGTTGACATTATCGATCAAGTAATGGTGGTTGACCCCGTCTGCTTCGCTGTTGGAATAAACGGGTGGGTGGGTGGGTGGTTGGATGGATGAGTGGATGGGTGGGTCAGCTCACATCTACTTTTAGTTGTGTGCCCAAGTAAATAATTAAGACACTTAAACCTGGATTTTGTAAGCATTCCATGTTTAAATATATATATAGTACTACATTTATTAATACATTTTTAATCTTTATATTTATATTTAATCTTTATATATATATATATGTGATTATATATATATATATATATAGGCCTATATATATATATATAAACCTTGTTTCAAGGCTCAGAATATCAGTATAAAAAGTATATGCAGAAAATCTTTTACAAAATTAAGCATATTTAAGTTTCGTCCACATTCAATTCGAATCCTCTGACTCCATAAAGTGCTCATTTACACGTCTGCGCTGAATTTCTTTGCTTAATGGAAATTAAGAAATTATACATTATTTTGTACTTTTAATTCTTTTTTAACTAGTTTTTTTTTTTTTTTTTTTTTAAAGTTTTTATAAATTATATTTTTCTTTTATTTAAGACTGTCCTTCTTCTAGAAGAATCCATTCAGTTTGTTCGTAGTATCAAACTTTGTTGTCTCACGTCAACCACTCGCCAAGCGTGGGTTAAGGGTTGTGAGTGATTTGGAAATAAGATCAGAAGTAGAGAAATAGTTGTGCTGCCCGATCAGAAGTAGAGAAATAGCAGTGCTGCCCGATCAAAAGTAGAGAAATAGCAGTGCTGCCCGATCAAAAGTAGAAAAATAGCAGTGCTGCCCGATCAGAAGTAGAGAAATAGCTGTGCTGCCCGATCAGAAGTAGAGAAATAGTTGTGCTGCCCGATCAAAAGTAGAGAAATAGCAGTGCTGCCCGATCAGAAGTAGAGAAATAGCTGTGCTGACCGATCAGAAGTAGAGAAATAGTTGTGCTGCCCAATCAAAAGTAGAGAAATAGCAGTGCTGCCCGATCAGAAGTAGAGAAATAGTTGTGCTGCCCGATCAGAAGTAGAGAAATAGCTGTGCTGCCCGATCAGAAGTAGAGAAATAGCAGTGCTGCCCGATCAAAAGAAGAGAAATAGCAGTGCTGCCCAATCAGAAGTTGAGAAATAGTTGTGCTGCCCGATCAGAAGTAGAGAAATAGCTATGCTGCCCGATCAGAAGTAGAGAAATAGCAGTGCTGCCCTATCAGAAGTAGAGAAATAGCTGTGCTATACGATCAGAAGTAGAGAAATAGCCATGCTTCCCGATCAGAAGTAGAGAAATAGCAGTGCTGCCCGATCAAAAGAAGAGAAATAGCAGTGCTGCCCGATCAGAAGTAGAGAAATAGTTGTGCTGCCCGATCAGAAGTAGAGAAATAGCTATGCTGCCCGATCAGAAGTAGAGAAATAGCTGTGCTTTACGATCAGAAGTAGAGAAATAGCTATGCTGCCCGATCAGAAGTAGAGAAATAGCTATGCTGCCCGATCAGAAGTAGAGAAATAGTTGTGCTGCCCGATCAAAAGAAGAGAAATAGCAGTGCTGCCCAATCAGAAGTAGAGAAATAGTTGTGCTGCCCGATCAGAAGTAGAGAAATAGCTATGCTGCCCGATCAGAAGTAGAGAAATAGCAGTGCTGCCCTATCAGAAAGAGAAATAGTTGTGCTGCCCGAGCAGAAGTAGAGAAATAGCTATGCTGCCCGATCAGAAGTAGAGAAATAGCAGTGCTGCCTTTTCGGAAGTAGAGAAATAGCTGTGCTATACGATCAGAAGTAGAGAAATAGTAGTGCTGCTCGATCAGAAGTAGAGAAATAGCAGTGCTGCCCAATCAAAAGTAGAGAAATAGCAGTGCTGCCCGATCAGAAGTAGAGAAATAGTTGTGCTGCCCGATCAGAAGTAGAGAAATAGCTGTGCTGCCCGATCAGAAGTAGAGAAATAGCAGTGCTGCCCGATCAAAAGAAGAGAAATAGCAGTGCTGCCCAATCAGAAGTAGAGAAATAGTTGTGCTGCCCGATCAGAAGTAGAGAAATAGCTATGCTGCCCGATCAGAAGTAGAGAAATAGCAGTGCTGCCCGATCAGAAGTAGAGAAATAGCTGTGCTTTACGATCAGAAGTAGAGAAATAGCCATGCTTCCCGATCAGAAGTAGAGAAATAGCAGTGCTGCCCGATCAAAAGAAGAGAAATAGCAGTGCTGCCCGATCAGAAGTAGAGAAATAGCCATGCTTCCCGATCAGAAGTAGAGAAATAGCTGTGCTGACCGATCAGAAGTAGAGAAATAGTTGTGCTGCCCGATCAGAAGTAGAGAAATAGCTATGCTGCCGATCAGAAGTAGAGAAATAGCTATGCTGCCCGATCAGAAGTAGAGAAATAGTTGTGCTGCCCGATCAAAAGAAGAGAAATAGCAGTGCTGCCCAATCAGAAGTAGAGAAATAGTTGTGCTGCCCGATCAGAAGTAGAGAAATAGCCATGCTGCCCGATCAGAAGTAGAGAAATAGCAGTGCTGCCCTATCAGAAGTAGAGAAATAGTTGTGCTGCCCGATCAGAAGTAGAGAAATAGCTATGCTGCCCGATCAGAAGTAGAGAAATAGCAGTGCTGCCCTATCAGAAGTAGAGAAATAGCAGTGCTATACGATCAGAAGTAGAGAAATAGCCATGCTTCCCGATCAGAAGTAGAGAAATAGCAGTGCTGCCCGATCAAAAGAAGAGAAATAGCAGTGCTGCCCGATCAGAAGTAGAGAAATAGTTGTGCTGCCCGATCAAAGGAAGAGAAATAGCAGTGCTGTCCTATCAGAAGTAGAGAAATAGCTGTGCTTTACGATCAGAAGTAGAGAAATAGCCATGCTTCCCGATCAGAAGTAGAGAAATAGCAGTGCTGCCCGATCAAAAGAAGAGAAATAGCAGTGCTGCCCGATCAGAAGTAGAGAAATAGCCATGCTTCCCGATCAGAAGTAGAGAAATAGCTATGCTGCCCGATCAGAAGTAGAGAAATAGTTGTGCTGCCCGATCAGAAGTAGAGAAATAGCTATGCTGCCGATCAGAAGTAGAGAAATAGCTATGCTGCCCGATCAGAAGTAGAGAAATAGTTGTGCTGCCCGATCAAAAGAAGAGAAATAGCAGTGCTGCCCAATCAGAAGTAGAGAAATAGTTGTGCTGCCCGATCAGAAGTAGAGAAATAGCCATGCTGCCCGATCAGAAGTAGAGAAATAGCAGTGCTGCCCTATCAGAAGTAGAGAAATAGTTGTGCTGCCCGATCAGAAGTAGAGAAATAGCTATGCTGCCCGATCAGAAGTAGAGAAATAGCAGTGCTGCCCTATCAGAAGTAGAGAAATAGCTGTGCTATACGATCAGAAGTAGAGAAATAGCCATGCTTCCCGATCAGAAGTAGAGAAATAGCAGTGCTGCCCGATCAAAAGAAGAGAAATAGCAGTGCTGCCCGATCAGAAGTAGAGAAATAGCAGTGCTGCCCGATCAAAAGAAGAGAAATAGCAGTGCTGCCCGATCAGAAGTAGAGAAATAGTTGTGCTGCCCGATCAAAGGAAGAGAAATAGCAGTGCTGTCCTATCAGAAGTAGAGAAATAGCTGTGCTATACGATCAGAAGTAGAGAAATAGCCAAGCTGCCCGTAAGAATAAATATACTTCTTGTCGGCGGGCTGTAGACACGCAGAACCCCCTGAGGTTTTAGGGGGACCTAGGTTATTTAAGGGGAGCTAATTGTTGTTGTTGACAAATACTTACTATTAACATTGAATGCAGCAGACACAAAACCTAAAATTGGCAAGGGTCTCCAGAAGTCGGAAATGAATGAAACAAAATAAAATTAAACCTTAAAAAAAGAAACGCAAAAAAACAACAAACGTGTCGACAGGAAGCCTTCGTCAGCGAACAAACAACAAAGAAACCGAATAAAATTTAATATATATATTAAACAAATATAGCACTTAGCTTAGAAGTAGTGTCCGAGAGGGCAGGGAAAGAATTGTGCCTCATTTCCTATTTTGCTAACCTTATTGCAGTCTCTCCCCTTATTACCCTCTCCACAAGTCGCATGAATTCTCTGGTCACAGATTTTGTGATTTATTTATAGAATAATTATTTGCTTTTCAAAATTGGATTTTTTAAAAACAATATAGAATTTTTTTTTCTTTCTAATGTGTTTCCGCCTTAGAAATTCGAACAATCTTATCATGTTTTCAGTGAACCACGGGAATAAAAATCACCACTTCTAGAGCAAGAAGTTTCCTTCCGTAACAGAAAAACCGTAACAGAAAGGCTGACCTTAAGAGCATGACCAAGGATAATCTCTTGAAGGTGAAGGTCGATCTAAGGTTGGCTTCATGACGATGTATCTGAAAATGAAATTTCCGATAAGTTTTCATCTGCTGCTAGGCGGGCACTGAAAGACTTCGACATGTAAAGCGAAACATATGTCTCAAATGATTGTTACTATCAGTTGTTCCAGATATGGCCACATAGATATTAATCCCAGACCTTACTAAATGTTCGTGAAATTGTGAGAAAGTAGTTTCATTGTGCAAGTACGATTCTCTCGTTTGATCAAAGATGGACACAGATGAGGAGTTCATTAGTAGTTATAAAGAATGGTCAGCAGTAACTTGTCATTTTGATAGAAGTGCTTCTGGCGTGAGAATGGTTAAAGTGCTTGGCATTAAGTAGTGTCCCTTTGTATTTTAGGAAAAACATAGGTAACCTCTGCGAAAACTATTGGAAGAAACTAAGATGTCTTATGCTGACACGAAGAAATATAGGCTTGATCACACACAAAAAGAGATCCACTATATTTACGACAGCATGGCAATCTGGTCGACACGGCACACTGGTTGACACGGCACACTGGTTGACACGGCACACTGGTTGACACGGCACACTGGTCGACACTACACACTGTTCGTTACGGCACACTGGTTGACACGGCACACTGTTGGCCACGGCCTACTGGTCGGATTATTCGTTCAATGTTGTCTAAATCACCTATTTCCATATTAAAAAGACGATTAAATTATTGAGGCCTATGGAAGAATCCATTGAACCAGTTTCCACTGAATGACATACAGGGCAAAGTTCACTCATGTGTAGCACTAAACCTTGACGGTTACCAGCTGTACCTGGTTGTTCATGCACACCTAGTTCAATGACTTACACGTGCATAATTGATGGGTTTATTCATACATTGATTTCATAATCAGTGGGCATGCCGGATTAATAATGGACAGGACTACGGCCAGGGTGATGTACAGGGCTACGGCCGAGGTGATGGACAGTACTCTTTAAAAGCATGTATGTGTGTGTAGCTTTAGCTTTGGGGCATTGTTAACATACGTGGACATTTGGTGGCCTTAAAAGATCATTGACATTTTTTGGCCTTAAAAGCTCATTGACATTTGGTGGCCTTAAAAGCTCATTGACATTTGGTGGCCTTAAAAGCTCATTGACATTTGGTGGCCTTGAAAGCTCATTGACATTTGGTGGCCTTGAAAGCTCATTGACATTTGGTGGCCTTGAAGCTCATTGACATTTAGTGACCTTGAAAGCTCATTGACATTTGGTGGCCTTGAAAGGTCATTGACATTTGGCCGCATTGAAAAAAACTGTTTCGTTCAGGTATCTCTCCGGCATTGCCCCCCCCCCCACCCCCACTCTTTTTTCGAAGAAAAATGTGTACAACAATAAAACAAAACTAAATGTTATAAAAATAAATCGTCATTTTTAATTTCTTGTTAAGTGTTGTCAAGAGGGCGTTGTCGGTGCTGTTGAACATGTTTTTTCAACATGACTTGTGAGGCAAAATAGATGTTAGAGATTTTGCAAACCCGTTCAATCAGCGTTAATCACGTTTCTTTCCTCCAATTCTTAAAATATCGTATTCCCCCTTTATTAATATCATTTATCATGACTGCACAACACACTTGAACCTTGTCCTTGTTTCAAACCTGCAACATGATCGCAAACATACCACCTTAGTCATTTGCGACAAACAGAATCTACAGGTGAAGAGATGCCAACTTTTGACTTCTCTTGCGCCAACAAAATGTGCTAACATTCTGACCAGCCATCTGCAGACACACATTAAATAAATCTTATATTGCTAAAAGCCTAAAAATTATATGACTATTTACACTCATTTACACTTATAAGTTTTAAAAAATAATGTAATAATTAGTCAATTTTTAAGATTAAAATTTTAATGGAAAAAACATGATTGTTGACGTCAACTAATCTATAAAAAAAACTCCCTCCCCCTTGTTAAACACTGTAAAACATTTCCAAACATTTCCAAACATTTCCAAACATTTCAAACTAACTGAAGTTTGGGAAATTTACATTATTTCTTTTTAATGACCTATTTTAAAAGCCAATAAAAATAAAACAATTTTTTTTGACACTCTTCAAAATTGAGAATATCCAAAAAGGGATCTTACGGCTCTCAAGCTGTTGTTTTGGGGTTGTTCTTTTCCATTTGCGATCAACGAGTAAGATGATGTTAGCAGTGCTGTTTTGGTGATTGGAACCTTTTTAAGTAGGTGCTGTTACTTTTTTAAAAAGTAGTTTACCCCAAAAAATAGTTTAAATAAAAATTGTAAAACGCATTTCTGTTTAGTAATGTAAAAATATATATTTGTATAACACAGTCAGTTTGTGTAGCGCAGTCAGTTTGTATAGCACAGTCAGTTTGTATAACACAGTCAGTTTGTATAACGCAGTCAGTTTGTGTAACGCAGTCAGTTTGTATAACACAGTCAGTTTGTATAACACAGTTAGTTTGTGCAGTCAGTTTGTAAAACACAGTCAGTTTGTATAACACAGTTAGTTTGTATAAAGCAGTCAGTTTGTATAACACAGTCAGTTTGTATAACGCAGTCAGTTTGTATAACGCAGTCAGTTTGTATAACACAGTCAGTTTGTATAACACAGTCAGGTTAAGCAGAACTGTCACTTGACTTTTCGAGGCCCCCTACCTGTTGTAACCTCCCTAGACCCTGCACAAAGTTGATCATTAAAAAAGTGTCCACATCACAAGTTGAAGCCTCTAAATCGGTGTTTCCCAACGTGGGGCCCACGCCCCACGGGGGGGGGGGGATTTTGATTGGTTGGGAGGGGGCAATTGGAAAATGAGCTGTCTAGAATTTGAAAACCAACCGTCTGCTTTGATTTAATTTGTATTTTGAAGAAAGAGCAACATTAAAGTCTGTATTTGCTGCTCATACTGCAACTGTCAATCGTACTCTTGACTGCTCATACTGCAACTGTCAATCGTACTCTTGACTGCTCATACTGCAACTGTCAATCGTACTCTTGACTGCTCATACTGCAACTGTCAATCGTACTCTTGACTGCTCATACTGCAACTGTCAATCGTACTCTTGACTGCTCATACTGCAACTGTCAATCGTACTCTTGAGGCTAGTTATGAAATGTCCTTACTCATCGCTAAATCTGGGACACATCATACGGTAGGAGAGACTTTAATCAATATCAGCATTTCTTAAAACTGTTCTGGAAAAAGATGACAAAGACGTGAAAGCTGTACCACTCAGTAACAATACTGTAAGAAGCTGTACCACTCAGTAGCAATACTGTTAGAAGCTGTACCACTCAGTGACAATACTGTTAGAAGATGTACCAATCAGTAACAATATTGTTAGAAGCTTAACCACTCAGTAACAATACTGTTAGAAGCTGTACCACTCAGTAACAATATTGTAAGAAGCTGTACCACTCAGTAACAATACTGTTAGCAGATGAATAGACGAAATGAGTGAAGATAAGTCAGAAAAATATTTACAACAAAACTTTTGAAAAGTTTCATCGGCTCCAAAAATTTGAAGTGACTGATACCACTATGCTTGTTATTGTCTGATACCACTGTATTTGTTATTGTCTGATACCCCTATATTTGTTATTGTCTGATACCACTATATTTGTTATTGTCTGATACTACTATATTTGTTATTGTCTGATACCACTATGCTTGTTATTGTCTGATACCACTATATTTGTTATTGTCTGATACCACTATGATTGTTATTGTCTGATACCACTATATTTGTTATTGTCTGATACCACTATGCTTGTTATTGTCTGATACCACTATATTTGTTATTGTCTGATACCACTATATTTGTTATTGTCTGATACCACTATATTTGTTATTGTCTGATACCACTATATTTGTTATTGTCTGATACCACTATATTTGTTATTGTCTGATACCACTGTATTTGTTATTGTCTGATACCACTATATTTGTTATTGTCTGATACCACTATATTTGTTATTGTCTGATACCACTGTATTTGTTATTGTCTGATACCGCTATATTTGTTATTGTCTGATACCACTATATTTGTTATTGTCTGATACCACTATATTTGTTATTGTCTGATACCACTGTATTTGTTATTGTCTGATACCACTATATTTGTTATTGTCTGATACCCCTATATTTGTTATTGTCTGATACCACTATATTTGTTATTGTCTGATACCACTGTATTTGGTATTGTCTGATACCACTGTATTTGTTATTGTCTGATACCGCTATACTTGCTACAGACTGATACCGCCATACTTGTTATTGTCGATCATCTGAAAATTTTATTGGCTAATTAAAAGAAAGATTTTCTGATTTGAAACAAATTGATTTTCCAACTTGAATGATGCAGCCAATGTCATTGGTTTTGTCTGAAATTTCAAATATACAGTATCAAGAAGAACTCGCAGAAATGCAAAATGATGAGTCTGTTTAAACTTTATTTAATATAAAAGGAGTGATGCCTTGGCTTTGTGAGGAAACAGATCGAATAACCAAATTCAACCAAATATGCAAGAAAACTATTGTTACCGTTATCATCTTCATATTGAACTGAATGTGGATTTAGTGCCATAAATGATTTGTTAAAAAAAAATGTTTAATTAAAAATGGGCTTGATATAACACAATGTTATAAAGTCTAAAGCGAACTAAATCTCTTTGCGCCAAGCATCAAGCACAAACATCCCACTAAATTTAAATAATACATAATTAATAATAATTAAAATAATATAAAAAATTCTTTCATTAAAATTATTTCGTACTTGAAGTTTAGTTCTCCGTTAAATATTTAGAAAATTTAATTATCATGTTCCTCACCAATTTCCTGGTGATTTCTTCTTTAAACCTATCAGTTGTTTCTTCAGTGGACAAGCCTACTTTTGAATATTAAAAATTAAGTATGTGATACATGGGGTGGGGGGCATTAGAATTTTAGAAAAGCTGAGGCGGGACATGGCACAAAAAAGTTTGGGAAACACTGATCTAAATTATCCGAGGCGCCATGAGGCCGTAGGGATTGCATGGCCCACACGATGGGTCTGAGGTCAAGTGCTGGCCGTAAGGATTGCAAGGCCCACACGATGGGTCTGAGGTCAAGTGCTGGCCGTAGGGATTGCATGGCCCACACGATGGGTCTGAGGTCAAGGGCTTCCTAAATTTTTTAACGAGCATCTATCCTGTTGCTCTCAGACGAAGTATAGAATGATACAAAATTAAATTCAGGTATGTGCTAAAATGCATTCTTGCATTTTTTATTTATGAAAAAAAGTTGCGGATTATATATTTAAGTGGTGAGACTAAGTTAGGCAGTGTATCTAACAGTAAAAAGCATACCCTCAAGGGCAACACAATGGAATGAAGTTCATTTTGGGCTGTGGCGGAGTTAGAGATGCCCCTTTTACTATGACTAATTTTGGCGCTTCCCACCCAAAAGTCTGGAATGCCCCTCCTCCCCCCCCCTCCAACAACTCAAACAGCCTAAAACTTGTCTGGCCCCCACTTCACTCAGAAACCATTGGTGTCCTCAATGTCTGCCTTACTTACCAAAAATGACAGTAAAGATGGCGCTGTTCGCCAAATTTGATGCCGATGGATACACTGCCTAGTGGAGTAGATAGTGTTAGTGCTGATAGATACACTGCCTAGTGGAGTAGATAGTGTTAGTGCTGATAGATACACTGCCTAGTGGAGTAGATAGTGTTAGTGCTGATAGATACACTGCCTAGTGGAGTAGTTAGTGTTAGTGCCATCCTGGACGGGCTAAGATTTATGCCGCATTGCCTTTAAAGATACAAACTTTGAAAATGTCAAAAAATGTCTTACTCTATATATAAAAAAGTGATATCTGGCCGGAACATCCGCTCCACCGCCCTTGCAGGGGCGTAGCATGAGTGTTCGGCGCCACGGGAAAATATTCATTTTAATCACCCCCCCCTTCAACTCTGAAACCCATTATTTTCAACCATTAAATACCATCACACCCTTTTTGGCGCCCCTCGCTATTCCGGCGCATGGGGACATCTTTACCCCTCTTCCCTCCTTAGTTACACCTCTGGCCACTGGCACAACCAATCCAAAAATCTGAATCCCTCCCCCCCACCCTTTTTTTTTTTTTGATGGTAGAAAATTGTCTGAAAGAAACACTGATTCAAAGTACGCTGCCATTTAGTGGCATTGATACCACGTGACATTAGTGGCATTGACATCACGTGATATTTTGGGGACATTTGATAGCACATTGACAACTGGAAGCGTTCCCATGATAAAGGAAGTGCAATGACCAACAGTGTGACAGTGACAGCCAGACGTTGTTGACACGACCTGTGACAACAGCTCCCGTGCTCTCATTAGCTTTAAGTGGATGTTTTCATTGAATGAAATATGGCACGTCAAAATAGGACGCCAGACTCTGGGCCATGAGGTTACTAGACAAGGGCTGGACGCCTGACTCCGGGGCCATGTGGTTAGGAGACAGGGGCTGGAAATTATGTGTAAACAATGTACCTCGGTATATTTGTATGATAAACTGTTTATGGGATGGAGGGTCTGCTCTGAGGGTGGGGTGATTTCAGCGGACTTTTAGATGCATTTAAAAAGTCGGGTCTATGTTATTGGTTCCACATAGTGGGCTCAACATTTTAATATTGAGGATAATATAAACATTGTAAGATTATGGTTGATAATAAAGTAGATGGTTTCACTAACTGAACTTTCTGTCATGCTGATACTGGTCTCACTAAATGAAAATTGTGCCCTGTTGATACTGGGCTCACTAAATGATCGTTATGTTCTATTGATATATTTGACTCACTAAATGAACATTGTGCTTTTTTGATGCTGGTCTCACTAACTGAACTTTGTATTCTGTTGATGATGGACTCACTAAATGAGGGCTGAGTTCTATTGATACTGGTCTCACTAACTGAAATTTGTGTCCTGTTGATGTCGGGGTCACTAAATGAACCTTGTGTCCTCGTGAGATTGGGGTCACTAACTGATGGTGAGCTTGGAGGTTACAGTGTCATGTCATTCCCCCCTACCCCAGCAACACAGTGAGCGCAGGGTTAAAGCTGTCACCTACAATTAGCAACCAGGTCTCAAAATACGTATGTAACGATTTTAAACCCAGCAGCTGGTGATTGTAGCACCGGTCGTTGTAACAGGGCCAGGAATGGCTTTTGAAAAACAATGCTACTGACTTTAGTGTAACTAACATAGTCAAGTTCAGGGGTGTCTACAAGTGGGGAGGGGTGAACAAATAGAATCAAATTTGAGTTAAGCGGGGGCATAAATCCCCCCACCGCTTTTATTTTTAGCCCCAGGTAACAAAATTAATATGGGAAAGGAAAAAATGAGAATCCTTGACATATTTTTGTGTGTTGGGGGATTTGGTATATTTGTTAGGATAAAAATACATTAATTTATATTGTCAGTCAACTCCAACCCTCAGGGACGACCCTAACAATTGCGGGGCCCTGTGCGAAACGGATTGCGCGGGGCCCATTCTGGGTAGAGGATAAGGATAATAAGTGAAAATTAAGAGTTTGTATTAGAAAATAAATTCGGGCCGGGGCCTATGAAAGTGCGTGGCCCATTGCGGCCGCATAGGTTGCAGTGGCCTAAGGCCGGCCCTGCCAACCCTATGGGTCTTAGCAACACGAAAACCAACCGCACAGCCACGCCAACACCTGGAAAAAGTGAGACCGCACAGCCACGCCAACACCTGGAAAAAGTGAGGAATTTTAAAAATTAAAACCAAAATAAAAACGAATGGCCTAGTAAAATGTATTTCGTGAATCATCAAAGTATTTTGTCATTTAATGAGTTCAAATCTTTGGTGACCAATCTTTTTAATGAATAGTCAAGAATAATCGAACAATTATTTTTTCCGTAAATGTTTGTATTACTAATGTTCCTAGTGATCTCCCAATTCAAACAGCGATACTGCCAATACCATGACCGGCATTGACCAATGGACGTCCACAGTGTACATCATTGACCAGTGGACGTCCACACTGTACATCATTGACCAATAGACGTCCACACTGTACATCATTGACCAGTGGACGTCCACAGTGTACATCATTGACCAATGGACGTCCACACTTTACATCATTGACTAGTGGACGTCCACAGTGTACATCATTGTCACAACCACAAATGTTGTCACAACCACAAATGTTGTCACAACCACAAATGTTGTCACAACCACAAATGTTGTCACAACCACAAATGTTGTCACAACCACAAATGTTGTCACAACCACAAATGTTGTCACAACCACAAATGTTGTCACAACCACAAATGTTGTCACAACCACAAATGTTGTCACAACCACAAATGTTGTCACAACCCCAAATGTTGTCACAACCACAAATGTTGTCACAACCACACTCATCCCTGTTAAGCCGATATAATTCATCAATTTGAATAAATCACTGTCAACTGACAGAGTTGAAACAATTGGAAATCATCTCGTCACAGCCACAAGTTGATCCAGTCATTAGCCATGCAAGGTGCAAGGTGTCAATTAAAGAGCCAAAACAGCCATGACTTAATGGTACGACAGCCAGGCAGCCAATTCATGGCTTAATGGTACGACAGCCAGGCAGCCAATTCATGACTTAATGGTAAGACAGCCAGGCAGCCAAGGCATGACTGGTACGACACCCAGGCAGTCAATTCATGGCTTAATGGTACCACAGCCAGGCAGTTACGTCATGGCTTAATGGTACGACAGCCAGGCAGCCAATTCATGGCTTAATGGTACGACAGCCAGGCAGCCAATTCATGACTTAATGGTACGACAGCCAGGCAGCCAATTCATGGCTTAATGGTACGACAGCCAGGCAGCCAATTCATGGCTTAATGGTACGACAGCCAGGCAGCCAATTCATGACTTAATGGTACGACAGCCAGGCAGCCAATTCATGGCTTAATGGTACGACAGCAAGGCAGCCAAGGCATGACTTAATGGTACGACACCCAGGCAGTCAATTCATGGCTTAATGGTACGACACCCAGGCAGTCAAGTCATGGCTTAATGTTATAGCTTTGTAAATACATCAAATTAACAGACAACAATGCTCACGCCCTAGAGACATTGCATATAATCCGGCAAGTCGAATTAAATTTAGAGCTGAGCACCATAACATATCATGTGACTGGCGCCCCATGTCCTACCACTGGTTTTTGAGTCCCGTGAAACGCCTGGCGCCCCATGTCCTACCACTGGTTTTTGAGTCCCGTGAAACGACTGGCGCCCCATGTACTACCACTGGTTTTTGAGTCCCGTGAAACGACTGGCGCCCATGTCCTACCACTGGTTTTTGAGTCCCGTGAAACGCCACACGACTGAATGCGAACACGTGACACACTACGTCATCAGTGGTGTGCACTCAATCTGAAAGATAAATTTGAAACATTTAACAAAATTAATTTTCATTAAATCGGAGTTACAATTTTTTTTAACATTCAATGAATTCCACCTTAAGCCTCCATACATGGGAAAAAGTGCTCCCCGGGACAGAATGCCTCCATACATGGGAAAAAGTGCTCCCCGGGACAGAATGCCTCCATACATGGGAAAAAGTGCTCCCCGGGACAGAATGCCTCCATACATGGGAAAAAGTGCTCCCCGGGACAGAATGCCTCCATACATGGGAAAAAGTGCTCCCCGGGACAGAATGCCTCCATACATGGGAAAAAGTGCTCCCCGGGACAGAATGCCTCCATACATGGGAAAAAGTGCTCACCGGGACAGAATGCCCCCTCCGCATCCCCTATCTATGCCACTGCTCGTGACGCAGCAAGGGATTGAGTCACGTGACATACCACGTGACTGACACTAATGACATACAACGTGATAGACTCTTATGACATACCTCGTTACCCGTGACAGCCCAGGTGTGTCTTTGACGGTGAGGATTGACTTAGCTGCCATGACAGTAAAACATTTGAGTCTAATTTAGGAAGACTTTGAATTGACTTACCTGCCATTAGAGTAAAACTTTGGAACATTCATAGATCCATCGGAATTACGCACATATCCCACTAGAAAAATCCAGCCGGCATGTATAATTTCATTTTCCAATAACCATCGTATCAATCGGAAATGGTTCAGTAGGTCAAGGCTGGACAATTATGAGAAGTTCACAGGGGAGACAAATCTCAGTTGAGGATTTATGAAGACATACTTTCCGTTCACGTGGGTAAGGCCTAATTGCTGATTTGCTTTGGCACATGATCAATGGAGGCTAAATCCATGAACACAGTGTGTGTTAGGGTCTCATCTGTCATGTGGGTGACGTCATAAACCGTGTATAAACTGTCTTCTTAGAGCTGGTATCCTCAAACAAAGTCCCACTTACCAGATCCGGCCTTCCAGGGGTCCTCAATAGAAAACGTGTCCATTGGTCTCTTGTGAAATGGGAAAAGTGTCTACTCTGTGGACCAGGAAATGTCTTTAACTCTGTGGACCAGGAAAGGTCTTTAACTCTGTGGACCAGGAAAGGTCTTTAACTCTGTGGACCAGGAAAGGTCTTTAACTCTGTGGACCAGGAAAGGTCTTTCACTTTGTGGACCAGGAAAGGTCTTGAATATTTTGAATAGAATGAAGTACCAGGTCGACACGCAGGTACGAGATCAACAGGCTGGCTTCCGCCGAAACAGATCATGCACAGACCAAATTGCAACTCTACGAATCATTGTAGAAGTCCTCTTAAGAAAAGGCCGTTGATAGTCCTGACCGACAAATCTTGTGGAAACTTCTCCGGCACTATGGAGTAACAGGAAAACTAGTCAGGATCATTCGGAGTTCTTATGAAGAAATGACATGCAGGGTGGTCCACGAAGGTAGACTCACAGATGACATGCAGGGTGATCCACGAAGGTAGACTCACAAATGACATGCAGGGTGGTCCACGAAGGTAGACTCACAGATGCCTTTAAAGTGGAAACTGGAGTCAGACAAGGATGTCTCTTGTCCCCTTTCCTATTCATACTTGCCATTGATTGGATAATGAAAAAATCCACAGACAAAAAAAGGAACGGGATACAGTGGACACCCTGGAACAACTGAATGACCTAGACTTTGCAGATGACATTGCACTTATGTCCAACAACCAGCAACAAGTGCAGGAAAAGACAAAAGATGTAGCCTTCATTTCAGCACAGCTCGGACTCAATATAAATAACAGCTAGACAAAAATCATGAAGCTAAACTCAGCCAACCAATAGCATATTTCTCTTGCAGGAAAGGCACTGGAAAAAAGTGGAGGCCATCACATACTTAGACAGCACCATTGACATAAATGGTGGATATGAAGCAGATGTCAGGGCTGGAAATGGAAAGGCGAGGTCAGCATTTGTGTTATTAAATTAAATATGTGAGTCGAAGAAGTTAACTCTGCAAACCAAAGTCAGCATTTTCAACACAATTGTCAAAACATTCCTTCTCTATGGAGCTGAAACTTGGAGAACAACAGCGAGCATCACGCAGAAAGTACAGACCTTCATAAACACTTGCCTTAGAAAGATCCTGAGCATCACGCAGAAAGTACAGACCTTCATAAACACTTGCCTTAGAAAGATCCTGAGCATCACGCAGAAAGTACAGACCTTCATAAACACTTGCCTTAGAAAGATCCTGAGCATCACGCAGAAAGTACAGACCTTCATAAACACTTGCCTTAGAAAAATCCTGAACATTAAATGGCCACAAACCATCCCCAACAACGACTTATTAGAAATGACATACATTGAGCCTATTGGTTAAGATATCATAAGGAAAGTGGAGGTGGACAGGGCATACTCTCCGCATACTCCCAGATAACATCACCAGACAACTCCCAGATAACATCACCAGACAACTCCCAGATAACATCACCAGACAACTCCCAGATAACATCACCAGACAAATCCCAGATAACATCACCAGACAACTCCCAGATAACATCACCAGACAACTCCCAGATAACATCACCAGACAACACCCAGATAACATCACCAGACAACTCCCAGATAACATCACCAGACAACTCCCAGATAACATCACCAGACAACTCCCAGATAACATCACCAGACAACTCCCAGATAACATCACCAGACAACTCCCAGATAACATCACTAGACAACTCCCAGATAACATCACCAGACAACTCCCAGATAACATCACCAGACAAATCCCAGATAACATCACTAGACAACTCCCAGATAAAATCACCAGACAACTCCCAGATAACATCACCAGACAACTCCCAGATAACATCACCAGACAACCCCCAGATAACATCACCAGACAACTCCCAGATAACATCACCAGACAACTCCCAGATAACATCACCAGACAACTCCCAGATAACATCACCAGACAACTCCCAGATAACATCACCAGACAACTCCCAGATAACATCACCAGACAACTCCCAGATAACATCACCAGACAACACCCAGATAACATCACCAGACAACTCCCAGATAACATCACCAGACAACTCCCAGATAACATCACCAGACAACTCCCAGATAACATCACCAGACAACTCCCAGATAAAATCACCAGACAACTCCCAGATAACATCACCAGACAACTCCCAGATAACATCACCAGACAACCCCCAGATAACATCACCAGACAACTCCCAGATAACATCACCAGACAACTCCCAGATAACATCACCAGACAACTCCCAGATAACATCACCAGACAACTCCCAGATAGCATCACCAGACAACTCCCAGATAACATCACCAGACAACTCCCAGATTACATCACCAGACAACACCCAGATAACATCACCAGACAACTCCCAGATAACATCACCAGACAAATCCCAGATAACATCACTAGACAACTCCCAGATAAAATCACCAGACAACTCCCAGATAACATTACCAGACAACTCCCAGATAACATCACCAGACAACCCCCAGATAACATCACCAGACAACTCCCAGATAACATCACCAGACAACTCCCAGATAACATCACCAGACAACTCCCAGATAACATCACCAGACAACTCCCAGATAACATCACCAGACAACTCCCAGATAACATCACCAGACAACTCCCAGATAACATCACCAGACAACACCCAGATAACATCACCAGACAACTCCCAGATAACATCACCAGACAACTCCCAGATAGCATCACCAGACAACTCCCAGATAACATCACCAGACAACTCCCAGATAACATCACCAGACAACTCCCAGATAACATCACTAGACAACTCCCAGATAACATCACCAGACAACTCCCAGATAACATCACCAGACAAATCCCAGATAACATCACCAGACAACTCCCAGATAAAATCACCAGACAACTCCCAGATAACATCACCAGACAACTCCCAGATAACATCACAAGACAACTCCCAGATAACATCACCAGACAACTCCCAGATAACATCACCAGACAACGCTAACATGAAATCTACTGAGGGAAAAAGAAAGAGAGGAGGCCCTAAAAATACATTGAAACGCGAGCTAGAGGCAGACACACAAAGTATGGGATAAACCTAGAAGCAACTGAAGAGTAAAGCACAGGACCAAGATGAATGAAAAATTCTTGTAGACGGCCTATGAATCTTGAGCGCTAGAGGGGGACTGGGGAGCCTTCTCCTCGGAATTTTTTTATATTATTTTAAAATCAAGTGGTGCCTTTTGGAGTATAGTTGAATACAATGTTTCTATTAGAGTTCTTGATCAGGGGAAAGAAAATTTGAAGGGTCTGGGGAGGCATTAAAATATGGTGCCAGTGCAATACATAAACTGGATTCACCTTAGATGTGGAGAGCCCCAGGGTAATCATTTGGCACAAACTCATATTCAAATTCATACTGTAACATTGATTAGCGTGAGGGAATGGAGTGCATAAATTTAATCTGCTGAAGACTGTCGCGCCAATTCAAAATTCAATGGTGTATGTTTGGTGCATACTTGAATTCGGTGGCAATTCAAACTTTCTTTGGGAACCGCCAAAATTATCCATAATAATGATCAAAGACATTTTAAACGCCGCACTAGGGGGAGATGAACTAAGTTCATTCCAGATGTGGCGCTCTGCAGGGTGTGCATTTTCTCTAGCTTATTATCGCCTCTTAAATTTCTATAGTCCCCAGACAAGTTTTGATAAATTCAAAATACAAGAATGCATTTTAGTAAATAACTGAGAGCAGTGGAAGAGATGCCAGTTTCAAAAAATGTAAGTATCACTTAACCATAGAAACATCGCGTGAGCCCAGCAACTGGCAACCCCTACGACTGTAGTGGGCCTCTGATATTTTAGGGACTAACAGGTGTGATGTGGATATTGTCTCATTTATCATGTTTTAATGCAATGTTGTGGAGGACTAAACAAAAAACGTGGCAACGGGACCTCGAAAAGTCGAACGACGACTATGCTTGAGTTATGCAAATAAATGCATTTTATTGGGTTTTCATCATAAAAAGAACTACTAACATAATTTTACATGTTGAACACAGCCGTAAAAAACGTACTTATAATGATTACATTTTCTATATATTTCAAAGTTTTACCAGAATCAAAAAGAAAGAAAAAACTGTCAAGTAGGAAGGTCTATTCATTTTATGGGTTATCAAAACGGGTCCTTTCCATCAATCGCATCTGAACTTTGTTATTATGTAAAGAAAACATGAGTTTTTTAAAAATAACATTATATATTTATTAATGTGTGATTTTATCCGGAGGATATCGGTTAAAAATAAAGCATAAATGTCACAATATTCAGTTGATTGAAATGTTTGTGAATACACCTTAAAACACTTTTTTTGAATTGAACAAATTAGGAAAAAGATTTTTTCTCTAAAGCAAGTACCAAAAAATTATAATTGTAGAATGTGCATGCGATTTGTAATGCTAGTTTACAGAAATCTTTTTTTCTTTTTAGCTTTGTGATAGATTCTTGTCTAGAAAAAATATTTAAAATTTTAATCCGTGCAAATAGGTGGGGCATGATAAATATAGGCTATTTTATTTAAACCTCTTTTTAAAAAGTAGCACATTTAAAGAAAGCACAAACGCTATCGATATTATAAATGATGAAATGTGTACTGTTTGTACTGTTGTACTGCTGTACTGTTGTACTGCTGCACTGTTTGTATGCGGCCGTTAATTTCTTAATTTAAAAAAATTATCTCATTTTTTTAAAAAGTTATTTTGTTATATAATTTAACATTCATAGATTCGACTGCATTTATAATTATGCTAATAACAATATTTTTTAAAGCATAATGCCATCATAAAATGTATAATTAACACCTATCCCTACTTTAAAAGGCATGCTCTTATAATGAAATATAATTTGAAAATAGATTGCGCATGTTTGATACTAAGCAAAAACTATTATTAAAATTGTAGACCTTTATATTGATGCAAAGGTAGTTTAATACAGTGTTATTTAAGTCTTTAAAATTGGGAAGTAGCAAAAAATAAATGAATAAAAACACCGACTGGTACGAACAACAGGTAGTAAGACTTTGGCATATTATCTGGAACGGCCGGTGCGATATTTATAATCGAACACTGACGCCTTTTACAAGATTAGCGTAAAAATATGAATCATCAAATATATCGAGTGTAGCGATATTTCTTTGATTTTAACTAATTGTATTAGGCTAAAAGCACCATATACTATTCTTTTTAAAACTGTTTAAAAATGACAATTTAGTAGTTTTTAATAATAAATATACAATCGTTATATTGTTATTGAGGCAGTGCCTCTCTCTTCTCCCCCCCCCCCCCCCAAAAAAAAAAATCAACTACCACAAATGATATCCGAATAGCCTTGAGTCTAATGGTACCCGGGTGCGAATGGCGACGCTGCGTGTCCGGGTCCATTTTGACTAATGCTATTCAGATGTCATTTGTGGTAGTTTATTTTAATTAAACTGAAGAATTAAGTAAACAAACGTATAGTACATTCAATTATCTTTCATTTGATACCTCATTTTGTCGTATAAACCCAACAATTATATTTTAAATTATTTTTTAATCCCAACCTCTCACGTCTGGTACCCGGGTTCCAATAGGTGCAACCTTTCCAAAATCAACAAATTGACTTCGCCGTTGAACTTCAACGCGAAATTATAATACTAGTTATCATAAAGAACATTTCAAGGGAGGTCATTGTGGTTAATGTAATTTTAAAAGATTCTAATGATACCATCCCCTGCTCATAATGTTTAATGTCATCTAGTTTGGCGATTTCTCTGAATGTATAGAGCAGTGGTTGTGAACCTATGGCACGCGTGCCACAGTGGGCACACACATTCTTCCTTGGTGGCACGCCCCAGCTTTCTTTTTTTCATTGGCTAAAAGGGAATATAAGGGTTGTACGCATGTTTGTTAAAATTGTAATTTGCTTGTAAGCACTGTTGTTTTCAGTTCTAAATTATATTAAATCTGATACAAGGAACAGGAGAAAAGTTGTTCTGATTGCTGCATGTGTTGCCCTGAAATACAGAAGTGTAAGCCATGCTTTGACAATTGCTAAGCCTGCATACAACAGCAAAAAGTCAATTAGTAAGCCTGCATACAACAGCAAAAATTAAATTGGTAAGTCTGCATACAACAGCAAAATTCAAATGCTAAATCTGCATACAACAGCAAATATTCAATTGCTAAATCTGCATACAACGGCAAAAATTCAATTGTTAAATCTGCATACAACAGGGCAAGACGAATCATGCAAAATATTACCTTTAAACAAAAGCTGTGTGTATCGCTGAAAGCTCTGTTACGTGTGTGTGTGGGGGGGGGGGGTCTTTTAAGACAATGTTTTGATGCACGACGTGTTGAAATTATTTAAAACTAATCCTCAGTACTCGGGTTTCATTCAGGTTTAGTAGTGACTTTTCGATAAATAAATGGTAGGTTGGTGGTGACAACGTCGAAACGAATCAGTGGAGTCATTGGAGTAGCGCAATAATTTAACAGGAGGGATACAATTCACCTGTAGAGATGGAACTAGGCAGATCAACCTAGAGTGGTAGAAATGGACAGACAATTGCAGATACCAGGAAGGATCTCCCCTTTTCCTTTTTCAAAACAAATAAACTTGTTAGTTAGAATTTTCCTATCACTCTCTCATTCTCTCTCTCTCTTTCTATATCTCTCTCATAATCCATCTTTCTTTCTTTCTCTCTCTCTCCTACTGCGTCTCTCGTTCTTTCGTTCTCTCTCTATGTCTCTCACATTTTCTCTCTCATTCTCTCTTGTCAAATATTCGGGTCCCATGTCAGAATATGATGGCTCACGATGACTATTTGGTTGTCTAATGTCGACGAGCTGTAGAGTGCGACAATAACTCTATTCTGACGACCATTACGATATCTCTGATTCTCTTAATAGTACACTTTATCAATCTATTTAGTCCGAGGCATGACACAGTAAGTCCATTGGGTAATACTCTCTATTATCTTTAGTACATCTAGCAAGGCATGTAATATCAACTCCGATTCCGGAGGTACACAGCAATAATCACTCGTTCACAATAGGTCTGCCAGACTCAGCAATACACACCCTCGTCCGTGAACATAATCGTCTCTCTCTCTCTCTTGATCCAACTCGTTATCTCCCCTTATATATCCTCACAAACCATGTACTCGTGATATGAAAATAGTTCACATTCGTTCACATTCGTTCACCAGTCCCATTTGTTCTCAAAATCACAACACACTCACTGCCACTGACCTTGACATATCCCCCCCCCCTTTTCCTTTCCAGACTCTTCTTATAGTAGAATCGATATAATTATGGTCAGGTCATGAAATCATACACATTTTGGATAAAATATTTTTATTATGGAAAAACAAACGTCAACGTCCGTAATCCTGTGGACAGCCATTAATTGTCCAGCCTGCAATTTAAATTTATGATGGCGGTATATTTCGCTTGTCAGACGGTAGCCTGAAAGCTTGCAAATTTATCCACCAACTCACAATTCCCTTGTAAAATATCACATGTTTCCGCACGCTTGTCCCATTGTCAATATACAAAAGTAACATGACTGTCATTTGACACAACCAATCTTCACACACAGCCACGCCCAAATGTTCATGTAACTTATCCAAATAATTTTTACAAGCCTCACCTCCCAACGCATGGACAAAACTCACCTCCCAACGCATGGACAAAACTCACCTCCCAACGCATGGAAAACACTCACGTCCCAACGCATGGACAACACTCACCTCCCAACGCATGGACAACACTCACCTCCCAACGCATGGACAACACTCACCTCCCAACGCATGTACAACACTCACCTCCCAACGCATGGACAAAACTCACCTCCCAACGCATGGACAACACTCACCTCCCAACTCATGGACAACACTCACCTCCCAACGCATGGACAACACTCACCTCCCAACGCATGGACAAAACTCACCTCCCAACGCATGGACAACACTCACCTCCCAACGCATGGACAACACTCACCTCCCAACGCATGGACAACACTCACCTCCCAACGCATGGACAAAACTCACCTCCCAACGCATGGACAAAACTCACCTCCCAGCGCATGGACAACACTCACCTCCCAACGCATGGACAAAACTCACCTCTCAACGCATGGACAAAACTCACCTCCACAACAAAATCAAATTTTTCAAAAACAATTTTTTTTCCTGAACCCCACATGACATAATTTATCAACAGTAACAACAGTAACAACAGTAACAAGATTTCTCTCCTTTAGCCTCACCTCAGGGACAAAGCTCACCTCAGGGACAAAGCTCACCTCAGGGACAAAGCTCACCTCAGGGACAAAGCTCACCTCAGGGACAAAGCTCACCTCAGGGACAAAGCTCACCTCAGGGACAAAGCTCACCTCAGGGACAAAGCTCACCTCAGGGACAAAGCTCACCTCAGGGACAAAGCTCACCTCAGGGACAAAGCTCACCTCCTCGACATAAACCCCGTGCTCAAACCCAACCCCGTTTGCCACAACATGATTGTCTGAGTCTAAGCTATACTCAACAATCCCACGTTTCTCAAGTCTTGAGCAATCCGTGTCATCCACACTACAAATTTCCACGATTGGACTATGACCCTCATAGCTCCATGTGAATTCATTGAAAATTAATTCAATTTTGTTGAATCTTCGCCCCCGTCTTGGGACCGAACTTGACAAATTCACGACCTCTACCTCGTGACACCCGTAATTTGTCCAGGTCCTCACAACCTCATTTGACACACAATTATCATTGTTAAATATAATCAAAGATTTTACAATATCAGACATATCTTGTATATCATTAAAAGTCATATATTGTATATCATCAAATTTCTTATATTGCACACCTTCAATATTAATTATTCAGACAACACAGTCATTGCAAAGTTAACGTGCCCACCGTCCCTGGACGGAAACACTTCACAGTCTTCGCCCCTAAGGCGGTCAGTGTCATCTGTGAAATATTCACACATAACAGAGTTCAACTCTGGAGCAGTCGAAACCTGCGCTCTCCCCTCCTCCTCAAAACATAACTCGCCTGAGCTTGACTCAGGAGTGTTTGTGTACTCAGTCAAGGGTTCACAATCAATACTAACTTCATCAAAATATTTATCAACATTATTGTCTAGTAAAAAATTCACAACTTGTACATTGCCAAATTTCATATTTTGTATACTGTCAACATCTGTAACTTGTACTTTATCAAAATTCATATTTTGTACAGTATCCAATTTCATATCTTGTATAGTACCAAAATCTGTATCCCGTGCTTCTATTATGTGTTCTATTAATATTACCTCCTCACTACACTCAGTTATGGATTCCTGCATTTCATCGGGATAACTGATCTCCTCCACAAACTCGTTAACATCCAAATTTTCCTCATTTTCCCTTACTGACAAAATAATTTTACTCCACTCCCCTTCAACCACTACTCTCCCAGATTCGTTGACCGATTCCCCAGTTTCTTTAATACTATCCCCGTTTGTTTTTCCCGACTGAAAAATTCCCGGCTTATATGTACTTTTGTCTTCAAAATACTCATCCCCTAAACATAACTGAACAAAAACCGGCCTATATGCACTTTCTTCAAAATAATCATCCTTTATCCCTAACTGAAAAAATTCCCATTCATCATTTCTCCTATTGTTGTCCCCTGTTCCAGTTTGATTTTTAGTATCAGATAACTTTACGCACGACTTGCTCTCTCGGCCCCATTTGAGTTCATTCCCCTTTACTTCCACTAATGGCCTCCTTGTTTCTACTTCATCCTCATCTATATTTTCCCAAGTCTTTGTCTCATAATTCCACCTAAATTTATTTTTTTCAGTTTCCCCTTCTGCCAAGTAATAATTATCTTCTATTTCCCCTGTATGCTCATCTAGATTTTCCTAAGCCTTCTTCTTATAATTCCACCTAAATTGATCCCTGTTAGTTTCCCATTCTTCAATGTAATCAATATCTTCCCTTTCCTCTTCTAAACCAGTCATAACTATCGTACGGATAAATGCAATTAATACTCACTATACCGTCTATTCTACCGTATGTTCTATTACTACACGCCCATTCTTCCCCCCCCCTCACTATAGTCACTGTCATAATATTCATTACTGCTGTTTTCTCTCTCACTCTAATTCTCATCTCTGTCACTCCAATTTTCTCATCTCTCTCACTCCAATTCTCTTACACCTCTCACACCAATTCTCTCATCTCTCTCACTCCAATTCTCTCATCTCTCTCAATCCAATTCTCATCTCTCTCACTCCAATTCTTTTATCTCTCTCACTCCAATTCTCTCATCTCTCTCACACCAATTCTCTCATCTCTCTCACTCCAATTATCTCATCTCTCTCACTCCAATTCTCTCATCTCTCTCACGCCAAGTCGCTCAATTCTCTCACTCCTATTCTCTCATCTCTCTCACTCCAATTCTCTCATCTCTCTCAATCCAAGTCTCTATCTCAGTCTATAATATCTATTCTCATGAGCTTTTTTTACAGTTCCCAGGAGGTCATCATACTGCCCAATAGCTTGACGAATCCTTTCTTTCACATATTCATTAGAGATATGGTCTCTATAGCAGATTCCAAGATTGCTTCTAAAACATTTCATCTCCATCACCTTTATTTTTCTTTCAAGGTCTGATGTTATTCTCAAGGACTCGCAGACATACAAGAAAATGGAGCGGACTAATCAGTGCCTCAGCCTGATTTTTAAGCCTCTTTAGTGCTGTTGTGGTCTGGGCAATCGTAGACATCAATTCGGGCTTGGAGCCTTCTTCCTAGACTATTGCTCCTAGGTTCTTGAAGCTGCCTACTGTCTCTAATCTTTCCTCCCCGATCTTGATTTCAATGGAGATGAAGCTGGTGTTATTCGTTATTGTCTTTTCTATACTGATTAGCATGCCAAAGGACGATGAAGTCTTTTCGAGACGCTTTACTAGGTTGGCTAGCTCTTCTTCGTTTCCAGCCAGTCCGTCTGTCATCCGCAAAACTTGTTCCGCCACCAATGCTGATTGTTCTTACATGCGCTTCCAGTGCATCTGACATAATTCTCTCCAAGAAGTTGTTGAACAGGGTGGGGGGGAGAGCAAGCAGACTTGTCGTACTCCAGCCGTGGTCTTGAACTATTCTCCGAAGTTATAATTCTGGTTAGGTTTGTGTTGATGTTGTAGTGCCTCATGGTGGCCCATAAAGCAGCATGCCAAACCCTATCGAATGCCTTCTTGAAATCCTCAAAGACGTGGTATAAGTTTTGTTGGTGTTGAGCATATTTCTCAATTAGTATTCGGAGCAGGTTTAGGATCTGCTCATTAGTGCCACGTCCTTGCCTGAAGCAATGGTTTTGTCGGCATATGGTTTTAGTCGGTTCAATATGACCTTTAGCATGACCTTGCATGGGTGGCTTATTAGGCTAATGGTGCAATAGTTTTGGCGTAGCTGTAGGTTACCTTTCTTGCCATGGGGAGGGTGATGATGAGAGATTGGGTCCATGATTTGGGCCATTCCCCTGTTAGTCATATTTTGTTACTTATCATTAGGGCACTTATCGTTGTTTCTCCTCCTTGTTTCACAAACTCGGCAGGGATATTATCCACTCCTGCGGCCTTTCCTATTTGGAGTGCTTGGACTGCTGCTTCCACTTCTGCACGGAGAATAGGGTAGTTACCGGAGGAACATTAAGGATCTCTGGGTCTTATCTTTACATTTTCTTTATACAGAACTGAGCAGTATTTAGTCCATATTTTTAGGATATCATTTTCCTCGGTCAAAGATTTACCATTCTTATCTTGTATGGTAGTACTACGCCTTTGCTTTGCAGTGGTTAGTTCTTTCACCAGCTGGTATGCCTTTTTGCTATTGTTTTTCTTCAAGCAGTTTTCAATGTCGTAGCATTGCTCTTCAATCAAATTCTTCTTTGGTCTTTGCATACTTTCTGTCATGGCTTGGTTAGTTGTCCTATATTTATTCCCCCACCCCTTTTTTTATGTGTCTGCCATCTTTGTTTTCTTTAACTGCCTCCGTTTATCAAACAGATCGAGGATGTTTTGGGTTGGTCGATGTTTACCAATGATGTCATGAGCTGTGTCCGTCACAGCTGTGTTTAAGTTTTCAATCAGTGTGTCCATGTCTGAACAGTCGCATTATATAATGTTAAGGGCTGCAAATTTTCCTCCTATTATTGTTTGGAAGGCTTTAGGATCATTCAGCCTTTGAAGGTCTAATTTGATTTTGGTGTATCCTTGTTTATTTACCCTCTTTAAGTGCAGCCAAAAGGTCATCATGACTAGATCGTGGTCACTTCCAATGTCAGCGCCTCAGGCTACATCCAAGTCTCTATCTCAGTCTACAGTCTACAACCAAGTCTCTATCACATCATTTCTCTTTGGGACTTTGAAAGTCTATATAACTTTGTCCTTTTCACCCTTTTCTCTCAGTCTACAACCAAGTCTCTATATCTCAGCATTTCTCTTTGACAGTCTATATTAGTCTATATATATATATAGGCAATGCTGTGCATAGTACAGAAGACCGAGAGGAATGGAGAAGGATAGTTTTCGTGTCATCTGTGGCGCCACAACGGTGCAAGGACTAAGAGACATGATGCTGATGACATGTCTGTCCTATTTATCGGTTACTCTATCTCAGTCACCTCATCTTTAATTAAGTATCGTTAGATAAATCTTTTCCCCAGTCTCACTGTCTCTTATTCGGAACTGCTCTGCTCCATTCTCTCTCAAAATCTCCATTTCAGCTTCTCTCTCTTATTTTTCACTCATTTCTTTCTTTTTTTTTATCCTTTATATTAACTTCGCTTTGGTTTGGCTGGGTGGCAGGCAAAATATTAATATAGTTCAGGGGCGTGAAATAACAAATGTGTGGTTGCGAGCTTAGGACTTGGGGGAGAGGGGCACTATTTTTTAATTGGTATTCTTATAAAGTGCGTTACTTGTATGCATTTTTTGTCACATTTTCAGCCCCGACCCACCCCATAACATGTTATAAAGGATTTACACGGAAAAACTATCTTTTATTGTTTTTTGTTAATTCATCATTTTTAATCTTAAACACTTTATGCATAAAAATATTTAAAAAATTAAACTATACAAATATACAGCCAGCATCATACAATTACAAGAAATTAACTTCTAATTCAATGAGGCTTACAGCGTTACTTTTTAAAAATTGCTAGCCTTTCTTCAACTTTACGAAATTTCCTCTTTTGTTTTTTTGAGATTTTTTTTAAAATAGAGTCTTATTACATACGTTATAGTGGATTTAAAACTAGTTAATAAGTTGTTAAAAATATTAAATAACAATAGGGCTACTAATATATTTCTGAAAACGGAGTTGTTACATTCCGAGGTGAAGATTTTATAAAAAAGGAAAAGAGAAAACAAACTGAAATGAACTCAAGAAAATATGATTTCAGTTCATGTCTAAACATGAAGGCTGGTTGCTTTTGTTTACGTTCTTTTTTTAGGTACTATGTAATATGTAGCCAGCGAACCAATTAGGCATACAGTTATGAAGAGTGAGGACACATGGCCTATACTATAGTAATTAATTTTTTATATATTATATGGTAAGTATTCAGGTAGTTTATTCATATTATTAATATTATAGTATAGTGTTATATATAGTTATAGTTTAGTAGTATAAAATTTAAATATATAAATTATACTTACTTAATTTTATAATAGTTATTTAAACTAACTACGACTACAATAATACTAGTATTACTGGGGCTTAGTTTTAACCAGGTGTAGTTTTTTTTTAACCAGGTTCAAAGGTCCAGACAGGTTCTGTTATTTTGAGAAAATGGCCATGGGTCCAAGGCCAAGTGTTAGTAACACTCACTGTTACAAAATTACTTTCTTATTTTCTATAATATAATATATGCCTGCCTTTAAATTTAAACAATAGTCCCACAGTCCACACTCAATCCTACTCCTACACTTACACCCTTACTGCCGGACTTTAAACAATTCAATAGCCTACTGACAGTCCTACACCCTACATTACATGCCAGCTTTACAGTAGTCCTACAGACAGTCCTACCCGTGGCTCTTTATTGAATTGATTAATAATATAATAGTTGAAGTTGCCTTCACCTAATGAAAAAAATTCAACCTTTTCGCATCGGTTCAACTGTCACGCATGACGCCCGCCGAATGGTAGCCTTTTTTTTTACTCAGTACTATTAATACTATTAATATAAAACACATGTCATGTTGAGTAGGGGGATGGGGATGGCCGGTTGTGAAAGGGAAGCAGGACACACCCAGAAGCAGAATATATATATGAGAGATATTAAGATATATATATAGGCCTACTTCATAACATCTTTTGTTTATAGTTTATGGAAACTATTTTATTTTTCAGCTTTGACGAATAACTGTACTACTACTACTAGGGAAAACATTTAAAGTTAGAGTCATCAGGAGAGTAGCGTGCATCATGGCAACAAATGTGTTTAGAAGCATTTTGGTGTTTTCTGTGCACATGGTATTCTATACATCCACCCATAGAACTGAAATCGACAGTTTGCGATTTGAAGAAGGAAAAAAGCAACTAGAGCTTATTCAAAGAAAATCTGAGATGCCCAAGTATGGTCTATGCTGGCTCAATGCTATGACTTTAATCAAAACTGAGTGCAAGCATCTAAGTGATGTGACACAAACACGGCTAGCACTTGCTTACCTGAACTGCTTTTTACAGGTCAGTTGCATGGTCTCATGTGAGCATGTTAATATGCGAAGTTAAGTTTTTGTTGCAAGAAATGTCTTCACTTACTTCATTTATGATTAAAATGATTATAACATCGGCATAGTCTTTTAGGAAGTTTTTAACATTCATAGTTTTTAAGCTAATGTGAAACCCTCATCCTATCATAAGCATAAACATCCAGGAAAATTAACAAATGTGTCAGCTTGATTTTTTCAAAATGAAATAGTACCACAAGCAAATGAATCATTGGTCAGTTCTTCTAAGCTTTATACCTTTAGAATTAATTTTCTGTAACAACATTTAATCTCAAGCTAAGTTGGTGTCTTTTGAACAAAGACTTTAAAGATTGCATGGCAAAACATTTGATCATTTTTATATTTCCAGATCCAGGGACGAAAAAGCTATGAATGTGATGATGTTACAGAAATAACAGCATGTGTTCAGCACATGAATGAAGCCGACCGCAGCTCGTTTACAACATTCTTTACACACACTCAGAACATTTGCTACTTTCTCCAGGCTCAGGTGTGGCAGGAGGAGACAGAGATGACGATTAACCGTCTTACTGTCACTAGTTCTCAGGTATATAAGTCTGATGTAAAACCATTTTTAATATCTATAAAATTACTGGGAAGTTGATAAAGACAGTTTAATTATGTCAGCGTTATTTCTTCATAATTTATTTTCCAAGCTATTGATTGTCACCACTTTAAAGAAACCGAGTTTTTTTCACGTTAAATTCTCCTTAATATAGCTAAAAGAAGCCGGTAAGAATTAACTATGCTATTGTTTGCATGATCAAAAGCTATTTGAGACTTGTATGTTAAAAAAGTACTATAAAGTTAGAGTTGCTTGTAGCATTTGTAAAAGGTTTATAATGACCACGTTTACTATATCGGTAGGGGTAAGTATAAACATCAGCTTACTACAATTATTAAGCTATCAGGTATATAACAACTGTATAGCAACAACAACAAAAAAGTTCAGCATAGCTTTATTTTTTAACATTATTTTGACATTAAAAACATTGGTGAGATAATTTTTTTCATGTACTTCTTAATAACCTGAAAAAAACTGTTTCTATCAACTTGATATTACATTATATCCATTTACTTTTTATATATTAATTATCTGGTTCTTGTGGTATTAATACTTTGAGCTATTCCTTCTGTGTAGGTAACTGAGCAGCTCGAAATGTCCCAACAACTACAGAAGGACATGTTGTCCTCCCAAAACCAAAGTATAAAAAATCAAGAAACGCTGATTGTTCAGGCCTATAGCCTCAGTGACATCATCAATTCATCATCACAAAATGTTCGCATTCTATTTGAAGACCTAAAGGTAAGTTCATAATGAAACTAATATACCTTGTAACTTTTGGAAATGCATTAGTATCCGTGTTCATTTAAGTCTCAAGCGTCTCATATATTATTTTGATCCACTCTCATTTTGACATTTTATCACTTTAGAACTCTCCAGGATTGGGATAGCCTTCTAGGATTAGGATAGCTTTTCAGGATTGGGATAGCTTTCCAGGATTGGGATAGTTTTCCAGGATTGGGACAGCCTTCCAGGATTGGGATAGCCTTCCAGGATTGGGATAGCCTTCCAGGATTGGGATAGCCTTCCAGGATTGGGATAGCCTTCCAGGATTGGGATAGCCTTCCAGGATTGGGATAGCCTTCCAGGATTGGGATAGCCTAACGGAATCTGTATTTTGAAGTTCTTTAAACATGATAAGCGCTTTCATTTGAGAATTTACTTCAGGAAATGATTTAACTTTTAATTGATTCTTTATACTGTGGTAATCTCAAATTATATACAAGTTACATTCTACCTAGTGCAAATAAAATAACCAAAAAAAAAAAAAGCAATTATTTTATTCATATTTATCATGGTACATTATTAATTTGAATTATCTAAGTGTGAAATTATTATTTTCTTCAGATTGTGTTTTTTTAATTCTGTGCTCGAATGCAGTTTTATTTCACCCTAAAAATCTAACTAAGAGTTGAAAGACTATAATTTTCCTGGATGTTTTCACCCTAAAAATCTAACTAAGAGTTGAAAGACTATAATTTTCCTGGATGTTTTCACCCTAAAAATCTAACTAAGAGTTGAAAGACTATAATTTTCCTGGATGTTTTCACCCTAAAAATCTAACTAAGAGTTGAAAGACTATAATTTTCCTGGATGTTTTCACCCTAAAAATCTAACTAAGAGTTGAAAGACTATAATTTTCCTGGATGTTTTCACCCTAAAAATCTAACTAAGAGTTGAAAGACTATAATTTTCCTGGATGTTTTCACCCTAAAAATCTAACTAAGAGTTGAAAGACTATAATTTTCCTGGATGTTTTCACCCTAAAAATCTAACTAAGAGTTGAAAGACTATAATTTTCCTGGATGTTTTCACCCTAAAAATCTAACTAAGAGTTGAAAGACTATAATTTTCCTGGATGTTTTCACCCTAAAAATCTAACTAAGAGTTGAAAGACTATAATTTTCCTGGATGTTTTCACCCTAAAAATCTAACTATTATAATTAGACTATAATTTTTTAAGGCTGGATACATTTAGGTTTTATAATTATAACAACATACTTCATATGAACTCGGGAGCTATTATAAATATGTTTCTATAAGAGCTTAGCAAATTCATGACATAAAATGTATTATAATTTTTAAATATGTCTCCAACATTTGATATAGGTTGTTTTGTTTTCTCAATGTTCTGAACCAATTTTATTATTATAGCAATCTACCCAAGAACAGAGAGAGATTATTGGAGACTTGTTTAATCAACTGGCCAAACTGCAGACTACTATCCTGGGAGAGGTTTCTGGCTTTTATTCACTTTTCTTTTATCTGATGTCAGTACTTGTCTGCTACCTATTAACATCAACCGCACGCACCTCAGGTACAGATAGTGACACCATAGAAGGGAACTAGTTTTTTAAACTTACTTTGTAGTGTAGTTTTATTGACTTAAATCTCACTTTGCTTTACCAGAGGACTGATCAGTTAAACATAGTATTGCAGCCTGGTTATGTAATAAGATGAAGCTTTGATAAATGTTGGGACTTTTGTGAGACTGTTTTTTTTGTCCTACTTTTTGCACGGGTCTAGACTTGTGGTTAAACTTAAACAGCTTTAGTTAGTCACGCTGTATCCAAGTCTTGCATTTTATTTTAGTGACAAAACTATTCATTAAAATCAATCTTGTTTATCTTTTATTATAAATTTCATTTGATGCCAGATGATAGCCTAGACAGGAGATTTATTGTGCCATGCCAGGTTCACCACTGTCAGCTCCATTCCATGGTCAAATTGATTTTCAAGGATAATTCTCCTCCCCATTAAATGTCACCCATTACAAAACTATTTATCAAGATGACCCTGTTTGTTCCAAGACCATTAGCAAATCATATATTTCCTTACATATTTGAATAGCTTTCACTTTCATAAAATCTAGGATATTTATATTTGCAGCTGTGTAGCTGACCCATAATAGTTTCTATCACTTGTAATGAACTAACATCGTCTCCTCCCAGGTGCAAGAATCTGGCTGTTTCTTATCATGACAGTCAATGTAATCCTGGAACAGACTTTAATGAAATGGATAGCTGGATTCTATTCCACTGGTGATGTTAATAGTGTAGGTATATTTTGGTGAACCAATTTCATCATATCACGCTGGTGATGTTAATAGTGTAGGTCTATTTTGGTTAACCAATTTCATCATATCACGCTGGTGATGTTAATAGTGTAGGTCTATTTTGGTGAACCAATTTCATCATATCACGCTGGTGATGTTAACATTGTATGTACCCACTAGTGAACCTATGACATCATATTCCTGTACTTCTTTGACCCAATGGTGCATGGCCCATCCACAAATTTGACCCAAAGTGGCATGGACCATCCACAAATTTGACCCAAATGGTGTATGGCCATCCACAAATTTGACCCAAAGTGGCATGGACCATCCACAAATTTGACCCAAATGGTGCAAGGCCCATCCACAAATTTGACCCAAAAGTGCATGTAACATCCACAAATTCTTAGCATTGATCCTGGTTCTGAGCTGTTCTTCCCAGCTCGTTCTGAGCTGTTCTTCCCAGCTCGTTCCACTTCTTGAAACAGTGCAATAGAAATGGTAGACGATCACATTTACTAGGTGCTCATCACAGAGATTGAGGTTACTGCCCTAGTCCCCTTCTCAACATAATGTTCTTTCTTTCTTTTGCCTTTGGGTCCCATCACAGAGACTGTCTAGTATTCTGTTAACATTTGCCTTTGTCTTCTCACATTCCTTTGGTGTTTCTCATTTCCACATTTGTCAATACAGGAACAACTTTACTGGCTGCAGAAAATGATCCGCCGAGCGGCCATGTTGCTGGTGCTGCTGACACTCACTGCGAGTACCTACCTGTATAAAGATATCAACGCCTTAAATAACCAACTGCTTGTAGAGATCAGAAAACAGAATTCTGACCTGAAGAGGTTCATTACTGGTAAAGAAATAAATATTAATTTTTACATAAGAAGTAAATAGCACTGACCTTGTCAGTTAGAAAGGTTAATGTCACTGGTCTCTGTCTTAATGCATTACATGTAAATACCATTGACCTTGTCAGTTAGAAAGGTTAATGTCGCTGGTCTCTGTCTTAATACATTATAATGCTGCTACAATCACAAAGCATAATTTAATCACTCTAAGATTACAAAAAATCCATTTATTTCCTGATATCTCAAGGATTGATAAAGTATAAACACTTAGTCAATTAGACCATAGACTTTAACCCAGTGGTTCTCAACCTTCCTATGGCCGCGACCCTTTAATACAGTTCAGTGTTGTGGCGACCCCCCAGCCACAAAATTATTTTCGGTTATACTTCATAACTATAGAGCATATGTGTTTTCAGTTGGTCTTTGGCGACCCCTGGTGTCAAGGGCATGGAAATCAGTGGCAGTGTGTGTGTTGTGATTTTGGGACTGAACGAATGTGAACGATTTTAATAGCACGATTGCCTCAGATGTTGAGAGTTATAAAAGGGGAGATGACTAGCTGAATCGAGAGCGGGGCTGTGTTATTATGTTCATGAACCTGGAGAGTGAACGATCTTGACTGAGAGAGGCTAATATGTTCACTGATGAGCGTGTGTGTTGCGAGTCTGACAGAGACATATTGTGAACGAGATTATTGTTGTGTACCTCCGGAATTGGAGTTGCCATTACATGCCTTACGATACGTACTACAGACTTAATAGTTTAAGTGTACTAGAGAGAGAATGAGAGATATCGTAATGGTCGTCAGAGTAGAGTTATTGTCGCACTCTGCCTGTCAACCCCTAGACAACCAAGTATTCATCATGAGACATACTATTCTGACAAGTGACCAGAATATTTGACACCTGGGAAAGGGTCGTTGAGAACCGCTGCTTTAACCCTTTTACTAATGTTTATTTCTGGCATTTGTCTGCATACTGATCAATGTTTCTATATTTAAGTTCATTATAATCCACAGTGAAATTAGTATGAATATTTAAAGTTTTTAATAATGATAATAAGTTAATTGCTTTGATTGTTATTGGTCCAACCTATTTTATATTATTTAGATCACTCTGGGTCTGTGTTATCAGTAAAGCAAGAATCTGCTACAAGGCTGGCTGATCACAAAGGAGGTAAATGGCTTTGTCACAAAAATATCCTCAAATTCCTTGAGAGAAAAATGTTGAATAGGGTTGAATGCATGCAATGTACAGAATAGACACATATTCTGATACATAACTCTCTACATTCACTTTACTCTATAGATTTGATTTATGAAAGGTTATAAAATTATAGTGTGTAGGTTGCTGTAATAATAGTGTTTAAGACAAATAAACTAAACATATTATTTTAATAAAGTGAGCAGGGAACATAATCAAAATTACATAATTTTGTGTTGATTATCATTAGTTATCTTGTGTTGATTATCATTAGTTATCTTGTGTTGATTATCATTAGTTATCTTGTGTGATTATCATTAGTTATCTTGTGTTGATTATCGTTAGTTATGTTGTGAATTAAAATTAAAAAAACATGAAATAATTGTAACCTTATCACTCCATGGCAGACTCTACTGACAGTGACTACACAAGTGATAACAGCGGTGATGATAGTGATACTGACTCTGATAAAACCTACATCTTGCCAGAAAATGCAGAAAATACTGAAACTGAAAGCTTTGTAACAGTATCAAATGTAGGTAGAACACAAACTTTGTAACACTATCAAATGTAGGTAGATACAGACATTTTAACAGATACATAGATACATGCTACTTTAAAAACTGACATATTTTTTAAAAATGTAGCCTACATAGAACAGAATTTGAAAGAAAATGCAGATTGTCCCTGACTGGGGCTTGACTTGTTGGTTAGATAGAGAACATTTTCTTGATCAACTCTTTCTTTCAAATGCTTAATTTCTAAACTGATTTGATTCTGATGACCTCACATAGATCAGCTGAGTTTGCATTGTTTAATAAAAAAATTAAAAATTGTTACCAGTTTGGAAATATGTTAAATAACCTTGAAATATTCCTTGGTGTAGAAAGTTTTAAAACTAGCTGTACATCGTATGATAAAACTAGCTGTACATCGTATGATAAAACTAGCTGTACATCGTATGACTTCACACAAAGATACAGCTAAGATATTTCATACAAGAACTTTTATCAATTATGTGGTTGAAAAGATTCATCAATATTTGACAGCTTACCGGGTATATTCAGGATGCTTTCATATTTTTCAGACCGCATCCAACAAAGCAGATGTTTCTCTGCTGTGTGAACTGTATGAATTGCGGAAGGCTATACCTGTGACAGATCGTTGCACCAGTGTTCAATCTTGGTTGGAAACCTCGTTCCATGCGAAGGGTGAGTCCAAACTCTTGATTACTTCCCTTTGCACGGAATGCCTAAAATGTATTTGATAGGCCACAAAAATCGTATTTCACTACCACGTGTGTTTAAAAATAGATAGAAATCTGTGATATGGCCTAAATATATAACAGTTGAAATACCATAACTATGGACTTTGTTTAACAAGCTAAATATAGAATCTGCTTAAAAAACACTTCATTCATTGAAAGTTTCAGTTTGGACATTATTTGATAACCTAACAACTCAAACCTTCTTCTCACAGTAATATTCTTCAATCCATTTGTTGTATTTGTAGCCTGAGTGACTATGATTTCTGTTAGCTCTCTATTTCAATGCTGGAATATTATCTTTACCAATTGAATATTACCTTTCATCATCATCATGTCCCGTAGTCCTTCGACCGTTGGGGCACCACAGATGACATAAAATCTATTCTTCTCCATTCCTCTCAGTCTCCTGCCCTATGCATAATATCGCCTAGTTTTAATCCCGTCCATTCTTTGATGTTGTCTTCCCATCTTTTTCTCTGTCTTCTTCTTTTTCTTCCTCCTCTAGTAGTGCCCTGTAAGATTTCTTTGGCGAATCCTTGTTTTCTGGTCACGTGGCCATACCATTCAAGTTTGCACTTTTTACAGACACCAGGAGGTCATCATACTGCCCAGTTGCTTGACGAATCCTTTCTTTCACTTGATTATTAGTGATATGGTCTCTACAGCAGATGCCAAGAATGCTTCTGAAACATCTCATCTCCATCGCCTTTATTTTCCTTTTAAGTTCTGCTGTTAATGTCCATGACTCACAGGCATATAAGAAAATGGAGAGGATTAATGAGCACATCAGCCTGATTTTGGTGCTGGGGGCTATATTTTTGTCGTTCCATATTTCTTGAGTCTCTTTAGTGCTGTTGTGGTCTGCGCAATCCTGGCTATCAATTCGGGCTTGGAGCCTTCTTCCGAAACTATTGCTCCGAGGTACTTGAAGCTGCCAACTGTCTCTAATCTTTCTTCACCGAGATTAATTTCAGTGGTGATGCCAGTGGTGCTATTCATCATCATTTTTGTCTTTTCTGCACTGATTTGCATGCCAAAGGACAATGAAGTCTTGTCGAGACGCTTTACTAGGTTGGCTAGCTCTTCTTCGTTTCCAGCCAGTCTGTCTATGTCATCCGCAAATCGTAGGTTGGTGATTGTTCTGCCATCAATGCTGACTGTCCCTGCATGCGTTACCAGTGCATCTGACATAATTCTCTCTAAGAAGATGTTGAACGGGGTGGGGGAGAGCAAGCAGCCTTGTCGTACGCCAACCGTGGTCTTGAACCATTCTCCGATGTTATTGTTGAAGAAGACTGCACTGGTGGCCTTATCATAGAGGCTGCTTGTCATTCTGGTTAAGTTTGTGTTGATGTTGTAGTGTCTCATATAACCTTTACCTTGAATATTACCTTTACCCTGAATATTACCTTTACCCTGAATATTAACGTTACCCTAAATATTACCTTGAACATTACTTTTACTTCCCAGGTAATAAGATTAAAACTGCTTCACCAAGTCCACAGAGTCCCTTTGGATCAAATCCTGTAAGTTTACATTTCAAGGGTCAGTGGGCAGTAATTAACTATCTCTTTTAAATTGCATGGTCTGAAAATTAGAAAAGTAGCTAGCATTGGTGGCTAACTTCAGGATCTATAAACTTTATTTGTATTGTTTGTTCTACGAAGGCTCTCATTTCCACAGAAAGAAAGATCCCTTTCTGTGTTATATTTTTCTTTAATGGTAATTGCTGGTGTTTATTTTGTCTTTTTGTAATTAATTTTGCAACTCAAAAAATGTCACGTGTGTTATATTCTCTGGAATTTTTAGACCCTTTAGTAATGGTGTCACCTTTGAATCATACCTTAATGAATACTAAAATGTAGGCATCTATGTTTGTATTGACAGAGTTCACCCTACAATCTTCGCCCAAGGAAAGCTAACGCTAGTCCCAGCTCAAGCTCTGTTGTTAAAGACGAGTCCCCCAGAAGTTTCTCTAAAACTGTCCATCAGATGCAGCAGATAGCAGAGCAGAACAGCAGACTTTTAGGGGCATACCAGCAAAGTCAGCCACCGTCTCCACAGAGTTTTAGCTGGTCTCAGCCCATTGTATCAAGTTCACTGAGTGGGAGAAGCAATAGGAGTGGCTCAGTCACAAGTCTCAGGGGTAGAGGCTGTACAGCAAAGATTGAAGAAAGATCTAGTATTGTAACAAGAGGCAATCACACTCGCAAATAGACCTTGTCTTTTTTTATTATTTATTTTCTCCACATTGCATAATGACCGAGACAATTTGTTACAGCATTTTGTTACAGCATTTTAAAAATAAAACTAATATCCAAAATGAAATGTGGCAGTGACTGACATGATTCAGACAACTGTGACATGTGGCAGTGACTGGCATGATTCAGACCTACCCCAAGACAATGGATTTATTAGAACAAGATGAAATTGTGGGTTTGCTTTAAGCCTGAATTTCACTAAGTCCTTTTTATGTCTTTATTTCTTATGTTATTGTTGTGATCACAAGATGAATTTTGAAAAGTCCCCCTTTTGTTTCATTAAGATGCTTGTGAAGAAATACAAAATATATGCACAGACTGTTCCCCAAATAACATAAATTAATATTACATGTAACGTCAATGAAATAACGCAAATATGTCTTCTTGGCTGAAAAGTTACGATATCAACTATTTTCAGTGAGTCCTTCTTTTATTAGTCGAGATCTCAGGAAATATCAATGACCAGTCCTCTTAAGTGGTACATCTAGTCCTCTTAAGTGGTACATCTAGTCCTCTTAAGTGGTACATCTAGTCCTCTTAAGTGGTACATCTAGTCCTCTTAAGTGGTACATCTAGTCCTCTTAAGTGGTACATCTAGTCCTCTTAAGTGGTACATCTAGTCCTCTTAAGTGGTACATCTAGTCCTCTTAAGTGGTACATCTAGTCCTCTTAAGTGGTACATCTAGTCCTCTTAAGTGGTACATCTTGAATATTTATTAAAGCACTTACAGTATTTTAATGTACAAAACATTTTCCATTGTCAATATTGTGATACATTTTTTTGTATTTTCTGTCTTGCTGTCATATTTTTACAAAGATTTGGATCATTTTCATTTTTCTGATCCCTCCATCATCCTTTGCACAATTTTTATGATGCTAGGTAGCATTTTAGTATGTAAATACTGTGTTTTATTTCACCTGTATTAAAGAAATATGAAGACTATGATAATAGGCACCAATATGTTTTTGCTGTAGCCCAGATGAGTGGTTCCCATAATTTCTTTTCAGTCCTCTTTGCACTGTCTGAATCTAGGTTTCCCAAGTCAATTAATTTCAAATTTCAACAAGTTCACTGCAAAATTGCAAATAAATGTTATATTTAAAGGTCTGAGTAAAAGTAGCTGAAACATTTATTTAAGATCACCAAAAAATGTAATTGAACGAATTCAACTAATTTTAATTAGTGGGATGAATAACTGAATAAGCCACCATAGTGGGGTGGATAAGCCATCTGATAAAAACATTTTCTCAAATCTTGGAATCAGTTTGGGCACAGCCACCCTCATTTCATTCTCCACATTAATTTTCAATTGGTTTTCATCACAGCAACTGCCATATATGTTATAAACTTTCACAGCCCCCCTGTGAAACAGTGGCCAATAACATTTTGGGAAGCACCAGCCTAGATTTATCTAAGAGCTTGAATTGGCTGATAGAAATGTAGGTGCATCTGATGCCTGTATTAGTTTGAGAGCTGACAAGAATAGATTAAGTTGATAATCTAGGGCATATTGTCTTATTCAACAGTCACTGGTGAGGTCATACCCACCCCAGGTTCATGAGAGGAGTCCTATCAATTATTGTAATGAATGGCATCAAATTTTATGTTCAACACACAGATGTTGATTTTTACCTGTAAATTCATATTTTTATGATCATGATATTGAAAAGTTGTATGATCTATTTACAACTATTTATTGATCTATTTATAAAGTGAGGTTTAAAGAGATTTAATTCAACATACTTCATGAAATGGTGCTCACAAGTTTGAGAAGATTCTAATGTTTTAGTACATTTTATACTATTTAATATTCATTTGATTGGTTCATAGAAATGACAACTTTGGTTAATTGTACTATAGATTTTTATTTATTTATCTCTGCTGCAATTATGTGTACTACTAACATCTGGCATTATGTGTACTACTAACATCTGGCATTATGTGTACTGGTATAAGGACATTGTCTGATGTGTGAATATAGTTTACAAATAAATATTTTAAGTGCCATGTTAATGTGTTCGTTCCTTCCTCATCTAAACCAAGTCTTGTTTGAAAATGGTTCAGATAGGACATAACAATGTTACAGCTCACTTACCTCAGTATCCAAACTTGTTTGTGCATTCTAACGATTGGGGCCCTCAGTGTATAACAAGAGGGCAGATAACTAAACAATAATGAGAAGAAAAAAATTTAAATCAACACAACAAAAAGTCAACTCAATGATAAAATGACCCCCCCCCCCCCCCAACCACCAACTCTGGTTAACAAAAAGCCTGTTGACGACCATTCTTCTACTTCTAGCCACCAAATCTTCTTTTTGTTACCTCATTGAAGTGGTTCTAAAAAAATTTTACAGCCATCGTCCCCTTGGCACAATAAATCCAGCACTAGCGGCCCCTGCTATTTATAAGTAGAATGATGGTTAGGCACTTAGTATATAGTAATGAACTTAGTATATAGTAATGAACTTAGTATATAGTAATGAACTTAGTATATAGTAATGAACTTAGTATATAGTAATGAACTTAGTATATAGTAATGAACTTAGTATATAGTAATGAACTTCTACATCGCTCAAATAGGATGACTGCATGCATTGGATAGACTCATGATACCATGTCTGGTTTCAGATAACTTTACATTCTTAAATCTAAACGATCAAACATATGGATTATATTTCTTGACCAATGTCCACAGTGCATAATGACACGAAATGTTCCTAAACTTTTCCTTCAGGTTTCAATTAGAGATTCATCAAAATAACCAAATTCGTCTTAAACTTTTTAAAAATATATTTCTTGATCAATCTAAAACTTCAACTTAAAAAGATCCTAAAACGGTCCGATATTGTAAGTATCATATTCCAATGGTCACAAGGTATTTAAACAGAAGGGTGAGGAAGGGTGCGGACCGCACCGTATGTCACCCTCACAGAGGTGGGGGGATATCAAATTGAACATTTGACACTGTCACCCTCACAGAGGTGGGGGGATATCAAATTGAACATTTGACACTGTCACCCTCACAGAGGTGGGGGGATATCAACTTGAACATTTGACACTGTCACCCTCACAGAGGTGGGGGGATATCAACTTGAACATTTGACACTGTCACCCTCACAGAGGTGGGGGATATCAACTTGAACATTTGACACTGTTCGCTCAAGTCCGTTTCAAAACACAACTCAGTTAATTACTTGAGCAGGTTGTCGACAGAATATGGTGTTACCAGACAGAGCAGGTTGTCGCCAGAATATGGTGTTACCAGACAGAGCAGGTTGTCGACAGAATATGGTGTTACCAGACAGAGTAGGTTGTCGACAGAATATGGCGTTACCAGACAGAGCAGGTTGTCGACAGAATATGGTGTTACCAGACAGAGCAGGTTGTCACCAGAATATGGTGTTACCAGACAGAGCAGGTTGTCGACAGAATATGGCGTTACCAGACAGAGCAGGTTGTCGACAGAATATGGTGTTACCAGACAGAGCAGGTTGTCGACAGAATAAGACGTTACCAGACAGAGCAGGTTGTCACCAGAATAAGGCGTTACCAGACAGAGCAGGTTGTCGCCAGAATATGGTGTTACCAGACAGAGCAGGTTGTCGACAGAATATTGTGTTACCAGACAGAGCAGGTTGTCGACAGAATATGGAGTTACCAGACAGAGCAGGTTGTGGAAAGGATATGGTGTTACCAGACAGAGCAGATTGTCGACAGAATATGGTGTTACCAGACAGAGCAGGTTGTGGGAAGAATATGTTGTTACCAGACAGAGCAGGGTGCCACCACGTGAAACTATTGCATCACATCAGGTTGCAAACAGAAAAGGTTGCCACCAGAGAAGTGTGTCACTAGAGAAGTGTACCACCAGAGAAGCGTGCCATGGGTAAGACTATGTTGGTTGTTCACTAACGTCTTTAGTGCAACCATTCCGTGCATTCAACTAAAAAAGTTGTTATCCGAAACATCCCCCGGTCCCAATTAATACTGAAAATCAAATCTCCACTGCGTTACTATTGTGTATTGCCAATAAATTGATTGGAAACACTCAGGCCGGGCAGGGGATTTGTGAGCCGTATGCTCAGTTCACACGATCAAATATTCGATCATACATTTGAAGCGATTTTTTAATGAAGCCTTGTCACAACTTTCAAATTATTATTTGATCAAATTCTCATTCTGCACAAAATAGTTGAATTGAGAACTGACTTATATGACAACATTAGAAAAGCACTCTTCTTTTCCCTGTGTGTGTGTATGTGTGTGTGTTTATGTGTGTGTGTGTGTGTTTATGTGTGCGTGTGTGTGTGTTCAAATTAATCAATAATAATTGAAAAATCAAACTATTGCACCACAAAAGAGATTCCATACTTCATAAGACCAGATCACTGGTTCTCTATTGAGCAATAGTTGGCCGCAAAAATGTTTGATCAATTTGAGCTGGCTAAGTCACTACGTTGCAACTAATGCCAGAATTGGACGAAAAATAAGCAATGCAGTTCTAACATGCCCAACTATTTCACTCAGCTCATAATCTTAACGCCCAGGTTGGCAGGATGAATTTGTTCCAAATGCAAAATTCATTCCATCAGATAAGTTTCAGAAACAACAGAAGAATATTTCCCGGAAAGGACTGTGCAAGACTTCAAATTTTTAGCTTCAGACATAATGGAGTAATTCTACAAGAACCCGAGCATAGCTGAAATCTTTGGAATTTCTTTGGATTCAGCTGTGAGTCCAGCTATAAAAGAATCAAAATCAATAAAAGGTTAAAAATGTTTCTGCTGAAATTGACGTCATCTGGTTCAGAGGTCATATTGGAAATTGACGTCATCTGGTTCAGAGTTCATATTGGAAATTCACGTCATCTAGTTCAGAGGTCATCTTGGAATCACAAGGATACCTCATCGTGGTCATTATGGAATTTTTTTTCTTTCCTTTTCTTGGTTGGGAATTCAGGACAGATGGCTGATTCAGCTGAAAATTTTGTCTCTTTTAGAAATTTTGGCCACTTATCACAAAGAGATTTTAGTTCACAAATAAAGGAATTTAGGTTTGTCTCTTCAATGTCGATAGTGGCTTGAAGAATATTATTGCATGGGTCAATGGGATTAGTATTTTCCTCCAAAGACCTTGTCATGATTACACATGTGAATGATGTCATATATATTTAATAGCTCCCTTTACATCTTTACTTGCTGTTCAGATTCATAGCTTTATTCTGGACTGCAATTATTCCAGGTAAGTGATTGGAGCAATGCCGAACACTATCAAGTATTTCAATCCAGCGAGTCACGGAAAGCCCGTGGAGCGAAACACTACCAATAATTTTCTTATACCAGCGCCGTGGACCTCCTGAAAATATAATGTAAACAGTGTGACCAACTCCAAAAACTGTCTCAGTATCCGCACAACTTGAAACTGCATTCGATCCACATAAATTCAGTGCGTAAAATCCACATGGTGAAAAAGCATACAATCAGTTTTGATAAAGAAGAATTGCTTAAACTCTTGGACTCTTTTATACTTTCCAGCCATTTTTTGCCCCCCCCCCTGAATTTGCAGGTTTTATTTGAATTGCTATGTGCTGTGGCGCCTCCAGTAATAAGCAGCTTAACAAGCCGACCAATTTTTGGTTTTTGCCTCCATGGGCCCCGAGAGGCTTTAATTTGACGAATTATACCTTACATATGTGTAGTGTAGACGTGGATATGGTTAGTGGTTCATTTATACAGAATTTGACTAAGAAGTGAATATTATGTAAAAAGGATTGAATCTGTTTCTTTAGATCGAAACTATTACAAGGTATACCATATTACAAATCAAAATATTTCAAAACATATTGAATTTTTAAAGATATATTTATTACGATAACTTCCAAAAGAAACTTTTAAAAATCAATTGACATGAATTGATGCATGTCCCCACTCCTGACCCGGGAGCTCTTCGTGACACGAAGTTACTAAAGTAAATCGGAAGAGAACGTTTCATCACAACAGAATTGTGTTCCTTCTCAATCCTAAATTCTTGCTATAGATTTATTACATTAAGTCTTTCGTGACCTCGCTAACATATAACTTTATCGAATATTTACGGTCAGACTATAAAATGTTTGATGGAATAAGCACGGTTGTACTTTTGGTTTATGTTATACTTCTATTGTTGGCGTTAATTGTTCTCACACTTGTAGTGTTGCTAGTTCACTCGGGACTTTTCAGGTCTGTGGACGATGTTGGAACTGGGAAACCTCCAATAGGACAGGTCATAATAGCTTATAGATTTCAGAAAGGCCCATACAATCAAGCGGGTCAAGTATTTACAGAGGCTGCTATAATTGCACCACATAATAAAGCCTTAGGCATCTACTATGATGATCCAAACAAGGTATGTTCAATTAAAAATAACTTTATACTTTATAAAATAAATATTAAATAAAGTTTAAGTCAAGTTAAGTGAAAGTGTTAAGGCTGGATTAAATTATAAAGTAGGTACTTTGACTCAGAATTAATACTGTATTAATAATAATTTTAATGTTATACAGTTATAAATAAATTGTAACTTACCTAATTTACTATGACTATGCATGGGCATGTTGCATAGGCACTTCGGTATCGCCCGGAAATACCCGAAAAACGGGTATCGTAATTTCGTTGTCAAAATGGCGACCTTCACTTTTTAATTTACTGAGATTATTGTTGTTTTGCCTTTTATACTCGATTTTTAGCCTTTTATACTCGATTTTTAGCATAATAATAAATTCTACATTCGTTAATTACTGAAAGCCGACATTTTAGCCATATTAGATAAGCACCAGTGGCCAATAAATTGTTTCGACCATGTTAATATATTTTGATGTTAATGACAATTTGATGTGTTTTGCGATTGAGAAAATGTTTCCTATAGTCTTTTCCACACCTGTATTTTGACTTTGTATGTTTTGCAAATATTATACCAGTTGTACATGCACAGTTAATGCAGTGTTTTTCTTAAACCTGATGATGTAAAAATAAGAAACAAAATGGTGTAGAGATGATACAAATGGCATAAAATGAACATCAAAAATTATGATTTATAACAATAATAAAAGAAATGTATGATATAATTTAACTTAAATATTTTTATAACATCACTTCACATTACTGTACACATAGCATACTGTCGGAACCAATCGTGTTCGTAAGTCGAGCACTAGCTGTATTATTAAAATTACACACTCATAAAAAATTTTAAAGCTCTGATTCCATTGCGCCAACGCCCATTTCAAATACAAATTACATAATAATCTCCCATGTGTTACCAAAGTACCTACTTTGACATAAGTTTTAAATATTGTCTGATTTTCATAAAAGCTATATCATTTCCAAAGGCTAGCTATAAGCTTTATAAAAATGCCAATTTCACCTTTATAGTTTTTATACAATTACAAACAAGGCTCGGTCAGTGGATTTATGATTTTTTGGGTGAATTTTTATAGTTTTAAAATTTAAAGCCCCCTTTTCATCTTTGTAATTTAACTTTTTTTGCAATAACAATAATGAAAATTTCTTTTTATTAAATTGATAAGAAGAGCCATTTCCAAAAACCCAAATGGACACAAAAGTTTTTACATCATTTTTCAACATGCTCAGAAAGGATGCAGGAATGGGTATTGTTATACCCAGACCTGTTTACTCTTACGATCTGGCATACAATGTACGATTTTGAGGTGTATACATTATATACATTGTATGTTTTTTTTTCACTATTAAGATAATGCATTGAACTATATTGTGATGACATTGTACGATTTTAAGAGTTTGAGGTCTGTATACCTATATAAAGCCACTCTAGACTAGCCTTAGACTTTTAGACCTAGGCCTAATCTGAACTAATCAGCCTGCCCAATGAACTAATGAGGCTTATGATGCCTTTTCTGCTAATGACTCTAATCAATAACTGATTAACCCTTGTCCTTACTGAATAATAACTTTGATTAACTTTATTCTAATTCCACCAAAATGTGCTTTAATATTATTTATTGATGAAAATAATGGGTTTGAGAGTTGAAAAATGAAAGGGAGGCGCTTAAAAAGGAATCTTGTCCCCGGGCGCAAAACACTCTATCTATGCCTCTGGGGAGAGGGTGTCTTGGGTGAGCTGTGTGTCCAACCAGACCCCTCTTTCCCCCCCCCCCCCCGACTTGATCCCTATCTGCAATGCATTCTAAATAGATCATCAAGCCATTTCAGATCGACATGATATTTCAAAAGACCGTTCCATCCATGACCATAAGGAAAGGCATAATTGAGAGGCATATGTTTTTGTGGCGGCATTTTTTTTCACTTCATATACTTTAAATAGCTTATTTTTCTGTTTACGTTAGCTCTTTACATTGTAGTTTTGGTTAATTGGAAGGAGGCAAAATTATTGGAGACTCCAATCTGCCAATTTGTTAAATATCTTATGGCACAATGAATGCTTGAAATAAAAAGGCCATCACTTTTCCCCATAAAAAAATCCAGTCACAGCTTGTTTTTAACACAGGCAGGGCCGGATTAACCATTAGGCAAACAAGGCACATGCCTTGGGCACCAAGCGTTTGGGGGCACCACAAGTCCTCAAGAAATACTTTTACTGTCAGTGAAAGATCAGGGGCCCCAGGCAGAAGGGGGCACCCATGTGGGTTTGTGCCTTGGGCACTAAAATGGCTTAATCCGGCCCTGAACACAGGTCAGCTCTTATTGTATGCTTAGATTAGCGAGTAGCCTGCCACACAGGTCACATGTTATTGTATGCTTAGATTAGTGAGTGGCCTGCCAATTTTATGCATTATACAGGACTTTAATTTTTAAAAATTAATTAAATAATAAAAATACATTTACTAATGACTAATGGTTTATCATGTTATTTTTTTAGTCCGGTTTTTGTTTAATACCTTTAGTTATAACTAATACTAGTACAGTAGAGCCTCGGATAACGAACCTTTACTTATAACTAATACTAGTACAGTAGAGCCTCGGATAATGAACCTTTACTTATAACTATTACTAGTACAGTAGAGCCTCGGATAACGAACCTTTACTTATAACTAATACTAGTACAGTAGAGCCCCGGATAACAAACCTTTACTTATAACTAATACTAGTACAGTACAGTAGAGCCCCGGATAACGAACCTTTACTTATAACTAATACTAGTACAGTACAGTAGAGCCTCGGATAACAACCTTTACTTATAACTAATACTAGTACAGTACAGTAGAGCCTCGGATAACGAACCTTTACTTATAACTAATACAATACAGTAGAGCCTCGGATAAACAACGCACAGTTAACTAAGAAATTGTTTAAAGAACAAGTTTGGTGATATTTTTTGGTCTAGGTTAATGCATGATAACTTGGGTTATGAAGATAAACATACACAATCTCAAGGGCTCAGTAAGGCGTTGGAGCTGGGCTCAGTAAGGCGTTGGAGCTGGGCTCAGTAAGGCGTTGGAGCTGGGCTCAGTAAGACATTGAAACTGGGCTCAGTAAGACATTGGAGCTGGGCTCAGTAAGACATTGGAGCTGGGCTCAGTAAGACATTGGAGCTGGGCTCAGTAAGGCGTTGGAGCTGGGCTCAGTAAGGCGTTGGAGCTGGGCTCAGTAAAACATTGGAGCTGGGCTCAGTAAGGCATTGGAGCTGGGCTCAGTAAGACGTTGGAGCTGGGCTCAGTAAGACATTGGAGCTGGGCTCAGTAAAACATTGGAGCTGGGCTCAGTAAGGCATTGGAGCTGGGCTCAGTAAGACATTGGAGCTGGGCTCAGTAAGACGTTGGAGCTGGGCTCAGTAAAACATTGGAGCTGGGCTCAGTAAGGCATTGGAGCTGGGCTCAGTAAGGCGTTGGAGCTGGACTCAGTAAGGCGTTGGAGCTGGGCTCAGTAAGACATTGGAGCTGGGCTCAGTAAGACATTGGAGCTGGGCTCAGTAAGACATTGGAGCTGGGCTCAGTAAGACATTGGAGCTGGGCTCAGTAAGACATTGGAGCTGGGCTCAGTAAGACATTGGAGCTGGGCTCAGTAAGGCGTTGGAGCTGGGCTCAGTAAGGCGTTGGAGCTGGGCTCAGTAAGACATTGGAGCTGGGCTCATTAAGACATTGGAGCTGGGCTCAGTAAGGCGTTGGAGCTGGGCTCAGTAAGGCGTTGGAGCTGGGCTCAGTAAGGCGTTGGAGCTGGGCTCAGTAAGGCGTTGGAGCTGGGCTCAGTAAGGCGTTGGAGCTGGGCTCAGTAAGACATTGGAGCTGGGCTCAGTAAGACATTGGAGCTGGGCTCAGTAAGACATTGGAGCTGGGCTCAGTAAGACATTGGAGCTGGGCTCAGTAAGACGTTGGAGCTGGGCTCAGTAAGACATTGGAGCTGGGCTCAGTAAGACATTGGAGCTGGGCTCAGTAAGACTTGGAGCTGGGCTCAGTAAGACATTGTAAAATAGTACGGTAACCGATTGTTAATTTTTACAAGCCAATAATCAAATTTAATTAAAAAAATTTATTCCATAAGGTTAAAATTATTATTCAATAATTATTATAAGTCTTTAAAAAATAAACTTACAGTATAATGTAAAACTATGAAGAAGTTACTGTGTTTTGGTGTCCAACCATACTGCATACTGTTACTAAACTGTGGTAAGTTCTACAAATCAATGCACTTTCAGATGCCAGTTCATGATCTTATAGTATATCATTTCTATCTCACTTTGCTGTTCGGAGCAATGGGGAATGCATTGTGTGCAGGCAGACTCGGTGAGGTCCATGTGACAGTCTGAAAAGTAGGAGGGTTGCACCATGGGTGCACTTTATCATCTTGTACACCCCACCCCTCTCCTTTTTTCCTCTTCTATGTCAGACAGGCTTGTATATTGTCCAACATTTGGATACGAAAGTAGAGCTTATTTATTCATTTGGTTTTAATAAGATTGACGTAATCTCCCAGCAAATATTTCTGGCATTCATATTAGTCAGGTATAATGAAATCACTTTGGGGTCAACACTGAGAGGATCATTAGTTTTTTTTTTTTTTTAAATTCCACTGTGTAAAAATAGCTTCTTAAAGAGGCTTACATTCACACCCTTGTGCTTTAAAATGATGAAACTTTCAGTTTTCATCAACCAGATGTTGGCGATGAATGATAAAATATGCACTTTAAAATGATGAAACTTTCAGTTTTCATCCACCAGATGTTGGCGATGAATGATAAAATATGCGCTTTAAAATGATGAAACTTTCAGTTTTCATCCACCAGATGTTGGCGATGAATGATAAAATATGCGCTTTAAAATGATGAAACTTTCAGTTTTCATCCACCAGATGTTGGCGATGAATGATAAAATATGCGCTCAGTCTTGTTTCTATCAAGTTGTCATCTCAGTCTTGTTTCTATTAAGTTGTCATCTCAGCCCTATTTCTATTAAATTGTCATCACAGCCCTGTATCTATTAAGTTGTCATCACAGCCCTGTTTCTATCAAGTTGTCATCACAGCCCTGTATCTATTAAGTTGTCATCACAGCCCTGTATCTATTAAGTTGTCATCACAGCCCTGTTTCTATCAAGTTGTCATCACAGCCCTGTATCTATTAAGTTGTCATCACAGCCCTGTATCTATTAAATTGTCATCACAGCCCTGTATCTATTAAGTTGTCATCACAGCCCTGTTTCTATCAAGTTGTCATCACAGCCCTGTTTCTATCAAGTTGTCATCACAGCCCTGTTTCTATCAAGTTGTCATCACAGCCCTGTATCTATTATGTTGTCATTTATACATACTATTTTGAAAACCCTGTAACCTAAATACTTTTTACTGCAAAATGTCAGCCCTATTTCTATACAGGTGTCGCTTGTACATACTATCTTTAAAACCTTCTAACCTAGGTAGGTTTCAATGGATATATTATTTGTAGGTTTCAGTGGATATATTATCATTTGTAGGTTTCAATGGATATATTATTTGTAGGTTTCAGTGGATATATTATCATTTGTAGGTTTAAGTGGATATATTATCATTTGTAGGTTTAAGTGGATATATTATTATTTGTAGGTTTAAGTGGATATATTATTATTTGTAGGTTAAGTGGATATATTATCATTTGTAGGTTTAAGTGGATATATTATCATTTGTAGGTTTAAGTGGATATATTATCATTTGTAGGTTTCAGTGGATATATTATCATTTGTAGGTTTAAGTGGATATATTATCATTTGTAGGTTTCAGTGGATATATTATCATTTGTAGGTTTAAGTGGATATATTATCATTTGTAGGTTTAAGTGGATATATTATCATTTGTATGTTTAAGTGGATATATTATCATTTGTAGGTTTAAGTGGATATATTTTCATTTGTAGGTTTAAGTGGATATATTATCATTTGTAGGTTTCAGTGGATATATTATCATTTGTAGGTTTAAGTGGATATATTATCATTTGTAGGTTTAAGTAGATATATTTTCATGTATAGGTTTCAGTGGATATATTATCATTTGTAGGTTTGAGCTTTATTGAGAAGATTATGAAATGGAAGGGGAGGGGGGAGGTTGGTTAATCAACTTAGGGGTCACCAACATTCAAAGTTTTAAATTTCTTGACTTTACTGACTCATAGTCCAGATATTTTAACCAGTGTTCCAAGCAATGCTCTTAATCAGTGTTCCAAGCAATGCTCTTAATCAGTGTTCCAAGCAATGCTCTTAATCAGTGTTCCAAGCAATGTTCTTAACCAGTGTTCCAAGCAATGCTCTTAATCAGTGTTCCAAGCAATGCTCTTAATTAGTGTTCCAAGCAATGCTCTTGTTTTTTCTATAACTTGCTTTTCCTATCAAAAATGATGTTAATATAAATATCTGTGTGCTTGAATTATCGCACTGACATGGTTCAAATAACTTTTTGTGTATTAAATTATACCAATTGCCCATAGATTATTTTGTCAATGGGTGTTACTACTGTTACCTAAATAAAAATGTTAATCTCATTATTTCTCAGGTGGAATCAAACAATCTACGCTATGTGGTTGGCTCTATCCTATCTGAAGGGTCAACACCAGTTGATGAAGAAATGGTGAAACAGTTTACTGATAGAGAATTTAAAATAATTCACCTGCCTGAGGTAAATAGCTTGAATTTACTTGTCATAAATGAGAATTAATCAGGCATAGTTAACTGTAAATTCTAAGTCATTTCTGTTGTCATTAATATACAGTTGTTCTAAATCAGCGGTTCTCAACCTGAGGGTCGCGACCCCTTTGGGGGTCGCACGACCCATTCCCAGGGGTCGCCTAAGACTATCTGGAAACACATATGCTCTACAGTTATGAAGTAGCAAAGAAAATAATTTTTGTGGCTGGGGGTCGCCACAACGTGAGGAACTGTATAAAAGGGTCGCGGTATGAGGAAGGTTGAGAACCACTGTTCTAAATGAACATGAAAGATAATCTGGTTTATACAAAAAGTGAAAGGGGGGGGGGGGGGGGAGTGCTTGATATTATGCAGATAAATTATGATAGTAAATTTTGTTTCATATTTAAATAAACTTTCTATTGTTCCAAGAACTGCCTGAATTTAATGTGTTTTGGAATTTATTTCAGGTATCCTATGCAGTCCACACTAAATTTCCACATATAACAACTCTGTCTATCCTAATTGGAGTTTACAAGGCCTATCCTATGCTAAAGGATTATATTGAGGTAACTATTTTAGGCTTTTGGTAGGTAATTATTTCATAATTTTTTTAACATGTGGAACCCTTTTTAAATTTAATTTCAATATTTCAATTTTCCCTATTTCTTACAAATTACATGTGATTTTGATTTGTTTTATTTCCTGGGGGCCTCTGAGCCCCTGAGAAGTGCACAGTTTGGGAAACAATGACTAAGACAAAAGGAAAAACATGTTAAAAAAGAATCTACATGAACAATTTGAAAAAAATTTCCTTTCTATTACATTTTCCTAATTTATTAGACATGTAATGTTTGTTGCTTTTATTATGGCTGAAGTCAGTGGTTTATTAGACATGTAATGTTTGTTGCTTTTATTATGGCTGAAGTCAGTGGTTTATTAGACATGTAATGTGTGTTGCTTTTATTATGGCTGAAGTCAGTGGTTTATTAGACATGTAATGCCTGTTGCTTTTATTATGGCTGAAGTCAGTGGTTTATTAGACATGTAATGTGTGTTGCTTTTATTATGGCTGAAGTCAGTGGTTTATTAGACATGTAATGTTTGTTGCTTTTATTATGGCTGAAGTCAGTGGTTTGTTTAGGTAAGCACCAAAAACAAAGGTTTTCTCTTTGTGGGAGTTAATCAGGGGCAATTATGTCTCTAATTCATGAGTCCAAAAATGTTATTGTAATGCGAGCCAAAGGCAAACTAAGTTAAGTGGGCTGGTTGCCCAGATTGAGGGGCAAACGAGCCTAGTTCCCATTGGGAAGTTGAAGTTAAGTGGGCTGGTTGCCCAGATTGAGGGGCAAACTAGCCTAGTTCCCATTGGGAAGTTGAAGTTAAGTGGGCTGGTTGCCCAGATTGAGGGGCAAACGAGCCTAGTTCCCATTGGGCAGTTGAAGTTAAGTAAGTTCTAAAATTAGTTCCATTTTCACAAAATATAGAGAAATCTTTTTGCCGCATAGCCTAAAATAGCCTTTATTTTGATATTTTGACTATCAAAATTGTAAACACCACTCTTAGCTCATCGTAATTTTTCCAACCTCTAATCCATGGAATTTTCTTTACAATGCCAAACTATTTGATTAAAAAGATGCAATTTTGTTAAAGATGAAGGATATAGGTCCGTCCTATTGAATGGTAATGCACGTTACTTTCAAATTTAGATTTTTTACAAATCAAATTAGTCCATAAGACAAAAATGTTGTGTGCACAGTTTTATTTTACTTTTTGTTTGATTTATTATTTTGATAGATTGCTAAATAAAAGCCTATGATATCAACCTATCCCATTAGTTTTACTGCTGACACCCCTACATGAAGGTTAGAATGAGTCAAATGAATTTTTTTCAAGCTGATTTCTTATCTATTTTGATGCTCATTTATTTTGTCATTATTGCATTTCCAGTTTTGTTGCTTTGACTAATGCAATTTTTTTTTTTTGAAAATAACCAGGAGCGTAAGCTGTGTGCCTACCCATTTATAGAATACTATGACGGCAATTTGATTCACTTTTTTGCCCCTCTGTCGAAACAAGATGAGTTTTATGTTCCTGAATGTGACCAAGATGCCAGGGGAGACCAAGCAGCAGACTATGATTCTACTGTACTCAGCACCTCTCAGTCCAGTTTAGAGGACTCACAGCTCACCCCAGACATCACACAGACATCTATTGAAGATGAGCCTGAAATAAAAGCAGACCAGTCACCCGTTGTGGAAAGGATTGTACCCGTCAGTGGTGATGAGAATGAAAATGGAAATAACAGTGTAGAACTCACTGATGAACAGGTGACAAAAGATGATGATCAGGAGTCTGAAGATTCTACATCTTCTTTCGAGCTTGTCAGACCCAATGAATAAATTATTTTATTTTTTTGTATTAATTTTGTAACTCAAATTGTTTCATAATGACTGATGATTCTTTTCAAAGATTTAAAAAAAAAAATTTTGTTTGGAAACTTCATCAGACAACACTAAACTAATCTGGGACTTTTATTTTTGTCTTGCATGGTCTTAAAAGGTTTTTCAAAACAATACTTATTGACATGAAAAGAATTAATCTTAAAATGATATTCTTAAAAGGTTTTTTAAAGCAATGCTTATTGCCATGATAAGAATTCATCTTAAAATGATCTTCTTAAAAGGTTTTTTAAAACAATACTTATTGACAAGATAAGAATTAATCTTAAAATGATCTTCTTAAAAGGTTTTTTAAAACAATACTTATTGACACGATAAGAATTCATCTTAAAATGATCTTCTTAAAAGGTTTTGTAAAACAATGCTTACTGACAAGATAAGAATTCATCTTAAAATGATCTTCTTAAAAGGACTTCGCCCAATGGAAATTAAAGAAGCACTTGTCAAACTCTAAATATAAATAATGAATGTATTTTTCATATAGATACAGGCCTCATTATATTAGACATGTCCTTTTTAACTTGAAATATTCCATCACAATAAGATATTCAATGAACATGAAAGCTTAGAGACATATCTTTTAATTTAAGAGAACAAAGTCTTAAAATGGTTTTCCAAAAAACAATAAGGAGATTTTTCTGATTATGTAGCTGGTTTTGCTATTACATTTTTTCATTGATTTTATTTTATCTTTTTACTTTAGTAAATTTAATTAAATAGGAAAATAATACAGGAAACAATTATTTTGTTTTCTTAAATTGCCCTAGAAGCGGTTTCTGCTTGTCGTAAACATTATTAACAAAACTAACTGTTTGCCCTGGTTAATTGATGTAAAAGTAAAAATTTCATGACAAGTTTACTTAATGGGATCTGATTAATTATTATAGACAGATAATTTATAAACAGATAGGAACTTGATTTCACAACCTTGAGAAAGATGGGATGAAGTCTTACTCGGTTACAACGACATCCATTGTAGTACTCGAATTATTTTTTTGCAACTCTGGCTGAGCATTTTATATTTGATTTTCTTCTCTCAAAGTTTGAGATTTTAAAAGCTTGAAGTCTCTCCCCCCACCCCAGTTTCCCTTTAAACTTATAAACACCGGTGCTAGTAAAATAATGTTATAAAAAAATATAATGATTTTTAAGAAAGGAAAAGTCATATTGATAATCCATATTTTGAAAAGTATATTCTTCTAGTATTGTTGCCATTTATGGTGTATATATTACATAGACTTTTTGACCTGGTCTTTCATGGTTGTACTTGGTATATGAATGTATCATTGAATATCTACTTAACGACTCTTTCTAAAGCACCAGCCCTGTAACAAAAAATGATGTTAAATATCAAAATTTTAATCCATAAGAAGAAAATTGATCATAAAGTTATAAACACAACAGACTGCATTATCTAAAGATTCTTCAAAAGGCGAATAATTTTTCTTTAAAAAAATTACAATTGTTGGTAACCCGCACCAAGAAGAACTTTATTTTATGAGTTTTTAAGATACTTCATTTAAAAGTTTTCTAGTTCCCATTAATCCAGACTTGGTGTAAATGTGCTAACACCAGAGTTCGTCTCAATGTACAAAGTCACATTTTTTCTTAATTGTCACTAGTTGTAGCTGTTGGGTTTTTTAAAAATATTTATTTGAACTATATTTTCCCATTGAAAAATTGAAATCAGAGATATGTTGACATATTTTGTGCTATAAATTGACACTTCTATTTTGATTGAGAACATATTATTGTAACTGACCCAGTTTGTTAACACTGACTTCAGTCACGTTCTGCAGAAGAGTTTTCTACTGCCAGCCATTCCATTTCAACAGCTTCGATCACCATCGGCTTTATTTCATTATTTAATTTTGTTTTGTCAAGTTACACTTCTGTCATTGCAACCGAAATAACTTTTGTTTTGTCAAGTTACACTTCTGTCATTGCAACCGAAATAACTTTTGTTTTGTCAAGTTACACTTCTGTCATTGCAACCGAAATAACTTTTGTTTTGTCAAGTTACACTTCTGTCATTGCAACCGAAATAACTTTTGTTTTGTCAAGTTACACTTCTGTCATTGCAACCGAAATAACTTTTGTTTTGTCAAGTTACACTTCTGTCATTGCAACCGAAATAACTTTTGTTTTGTCAAGTTACACTTCTGTCATTGCAACCGAAATAACTTTTGTTTTGTCAAGTTACACTTCTGTCATTGCAACCGAAATAACTTTTGTTTTGTCAAGTTACACTTCTGTCATTGCAACCGAAATAACTTTTGTTTTGTCAAGTTACACTTCTGTCATTGCAACCGAAATAACTTTTGTTTTTCTTATATAAGGTGCTGGACCATTGACTATTCAGCAAAACTGCACCATGTGTTCAGAAATTCTCATATATTTCCCATATTAAGATACAAATAACTAAGACACTTGTGTAATGTAAATGTTTGTGCTACAATATTTAATAATATACAGCAATTTGGTTGAAATTTCATTGCAAAATAGAATTCCCCTCTTGCTTGCCACTTTCATGTTTTATAATGATGCTGTAGAAAAATGTTCGCCTAACATAAATTATGTTTAAAATACAACCAGAAGGAAGACATACTGGGGGCAATTTAATTAGGGGCTTCTCAAAAGTGACATCACAGGCTTTACTGAACAATCATAAGACAAAAATGTCCAATCCATGTCTGTCTGTTTGTTACTTTGTGGCTTTGACATATCAATAACTTATCAAGAACTAGTTTCTTCTTTAAATAATTCCCTTTGGATGGAAGTTTTGGCCAATTTCAACTCCTAAGAACAGTGGAGTTCACCTGAAATGTGGTTAAGATAAATATGGCCAATTTCAACTCCTAAGAACAGTGGAGTTCACCTGAAATGTGGTTAAGATAAATATGGCCAATTTTAACCTGAACCATCTCACAAAATATATTTGCATCATTATGGCCAGTTCTTATCATTTCACCAATGTATCGAGGCAACTTTCAGGGTACCATGCAGTTAGCGTTTGTACAAACCTCTCCCTTTATCCCAATTAGTTTCAAAGGTCAAGGTCTCAACTCAAGATTTCTATTTAAATAAATGACTTTTAGAAATACAATTCTTCTCCTTCTATGTTTTGGGGACCCACGATCAATGGGTTGATCATTCTGGCTCCTTTTCATTATGATATATCAAGGAATCAGAAACTATATTTTTCATAATAATTTCACAAGCTTTCATTACGTACAATTTTATTTTTAACCATGAAATAAAATTTATTTTTAATACCCTCTACATCTCTGAGCTACATATAAATATCACATCTAGCTATCTCATATAACACTCACTAATAACTATAACTGTTTGTGTTATGAAATGCCATTTATTTTCCAGGAAGAAGTCTTTTGATTGCGGACCCTATTTTTTTTCCGATCGATTTAGTTTAAATTCAGCCTCGTGAGAAGAACACCTACAGAATAACTTCATTCAAATCAATGTTAAACAGACAACAGGAAAGATGCATCTTGTATTATAATTTGAACTGCGTCAAGTCAAAGTTGAAAATATACCAAATAAAAAGCTGATGCCTTTTGAACGGGCAACAGAATTGTGTTTGAAAACTTTTCTTTGAGATTAATGTGTATAGCATTGATGTTTGCAAAGGCAGTGAGTGTGTGTAGCATTGACCATTGAGTGTGTGTAGCACTACTCATTTAGTGTGTATGTGAAATCACACAAGTTCCACCTTACTATGTTATATCCTTTTTTTAAAATATATTTTGCTGTAAGCAAGTTTATTTAAAGTTCAATTTAATTTGTATTGATAATTTTCCATCAATTTATTTTATTATTATTTTTTTAATATTATCAAGACAAGTCTTCACTGCAATGTATTGTGGACATTAAAGCTATATAAAGCAGTTGTGAATATCTTGGCGAATTGAGTTCATGTTTATTGATGAATGTTTTAATGTGACTTTTTCAAAAAATGTTTTTTTTAAGTACGGTACTGGGGAGGGGGTAGGAGTGAAAAAATGTCATGACATCTTTCTTTTTGTTTCAGGAGTTGATAACAAAGTCACCTGGTCAAATATAGGAGTAGGAGGAAAGTTAACTTTTTTCTGAACACGCTAAAATATAGGAGGAAAATTAACTTTTTTCTGAACATAGTTCCAAAGTTTCGCCATGCAATTTTGGCATACTCAGAACCAATGATATTATATGTTTGAGAAGTGAATATATACATATATTAGAATGATATTAGAATGATATTATTATTGGTAGTTTTATATAGCTGGGCTCACCACGCTGTACATACAATTTAACAAACATAATCATGAACTTAAAAATTAATTTACATTAATTAAAAAAAACAAAACAAAAACAAATGTGTATTCGCCCAATTTCCATAACAATGTACGTGTGAAGCCATGGACGGCACTCAACTGCATCGTTTAACGGTCATAGCCAAGGGTACTAACTGTTTGCTGATGAAAGGGGTTGCTGTTCCTTGCACAAAAGATGTGCTATTAAACTCATCACTTTTTAATTGGGAGCTTACTGTTCAAAATGATTTCTACGTGTTCTTAACATGAACAGGGAGGCTGAATTAAGTATACATTATTCAAAGGTGTTATTTAATTGTTTTAAAAAAGGTAGATAAATATTCGTTATTCGAAGGGGTTTTTAATTTTTTAAGAGTCCCGCGACATTAAATTATGAACACTAAAAATGTTATAGTCTTAAATATAGGAAATATTGATTTCAAGGAATTGGGGACTAATTTTAGAAATTTAAATGTACACAATTTTAATGAAGATATTTACATATTTTTGCTGTGCCTAAGAAGATTATTTTATATTATGTTAAACATACCGAAAACGAACACGTACTGGCTGAGCAAGGACTGACTGTACTAGCATTGACAGGACAAGGACAGACTGAGCAAGGACTGACTGGACTAGCATTGACAGGACAAGGACAGACTGAGCAAGGACTGACTGGACTAGCATTGACAGGACAAGGACAGACTGAGCAAGGACTGACTGGACTAGCATTGACAGGACAAGGACAGACTGAGCAAGGACTGAATGGACTAGCATTGACAGGACAAGGACAGACTGAACAAGGACTGACTGGACTAGCATTGACAGGACAAGGACAGACTGAGCAAGGACTGACTGGACTAGCATTGACAGGACAAGGACAGACTGAGCAAGGACTGACTGGACTAGCATTGACAGGACAAGGACAGACTGAGCAAGGACTGAATGGACAAGCATTGACAGGACAAGGACAGACTGAGCAAGGACAGACTGAGCAAGGACAGACTGAGCAAGGACTGACTGGACTAGCATTGACAGGACAAGGACAGACTGAGCAAGGACTGACTGGACTAGCATTGACAGGACAAGGGCAGACTGAGCAAGGACTGACTGGACTAGCATTGACAGGACAAGGACAGACTGAGCAAGGACTGACTGGACTAGCATTGACAGGACAAGGACAGACTGAGCAAGGACTGACTGGACTAGCATTGACAGGACAAGGACAGACTGAGCAAGGACTGACTGGACTAGCATTGACAGGACAAGGACAGACTGAGCAAGGACTGACTGGACTAGCATTGACAGGACAAGGACAGACTGAGCAAGGACTGACTGGACTAGCATTGACAGGACAAGGACAGACTGAGCAAGGACTGAATGGACTAGCATTGACAGGACAAGGACAGACTGAACAAGGACTGACTGGACTAGCATTGACAGGACAAGGACAGACTGAGCAAGGACTGACTGGACTAGCATTGACAGGACAAGGACAGACTGAGCAAGGACTGACTGGACTAGCATTGACAGGACAAGGACAGACTGAGCAAGGACTGAATGGACAAGCATTGACAGGACAAGGACAGACTGAGCAAGGACAGACTGAGCAAGGACAGACTGAGCAAGGACTGACTGGACTAGCATTGACAGGACAAGGACAGACTGAGCAAGGACTGACTGGACTAGCATTGACAGGACAAGGGCAGACTGAGCAAGGACTGACTGGACTAGCATTGACAGGACAAGGACAGACTGAGCAAGGACTGACTGGACTAGCATTGACAGGACAAGGACAGACTGAGCAAGGACTGACTGGACTAGCATTGACAGGACAAGGACAGTCTTAGCAAGGCGTGAATGGACAAGGGCTGGCTGAGGAAGGACTAACTAAGCAAGGTCTCATTAAATTTAAATTGCCATTGCCCTGCCAACTTTTTAAAACTGATCCCCCCCCCAAACTGCGCCCCATTCACGACAACTTATGAATTGTGTATGATTACTTCATCCTGTATGATTACTTCATCCTCACATTGCCAATTACAACTGACAAAGATATCTTCATTAAAACTACTGTGATGAGAGACACATTGCCAACTACAACTGACAAAGATATCTTCATTAGAACTGCAGTCAACACGTGACCACAGTACATCTGTACAAACCAACGGTACTCTTACAAGATGCGGCAGTTTCAGTACTGTTACTTTTGGATTACTTAAAAAAATTTTTTTAACAAGTCTTCACTGCCATGGTTTGTGGACTTTATTGATTACATGTTTAAGTTTATCTTGTTAATCAACAAGTTAATAGTTTTTACACTTAAAATTATTGTATAATGCAGAATCAATTAAAAGGTTGTTAAGGACTAAATATCGTTGTTTGTGGAAGTATAAATATAATAATGGTCAGTATAACTGACAATAATAGTAACGTTTCTAGCTGCTATAATCTTCCCATGGAGTAGCCAGGTGTTGCTCTATCGTAACAATGGGCATCAGGGACATCATTTGGGTAGGGCAGGGGGGCATATGCCCCCCCTCCCCCTGATTTTGCTGGATTTATTTAAATTGATATGTACTGTGGCGCCTCCAGTAATAAACAACTTAACAAAGCCGACCAAATTTTTGTTTTTTGCCCCCCCCCCTTTTTTTCCCCTGAAAAAAAACTGAAATCACGCCCTTGATGGGCATAGTCTATAGTAGCTGATTTATCATTTTCATCTTGTGGAACTGATATACCAGACAAATCAACATCACCCATATCTAACCATTCAGCACTCAAGATAGAAGTATTGTCTGTGTGAGCAATAATTGCCATAAGCTCTCTCTGTCTTTGAGTTGTTATTGAACACCGATGAGTTCGTGTTTTCTTTAATTGAACACCGTGTACAATGATGTGTTATTCATTCTAGGGAGCGGATTGAGAGAAAAATTACAGGTGAAGAGATGCCAGCATTTGAATTCTCTTGCACTAACAATGTGTGCTAACATTCTGACCAGCGGTGTATTGCCAAATTCGTAACAAAGGGTTCGCAGTTAGTATGTCCCCTTTTGCCATATCGGTCACCACCACAGTCAGTTATATTTATTATTTTGAACTAACGGTTCGCACGAACCTGACCGAACCGGCTCCAAACCACCGCTGATTCTGACCAACCATCTGCAGAGCACAGACAGACACACATTAAATAACTCTTATATTGTTAAAAGCCTAAACGTATATGACTATTTACACTCATTAAATTGTTTAAAATAATGTAATTACAAGTCAATTTTTAAGATTAAAATTCTAATAGAAAAAACATGATGGTTGACGTCAACTAATTTAAAATCCCCCCTACCCCTTGTCAACAACTGTCAAACATTTCCAGCCCCCTCCCCCTATTATGTTGACGTAATTAATGGACGCCACCTTGGAGCGTTCTGCTTTTAGAGGATTATATGAAATAATTATATTTGTGATTTTGTAAACATATTCTTTATTATTTTAAAATAAAAAATTTAAAAGACAACAAATTTCCGTATATTTTAAAAAAGATTATAATTTTTTTTTTCTTTGAACAGCTGATGTAATTTAAAATCGTAAGGGGCCACTGGCCTTCTTATATCTTATGGCCTTCTTATATCTTATGGCCTTCTTATATCTTATGGCCTTCTTATATCTTATGGCCTTCTTATATCTTATTGACTTCTTATGGCCTTCTTATATCTTATGGCCTTCTTATATCTTATGGCCTTCTTATATCTTATTGACTTCTTATGGCCTTCTTATATCTTATGGTCTTCTTATATCTTATGGACTTCTTATATCTTATGGCCTTCTTATATCTTATGACCTTCTTATATCTTATGGTCTTCTTATATCTTATGGCCTTCTTATATCTTATGGACTTCTTATATCTTATGGACTTCTTATATCTTATGGCCTCAGCAACCCCGGCCCTGCTACTAATCTTATCCTGATTCCACATCCTAGCTGTATCCTGGTGCCCCCCCTAGTCGTATCTTGAATCCCTTCCTACCAGTCATACCAAGGAGGAGGCATGCCACCTGTTTTAATAAAGATGTGGCTCGTATAATAAACGCTACGTATCAAAGAACTGGGGAAAACAGTTTGCAACAGCAAATAATAGTATACCAAATCTAGTGATACTAACAATATTTAAGTTAATTATACTATTAAATTTCTACACAAATTCGAATAAAGAAACAAAACAACACACACACACACACAAAACGTTATCAACTTGCATGAAGTGAAAAAGGTACACTCCTCAAAAATACAAATATTAATTTACAGGCACACAATTATATAAGGTCTCGTATAGCAAAAATCTCCCCCACTCTCTCTCTCTAGATATATATCTATCTGCCCCGTTTCGCTCTATCTCTGCTAAGAAACCTAGCTGCCTATATGTATAGGAATTAAATTAGAACGAACTAGTAAAGGAATTCTAGAAATAATGTCACCTGATGTTCTTTAGAACAAATGGAACGCATTCGAGGGTAACAGTACATTTACTTGGTGACGTCAATTTCAAGGCTAAAATAGCTCTATGTTGACTTTAAAAAATAGGCCAAGACATAGGCTTAATATACCGGGAGTCACTAGTAATACTTTAAAAAAAAAAATATATTTTTTTCAATTTGGTTACATTTTGAAGAAATCTAAAACAAGCACCCACCCTCCCCTGGGGTCTGTTGAATACAAAGCAATATAGAAACAGAATATTTGGAGCATTTGCGCTTCCCAACATGAATTTAAAAATCTACCATTTCCTCGTCAGAGACGAAAGTGTTGCTGTGGTACAATGTTCACTAAAGACAGGCGCGTCTAGTGGTTATCCCGCATAATTCATCAAAATTGACAGTGCGTGACAAGTGACGTTTGTCACAAATTGGTAACGGTTCTCTTTATTTTAACTTTTTTTTTCAACTCTCACTAATTCAATATTTAAATCTCAAGTCTTGTGTTTTAAAATAACAAATAAAAAATAATAAATACATTTTAAAATATATCAATTAAAAAAATGATTGGCAAGTAGTTTTTAGGAAAGAGAAAAAGAAGAATGATTACCCACAAAAAAGTTTATATGGATGCACATATTTTGCACAAAAAATAACGAGTTTGGTGCCCTATTAACGATGGCGCCGACGCCCCCCCACCCTAACCTCGCACGGCCATGGATATATGGGTATAATTAATCGTTGATATTGATCAGGTAAAAGAAGCGTTTTGAAATTGGATTTGACTTAAATTTTTGTTTAGAAATAAAAACTTAATCCAATCATAGATTCTAGGTAAATGAAATCGCACATATACAAACGCCAAGAGCAGGGGAAACGGCTTCAATACGAGTCTCCAAAATGTGGGGGAGGGGCATATAGAGAGAAAGGGGATAGACTAGAGTCCTCACTAGAGGGAGAGAGAAAAGGGGTGGGGGAGAATAAATGGTTAACTTAGTCAACAGAATATATTTTAGCCCTTTTCCTGCTCTATCACCCATTGTGTTTTCACCCAGAAGCAAAAATAAGTATGTAAAGGTGAGCTTTTACTGATTGTGTGTATGCATGTTCGGGCCTTGTACTCCATTCTACATGAAAATTACATATGTAGCCTTCTTTCAAATAGGGTCTATCTTTATTTGTTGCATTCTTTCAGATCAAGAGAAACAGAACTATGTTTAAACAATGCTTTCAAAAATAGGTAATACACAAAATATAACAAAGTTAGTTATTTATTAAAATACTAGTTAAAGTAAGGATGTCCCTATTATCATCTAGATATCCTTGTCTGGTGATGTTTACTGCGATAAGTCTTAGTAGCCTATTTGAAATATTAGAATGAAGAGAGACCTACATCCATTTACAAGTGTATAGAATGCACTTTTTCCCATCGAACTCTATGGGTATCCCCAAAGTGAAGTATCATCCATTAAAGCGTCTCTCAACCTATTGCCCATTCTAACTTTGAACTTCTGTACTGTATGCTTTTAATCGAGATTTCATAACATTTTAAATTTTATTATTTGCCATAATATGCAATACTTATTTAAAAGATGTGGCGTTAATGACAAGCAAATACTCACGGAAGTTACTAAAAAAAAAAATTTCTTCATCTAATCTCGTATTAAAAACTAGGTAAGAAAAGTTTGAGAAGCACTGTTCTCTGACGTCAAAGTTACTACTGGTGATATGCCAATGAATGAATAATGTAGAACACACCAATCAGAGTGAGGTCCCCTTAGTCACATGACACTTCCTGCTTTGCAAGAGGAAGAATAGGTCTGATGTAGCCTCATTTTCCCGACCTTCTCAAGGTAGGTAAATTTTTTGCATTTAATATTAATATTAGGTGGGTTGATAATATTCGAGCGATACGAATGCATACCTTTAGACTTAAAAGACATCCTGTCTATGATATTCAGAAGGAAAATAGAATGCCGGTAGCTTAAAATATTTTGCACCACCATTTTTTTCCGCTTCTCCGTTAGTTCCGTGCATAGTTAGGTTACCTGCCCTTGCTTTTTTAAATTAGGAATTTTGTTGAAAAACAACTTATTTATCTGATGTGCGGATGCATAATAACTTGCTAAGGATAAGATAGTTCGGTAAATATTCAAATCATTACTTGAATTTAATCAGTCACCACAGTTATATATGCCTGTGTATTAGTGGGGTCTACTATTTACACGTTTTTGTACTTAGTATAGTTTAGTCATAGTTTAGTAGACCAATATTTATATAATTATTATGGAGGCATAATTAATAATAGGTGCCTAAGCCCTAATCCAAGACCAACCTAATCTTATTCCGCCGATTCAAGGCTAATGTACTATTAGCAATTTGTTATTGATATTTTTTTATATTGATTGTAATTTTAGACTAGCATTTTTGAAGTTATTATTTAGCATGCCCAGACCCTTCTACTTGAAAGTTTAGATTGAGAAATGTCAAACTGAAACACTCAAACTCAATCATTTTGTGTCCTATTATTACTATTAGTATTTATTGAATATTTGGTATAAAATAAAATAAAAATCCTTGATTATGACTAATAAGTAATCTGCTACTAAGTAGTAGTCTACGCAGAAACTAAATGTTACAAATATATGTAGGCCCCTAGCTAATGTTTTTTTAATTAGACTTATAATTGAGCCATTCATATAGGTCTGTGGCCTTGCTTATTATTTATAATTAATGTAACATTTAGAATTAATAAATATGTGGATTACTTTAAACAGTTTGTTTGAGTTAGGTTAACGAGTTAATATTAAATAGCAAGAAGTAGTCCTATTCATTTATTGCTCTCATCATTGAATTTGTAAGGCAATTTTTTTAACAATTAGAAAAAGTCAACCACTAGGTATATCTTAAACTCATCTGATCATTCAAAAAAAATTCTGGATTTATAATAATTTATTAATTGGGCACTAATATTAATTTTGTACAACTAAGACAACTATTAATTGAAATTCAACGCTTGTCAGAGTGGTGGAAGGATTCCTTAAATCACACGTTTCATTTTTTAATCTTACTAATTAGGTTCTTGGACAACTTTTTTTAGTGAAGATATAGTTAAAGCTTTAAGACCCAGCTAGTCATTCATAAAAGTAATTAATAGATTCTAACTTATTGATTATGACAATTCTAAAGGAAATTATGATTTTTTTCATGAATTATTTTGGGATAGCCTATTACTTACAACACATTAAACATTAAAAGCACATTTCTAAAGCTATAACTATAATACTTTCACCAGAATAGAGCATATGGCATATGATAAGGGATTAAATATTAAAAAACTCAGGTACTTGTTACTTTTAATTTTTTTTAAAAATAAGTGGCTATTTGTACCCGGGTACCAGAAGTTAGAGGTTGGGATTCAAAAACTGTTTAAAATATTATAGTTGGGTTTTTAAGACAAAATGATGTATCAAGTGAAAGATAATTGAATGGACTATACGATTGTAAATTTAATTCTTCAGTTTAACTAAAATAAACTACTACAAATGACATTCGAATAGCATTGAGTCTAATGGGACCCAGGTGCGAATGGCGGCGCTGCCTGTCCGGGTCTATTTTGACTAATGCTAGTCGCAGCCTTTTTAAAAATTCTTATTCTAATAATTAAGAACAATCTTATTAAAAAAAATATATAGAATAAAATTCTGTGAGTTTTATTTTAATAGACAGACTGTAGAATTTTTATCTAATTTATATTCAAAAAATTTCATTAGGCTTTAGGCTACCAGATGCTCAATTATTAATTTAAACTTATTAAGCCTGGGATAGCTTTTTATAATCATCATATTACTTGTTAATCTTTTTTGAAATATGTATTATACATTTTAATAAGTGAATTTAGCTCTTGCAAAACTAATTTTGAACAATTTCCAAAAATTTAATAGAACTAAAATAAATGCTACCAAAGAGACTTTTCAGAAGCAATTTTCTGTGCATAATTAACTAATTATAAAAGGGTTGGAGTGCTATAAAGCTTTAAAATAGATTAATTAGACACGAACAATATGTGTCAATATAACAATATATATATAAGCTTTAATAATAATTTTACATTATACATAAGCAAACGTTTCGGCCCATGTCTTCATCAGTACAACAAGACATATACATAAGTATAAATCAAATGTACATAATATATATATAGTTATATATATATATCTATATATATATATATATATATATATATATATATATATATATATATCCTACCTAAAAAAAGAGAGAAAAAGTAGGAGTGGGTGAAAAAAAACAGACACTTTTTTCGCCCACTCCTATTTTTTCTCTCTTTTTTTAGGTAGGATATATCTATATATATATTATGTGAATTTGATTTATACTTATGTATATGTCTTGTTGTTGTACTGATGAAGGCATGTGCCGAAATATTCTATGCATAAGATTTATTCAGATGTTACTTATTATTAAATAGGTCTCTCTTTGCTTCTTTAAACAGTGCTTTCATTCTTAAGCTTAAACTGATTTAGTGTAGCTGAAATGAAACTAATTTATAAAATGTTATTAAAAAAAACAACAATAAAAATAAACCACATTTTTTAATGTCATCATTCCATAGTAAATCAACACATACACACACAATCCATAACCCCCATCCCCCCCTTTTATCTAGTCCCATGTTGGCAAGTTGTATAGCGAAATTTAACTTCTATAGCCCCTACTTTGGGATACTTTGTTGCATTAAAGTTTCACATAAGTAAACACATTTTGTGAAATAGTCACTGATTGGAAAAAATGGAAACTTTAGGAAAAGGTGAATTTTTCAGCTACATTGCACTGCCCATTTTTAATTTAAAGATTGACAGGGATCATATATAGCTATCTATCGATAATGCTAAGCTATTGGATATGTATAGGGCCTACTCTGTAAACACTCCCAATTGATTGCTAGTTGCTGTTGATAATTTAAGGGGGTATTTAATGCAAAATGTAGCGAGGCATCATAAAACTTTTCAACTTTGTGAAATTATATGGGGCAAAAGTCATAGGGTTCTGCAACAGTTTCCTTTATGTGAACAAAAAAATAAGCATGTATGTATAATATCTATTGTATTACACCTTGTCAAATGGTTCATTAAAAAACAAACAATATTTTGATCTGATTAACATCTTTATATGGCACTCCTCATTAAGTTTTCATACACAAAAAATAAACCTAGATGGCTCCTGTGTGGTGGGTATATTGAGATGTAAAGATTGGGAAAATCTGAATTTGGGATTGGGATTATATAAAATATTGAAGTAAAGAAAATAGTTTCATTATTTATTGTTGAGCTGCATGTATGAGATTGTACTCATGATATCATGTTGACTGCTTCCTACCTGTTCCCACTAAATAACCTGATTTCTATGCAATCGATAGTCTATGCTTACATTATAGCCAAAAATCCTCAAGTGATGCTTATGATTTCTTTACCTTACCAGAAAAAGCTTTTACATTGTACTCTGCGATATAACTAAGGAAATTCGATCCTTTTCTGTAGATAGGTTATTTGGTTGATGAGTATTGATTGCTTTCAAGATAAATCTTTTAGGGTGAACTTTAAATGAAAAATACTGAATTGATGTTATAATTCTAGGTTAACATAAATAAACTTAATCCAAGAGATCCAGTTGTTTTTATATTAACAATTTAGTCATTGATCTTAGTTCTTAGGGAGCTTTTAAAACAATTAATGGGTTTAAGTTCCAATTATGTTCATCCATTTCTTAGTTTGAACATTCAATGAGTAGCTACAGTTGAGTATATTTTTTTTTAAAATTTCAAGATGAAATATCCCTTCAAAAATTATCCAAAGAATATCTGAAAATGTCTTTTAATCTATTTAGCTATTTGATAAACAATGTTTCTTAAAATTCTCCCAATAGTGGAATTGTGATATTTTGCTGATTGGGAAAACAACCTTTTAATAGGTTCAAAATGCCTTAAGAAAATGTGTGTGTGTGTGAATTCAGTTGCCTCTATTCTGTTATGGGGCCAGCACCAGCGTCTCATTTGATCTATATGTTTCATAATTCTTTTGTAATTTTTTTGTAATTTTATCGAGTTTTTTTAAAACATTGTGAGATCTTTTTCTTGTTAAAAACGAACCTTATGTTTAACCGGCAGTCAATTGGTGTGAACTGATTAGATCTCTCATTGCAGATCTTTTAAGAAATTCTTCAATTATTTTATTATCTCATTTTTTTGCCATTCAATATACCCAGTCACGTCCCGAGTCTTGTTTTAATTAGCGTGTGATAAGTTTGCTGACATTTAGTCTTTTATCATTTCTGTGACCTGTCTTGTGATCTAGGTCAACAAATGTTCCCAGACTTTTTTGTCTTCTTGTTGCAATAATTGTAATTGTCACCACCTGTCAAAGAAATATTTCTCCCCATCTCCAGGCCCTGTAATTGTCACCACCTGTTAATTAAATATTTATCCCCATCCCCAGGCCCTGTAATTGTCACCACCTGTCAATGAAATATTTCTCCCCATCTCCAGGCCCTGTAATTGTCACCACCTGTCAATTAAATATTTCTCCCCATCTCCAGGCCCTGTAATTTTTACCACCTGTCAATTAAATATTTCTCCCCATCCCCAGGCCCATACTTTGATCACACTATTTTATAAGACATTAGCTCATTTTTTTGTTAAGCCCTAACCCCAGACGAGCAAACGACAGACCAACTTCTTAATTCATGAGCAAACATGGGGCCTATATTCATGAGCAAACATGGGGCCTATATTCATGAGCAAACATGGGGCCTATATTCATGAGCAAACATGGGGCCTATATTCATGAGCAAACATGGGGCCTATATTCATGAGCAAACATGGGGCCTATATTGGAAAACAAAAATCGTCAGAAAATTGGTCTGTTTTGTTTTAAGAAATGTTTGGATGGAGGTAACACAAATCTTGGTGTCAGTCCAATCCACTGCTGTCGATGCTCATTCAAGTCAGTATTTTTACCTAACTTTAGTCCAACACGTTAGCACCCAGATAACCTTGCTTCTTGGACTTCTTACTGTTATTGGCTCGAAACTTGGCAATCTATACAGAAAGAACAAGCCAAAGTTGGAGCTGAAGTTTGATTTTATGCAAGAGGACCCCCAACCCCAAAGCACAGCCCAACCATTGCGTACATCTATTCAGATTTGGATCAATAGAGACTGCCGCCGCGTCACCAACCTGGTCCCCACTCCACCATCACCGCTTCTGCAGCCACCACCACGACATACCGAGGCAGAGGAGCGCAGACACTTGTCCGCGAGGGGAGGGTAAGGCCTGCTGCCGCGTCTCTCCAAGAATTCCCCCATCATGTAATACTGGCCAGAAATCAATCGTTGCCATGGTTATACAGTAGGGAAGGAAGAAAAAAAAGAAGAAAGTGGTGGATGGGGGACTCACCAATAATAAAAGTCCAAGAGGAGCAAGGGCTTACAAACTGGTCCCAGTCTTTCCAACCCCCCCGCCCCGCCCTCCTGGGACACACACCACCCCGTAGAGTTGCTCTTATTTGATCAGGCCATATAGGGCTAATATTTTTCGTTGCTGTAATTATCAAAACCGGTATGTGTTCCCAGCTTTCAAAGTCTTGTTTTTATCTTAAGTCTATTATGTGAACGTTTTTGTGCTCCATGTTGATGCAGGACTTGTCCTCTGCCCCAGCCACGTCAATCCCCTACTGTTCGGTTTGACATGATTGGCGCTTCCAGTACTTAGTCACACTGCTGTTAGCACATGTAAGATTAAGATTGTCTTTTCCCTTCAATCTTACCGTCACACTACTGTGCTTGCTCGTACCTGTTCGTGGTCGTACCTGTCTAAGTTCGTGGTCGTACCTGTCTAAGTTCGTGGTCGTACCTGTCAAAGTTCGTGGTCGTACCTGTCTAAGTTCGTGGTCGTACCTGTCTAAGTTCGTGGTCGTACCTGTCTAAGTTCGTGGTCGTACCTGTCTAAGTTCGTGGTCGTACCTTATACGGGGGCCATTCATTAATGAGAAACTTGGTATGTTTTATTGTTCTATTTTACAAATACAACAAAGACTTTTGAGATTGTGGGTTTGTGTCTATATTTGGATGTCTGAATTAAGTAGCACCATATTAAGACAGTTTACTTTACCGAAACGCCCTGTTTAAGAATGATTTCTCGAAATATATTTCACCGTCCTCATAAGGTCGACGAAAAGTCTTTTTTGTGGGCGTGTGGCCTGTTTGAAACACAATTTCGGTCCATTTATCAGCAGCGTCAAGTCGCATTATGTTGAGCGGCTGCGTCATGTGCTATGTTTAAATACAGCAGGTTGGTCTGATAGAGAGCAGTATATTTATCTTAGCTCCTTTCATTGACTGCACGTGCAAGATTCGATGAGAGGATGGGGAAAATGTGTGTAGGGGGTGGTGTGTGTGTTACAGCATGTAATAGTACTGTTAAAATATGCCGATTAAATATTCTGTACGTGAGTACCGTCTTGTGTTTCCTATTTTCATGGGCTTCTAATAACCTCTCTTAGGACACATATACTATGGTGGGGGTGGGAATTAAACTTTATATCTTTTCTGTTAGTAAATATGGTAATATATTGATTCATTAAATTAAAAATAACAGCTATTTTCCCCATCGGCATTTATTAGCTCAAATACTTCAAGAAATGATCTCTACATCTTTAATGATCGAACTCCGCCAGCATGGCATTTGGTACAACCGTCCAGCGGCGGAACCAGAAATAGTGGCTAGCTCCTAGGTATAACAGAACGCCACAAAGGTTTAAAAAACTGGCACAGCTTAGAAGTAGCGACAATGAAGTGCAGAAACAATAGCAATACGTGGTGCCTAGGATATGAATATAAAACCTGGCTTAAACTAACACTGACCAATGATTTTGCCATATGCCTCGTATGCTCTTACGCGCAAAGTATCATAGCTCCATGTTGTCTCCCAAGGACGAATGTCTATTTAGCGTTCCACAGTCATGAATATAGTCCGACTAAAACACCTAAAGGGGTCTCTATGAATTGTATATAAGACAAAAATCAATCCATTGACGAGTTGGTTTAAACATTGCGCACCAAATAACGTGCACATTTAAAAGGTTAATCTTTTTATCTTTATTACGCTTCTGGTGTGTCTCGTGGACTGCTTCCTTATTAGCCAATTTGCTTTTGTGAGTATATTACAAGTAATAATAATTATTAGTGGTTTTTATTTAGCGCGATACCCCAGCGCTGTAAATACAATTTAACAAACATTATCATGAACTTAAAAATTAACATAAATTAAAATGTTTGAGAAAATACCCGGTGTGTCCAAGTGTTACAAAAAAAAAGATGTACATTCTCATCTTCTATAATATATGCCGGCCTTTAAACAATAGGCCTACAGACAGTCATAGACCTACCTGGCGGCCTTTAAACAATAGGCCTACAGACAGTCATAGACCGTACCTGGCGGCCTTTAAACAGTAGGCCTACAGACAGTCATAGACCGTACCTGGCAGCCTTTAAACAATAGGCCTACAGACAGTCCTACACCAAACCTGTGGCTCTTTATTGATTATTATAATAGTCGCCTTCCCTCAAAATATCAACCTATTTACCGGAGTTCAACCGCGACGCTTGCTACGTGACATTCTTTTTCACTCAGAACTATAATTATAAAACATGTGGAGATGGAGAGGGACCGATTTTGAAGAGAAGCAGGACGCACCAGAAGCGAAACATATATAAGTGATATAGTACCGGTATGAAATTGAATCGGAAAACGCTTTAGATACGAACAATGAGATTGTGATATCAGGTCAGATAAAGATCGGTCAAAAGTTATTAGTCAAAAGTTTTCTGACTAAATTACTGGTTACATTTTCTAAGGCAACTCGTAGTCCCTATTCCGCTGCCCTGTTTTGACTTAGTACTATCTAAAATTATTACATGTATGCTGTCATAAGAATTTAGAAGAAAATGAACACGTTATTTTAACAACAACAAAAATACTCCTCTACCTGGGGTCCGAGGTAGAAGAAATAGATGGTATGACCTAAACTCTGGCTCACCTGACAACGACGAAATAAGCCGCGTTGTATTGTAACCACCCGAAAGCTTGACGTGAACGAGTCGGTGCACCTTGTAATACCTGTCTGGTTAGCCAAGGAACAGGATTATTGTGTTTCACGCCGTGACACTCACTCTACTTCACCGTATCATCTTGTCATCTGGGCTGCTATTGCTTTTATTGGTGATGAAAGAACCAAATGGATGTTTACCTATGAAGGAAGGACAGCGTGTTCTCATAATGCTATACCCAAATTGGTAACAGGCGATTATCTTACCAGTGCATTGTTATATAACTGTGTCTAACAACATGGTGTCACTTGTTTAAATGCTGATAAAATCATTTTGACGCTGAATCAAAGAATTTGATTTAACTAAGTTAGTCTATATTGCACGGATCTCTTTGATGCTGGTGAAATGTATCTACCTTGAAACACATTACTTTTAGAAAACATTTTTGGGAAAAAACAAACCAAATTGTATTATCTCAAACCTGTCAATATTCGCATTCCATCGGTTGCATTTCAACACCTGATGTTGAGTTCGGATCTAATTATAGAAATCCACTCCGTGGACATTTCAAAACCCCGTTCTACGCTAAGCCTGAGGGCGCACAGAACTCTTGAATGGAAATGGCTAAATTTTATGTTAAGCCGTAATGCTATTTCGGACGTGTTTGTTTTCTCCAGAAATATCCCTAATTGTCGGGAAGACAAAAGCAAACCATGCTATGCTGCTTATGTAACAATGGTAGAATAGGCAGTGTTAAGGAAAGTGTTGATAGAGACAACCTTAGGCAGTGTTAAGGAAAGTGTTGATAGAGACAACCTTAGGCAGTGTTAAGGAAAGTGTTGATAGAGACAACCTATTTCATCCCGCTGTATTTAAAGAAATGTAAGTGACCCAGTTCAAGTTTATAGTTTCTTTAGCCTGCGTTCAATCTTGTTATTTTGTTTACCTTTCTACACCGACCCGGTTTTCTTGAATTTTTGCGGACATGTGTATTTTCGGTGACTATACAGTTTTAGGACCCACAGACAGGGCTCAATTTTATCATCATCCCTTTTCAGGTTTATGGAGCGCTCCTCTGGCCAATCAACCGTAAAGCCAGGTACCTTCAAGCAAATGTTCAGAACAAGCTATATAAAAACAATCATGGTTATGCTTTTACATTAGTATTGACATTGTCGTGTAGACAAATGTAATAACACGATTACACTATTATATCATCACGCACTAGCTGTAATGGGATAGAGAAATTAACTACATAATCTTAATAAGGGCGACAATTTTTAAAAAGATCTCTGCTCTGCTACCCAGAATGTCAGCGTGTTACATTTTCTGCCGTTTTAACATTAAAAAAAAATAATATTGCTTTTAATATTATAATGAGTATCATAGATTTCTACCAGAGGCTTAATATTTCATCTCTAATGGTTAGAGACGCCAAATAGTTCACGTGTTTAACAATAACACCTGCACCTATGATAGAAGTCTACAGTTTGATTGACCCTGACAATGAGATAACTAGTGAACACTTAAAGTATAGTCCCACGTTAATGTTTCTATGAGATGGGACAGATGAACACAAACATATCACTGAACATACTTGACTTGTGGTCATAAATTTTGTTTAACTCACGAGAAATGAGGTGAATTACCAATCGGCAATGTAAAAAGGACTCATTAGTCTGACTGAGCCTGCGCTGGTTCCTGCTGTCTGCATGCTATAATGTAGATGTCAGCTTGAAGAAACCGATTTAACTGTTAGGGAGTTACTTACAGCTATCTTTGCCTTTCCTTTTTAAAGTCCCCTTCAAGAGCATTTTTATCTAATTCATTGTAGTTTTGGCTTGCTGGCTAACTTGTTTAAAACTAGTTTTGACAGGTTTAACTATCGCAGTGTAGAGCAATAAACTATTGTAGCAGTCATACAGTAGTCTTTTTTAAACTGGCATAAAAGTTAATCTGGTATTAGTATTTATTGCTACCATCAAAACTATTTCTGGTCTCAATATTTATTTCTACCATCAAAACTATTTATGGTCTCAGTATGTATTTCTACTTTCAAACTTATATCTAGTTAGTATTAATTTCTACCAAAGAAAGGGCAACTTGGCGCGTTTACCTTTTACAGGCGGGAACTGGCATGTTGGTTTTTCCGATCTACGGAAAAATCCTAAAAAGTCATTCTACGTTCTTAACATTCCCTCCCCCACTCCCCACAAACTGTGGCCTATATTTGATAGGTAAGTTGGTGGTGGAGATATTTGTCGTCTTTGCCTGTTAGCAGGATTAACTCTTTCGTAAAGCTTTGATGCAATGAGATGGAGCAGCAGAGGATCTACCACTTCTCAGTAGCCTCATCTAGGATCAGATCCGTTTGACAAGGTGGGCATAGGATTGCTTTGTTAACACACTATTAAATAACGATGGTGGATTGGAACCGCCTTTAAAAAAATGAGCCGACCTTTGCTTGTATTTGGTTAATATTGGATAAAGTTCATTCCCAAACTTAGTGGCAGGTTTTTCTGTGTTTCATGTCTTGTTGAGACAGAGCTATTGTTGACTTTTTTCAAGGGTTCACAAGTACGTCTGGTGTTTGATCGTGTTTGAATTTATTACAGACCTTACGAATGCCAATTAGTCCATTCAATGCCACTAATTCAAAGAGCTTTATATTAGAGCAATAAAAGATAGCATAGCACATTTTTATTACATTTGGTTATGATTATGAGGGGATTTTTGTTGTTAGTTTATTGTTTTAAACATGGGCGGAGCCAAATTGTCACCGGAATCAGCCAATCCTGAGAGTTGTAGTATATTTCAATCTATCAATTATTTGTCAGATCAAACGATTTACCAATCCGAAATTAATTTAGTTAAAATCTGACATTTCTTTATGGGGATAAAGTTAACTGACGTAAAATGTAAGGGATAGACTTAAAATCAAACTTCAAGTCGTCAGAATTGATAGTGTACGGAGTGGGGATTAAGGCTCAAATAACACAATTTGGTGGAGTTTAAGGCTCAAATAACAGAATTTGGTGGAGTTTAAGGCTCAAATAACACAATTTGGTGGAGTTTAAGGCTCAAATAACAGAATTTGGTGGAGTTTAAGGCTCAAATAACAGAATTTGGTGGAGTTTAAGGCTCAAATAACACAATTTGGTGGAGTTTAAGGCTCAAATAACAGAATTTGGTGGAGTTTAAGGCTCAAATAACAGAATTTGGTGGAGTTTAAGGCTCAAATAACACAATTTGGTGGAGTTTAAGGCTCAAATAACACAATTTGGTGGAGCAGCTGGACTTATTTTGGCGCTCTGGATGAAAGAGAAATCTTGATCTTTGCACGTCAAGCTTTGCTGTTCCTGTCTTAGAATCTTAGATGTGTGTTGCATGTCCTTATAGTCAACACTTACAGTTGACAGTGATGCAGTTTATAGACAGTTGCCAGGTATACAGTTGATAGTTATACAGTTGGCATACAGTTAGTTATATAGTTGACAGTTATAGTTGTACAATTGACAGTTATATAGTTGTACAGTTATATAGTTGTGCAGTTGACAGTTGTATATTTGAAAGTTATGATCAGCGTAAACATGTCAATAATGTTGTGCTTCAATTGTATCAAGTCTTAAAAATGATCCGCACTTTGATTATCAAAGGTGCTTCCCTTTCCATTTCTATGGTAAAGTAGCTCAGCTCAGCAGGGTTCAAATGTGATGCATGTTTCGTCTGTAGGCGTGTAGCGCGGGCCCAAGGCCTAAGTTTAGAACTAGTTCTTTGCTCGGAATGAGAACAAAAGGGCATAACAAATGCAATTTGAAATGCCTTATGGCAGGGAGTCGAGAGTAACCCACTTGAGTTCTCCGCTTTACCTCCCATTTTACATAGATTATAGATATTGTATTTTTTAAATCTGTAACAAGAAGCTATTTTAATAGTAATAGAAGGGATTGGAGCTGTAACGAGTAGGTTTGAAATAAAAACGAGTTTCTTATGTGTGGGCCAGTAAGTTTATTTAAACTGTACATAATTTTGACCTGGCTTACAAACATGAATGTACGAAATTCGAACCTAACCTTGGTGACTATCTCAAATAATCATAAATACCTGTCATGTAAATATGTTAAAGCCCAGAAACGCCATTTTTTACGCCTTAAACAAAGTCACAGCTTCATTCTTATTTATGGTCTCCAACTGCATACAAATACCGGTCTCGTGATGTCCACAGCCTTGAATGCTGAACATATACCGGTAGTCCGGCCTTTGTCCAAGGATACATCGTCACCTCTTGGCTAATTGAGTTACGCTTACTTTCCTCTCTCTCTCCCCCCCCCCCCCCCCCCCCTGTAAGCAGGCGTATAAAGAACCCCGACCCCACTAAAACGTAGGACGGAAAACAAAAGAAACACTGTGACGGTGAGTGATTGTACAATAAAGTCAGCTGTTGCAAACACTAGGGCGTTGCTTTGTGCGGCCTGTCTATTTGAGGCTAATTATATATATTGTCAGGAAGCCATTATTACCGTGGAGCACATCGCCAGCACATGCCGCAGCCATGTATTTCGTTGAAGTCCCCGTCAGACGCACGTTGCTACACGCGAGTTGTAGGATGATCAATGGGTAGTCAGGGTTGATTAACTGGGGCGACTCTAGGCAGAGCAGGGAGAGTTCGTTTCCACGGCTTAGTCTTGTACAGCATCAATTCTATTGTTGTAATAAAAACAGTACCGGTAAACAACCAGTCTGTCTTTCCCTTGCTCATATTCCGTTTGTCTAAGTATGGGATAACTGCAATCATTTTTCATGATTTCTTAACCCTTCTATTTATACCGACCAATGGTCGCGCAGCTATATCGTTTCACGGGAATATTTTTCTTTAAAGTTTTAATTGTCAACACGTTTTGTTTGTGCGTCGTTTATTTCTTATGACTAATGCGAATACAACCGCATAAGTTCTGAACAGAATATTTGTCACAAGCAAATGTGTCTCTCTTCAAAAGTTTGAGAATCATTTTCGTTTTGTCAACGCAGTTTTATGTCGTCATCGCATTTTGTTGCGCAATAAAGCTATTTCAGCAAGGCACTTAAAACGTTAACATGTCATCACATTCTGTAGCACATTCAAGTGAGATGACCTAGTTAGTGGATTTAAAAATAGATAAGATATCCCCTCTAGCGTGGATATTTGACCCCGTGACTTGACGAGACGGTCGCAGGCTGAGATACCACAGTTCAAATCAACCACCTCTATCAATGGCCGAAAGAGAGCTATTCATATCGTCAACCGTTATAGGCTTTTATTAGGTCATCATCGCCCCTCCCCTTGTGTTACAAACTATCGTTCTATGGGTTGGTATATTTTTATAAGCTTTTAATAGCTTTTATTGTTGTTAGTGACGTCAAACTGACTTTCATTCCAGTAGCCTGATGCCCTTTTTATAGCACTTTTCACTAAAGGATAGACAAGTACGTTTGTCATTTGTTGCAAAAAGCCACACTTAGGTTTACGTCTTTTGAAAAAGGGGGGGGGGGGGTCAAAGGTCATCGCGAGGTATGACGTCAATGCGTAAGGCAGTGTCGCAATGTGGCCTCCTGGGCTTGTAGTCAATATTAAGGGAAGTTTTTTTAATATAATAAAAGCATTTGCAAGCATGGGTGTACTGAATGTTGGGGCATACTTGTCTGAACGAATATAAGGAGCCAGTGGCAGATCTGAAGACAAATGGATGATACTAGTTGATACAACTGTCTCAACATAAACTTAGAAGAGACATCAAGAGTTAATATGTTCATTACACCCAGCTGTAAGTTCCCCAACATGTGGCGCTGCTAGAAATGAATAAAAATAATTCAGCATGCAGTGGCGTATCTAGATAAAATTGGTAAAATCAGATAGGACAGAAGTAGGGGGATGATACCATTCGCTGTCCTACTTCGTGGGGAAAAAAAATAGAAATTATTTTAAAATCTAAGTCATAATGTAGTTTCAGAGGTGTTTAAAGTGATGTTAACAATTGAAGAATGTGTACAGTAGAGCGTCCATTTTTAAAACGTTGCTTATCATAAATACGTCTGTTTTTTAAAATATTTTAAACATTATTATCGTTGGCAATGCGCATGACATTGAGAATGTATTCTATACCACCAGGAAACCAATTCCAACCCCTTTTGCGCAAGTCATTCTCTCACTATGTAAGGTGAGCCATATAATACCGGTACGTCTCTGATTCTTAAAGTAATCGGAAGTTTGCTGCAGTCGTCATCGCCTGTGTACATCCGATTGTTGTGGAAGCTATTTGCGAATGTTGGCCGGTTTTACGTGGCCCACCATTCTTTTTATACTGAAGTTAAAGCACGCGGTGTATTTGTTAACAGGGGATCTGTGCTCAGGTCACCCATTGGCAACGTACAATAGAACTGTTCATTTACAGATCTCTTGTTTGAGCTATGCGTTGTTGACGTTGGACGAGTTTAATGTGAATTTGTTATAGTGTTGTACGAAACTATATATTTGTATACTCCTTTTCCCACGTAATTAAAAACAAAGTCACGTGCCAATGAATATACGGTATTTAGTATGCCATGCCAATATCACGCTATACCCCAATAAATATACGGTATTTAGTATGCCATGCCAATACCACGCTATACCCAAATTCACACCATTGCGGGACTTGTTTTCCGTTCAGCATTTCTTCAACATGTCCCCCACAATGTTAAGATAAAAGGTACGAAAATGTTTTAAAAAATATACCGTTCAAATTTACAAAATAAAGTCCCAGAACATTGCAATATACACTGAGCTCTATACACCAGATCGCGTGGACAAGAACAACAGCAGCAGGCTACCGTTATGGGAATAAGAGGGTATAATCTTAATTTCTGTAATTCTTGTACATATAATTCTTCATGTTTGCATTCAACTGTGTTTACACCGCCACGTGTCATTGACTTCACCTATTTAGTATTAAAAGACGTTGCCGAATGACTTGATAATTTCAGTTTAGCTCTACTCAATTTCTGTTTTAAAGCGTTTTCTTATTTTTAACTTACAGTACTGGCCTAGCTGAATTCGGCGTGTCATATATAATATTTCTAGGAACAAAGTGACATTGAAGTGCACCCCATTTAACCGCTTTAATAAAATACGATTTTGCGCCAACGGTGACAGAAGAAAGCCCGAGCCCCACGCAAGCAGTCTAAATTGTTCTATCGATGACGGCAATGTCTACTATGTACGCATATGAAAACAGCCCTTATCACACGTGAAGGGTACACACAATACTGGTACACAATGGAACGAATCCTGAAATATATTCTCCAGTGTTGTTTTAGCACTTGAGCATTTTAAATTTAGCCCCGGTGGCGTTTCACGGTAAACCATGTGATTTAAAAATAGTCATTTTAATTTACTGTAGGCCTTGTAAAAGTTGTCATTTGAAAAATGGGGTTTATTTGTAGCCGCACTTGAAGTCATTGTGACGTTTGAAAGTGTACTTACTATCTGTAAGGACTACAAGTCAAAGTAGTTGTAGTTCTCCGGCCCCGGCTTATGACGCCATGAAATACATGCCCAGATTTTCATTTAAAAAAATTGGACTGACAAAATATTAACTGCCTTTTTTTTAGCTATTCGTTTAAACAAAATCCGACTGAGGCTGCAAATAAAATGTGATTCTGTAATCCTACTGTATTCATTATACATGACCACAATAAACTGCATGATAAGATGGTCTATTTTTACTGTCGTAGCCTTTATTATTTTTCCATCCTGGACAGGATCCGATATCTTGATATATTCATCGGTCGATATATGTTGGTGTTTTGCGGCCCGACGACTGAGCGCTCTTGAATCGATGGCGGTCCGCGGACCACCACTTCGAATAGCAACCGTTCTGTAGTGTAGAACTGTTCTGTGGCCCATTTAAAAGGTCTTGACATACATTATGTCATCTAGTTAAATTGGACTGTTCCTGGATGTTGTTTTTCCCCCTTCTTGTCAGCTTAAAAGTAAGCACATGATTAAAAGTAGACACGTGACTACAATGCTTGCCACTTATATGCTCATTAAGAGGAGTTATCATTAGTAGATGTACTGTAGAGCTGCACTGTACTGGACGAGGTGTTAAGTTGTGCTATAGAGGGGCTGGTAAGCTGTACTGTGGACGGGGTTTGAGCTGTACTGTGGACGGGGTTTGAGCTGTACTGTGGACGGGGTTTGAGCTGTACTGTGGACGGGTATTGAGCTGTACTGTGGACGGGGTTTGAGCTGAACTGTGGACGGGTTGTTATAACTACTGTGTAAGGGGTTTGAGCTGTACTGTAACGGGGTTTAAGCTGTACTGTTACGGGGTTTAATCTGTACTGTAACGGGGTTTACGCTGTACTGTAACGGGGTTTACGCTGTACTGTAACGGGGTTTAAGCTGTACTGTAACGGGGTTTACGCTGTACTGTAACGGGGTTTAAGCTGTACTGTTACGGGGTTTAATCTGTACTGTAACGGGGTTTAAGCTGTACTGTAACGGGGTTTAAGCTGTACTGTAACGGGGTTTAAGCTGTACTGTAACGGGGTTTAAGCTGTACTGTAACGGGGTTTAAGCTGTACTGTAACGGGGTTTAAGCTGTACTGTAACGGTGTTTAAGCTGTACTGTAACGGGGTTTAAGCTGTACTGTAACGGGGTTGAAGCTGTACTGTAACGGGGTTGAAGCTGTACTGTAACGGGGTTGAAGCTGTACTGTAACGGGGTTGAAGCTGTACTGTAACGGGGTTTAAGCTGTACTGCAACGGGGTTGAAGCTGTACTGTAACGGGGTTTAAGCTGTACTGAGGACTGGTTGTTATAGCTGTACTTTGGATTGGATGGGGTGTTAAGCTGTACTGTGGAAGGAGTGTTCAGCTGTACTGTGGATGGGGTGTTCAGCTGTATTGTGGATGGGGTGTTCAGCTGTATTGTGGATGGGGTGTTCTGCTGTATTGTGGATAGGGTCTTTAGCTGTACTGTGGATGGGTGGTTAAGCTGTACTGTGGTTGGGTTGTTAAGCTGTACTGATGTCAAGTATTCGAGTGTTGGGCTTACCCTGCCTTACTTAAGAAGACATTCTTAGAGATTAGACGTAACTTACCTCGTGCGTAGGTACTGATATTCCATCGAGCACCTCCCTAAATGGCTGGTACCGGAAAGCCCACCAGATATGGCGGCTACTGTTTAACTAAAATATCCGGGGCATACCAAAATCAGAACCTACTATCTTGTAGGAACCTAACCCCCAAAATTACGGCAGCTACCCAGAGAACTGTAAGAGGCAGCTCCCCTCCCCCAGACGGTTCTGTGCAGTGCGAACAACCCGGCCATAAATGTTACGAAAGCCAAACAACACAATAAAATCCGGACTGATTCTGATGGAAATAGACCTAAAAAAAGGGCAGACTACGCTGGCGGGACACTTAGAAAGAATCCCAAATGACAGGAGTGAAGAGGGTGCACCACCAAAACCCCAGAGGAAAACGGCTCATTGGCAGACCTAGGCTTAGATGGATGGATGATGTGGAAACAAATTTACAGTAGCTGGGAATCCAAGCATGGAAAAGAAAAGCATCAGTTAGGTTTGAGTGGAAGGAAGTGGTGAGGCAGGACTATGGGCTGTAGCTCCCCCAGGATGAATGGACGTAACTTAAAGTGATCTGGAGGTTCATATGTTTCTATTTTTAAAAAATGTACCGGACAGATCATTAAAAAAGACCATTTTACTTACGGGTATTAGACCTTCATTACTTTATATTATAAATATTTATAGATTAAAAATATTGGCTCACTTTAGTGCAATGGCTCGTAACTTTGCCATGGTTAAAATCGTAATAAACAGTGCGTATTATTTTAATGCTAATACTTTTGTTAAACCCCGCATTTATTTTTAAGACATCCTAGTCATTTTCAAAATTGCTCTATAACTATAATTCAGCTATACTTTAAAAAAATTTAATTTAGAGTTGCAATGGTGATAATGTTTGAACGGTGCTGTTGTTATTGTATCAACTCCAATATAGTTAGTGGCCCATTGAGTTTTATGTCTACATTAATATTAATGACGTTCAAACCAGTTTTCTGTATTATGAAACATGTTATAAACTCATGCTGTTGTTCTGGCATATTGATTATGAAACATGTTATAAACTCATGCTGTTGTTCTGGCATATTAATTATGAAACATGTTATAAACTCATGCTGTTGTTCTGGCATATTGATTATGAAACATGTTATAAACTCATGCTGTTGTTCTGGCATATTGATTATGAAACATGTTATAAATTCATGCTGTTGTTCTGGCATATTGATTATGAAACATGTTATAAACTCATGCTGTTGTTCTGGCATATTGATTATGAAACATGTTATAAACTCATGCTGTTGTTCTGGCATATTGATTATGAAACATGTTATAAATTCATGCTGTTGTTCTGGCATATTAATTATGAAACATGTTGTCCCGGTGTCAACGAAAGCACATAACCTCAGCCCGACTCGTGTCAGCAGACGTTTATTTTTAGACCAGATGTGGTGCTCATCGACTATAGTGAGTCATCGTGATAATTTTAGTGGAGTGACGGATGACGTTATTTGCATGTGTGTGCTGTGTTATTTATCCTGATGATTTTGTTGGATGGGATTTCACGATTGAACTTTATGAACAACTTTGCAATTTAAAATAAAGCACCCTTATTTATGGGATACGACCCCCTTACAATTTGGAATACAACACAAAACACAGGGCAACCTAGAGAGTGATAACTGGTATTAGTAGCCATCTGTGGTGACTATGATAACTGGTATTAGTAGCCATCTGTGGTGACTATGATAACTGGTATTAGTAGCCATCTGTGGTGACTATGATAACTGGTATTAGTAGCCATCTGTGGTGACTATGATAACTGGTATTAGTAGCCATCTGTGGTGACTATGATAACTGGTATTAGTAGCCATCTGTGGTGACTATGATAACTGGTATTAGTAGCCATCTGTGGTGACTATGATAACTGGTATTAGTAGCCATCTGTGGTGACTATGAAACGCTTATATTGTTAATGTTAAGAAGAATGCACTCATATTTAAGGATCCGTTGTTGTGACGTGGTCCCGAATGTATCAATGATTGCAAGAAGGAGACTACAGTGACCCAATCATCAATAATAGCGTGTATACCAGTTCATTTTTACACGATCTCACACCGCGATGTCGGAGTTAGTTTAATCTAGTGAAGGTCAACCCCGTTGTCCATTTTTTTATTAAAAAGTTGAATTTCTTAACAACAAAATACATTATGTTTCTCATTGAGATTCTGTTTTTCGATGTGAATAATGAATATTTGTCTTATTCATCAAGTTATTGTCAAGTTGGGAGACCTATGGATTAATTATAGTAGAGTTAGCAGGGAAAGGTTCAGACATAAGCAACATTTAAATTTGAGAAGTTCCACCACCTCGTACCCTTGTAAACACTGCTCTTTAAAAGGCAAACATTTTAGTTTTTGAACTAGTTTCATTTTGTGTGTGTTTTTTTTTCATTTGTCTTGTCTGCTGAGGAAGGCTCTTAGCCGAAACTAACTTTCTTTTCAAGCTTCCATCCATATACCTTGTTCTACTATTTCCTTTAAAAGTAGGTTTGTCTTGTGAGTTTTTTTGGCATAATACATACGGGCGTGACTGCAAAGAAGTATTAAACATTTGTCTTTGTTATATTTGAAGTACTCTATAGGTAAGGATCCACTTACATTTTCAGATTTAAAGCTACAACTTTAGTGTTATAGAGCTTTCCATTGACTCAGTAAAACTGAAGCCATTTCAACAATATTTTAAAACAAGTATATTAACACAAATGTATGCATGAAGAACTGAAACACATATTTGATAAGAATCAGGGATGTCAAAGAGCACTTGGTAAATTTTTTGTAAAGTTCGTCAGTCGAAATTGACAATGACCACATTAATCATAGTATGTGTGCGAATTCTGAACTTAGTCTGGAGGTGCGCATATGGCTAATGAGACCGATTCTGGCACGAAATGTTCTTGTGCAGTAAGTGCATGGGATTGATGGAAGATCTCCAGATGCAGAGTTAACCCGGGCTTTTCTCGCACGTCTTTTGCGCTCTTTAGCCGCTGTTCTGTTGGCTTCATGTGGTATGAAGTCCTAGTGTATAGATGAACGCCACGATGCTCATCCTTTGGCGATTCTTCCAATGTGACCGGGTAGCTGCGAATGCATTACGATGGTAAAGACCTGGGGAGACCTTCCTGTGCGAGTACATCAGTGTCTGGGACCCTGACCTGCCTTTTGATTTTGAGGATTTTCCCAGAGGCTTATCTTATAAAAGGGGTTCTACATTCTTGCATGGCGTTGATAGACCGTCTACGTTTCACAGGCCAAAGTGAAGCATATGAGCACAGCCGCCTTGTGTACTTTCATTTTATTTTGCTTGCCGATGCCTCGTCTGGTCCATGCATTCATAGACAATGTGCCATAGCTTGCACTGGTTCTTTCAATACCAAAGTTAACATCCTTATCGATGTTTGCGCTTTGAGACAGTTCTGTCAAGGTATGAGAAGCTATTTACCACTTTAAGCTTTTTGACCTATACTTGAAAAGCGTGTCCTCAGAGACCAAAGCGACAGGAAACACATTTTCTTCGTCGCTGGCTGGTATAAGACCTCAAGTCTTTTTTTGTAAATGGTGAGACCAAAGAGTGTGCAGGCATTGGAGAAATTGGTAACACTGCGGTGGTTATCCGCTTCTGATTCAGCGTTTATGACACAATCGATGGCATACAGTCCCTGATGATGCCGGACAGGACCTTGTATTTGGCATATAGCCTCTTGAAGTTGAATAGCTTACCATCAGTTCGGTATCTGAGAACAATTCCAACATCAATAGCTTACCATCAGTTCGGTATCTGAGAACAATTTCAACATCTCCCTATCTGACGGGATGAGCATGGTAGAAAAGTTGAGGCTGAAAAGTGTTGGGGCCAGGTTACAACCCTTTTTGATGTCGTTTGTCACGGTTTAGAAGTATCCCCATTTTCCAGAACCCGAGCCTGCATACTATCATGGAAATGAACTTTCTGGGGCATCCATATTTAGCCATAATCTTCCAAAGACCTTCTCTACTACAGTGTCGAAAGCATTTGTCAGGATACAAAAGTGGAGACGAGGTCAACATTCTGTTATTTGCATTTTTTTCTGTAGTTGTCTTGCAGCGAACACAATATCAATAGTTCCGCGTTCTTTACAGAAGCCACATTGACTTCTTGTCAGGAGACCTTTCTCAAAAGGCGTATTAAGACGATTTAACAAGATTCTAGCGAATATATTTCCTTCAATCCAGAGAAATGATATGTCACGGTGGTTGTCGCGGGAGTGAAGGTTTCCTCATCGCTTGTACAGGTGAACAATATATCCATCCATGAAATCTTGTGGAAGCGTCTCTTCCTGCCGCATGAGTTGGAACAGCCGGTGAAGCATTTCAGTCAGAGCTGTGCCCCTTTCATTGTATATTTCATCTGGGATCGAGTCATCATCTGGAGCTTTGCCACTTGTGAGGAGGCATATAGCTAGTTAGGGGTTGGTGGGGGCCTTCCATTTCTTGATGGATAAGTACCTGGAGGAGACGATTTATAGCTTCATCATTGATGGATGAAGATGTTGGCAAAATGTTTTTCCTTCTCAGCGAATAGAGATTTCTCATCAGCTCCCAGAAGCGGGGATGCTTGTGATGAAGTGTGACCGTAAACTGCTTTAAAAGCCTAGAAATTGTTCAGGTCATGTCTATCTGCATAGCCCTAGATACGCGAGTCTTGTAGCTCAACTATTTATCCCGCGTTTGCGTTTGACGCAGCTTTTGCTTGTGTTGTGGTACCCATCTTTCATTGGGAGAGACCTCGGATTGTTAAGGTAAGGTTGTTGACGGCGTTTTTCCTCCAGCAGCCTATTACGTCACAGTTTTCACCAAAATCAGCCCGTATGTTTTTTGGTATGTTGTACCATACAGATTTAAGCGATGTACCACGTAGATCTCAGCGATGCCCATTTGGCTTCGATGTTTTCATATTCCAAAAGCTGTGGACTCTATACTTGTTATTACGAGGTTTGAAACAAGCGACCTCCGGTGTACAGGAACCACGTTCAGTTGCAGTACTTGTACCATTTCTTTGACCACCGACATACCGGCAAGTGCCGAGAAACGTGTGGTGCACCAACTCCACAACACCACGCTATTTAAAGATCAATCATTAAACAAGGGGATTCTCTCCCTCCTCCTCCCCCACTCACGTTTATATAAGAATTGAATTAATTTGAATGCATTGTAATGTCAAATACAATCTGGAGTGAACTGCAACTTCTTGACTAGATGGCATGAAGAATGTGTGATGGCTGCGAGCCTTGAGGTCTTTGGTGTAGATGCACGGGATTTTCACATGAGCGAGCTGTCCACCATCACCACCTTTCATTTGGTTTACGATCTGAACCATGTCCGGCTTTATGGTGTACACAACTGTCGCCCAGTTACAAATAACAATCTGTCACTTTTGATATAAAAGTGTTTCTATATCAGTGTGAAATGTAAGTGATTATGTTTTTAAAATAATTGTTTATTTATATCTTCTAATATGTGTGCTGTCTAAAAAAGGAGAGGATAATTTATCCCATAAAATATCGACTTTATTTAAAATATTTATTTCCTTCAATCTTCTTCTTAAGTGATACACTGTTACAAAGGGGGTGGGGGGTCTCTTTTTTATAGTCTATCATTTAGGTCGGAATAGAAACATAGTAGAAAATAAACTTAAATACTATTTCGGCTAATGTTCTTTCTAACCACTCATCGTGTAGGTGGTAGAAGTTTCATAGCAATTAGTGCTGTTTTTAGATGTAATGCTTTAGTAACTTTCTTGAACTATTTAACAAAATTTCGCCAACATTTGGGAATGTATGAATTTTTCCAATAGCTTCTTTGTTATCAGCTGAACTTTACATGCAATGCAATTCTTTAGTTAAAATTTTAATAAGCACTGTGTGTCAATTCTTTCCCTACACACCACCCCCTTTTTTCTCCACAAATTGAATGGTGGTGAACTTTGTAATATATCCAACGATCCATTTGTGTGGCACATGATCTCAACACCATAACTTGCAGGATATGGAACATAATTGATGGATTCAGGGATTCTCACATAAATGCTGATCTATGTTAAACCAAGAACTTCTAGAGCTGTCCATAATGATAGGAATTCTTCTACAAATAAAACTCCCAACTATTAGATATTCTTATGCAGGACTTGTTTTCTTGATTTGGAGAGCTTTTAAAACATTTCTTCTCTGCTAGATATTGTCTTTGACAACTTTTGGTCAATTATTGTCTTAGTTTTAACATTTTACATTTTTTCCAAATATTTTAACATTTAATTCTATTATATTGGTTTAATTTTATAACTCTTAACATGTAGAAAGAAACTCTGATATATTTTATAGATTTGACTTTTTAAAATTTATATATATAAAAAAAATGCACCACACTTGTTGTTTTAAATCATGTATTATATTTATAATTTTTGTTTGCTTCAGATTCAATGAGGATGGCACCCTGAATAGTTGAATAAAACAGACTGTAGGATTAACCTGAGTTACCATCTGAAATCTCTGAGCTGAGCTTGGAAAGTCTTGCACCAAGGAACTTTTCTTACACACCCCACATCTACCTCCAAAAGCTCCTACCAACTTCCCTTGACGATCTGCAGATCTATTTTCATTGGATTTGTTTGCTGTTTCTTTTATATCAGGTGAGTTGAATTCTCCATCATGTACGTTCTATAATCATGGGTAACATTGCTGCCAACTTTGCATTGATACTCACTGGGTATAGGGTCTTCTTAAGTTGGAGTTACCCTTCAAGTGTGTCGACTGTAGCTGTTGGCAACCTGTGGCTCTGGAGGGTTGGCAACCTGTGGCTCTGGAGGGACTGACCCTATGACAGACTGAACCTATGACAGACTGAACATATGACACACTTACTCTATGACAAATTGACTATGACAACTGACTCTATGACAAACTGACTCTATGACAGACTGACTCTATGACAGAGTGATTCTATGACAGACTGTACCTATGACAAACGGACTCTGTATGGCAGACTGACTTTATGACATAGTGACTATGACAATCTCAAACTATTTTAAAGAGAACACAATGTATTCCTTGAACATTTGTTGTTACATTAAGGAATTACAATTGATGGTGCTGAAAATGTCGACATGTCCACATTTCATATACTCGTGTATTGTCATTTGAACAGTAAAAGTAACAGTAGCAGCTGCAAATAACTCCCTTTTTAATTCACCACATCCTGATCATTCAAATACACGTTTAAGACCTACTTTTGTACGGTACCAGTGAATGCTTATTTAATTACGGGTACTTTACACATTATCTTGTATTTTCATATAATCAACGTAGATTATATCTTTGTCTTTGAACTGGGTTGAAGCTATCTTTAAGCGCTACTTCAAAGAGTTCACACATATTAATCTGTGATAAATGGAAGCCTTTTATCGCAGAGTTTATTTTCGGCCTGTTAAGGATAGCATAACTGGAATGGCTGCCAAGAAAAATAAAATATTTTGACACGATTATTTTATCAGCTGTTGTAAACATAATTGTCTTTCCTATGTGACTCAGTTAGGATAATCATTGTAATCACTCCATGAAACCAGCGGTGTATTCTTTGGTTGGATATAGGTAATGAGAATAGGATGCTCAGTTAAGGGGATTCTGGTAATGGGGATAGGGTAATACTTAATGGGGTTCGCGTATTCATGGATGGCTGTAGCATTTTCATGGATGGCTATCGCATATTCAGGGATTGGATAGCGTTGTAATGATGGGGTTTCGTATTAAGGGATGGGGATAATGTATTCAGTAATAATGAAAGCACACCATTTCATATATGGATGGTTATATTTCTTGTTTGTTCTTGTATATTATATGTTGTATGTTATATGTTGGTGGTAGGACATATTACTCAAAGGTCTGTTGACGCTCAGGAAGGACTCATATGTCTGTCATTTCTTTATTGAACTTGAAGAGATTGGACATTTAGTTTGCCTGCATGACAAGATGTACACATGCAGTAATCAAACCATCTCAGTGTGTAGGCCAATCTAATCATCTCTTGAACTGTTGCATTTTTCACACATAGTAATCAAACGATCTTGGTTTGTATGTCAATCTAACCATCTCCGGCACTGTTACACTGTACACTATCTCTAGCCGATGACTCCCACATAATGAGACACGTGTTGAGATTTAACGAAGAGCTGGTTGTATGCATAAATATCTGTAGCTGCTCATCCAACCACGGGACAAAACAACAGCCAAAGACCAGCTGGGGGTGGTGGATGATGGTGAAATACTACATAGATGATCAGACGTGATTTTTGCGTGTGTTGTGTGTGACGTTGCCAAGGATGTCGTGTTACCTAACTACAACCACATCTTTACTTGAGATCCAGATGGTTTCTGTTATTTTTTAGGCATCCAGTTGTCAACACTGGGAATTTATATATATTTTGTGTGTGGTCAAAACTACTTTGGGCAAGAATAGAAATCATTATGGTTGACAGAAACCTTTGAGTGCAGTTGAATTGTCCTATCGGTAAATATAGATAGCAACACATAGCAACATTAAAAAAAAAAAAATAAGCAAACACATCCCTCCGCCCAATCCTTCCCAGTTCTCACAAAAAGTAAAAATGAACTAAAAGGAAGAAAACGACCGTGGTCACATCCAATAAGAACTCAATATTATTGAATGGCAAAACAACACATTTAGAGGGGATGGAAACAACGTTGTTTATTCAAGAAGGTAGGATATAGATTTGTTTCAAATAGATTGATATAGTCTCTCTGATAGTTCAGGGGGCCACGTAAAACCGGTACGTCTGTGTATATTGGAAAGTGTGATGCGGTCGCGATCGACTCTTGACACTGGTCGCTGTGCAAAATACCAGTATTATGTGGTCCACCTTGTATAAATGAAAGTATAATGACACAAGTGAAGTCAGTTCAGCGTGGCACGTGTACTGGATTGAAAGCAGGAAGAGGTCAGCGGATCTGTGCGCAGGTCAAATTCACTCTCACTTCAAACTTTCAATGGAATTCAAATTTAAAATTAAACAAAAAAAAATAAATGTAAACTTACAAATTTCTGTCAAAAATCTCTCCACTAGTAGTAGGGGGCTTTTGTCTGTAGCGCTTGTGTCTGGGGGATTTAGTACTAAAACTACTGAATATGGACTTCGTGTTTTACTTTTTAAATTTATATTGTCGGCACTCTAAAACGGATACTCTGCAACCCACCCACACGCCCCCCCCCCCATTCCGGGGCGCCTACATGTATATATTGATATGGACTAAACGTTTTATTCTCATCACTATGTCCACGTAGGCGCTTATGTGCAGCTAACACACAACCAACAACTAAAACCTACACACGTTGACGTTTACATTGATAGATTTTCTTTTAACTTTATTTTATAATCACCTGTGTGTTTAAATGATTACTTTTTGAAAAGTTAGACCGCCAGCGACGAAATAACCCGGCTGTGAAGGACGTCGCCCAATCGTCATAGACCCGCGTCTCCCATGAGTAGAGATCCTGCAGTCATTTCTTCATATCATGTTTGGCGAGCGCTTGCTAGGAAAGAAATGCATAATTGTTCAATAGGAATAGTTCGAAATGTAATTTGTATAGTGCCCACACAACTGGGGTGTCAAATCAACAGTCTTGTGTTTAAGCGTTGTGGCATATGGTGGTTAACAGAATCTCGTGATGCAACCTTGCACTGCTTTGTATCTCGTGATGCAACCTTGCACTGCTTTGTATCTCGTGATGCAACCTTGCACTGCTTTGTAACATTCTTCTTTTGTGCCTAACAAATCTGCGGCAAATTTCGGGTTCCCAGCGTTTGTTTTGTTCCTCCTGTTGGAGGACCTACATGGGCATTTACTATTGAGTAATACGTTCCAATACACTTGAAGTATATTAATAACAGAGTACACCCTACTCAGTAGACTTGCGGCTAGGGGAGAAAATATCATTAAAAAAGTATCGAGTCGTGTACAGTCGACGCATTGTATAATTATAAGACATTCCTTAATTCACATGTTCCCAACCCATTTTATAGAAGAAAAGTGACCAACGAATTCATTTTGTAGAAGTAAAAGGAGAAAAAAGCAATATGAGGAGAAACAATTATTTCAATTTGATAACACAAAAGACATCCAAATTACAGTAAAACAAAATTCAATATGGAAAACGTAGATATATTTAATGTGATGGTTGAAATGTTTCGTTTTTTTTCGTAAATCAAAAATCTTAATGCAATTCTAACATATAAAGGTTTCTATCTCGGTCCTCTAAAACCCACTCCAATGGAGATGTATAGAAGACAATTGGAGTGTCCTTCAAATTTTAAGACATGGAATAAAAACATAATTGGTTTATAATCATTCGTCTTTTAGTTAACTGTTAAGCAATCTAGAACCCTTCTCCCCCGATTCGACATGGGGTCGCGACCCTTGGGTTGGGAACCAGTGTCCCAACCGGGTATGATTGAAGTTTTACCATCGACCCAGATGAAGCGGCCTAAAGTTGGCGACCATGATAAATGAGACCATTTAAACAGAAATAGAAATTTAAAAAACAAATTACATTAAAAGTGTACCACTCTGCAAAAGAAAAGAATTATAAATGAAAAACAAAAGAAAATTTGGAAAAAATATGTTTTTTTTAAAAATAGCCCTGTTTTTTTTGCCCCTTTAACTACATGTCTTAAAAGCTAGAAAGGTTTTGTATCTATGCTGTGTTACTACGGTTACTAGTTGAACAGACTTTATGTGAGCAGAACGTCTCCATTTACTTGCGCACGCCTCGTCGGTATAGGTGCGTCTATTAGAGCCTAAGCGGCCTTCTTCCCCTGCGTCGCACGATATAATATATATCATATATAGTTTCCCTTTTTCGCCACCACACACACACACACTTAGAGCCACTGTTTCATTCACCTCCCAACAGGTAGTGGGGCTTGTAAGTTTGCACTGTTCAAAATAAAAGCCTGAAAAGAACCTTACGATTCAATTGAGTAAATACTTTCAATGGTCTATTTTTAAATGCGCGGGTTTGCGAACATGCTTGAGTGAACATGTCGTAATGAAAGTAGTTGTGTGCTAAATGTATATGCGTGTCATGGCTATGTGTATGTATTTTAGAGGTCTGCTCCCACCGCACGCGGTGATCAGTCCACTGCTGATTATGACACCCCCCCCCCCCCCGGCTGTATGCGGTGGTCAGTCGACTGCTTAGCTTGTCCCACGCCGTATGCTGCGGTCAGTCCACTGCTTAGTTTGTCAACAGAATCACAATTGATTTTTATTCTCTTTGATTTTATAAAATGTATTTATAGGACTACTCTTTGCTACATTAAACTGTTATCATTTTAATTGAGTGTTTTGTTGTTGTTAAGTATTGTGGATGTTTGATATTATCGTTAAAACTCTTATCTGATAAACAATCTTCCAAAAATAATGCAACCAAACAGGGATCCCACTATCGATTTCATAAGGTGTTCCCCAACGGTTTCAAACAACCATTTCGATATCAGTCGTCAAGTATAGAAAAAATATCTATGTGTTTGAGAATTTTAAATGTTATTTTGATACCTTTAACAACCTATTGGGTACAATAATCAAACCCTAACATCCGATTGACAAGAATATAGACCGTAGTGTCCCCAGAACAACACTGCTTACTTCCTTTGTGATGTCATCTTATTTTGAAAAAAAAATTATATGAAAATTCTTAGAAATTATCCTTTGTCATTTTAAAATCCATTATATTAGCTTCAGTTTTGTTCGTGGCTGGCTGGCAAAATCTTCGGACTGCTAATTGACCCACTTCCCGTCTATCGAGCTGAACCTTGGCCACATAGACTCATTACCGAAGACAACATAATTTCTCAAATTTTGGGGCGTAATATTTTCTTTTGTTTTGCTGAAATAGTTTTGGTGAAATAAATCTGCGGTGTAAAATGGGTGGGTCATTAGAATATTAACATAGTCCTGGGACCAATGTTCCCTCTTAGGTTTGTTAGTTCGTGTGCAAAATCATACAGTTGTGTGCAAAGTTTTACAGCATCAATTGTTTTGTGTGCAAAATTTTTCAGCCCACAAACACACACGGAATTACATAAATGAAGCTAAGTGCAAACACTTTTATATAAATAAATAAAGGAACTATCATTAAATAATTATAATAAAAAATGTCACAATAGTTCAATCAAAGCTATATTTATTTCTATTATTTATCTCGTCGTTGGGTCAAGCAACTAAATTCCAACACACCCACTGCCGTTCTGCTAGTCATTTGATTGACTCATTTCTGGAGGTTCTCTGGGGGATATTCACCTTTTATATACATCGTCAAGGTTGATTTGATGTCCATCATTCTGATATGATTTAATCCTGACAAGCTGTGTATTTATACAGTATTGAACCGCATCCATAGCTGTGTTCATGCTGATAGCCAAGAGGACGTTGTCAATTCAAATTTCATAGACAACAACATCATCAATTTCACGATATTTAAAACTATCCCCCCAGCGTGATAGTTCTCTTTGACGACGAATCTGATATTGATGCATGCACAAATTCATTGAGCCACTCCGTTTTAAAAACGTTAAAACATTATTAAAAATAAATAGCTGCTACATTTATAACAAACTAGAAATATTCGGTTTTTTAACTTTATACACTTTCACTGAGCAGTATACGCCCCGAAATTCACATGAATGGCGGCGGTGTTTCAGAACGAGGCTAGCTTGATCTGATATGTATCGGGACATATGTAAATCAAGAGTTCTACATAAAAAAGTAAAAGACAAAAATATAGATCTGAATCAAATTAAAAACATGGATGTATATGTTATAAAAACTGTATAATTCCGGCTGCAGAGTGCAACATATCTGTTCGAATTTATTTTTTATAAAAATTTACTGCGCGGATACTTAAAACTGCTGCGCGGCGTTTTTGAGATAGCTGCAGCCGCGCAGCTTAAAGGGAACATTGCCTGGGACGTGAAAAAATTGCACTTGAAAAAAAGGGGTTTGGGCATTAATTGGGATTCTTATAGAGTGCTTTACTCGAATGCATGTTTTGTCCCCCCCCCCCCCCCTGGCCCCTCCCCGGCGCTCAAAGATTAATTTCTTAAAATGATTTCTACGAAAAAGTTTGTTTTTAGGGGTCGTTTACTTTTCGCTGAGCTTTCCCTTAAAGCAAGTAGAAATAATAGAGCATTAGTAATCGTTTAGTATCTAACACATTCTATTCGCGTGCAAGTATTCCTAAGTGGGAAATACAATTTTTTTAAAGCTGCAGAACCTACACTTCATAGAAATGATATCAAGACTGTTTTCTTAAGAAGGCCAACGTTGGGAGGTAGGGTAGATCCAGGGCTGAAAGGTGAAGGGCCAGAGCAAGGGGTCAGCCATGACCCACTAGAGTATTCGTAGGTCGTGGGTCAGCTGGTAGAGGATAGAGTGGGGAAGTAGAGGAGTTTATAACGACCGGAGCGTGGTGGGGTCCAACACGATGTCAATGTTGATATCCTGTGTAAACACGAGGTAGAAGCCGGCTCAGATGGGCTTATATAATAACTGTAACAATCGTTCCGCTATCCAAGCCCATATATTGCTTATTAAATGTTCTTTTCACTTCCTCTCCACCAATATTCAATGCAATCAAACACCTTTTGGAACAAATAGCTGCCTTCATCAACGCATGCCACGCCACAAGTTGATTGATTAGATTCCTGTGTTGCATGCCGCAGACACGAGCTGTTTCACCACTTTGGTTCGCGGTGGCTGCAGCTGATCAATTGAAAAACACTATATCGCCGATATCTTGGTCAAGCTGATCCAAATGTACACAAAATACTTTCTCGAGATATCTTCCACCATTTGTTTCCTTCCACAAGCGGTTTTGGAAATATGTATAGAAGCAGCAGTTTATAATCTATAGCCTGAAGTCTGCAGCAAGCCTAATTCTAAAAAAAAGAGACAGTCGCCATTTGTTAGGTCTGACAAAAACTCCTTGATCATTTCGCTTTAAGGTTATAAGAACTTTTGGAATGGACCAATTCTTCCACCAACTGGCCTTCCCCTGATTAAAACAGTTATATATTCAATAGTACATTAAACATATGTTTATTTTTTGTATTAACCCATATGTAATGACTCGGTCATTGTGAGTGGCGAGACTCTCGGGAATTTTTCTCTATTCGAGACTTTGATTTCCCTTTAGTTAATTGTAGATTTCCACAAAATGGCCGCCATGTTTAAATGATGTCCACACGTTGAGCCTATTGCACGTATGTCTTGCCTTCTACAAGCTCCCAGAGATGCATGCTTGCATCCATGTTCGTGTTTACCCTGGGAAATCCAGATCGCCTGGCTCCACCACTCTTGCTCATTAAACGGCCTGTAGTTTACACGAACAAGTTCTTACCCCTCCAGCTCTCTTCTTCACATCGGGTCTCTCCCTGGCCCCCCCCCCCCATTTTTTTCCGCCGGAAAAATCGATATTTTATTGATCTAAACCCGTTTCTCCTCTAGGTTCCAGATATACTAGACGTGTTATCAGCCTACTCCCTCCAGTCCCCAACCACCACATTTCACCCTTTTTTTCAACCATCGCTATATATTGGTAGCTTTGAATTTCATCTATCTTAATGTCTAAAGATTCTCGTTTGGTGTAACGCAGTGTTTAATTAGGTATTACATCTCAGACAAAATCGATCACATATATATGTTTTATCCAGGCAGTTTTAGGGTGTAGCCCTATCCGTCAGTTTATCCGTGGGCTCATTTGTCAGATGCCCTATCCATGGGTTGATTTGTGGTTATCCTATCCATGGGCTCATTTGTCAGATGCCCTATCCATGGGTTTATTTGTTGGATGCCCTATGCATGGGCTCATTTATCGGATGCCCTATCCATGAGTTTATTTGTCGGGTGCCCTATCCATGGGCTCATTTGTCGGATGCCCTATCCATGGGTTCATTTGTCGGATGCCCTATCCATGGGTTCATTTGTTGGATGTCCTAACTGTGGGTTCATTTCTCGAAAGACTGACGAGCTGTCAATGAAGAACTGTCAAATCGCATTCAAGTCAAATTAAAAACCATAAGGTAACAAACGAAAATGTGATTTATAATTGAACTTATCAGTGGTAGGTTTGCGTGTTTGTGGCTGAGTAAATGGTAACCTCTCATGGCATTTTCCCAAATCTCCTAGTCTGAAATTGTAACAGCGAACAAACTCTTAAGCTCACCAACGAAATATTTAATGCGTTATTTGCCATTCCGCTATTCGAGCAGGCTAGACGCTATCTTATTGTAATCTTTAATTCCTACAGCTGTAATTTGATCAATCCGTTTAATCACTGGGACAAATGGTGGATTGTCGTGTCGAGTGCTATGTTAAAACGTCGAGGGTGCTTACATCCGTCAGGCCTCTCCAGATCATTAATTACATTTACGTGTACGAAGCGGTCTTCTCCTAAAAGAACAGTATGAGCAAGACGATCATTCTAGCCTCGCCAAGAAGACTCATTTCCCCCGAGAGGTGGGTTGCTTCTGTTATCATTGATAACTTCTTCCTCATTGAATGCCGTACGCTAGTAAATGCTACAAATTAATGATCACGGACGTGGATACAGAATATGATAGCTTGCTAGGTAATGCAGACAAATTCCTGTGAACTAGCGCATAGTGAGTCCAACTCCCACACTTAGTAAATTGTGTGCTTTCACTCTTAGCGTCAGTTCACACGATCAAATTTCGCTTCAAATTTTTGTATGAACGCACTATTTCGTGCGTGGTTTCTTTTTGGGGGAATTTGATGAAATAGTAATTTGAGTTGTGACGAGTCGCATCAATTGCATGATCGAAAATTTGATCTTGTGAACTGGCGCTTAGCCATGTCACGATTCTTGAAATTAACACCAAAAGTGAGTAAATAGCTGGACGCTTGATTTGGGACATTTAACTTGAGTCGAATTTGGACATTTAACCCGGGATACATTATATTCTTGGCCCAGTGGCGTATCTAGGGTTAGTGCTGCCGGGGCGGGGCAAGATCTGGAGTAAGCCGAAAATACCGCCCCTCAAAATACACAAGTGCTGCCCTGGGCGGCTTAAACTGAAATGTATATCTCTCCGCTGTGTGGTATGCCATCATAGGTGATGAGTCAGTTGTACCGGTTCTTGTGTCAAGCACAACACCCTACACCTGCCATGTCTTGTGTCTGACACAGCATCCTATATTTTCCATGTCTTGTGTCTGACACAGCATCCTACACCTTCCATGTCTTGTGTGTGTGACACAGCATCCTACATCTTCCATGTCTTGTGTCTGACACATCATCCTACACCTTCCATGTCTTGTCTGACACATCATCCTACATCTTCCATGTCTTGTATCTGACAAATCATCCTACATCTTCCATGTCTTGTATCTGACACAGCATCCTACATCTTCCATGTCTTGTGTGTGACACATCATCCTACACCTTCCATGTCTTGTGTGTGTGACACAGCATCCTACACCTTCCATGTCTTGTGCGTGACACAGCATCCTACACCTTCCATGTCTTGTGTGTGTGACACAGCATCCTACACCTTCCATGTCTTGTGTGTGTAACACAGCATCCTACACCTTCCATGTCTTGTGTGTGTGACACAGCATCCTACATCTTCCATGTCTTGTGTGTGACACATCATCCTACACCTTCCATGTCTTGTGTGTGTGACACAGCATCCTACACCTTCCATGTCTTATGCGTGACACAGCATCCTACACCTTCCATGTCTTGTGTGTGTGACACAGCATCCTGCACCTGCCATGTCTTGTGTGTGTGACACAGCATCCTACACCTTCGATGTCTTGTGTCTGACACATCATCCTACACCTTCTATGTCTTGTGTCTGACACATCATCCTACACCTTCTATGTCTTGTGTCCGGCATTGCATCCTGCACCTTCTATGTCTTGTGTCTGGCACATCATCCTACACCTTCTATGTCTTGTGTCCGGCATTGCATCCTGCACCTTCTATGTCTTGTGTCTGGCACATCATCCTACATTTTCTATGTCTTGTGTCCGGCATTGCATCCTACACCTTCTATGTCTTGTGTCTGGCACATCATCCTACACCTTCTATGTCTTGTGTCTGGCACATCATCCTACACCTTCTATGTCTTGTGTCCGGCATTGCATCCTACACCTTCTATGTCTTGTGTCTGGCACATCATCCTGCACCTTCTATGTCTTGTGTCTGGCACATCATCCTGCACCTTCTGTGTTTTGTGTCCGGCACAGCATCCTGCACCTTCTATGTCCTTTGCGTGACACATCATCCTACACCTTCTATGTCTTGTGTAGGGCACATCATCCTACACCTTCTATGTCTTGTGTCTGGCACAGCATCCTGAACCTTCAATGTCTTGTGTCCGGCACAGCATCCTGCACCTTCTATGTCTTGTGTCCGGCACATCATCCTGCACGTTCTGTGTCTTGTGTCCGGCACAGCATCCTACACCTTCCGTGTTTTGTGTCCGACACAGCATCCTGCACCTTCTATGTCCTTTGCGTGACACAGCATCCTACACCTTTCATGTCTTGTAAATACAGTTGTCTGTGAGATGGCCATCGATTTAATAACTCAAAGTGTCGAGAATCTAAAATCTAAGCCTTTTCATCGTTGAGGGGGGAAGGAGTGGAGTAGATGGAAGATTTGTGGTGTATTATACCTCTCACGTGCCGTGTCATCCTGGATGATAGCCAGACATATTTGTCAAGTTTTATTACTTTTTAAAAGACATCTCTGGAAGGAGATTTGCTATTATTACATGGTAATAAACTTGCTTAATTTTCATGAAGGCATGGATGGCATTTATTCGTATCCACAAAACTGAATTACTATCTTGTAAAATTATATCATTACAGACCGCATAATTTTTTAAAGCTCTAAATATTTTTTTAGTGTGTGTTCCTAATTATACGTACTAAAATATAAACTGAATTTGATCTTGATATTTGATGCATATGTTGAGTTGATGATTTGGGCAAAAATTCACGATTGTTTTATGATTGTTAACCAGCAACAGTTTCACAAAGTCATCGAAAACTCAAAATAAGAAGTGACTATCCTTCCTGCTGGGCTGGCAAAAAGCGGCTGGGTCTTTTGAAGCACTTCCTATAGAGTAGGAATCTTTGCGTGGCGGACGATCGTTTGTCGTGCCATTGTTCCATGAAAAGAAAAAGATAGAACTAAAATCACATGTGCCTGAGAACAGTGCTTCCCAAACTTAAGCAGCGAGGACCGGTGGACAAGTTTCCCGATGCAACCAGATTTATTCACAATGTTTCTTATTTGACCTAAAATATCTCATACAATATTATTCAATCAGTAATCAACCAAATTCGACAGCCTTCTGTTAACTATTACCACTTAATACTAGCTTTTATTCATATTTTTTTATCCCAACTTAAAAATACAAAAATAAATTAAGTAGACGTTTTTGACATATTTATAACTAATTCTTAATAGGGTGTATTAAATATGATCGAAGAAAAAAAATGAGGTTATGAAAGGTTGGATGTCATCTTTTGTGCACAAAAAATTCCAGTTTCTCTTGTTTCTGATTTTTTATTAATTAATTAATTTTATTATTATTTTGGACCACCACTTCGGGGAACACTGTCTTCGACCATGATAAAACAATACAGCGTGAGATCCATTGGAATATATGAATTAGCAGTAGCAACATTGTGTATAAGCAGTACATATGGTTTTTTTTAATAGTCAAATGTTCATTAAAGGCTGATACGATGTCTACATGTAATCTTATTTAAGATACTCTTCTATCAGAGCAACGTCAACAAAAATGACTGTAATATTAAAAAAAGAAATAAATATTTTTAAAACAAATTTTTCTCGGATAAAATATTTTGACAATAGCACATGGCAGAGATATTTCAATGGACGTGATTCGATTTATTGAACCATTTACGATTGCATCTGCAAATAAAACATGACATCTTATAAACATTTGGAGGTGGAGAGAAAGGGGGGAAATGAGGGCCTTTTGTAGCAAAATGTACGAGGCACCGTGCATGTACAAAGCACGGTCTAGTTACAAGGCACGGTGCATGTACAAGGCACGGTCTAGTTACAAGGCACGGTGCATGTACAAGGCACGGTCTGGTTACAAGGCACGGTGCATGTACAAGGCACGGTCTAGTTACAGGGCACGGTGCATGTACAAGGCACGGTCTGGTTACAGGGCACGGTGCATGTACAAGGCACGGTGCATGTACAAGGCACGGTGCATGTACAAGGCACGGTCTAGTTACAAGGCACGGTGCATGTACAAGGCACGGTCTGGTTACAAGGCACGGTCTGGTTACAAGGCACGGTGCATGTACAAGGCACGGTCTAGTTACAAGGCACGGTGCATGTACAAGGCACGGTCTAGTTACAAGGCTTGGCGTATGTACAAGGCACGGTGTATGTACAAGGCACGGTGCATGTACAAGGCACGGTGCATGTACAAGGCACGGTCTGGTTACAAGGCACGGTCTATGTACAAGGCACGGTCTAGTTACAGGGCACGGTCTAGTTACAAGGCACGGTCTATGTACAAGGCACGGTCTATGTACAAGGCACGGTCTAGTTACAGGGCACTGTCTAGTTACAAGGCACGGTCTATGTACAAGGCACGGTCTATGTACAAGGCACGGTCTATGTACAAGGCACGGTCTAGTTACAAGGCTTGGCGTATGTACAAGGCGTAAATCAATAATCTTGACATCGTTCGACGTAAACACAATTCTGAGGAGTTTTTATTAAGAGAGAAAATTGTTTATAATAATAGTGATAACTAGTCAAATATAGAATATATTTGGTGTTGGTCTAATCTTAAAATATGTATTATTGTGCGCGATGTTTGGAGGGTATCAATCGATAATCCCTGGAGCCATGGTGCCAAACTCGTGGTCTATATTTCGATAGCATAGCGATCTTGGTAATAATTCTTTAAAAGTCGATATCGCAGTCAACAATGAGAAGCTGTATACATCTAACATACATTACTTCTCAAAACTTTACATTAAGGATTGGACAAGCTTCAGCCTTCCAACCCAAGCCCTCCAACCCAAGCCCTCCAACCCAAGCCCTCCAACCAAAGCCCTGCAACCCAAGCCCTCCAACCCAAGCCCTCCAATCCAAGCCCTCCAACCCAAGCCCTCCAACCCAAGCCCTCCAACCCAAGCCCCGCAACCCTAGCCCTCCAACCCAAGCCCCGCAACCCTAGCCCTCCAAGCTCAAGCCCTCCAACCCAAGCCCCCCAACCCAAGCACCCCAACCCAAGCCCCCCAACCCAAGCCCCCCAACCCAAGCCCTTAAACCAAAGCCCTCCAACCCAAGCCTTCCAACCCAAGTCCTCCAACCCAAGTCCTCCAACCCAAGCCCTCCAACCCAAGCCCTCCAACCCAAGCCCTTAAACCAAAGCCCTCCAACCCAAGTCCTCCAACCCAAGCCCTCCAACCAAAGCCCTGCAACCCAAGCCCTCCAATCCAAGCCCTCCAATCCAAGCCCTCCAACCCAAGCCCTCCAACCCAAGCCCTCCAACCCAAGCCCTCCAACCAAAGCCCTCCAACCCAAGCCCTCCAACCCAAGCCCTCCAACCCAAGCCTTCCAACCCAAGCCTTCCAACCCAAGCCTTCCAACCAAGCCTTCCAACCCAAGCCCTCCAACCCAAGCCCTCCAACCCAAGCCTTCCAACCCAAGTCTTCTAACCCAAGCCTTCCAACCCAAGCCTTCCAACCCAAGCCTTCCAACCCAAGCCCTCCAACCCAAGCCCTCCAACCCAAGTCCTCCAACCCAAGCCCTCCAACCCAAGCCCTCCAACCCAAGCCCTTAAACCAAAGCCCTCCAACCCAAGTCCTCCAACCCAAGCCCTCCAACCCAAGCCCTCCAACCAAAGCCCTGCAACCCAAGCCCTCCAATCCAAGCCCTCCAATCCAAGCCCTCCAACCCAAGCCCTCCAACCCAAGCCCTCCAACCCAAGCCCTCCAACCAAAGCCCTCCAACCCAAGCCCTCCAACCCAAGCCCTCCAACCCAAGCCTTCCAACCCAAGCCTTCCAACCCAAGCCTTCCAACCAAGCCTTCCAACCCAAGCCCTCCAACCCAAGCCCTCCAACCCAAGCCTTCCAACCCAAGTCTTCTAACCCAAGCCTTCCAACCCAAGCCTTCCAACCCAAGCCTTCCAACCCAAGCCCTCCAACCCAAGCCCTCCAACCCAAGCCTTCCAACCCAAGCCTTCCAACCCAAGCCCTCCAACCCAAGCCTTCCAACCCAAGCCTTCCAACCCAAGCCTTCCAACCCAAGCCTTCCAACCCAAGCCCTCAAACCCAAGCCCTCAAACCCAAGCCTTCCAACCCAAGCCTTCCAACCCCAGCCCTCCAACCCAAGCCTTCCAACCCAAGCCTTCCAACCCAAGCCTTCCAACCCAAGCCCTCAAACCTCGTGTGATGGCAGTGTGTGAGGGGATTGCAATTTATCTGGACATAGTGTGAGGGAATGCAAATTACCCGGACTTATTTTGACTGAGGGGGGATACGAAATATCTGGACAGCGTGTGAAGGGAATACAACTTATCTGGACATAGTGTGAGGGGATATAACTTAGCTGCACAATGTGTGAGGGGATACAACTCATCTAGACAGTATGTTAGGGGGATACACAATTTCTGGACAGTGAGTGGGGTTAATACAGACTAACTTGACAGTTTAAAAAAACAACTCCAGCGATTGTATAATTGCAATCCTTTCCCAAAGGTCGAAGTTCACACTTGTCTGAGCTTAAACTCACTTTGCATACTATGGCAACGTGCTGTGCTTTAAAAATAGCACGTGCTTTATTTCGTCATTGATTTAAGATTTTCTTTTGAAAACACCGGCCAGAGCTTGACATTTAGGAGACTTGGCCATCGAACCTTACCAAAAATCGATCGATTTCTCTGGCCTTTTCTGTCTAATTGTCGGTATCATTTTACCTCACAAAATCTTGTCATGTGTACTTAATCTTCATCAGGAAATAGATAGAGATCGATAAGAAGAGATAGATTTTTAACCATATCCTGGGACATGAGAAAAGCAATTGTAATGTCATTCTAGCTGCACTGTAGATGTTATGTTGCACTGTGGTATTAGCGTTAATGGCGTAGGACTAAACCAAAAGACGTTTGAACAATTAGCAAGTTTTTAAGTTGTATTGATTGATTTGTATTTATTACTTTTTTAGTGATAGAAACTTTAGCGCGAGAAGAGTTGTCCTTCGGTGGGGCGAGCAAATTGTGCACAGGCACGATGAAAATAGAAGAGAATGGCGCCTTATTTGCACTTAACTGTTTTACAAGTCCCCACATCTTTGACTCAGCTGAGTTCTCATTGTCACAAGTGTTGTGAATAGTTTTATTGTTGAACTGGCCTTCTATAGACACAAGCCATTTAAATGGGGATATGTGAAATTTGAAATGACAAAGACATCCGTATTAGACTCTATAACAATGGTCGGTCTAAATGACAAAGACATCCGTATTAGACTCTACAACAATGGTCGATTTGAGCAAGTGATAACGTTTGATCTGAGATAGATAGATCAAACGATTCGTTACAAAATCTCTTACTGTGTCCTGGAGATTGGGGTGGGGGGGGGGGGGGCTTTCAAAGCTTGTTTAGTCTTTAAATAAATGGATGGCACGGTGTGAAAAGGATGGGGATCCTAGAATATCAATAAATGGATGGCACGGTGTGAAAAGGATGGGGATCCTAGAATATCAATAAATGGATGGCACAGTGTGAAAAGGATGGGGATCCTAGAATATCAATAAATGGATGGCACGGTGTGAAAAGGATGGGGAACCTAGAATATCAATAAATGGATGGCACGGTGTGAAAAGGATGGGGATCCTAGAATATCAATAAATGGATGGCACGGTGTGAAAAGGATGGGGAACCTAGAATATCAATAAATGGATGGCACGGTGTGAAAAGGATGGGGGTCCTAGAATATCAATAAATGGATTGCACGGTGTGAAAAGGATGGGGATCCTAGAATATCAATAAATGGATGGCACGGAGTGAAAAGGATGGGGATCCTAGAATATCAATAAATGGATGGCACGGTGTGAAAAGGATGGGGATCCTAGAATATCAATAAATGGATGGCACGGTGTGAAAAGGATGGGGGTCCTAGAATATCAATAAATGGATGGCACGGTGTGAAAAGGATGGGGATCCTAGAATATCAATAAATGGATGGCACGGTATGAAAAGGATGGGGATCCTAGAATATCAATAAATGGATGGCACGGTGTGAAAAGGATGGGGATCCTAGAATATCAATAAATGAATGGCACGGTGTGAAAAGGATGGGGATCCTAGAATATCAATAAATGGATTGCATGGGATGAAATGGATGGGGGTCCTAGAATATCAATAAATGGATTGCATGGGATGAAAAGGATGGGGATCCTAGAATATCAATAAATGGATGGCATGGGATGAAATGGATGGGGGTCCTAGAATATCAATAAATGGATTGCATGGGATGAAAAGGATGTGGATCCTAGATTATTAAGAACATGGCGGCACTTGACGGGGGTCCTAGAATAACAAGGTGGCACATAGTGAAGTGGAAGGGGATCATATAATGTCAAATAAAGGATATCTTGGGGTGAAATTGAGATCATAGAAAATAAACTGAAACTCAACAAATTGGCCGAATTAAAGATAAGACATTTTTCTGTTCTAAATCTTGCAATGTTAACACATTTTCAAAAACCACTATTTGAGTGTAACTATGTTATTCCTTAACCTCAAATGTCTTTTTGGCTTTCTTTAAGAAAATAAGATTCAAGTTTATATCTGAAAATTACGACTTATCATTGTAGAATCGTATGACTGAGTTTTCTGACCAGATTTCTACTAAGCATCTTTTTATGGTAAAAGACAAGCACACCAGGCAACGCGTTATCAAGTAGGAAATGTTCATTCATTTGTATCAGCATGCTGCTCCCCGTCAGTGAATACCATTTGCCAATGTTTAAAAATGGCTTCTGAGGTGATGAATCGCACCCCCTACGGGGTCTACACAATGGGATCTTAGTGTACTGCAGAATTGGATTTGTGGCTTTTAATGAGATTTATTCAATTAGTCTAACAAAAATTAAAATCTTAAAAGAGATATTCTGTTCTATTAAACCAAGACAACATAAAATAACGCAGCAGAGTGCCGTGTACATGTTAAGGAGGAGTGATGGTAGATTAATGATTAGTGAACAGCACAGGACTGACGGCACAAAGTGTTTCAGGAAGTTTGATTCAAGTCTTTTGTAAGTCTCTTGGTCAAATCATTTTCAATACCCTTTGTATTGTAATTCTTTAAATAATCTTACTGTTTCGGTTGTGACTTTTCTATCGTTTTTCATTAAATAAGCTTACTGTTTCAGTGTTGTATCGTAAGCATTGACCGTATTGAAGACTTAAATCCTTACTAAGTGCAGCATCAATTAATGTAGATATACAATACATAGCGTATCTCGAGGGTTGTGGTCACATTTTGGGGACTCTTGGAACCTTTAAAACAATAGTTGTAGTTAGTTGAACAAGCTTGTCTCCTTGATGTCAATGTTTTGATGTTTCCTATTTTCAGGCCTATTAGACCATTACAACGTGCTCTTAACCGATTATGCAATAGGTGAGTACCTTCTCTTATTATGTTTTATAAGTTCAATATTCAATACAAATAACTCAGCTCATCTTTAATAAGTTGATCTACTTGGAAACCATCCTTATAGTATAACCATCTTCTTGTATATGCGTACTTTCCTAGATAATTGTGCAAGTAGAAACATAAAAAGATATGCTGGTAACATAAGGGAGGGGGCATGAATTGGTGGCAAAGTTATTGAAAGTTGGTTAGAGTTTTATAAGCGCTGATGTAAATTTATGATTAAAATGGCGTAACATTGGTGGGTCCGAGAAAAGGTGTCTGTAGTCCTTATCATATCAATAGTCTTTAGTTTTACTGTATTATAATTGTAGATTTAAACAGCTGTGTTCTTGTAGTTTTAATGAGTTGTGTTATTCTAGATTTAATCAGCTGTGTTATTCTAGATTTAATCAGCTGTGTTATTGTAGATTTAATCAGATGTGTTATTGTAGATTTAATCAGATGTGTTAGTGTAGATTTCAACAACTTTGTTAGTAACTTCTCGGATAGACCAACAGGACAACCTCACATTTTGAAATCTTGATAAATTCCGCAAAACAAACATTTCTAAAATTCACTCAAAATATCCTTACAAAAGATGGGGGCATTATTAATCTTCTCGATATCTGTTATTGTACTGCCAAATCAACCGTATTTGTCCGTTCTACCGGTACCTGCAATCAATTGCTTATTGAAAATTTCAGTTTCAACTACAGAGTCTGTTCCTTTTAACCCAGTGGTTCTCAGACTTTTACCGGGCACAGCCCATTGGGGACATTAAACCCGCCATCAACGCTCCAACCCAAAAAGAAACATTTTATGAATAAAGTTTTTGCGGCCATCTATTGAAGACTTCTATGACAACTAACATTCCCAATATATACAAATGAATCTTTATTATTTTATTAGTTCTATTATAAGCTGAATAATTTAATTAAGCGGTGCGTTCTTTGTAAGTTTTCTTTGATAATTTTTCTGAATGAGGCATTGTCTTAGAAATGGTAACTTAAGTCACCTTCCACCAAATATAATGATAAGACTGCAACAAGGAGCATTCCACTGTGGCGAATAAGATAACACATAAGTATTACAGAAGTAAAAACAAATATTTAAAAAATGCATACAAGTAACACACTTCATAAGAATCCCAATTAGTGACTGGCAACCGCACATTTTTTTTCACGCCCCTGAACTAAATTGATATTCTAATAAGACCCACCCGCTTTTACAACGCAGATTTATTTCACCAACTGTTTAATTTTAAGAAAGACAGAAGAAAATATTACGCACCAAACGCACTTGTGATCTTTGAAAAAAAAAATATTGTTTACGCAGTTATCCGGAATTTTATTTCTTGAATTCAGTAGCATCATATTTCCTTCCTTAAAAAAAACAGGAGAAACTGATTTTTTTAGGGTTGGGTTTGGTGCTGAAAATTTGATATAATGTGTTGTCATCGGCAACAAGTATGTGTGCCAAGTAGCAGCTCGATAGCTTGACGGTAAGTAGGTCAGTTAGTTGACCGAAGATTTTGCCAGCCAGACTCGAAAAAAAAGGCGAGGTTAATATAAAGGATTTAAAAATTGGAGTTTAAACTAATTTGTGACTCCAATTAAAAGAAAATTTTGAAATCGTTCTACCAGATATTCATTCCAAAATCTTTACCTGCTAACTCTAAATGGCTAGTGATTTAGTTTGTAATGTCTTTGGAGTGAGTACCACGAGAGCATTACTTCCAACGAACACCAATAAAAAGCTGTAATTTATACTGTATAGCTATCAAGACAGAGCGTCAGGAATAGACATTTTTGAGCGTGTTCTAAAATTTACTTTACTGAAATAATTACGGGCACTGAAACTTTTGAAACTGCTCTAAAATATGAAATAAATGTATTTTTTGCATCTTTTTGCAAAATACTCTAGCGATAAGCCAAAGGTTCATGTTAAAACATATTATTCAATTAATCCATTAGAAAGGCGATCACCTTTAATTTTACTGTGCTATACAAGGAATCTCCTTCTTCTAAAAGCTAGTAGGATTAATACTTCACCATATTAAGTTTTCCCATTTATCAACAAAACTTACATGATGATATGCACGGAAGCCAACATTTAAAAAAATCGCCAAGCAAATCATGCCTGTTAGTCCGTATCTCCGGCTCATATGTAGAAAATACAAGTCCTACTGTTATCTACCGATATAACTTGCATATATTTAAATGCATTGTCAAATAAACGCTGGTACATTTGTTAGAAAAATAGACCACACCTCATTTTCTCTTCTTTGTGTGACAATAAATATCTATTTCGTCTCCTCTTTCTTTTTCCACCAAACAAACATATACAGGTCCTAAACTTAAAAACATGATCTTTAAATTTTTTTTAAAGTTTTCCGCCCACCACCCCCTTTGATCCCAGCGCCCCCTATAATTTCCCAAAATTTTAGTGCCCCTCTGGACAAGCTCACTTTGAGAACCACTGTTTTAGCCGAAAGGAATTTAATGAAATGCTGACAATGTTAACTCGGAAATATCAATCATTCGTTCATAGTACTTAAGTAATGACATCGTTTTTCCTACTCGTATGTTTCTAATAACATGAGCATTGTCTAGTCCGGAAGAGGGGCTGGGGGTGAAAATCTCGTGGATACGATTTAAATTTGTTGAAACAAAAGAGGCAATTAATTAATTAATTAGCTGTCAGAGATATCAAGGCAAATGGACCCGCAATTCTGCCTGTTTAAATTATGCGGGTCACATGACATGACATAGTCAACCTTTTCATGTTTCTGAAGCCAGTGACTTATATCAATAATACCAAAATGACCGGCCGTACCCTCCTGTTTTCATAAGTCTTTGCCGCGCGAGGCTATGTCAGCCACTATTTTAGTCATATATCCCATGACCCCATGGTAAGTCTGTGTGCTTTGACCATCATTCCGTCTGGATGTCGTACAACAGAAATTGGGTTGTCGTCATCTTACAGTGTGACACCCTAGAAGGGAAACAGCCCACGCCCTCCTCATCAATTAGAATACAGACGACCAAGGCTGTAAGACGCAGTCGATAATCATGTCTTTTCGACTCGGGCCTGTTTTCTTGTTGTCTCCGGTCAAGCTGAAGTCCATTGCATTTGAGTGAATCGGGAGGGGGTGGGCTGAGGTGGTGGTGAGGAGGGTATAGAGCAGTGGTTCTCAACCTTCCTAATGCCGCGACCCTTTAATACAGTTCCTCATGTTGTGGCGACCCCCAACCACACAATTATTTTCCTTGATACTTCGTAACTTTTAGAAGATATATGTTTTACGGTGGTCTTAGGCGACCCCTGTAAAAGGGTCAATCGACCCCCAAAGGGGTCGCGACCCACAGGTTGAGAACCGCTGGTATAGAGTATAGACTGAGTTGTACTGTTGTTGTTCTCCTAAATTAATATATGGATATGTTTAAAGACGAGTCGAAACGCACTAAAATATGAGAAATTAATTTTAAAAATCATAACTCAAAGAAGTATGCGCACTTGGGTAGTAAGACGCTGTGCCGTCCGTCGATTGACGAAAATGACCTGCCCCAATATCTTCCCCATCTCTTACCAAAATCCTATAGTTATTTTATTTAAGCAAGAGGGTAAGGCTTTTTTTATTTTAAAAAACGTTTTGAAAAAATTCCGCCTCACTTACCACCCCTATGCCTCCTCCCCTCTGCCTGGGCCCAGCATACCTGAGCTGTAACCCTGGTGTCATCATCTCAGACGCGACCTTACAGGTCAGCACGAGGAAGACTGAATCGACCGAGCGAGAGGGTCACGTGTGACAACTCAAAGTTTTGCTACACTCCGAAAACCCTTGCATTTTCCAGTAAAAAGAAAGTCTTGAAAAAAAAGAACATTGGTTTTTTGTTGAGAGGATGAATGTTCTCTCATGAGAAGATCAATAGAACATAAAGGTGTGACGCAATAATGCCAGTGCCGTTAAATAGCCATTACAAGGAAAGTGATCAATTCCATGAGCCGAAGGGAAGGGAGAGGAAAGGAGAAGGGATTCTGTAAAATTAAAATAGTTGATAACCCTGGCCCGGGATATGACGTCACCAGGGGGTGTACGTTATATTCCCAAACAAAATCAATTCCAACCATTTTTTGTTGCTTCTATTTAACAACGGGAGTCAGATGACTCATGCTTAAGATTCATGGCTTAAGTCCATAGTTACCAACCTGTGATGGCGTCGCGTAGGATTTGTTTTGGGGTCGCCGACTGAAACGGTTTAATATATAAATCACTTTTTGTTAAAAAAGTGATTTATATCAATTCTATTTTGAATCTGTGTTCATCGAGTTTAAATAACTCCATAAAACGCGATGTGTATTGGTTCTTTTTGGCATTTTTAAAAAATTGAATGACTTGTTTTTCTATAAAATTGAGTCCCGCCTAAAGATATTTAGAGAAGCTGTGGCTTAGGTTTCAGTAGCTTTTGGCGCAACGCAAACTTAATGATAACACGATAAAAATGGATGTACAAATAAAGCAACCAATTAAATGTGGAATAGGCAATGACGTCATCAAGATTTCTTGGACGGATCGACTCAACAACCCTAGCTGTCATCTTAATATGAAGGTCAATGAGTGGTGGCACAACACTAGCTGACATCTTAATATGAAGGTCAATGAGTGGTGGCACAACCCTAGCTGACATCTTAATATGAAGGTCAAGGAATGGTGGCACAACCCCAGCTGACATCTTAATATGAAGGTCAATGAGTGGTGGCACAACCCTAGCTGACATCTTAATATGAAGGTCAAGGAATGGTGGCACAAAACTAGTTGATATCTTAATATGAAGGTCAAGGAATGGTGGCATAACCCTAGCTGACATCTTAATATGAAGGTCAATGAGTGGTGGCACAACCCTAGCTGACATCCTAATATGAAGGTCAAGGAATGGTGGCACAACCCTAGCTGACATCCTAATATGAAGGTCAAGGAATGGTGGCACAACACTAGCTGACATCTTAATATGAAGGTCAAGGAATGGTGGAACGATTAAACTGCCTTATGTCATTTTATTTATGCTCAAATGATTAAGTCAATGTTGCTCATGGTAGTGTTTGACATGCTTAAATGATTAAGTCAAATTTGCTCATGGTAGTGTTTGACATGCTCAAATGATTAAGTCAATTTTGCTCATGGTAGTGTTTGACATGCTTAAATGATTAAGTCAATGTTGCTTATGGTAGTGTTTGACATGCTTAAATGATTAAGTCAAATTTGCTCATGGTAGTGTTTGACATGCTCAAATGATTAAGTCAATTTTGCTCATGGTAGTGTTTGACATGCTTAAATGATTAAGTCAAATTTGCTCATGGTAGTGTTTGACATGCTCAAATGATTAAGTCAATTTTGCTCATGGTAGTGTTTGACATGCTTAAATGATTAAGTCAATGTTGCTTATGGTAGTGTTTGACATGCTCTATGATTAAGTCAATGTTGCTTATGGTAGTGTTTGACATGCTCTATGATTAAGTCAATGTTGCTTATGGTAGTGTTTGACATGCTTAAATGATTAAGTCAAATTTGCTCATGGTAGTGTTTGACGTGCTCAAATGACTAAGCCAGTGTTGCTCATGGTAGTGTTTCACATGCTCAAATGATTAAGCCAGTATTGCTCATGGTAGTGTTTCACATGCTCAAATGATTAAGCCAGTATTGCTCATGGTAGTGTTTCACATGCTCAAATGATTAAGCCAGTATTGCTCATGGTAGTGTTTCACATGCTCAAATAATTAAGCCAGTGTTGCTTATGGTAGTGTTTCACATGCTCTATGATTAACCCAGTATTGCTCATGGTAGTGTTTCACATGCTCAAATGATTAAGCCAGTATTGCTCATGGTAGTGTTTCACATGCTCAAATGATTAAGCCAGTATTGCTCATGGTAGTGTTTCACATGCTCAAATGATTAAGCCAGTATTGCTCATGGTAGTGTTTCACATGCTCAAATAATTAAGCCAGTGTTGCTTATGGTAGTGTTTCACATGCTCTATGATTAACCCAGTATTGCTCATGGTAGTGTTTCACATGCTCAAATGATTAAGCCAGTATTGCTCATGGTAGTGTTTCACATGCTCAAATGATTAACCCAGTATTGCTCATGGTAGTGTTTCACATGCTCAAATAATTAAGCCAGTATTGCTCATGGTAGTGTTTCACAAACTTTCTGCCTCACGCCCGACCTAAGCACCTTAATAAGTTTGAATGTCCTCCCAGCACCCACCCCCCTTAATGGAAATGAAAAAAACCAAAACAAAGTCACCATGCTGATCCAGGACGATTGAATTTCATTTTCACTGCCTGTTTAGGCCACAAGATTCAACTTTGGAGTATAACACTATATTTGCCTTGCCATGAATGACAAGCGACAAGAGTTAACTTTCAAAATGGTCATGCATATATTATCTCATTTAAAAAAAAGTGTAAATGCATTTTTCTTCTCGATGGCAAACTGTAGCGCCATAATCTTCATATTACCCCTCCCCTTTTTGTGTGTGTGGGAGGAACGTTTTCAAAACTGCCTCACGTACAGGTTCATATTCCCTCCCCATCTCTCCCCTTCCCCAAAGTTATGATTGATTTTTAAATATTTTAGATTTTTCTAGTTAGATTATCCAATATGCGGCTATATCACTCTCACTTCGACTAGAAGACTCTGCAATGCTTCTTATGGTATAGTAATTTTGCATATCAGTACATTAAAAAAAGCAAATGACGCAACTAATTGTTTGGTATATGGCGGGGCAAGTAGGTTGGATATAAATGATGGTTTGGACTGAGCGTACGACTTACAATCTCGTGAAGGTTGGATATAAATGATGGTTTGGACTGAGCGTACGACTTACAATCTCGTGAAGGTTGGATATAAATGATGGTTTGGACTGAGCGTACGACTTACAATCTCGTGAAGGTTGGATATAAATGATGGTTTGGACTGAGCGTACGACTTACAATCTCGTGTCATGCAGTTGGTGACCGGTTGGGACAGTATGCTGGCTATTTCTAATGATGAACATTGTCAAGTGTCTTGCACCTTGTCTGTTACTGGTGAAAAGAAAGAATGACTCTTAAAGTGAGGAAAAAATAACCAAAAAAAAAAAAAAAAAGGCCACGGTTATAAGTACTCGAAATTCATAGTGTGTATCTTGCTCCAGTTTGGGTAGTGGTGACGTACAGGGCCAGGCGTGACATACCAGTGTATCTTGCTCCAGTTTGGGTAATGGTGACGTACAGGGCCAGGCGTGACATACCTCTTGTGCTCGATATAGGTCAACTGTCCTAATGATAAGACGGACTGTCAAATAAACAATACCTCAAGTAAACGACCCAGTTATGCTATGACTCGAGGTGGCCATGCTTGTGACAATAAATTTATGCTATGACTCGAGGTGGTCATGATTGTGACAATAACCTTATGCTGTGACTCGAGGTGGTCATGCTTGTGACAATAACCTTATGCTGTGACTCGAGGTGGTCATGCTTGTGACAATAACCTGCTGTGACTCGAGGTGGCCATGCTTGTGACAATAACCTTATGCTGTGACTCGAGGTGGTCATGCTTGTGACAATAACCTTATGCTGTGACTCGAGGTGGTCATGCTTGTGACAATAACCTTATGCTGTGACTCGAGGTGGTCATGCTTGTGGCAATAACCTTATGGTTTGACTCGAGGGGGTCATGCTTGTGACAATAACCTTATGATGTGACTCGAGGTGGTCATGCTTGTGACAATAACCGTATGGTGTGACTCGAGGGGGTCATGCTTGTGACAATAACCTTATGATGTGACTCGAGGTGGTCATGCTTGTGACAATAACCTTATGCTGTGACTCGAGGTGGTCATGCTTGTGACAAAAACCTTATGCTGTGACTCGAGGTGGTCATGCTTGTGACAATAACCTTATGCTGTGACTGGAGGTGGTCATGCTTGTGACAATAAACTTATGCTGTGACTCGAGGTGGTCATGCTTGTGACAATAACCTTATGCTGTGACTCGAGGTGGTCATGCTTGTGACAATAACCTTATGCTCTGACTCGAGGTGGTCATGCTTGTGACAATAACCTTATGCTGTGACTCGAGGGGGTCATGCTTGTGACAATAACCTTATGATGTGACTCGAGGTGGTCATGCTTGTGACAATAACCTTATGTTGTGACTCGAGGTGGTCATGCTTGTGACAATAACCTTATGCTGTGACGCGAGGTGGTCATGCTTGTGACAACAACCTTATGCTGTTACTCGAGGCAGTCATGCTTGTGGCAATAACTTTATGCTGTGTATTTCTTGGGTGAGGGGTGGTATTGTAGGAAGGGGTTGACGAAAGGGTGACATTTCCATCGCTGCATTATGCATGAACAAATCTGATAGCGGCAGCAGACTGTTTCGAAATGGCCACACTGATGGGCGGGACCACATGGAAAAGCCAATTTGGATGAGTTGTGATAAGAGGTATGCACATGAATGAAATGAGGACTCTGAAGATTTTTAGTAACAATGGGAGACAAGAGAGGGAAAGAGAAGATAAGGACTGACCAATGAAAGAAAACAACATGAAGCGTAACCGTTTCAGCTTAGAGGACCCCGATTGACCGTTGGATGGGGTTGGATGACATTTGGACGGGGGCGAATGACTGTTTGATTGGATCGAATGACTCTTGGTCGGGGTCGAATGATTGTTTGATGGCGTCGAATGAAAATGGCATGTGGTCGGAAATGTTAATATACATGATGTTATAGGTGATGACTTATTTAAACAAAATAATGAATGTTGCCATGCTTCCTCCCTGCTAAATGATAGAAATGTTGCCATGCTTCCTCCCTGCTAAATGATAGAAATGTTGCCATGCTTCCTCCCTGCTAAATGATAGAAATGTTGCCATGCTTCCTCCCTGCTAAATGATAGAAATGTTGCCATGCTTCCTCCCTGCTAAATGATAGAAATGTTGCCATGCTTCCTCCCTGCTAAATGATAGAAATGTTGCCATGCTTCCTCCCTGCTAAATGATAGAAATGTTGCCATGCTTCCTCCCTGCTAAATGATAGAAATGTTGCCATGCTTCCTCCCTGCTAAATGATAGAAATGTTGCAATGCTTCCTCCCTGCTAAATGATAGAAATGTTGCCATGCTTCCTCCCTGCTAAATGATAGAAATGTTGCCATGCTTCCTCCCTGCTAAATGATAGAAATGTTTCCATTAAGATATAAGCTATTATCTGTGACGTTTACCCGGGAGGGGGGATAATCAAGGGGCCGCTGCCATTATCATGAGCACTATGATGCGTTAAGGGCGACTTAAATTGTATGTCAGTATGTTGATTTAGTAGAATAAGTTGACTTTGCTACTCAGTTTTACGAATTAAAGAAACAAGTTTACGAACTTGATTGTTCAATGGTCTTGATTTGTGGGATTTGAAAGAAAAAACTAATTAGTGAAAAGATCAAATACTTTAAACAACCCCTAAAAACAAAGTTGTTCAAATAAATCCTCCATATGCATTTTTTATTATTTTATTTTATATTAAAATTCTAATATTTCACCCGCTTTTACACCGCAGATTTATTACACTAACTATTTCAGAAAAAACAAAAGAAAATATTAAGCACCCAACGATATTTTTACGAATCTCATTTAGCGCAGTTATCGGGAATTTTATTTCGTGAAATCAGTGACGTCATATTTCCTTCACATTCCCTTTGAAAAACAGGAAACACTGATTTTTGGGGGCTGGGGGGGGGGGGGGGCTGAGCATTTGATAGAATCTGTTGTCAACGGCAAGAAGTCTATGTGCCAAGTTTCAGCTCGATAGTTTGACCAATATCGAATGTGGGCCAGTGTGCCGTCCGAAGATTTTACCCTTAACACAAAAGAGAAGTTAATATAAAGGATTTAAAAATAGCCCCCCCCCCCCCCAAACAAAACCACATCAACAGCTAAAAAACAAACAAAAACCAATCGATAAGTAATGTTTTGAAGATTGCAATCGAGGCCAGCCTGGCAATACTTATGTAGATTTGACAGTAGCTCACAATAGACGAGCACCAGCGTTGTTAGTGTTACAGTTTGTACTGCGAGGACTGCCATACAGTTTGTACTGTTAGGACCAGCCATACAGTTTGTACTGTTAGGACCAGCCATACAGTTTGTACTGCTAGGACCAACCGCGCAGGACTGCCAACTCCTGGAGATTTTATCGTTTGGATTAATGTCATAAAAAAATGCCAATTTTTCTCGTTAATATCTGTCTGAAATGATCAATTGAAAAATGAGACTTATTACGTCGCAAACCCCTCCCGTCCCTCCCTCCGCCACAGTTAAGTAGTTCTTAGGCGTGAATAATGTCTCTACGATCCTCACCACAAAAACTCGACATTTTCAATTTTGCCTTGATCATGCTGCGTTAAGTTAAAGAGTGGGGCATCGTCAGTGGAAATGGGCTCTTGTGTCACATTGTGTCAAGTTTCGCAATCTTTGATAACAGTACATGTTGTTATCGCAGTCGCCAATAGAATGGACCTTGATCGATTATGTGCAATGGATCATTCATGGCAGACCGACAAAACTGAGCTTTTCCTTGTTTAATGCCTTCCCCCAATGCCCGTGTCAACCCGGAAATACTAAACTACACCGCTGGTACAGATGAGGCGTGGCTGAGGTGGGTGGGTGGGTGGACTTTGTGATTATAGGGTGTAGGACATGTAATGGCCTAGATCAGCGAGTCTTTTATCCACAAGGATTAATGGTAACATGAGCTTTTTGCTACAAATAGATTGTGTCCCAACGAATGTCTAGAATAGCAGTAGTAGTATAGGCACCGGCTGAGCATCTTATGCATCACGAGTCTTGGATGTATGCAAGCAAAACAAACGGGGATAAGTCTGATAAAACGTTGTCACACTTCTTGACTTGTTTTCATTGCTGTCTGGCTTTTATCATCATTTGGACAACAGTGTGTTTGGCCACGCTACAGTTATCATTACTTAATGTCTGTATATTTGACTGGGATTTTTAAAAAGTACACTTGAACACGATAATGCAAACGTGTATATTAGTGTATACTTTTTATACCCGAACTATTTGGTTTCAAGAAACAGAAGCGCTGTGCACGCTGTCACTTAAAACGGTCATCCGGTGGGCCACAAAGCGATCTTCATATAAGAGTCCATGAGGTTGTTTCAATGTCACAATAAGCACTAGCGAGTGGATTTGATCGTCCCATAAAGAACTTTCTGTTTAGAACTAAACGTGTCTCCTATCAAGTCATCTCCGATATATATCATGTGATAAGTTAGAAACATTCCATGATGCTATCAACGACAATTGACTTGACCCATAGCAGGATGCGACCAAGGCTGAGAACCACTGTTCTACATACCTGAAACTGTATCTAGGCCCCGAGCCTGACAATGGCCTTGTCACAAGACTGCCATCTTTTGTTTACGGTAAACACAAGGGGCACTCCAGTATGTTAGGGAAACATTTGGGTCGTGCATGGCTTCAACATAAAGTTGTCATTTGAACTTTCTAGTGTGAAATAAGTAGATTAATGAGACACAATCTGTATAAATAAAACAATGAATGTTAATCTTTAATTATGATTAGACAAAAATAAGAATTCAAACGAGTAATAGATTAAATTTACATACTATATGTATGTCCTACATATTAGGTACATTCACGAACGAAAAAACTTTTTATTTTTGCGGAGAAAAGAGTATATTGAGTTGGTGAATATGATTTCTGCTTTCATATCATTTGTTGTCGTCATGGTTTGGCTGAGTAAACATGGATCGGATGACGTTACCGTGAACTGAGAGGAAAGAATTATTCAGAGTAAATGTATACATTTTATATTAAAAAACTGTATTAGTGGACCTGTTCTAATTAATCCTACTGGAGCCAACCCAAAGTGTTAAGTTGGCAGTAACCACGGGCAAACTACTCTGTTTTACAAACATTTGAACGTAGCCCATACCTAAGAGTCATTGAAAAGAATAAGAATGAGCACAAGTACCGAACGAAAACAAATCTCAGAAGAATGTCAAGAAAGTGGGCGGAAGTACACTTTTAAAACCAAAGAGGATAAAGACATCGCAGCTATGTAAAATTTTGAACTTGGTTTATACCGTATGGAGTTAACGTATGATGTTAACACGTGTTTTCTAAATCGGTCTCCAAGGCGATGACCGGTTTTTATTTTAAAGCATTATTTCCCGCATTTTTTTTTTTACAAAGGATAGTGTAAATCAAGACGACCGATCATTAAAAAAACCCATGATATCATATGTTTCATTGGTTAAACTTTTTCGTTTTAGTTTTGTTTCCAGAAAGTACAGATTGTTAATATAACATTGTCCTGTGTACCAATTGCTTGTTGAAAGCGCAGATTGTTATTGCCTTGTATACCAATTGCTTGTTGAAAGTACAGATTGTTATTGTCTTGTGTACCAATTGCTTGTTGAAAGTACAGATTGTTATTGCCTTGTGTACCAATTGCTTGTTGAAAGTACAGATTGTTATTGCCTTGTGTACCAATTCCTTGTTGAAAGTACAGATTGTTATTGTCTTGTGTACCAATTGCTTGTTGAAAGTACAGATTGTTATTGTCTTGTGTACCAATTGCTTGTTGAAAGTACAGATTGTTATTGTCTTGTGTACCAATTGCTTGTTGAAAGTACAGATTATTATTGTCTTGTGTACCAATTGCTTGTTGAAAGTACAGATTATTATTGTCTTGTGTACCAATTGCTTGTTGCTCAGTATCGGACAGTCTTGCACACACTAACTTTTAATTAAATTGCTTTTTTGCTATGAAGTCGATTGGAATACACCAGTTAACTTGACGAAAGTTCTAACTCCATCCTGCTGTGACTATTTATAAAAATATCAACCTCTGTGTGTTACTTTGATCGTTGAAATGAAAACAGGGACGTTCAAAACAGAAATGATTAAGTTCTCTATCATATGTGTAGGCAGCGGTGTGTTTCATGATCAATACTACTACCACCCCACGAACCCCCCCCCCCCCCCCCCCCCCAACTATTGGATAAATGACACATTCTATCACCAACACCCATCATTTAACGACTGAAATCCACCCCGTATTGACCGCCGTGCAAGTAACCACTTTACGATCCCAGCACTTAATCGTTAGACCTACAGCATAAATCGCCTTCGCTGGTCAATAGTTGCAAACCTTTCAATGTTGACTGTATTTCCCAATTCCTACCCTCCTCTGATTGGGGAAGAGTCCGGACTCAATCCGAAATCAATAAAGCGGTACTGCGACAACAAGCGCTGCGACCGGCTAAGTTAAAGAAAGAGAAGTCCGATGAATGCCTCGCCGGAATAAAATGGCCAGTCTGGGGTCGTCTTCCTTGGTCTGATGAACTTTCACTTGGAGGCTTTCCCCCCATACGAACTGGGGGGAGGTCATATCGGCTTTTTCCAACAGACAGAATCAGAAATAACCTTCACTAAAAATGACTCCCCACAACTAGACATAGCTCTAAATCAAGTTTTCCTAACCGTTATAGTCAACGAGGATTTCTCTTTGCCAGGCTGGCCAAGCCCTGAATATTACATGCTAATGTTAGTGTGAGAATAATGATCATAATCTACAACTCTGTGCCCGGTCAAGTATATCAGGGGACACTTAATCCAATTTAGAACACATGTTTGTGAAAAAGTTCATATAATGATTTTAAAAAATAAAATAATATGCGCCAAAAAATTTGGATTTTGATTCGATTGGGATTGACTACTGTTTATAGAGTTTACTGTTTAGAGCAGTGCTTCTCAGCTTTCTTAATGCCGCAACCCTTTAATACAGTTATTCATGTTGTGGTGACCCCGAACCATAAACATTTTTGTTGCTACTTCCTAAACTAAATATTGTGTTTTCCGATAATCTTAGGCGACCCCTGTGTAAGGGTCTTTCGACCCCCCCCCCCCCAAATGGTCGCTACCCACATGTTGAGAACCGCTGGTTTACAGAGTCCCAATGGTTCTAACAGCACGTGGAACAGAAAAAGTTAGTGCAGTGTTTCCAATCATTTTCATTCCCCCCCACCCCCCCCCCCCCAACCAACCCTATATTTGACAAGTCCCGCACCCCTACGAATTGTTTGACCAAAGTCACACTGCATTGTAAAATGTTGCAATAATTGAGCACTATAATAACTCAAGAATTTAGAAACTAAACTTTTGACATTACTTTGTACTGTGTGACATACAATCGTCAAGGAATATATCGATGAAGAAATGGTAACACATATTTCAACATTTTTATAATCATTTCATAATCTAATGTTTCTTCTGTTATTAAATCCCACTTCCTCGCACTGCCTAGAGGTGCGAGCATCCCAGGTTGGGATGCCCCGAGTTAGTAAAAATGCTGGTATTGTGGAGCTCTAAAGTCTTAAACAAGCCGCGTCGTATCACTGACATCCCATATAACGGATCATATAATAATAATAATAAGAGATTATATTAAGTTGCTTCCATCTCATACAGAAATACTTTCTTAATGGATGCTTGTTTTGGGTTACCGGAAATTTGATCGAAAAAAAATTCGTCGCCAGAAAATTGATCGACGGAAATTTGATCGAACGGAAATTCGGTCGAAACTTTTTTTCAGTTCACACGTTAAAATTTTCGGAAAATTTCTTTTTGGACGCACTATACTATACAGTAAAACAAAATACTTCGTTCAAAAAGAAATTTGACGCAAAATTTTAATGTGTAAACTAAAACAAAAGATTCGACGAAATTTCCGTCAGTTCAAATTTCCGTCGACGAAATTTCTTTCGATCAAATTTCCGGATACGATTTTTTTTTGTTATGAAATAAAATTATCGTGCAGCCCCGTCACCCCCAACCACACACAACCACCGGAGGAAAATGAAAAGTGGGTAAAATAAAGACATCAGATTTTGATTTGAAAAAGAAACAAGACATGAGTACTTAAGATTTGTCCAAACTAGTGTTCCCCTTCAATAAGCTGGATACACTGCTGACCCGTGCAGATCTCAGCCCACTCAGGGAAAGCTCGTGGCATCTAGTGATAATCTACAGCTTTAGCCTTTGACGACCCTCTACGCCAGATCTATTACCAAGAGCAGGGCTAATCATATCCAAGGTATCAAATTCTCCGTCCTTTCAATCCGGCCCAGCTGTGGTCAGTACAGCCTGGCGAAGAGAAACTTCACTGACCTTAGCATTGATTTCCGTTACCCTGACGTCTCCCTTAAGATTCCGAACAGCCTTGATGCCGTTGGTCAGTTTCCCACATCGATATTATATGGGGAGCTGTTTCCTTCAGGCAGCGTTGGGACAATCCCACCCCACCCCCAATTCTCCATTATCTGATATGTAGGGAAATGTTTTTTTTACAATATTTAGACTCTACAATATAACAAACGCTACTAGAGATTGTCTAGAGAAATGCCAACATATGACGTCACACAGAGCTCATTCAATGAAGGAAATGGAACTTCTGATAATCTAATAGCGAAACGAAGTTGTCCGAATCCACCAATCCAAAATTAGCAAAGCTATAGTTGTAACTATCTTTGAAAACCACGATTGGGTTCATGGCGATCAATTGTAATTGCTTATTAGTTAATCAACAGCTGTTTGAAAGGAACTGTCCAGGGGTTTGAGTCTGCATGATAACCAGACGATTTTAGTTGGTCCAAAATGATGTTGCTAGTTTGTTCACTAGCAAAAGCAACTTAGTTATACCACCACCCCCCACCCCCTTGCACAAAAAAGTAGATAACTTAAAATATTACGTTTTAAGGGGAGTTAACTCTGCCCTTATTATCGGGTTTGTTTTTGGAGAGTTATTCCTCTTGTGTGGAAAAATAGACTACAGCTAATTAAAACCAATAGTTCTATCAAGAAGCTGAGTTCTGTGTAACTCTAATCCTCAAAATGTTAACTGCCTATTTTACTCCATATTATATGCATTTTGATCCCTCTTACACTATGCCCTTTATTCCCTTCCATGCAATGCCCTTTCCCCATACCATTCTATGCCCTTTCCACCCCTCTCTCCCTTTACATGCTCTTTTCTTTCCTCCAATGTATGCTCATTTCCACCCATCTTATACCTTCCTTTTTAATACTATGCCGTTTTTATCATACTATGCCGTTTTTATCATACTGTGCCGTTTTTATCATACTGTGCCGTTTTCCTACCCAATTCTATGCCCCTTTCCTCCCTCCCATTATATTTCCTTCTCCCTCTCATGACATGCACTTCTCCCTCTTATTCTATGCCCTCCCATGCTATGTCATCCCTTTGATGCTATGCACTTTTCCCTCTCATTGTAGACCTCCCTCTCATGCTATGTCATCCCTTTCATGCTATGCACTTCTCTCTTTCATGCATTGTCCTTCCTCTCATGATATGCCAGTATCCATTCCATGATATGCCAGTATCCATTCCATGATATGCCCTTATCCCTTTCATGATATGCCCTTATCCCTTTAATGCTATGCCCTTATCACTATCATGCTATGCCATTATCCCTCTCATGCTATGCCATTATCCCTCTCATGCTATGCCATTATCCCTCTCGTGCTATGTCCTCCCTATCATGCTATGCCTTTATCTCTCTCATGCTATGCCATTATCCCTCTCGTGCTATGTCCTCCCTATCATGCTATGCCTTTATCTCTCTCATGCTATGCCATTATCCCTCTCGTGCTATGTCCTCCCTATCATGCTATGCCTTTATCTCTCTCATGCTATGCCATTATCCTTCTCATGCTATGTCCTCCCTCTGGTTATATGCCCTTATCCCTCTCATGCTATGTCCTCCCTCTCATGATATGCCATTATCCCTCTCATGCTATGTCCTTAACCTTCTCATGCTATGCCCTTATCCTTCTCATGATATGCCCTTATACCTCTCCCTGTCTATCGCCTGTCACATCATCTCATTTATTGCCAGTTTCCAACCTTCAATTTTTAATGTTACATGCTAACTGTGGAATGATGCATTATTTGAATAGGAATCCTCTCCTCCACCAAACCTGTTTATTACTTAAGCGTCAGGTATTAAGTGGTACGGACGTACTATTTGGATTCTTTAATTATGTTTTAAAAAGAGTGGCACCATGGACAATACACGGTAACCCAAATTGACGTGTCTGGTTGTTGTTAGTAAATGTGTGACATTGGCGATCGGGTTCCTGAGAATCAATGTACAAAATATATTTGTTTCAAGTATGCTTCTTGTCATGTGGACAATGGATAACTCGTACATACATGTTGTTAAATGTATGCTTCTTGTCATGTGGACACTGGATCACTCGTACATACGTGTTCTTAAATGTATGCTTCTTATCATGTGGACACTGGATCACTCGTACATACATGTTCTTAAATGCATGCTTCTTGTCATGTGGACAATGGATAACTCGTACATACATGTTGTTAAATGTATGCTTCTTGTCATGTGGACACTGGATCACTCGTACATACGTGTTCTTAAATGTATGCTTCTTATCATGTGGACACTGGATCACTCGTACATACATGTTCTTAAATGTATGCTTCTTGTCATGTGGACAATGGATAACTCGTACATACATGTTCTTAAATGTATGCTTCTTGTCATGTGGACACTGGATCACTCGTACATACATGTTTTTCAATGTATGCTTCTTGTCATGTGGACAATGGATAACTCGTACATACATGTTCTTAAATGTATGCTTCTTGTCATGTGGACACTGGATCACTCGTACATACATGTTCTTAAATGCATGCTTCTTGTCATGTGGACACTGGATCACTCGTACATACATGTTCTTAAATGCATGCTTCTTGTCATGTGGACACTGGATCACTCGTACATACATGTTCTTAAATGTATGCTTCTTGTCATGTGGACACTGGATCACTCGTACATACATGTTCTTAAATGTATGCTACTTGTCTTGTGGACACTGGATCACTCGTACATACATGTTCTTAAATGTATGCTACTTGTCTTGTGGACACTGGATCACTCGTACATACATGTTCTTAAATGTATGCTTCTTGTCATGTGGACACTGCATCACTCGTACATAAACTTCAGGGTCCTTTAAAATGAATAAGCTTGTCCAGACTTGTTTTTTTAAAGGCTTCTCCAGCCAGTGGGTTAAAGGCAATACTCCCACATGAGAGTCTTGGAGTGTGCGTCTTGGTGGACTATAGTTGCAGAAGTGGTCACCACGGGGTCCGACTGTGCGTGCTTGGTGGACGATAGTTGCAGAAGTGGTCACCTTGGGGTCCGACTGTGCGTGCTTGGTGGACGATAGTTGCAGAAGTGGTCACCTTGGGGTCCGACTGTGCGTGCTTGGTGGACTATAGTTGCAGAAGTGGTCACCACGAGGTCCGACTGTGCGTGCTTGGTGGACTATAGTTGCAGAAGTGGTCACCACGAGGTCCGACTGTGCGTGCTTGGTGGACTATAGTTGCAGAAGTGGTCACCATGAGGTCCGACTGTGCGTGCTTGGTGGACTATAGTTGCAGAAGTGGCCACCACGAGGTCCGACTGTGCGTCCTTGGTGGACTATAGTTGCAGAAGTGGCCACCACGAGGTCCGACTGTGCGTCCTTGGTGGACTATAGTTGCAGAAGTGGCCACCACGAGGTCCGACTGTGCGTCCTTGGTGGACTATAGTTGCAGAAGTGGCCACCACGAGGTCCGACTGTGCGTCCTTGGTGGACTATAGTTGCAGAAGTGGCCACCACGAGGTCCGACTGTGCGTGCTTGGTGGACTATAGTTGCAGAAGTGGCCACCACGAGATCCGACTGTGCGTCCTTGGTGGACTATAGTTGCAGAAGTGGCCACCACGAGGTCCGACTGTGCGTCCTTGGTGGACTATAGTTGCAGAAGTGGTCACCACGGGGTCCGACTGTGCGTGCTTGGTGGACGATAGTTGCAGAAGTGGTCACCACGGGGTCCGACTGTGCGTGCTTGGTGGACGATAGTTGCAGAAGTGGCCACCACGAGGTCCGACTGTGCGTGCTTGGTGGACGATAGTTGCAGAAGTGGCCACCACGAGGTCCGACTGTGCGTCTTGGTGGACGATAGTTGCAGAAGTGGCCACCACGAGGTCCGACTGTGCGTCTTGGTGGACGATAGTTGCAGAAGTGGCCACCACGAGGTCCGACTGTGCGTCTTGGTGGACGATAGTTGCAGAAGTGGCCACCACGAGGTCCGACTGTGCGTCTTGGTGGACGATAGTTGCAGAAGTGGCCACCACGAGGTCCGACTGTGCGTCTTGGTGGACGATAGTTGCAGAAGTGGCCACCACGAGGTCCGACTGTGCGTGCTTGGTGGACGATAGTTGCAGAAGTGGCCACCACGAGGTCCGACTGTGCGTGCTTGGTGGACTATAGTTGCAGAAGTGGCCACCACGAGGTCCGACTGTGCGTCTTGGTGGACGATAGTTGCAGAAGTGGCCACCATGGGGTTCGACTGTGCGTCTTGGTGGACGATAGTTGCAAAAGTGGCAACCATGGGTCCGACTGTGCGTCTTGGTGAACGATAGTTGCAAAAGTGGCAAACATGGGGTCCGACTGTGCGTCTTGGTGGACGATAGTTGCAAAAGTGGCCACCATGGGGTCCGACTGTGCGTGCTTGGTGGACGATAGTTGCAAAAGTGGCAACCATGGGGTCCGACCGTGCGTGCTTGGTAGACTATAGTTGCAGAAGTCGCCACCATGGGGTCCGACTGTGCGTCTTGGTGGACGATATTTGCAAAAGGGGCAACCATGGGGTCCGACTGTGCGTTGCATTAAAAGAACCCTAGCAAACATATTTAAAAATCTGTCCAGCTAGCCATGTAGATTAATAGGAAAAATGATCAATACTTCCTCCCAGATTTTTGCCATGGACTAGCCACTAGCTGTACGCGTGCTGCGGGCTCAATCGTTTTCTCGCCATCGTTACCCTACCAACCCGGCACAGAACACGTTTTCTCCTTCCTTCGCTCTAACCATTCTCTTCAAACACACACACTCTAACCCTTCTTTTCAGACACTCAACCATTACTGTTTTATGGTTATTGGGACCGGGGTGTGTGTGTGGGTTTATTGGATATCAATCTGTGGATTTCGAGTCATCCACGTCCCTTAAAAAAAAGCCAGCTTCTCTCGGCACTCATTTGATGACAGCGTTAGTAGTTGGGAGATCGCTGGAGTGTCAGGCCTGCCCTCTCTGCTCAGCTTGAGCGCCGTCCTCAACACAGTGCTTCCACTGCAACGGGCCTAAGTCATCGACAAGAGTGGCTCTACTGCAACAGGCCTCCCTATCTGGTGAGCTTGTCCTGGACACCACAGTGGGACATTATCATTTATTTAGTCTGTTCGTTTTCCCCAGATGGCAACATTAGAGACTCGCGCGTGGACAATGTACAGTGGATCAGAAATTCGATATTTAAAATAAACACATTTTAAAAAATAAATTTAAAAAATCTCGGTCGTTGATTATATTCTGAGTTAATTTCTATAACCGTCTGCTTTCACGGGAAACATAATTGTATATTGATTTGTTGTGTCAATGTGTTCTGGCTTTGACTGTTTGCTAAAAACTTTCACGTAGTTTCATCTTACACACGTGTCAAATCTGACGACACGCAAATCTGTCTACACTGCGCGTAGACCACTGTAAGACCACTGTAATAAATAGTGTTGAAAATTCTTGCTTGTCGGCGGTGAACGAGTTAACAACGCTGTTTTGATGCTCTAGTGATATGCTCACAATTTCTCTTCGGGAGTTCATACAAGAGTATGTGCTTCTGGTCATCCTCTGCATGGACATTTAGGTGAGTTGTCAAGTTTTACTGATGCCCTTGCCGCATGACATGTCAATATCGCTACACAGGTTGTTGATGGTAGTTTTTAAAAATATTTTTTTATTATCAATACTAATTGTGGAGATCAATTTTGATACTGTTGATTTTTTGGGGTGGTGGCTATGGAAAATAAAGTTAAAGCTGGTGTTGTGACTGGAAGATTGGAAAGTGTGCTTTAGGAAATAAAACTGATAGATTACAAAGTGTTCTTTAGGCAATAAAACTGAAGGTTGTGACTGATTTAAATGGACTGGATTGCACACTCCCTATCCCCCTGAGTCTAATGACACAACAATTCGACGCTTGTCTGCAGCCTAAACATAAGCTCACAAACATAAGTCAAGCGTTATTCTATAAATAGTCAGTGTCGCACCAAACTATGGCTTCTAAAATGACGTTTTCAAAGCTCATTAAATGCGCATTACTGTTGAAAGGAATGCTATGACTATTGTAAGTTTGCTGCACCACTTTACACCTTTAGAAATCTCGTGTGGACTCGGAAGTTGTGGATTTACAAATTGATTTGGCAGCTCGATCCACCCGATGCCAATATCAAAGCTTTTCACTTAGGCCTTGTTTTGGCACATAAAGGATGGTCATGTGTGTGCAGCCAACTGCCTACCAACCTCAACAATCACTCGTAATGGATGCGATGTCAATTGTAAGGTTTGTCCTTTCTTAGAACTCATATTTCTTAAAAGAAAACAAACAAACTTTGATTCACGGATTGCATGGGGAATGGCTGACTGATCACTTGTGCACATGGAATCCCCTCATCGATTTGTCCACATGTTCAAAAATCACATGAACGAAGCTGGTCTTTGTTCTTTTTGTTTGCCTTTTCACCTCACTCGCTGATACAAAATAATGGAACTAGATTTCTGGTCAATATTATAGTGTTTTAATTTTAGTTTAGCAAATTAAATACGCAATTGCGATTATGGCCAACATAAGTGGGTTAGATGGTAGTATCCATAAATCTAGAGATACATGATATAAGGGTCGCATATTAATATTAACACAACTTAATAAAGATGTCTCAATAATCTTGCTAAAGGTCGTGGGAAAGATCTATCAGGGCAACTAGCAGCCCGTCGAAGTTATCGATTGTATACCGCCGCCTGGGCAATAAATTCAAAGTCAATACTTTAGTTATGTATAATAACATGACTCGATACTCAGTGTATGATAACATGACTCGCTACTCGGCGTATGATAACATGACTCGTGTATGATAACATGACTCGCTACTCAGTGTATGATAACATGACTCTCTACTCAGTGTATGATAACATGACTCGCTACTCAGTGTATGATAACATGACTCGCTACTCAGTGTATGATAACATGACTCGCTACTCAGTGTATGATAACATGACTCGCTACTCAGTGTATGATAACATGACTCTCTACTCAGAGTATGATAACATGACTCGCTACTCAGTGTATGATAACATGACTCGCTACTCAGCAAAACATTATTCTTTCGCCACTTCTCTGAGACTAGCGATCAGGGTTTCTCAGCCTTTTTTAAACACAGCCTATTGGATAGGTCTCGCCCCAACTAGAAAAGTAGCCGTTCATTTCAACATTGGACATGATAGGGCTTCTTATTTTTTAAGTAAAATTACAAAGAGAAGTGAAGAACTTAGAAACTAAATGTATGACTCATTGCGCGAAATAAATGTCAATGGGGAAGAAAAGAAGAAACTGAAGGAAAACAAAAATGTTCTTTTTACAATCACCTTTTCTCCTGAAGTATCCTCACCTGGTTCTTGGGGGTGGGGGTGTGGTTCGTACACACCAGGTTGGCAAACCTGTCTAGAGATGAATAAATGCTGTGTTTGGTCTTTGCATTAAAAGATCATTTTGTTTGGAACAAATTTAAATTTCTTCTTTTTAAGTGGGTACATACAGTGAACGATTTCTTTACGAGAAACCCATATCAGGGTTGTCGGGAGCACAAAGAACTTTTTGAAAGCATGTAAAGCACGTGTTAGCAAGGTTGTGCGCGACCAGTTTGACTCTAGTTACGACCTGTGATGTCATGTCATTGCTGTATTGTATTGCCAACGAAGATATACTGAAGAATAACGCTACAGCACAACAGTTTCAGGACATTACCCTGGTTAAATTATTAGCTGGAGAGTAAGTCCTTTACAACGCCCAAATAGACTTCCTTGACTTCGATTACTGATCACGTTCAGGGATAAGGTGGCTTATAGCGTTAACTCTCCACTAACTCAATCATCCGTGTGAGTTGGACATTTTATCTCGACAATTTTGAGGAAATTTTTTAATGTGATTATTGATTAGATTTTCCCTCTCCAGTTTTCCGTCATAAAGCAAATGACGTGTTGGCTTCAATACGGCATCCTACTTTATAGAACGGTGGTTTAGAATGGCATGTTAGGAATGCTGAACTAGAGATACGAATGTGGTCCCTTGGTGCATCGTGTTCCTACGGTTTGAAGAGTTGCCTTTGAAGATATCACGTGAGATCGTCAGCAGACTATCTCTATTGACAAATGCACTTTGTCAAGAACGGTTTGCTCTTGGTGTACTTTAATCAATTGTTTTGTCTAAATACTCTGCTTTAACAGGTGACTCAAAGCTTTTGTCAATTGCATGGTTGAGAAATTTCCCTGCCCTGCGTTGCCCCAAATCTGAGAACCTCTGCTGTAAGAACTAACAATATTATCGACATTCTATCGCTAGAAAATGCTTTGACTGATAGCGAAACTATTTTTGCTATTTTAATATTGATTTTTAAAATCTGATTAGGCTTATTCCTATTTTTCCAGTGAGGGGTGCATTTAATGTCGCCATATACCGTGGGCTGGGAACTTCTGTCGTGTTGGGGGGCCTCTGTCGTGAGTTGGGAGACCTCTGTCGTGAGTTGGGGGACCTCTGTCGCAGCGTTAGAGTTTTATTTAAAGCAATGGCGTGCCGTGTCCCATTTAACAAACTCCTTGTGCAGTTTCAAACAATGGAATAAATAAAACCATTTGTAGGCTTGATAAGAGTTATGACGCCATCAACTAACGCTCCATGACTGGATAGGATTATTCAAGTTATCGGTATCTTTTTATCGCGCTGCTCGCCTCGTTGTGTCAAAGTTTCATTTGGATTAATTACTGGACTTTTATTTTAAGGCTGCTAAAGAAAGCATACAGTAACAGTTCCGCTGTTAAAAATCTATTGAAAGCTTTCACACGTGGATCTGTTAGGTTACCTTAAATCCTAGGTCATTAGCGAGCCGTTATTGTGACGTGCTAAGCTTTGGGACAGGTGAGTTGAGCCTATTATTAGCACTGCTGAAATGTAAAAGAAATTGTGTTTGAATCATTCGTGTTAAGCCGAAGGCATATATGTGTTTGTGTCATCAGATGGGTATCTCGTCATGAGTAGGAGAGGCCTGGCTATGGATAACTCGTCATGATTATGAGAGGTCTGGACATGGATAACTCGTCATGATTAGGAGAGGCCTGGACATGGATAACTCGTCATGATTAGAAGAGGTCTGGACATGAAAAACTCGTCATGATTAGGAGAGGTCTGGACATGGATAACTCGTCATGATTAGGAGAGGTCTGGACATGGATAACTCGTCATGATTAGGAGAGGTCTGGACATGGATAACTCGTCATGATTAGGAGAGGTCTGGACATGGATAACTCGCCATGATGATTTCCGTTCGCAGATTGAAAGGCCGGGATCATTGTATGCCCCCTTGTCAGATCATTAACACATAGAAATGGCACTTAGGAGATTCCCGAAAATTGCTCTTATTTTGCCAGGCGCCATCTGCGCCTTGAAATAAATGTTGAGTAAGTCATGGGTGAATGAATTAAATTAGAAACTGGACACATGGGCGTGCATAGAAAATGTAGATGAAACATTTGAACTTGATGTTTGTGTCAATTTAATGCCACTGTCATTGTGAAGGAATGGGACATATAGCAAACGTCCGTATTGTTTCTGAAACAATTGGTCTAGGAGGAATGTAAACACTTCTAATTTAAATGTAACATAGGGTAACGCGCACACCTGGAACTAGCACTGTCCATTGGATGTTGGGCTAAGTGGCCTGCCATTGTGATGTTGAGATTCTGTGCCGAACCATGTTCGCGCTATAAAACGTCGTACCAACTGAAAGCCTCCATTGATTTTCCCCACATAGAAATAAACACTGGAAACATTTCTAAGAGCGGCCCGCCCAACAATCGATACTCACATATTTTCTTCCTATCACCGTGTCTTTAAATGTCAGCTCGTGTCGCCAGTCATTGAGCGGAATAACACGTGTCCTCCACTCTAGGAGTTCACTCAGATACCCGAGATATAAATAGCCCGATGGCGACAGAAGCCGAGGAAACGTCATTTCCTGGCCACTTCACCAACTAGAAGTTGGTTTAAAAAGGAATCGTTTTCTTTAAATGATAAGAAACAGGATACTCCACTTTCCTGTGTTTTGTTATTATAAGAAGTTTTTTTATAGCGTAGTACCCCAACCTAGGGCTGGGCTCACCACGCTGTACATACAAGGTACACCAACCTAGGGCTGGGCTCACCACGCTGTACATACAAGGTACACCAACCTAGGACTGGGCTCACCACGCTGTACATACAAGGTACACCAACCTAGGGCTGGGCTCACTAGGGCTGGGCTCACCACGGTGTACATACAAGGTACACCAACCTAGGGCTGGGCTCACCACGCTGTTCATACAATTTAACAACCATAAGCATGAACTTAAAAATTAACATACACTAATTAAATAAAAGAAAACGAATGTGTTTTCGCTCAACCATTCCATAACTTTTTATATGTCAAGCCATGGACGGCGCCCAACAGTATCGTCCATGACATTCACCGATTACTTCGCCTTTATGATCTAGTGCAGCTGTCAGCGGTTCTCAACCTGTGGGTCGCGACCCTTGTTGGGGTCAAACGACCCATACGCAGGGGTCGTCGAAGTTCATCAAAAATCACATATTTATGAAGTAGCAATGAAAATAGTTTTATTGTTGGGGGCCACTACAACATGAGGAACTGTATTACAGGGTCGCGGCATTAGGAATGTTGAGAACAACTGATCTAGTGGGTTTATCAAAGGTTTTAAAAAGCGTAGTGTTACGGCCTACTCTCGTTGTCTAGGGTCTTTCTCTATGATTCCAATGAGGTCCTAGTGATCTGACACCAATCACACAATTGCTCAATTAAGTCCACAAAAGTATCTGGAATTTCATTACTCACACCTTTATTCATTATATACAAAATGTCGTCCCATCAAGAGTCACTAACACATAATCAAATCCTCAAAAACACGTATGGAATAAAACTCCGACCAACACAGGTGTTCATCACGTTCTCTCTTCACGGTCTTCTCTCACGATCTCTCCAATCTCTAAAATCTCTCTCGACTAACTAACACCCTGTCCTTTTATCCACGCACTTGTCTATTATATTTCCCTGTCAGCCAATGACCATTCAGCCACAATAATACAATTCACAACAACTCATGGACCAAAAAGTGTTCACACTAACAACTGTGGTTCTCGTACAAACTCTCACCATGCATGAACAACCTTTCCTACCGAAACCATCACGTTACTAAATCATGTTCACAACACGTAGGTTTAATCATTTGCTGATTAAACGATGAGTGGATCAACCTGTGCTTGATGTTGAAAGAGGGAAAAGTCTCACCACCCCGTTTTTAATGTTTGGTTCGTATTACTTCAATTTGTATCAGTTATACCACTGATGACTTTTGTAACACGACTTAACTTTTAGATTATCATCAGTTATACCACAGATAGCTTTATAGTTAAACTCCAGATACCTCGAATTTGATATTGTTTCATTTATACCCCAGATAACTTTAGTATTAGATTGTACCACTAATACCCCATATAGCTTTATAATTACACCGCAGATACCATGACTCTTGGATTGTATCAGTTATAGCCCAGATAAATTTTATTTGAGATAAGAAAATTGAGGCTTAATCAAAAGCTCGCAGTTAGCGAGTGGAAATATTTTCTTTGATTTTTTCAAGTGAAGCTCATCTAGTAACACACCCGTCCCATTCAAAAAAACATCATAATAAAAAACGGGACCAATTTGGTTATTCCAACATGGTCTTATTCCCCCTCCCCCCCCCCCTTTTTTTTTTTTTGAAGTATAGAAAGGTGTATCAGATAATAAATGTAAAGTCAATCGAATGATCTGCCTACACCCCCCCCCCCCCACACCCCACGTTAAGGTGGCGTATATTTGTGTAAAGTTCGGACAATAACGAACTTTCATGCCGTTGAAACGAAAGTATTTTATAAAACTAGGTGACCTTGTACATATCTGATTTTATCCACTTAATAACGCAAACTCTGTATTTTTTTTTATAGTGGCACGTTAGTCCCCCCATGTCTCATTATGCGGATGTCAGGGTGTTGTAGATGATCCATCACTGTGTGTTGCCATCATTCTACTAATTATCCTAGGACAATCGTGGTCCCGCCTGGCTATTAGCATATCCCCTCCCCTCCCCCAGCATCATGTGCTCAGCTCACCCAGATATTACCGAAAAGGTCAGAAATAGAAAAAAACAGAAAAATATGCTGCGTGTTTTTTAGGATATTAACCTGCGCCTCTAATAGAATAACCAATTATGCGACTATTTCGTCACAAACACAAGCACACATTTGTACACGCATTGAAATTCCTACACAATTACTTACACACCATTCCACGTGTCTTTTTATATTAATTCAAACTAACTACTTGAATATCAATCCATTATTTATTTTATTCCCGACAATTAAAATACCATTTGAGTACTACGTCCATCTTTTGTTTGTCTGAACCCACAATGATGAGTAGATTTAATTTCAATCGTAGTTTAATATGGCCGACACTCTTTTACATTAGACAATTGTTTAGGTCTACTAAGTCAATGCAATGATAAACAATGAACACAATAGTTTTAATTCACACACAAACACAAAAACGATCCATAAAGGCTGTTACATGTGGGTGTTGCTTGTGGGTGTGACTTGTGGGTGTTACTTGTGGGTTGCACTTGTGGGTGTTACATGTGTGTGTTACGAGTGGGTGTCTTCTTGTGGTTGTTACTTGTGGGTGTTACTTGTGTGTGTTACGAGTGGTTGTCTTCTTGTGGTTGTTACTTGTGAGTGTTACTTGTGTGTGTTACGAGTGGGTGTCTTCTTGTGGGTGACGTTTTCGGCCAGCATATCGAACAAAGTTTTCAGTTTTTATTGGCTTAAATTCCAGTTTTCATAATGGATGAGTCACCATTGTGTGATGAGCATGTGTTTGACATGCATCAGAGCGGTAGGCTCAGTCTGGTGTCTCCGACCTGTGGTGGATGAGTCACCATTGTGTGATGAGCATGTGTTTGACATGCATCAGAGCGGTAGGCTCAGTCTGGTGTCTCCGACCTATGGAGACCACTTAGCAAAATTCAAATTTTGACACTACAGGTGGAATTGAGGACACAATCCATTTGTATGATGCATAATTGATATATGAAGAGGGAAACATTAGATGATTTGTTTCGATGGCAATGTGGACAGTTACGCTGAAATGGCTTCATTTTATTCTATGCAATCGTTACAGATTGTTTTTTCTTCAAGTTGATTGCATTAGGTCAGGAGTTGAGTTGAGAGGTTAGGAAGGGATGAGTTTAGGAATCCAGGGAACCTTGCACGGTCGTAACTTGCACTGTAGGTCCTTTCTAGGGGTCTTAGCAGGAATCTTGGGAACCTTGCTAGATATACAGCACGGTCGTAACTTGCACTGTAGGTCCTTTCTAGGGGTCTTAGTAGGAATCTTGGGAACCTTGCTAGATATACAGCATGGTCGTAACTTGCACTGTAGGTCATTTCTAGGGGTCTTAGCAGGAATCTTGGGAACCTTGCTAGATATACAGCATGGTCGTAACTAGCACTGTAGGTCCTTTCTAGGGGTCTTGGCAGGAATCCTGGGAACCTTGATAGATATACTGCATGGTCGTAACTAGCACTGTAGGTCCTTTCTAGGGGTCTTAGCAGGAATCTTGGGAACCTTGCTAGATATACAACACAGTTGTATCAGTTGTATCTTGCACTGGTCTTTTCTATCGGCCTTAGCAGGCGATAGATATCTTAGGATAATTGGAGAGGTCAGATCTAATCAACTATAAGGTCTTTTCTAGTCGCCTGGACAGCATTGTAATCTCTTTCTTGACTTCTCTGGTCAAGACATGCTTTCTGAGAGGACGTGCTCCTAGATGAATGGATTATTACTACGGATGTCGGCCATCGTTACAGAACTTTTGTCTTCCATCAGGCCCTGGAGGTGGTTAGCCTGATCGATATGAGGGTGATGGTGGAGGGGGAGGAAGGTGAACACTCGTGTGCCCACATACCTTGATGGCTGGCTCGCCAATCAATACAAGCTTCCAGCCTCGTCGTTTTTCAGAGATCTACCGTGCAAAGCGTTTGTCTCCCTGGTCCAGGCCTAACCCTATTCCATCTCAAAACGTTTGCCGAATTGACACAAATCAGGTTGAGAAAATATATGTGCGCTGCTAGTACCTCGTGTCAAAGGGCTTTTGACGACCGTCACTTGCCAGTCATCGCGATGATCTACCTAAGGTGGGGCTGAATGATTGCTAGGGTGGGGCTGAATGATTGCTATGGTGGGGCTGAATGATTGCTAGGGTGGGACTGAATGATTGCTAGGGTGGGGCTGAATGATTGATAGGGTGGGGCTGAATGATTGCTAGGGTGGGATGGATGATTGCTAGGGTGGGACTGAAGGATTGCTAGGGTGGGGATGAATGATTGCTAGGGCGGGGTTGAATGATTGCTAGGGTGGACTGGGAGACCTTAACCTCCCGACGTTTGGTAAAATAATCTAAACATTAAAGTACTGAAGATATCTGCGATTATGTTTTTATATCGTAATTATGTGTGTCACATTTACCTATCACTGCCACATTTCTGGTTGGTTGGTGGCGCTGCGTCAAGCTGCTGTGTAAAGCTTTACAACACACCACTGGTCTATAGCTGAACTCGTCTACTTGACCAGTGTTTAGGCTTTACAAAACACCACTGGTCTTTATAACTAAACTTGTCTACTTAACCAGTGTTTAGGCTTTACAACACACCAGTGGTGCTTATAGCTGATCTTGTCTACTTGAACAGTGTTTACGCGTTACAAAAGACCACGGATTTTTAACTCTGACCTTGTCCACTTGATCAGGGTGTTACTTACGGAAATAATGAAAAGACGTGCTCTCCTTATTTGCTCCGTAGCCTACCCTTTCCCTCAATTTAATTTAAAAGTATAATATAATCAAATATGTGAAGAAGTAAACACACACAAAAATTCGTAAACGCTCATGTCGGTAATCATGATGCTTATCATGCCTCGGCGCGCAAGATTCAAATGGTGGTCTTTAAGATGATATAATTTTGATTATAGAAACATTTTGTAAAGTTGGACTTGGGCGAGAACGCAACTTCGTGTTGCTATTTGATCTGTGCGTGCAGCTCACCTTAGCAAACTTCTGCATTCTTAAACAGACCAGAAATAATGCCGTTATCATTCATTATATGATATCCAGTGCTCTTTGTTACAGCTTTGAATATATCGTTCAATACGTAAAAGCGCCGAATAAAGAGCTCGTTTTCTGTGGGCAGGCGTTGGATATATTGCTGGTCATAGGAACACAATGGGGCGATGTTTAGTCGCGTCACTCAAGTTGCCAGAGCGGAGGCAATAGATATCGATCGCTGGCATTGACGTCAGGATGTCGCTACGGATTCGGTCTGCAAAGTACGTAACGAGCGCAACGTTTAGTTTCCAATCAGCAAATGATCCATCCGTGGGTCTGTTGGGGTAATTAATCGCTTCGTACTGGTTTCGATGTACCTCCTAATTGGAATGAAGGTGAGAAGTTTTAGCTTCAAGATCCAACCAAAGCAAGGCTCATCCACCCGATCTCGCCCACTTGGACCTCTGCTGTAAGTTGATCAGAATCATTGGGTCGTCAAGCTTCAGTGTAGTTTTATATTTAGTGAACAGAAATGTCTCGGAGTCGATGGTGAGTGGGACGTGCCATTCTTATGTTGACTCCGGACCTTGGAGGTACAGTCGCCTAGCACGCAAAGCACCATTACTCTCATCCGGTGTTTTCGATCAAACTCGCCGTAATCCCGAAGTGACGTCATAGTATCTAGCAACGCTCGGGACGGTGCATCATTGTTCATAAAGGAGTCATTAGATACGCTGACGCATATTGGAATAGGTGTGGTTAATATTACAAGGTAGGAATCAATTGCTAAATCCAAGACGGTTATATTCCTTGTCGGGGGGGGGGGGGGGGGGGAGAGCGATATTAGGAAGTGCTCTCTCGCTAAAGGTAAAAGCCAGCATGCATCATGATTTGTAGGAAGAGAAATGGAGGTGGAAAAAATCTAAAATAGGAAATTGGTTCTCAGTGAGATCAATAATCTTCACCGGCATCTCATGTTATTGTTCAGGCTAAAAGTCTTTTTCTCATAGGGGTTGGGTTTTTTTCCTTATTCCTTGCAGCATTTATGATTTGTGTGTGTGTGTGGGGGGGGGGGGGGGGTGCTATTTCAATGATTTATTGCAAGCCGCTGTTTATAAGCCAATCGAAGCCCGTTGTTGTTGTAGTTGGTAGCTTGCACTGAGTACCTGCACTGTGATCAGTAACTGGCTCTAGGCGTGCACTGTGTACCTGCACTGTGATCAGTTACTGCCTGCAGACAGCCTTGGTCTGTTTGTGTTGCCATGTTGGCACATGTTTGATAACAAGGTCTGGACCAAATATTTTTATAGGAACTGCTTATGGAAATCGTCTTATTTCTATAAAACTGTGTGCTGATTCCAAAGTGTTCACTGGAATTGGTTCCACCTTTTGTGGTGGTAAATTTCAATTTTCTTTAGACGTCTTGGCTGTTAATAAGTATATAATATTTTCTTCTTATTATTATTATTCGAGATGTTACAGAAAATAATAAAATTAAATAATCGCTGCAGTTTACGAGACAACATCCGGGCTGAACATTCTAATAATCGACCTTATCATTGTCATTTTTTTGGGGGGGTTAATTTTCAACTTATTTTAAACCAAAATACAAAAGAGCCTATGCTTGAGTATGTTAGGGATCTGAGACTTTGTGTCGGCCTCTCCTCATGCTCTATGAACAGATGGACTAGTCCTATGGACGTCTTGGCGGTTTCGCGTACGTTCAGCATAAGTTTAAAAGCGATGTGGCTAGCATTCATATATCACTTGTTTTCTGTTAGGCTAGGACGCGGCACCTTGTAAAACTTGTACAACTTCACTTTTTGTGTCTTAATTCCTTCGAACATCATGACCCTCAAATTCATTTACTGGAGTTGGAGCAGGCAGGGTTCACTATTTCGGAATAATTTCCTTATCGTTATTTCTTTCTACAGCCAAAGCTGGTGACAAACTGATGCTATCCCATCATTCACTTGTTTTTTTTTCAATTCTGCTAAGAATACCAACCCCTCAATGACATTATGGGTCAAGGCCGATCATTCACCACGTGATGTATTTGATCACATGACCGATACTGCTTTATAATAATCTTTTTTTTTAAATTTGGCGTGGAAAAAGGGTGGTGGGGGGTGAGGTTGTTTGATATATTTTATTGTAAGAAATAATAAAAACAATATTTGCACTCGTCAAATGCGATGTTTTGATTAAGCCTTCATTTGGCAATTCAAAGATTGTTGTCAGCATGGAAATGTAAACACCGTCGTTTCTCTTTCTCACATGTATTTGCTGTAGAAGGTTAAATCCAGTATTTCTTTACCTTTTAGAAGTAAGATCTATACCGATTGCCGGTACATGACATCGAGATATGGAATATGGCTAAATTTATAAAATGCACCCACCCACACTGTGACCTATCTTGTGTTGCCTGAAGCAGAATCCGAATAGCGCAGCCCGCTCCCTCACACACACATATATTAATGTAAAAACCATCAATAAAAGGACCACCGGGATTATAATACCACTAGTTATTCCATCGCAAAAATTATGCACGCTCCTAAACTATATTAAAATTCTAATGTCCCGCCCATTTTTACCACGAAATCTCTACATTTTCCTTTAAAAAAATTGTTCAACGCATTTTTCATGTATTATTTTAAAAGTAAAACACATTGCAAAAACATGATCGGGTTTGGAGATAAGGCTATTAATAATATTAATATATAACACCCCCCTCCCACCACAAACCAACCAAATTTTTATCGCCTTCGAAATGTCAAAATATATTTTGGTAAATACATTGTTCAAAATTGTATCTTTCAAATGATGTATAAACCAATTGTCAAGCAATGAAAACAACTGCTGGATCAGTATTTTCTTTTTTAACAAATCTTGAACGTTTCCTTTATAAGTTTAGTTGTTTGAGAGAAACAATGATAAATGCCCTAACCAATATTTGTAACAAAATATGGCTAACAGTGGAATGGCCCAAATCATAGACCCAATCTCTCATCATCACCCTCCCCAAGAAAGGTAACCTACAGCTATGCCAAAACTATCGCACCATTAGCCTAATAAGCCACCCAAGCAAGGTAACCTACAGCTATGCCAAAACTATCGCACCATTAGCCTAATAAGCCACCCAAGCAAGGTAACCTACAGCTATGCCAAAACTATCGTACCATTAGCCTAATAAGCCAACCAAGCAATGTCATGCTCAAGGTCATACTGAACAGACTAAGACCATATGCTGACAGAATCATTGCTGAAGAACAGGCGGGCTTTAGGCAAGGCCGTGGCACTACTGAGCAGATCCTAAACCTCCGGATACTATGTGAGAAATATGCTCAACACCAACAAAATTTATACCAAGTCTTTGTGGATTTCAAGAAGGCATTCGACAGGGTTTGGCATGCTGCTTTATGGGCCACCATGAGGCACTACAACATCAACACAAACTTAAACAGAATGATAAGAAGCCTCTATGATAAGGCCACCAGTGCAGTCTTCTTCAACAATAACATCGGAGAATGGTTCAAGACCACGGTTGGAGTACGACAAGGCTGCTTGCTCTCCCCCACCATGTTCAACATCTTCTTAGAGAGAATTATGTCAGATGCACTAGAAACGCATGTAGGGACAGTCAGCATTGGTGGCAGAACGATCACCAATCTATGTTTTGCGGATGACATAGACGGACTGGCGGGAAGCGAGGAAGAGCTAGCCAACCTAGTAAAGAGTCTCGACAAGACTTCATCCTCCTTTGGCATTCAAATCAGTGCAGAAAAGACAAAAATGATGACGAATAGCACTAGTGGCATCACCACTGAAATTAAGGTCGGAGAGGAAAGATTAGAGACAGTTGGCAGCTTCAAATACCTCGTAGCAATAGTATCGGAACAAGGCTCCAGGCCCGAATTAATGGCCAGGATTGCGCAGACCACGACAGCACTAAAGAGGCTCAAGAAAATATGGAACGACAAAAATATAGCCCCCAGCACCAAAATCAGGCTGATGCGCTCATTAATCCTCTCGATTTTCTTATATGCCTGTGAGTCCTGGACATTAACAGCAGAATATGAAAGGAAAATAAAGGCGATGGAGATGAGATGTTACAGAGGCATTCTTGGCATCCGCTATAGAGACCACATCACCAATGAGCAAATAAAAGAAAGGATACGTCAGGCAATTGGGCAATACGATGACCTCCTGACGTCTGTTAAAAAGCGCAAACTTGAGTGGTATGGCCACGTGACCAGAAAACAAGGGCTCGCCAAAGAGATCTTGCAGGGCACTACTAGAGGAGGGAGAAGAAGAGGAAGACAAAGAAAAAGATGGGAAGATAATATCAAAGAATGGACTGGATTACAACTAGGCGATGCTATGCGTAGGGCAGAAGACCGAGAGGAATGGAGAAGAATAGTGTACATGTCATCTGTGGCGCCCCAACGGTCGAAGGACTACGGGACCTGATGATGATGATGATGTTTGAGAGAATGCCTGTCAACAAGTCTGCATTGCAAGCGTTCAGTGGCGTGCACTCCGTGCAATGGCGTACACTCCGTACAATGGCGTGTACTCCGTACAATGGCGTGCAATCCGTACAATGGCGTGCATTCCGTACAATGGCGTGTACTCCGTACAATGGCGTGTACTCCGTACAATGGCGTGTGCACCGTACAATGGCGTGTACTCCGTACAATGGCGTGCACTCCGTATTCAGGAATATTAACTGAAACGTGATGGGCCCAAAAGTCAATGTTTACTCGTGTTATTATAAATCTGGCCTTGTGTATGGGAGGACATTTACATTTAAATTGTTACCTTTGCAAAGTGTTTTTGACTAGGTTTTCCCTTACAAGGCTTAATGAGATTTTTTCCCCACAACCAAGCCGAACAAAGCCAGGTATAGTGGCTAGAATGTATATATATGTTAAAGTCTTAGTTTTTGCATACCTTCATTTTGACCCTATGGTACTATATCGACATTCGTCATTTACAACAGAATACTTTTCCCACTAAGCGTGGATTGATAATACCGATCATTAAATAAAACACTTAAATACACTGAATCTCTTTAGACATATCTTCACTATTATAGCGTGAAGTTATCAGTTTGTCCTCTATATTCACTATAAGGAATAGAGGGAGTAGAAGATCATACAAAACTCAGTGGTTTGATAATTTATTTATATAGAAGATCATACAAAAGTCAGTGGCTTGTCGCTAAATATATCTCTGATGTCTTACACCGTCTTCTCTCCACTAATCGTTGATCACCACATCATCCCAAAATGTGATCTGAAAATCTTCTCTTCCCCCGGCTCAACTCATCCCTGACATTTTTATGATAGAAATAGCTGCGTTTTGTGCCAATGCCCCCACGTCCCTCTCCACACAAACCCCATCTCACACAAATGAGACTTTTGTTCCAAGTAAACTGCTCCCCGACTCCTACCAGCAGACTACAACCGTAGCCAAGAAGCCACACGTCTGTGTAATTTAGTCATTTCACCATGGCACACAGGTAGAACATACGGGAATGGAGTCTAGGCTTTGATCAGACACAATACCTGTAGGAGAGGTGTTGAGTGTGGAGCAAAGAGTCAGAATTAAAAAAAAAAGATTATATTTAAAATGAGAAAGATCAAAAATAGGAATTGCAACAAAGATTTATTTCTTGTTATAAGCTAACCTAATACATGTAGGGATAACTTATTTACACAAAGGGATAACAGTCACATTCAGAGATAACTTACAGTTACATTCAGAGATTAATTACAGTTACATGTAGGGATAACTTATAGTTACATGGAGGGATAACTTAGTTACATGTAGGGATAACTTAATTACACAAAGGGATAACTTCCAGCTACAAAAGCGGTTCATTGCCTTCATTGGGGTATTTATGTCTGATAATTAATTGACTAAAACTCCTTGTATAACGTAAAATGACGCTAAAATTGTAATCTATGTGTTCAAGTGTTAGACGTTAAATGTCGAATGTGTTGAACTAGACAAGCCGTGTTCAAATGTATACTATCATAGGCTTTTGTTAACCATGTTCTTGGTTCAAGTGTTAGACGTTAAATGTCGAATGAGTTGAACTAGAAAAGCCTTGTTCAAATGTATACCATCATAGGCTTTTGTTAACCATGTTCTTGGTTCAAGTGTTAGACGTTAAATGTCGAATGTGTTGAACTTGACAAGCCGTTTTCAAATGTATACCATCATAGGCTTTTATTAACCGTGTTCTTGAGATGTGTTTTAATCATCGATCCTACCTTAGTTTAGGTGTTCAGGTTCCGACCCCCCATAGCTCTGAGTTGCAGTTTTTGGAAGGGATAATGTGCATTGGCGTGCATAGAGAAGTGGGAGTTGAATTCCACAATCTCTGACCTTTTCGCTGCAGCAATTATACGGTGGTCTCGTTTATGAATCACCGACTTTTAAATCGAATGCGGAACATGTGCGTGAAAGACTCGCACTTAACCAGCGGTATTCTCCAGGAGCGTCGTCGCCCGGCGTGAGGAGATGGGGCTTCCTCTTAGACAGGTCTAATGTCAGCGGGCAATCAATTGCTGAAGATGGATCTGGTACAGGGAGAAGCTGTGATTATCCTCGAGCCTGCACATTGATAAACTGTGCCTTATTACAAGGTATGGATCTGGTCTTCAGACACTGGTTATCGTGCACACAGCGCCCATTATCGTGATGCCCTATGTAAAGACACTTGCAGTATTTGCTTTCTCTTCTTTCTACACTAGAGCTCGACAGTAATATATCATTGTTCAAGAAGGGCATAAAGTTCTGGGACTTTCCACGCTGTCTCCTCAAGCTTTTTATTCTTTCAAAATAAAAAGAAATCCTAAACCATGACTTGCATTAAAATGCTCCTGAAATGTCAAGGATTTTCAGTCCAAAGGATGATGAAAATAAAATGGCACACAGCAGATCAGATTTCAGCTACACAAAAGATCATATTTCAGCTACACAACAGTTATTATATGAAAAGAATAGGGATCCCAAATGGTAGACGGCTTAAGATACAACAAACTATGGCACATGTTCTCAACCTTTGAAACAAAGTGGCACATAACCCCTTGTTATAGAAACAAAGTGATCCTTGTTATAGAAATAAAGTGACCCTTTCCCCCTTTGTTATAGAAACGAAGTGAACCTTGCCCCCTTGTTATAGAAACAAAATACCCCCCCCCCCCGGGGGTTGCATTTAACAAAGGCGTTAAAAAGGTAAAAGAGAACACATCGAACACATAGATTAGACATTTGTGTATAATTAAAATCAGTGTAATGTTAACTTTTTATGCCTATTTAATACGAAGTTTGAAATTGTAACTTGTAGACAAGCTTCAGAATATCGTTGTGAGTTTTCCCACTGTCATTCTCACCATTAAAAGCGTCGAAAATCCCCTCTCATAGAACTTTGAACAAGAAAATGGGGTGGTCTCATGATAGAATTCAAACTCACTACGCTTAGTATTATTCAAAATAAAAATAAAATTGTTTTAGCCGGCGACATCATAAAAACCCTTTTGGCGATGTCATTTGAGGCTGCGACCCGTGGTTTGGGAACCCGTGAAATCTGAAATATAGATGGGAAGCGTTTCATCTGGATATAAAGAAAGGTTTGTTCACCTTTATGTATGGTTCCACTGCTTCATTTATTGGGCCCAATTAATCTTTGTTCACCTTTATGTATGGTTCCACTGTTTCATTTATTGGGCTCAATTAATCGGGCTTACCTTAAGCTACATATTCTCTCTTCAATTTTTGAGGCCAAGTTTTGTCAGTCAGCTTCGCTTCCTAGTCAATGTATTGTAAAGTACATCACTAGACAGTTCTGGACAAATAACTCTTCAATTGTTGCCATGAACAAAATAAAAAAATTTGTTCGGCTATTGGGGGATTCCAAATAATTTTTTAAAGAAATATCTCGTTTATTATGTGTAGAATTTTTTTTTTAATGTATACATTTTTAGTTTTAACAAATAATTTGTACAGCATGACTTTTAAAGTTTCGCGTTGCAGGGCGAAAATCCTTTTAAAGTCTGGTCACATATCTGTGCACTACAGAAGCATTTTTTTCTGCTGTACACACATATATTTATAAACTCTACGTACTTTTAGAGAGAATGAGAGAGAGTGAGGGGGTGGAGAGACAGTGGAGGGGGAAGGGGGAGAGAGGAGGGAGAGCCAAAGAGAGGGGAGAGAGATACTTTCACAATACAACTTCTTTGGAGTCTGAAGCAAGCATATTGCAGTTGCTGTTTTCACCATTACGGGAAGTGTCACACAAATATTACTTACATTAGAAAAATGTCACATGCCACCTCCATGTACAACAGTTGTTCTCAACCCTCTTAATGCGGCGACCCTTTAATGCAGCTCCTCGTGATGTGGTGACCCCCGACCATATCATTATTTTCCTTGCTATTTCATAAAGATGTGTTTTCCAATGGTCTTAGGCGACCCCTGCGTGAGGGTCGTCGCACCCACAGGTTGAGAACCGCCGATGTACAATCTTAACCCTACATGACAAAAGTAAATTTAATTCCATAACCTCGTGAGAACTTTGACCCAAAGAACCTGGAATGATGGTAATTCAACGGCGAGGGATCCCAATATTAATTTATTAAGCAGATGGAGGTGGGGGTTATTTGTGCTTGAGAACTGTTGGAAACAAGGAAATCGAATTCACCTGAGGCGGTAGGTACCTTGCAGCTCTCTGCGCTTGTGCATTTTGCTGCTGTGGCTTAGGTCGAAATTTGCTACTCTCATACTTAAAGCTCAGCTATCAGAACCAAGGTTAGTAGCCGGGAACAAACCCAACACCCCCCCCCCCCCCCTTTAAGAAATCGGGGCAGCACACGGCAGGTCTGAAGCAAAGCGGTTCGGTGTGCTCTCCTTGGCTGTAGGTGATTTTAACCAGGAGCTGAGCACTTTCTCACCTGTCGGCCGCATGTGTGAGCCGGTATTTCTTACGGTGTGCTCGCCCTCGTTCTTTTCCTGGTTATAATTTCTTGAGATTAGTCGGATGAACCGCTTGGATTATCCCCAGCCACCAGTCTAGCACTGTGATCTTTGTATTACATTGGGTAAGTACCAGTGTCTGTAGCACTTTGATCTTTGTATTACATTGGGTAAGTACCAGTGTCTGTCACTGTCGTCACTGTAGCACTATGATCTGTGTATTACATGGGGTAAGTACCAGTGTCTGTGTCTGTAGCACTTTGATCTTTGTATTACATTGGGTAAGTACCGATGTCTGTGTCTGTAGCACTTTGATCTGTGTATTACATTGGGTAAGTACCAATGTCTGTCACTGTAGCACTTTGATCTGTGTATTACATTGGGTAAGTACCAATGTCTGTGTCTGTAGCACTTTGATCTGTGTAAGACATTGAGTAAGTACCAATGTCTGTCAGTGATGAGGTTGTTCTTAGTGATTTCTGACTGTAGTTGTTGAACATACAGGAAGTGATTCCTATTACTTGATATATTGGCTGATGTGAGCATGTGCTGAACGTCAATCTTCTCGCAAGAACTCTTCATGTGATCGACGCTAAGGCACAATCGATATACAACAAAAGCAGTTATCTCTTTTCATTGGCTGAATATCATTTCATAGTTGATGATCTGACTCGTTATGTCTTGGTCATTTTTTATACTCTCTTCAAATCTTGTTGAAAAATATAATCGCTGACCTTCCGAGATTTATTATGTCTGCTTTTCACTAACATTGTGAGGCCTACATATTCACTAACATTGTGAGAGCTATATATTCACTAACATTGTGAGAGCTACATATTCACTAACATTGTGAGAGCTACATATGCACTAACATTGTGAGAGCTACATATTCACTAACATTGTGAGAGCTACATATTCACTAACATTGTGAGAGCTACATATTCACTAACATTGTGAGAGCTACATATTCACTAACATTGTGAGAGCTACATATGCACTAACATTGTGAGAGCTACATATTCACTAACATTGTGAGAGCTACATATTCACTAACATTGTGAGAGCTACATATTCACTAACATTGTGAGAGCTACATATTCACTAACATTGTGAGAGCTACATATTCACTAACATTGTGAGAGCTACATATTCACTAACATTGTGAGAGCTACATATTCACTAACATTGTGAGAGCTACATATTCACTAACATTGTGAGAGCTACATATTCACTAACATTGTGAGAGCTACATATTCACTAACATTGTGAGAGCTACATATTCACTAACATTGTGAGAGCTACATATTCACTAACATTGTGAGAGCTACATATTCACTAACATTGTGAGAGCTACATATTCACTAACATTGTGAGAGCTACATATTCACTAACATTGTGAGAGCTGCATATTCACTAACATTGTGAGAGCTACATATTCACTAACATTGTGAGAGCTGTATATTCACTAACATTGTGAGAGCTACATATTCACTAACATTGTGAGAGCTGCATATTCACTAACATTGTGAGAGCTACATATTCACTAACATTGTGAGAGCTACATATGCACTAACATTGTGAGAGCTACATATTCACTAACATTGTGAGAGCTACATATTCACTAACATTGTGAGAGCTACATATTCACTAACATTGTGAGAGCTACATATTCACTAACATTGTGAGAGCTACATATTCGACATGACAAAAACTATCTGCACTGTGTGTCAGGGACTATCTGCACTGTGTGTCAGGGACTATCTGCACTGTGTGTCAGGGACTATCTGCACTGCGTGTCAGGGACTATCTGCACTGCGTGTCAGGGACTATCTGCACTGTGTGTCAGGGACTATTCAATGAATTTCTGAAATAAACCCATCTCACCATGGCTCGACACTTACTTCCTTTTTTCTGTGTAAAGTATTTTTTTGTTGAGTTGTTTTTTGTTTAAACAATGCCAAAATGCTCAGACGCCCGCTTACAATTGAAGAGAAAGTTAAAAATCTGGCGTGAAATACAGGTGTGCTTGTTTACCTGTCGCTCTGCCGACCAGCTCAATCTTGCTTGATAAAGTCTGGTAGCAGAGAGTAGACACGAGGTAATGGCTAAACAAAATACTGTTTCTTTCTTTCTCTCCCTTCTTTGCATCTTTCTCTCCTCTCTTGACATCATCCCCTCCCTGCCTGTTCCTTTATTGGATATGGGAACCTTCGGCCTCTCCTCATTTAAACCGGTCAAATTTTGAGTACGGTAGTTTAGATGTCAATCGATTATTATTATTAAAAAAATAATAATAAAAAAAACACAAACTACCTTGAATTCTTTCTAGACATGGAATACATGTGCGTTATTGTGTGTACTCCACGGTTTAAAAAAAAATCTATTTACGTTTTAAGGGGGTAACTTGATCTAGGATTGAATTTGCTGTAGATGTATTTTCCATGAAAGATTACTTACATATGCTTCCTTAAAACAGCAAGACTATGAGTGTATGTAATGGTATATTCAAGGGCTATTTAATTGTTCACCTTTTAGTAGGCCGCCTCAACAAGGGGGTCGGGTTGGGTTTGTCAATACTTAAACATTTTGTATTAGCTTTTGTATACGTTTATTCTATATGTATAGTTTTGATTGACTATAGACTTGGCGTGCTTGGGAACATTCTAATCAGCCGCTAGCTGTGTAACTTTCAGTAACACTAGCTGTGTAACTTTTGTTAACACTAGCTGTGTAACTTTTGATAATAATAGTACTATGTGGTTTAAGTTTAAGAACAAACATGGCTCCAGCAGATTACTATTGCCAGCTTCATGAATGACAGTGGGTTTGTGATACCACTTTTACAGATACAACCATCGGCGAATTTATTTGAATCCGATTCTATACAAGTGGTGAACAATCTCTGGTACAAGTGGTGAACAACCACAGATACAAATTCCTCACTTCAAATCCTATTTGCAATTAATGTCATCTCTGGTCTAGGGATATAGCAACGATCTGCTGCTGTCATCTCTGGTCTAGTGATATAGCAACTATCTGCTGCTGTCATCTCTGGTCTAAGGATATAGCAACTATCTGCTGCTGTCATCTCTGGTCTAAGGATATAGCAACTATCTGCTGCTGTCATCTCTGGTCTAGGGATATAGCAACTATCTGCTGCTGTCATCTCTGGTCTAGGGATATAGCAACTATCTGCTGCTGTCTTCTCTGCTCTAGGGATATAGCTACTATCTGCTGCTGTCATCGTGCTTGTGAGAAGTCGGAAATCAGTTCCTAAATTTTTGTGATCATTGACTAGTTATGAGGCAGGCTGGACCTCATTTTATATGTAGTTGGACGTCTTTAAGTTACTCGAGATCATTATTATTGAGATTTTCGTTTAAAGTTGGTATCGGGACAAAAAGAATGTTTGTTCGTAAAAAGTCTATAGAAAGGTTTTAGAAGACACTTGTTGGTAGCATTGGTGAAAGACGCACATGTTACACGTGATTAATGGAGTTTTCTTCGTCTGTTCAGTAGACTATTTGCTGGAAAAAATATGGGGGGGGGGGGGGGGGGGTGGCAACACGATGGGCTGGTCTATTAATTATTCCTAGATGTTTGCGTCAGCAGCATTTGTTCCTTATTGCTATAAATATAATTTGTTTCTAATTATTTGTCGCCGTATGTTCCTGGTAGATTTCGATTCATAACTGTAGAACGTGGCCGTCGTGCGTGCTTGTCACGTGTGCAGCCCTTGGTTGGGAAGAGATCAGTTCTTCCGTTGGTCATTTGGACAACTATTATTGAACCTAGGATAACTTTTTGTGATATTTCTTTGAGCAAGCCATCGATGTTCGTCATTTGTTTGTTTGATCCAAACGTTCAATGGAGCTATAGAAATGGCTTTATTATTTTTTTATTATATTTTTATTGTGGGTTGAGTTTGGGAGGGGGGATTATTGGTGTTAATACACATGTCCACATATTTTGTAATCTAATTAACATGACATATATAATTGGCATTTGATCAAATCAATGGGAAGATCAACGGAAGTCATTGGCAATCTGGATATTGAAAACCAAAACCAGCGTTAAACTATTCATATATAAAATGTGAAATCCTTTGAAAATACCAGAAGCTGTTAGCTAGATATGTTAGTAGAGTTCAATAGACGGTGGTCCGAACATAATAGTAACTGAATAGAAACGTTGGTTTGAACATAATAGTAACTGAATAGAAACGTTGGTTTGAAAGGTTTTAATAGTACGACCAAATGACAGCAGGGGTCCGGTTCACGAAGTGCTAGAATAAATCACTGGACACGCTATTGAATAATTGTGAACATATTGGTTGTGTCCGCGAGGAGCAAAGTTTCAGCCAATTATTATTACGTGGTTATATCAAATGTATTACATGTTACAGATATTATGTCACCTTGACTGAACCTTACTTTTTAGTAGTCGTAGGGAAATATGACAAATCTCTTTCTCTCTCTCTTTCTCTCTCTCTCTTTCTCTCTCTTTCTCTCTCTCTCTCTCTCTCTCTCTCTTTCTCTCTCTCTCTCTCCCTTTCTCTCTCTCTCTCTCTCTCTCTTTCTCTCTCTCTCTCTATTCATCTATCCATGTATCCATCCATCCCTCCCCTCCCCCCGGCCATATCGATTTTAGTGTTTGTGTTACATTCTTGATGTTCCCCAACAACTGGGACGTGACGTCATTAATGCTATGTGTCAAAGCCATACACCTAACAGTCAATGTTATGCTATTATTGTATCCTTATCCTCAGATATACTAACGACCTGCATGATTCCCTCTATTTGGACTTTGATCTCAGACCAGTAAGTCTTTATATGTTTGTATGCTGTTTATATGTTTGTATGCTGCTTATATGTTTGTATGCTGTTTATATGTGTGTATGCTGCTGTTGTAAGTGAATAATTGAGGTAGCATTAAATAACTTCAAATACACAAATGGCTGAGTGCCGATGTTCTGTAAAAAAAAGGCAATTATTTCATTCATTGAAGGTTTTAGTGCTACGAATTGTTTTGACACTTTCATCATTCAATGCTAACTTGTTGGAAAGGTCTACTCATGCAGCTTCAATACACTACCTGCCTCAAAATTTCAAATGAACTGCGACTTCATTAACTAAATTCATCACTTAGACATACGACATACTGGTCAGTTATTATGAGACAGCAGGTGTCACTTATCTTGCAAACAAGATTCTCCAGTTATTTCAGCAATGAACTCCCCGGCGTACCCCAGCACCACCTTCCTGATGACATCTTTAGTGGACAGTCCCTCCACATGCCATTCGCAATCTCCCACATTCTAACGAGACCATTCCCACAGGTATGGCAGCAATCCAGCATAGCTGTCATGATTTGACACCGCAACAAGGCGGGCGTACGCCCTGTGATAGTACGTTCTCTGCCATTTCTGGCGCCTTCTGGCCCCCCCCCCCCCACTCAGTCACTCATATACACCCTCAGCTTCTGGCATCATCGGGCCGTTGCCATGGTTTTTTTCCACTTTATTCTTCGGAACTATGACTGGACTATACTGCTAAACTATGACTGGACTATACTGCTAAACTATGACTGGACTATACTGCTAAGCTATAACTGGACTATACTGCTAAACTATGACTGGACTAAACTGCTAAACAATGAATTGACTATACTTAAGTATTTATGTATTGGTAGACACATACAATTACTTGATAGGTATTGGTAGACACATACAGTCTTTAATAGGTATTGGTAGACACACATACCATTGCTCTAAATGCCTAAATACGTGCAGAAGTCAGCCCTGTTGCTGAATAGTAAGAACGATCATAATACATAATATATCTGCATGTATTGTGTTCTTTACTTCTTTACAAGTAGGGTTTTCAGCAAAAAAATGCGTGGATCTCTTGTATATATATATATATATATATTGTTGACTTAACATCATATTATAGCAAACGTTTGTCTTGTATCATTTATTAATTGTAGGTCAGTTGTAAGTTGTTGCTCGGGAAACTCACCTTTCTCCCTAATGCAGGATGCTTACTCCTACAGTTCAAATGATATTTAAGAACTTCATCCTCGCTCACATAACATCTCATGAACTATGCGAGCACTAGATGCGCAACGTTAAACCAAAATTAATGAGACAAACATTTCAAATCGAAAGACTTTTTTTCTGTTTGAAGCCCCCGCACCGGAAGTTGAAGTTAAAACAGAGAACCCCTTTGCATTGAATCTATCTCTGGTAGCAACTACTTCCTGTTGGTTGAGGAGTTGATTTGTGTGTCACAATCTTTGCTGGTTGAGTACTTGGTTTGTGTGTCACAATCTTTGCTGGTTGAGTACTTGGTTTGTGTGTCACAATCTTTGCTGGTTGAGTACTTGGTTTGTGTGTCACAATCTTTGCTGGTTGAGTACTTGGTTTGTGTGTCGCAATCTTTGCTGGTTGAGTACTTGGTTTGTGTGTCACAATCTTTGCTGGTTGAGTACTTGGTTTGTGTGTCACAATCTTTGCTGGTTGAGTACTTGGTTTGTGTGTCACAATCTTTGCTGGTTGAGTACCTGATTTGTGTGTCACAAACTTGGCTTGGCTGGATCTGCTACAGTAGATATTATCGCCTGACTCATGTTGTGGAATAGGAGAGAATTTGACATTCAAACCTTTATATTGTCAGCTTAGTTGAATTCTAAAAGCCCTTATAGGCTCACAATAAAAGTTTAAAAGAAAAAAGAAATCAGTTTCTCATCGCCTCCCTTAAGTTGTAATGTACACCTGGTCACGTGGCTGATCGGGGAACTAAACGGGCTGTAATGTACACCTGGTCACGTGGCTGATCAGGGAACTAAACGGGCTGTAATGTTCACCTGGTCACGTGGCTGATGGGGAAACTAAACGGGCTGTAATGTATACCTGGTCACGTGGCTGATGGGGAAACAAAACGGGCTGTAATGTACACCTGGTCACGTGGCTTATGGGGGAACTAAACGGGCTGTAATGTACACCTGGTCACGTGGCTGATGGGGGAACTAAACGGGCTGTAATGTACACCTGGTCACGTGGCTGATGGGGGAACTAAACGGGCTGTAATGTACACCTGGTCACGTGGCTTATGGGGGAACTAAAAGGGCTGTAATGTACACCTGGTCACGTGGCTGATCAGGGAACTAAACAGGCTGTAATGTACACCTGGTCACGTAGCTGATGGGGGAACTAAACGGGCTGTAATGTACACCTGGTCACGTGGCTGATGGGGGAACTAAACGGGCTGTAATGTACACCTGGTCACGTGGCTTATGGGGGAACTAAACGGGCTGTAATGTACACCTGGTCACGTGGCTGATCAGGGAACTAAACAGGCTGTAATGTACACCTGGTCACGTGGCTGATCAGGGAACTAAACGGGCTGTAATGTACACCTGGTCACGTGGCTGATCAGGGAACTAAACGGGCTGTAATGTACACCTGGTCACGTGGCTTATGGGGGAACTAAACGGGCTGTAATGTACACCTGGTCACGTGGCTGATCAGGGAACTAAACAGGCTGTAATGTACACCTGGTCACGTGGCTGATCAGGGAACTAAACAGGCTGTAATGTACACCTGGTCACGTGGCTGATCAGGGAACTAAACAGGCTGTAATGTACACCTGGTCACGTGGCTGATCGGGGAACTAAACAGGCTGTAATGTACACCTGGTCACGTGGCTGATGGGGGAACTAAACGGGCTGTAATGTACACCTGGTCACGTGGCTGATCAGGGAACTAAACAGGCTGTGAAACTGTCAAGAGGACGCTTTAGTTTCATGTTTATTTGTTATGAAATCTATTTTGAAGGGCTAACTAAGCGCCTAACATTGGCTTTACATTTGTAGAAGCATTGCTACGGGTTACCGGAATGCAATATTTCAATCAAGGAGTGGGAGGAAAACAAACAAGCTGATTTCTGCCTTTGATCTCAGACAGAGTTATCGGTCATAGTGGTTAATTATTTGAACAATGATGTCACCAAATATTTTTGCTGGAATTATTCGACATTGAAACTGGCATTTGAAAACCCGACGTGACGAAGTATTATTCTCATGTCTTATACCAGAAAAGGGTGGAAGTATAATTCATTGGTCGGGTTCGAAGAAGTTTTATGTTACTGTAACTCATTCAAAATATGAGGAATAGACACAGTTACATTTGGAAGATGTTGGATGAGGAATAGGCACAGTTACATTAGGAAGAAGTTGGATGAGAAATAGGCACAGTTACATTTGGAAGATGTTGGATGAGGAATAGGCACAGTTACATTTGGAAGATGTTGGATGAGGAATAGGCACAGTTACATTTGGAAGATGTTGGATGAGAAATAGGCACAGTTACATTTTGAAGATGTTGGATGAGGAATAGGCACAGTTACATTTGGAAGAAGTTGGATGAGGAATAGGCACAGTTACATTTGGAAGATGTTGGATGAGAAATAGGCACAGTTACATTTGGAAGATGTTGGATGAGAAATAGTCACAGTTACATTTGGAAGATTTTGGATGAGAAATAGGCACAGTTACATTTGGAAGATGTTGGATGAGGAATAGGCACAGTTACATTTGGAAAATGTTGGATGAGGAATAGGCACAGTTACATTTGGAAGATGTTGGATGAGGAATAGGCACAGTTACATTTGGAAGATGTTGGATGAGAAATAGGCACAGTTACATTTGGAAGATGTTGGATGAGGAATAGGCACAGTTACATTTGGAAGATGTTGGATGAGAAATAGGCACAGTTACATTTGGAAGATGTTGGATGAGGAATAGGCACAGTTACATTTGGAAGATGTGAAGATTGTGAGTTAATTTGTCTTTGTGTATAGGTCAATTAGGGAGTTGATTAAACAAGTAATTAGGCCAAAGTGGAGAGTTAATAGTCCAAAGCGCCATTTTTGTTGAGCGGTCAAGTAAGGCAACCCCAGAGAGTAGGCGTAGCATGCAAAGTTTTTATCGAAACTCTGATAATTCGCTTCCTTTAACCTTAAAACTGGAACTAGCAAACACATATATTGTTTGTGTGTGTCTGTTGGGGGGGGGGGGTGAGCTTAAGCTCTTTAAACCCCGGCTAGCACATTTGCAATAAGCTCCATCTACCGGGCTGTGCCATACAATACCGTCGTAACATAGGACTCTCCCGCCGTCTTGGCCTCCCCCGCAACATCTAGTGCTGGGCATTCAGTCAACAGATGCGCTAGAGTTTTTGGGACCTGGCTGCAATGCCGGCAGGTCAGGTCTCTATTGTTGTCTAGCCTTTTGAAAGTATGCGTTAGTTGGGCGATGCTCTGTTCTCATTTGAGTCACCAGACTCTGTTGCCGGTGACCTTATTTCCAACTGTTGCCGGCGACCTTATTTCCAACTGTTGCCGGCGACCTTATTTCCAACTGTTGCCGGCGACCTTATTTCCAACTGTTTCCGGCGACCTTATTTCCATCTGTTGCCGGCGACCTTATTTCCAACTGTTGCCGGCGACCTTATTTCCAACTGTAGCCGGCGACCTTATTTCCAACTGTTGCCGGCGACCTTTTTTCCAACTGTTGCCGGCGACCTTATTTCCAACAAGGGTCCTGTTTACTTGAATGCGTTATGTTCGAGAAGACCCCTCTAGCGTTGTCTGCCCACTGCCTGTACCATTTTGTTCGAAAATGTTCGTCAATGTCAGCCCGGCGATGCTATCGGGATCTCACGCAATAGTTAATAGGCGCAGCTGAGAGTCGCTTCGGCATCTCTCTCAGGGAGAGGGTAACGGAAACATAGTCTAAACCTTATACTAATATAAGGCTAGTAAAACTAAAAATTTGAACTAAGCAGCTCCCTTAGACATTCACGTGTCTAATCCTATAATTTTAATTTTAAAGACTTCATTATTGTGACTAGAGCTAAATCGTACCCCCCTCCCAAAGTTGCCACACCCAATGGGAAATGCGCAGATCAATGTCTCTATGATTAGCTTGCTCACAGATATGGCAGTCACCACAACATGGAGTCCTCACTGTTGATCGGTTGTTGTGTTTGTCCAGTTTATCTAGTGGTAGTGGATGGACTGCTGTAAGGGAGACTAAGGGGATATACTACACATTGGGTCGCAGTTGCTTTTATGGGAGTATGGTTTTATTGTCGCTCTGTACGGTCCAGTGCCCTGGAGGTAGTGGCCGGTGCACCGGTCCTGTGCCCTGGAGGTAGTGGCCGGTGCACCGGTCCAGTGCCCTGGAGGTAGTGGCCGCTGCACCGGTCATGTGCTCTGGTTGTAGTGGCCGGTGCACCGGTCCTGTGCCCTGGAGGTAGTGGCCGGTGCACCGGTCATGTGCTCTGGGTGTAGTGGCCGTTGCACCAGTCCTGTGCCCTGGGTGTAGTGGCCGGTGCACCGGTCATGCGCTCTGGAGGTAGTGGCCGGTGCACCGGTCCTGTGCTCTGGGTGTAGTGGCCGGCGCACCGGTCATGTGCCCTGGAGGTAGTGGCCAGTGCACCGGTCCTGTGCTCTGGAGGTAGGGATCTGTGTACCGTCCTATGCTCTGTAGGTAGTGGTCTGTGTACCAGTCCTATGCTCTGTAGGTAGTGGTATGTGTACCAGTCCTATGCTCTGTAGGTAGTGGTATGTGTACCAGTCCTATGCTCTGTAGGTAGTGGTATGTGTACCGTCCTATGCTTTTGAGGTAGTGGCAGATGCATACAAAAGATGACGTCACTGAAGGCATCCATGTTATGCTGCATGCGATATCTAAATATATTTCAGGGGTATAACAGAGTTGAAAGAATAAAAAAATCACAATGTACACATCTAAGCACGGCCACTACAGAAGTACATACTACACGTCAAGTATTTTAAAATAAATATGGATATTTTTGTATACTATTTTTTTTTGGATTAACTGTAATCTCAAGAAGACAGGAATCACGGGGTGACATACTTACCTCCGGATCTGCCAATGACTTAAGTTGACAAAACCTTGACAGTCGGACGAACGGACCGGCATAAAATTCCTACTAACTGTTGCATGCTAATAGAAAGCAAACATGCCAGCACAAAAACATTGACGTCCTCATTGAGCTGTTGGTGATTGTTTTAAAGATGAAAGGATCTTTTCCACCAGGGATTTACTGCACAGATCGTAGAATCATCAAATGAAACCATTTTTTATAGGTCTTGTAGCTTGATTAAATTGTTTACCTTGAAACCACATGTTCTCAAACCTTAAATTACTTTTTTCTCTCCTTTATTTTATACAATGCAATCTGACTTATGTTTGCCCGTCGCTCTGTTTACTCAGCTGTTGAACTTTAGACATGGTCGAGGGGGCTCATTGTGGGGCCGTAAGTGTGAGGGCGTTTATCTTGGGTGGAAGGAGCCAGTAAAAGAGGAAGTTGTGGGTAGGATATACTTGGCTGGTTCATTGGTTCACCTTGTTTCTAACTACGGTGATTAGTAAACTGAACCCGCCTTTTTCAGGCGGAATATACATATTTATTGGTCTCCCGTCCAACAGAAGAGACAATTTTTGTGTGTGTAGAAATGGAACAGTGTTTCTTTATAGTCATTGACAGTTTACTGCCGTTTAATTTGCTGGCTCTTTAAGACATGGTGTGAAGTCATCCAGCCTGACATTGATCATTGGCAATGTTAAATCGAAATGAAACTAAGTCCATGGTAATGACCGTCTACCCGAACAAGGCAAATGATTCCATCTCCGGCATAATCGTCAATTCCCCGGGGAATCAGCATCATTAGGGCCAGAAAGGGCACCGAGCCTTGGCGCACGGCCTAATGATTGTCATCTCATCAATAGCTTAGGCAGATTAGGAAATGCAGCGCTCGAACTAGCTGTGGCACGAGTTCCCTCATGCCGCACTATTGAGCTGATCCTAAGTCAGACGTGCTAATGGTCTCACCGTTAAACATCACACTCGGAGAGTTCAGCTGGTTGGAAATACTGGATTATCCCACGGTGAGCTTTCCGTGTTCACGCTCCTCGTGACGTCACGGTCCTTGTGACGTCACCGCCCTTTTGACGCAAGTCTCGTTGGTAAAGGTGGAGCTCTTAAACTGACATTACATGTTGTAGTTATAAGGCCTTCAAAAATATAATAAGCGTTTTATAATTTCTAGTGGGTTCTATAGACTGTGTACAGACTTTGGTTCTTGTTCTCTTAATAGTTTAAGGAGGGCGGAAAAAAAAGAAGAAATAGACGCAAATAATTTTGTCGGAGTGGTTGATAATTTCCCTGACTCTCCCGTGAAAAGTTTGTTGGGTTATTTCTGGTCAAAATAATAATTAAAAAATAATGACGATGGCATTGCGTGAACTTTCAATCTACTAAAGTTTCTTTGACAAAACTTAAAATCAAGTAAAGCATTTTATAAGAATCCCAACTAGTGCTAATGTTTGGGATATTTATTTTGCGCGCCTATTGAACACAGAGTTACAGCCATACATACAAACATACATACCTTATTATACAGAATTATTATTTGTGATAGGTTAAATGTCTTTCATTGCTTAGTCTTCTTATGGATAGAAAGCTAAATCCCCGCGGTGCTTAGGGATAGAAAGCTAAATGCCCGCGATTCTTAAGGATAGAAAGCTAAATGCCCGAGGTTCTTAGGGATAGAAAGCTTAATGCCCGCGGTTCTTAGGGATAGAAAGCTAAATGCCCGAGGTTCTTAGGGATAGAAAACTAAATGCCCGAGGTTCTTAGGGATACAAAGCTAAATGGCCGAGGTTCTCATGGCTACAAAGCTAAATGGCCGAGGTTCTTATTTTTTTTCTTATTGATACAAAGCTAAATGGCCGAGGTTCTTAGGGATGGCAAGCATGCCCGAGGTTCTTATGGAGGGTAAGCATGCCCGAGGTTCTTATGGATACAAAGCTAAATGGCCGAGGTTCTTATGGATACAAAGCTAAATGGCCGAGGTTCTTAGGGATGGCAAGCATGCCCGACGTTCTTAGGGATGGCAAGCATGCCCGAGGTTCTTAGGGGCGGTAAGCATGCCCGAGGTTACGTGACGAAGTGTTATTGATTTAGTCCGTTTTGTCTTTCTGAACAAATGTATTTGTCCTCATTTCGTTTACTAACATAAATTGTGGCGCTAATCCAACTAGTGATAGCAACAGTCAGAGTCTAGTATGGGATTGTGTCGAAATCTATCGCATATTGGATTTAAAACGTATGCATGCCCTTTCAATAGTTCGATCATGAGTTTAAAAAAATAAGTAGGATTTTCGTGGTTTTGTTTTTTGCCCACATTCTTTCATTAATGAATCATTGAGAGCAGGGTCAAGACTTGCCGGTTCTATTTGAATATTCCGAACCAACAGTTTGACTGATAGATTAAATGACTTGCCTTTTACTGGCCGGTAACTGATGGCGCCTCCTGTGGAGGAGAGGCGGGCAGCAACCGAGACGGGTTAGCTCTTTAACATTTAGATTGGCGACATTCAGGGCAGCAAGTTTTCATCCCAGTGAAGGGGGAAAGAAAAGGGGGAGGGTTGTTTACTCTTGAATCGTGTCAATCTAAGTATGATGTCATGTGTTTGATGACGTTAAATATATTGTTCGTCCTTCACATGGGAAGATTACCAAAGCTTGACTTGGGGCTTTATTTTACTTCAAGTGAGGGAGAGTAGCTCATTTCCTCAGCCTCGCCCTCTCGGCATGGCCTATTTGTTCCAATGATAAGACTAAGTCAAGAGGATTGGAAGTATACCAGGATACAATGAACGACCTGCAGTGCGTATTGTGTCTCGCTGTGCTCTTTATGCTTTCCACGTCGCATGAGGTTGTGGAAAAATTCTTTTTGTCACTGACATACCGCCTACGGGACTCCATCTCCGAGTTTGGTTTCAGAGTTGTCATCCAAGGCAAACGAGTCAGCGAGTAATGGACTTGGTAGTTTGAAAGGTTGGTTGTTTAGACTATGGTAACTGACGGGGTGAATTTCATTGTAGCTCTACTCTCAATTTTCATTATTTTTCTACCATTATTTCATATTTATTGTCGATGATAAGACAGTATCTTCTCGTCATAAAACAGTTGATGTATGAGTAATTATTTGACTAAATAACTTGAATGCTGCAGCATACAGCAAGCCACCTAGCAGAAGAAAATATATACGTCACAAAGGAAGAGCTCGATGTCGTATTACTGTAGTATTACTGTCATGGCCAAGGAAAATGCTTAAAGATGCATTTGATTGCGAAATCTCTTTTAAACAGCCAGTTTTTGTACTGACCACCTCTGATGTTTTTGGCCCGGGGCTATTGGTCGGTGGTTCATGCTGTAATTGGACAAGAGAATGCCGGAAGATGTATTTGTTATTCTCCACACAACAGCAAGTACGACCACCTCCAAAGTGTGTGCGTTGGGCTACACCTGTCTGGAACAGCTTATCGGGAGTCTGCATGTGAAGGGGCTGTCGTTAGTACAGTGTTCCTAAGTGTTTCCAATATTGTTAATGAACATGTCTAAATGTAACTGTATGTGGCATACCCATAAACCTAAAACATACCCACAACCCTCACACCCATACCCCTCACACCCATACCCCTCACACCCATACACACACACACTCATACCCCTCACACCCACACCCCTCACACCCACACCCCTCACACCCATAAACACACACACTCATACCCCTCACACTCACACCCCACACCCCTCACACCCATACACACCGAGACCCCTCACACCCACACCCCTCACACCCATACACACCCACACAAACACACCCACACAAACACACCCACACAAACACACCCACACAAACACACCCACACCCACACAAACACACCCACACCCCTCACACCCATAACCCTCACACCCTCACACTCACACCCATACACACCCACACAAACACACCCATAACCCTCACACCCACACCCTCACACCCACACCCTCACACCCACACCCCTCACACTCTCACCCCTAACACCCACACCCCTCACACTCACACCCCTCACACTCACACCCCTCACACCCACACCCCTCACACTCACACCCTCACACCCACACCCCTCACACCACACCCCTCACACTCTCACCCCCCACCCTCACACTCTCACCCCTCACACTCTCACCCCTCACACTCTCACCCCTCACACCCACACCCCTCACACCCACACCCCTCACACTCTCACCCCTCACACCCACACCCCTCACACTCTCACCCCTCACACCCACACCCCTCACACTCTCACCTCTCACACCCCCACACTCCTCCAAACCACGACCATACTTACCTCTCACAACCACACCTCTAGTATATTTTTGCCAACCATCCTCTTATCGAAATATAAACTCAATTGTGAAGGTAAGTTTTGTGTCGCCCTAGGGTTCTTCTAGATAGTTTTAAAGAAAGTAACAGTTAATGAATGGAACTATACAAAGGTGGACACCAGTTGTTTGTGATACTCTCCAAGTAGCATGGGGACACCTGGTAGTGAGTAGCACGACACTTGGTAGTAGCAGCATACGCCTGATAGTAGCAGTACAAGCCTGATAGTAGCAGCACACGCCTGATAGTAGCAGCACACGCCTGATAGTAGCAGCACACGCCTAATAGTAGCAGCACAAGCCTGATAGTAGCAGCACACGCCTGATAGTAGCAGCACACGCCTAATAGTAGCAGCACAAGCCTGATAGTAGCAGCACACGCCTGATAGTAGCAGCACACGCCTAATAGTAGCAGCACAAGCCTAATAGTAGCAGCACAAGCCTGATAGTAGCAGCACAAGCCTGATAGTAGCAGCACACGCCTGATAGTAGCAGCACACGCCTGATAGTAGCAGTACAAGCCTAATAGTAGCAGTACAAGCCTAATAGTAGCAGCACACACTATCATGTAGATATTGACTATCATCTTTCCACAGTTGGCAAATTGACGTTGCTACTTTTTTTCTTATCTTATTTACACATCACCTTCGTGTGTGTCCCGTCCCCCCCTCCCCCCCCCCCCCCCACACCGTTGTCTAACGGATGAGGCTGGTTTCAAGAAAAATCGATCTTTGCATTCTAGACTTCGCTCGTAACGTATTGGAGCTTGGACACTGATTTATTCCCAATCGGTGGCCAGTATCGTATAACGTGGAGTAATTTTAAGTCAGTGTGGCATCTAGTCTACAGCAGAAGTGTTTCAAGAAATAGATATTGATGTGGAGCAGATCTTTGAAAATGTATTTTGTTTTTTAACCAGAATGAAAATGTTGATAGCGGCACCATATTACTCTTCATTCTCTCGACCCCACTCTTCACCCCCAGGTTATGCAGTACTGTTACACTACTTAATAGTATGTGCATTACTGTTACAATACTCAATGGTATGTGCATTACTGTTACAAAACTTTATAGTATATGCATTACTGTTAAAATTCTCTAAAATATGTGCATTAGTGTTACAAAAATATATGCATTACTGTTACAATTCTCTCAAATATATGCATTACTGTTACAATTCTCTCAAATATATGCATTACTGTTACAATTCTCTCAAATATATGCATTACTGTTACCGTCATCACAGATTTCCACATGCACCTCTAGCCTATACACCATGTAATTTTATACTTTAGGAACGAGTGCAATTAACAACAAAAATGGATTTCGATATTAGTATCGAATCGATGTATCGCCCATTCCATTCTCTGGGGCCATAGCTATACCGGTCGACTTTCAGGCGGTCGATAACCCAACTTGTGGGAGACCGTGTGTGTGTGGGGGGGGGGGGGGAGCCCTCGTTTGAATGCTTGTAACTAGGAGCATTCCAAATCTGGATAGCCAGAGCTGGGTATATGTAGGAATAAGATGCAGATGTGAAGACTGTTAGGCCGTCATACTAAACTGGGGGAAGCTTGAACCAAGACCTTGTAAGGTATGACCTTGTTTTTTCATGTACAACTGGCGAAACGACAGTTCTTGAAGTTTTGATTTGAAATCTTTTAATGCAATAGTGAAGTGATTTGTTTCATCCTACTATTAAAGTGCATAATTTCATCCTGCTATTGAAGTGGCTAATTTCGTCCTATTTAAGTGGCTAATTTCATCCTACTATTTAAGAAAGAAATTTCATCCTGCTATTGAAGTGGCTAATTTCGTCCTACTATTTAAGTGGCTAATTTCATCCTACTATTTAAGTGGCTAATTTCATCCTGCTATTTAAGTGGCTAATTTCATCCTACTATTTATGTGGCTAATTTCATCCTACTATTTAAGTGCCTAATTTCATCCTACTATTTAAGTGGATAATTTCATCCTACTATTAAAGTGGATAATTTCATCCTACTATTAAAGTGGATAATTTCATCCTACTATTAAAGTGGATAATTTCGTCCTGCTATTTAAGTGGCTAATTGTTTAAGTGGCTCATTTCATTCTTCTAATAAAGTGGTTCATTTCATCTCACTGTTGTAGCGATTCGTTTAATACAGTGTAGTGGTTCATTTCATCCTACTCTTTTAATGTTTCATTTTGTCTGAATTAGCATCCTACTTCGTAAGACCTAGACTTTACATCTTTCAATGTTTCATTTTGTCTGAATTAGCATCCTACTTCGTAAGACCTAGACTTTACAATTAGCATCCTACTTCGTAAGACCTAGACTTTACATCTTTCAATGTTTTAGTAACGTATCTTTACAAATCCTAGCATGTTCATCTTACAAAAATGAAGTATTTCTATGACTTCCAGTCCAAGGTCATGTCCTACTTAAAGGTCGTAAAAGAGAAAGAAATGTCTTCCTGGCTATAAAGTGGCCAGGCTTTTGTCCTACTGTCTACCAACCGTGCGATAGGAACTCAAGCAATTGATGCTCATTATCATTTATAAAGGAACTGAAATAAAAGTGATGAAAATCCCCCACATAGTTTGGCAATATCTGATAATAAACGACCAATTGTGAAAATAGCATACACGGCACTCGTATAATGTAAATGGCATTTAAAACTGGCGTTTATTTTGGCTCTATTGTTTTGGCATTTTCAGCAACTTTTTATGTCAAGGCTCTTTGATTTTTTAATGTATATTTTAATGAGTTTTTAATGTATATTTTAATGAGTTTTTAATGTATATTTTAATGAGTTTTTAATGTATATAAATGGATTAACGAATGTTACTGATTTTGAGTATTGATAGACCAGTTACTAAACGTGAGTATGACTAGACCTCTCTAGCCGTCCTCCTTTTGATCGTGACTAAACGTGAGTATGACTAGACCTCTCTAGCCGTCCTCCTTTTGATCGTGCTGCCATCTTGAACTGTCCAACTAAAGTTTGTTTACCGACTTTATGTTGTATTTTGTCCTCAAATGAGTTGTTTTTTTTCGGTCAACAGAAAGCAATTGTTACAAGTTTTGACCAGTAACAAATTTAAAAATCACCTTAATAACTTGTCACTACTAAAAATAAAAAGACCTTTGCTATTCACACTGAAATGAAATTGATGGCTGATTGCCCAACAAATTCACGTCCATATAGTTGTGCAATAAACTCGACCGATCCATGTTAGTCATAGATTATCTAAATTAGGAAATAGTTTGTAAGAAGGTAGTACTACGTTTAATTAATAAGCCAGCCTTCGTGGTGACGCGGCTCGTGTTGTGACCAAGATGTCAACGTTGTAGTTCCCATTCAGCTGTATCAGTTTCTACGCTTCCATTACTGAAAAGTTCCTAATCAGTGTTTCCTATATATTTTATGCTCCTCACTCCTCACCCTCACCCCCCCCCCCCTTTTTACAAATAGTTTGACTAAGTCACACGCCCCCTACAAATGGTTTGACCAAGTCTCATACCTCTTACAAATAGTTTGACTAAGTCTCACACCTCTTACAAATAGTTTGACAAAGTCTCACACCTCTTACAAATAGTTTGACTAAGTCACACACCCCCTACAAATAGTTGGTCTAAGTCACCCCCCCCCCTTACAAATGGTATGACTAAGTCTCAGACCCCCTAGAAATAGTTTCACTAAGTCTCACACCTCTTACAAATAGTTAGACCAAGTCTCACAACCCCTACAAATTTTGTTTTTCCATTCTTGAGTTTGTCATCTACATAATTGTTGGTGAAGTGCCCAATGCATTAATTGGTTTAAGCCGTTGAATATGCGTCAGCAATGAACATGTAAATTTTGACCTTTATAGAGAGTTTTTTAAGTTCTCCCGTTCCCTTTTCATTCTAGCAATCAATCAGCGTCTTGTTTACGCCAGACTCCTGTTTGTTGACATGGAGACGAAGAGAAAGAATCGATACTCTTATTTTTGACCTCCTTCATCCGACCTCACATCATTCCTAACCCTTTTGAATGAAGCAATTCTCGTGACACGTTGTGCTCTGCGTCATATCGAAAGATAAAATAGTGTGCAAACTGGTGTATTTATTGCACGGCATTAGGGGCGTTGTTGTCTAAGAGTCTAAATCGCCACACACGATGACACGTATATAAGTTTGAGAATCGGAGTGGTGGAGTCTGGAGATTAGTTGAACGACTCCCGACTGCGATAGTGTTCAAATAGAAAAAAAAAAGTATTTATTTGTATTTATTATTTAATTTGTCGCGATTGAAAGATGCGTGTTGTGATGTCGATGATATATTGGATGGAGGAATGCTTTCCCGAGTCATTGAAAGCAATGGCTGTCTTTCTGCAAATAGCCCTGTTGTTTTTACATTGTTTCAGCCAGCAATCCCCTGTGAGTCAGCTTTAGAATGGTTCGAGTTGAATGGACTACCCCTGAAAGCCCTTTATGTGGCTCTATTAGCCTCACAGCGCATTTCTTTATTGAGCACCACTCACAGCTCATTGAACTCGATCTTTAAGTGATGAAATTTTAATTAACAGTTTTTTCCCTGCATAACTCAATCCCCTACCTCAAAGCCACATTTGTTCATAAAGGTAACAGTGAGTATTTCATTGGAGCAGTGGGAATAACTTTAATTTTTAAAATCTTATGTCAATAAATAATATGAGTTTTTATGTAAACGTTTTTACGGTAAAATTCTGCCCCCTCCCTCCCATCTTTCTCCATCCCCTGTCTTTCTCCCTCTTTCCCATCATCTCCATCTTTCCCATCATCTCCATCTTTCCCATCATCTCCATCTTTCCCATCATCTCCATCTTTCCCATCATCTCCATCTTTCCCATCATCTCCATCTTTCCCATCATCTCCATCTTTCCCATCATCTCCATCTTTCCCATCATCTCCCTCTTGTTTCTTCTCCCCAAAGAGGTCGGTACTGATTTATGAAATCATATTTAGTTTGTGCATATAATTGTGTCCGTTGTTAAAAGATATCTATTGAAGATATTTCAAAATTGTGTACTAAAGATATGAACCGAGGGCTTAGAAAGAAACAAAGTGTAGACGTTTTAATCAGTTCCAGTTTTTATGCTGGAAATAAGATAGTTTCGTTAAAATAGAATGCAAGGTCTACACCGGGGTCATACAATAGTTTCAATAAATGTCGTGTTCGTTTTAAAGTCACATATAACTTACAAGGAGATGGTTTATATTATAACGGGAACCTTAGGTAGGCAACTAGTATAGAGAGAACTAAGTTACAAATATTGATCTGGGGTTACACTCAGTTTAGAGAATCTTATTTATGTCACATACCAAATAGGATTTTTTGCACATGTACTGATGTTGAGCCTGACAGCACACATCTCAACAAAGAGCATGCAAGGGCTAACAACAAGTCGTTATCTAACCCAAAACTCCAAACCCCTTCGTTTCCCATCTTTATGAACGTCTGCATACTCGCGAGCTAAATAATATCCGACCATTAGCCCCAGTCGACGTCCGTCCACAGTCAGCCCACCCCAAATCCTACATGGAGCACGAGCCTAACACCATGCACTGTAGTCACCCTCTGAGATCGAAGCTCTAGCATTGCACAATGCATGAACGGGGGATCACACTTGGTCTACAATGAATGTCATCTTAGAGAGCGGTTAGTCCAATTGCGATTTGCCCTTTCAATCAATTATAATGGATTTCTCTCTCTCTCTCTCCTCCCCCTTTTTCTACTTTCTGTCTGTGTGCGAACCGGTTTGGCGTGACGTGCGCGTGATTTATTTTTAGTTGTAAAATGTAAAACTAAAAGTTTGCTGTTCTATCTTATTTAACCCAGTAAACATAGTCTCAATTTGTATTCTATTTGGCTACCTCAATTTGTATTCTATTTGGCTACCTCAATTTGTATTGTGGCATGTGGTTTTTAAAAAAAAATCATTTATTTTAAATCGTTATTATTTTGTCGATTTAAATACTGAGATTTGCTGTTGATTATGATAACAGGAAATGTATTTTTAATTTATTTGAAAACGTACTCTGTCCTTACAGTTTGATGGTGACCCGGGGTAAATCGATGGGTTGGTCATTGGTCATTTAAATCGATGGGATGGCTATTGGTCACTTACATAGATGGGGTGGTCATTGGTCACTTAAATCGATGGGATGGCTATTGGTCACTTAAATCGATGGCATGGCTAAAGGTCACTTACATAGATGGGGTGGTCATTGGTCACTTAAATCGATGGGATGGCTATTGGTCACATAAATCGGTGGGGTGGTCATTGGTCATTTCAATCGATGGGATGGCTATTGGTCACTTACATAGATGGGGTGGTCATTGGTCACTTAAATCGATGGGATGTCTATTGGTCACTTAAATCGATGGGATGGCTATTGGTCATATAAACATGAACGATTATTATATGAAGCCACTATAAAAACGTGTTTTAAAGTCATCCTATGTTGGTATTAATCCTTCTATGAAGTTTATTTTTTTTAAAATTTAGACCGTATACACTTGACAATCCAATGTTCACCAGTTAATGAAGAGATTTGACACGAAATACGGGACGTTTTGTAAATTCCGTCCACGGTATGACTCTGTATAGAGAGGGCATCACGCTTGTCTTAAGACATGGGGTAAATATGACTCTGTATAGAGAGGGCATCACGCTTGTCTTAAGACATGGGGTAAATATGACTCTGTATAGAGAGGGCATCACGCTTGTCTTAAGACATGGGGTAAATATGACTCTGTATAGAGAGGGCATCACGCTTGTTTTGAGACATGGAGTATAAATATGACTGTATAGAGAGGGCATCACGCTTGTCTTGAGACATGGAGTATATATATGACTGTATATAGAGGGCATCACGCTTGTCTTGAGACATGGAGTATATATATGACTGTATAGAGAGGGCATCACACTTGTTTTGAGACATGGAGTATATATATGACTGTATAGAGAGGGCATCACGCTTGTCTTGAGACATGGAGTATATATATGACTGTATATAGAGGGCATCACGCTTGTCTTGAGACATGGAGTATATATATGACTGTATAGAGAGGGCATCACGCTTGTCTTGAGACATGGAGTATATATATGACTGTATAGAGAGGGCAACACGCTTGCCTTGAGACATGGAGTATAGTTCTTAATAGAGTTAGACGGCTGATAATAGGTTTGGGTAATATCCATAAAGCCTTGAGAAAGAGAAAAATGAATATCAAGAGAGACGAGGATCGATAAGCCTTATGGAAATATCTTTAATTGGCTGTGAGTTGTCTAGGATGAACAGTTCCATCACTGGCAGATGTGTTGCAATGTTACTATCGAGCCAAGCGATACACCCAGCTCCCAGGATAGCCTCATTATACTGGATTGTTTGCTCACCCTGAAATTGCCGTGTCTACCCTTCGGCTCTTAGTCAGGCGTGCTCGATACTGGTTCAGCTTTTGTCTTTGAACTTGTTTGTGGTAAACAAAGAATACACAGATCGACCGTTTACAACAAAATGTATATTCTTTTAAATATAGTATATTTTATATGATAATTTTTATCACAAAAAAAAAATATTATGATTTATAAAGGAATTAAAAAAAACGTTCAATTATTATTCGTGTGTTATGAGGTTGAGGTGGCCGGAATATTTCGTGCACTTGTAGAAACACTGGCAAGATCCAGGGCGTGCAAATGCAATGCTGGTAGAGCATTTAAAACCGGCGTCGAACAGCAGAGTCCCAGTTGGTAGGGCAATTAATAAACGGATTCGTCATTATTAAAAGTTAAATATGAAATAATTTTTATTTTACTTGAATAAATATCTTCACAGGGGAAAGGGGGGAGGGCAAGATAGACTGAAACAAGAAGACATAAAAAGTGTCCACTACATATTCTAGCGTACATTATCATTATTAAGCGCTCAGAACATTTTCAGATCAGAAATTTTGATTGAAATATCAGCATAAAACTAAATTGGCCCCCCCTCCCCAATCCCTCCCATATTTGTGAGTTTGAATTCACAAAGACTAAGTAATATATGTGTGGGCTTGGGTGAGAAACATTCTATATTATATGTGTGGGCTTGGGTAAGAAACATTCTATATTATATGTGTGGGTTTGGATGAGAAACATTCTATATTATATGTGTGGGTTTGGATGAGAAACATTCTATATTATGTGTGGGCTTGGGTGAGAAACATTCTATATTATATGTGTGGGCTTGGGTGAGAAATGCTCTGTCAGTAATATGTGTTTGGGTTTGGATAAAAAATGGTCTATAATATGTTTGTGGGTTTCGATGAGAAATGATCTGTAAGTAATATGTGTTTGGGTTAGGATGAAAAATGGTCTGTAAGTAATATATGTGTAGGTTTGGATGAATCTGTACACCACATGTAAGTATTCCCTAAAGTACTCAGCCATTTGACACTATTTATGGAACGTGCACGCAGCGAGCAGATGGATCAGTTCTCCCAATTGGAGACGTGCTAAGCTCGACATACGAGTGTTCAGAAACAAAGGGGAGAATCATGGGACTATTGGTTCTTAATAGCCCATCAAATCAAGCAGAAAAAAAATTTCCCCTGAGGTCGTTCGTAAAGGGTTTATAATGTTAAATGTCCTCTACAAAAATATATAAAAGACTACTTTAATTAATATTGATTTGCAATATAAGGTGGCATAATGTGCTGTCCCGGTAGACAAGGCAGGTCTGACAAAAGGGTTTCAGTAATAACCAAGGTTCAAGAGTTGCTCATATTTAGGAGCATAAAACGACCAAAATGTATTGAATTAAAATACATTGTTAATTGTATAGGATGTGAGTCTACGTAATAATAGTGTTCCAAATAGTAGGTCTCTCATATTTGAAATGTTGAACTTGTTGTAAACATATCATTTGATTCTACTACATGTTACTTTTGGGAATGTTATCCTTATGATAATTGCGTTTATACTCCCCAACACATAAAACTCTTTCCTCATTTTCTGCAATACTGCATTGAAGTCGTTGAGATATATATATCGTCTTTTCAAAAATAAATGTGTTGTTTTTATTATTTTTTCCCTAGAGGAGCTGCGTCTAAGCAAATTGTTAGTATTATTAGTTGACCAATGTACCTTTGTTAGACCTGTGTAGTATTGTTAGAATACATGGCCTATGTAGAATTATTAGATTAGATGACCTGTGTAGTATTATTAGATTACCTATTTTTAGTGACATACCTAGCAGGTCAAATAACGTCCCCCTTCTTCCCCATTTCCCGCCAAAAATAAACCGTACAATGATTTTAATTCCTAAAATCTAGCGACACACCTGCGAACTTTAAGACACTGAGGCACACCTATGAACTTTCACACCCCGAGATACACCTGTGACTTTCAAACACTGAGACACACATGTGAATTTTAATACACTGAGGCACACCTATGAACTTTCACACCCCCGAGACACACCTGTGACTTTCAAACACTGAGACACACCTGTGACTTTCAAACACTGAGACATACCTGTGACTTTCAAACACTGAGACACACCTGTGACTTTCAAACACTGAGACACACATGTGACTTTCAAGCACTGAGACACACCGAGGTACACCTTTAAACGTTTACACACCAAGAACCACCAGTGAACTTTTACACACGGAGACACACGTGTGAACTTTATACACGGAGACACACGTGTGAACTTACACACACTGAGACCGATTAAAATATGCTTCCATAGAACGACACCTATTGCGGTTGTAATCGCAAACAGTGGCAGACGTAGATGGTGCGAATGGGGGCGACCACCATGGGCGGCACTATTGGGGTTTATATATAATATTATATAAATGGTGTGTGTGCGTGTGCACGTATTAAGGGGTGCACTTTTTCAAGTCGCCCCCAGGCGGGATTTGGTCAAGGTACACCACTTGTAAACATCACATTTGCCATTTCTATAACAATATCCCCTTCTTGCCCAATTCTTACTTTAACAAAATGCGCCTGAGTTTAGAGGGAATCCTGATGCCTGGAGGAATTTGTTGGACTTGTCAGAACTAGGTCTCATCAGAACTACTACAATTAGGTCTCATCAGAACTACAACTAGGTCTCATCAGAAATACTACAATTAGGTCTCATCAGAACTACTACAACTAGGTCTCATCAGAACTACTACAATTAGGTCTCATCAGAACTACAACTAGGTCTCATCAGAAATACTACAATTAGGTCTCATCAGAACTACTACACCTTGTTCTCATCAGAACTACAACTAGGTCTCATCAGAACTAATACAACTAGGTCTCATCAGAACTACTACAACTAGGTCTCATCAGAACTACTACAACTAGGTATCATCAGAACTACTACAACTAGGTCTCATCAGAACTACTACAACTAGGTCTCATCAGAACTACAACTAGGTCTCATCAGAACTACTACAACTAGGTCTCATCAGAACTAATACAACTAGGTATCATCAGAACTACTACAACTAGGTCTCAACAGAACTAATACACTAGGTCTCATCAGAACTACTACAAGTTTACAAGCAGTAAAATACGTAGTTGCACCATGCCAACCAAAAATGGTGCAGTAGTCTCCTGACCTAGCCACTCTCCGTACCATCCACACTTAACGCTATTGAAATAAATTGCATGGCTGGCTCTCTGCCCCCATCAGGTTTGGAGATCAATACATAATCAATGGTTTTATTGGATTGGGTCAGCTTTCCCAGCAGCCAAATCATTTTTCCTAATCCCTCCTCCCCAACCATTACACTAAAAACACACTGATCATTTATTATCATTGAATTGTTATATATTAGAATAAAACACCCATGCGATTATTGAATTGTTATACATTAGAAAAAAAAACAGCCATGGGATCATTGAATTGTTATACATTGGAATAAAACACTTATATGAATAGTGAATTGTTATACATTGGAATAAAACACCCAGTGGATTTGTGAATTGATATAATTTAGTGGAATAAACTTCACACGGTATCTTTTCTATTTGGATGAAGTATCTATATTATCAAGGAATACTATTATTAGAAAGGACCCATAGGTTCGTGGAATTTAATCAACTAATGCATGGCTTTGTATCTGATTATCTGCTAAATTCAACTGATTGGATACACCTCGTAATCAATGTCAAATGTCATTATTGTAATGAACGTTGAAGTCACCACACTGGGTTGAGCTCTCTAAACCAGTAGCGTGTCAGTCTTGACAAACAATTGATGTTTATGTACAGGCTCTTTATAAGCTTTCTTCATCCTAGTGTCTAGGAATTCTCTAATCCGTTTTACATTGTTTCAATAAATAAGAATACTTTTATCAAATAATAAAACATTCATTTTTTTTCAACCAACTAACGTTGTGTTTGGTTCATTTGTCAAACGTTCTGCAACTGTTAGCCACGATTGTTTTAAAAAATAATCTTTTTTTTTTTAAATTTTGAAAAAAAGTATACATCTCGACTACCAATAATAGGGACTGAAAACTGGCAAATGTCCTATTCCATATTAAAGCATCAATGGCATCAGTCTCCATTTCAACTAAACATATTTTGTTAATGCCATTCGTGTTGAGACAGTTCTTTGTAAGGGAAACTATTGATTAGAGTTAAAAATATACCGACGTAACCTCTGAAATCTATGACATGACCTCTGAAATCAATGGTGTAAATAACCTCTGAAATCTATGGTGTAAATAACCTCTGAAATCTATGGCATAAATAACCTCTGAAATCTATGGCGTAAATAACCTCTGAAATCTATGGCGTAAATAACCTCTGAAATCTATGGCGTAAATAACCTCTGAAATCTATGGCTTACATAACCAGTAAAATCTATGACGTAAACAACGACAGTAGTACGACTGTCTCAGACCTTTTTACTCTTACGATTGGGTGTACAATGTACGATTTTGAGGTGTCCTTTTACGATTGTCCGCCAAGAACTGTCACAACTACGATTTTAAGAAACCGGGTTGACAATATAAACATGCCGAGAAATTTTCCGATTAAAAAATAATACCAACAACGTAAATGTTCGGCTCCCAAACCTACTTTCTACACCCAGCAGTCTATGGATCGAGAAATAGCTTTGGTTGGGGACCAAATATTACGTTGGCCCTGAGAGGGGAAGGCGGTGGTGTTGATATAGGAGATTTTGTGGAAAGGGAGGTGGGGTTTAAATATTTAAGTCTATACAATTTAGACCGTCACATTTTCGTAATGATAGTGGTGATGGTCATAGAGTTGCTTTGTGTTTGTTCATAATGAACTCGCTAGACACAACCACAGCAATATTAGCGTAGTCGCCTTAGTGACAGTTTTAGTCAATCCTTGCTTTTGTTTTCTTCAGTGCTGTACTGGGTGTAATGTAATTTTGCGACATAATTATTTGTTTCGGTCTGCACACCAACTCAATATACTTTTTTTCTATAGCAAATACACACCTGCAAACACGTGACTGCAAATTGCAATATAAACGTCTGTCATCTACGTTCAAAAGTTAACTTTGACACCAGCTTAACTCGATCTCACTAGACACGCGATGTGAGTAATTATTGTATTCATTAGATATGCTGTATGTTGATTTATTTACTATTTTTACTATTACGATACTGTTTTGTACGATTTTGAGACGATAAGTACGATTCCAGGAGTTCGGGGGGGGGGGGGGGGTTACATGTCTGCTTGCCTTTGGACCTATTGTTTTAAGGCCGGCAGGTAGGGTGTCGGACTGTCTGTAGGCCTACAACTTTGTAACACCCAAATACCCGGACCCTAGTATTATTTAATTTCTATGTTCAAACCTACCTTTCTACCACATGATTCAGTGATGTGTGTCCATGTGAAGGGGAGGGGGGAGGATAGTTTGACCATGCTATAGTAATCATGACAAGATTGGGGAAACTGAATTGTTAAATCTTCTTGTACAACGCAACACTGACCACATTGAGGCCATTGATGCTTTGTCTTGATAAACGCACTAAACTAGGACTACCATGCAATGTCCTTTGTTGTCCTTTGATTCCTCTTCTATGCGAGATGTGTCGTGGATGACCCAAACACACGTCAACAAACTGAAAGCATCCGTCATCCAGAGCGAGAATTAATCTCTATCCAATCGCTTAATCCCATTTCTTATTATTCACTCTGTAATAGTCGTATTTATTGGTTTCTTGCATAGCATCTAATTATGAATAAATCATAGAATGATATGTCTGACGTGTATACATAACACTAACACAACACACATTTAACCCCAAAATCAAATCGAACCACAATCCTAATGAGCCGCAGCATACTTCCATTTAAATCCAGTCTACAATAAACATGGATATGGACTTACAAATAAATTACGGTTAATAAAACGTTTTCTGTGACCCCCCCTTTTGACTCCTTTTTTGTCTCCTGCAATCATAGTCGCACAATAGGTATGGTTTTCAGTCTATCTCTTATAGTGTTTCTTAAGTTCAATAACTTGTTTGTTTTGAAAAGCCTTGCACCACCTCGCACATGTATCTGCTGGGACTTTCTTAAAGCAAACACTAAGTTAGTTTTGCGCACCGTTCGTCATGGTACAAACACCTGGCAGAAAACGACCTTCCGTTGCCGGTATTTGGGTTGCAGCCCGAGACCTGGGCGATGATGGATCGTCGATTGACTTGGTCAATTGTTCTTGTCGTCAGGCCAACTCGTCTTATTGGTTGCTGCACGGTGATGACGAGCGTTTAATAGCTGCAGTACGGCAGACAAATCCCACTGGGTTTTTTGTATGCTTGTTTCTTCCCTCCCCCTTCTTTTCCTATTCAGTATGTCTCACGCTACAGGTGAAATTACGATATGTATTTTAATGCTGGCTGTACCACGACCCGGTGTAGATTTTAACATTTGCTGTACCACGGCCCGGTGTAGATTTTAACATTTGCTGTACCACGGCCCGGTATAGATTTTAACATTTGCTGTACCACGGCCCGGTGTAGCTATCTCTATTTTACAATAACCCTTGCTAGAGTCAGTGGAACAGCGAACGTGAAAATTTTGGAATTTTAACTAATATTAATTCTTAAATTATCGATGCAGCTATCTATAGCCAATCCTTATAAACGTGTGCTATTTTGATATGCTTGTTGCGCGCTCATTAAACTGCCCGATATTACGCAAACAGGTATTACATAAATTATATAATATCTTGATGCCATATTGAATTTGTTATTGATAGTAAGCCCCACACCCTCCCCCCCCCCCCCCCCCCCAAAAAAAAAAAATTAAATAAAAAATATTTCTTTGATATCCGACATTTGGCCACATGCTCTACTCTATCTTGCATTAATGTGATGAAGGTTTGACTTGTAGAACCACCAACAGACGCTAACTCTTGCTTTGAACATTGTGTACATGGCAGGTATTCCCCCAAATATTGATGTACTAAACATGTGGCCTGCCTGCTAATGTTAGGAACTTGGATTTGTATGCGTGAATCTTTGTTTATGAAAGTTGTTGATCGTGAATTGGTGAGAGTTTTTGTTAAGGCGAGTTGTGATTGGTCGGGAAGTTATGAAAAGTCATTCTGTTGTGGTCAGTATGCTGAGTGATCATTGTAGTGAGAAGGTTCAAGTTAGTCATTCTGTTGTGGTCAGTATGCTGAGTGATCATTGTAGTGAGAAGGTTCAAGTTAGTCATTCTGTTGTGGTCAGTATGCTGAGTGATCATTGTAGTGAGAAGGTTCAAGTTAGTCATTCTGTTGTGGTCAGTATGCTGAGTGATCATTGTAGTGAGAAGGTTCAGGTTAGTCATTCTGTTGTGGTCAGTATGCTGAGTGATCATTGTAGTGAGAAGGTTCAGGTTAGCTAGTCAGGGGAGATGACTCTGGCCTCGGTGATTGTAAGAGCATGGACAAGAGTAAACCTAGTTATCTGAGAAACCAATCCTATTTTTGCATTTAAAACTCTTACTACCCGTTACCCGATGGTCTGTTACCGGTACATAATAATGTATCGTACTTTCCTCTATTCCTTTACTTATTGCTACAGATGTGTATCAGGCCCAACAATCATTGCTTCCACCCTAAATAGTAAAATGTGTATAACTATCGAGTTATCATTAAACCAAAAACTATTGGGATAATGTAGCTAGTAGACTTGAAGAATACCCTAGTGCGCCCCCCCCCCCAACTCACGATACACGGGTTATAAAGCATATCATTAAAAGTTTCGTTAGTTTAGTTAAAAATGCAAGGCACTTGAAAGCTATATTGCTATCCCGTCAGAGCTATGACAGTACAACCCATTGTACGCATTCATCCAAGGCCCATGTGCTCTGGGCTCTCGTAATTGAATCTATCTCTAGAAATCAATATCATCAAATGGATAGTACCAGCACGAGCAAGCTCAATAAATGCAAAGAGACTGGAGATAGAGAGAATTCGTCTATTGGGGACTTGTCAGTGGAATGATATCAGACTACGGCATGCCTTGTTGAGTTAATCGCTCGCCCCGCTCCTCCCCATATTCAGCCAGCAGTCTTAGGCAAAAACAACTTTGGCTTATTCAGTAAGCTTTAATAACGTTGGCTAATTCAGTAAGCTACAATAACGTTGGCGTATACAGCAAGTCCATTGTTAATTGCAAATATTTTATTGAATTAATTCTTCTTTAACTCTTTCATCTTTGTTAGATTATGCTTCAAAAAAATAAAATAGGATACGTGTCTTTTATAAGTTGACACTCTCTGTCCAAGGCGTCTGCCGATCATCACTGTCATACTGGACTAAAGGTGATATGATGTCAGAGGGGCAGATCTGGTGTTACTTTACTGTTAGCACATGAGCTGACACAGAGATAAAAATAGGCTCACTGCTCACGAGTTCGGGAAATAAATAGCTGTCGGTTGGCCCATCACTGCTCACGAGTTCGGGAAATAAATAGCTGTCGGTTGGCCCATCACTGCTCACGAGTTCGGGAAATAAATAGCTGTCGGTTGGCCCATCACTGCTCACGAGTTCGGGAAATAAATAGCTGTCGGTTGGCCCATCACTGCTCACGAGTTCGGGAAATAAATAGCTATCGGTTGGACCATCACTGCTCACGAGTTCGGGAAATAAATAGCTGTCGGTTTGCCCATCTGGGACAAAGCAGTGTGGCCCGTGTGTAGGGTGATGTGGCAACCTTCTCTTCTTTATGCCATGCCATCAACGTCATAGTGTTATTTAGAGTAAAACAAAGTCCTGGTTTCTCATATGGCGCAAATTTTTCCCAGGGCATTCTCACTAGATCTAGACCTTGGTGAATATATATGCACCGTGAAATTGAAGCTGTTAACTTAAATACTCATCTTTAAATATATTTATATGTATTTATTATAGTGACCTATCCAGCATTCGCACTGGGAAACCCGTTTCTTTAGAAACGAATGGTAACCACTCACTGTCCATTTATTAACGTAAATGTCGAATTAAAATTGACAGGTCCTTGATAATATCCGTTATTATCGTCCAAACAATTATATTAAAATAATTTATATAGTACTACTAATAGTAGCTAAATAATATCTGGGTATGTTAGAGCTACGGACGGCTAACTGCATTGTGATCAGGAAGCTTTGCCTCAAGTGATTCTGTCTGCACAGGTCCTAATGTTGGCCTATTGCGTCTCTCACAAATGACAAGTGATTCTATCTGCACAGATCCTAATGTTGGCCTATTGCGTCTCTCACAAATGACACGTGATTCTATTTGCACAGGTCCTAATGTTGGCCTATTGCGTCTGTCACAAATGACAAGTGATTCTATCTGCACAGATCCTAATGTTGGCCTATTGCGTCTCTCACAAATGACAAGTGATTCTATCTGCACAGATCCTAATGTTGGCCTATTGCGTCTCTCACAAATGACACGTGATTCTATCTGCACAGGTCCTAATGTTGGCCTATTGCGTCTCTCACACATGACAAGAGATTCTATCTGCACAGGTCCTAATGTTGGCCTATTGCGTCTCTCACAAATGACAAGTGATTCTATCTGCACAGGTCCTAATGTTGGCCTATTGCGTCTCTCACAAATGACAAGTGATTCTATCTGCACAGGTCCTAATGTTGGCCTATTGCGTCTCTGACAAATGGCAAGTGATTCTATCTGCACAGGTCCTAATGTTGGCCTATTGCGTCTCTGACAAATGACAAGTGATTCTATCTGCACAGGTCCTAATGTTGGCCTATTGCGTCTCTCACACATGACAAGTGATTCTATCTGCACAGATCCTAATGTTGGCCTATTGCGTCTCTGACAAATGGCAAGTGATTCTATCTGCACAGATCCTAATGTTGGCCTATTGCGTCTCTCACACATGACAAGTGATTCTATCTGCACAGATCCTAATGTTGGCCTATTGCGTCTCTCACACATGACAAGTGATTCTATCTGCACAGATCCTAATGTTGGCCTATTGCGTCTCTCACACATGACAAGTGATTCTATCTGCACAGGTCCTAATGTTGGCCTATTGCGTCTCTCACAAATGACAAGTGATTCTATCTGCAAAGGTCCTAATGTTGGCCTATTGCGTCTCTCACACATGACAATTGATTCTATCTGCACAGGTCCTAATGTTGGCCCATTGCGTCTCTCACAAATGACAAGTGATTCTATCTGCACAGATCCTAATGTTGGCCCATTGCGTCTCTCACAAATGACAAGTGATTCTATTTGCACAGGTCCTAATGTTGGCCTATTGCGTCTCTCACACATGACAAGTGATTCTATCTGCACAGGTCCTAATGTTGGCCTATTGCGTCTGTCACAAATGACAAGTGATTCTATCTGCACAGGTCCTAATGTTGGCTTATTGCGTCTCTCACAAATGACAAGTGATTCTATCTGCACAGGTCCTAATGTTGGCCTATTGCGTCTCTCACAAATGACAAGTGATTCTATCTGCACAGATCCTAATGTTGGCCTATTGCGTCTCTCACAAATGACAAGTGATTCTATCTGCACAGATCCTAATGTTGGCCTATTGCGTCTCTCACAAATGACAAGTGATTCTATCTGCACAGATCCTAATGTTGACCTATTGCGTCTCTCACAAATGACAAGTGATTCTATCTGCACAGATCCTAATGTTGGCCTATTGCGTCTCTCACAAATGACAAGTGATTCTATCTGCACAGGTCCTAATGTTGGCCTATTGCGTCTCTCACAAATGACAAGTGATTCTATCTGCACAGGTCCTAATGTTGGCCTATTGCGTCTCTCACAAATGACAAGTGATTCTATCTGCACAGATCCTAATGTTGGCCTATTGCGTCTCTCACAAATGACAAGTGATTCTATCTGCACAGATCCTAATGTTGGCTTATTGCGTCTCTCACAAATGACAAGTGATTCTATCTGCACAGGTCCTAATGTTGGCCTATTGCGTCTCTCACAAATGACAAGTGATTCTATCTGCAAAGGTCCTAATGTTGGCCTATTGCGTCTCTCACACATGACAATTGATTCTATCTGCACAGGTCCTAATGTTGGCCCATTGCGTCTCTCACAAATGACAAGTGATTCTATCTGCACAGATCCTAATGTTGGCCCATTGCGTCTCTCACAAATGACAAGTGATTCTATTTGCACAGGTCCTAATGTTGGCCTATTGCGTCTCTCACACATGACAAGTGATTCTATCTGCACAGGTCCTAATGTTGGCCTATTGCGTCTGTCACAAATGACAAGTGATTCTATCTGCACAGGTCCTAATGTTGGCTTATTGCGTCTCTCACAAATGACAAGTGATTCTATCTGCACAGGTCCTAATGTTGGCCTATTGCGTCTCTCACAAATGACAAGTGATTCTATCTGCACAGATCCTAATGTTGGCCTATTGCGTCTCTCACAAATGACAAGTGATTCTATCTGCACAGATCCTAATGTTGGCCTATTGCGTCTCTCACAAATGACAAGTGATTCTATCTGCACAGATCCTAATGTTGACCTATTGCGTCTCTCACAAATGACAAGTGATTCTATCTGCACAGATCCTAATGTTGGCCTATTGCGTCTCTCACAAATGACAAGTGATTCTATCTGCACAGGTCCTAATGTTGGCCTATTGCGTCTCTCACAAATGACAAGTGATTCTATCTGCACAGGTCCTAATGTTGGCCTATTGCGTCTCTCACAAATGACAAGTGATTCTATCTGCACAGATCCTAATGTTGGCCTATTGCGTCTCTCACAAATGACAAGTGATTCTATCTGCACAGATCCTAATGTTGGCTTATTGCGTCTCTCACAAATGACAAGTGATTCTATCTGCACAGGTCCTAATGTTGGCCTATTGCGTCTCTCACAAATGACAAGTGATTCTATCTGCACAGATCCTAATGTTGGCCTATTGCGTCTCTCACAAATGACACGTGATTCTATTTGCACAGGTCCTAATGTTGGCCTATTGCGTCTCTGACAAATGACAAGTGATTCTATCTGCACAGATCCTAATGTTGGCCTATTGCGTCTCTCACAAATGACAAGTGATTCTATCTGCACAGATCCTAATGTTGGCCTGTTGCGTCTCTCACAAATGACAAGTGATTCTATCTGCACAGATCCTAATGTTGACCTATTGCGTCTCTCACAAATGACAAGTGATTCTATCTGCACAGATCCTAATGTTGGCCTATTGCGTCTCTCACAAATGACAAGTGATTCTATCTGCACAGGTCCTAATGTTGGCCTATTGCGTCTCTCACAAATCACAAGTGATTCTATCTGCACAGGTCCTAATGTTGGCCTATTGCGTCTCTCACAAATAACAAGGGATTCTATCTGCACAGATCCTAATGTTGGCCTATTGCGTCTCTCACAAATGACAAGTGATTCTATCTGCACAGATCCTAATGTTGGCCTATTGCGTCTCTCACAAATGACAAGTGATTCTATCTGCACAGATCCTAATGTTGGCTTATTGCGTCTCTCACAAATGACAAGTGATTCTATCTGCACAGGTCCTAATGTTGGCCTATTGCGTCTCTCACAAATGACAAGTGATTCTATCTGCACAGATCCTAATGTTGGCCTATTGCGTCTCTCACAAATGACACGTGATTCTATTTGCACAGGTCCTAATGTTGGCCTATTGCGTCTCTGACAAATGACAAGTGATTCTATCTGCACAGATCCTAATGTTGGCCTATTGCGTCTCTCACAAATGACAAGTGATTCTATCTGCACAGATCCTAATGTTGGCCTGTTGCGTCTCTCACAAATGACAAGTGATTCTATCTGCACAGATCCTAATGTTGGCCTATTGCGTCTCTCACAAATGACAAGTGATTCTATCTGCACAGGTCCTAATGTTGGCCTATTGCGTCTCTCACAAATGACAAGTGATTCTATCTGCACAGGTCCTAATGTTGGCCTATTGCGTCTCTCACAAATGACAAGTGATTCTATCTGCACTGGTCCTAATGTTGGCCTATTGCGTCTCTCACAAATGACAAGTGATTCTATCTGCACAGATCCTAATGTTGGCCTATTGCGTCTCTCACACATGACAAGTGATTCTATCTGCACAGATCCTAATGTTGGCCTATTGCGTCTCTCACAAATGACAAGTGATTCTATCTGCACAGGTCCTAATGTTGGCCTATTGCGTCTCTCACAAATGACAAGTGATTCTATCTGCACAGTGCCTAATGTTGGCCTATTGCGTCTCTCACAAATGACAAGTGATTCTATCTGCACAGATCCTAATGTTGGCCTATTGCGTCTCTCACAAATGACAAGTGATTCTATCTGCACAGATCCTAATGTTGGCCTATTGCGTCTCTCACAAATGACAAGTGATTCTATCTGCACAGGTCCTAATGTTGGCCTATTGCGTCTCTCACAAATGACAAGTGATTCTATCTGCACAGGTCCTAATGTTGGCCTATTGCGTCTCTCACAAATGACAAGTGATTCTATCTGCACAGGTCCTAATGTTGGCCTATTGCGTCTCTCACAAATGACAAGTGATTCTATCTGCACAGATCCTAATGTTGGCCTATTGCGTCTCTCACACATGACAAGTGATTCTATCTGCACAGATCCTAATGTTGGCCTATTGCGTCTCTCACAAATGACAAGTGATTCTATCTGCACAGGTCCTAATGTTGGCCTATTGCGTCTCTCACAAATGACAAGTGATTCTATCTGCACAGATCCTAATGTTGGCCTATTGCGTCTCTCACAAATGACAAGTGATTCTATCTGCACAGATCCTAATGTTGGCCTATTGCGTCTCTCACAAATGACAAGTGATTCTATCTGCACAGATCCTAATGTTGGCCTATTGCGTCTCTCACAAATGACAAGTGATTCTATCTGCACAGGTCCTAATGTTGGCCTATTGCGTCTCTCACAAATGACAAGGGATTCTATCTGCACAGGTCCTAATGTTGGCCTATTGCGTCTCTCACAAATGACAAGGGATTCTATCTGCACAGGTCCTAATGTTGGCCTATTGCGTCTCTCACAAATGACAAGTGATTCTATCTGCACAGATCCTAATGTTGGCCTATTGCGTCTCTCACACATGACAAGTGATTCTATCTGCACAGATCCTAATGTTGGCCTATTGCGTCTCTTACAAATGACAAGTGATTCTATCTGCACAGGTCCTAATGTTGGCCTATTGCGTCTCTCACAAATGACAAGTGATTCTATCTGCACAGGTCCTAATGTTGGCCCATTGCGTCTCTCACAAATGACAAGTGATTCTATCTGCACAGGTCCTAATGTTGGCCTATTGCGTCTCTGACAAATGGCAAGTGATTCTATCTGCACAGGTCCTAATGTTGGCCTATTGCGTCTGTCACAAATGACAAGTGATTCTATCTGCACAGATCCTAATGTTGGTCTATTGCGTCTCTCACAAATGACAAGTGATTCTATCTGCACAGGTGTTAATGTTGGCCTATTGCGTCTCTCACAAATGACAAGTGATTCTATTTGCACAGGTCTTAATATTGGCCTATTGCGTCTCTCACAAATGACAAGTGATTCTATTTGCACAGGTCTTAATATTGGCCTATTGCGTCTCTCACAAATGACAAGTGATTCTATTTGCACAGGTCTTAATATTGGCCTATTGCGTCTCTGAAATGTGCTCTAGGCTTCGTTTCTGTAAACTTTGAAATCAGTAGTTGCTTTATTGAAATATAACGAGACATATATAGCTTTAAATACCATTCTTAAGATCGTATGTTGTCAGTTAACAGGATTTGTAAGCACAGTAGTTATAATGATTGGAGCCGTGGGAGCTCCCACGCTCTTCAGTATTATGTATTCTGCAATGCTGTCTGATGCGTTCACGGACTCCACCACGGGCTTGCCAATCCGTTTCCGCACCGATGGATCGGTCTTCAACCTAAAGAGGCTTCAAGCTAAAACAAAGGTCAAACATACCACCATCAACGAGCTTCTGTTTGCGGACGATTGTGCCCTCAATGCTGACTCTGAGGCTGCCATGCAGCAAAGCGTTATCTTTTCTGAGGCCTGCAACAACTTTGGACTAACAATCAACGCGAAGAAGACTGAGGTATTCTATCAGCCAGCTCCCAGTAGGCCCTACGCTGAACCCAACATCATCATCAGCGGACAGCGTCTTAACGCGGTGGATAAATTTACTTACTTGGGCAGCACCCTCTCCAGATCTGTCATCATTGATGATGAAATGAATGCCAGACATGCAAAAGCTAGTGCCATATTTGGCAGGCTCCGCAGCACTGTTTGGGACAGGAGAGGTATCAGACGGGAAACGAAGATCAAGGTCTACAGCGCAGCAGTCCTCTCGACATTGCTCTACGGGTGTGAAACGTGGACAGTCTACCAGCGTCACGCTAAAAAACTGAACCATTTTCACACAACCAGCCTCAGGAAACTCCTCGGCATCAGGTGGAAAGACAAAGTTCCTGACACAGAGGTTCTCGCTAGAGCGAACCTACCTAGTATCTTCACCACCCTGATGCAGTATCAACTCCGTTGGATGGGACACGTTGCCCGTATGGAAGATCACCGGCTCCCTAAACAAATATTCTATGGTGAGCTCACGACAAGTCAAGCGCTCCCAAGGAGGTCCAAAAAAACGTTACAAAGACTCACTGAAAGTGGCACTAAAGGCCTTCAGCATCGACACTACTAAATGGGAGCAGACCGCCCAGGACAGAGTCAGGTGGAGATCAGTGGTCAAGATAGGGGCTAAATCTTATGAAGCCAGTAGGATGGCCACCATTGAGACACGCAGGCAAGCCCGAAAGAACATTATTAAAGTCACGACTGCACCAACTATCCCCTGCCCGCGGTGCCACAGACTATTCCGAGCACGTATAGGATTGGCAAGCCACCTACGAACCCACCGTAACCCACCCCCCTAACCGGATGACTGGATGGTCCTAGTCGATTTGACGGACGAACAACAACAATAATGATTGGGTTAAAATCCGTACATTTAAACATAATTGTGAAATGTTTCATTGTATTAATATTTAAAAAGTTTAAGTAGTTAGCTGTATGAGATCATGAAACGCATTGGCTCGGGTAGTTAGCTGTATGAGATCATGAAACGCATTGACTCGGGTAGTTAGCTGTATGAGATCATGAAACGCATTGGCTCGGGTAGTTAGCTGTATGAGATCATGAAACGCATTGACTCGGGTAGTTAGCTGTATGAGATCATGAAACGCATTGACTCGGGTAGTTAGCTGTATGAGATCATGAAACGCATTGACTCGGGTAGTTAGCTGTATAAGATCATGAAACGCATTGACTCGGGTAGTTAGCTGTATGAGATCATGAAACGCATTGACTCGGGTAGTTAGCTGTATAAGATCATGAAACGCATTGACTCGGGTAGTTAGCTGTATAAGATCATGAAACGCATTGACTCGGGTAGTTAGCTGTATAAGATCATGAAACGCATTGACTCGGGTAGTTAGCTGTATGAGATCATGAAACGCATTGACTCGGGTAGTTAGCTGTATAAGATCATGATACGCATTGACTCGGGTAGTTAGCTGTATGAGATCATGAAACGCATTGACTCGGGTAGTTAGCTGTATGAGATCATGACACGCATTTACTCGTGTACGGTACGCAAATTAGATACCAACAAACATTTGATTCGATTCATTCCATCATTCTACAATGGCTTCCTTCTCAAAAGACAAGATACCAACAAACATTTGATTCGATTCATTCCATCATTCCACAATGGCTTCCTTCTCAAAAGACAAGATACCAACAAACATTTGATCCGATTCATCCAATCACTCCACAGTGGCTTCCTTCTCAAAAGACAAGATACCAACAAACATTTGATCCGATTCATCCAATCACTCCACAGTGGCTTCCTTCTCAAAAGACAAGATACCAACAAACATTTGATCCGATTCATCCAATCACTCCACAGTGGCTTCCTTCTCAAAAGACAAGATACCAACAAACATTTGATCCGATTCATCCAATCACTCCACAGTGGCTTCCTTCTCAAAAGACAAGATACCAACAAACATTTGATCCGATTCATCCAATCACTCCACAGTGGCTTCCTTCTCTTTACACACTTACACACCCACACACAGACAGTATGGGCCCTGCATACATCTTACACACTTACACACCCACACACAGACAGTATGGGCCCTGCATACATCTTACACACTTACAAACCCACACACAGACAGTATGGGCCCTGCATACATCTTACACACACCCACACACAAACATGCTTCCACTTGAGCTGCTTGCGCTCATCCCAAGCATGCACACAACCGATCACCACTAGACACAGAACACACACGAACATATTCATGAACACACACGCCTAATCCAGGATGCTTTTCAAATGTTCCTATGCATCTATGGGTGCTAGTATTGTTCACATCGATGACTACGAAAGATGATATTGACAAAACCTTGTTCCCATCAATGATGACTAAAAAGATGATATTGACAAAACCTTGTTCCCATCAATGATGACTAAAAAGATGATATTGACAAAACCTTGTTCCCATCAATGATGACTAAAAAGATGATATTGACAAAACCTTGTTCCCATCAATGATGACTAAAAAGATGATATTGACAAAACCTTGTTCCCATCAATGATGACTAAAAAGATGATATTGACAAAACCTTGTTCCCATCAATGATGACTAAAAAGATGATATTGACAAAACCTTGTTCCCATCAATGATGACTAAAAAGATGACATTGACAAAACCTTGTTCCCATCAATGATGACTAAAAAGATGATATTGACAAAACCTTGTTCCCATCAATGATGACTAAAAAGATGACATTGACAAAACCTTGTTCCCATCAATGATGACTAAAAAGATGATATTGACAAAACCTTGTTCCTATCAATGATGACTAAAGAGATGATATTGACAAAACATTGTTCCCATCAATGACTAAAAAGATGATATTGGCAAGACCCTGTTCCCATCAATGTTAAGACATATAAATGATATGCACAACACCTTTCTAGTATATGATATTGATGTTCACACATGAATTATTCCAAAACTCATCTTGATTCAAACGATTGGTTGTTTTCCTAACATTAATTATTAGCACACAGATAAAACAGGGTGTAAGCTTCAGATGAAAACATGGCCCAAGTAGTTCCCAATGGAAACATACGCGTTTTTTTTTTAAATTGGTGAACGCATAGCAACCATGCCATATAACAATGAAATCGATACCTTATAGCACACGCATGAATGTGTACGCATACACTAGAGGAATATAGTTGTCCGCGATATTTAAGTTCTGGTTCTATTTATTTGGAGCGATTACCGATTGATTTTCGCCGGAAGTTGTGTTTTGTAGATTTCTTCTTTCTGTCGATCTCAGCATCGCTTCGTTCTTTTTGGTTAGGAATAGAGAGGGGGGAAAATGGTACTATTTTAATATGACGTGACATGTGGGCTAACAGCAGGTCGTGTGTTTTTGTAGTGCTGGTCAATGATGGTTCATGGACTCGGTTCAAACTGTATTCTTATTGGATAAAACGTCGACCTCTTCGTCTGGACATTCTTTGTCTAAGTCACGATTTATAGAGAACACATTTTTTTAGAATAGACACGGTTTAAAGAGATCACTTTTATTATAGACGCGGATTAGAGAGAACACTTTTATTATAGACACGGTTTATAGAAAAAACTTTTAGTATAGACACGGTTTATAGAAAACACTTTTAGTATAGAGGCAAGTCTCATTTGTTTGGCTGTGATCGAATAATTCACATTGAACGCTTACACAAGCTATGTAGCACCCATACCCGGACATTCTTACAAAATCCGTGTAGCACCCCTACTCCGAAAGCTTACATGGCTTCTGGACACTTTAAGAAGCCGTGAAAATATTTCTCAAGAGATAATCAATAATTTGAGATCATTTTCATCCCGTGATATGGTGTGTCTTCAATTGCTGCCTCCGTTTGCGTGGGTGGGCATTGGATCAACAATAGAAGCCCTTGGTCTTTCCGTTTCTATGTCTTTTACATGTATTTGGTCTTTCCGTTTCTATGTCTTTTTACGTGCTCCTCTTTGTGTACCACAAATGTAAAATTCCTTCCCATTCAAGTTATTCATATTGCGCCCCGTGTTATTTTATTGTAATCATCTAGCATGTGAGCGGTTGTTGACATCAGAGAGAAAAGCTAGAATTGAGTATCATTTCTGAGACCAGAAGGTTATTTTTTAAATTTTTGTGTTTGTTTTTTATTGCATGACGGCTCCCCTCAGACATATCAAGACCTTTACTCTTCTCATTAAACACGCTAATGCCCCCTGACCTCACACATATCAAGATCTTTACCCTTCTCATTAAACACGCTAATGCCCCCTGACCTCACATATATCAAGACCTTTACCCTTCTCTTTAAACACTATAATGCCCCCTGACCTCACACATATCAAGACCTTTACCCTTCTCATTAAACACTAATGCCCTCTGACCTCACACATATCAAACCTTTACCCTTCTCATTAAACACGCTAATGCCCCCTGACCTCACATATCAAGACCTTTACCCTTCTCATTAAACACGCTAATGCCCCCTGACCTCGCATATATCCAGACCTTTACCCTTCTCATTAAACACGCTAATGCCCCCTGACCTCACACATATCAAGACCTTTACCCTTCTCATTAAACACGCTAATGCCCCCTGACCTCACACATATCAAGACCTTTACCTTCTCATTAAACAAGCTAATGCCCCCTGACCTCACACATATCAAGACCTTTACCCTTCTCATTAAACACGCTAATGCCCCCTGACCTCACATATGTCAAGACCTTTACCCTTCTCATTAAACACGCTAATGCCCCCTCACCTCACACATATCAAGACCTTTACCCTTCTCATTAAACAAGCTAATGCCCCCTGACCTCACACATATCAAGACCTTTACCCTTCTCATTAAACACGCTAATGCCCCCTGACCTCACACATATCAAGACCTTTACCCTTCTCATTAAACACGCTAATGCCCCCTGACCTCACACATATCAAGACCTTTACCCTTCTCATTAAACTCTCTAATGCCCCCTGACCTCACAGATATCAAGACCTTTACACTTCTCATTAAACATGCTAATGCCCCCTGACCTCACACATATCAAGACCTTTACACTTCTCATTAAACATGCTAATGCCCCCTGACCTCACACATATCAAGACCTTTACCCTTCTCATTAAACACGCTAATGCCCCCTGACCTCACATACATCAAGACCTTTACCCTTCTCATTAAACACGCTAATGCCCCCTGACCTCACACATATCAAGACCTTTACCCTTCTCATTAAACACTCTGATGCCCCCTGACCTCACACATATCCAGACCTTTACCCTTCTCACATGTTCTTAAGGGTGGGCACTCACATATAGGGTGATAAAATCAGCAATGTTTATAAACTACAGCCAACATAATGTTTTGAAATCGAATGGTCAAAGTCTAGCCCAATTTTTAAGACCTGGTAGTTGTCTTGTTTGGTGAGTCAGCTGATAGTTGTCTTGTTTGGTGAGTAAGCTGATAGTTGTCTAGTTTGGTGAGTCAGCTGATAGTTGTCTTGTTTGGTGAGTCAGCTGATAGTTGTCTAGTTTGGTGAGTCAGCTCATAGTTGTCTAGTTTGGTGAGTCAGCTCATAGTTGTCTAGTTTGGTGAGTCAGCTGATAGTTGTCTTGTTTGGTGAGTCAGCTGACAGTTGTCTTGTTTGGTGAGTCAGCTGATAGTTGTCTAGTTTGGTGAGTCAGCTCATAGTTGTCTAGTTTGGTGAGTCAGCTGAAAGATGTCTTGTTTGGTGAGTAAGCTGATAGTTGTCTAGTTTGGTGAGTCAGCTGATAGTTGTCTTGTTTGGTGAGTCAGCTGATAGTTGTCTAGTTTGGTGAATCAGCTGATAGTTGTCTAGTTTGGTGAGTAAGCTGATATTTGTCTAGTTTGGTGAGTCAGCTGATAGTTGTCTTGTTTGGTGAGTTAGCTCATAGTTGTCTAGTTTGGTGAGTCAGCTCATAGTTGTCTAGTTTGGTGAGTCAGCTGATAGTTGTCTAGTTTGGTGAGTCAGCTGGTAGTTGTCTAGTTTGGTGAGTCAGCTGATAGTTTAGAGACTCACTGAATGTAATGATGCAATCAACGATGCGATAAAAAAGTTTTGTGCCCGTAAAACTTGCGCTACTACTTCATTTGGGGTGTTAAGAAATTTTACTGATAGCTAATTTTAATTTTATTTTTTTGTTAATTACAGGATCAATTGTGTCTAACGCCTATAAGCCTCATTTACAAATAGCCTTATTTTCTATGTCTAACGCCTATAAGCCTCATTTACAAATAGCCTTATTTTCTATGTCTAACCTATAAGCCCAATTTACAAATAGCCCTATTTTCTATGTCTAACCTGTAAGCCTCATTTACAAATAGCCTTATTTTCTATGTCTAACCTATAAGCCCCATTTACAAATAGCCCTATTTTCTATGTCTAACCTATAAGCCTCATTTACAAATAGCCTTATTTTCTATGTCTAACCTATAAGCCCCATTTACAAATAGCCCTATTTTCTATGTCTAACCTATAAGCCTCATTTACAAATAGCCTTATTTTCTATGTCTAACGCCTATAAGCCTCATTTACAAATAGCCCCATTTTCTATGTCTAACCTATAAGCCTCATTTACAAATAGCCTTATTCGCTATGTCTAATCCATAAGCCTACATTTACAAATAGCCCTATTACTATTCGCTATGTATGATGGCACATTTATTGACATTATTAAATAAATTTATAAATATTAAGGATGAGCTAAAAGAAATCTAAGCTACCGTCAAAAGCTGTGTGTAGCTAGTGTGAAGGTGAAGGCCGTGTTCATCAATAGGTGCTCAATACATGGTTTATCCAAGTCCAAGGGTCAAGAAATTAGGACGTGGTAACGCCTGAGTGATTTCTCTTTGTAGTCAAATAAATACCGTGTAAACCTACGTAGCGTATGCATGCTACGCCACTCTAAGCCGTGTGTAGTCAAGGCCACTCTAAGCCGTGTGTAGTCAAGGCCACTCTAAGCCTTGTGTGCTACAGGTAGTACAAGGTTTGAAATCAACGTGGTCTGGTGAAGTTAGAACACCACGACAAACAATTTCATATTAAAAATCATATTATCATTGCTTTATACTTTAAGACAGGTACCATGACACATCTACATTTAATTAAATTAGTATTAGTCTAATAATCAGGCTAAAACTAAAGGATGCGATGAATCTGCTAGTTATCATCCCATATGATCTGATGCCTACCCTTTAAAAATAACTAGTTTAATTGTTACATTATAAAGTTTTAACCCTGGCCTAAGCCAGCAGTCTATATAGACTATAGGCCAAGCCACTAGGGCCTAGACTTAAGACACTTTTAAGTATTAAATTATTATTGTTAACATTTGCTCTTATTTTAGGGCAACGCCTAAGCACATGGCCATGTTTGTTTAATAAAAGAATTAAGCATATAGCTATAGTATTTATAGGACTAATTAAAAGAAATAGGCCTATAACTATAGTATATACTATTGTAATATCGGGCTGGCCTAGGGTCAACTTAAAAAAAAGAAAAACAAGAAACAAATAACCCACTAACAATACTATTGACTGAGTAATTTAATCAAAGTTAAAATCCTATAAATAGCCTTTGTCTGGCTTATTAATACTTACAGGCCTAGTATAGTTTCACTAATTGAAAATATTTTTTTCTTTAAAAAGCTAGACCTATATGGCTGAATTGAGTATAAAAGGAAATTTTAAAAGATTGTTTTAGGTCTAAATTAAAATTAGCCTAATAATCTCTGTATTGTATTGTCTATCTAGGCCGAGGCTCTTTACAGCGTAGAATTTAAGTCCAGAGTAAAGTTTTTTGTTTTCAAAATGTCTTCCATTTACATTGTAGAGTTTTTATTGTAATCTGATTTTTATCATTTCAGAAGTGTGAGGAGGTGATTAAGGCATAAAAATGGAAGCTTCGGGGGCTGGCCCTGGGGCTCCCTATGGCCTCACGGTGGAGGAGCTGGGGAGCCTCATGGAACACCGGGGTCAGGAGGGCATAGAGCTACTTAACAGCAGCAAGTATGGAGGAGTGTTTGAAATGTGCAAAAAACTTAGGACCAATCCTGTCACAGGTGAGTAGACATATTTCCCCCCTTCAGACTAATTTTTCATTAAGTGTTGACTGAAAATATTTGTAAGTATTTTGTTGTTTGATGTACATCTAGGACTTATGGTTAATATTTACCACTACATCTCAGACATCTGTTTAATATGTACAACAGGCCCTTTAGTAAACTTCTAATTTCACCAAACTAAGCTTACATTGATTCATTGATAAGAAAGGACTATTTGATATTTTATGCAGTGTATTTGATGATGATAGAGTGCTTTTATAGCGCTTGTGTCCATGCCCGTCCTAAATCTTTTTAAAGAAAAAAGTCTTTGAATGGTATTTAAATGACCTTTAATCATTTTCAATGTCCCTCAAAGATTGAAGCAAACTGTTCCACAATTTAGGCGCAATAGCTTCAAAAGAACGCACCCCGTATGACTTCTTTCTGTGTCCATCCACACTGGGAACTCTCAGTAAGGACTGAGTTGAAGAGCGGTTCTGTATGGATACATTTTAGAAATCAGTTTTTGAAGATATACAGGTGCAGAGCCTTCTATACATTTATACGCCAGGGACAGAATTTTGTGGTCAATGCGCTCACTCACAGCAAGCCAGTGGAGATCTTTTAAGAACTGGGGTGATGTGGTCGGATTGCTTTATGGGCCATACAGTGCGGGCTGCAGTATTTTGTACCTTCTAGACACTCTGAATTTGGCTTTGATAAACTCCACAAGCAAAAGTGTTTCTACCAGAATGTGCAAGGTTTCATACAACATAGATTACAAATGATCATTTTTATAAAAATTGAAGCTACTTGAGAATGGCATGAGACAGTTGTCTGTCTCGTACTGGCAGTCTCTTTCAGTGAGCAGGTACTGGATGTGGAAACATCATACTATGCCACATGATAGATTTGAAAGGCCCAACAGAGAGGGATAATTTTAAAATACAAATGATGTTACTGTACTTACTATAGATAAGTTTTCATAATATTGATGCACCAATCTTACTCTTTGATGTCTTAACTTTCAGGTCTGGATGAGTCGGACCTTGAACAAAGAAAGAGAGTGTTTGGCTCCAATGTAATTCCCCCAAAACCTCCAAAGACCTTCCTACAATTAGTTTGGGAAGCCCTGCAAGACGTTACACTCATCATTCTCATAGTTGCAGCCATCATCTCACTAGGATTATCATTTTACAAAGCCCCAAAAGAGGACCTTAGTAAGTTCCAGTTTTAATTTGACCTTGTTTACTTTTCAATGAAATCGTATGAGTACCAGGTATAATGTTTTATCATTTGGGAAAGGATAAAAGCGACAGCTAAAATGTAACTCTGTTGTTTTGAAAACCAGCATGTCTTTGTGTGACAGTGAACAGTTTAGAGTGTCCCACACACTGTCTGGTATGGTGTCCCACACACTGTCTGGTATGGTGTACCACACACTGTCTGGTATGGTGTCCCACACACTGTCTGGTATGGTGTAGCTTGTAGTTAAAAGCTTACCTTAGACTCTCCAAGTCCAGAAGTAATAATGTCAACTCTGAGGGAACATTTGATCAGAACCAGTCTTCTTAACAGATCTCAGATGTTCACAACTGTGTGTGTGCTTGCAATGTTTACTCTATGGGGAGGGAGGGGTGTGCTTGCAATGTTTACTCTATGGGGAGGGAGGGGTGTGCTTGCAATGTTTACTCTATGGGGAGGGAGGGGTGTGCTTGCAATGTTTACTCTATAGAGAGGGAGGAGTGTCCTTGCAATGTTAACTCTATGGGGAGGTGTGTGGTTGCAATTTTACTCTATAGTAGGGTGAGGTAGTAGTCTCAATCTTTCAGATAATATCAAAGTATATTGACCTATAATTAAAAACTTACAGTTGCTAGACCAATGCAGGTGTTAAAATAGTTTGTTTCATAGCTTTCATATACATATATCAATATATATACTATATTTATATGTATTTTGATCTAGTTGGACCATAAATATAATAATTGCCATGTGTTTCATATCATTCACCTGTGTGCATATCATTTATACACTTTCCTTTTTTTTTTTTTTAAACTCTGCAACAAAAATCTCTTTCAGTTTGCTTTCATTATGCCTTCCATTCCCCATCTGTCCACTACTCTGTGTGTGTGAAAATCAAGTCTTTCCTAGCTTATAGAAAAGAATGCATTTTATAGAGCAAACTATGTGTCTGACCAGAGGTTCTTAACCTGAGCATAGGGTAGGCCTACACTAACTTAATAGTCAGATTAGAGGATTTTAACCTGATTATGAAGTAACCTTATTGTAGAGCTTCATAACTTATGAATAGAGTAATCTAATTGACAAAGTAGAGGTTCTTAACCTATGAATAGAGGAACCTGATTGTCTAACTAGAGGGTCTTAACTTATGAAAAAAGGAACCTAATTGTCAAACTAGAGGTTTTAAACCTATAAATAGAGGAACCTCATTGTCCAACTAGAGGTTCTTAACCTATGAATAGAATAACTTATTTTCAGACCAGAGGTTCTTAACTTGTCCCTAATCTCTGTGAGTAAAGAGGATAAAAGGTTTATTCCTGTTGATGTAATTCTGCTAGTTGCTTAATCATTTCTGACACCCACTTTTCCAACTGTGTACATTGCAATGTGACCACTCAAAAAAAAGCTTGACTTGGCCATGTTCATCTACTTATCTTTTATTTAATTATACATGTATCTGTTTGACTTGTTGTACATCATCCTATAACTCACAAGGCAAATTTTTTAGAAATGTTATCCTTGAAATGTTTTGAGATGGTCAGTAAACTTGCTCTGAAGAACTAGCAGACATCATCAGTGCTGCAAGAGGAATAACCTATCCATCTCAGATATTTTGTCATACAAAAAGAAGTGAACCTAGTTTGACACCAGCACACTTCACTGTCAAAACTCCATCCTTATTTCATTCCCTGGTAGCCAAGGAAACCATGCCAAAATCTAAGAGTCATCTGTGTTAGAATATCATCATTAGTGAATGAAGCAGGTCATCCACATTAGTGACATGTCCGAATGAGACGTTAGTGACATGTCTGAATGAAGCAGGTCAACCACATTAGTGACATGTCCGAAGGAGACGTCTCTCACCTTTGTATATAATATACTAACATGTTGCCTCTTCTGTGTCCCTGTGGTTATTTCAGGTTTAAAATGTGAGTAGCCCACTGCTGGCCCATGTTAAGTCAACTTAACCAAATTCTTGATGAGCCTCTAGCATTACAGTTTGGAACAGTTCACTTATATTTGTTTTATTGACCATTTTGGGTTGTGATTAACATCAAAAAAGTAATTCAAATTCTATTGGCTGGGATTAATTGATCCATTTATATAACCAGTCTTGTTTTGAGTTCAAAGAGACCTTATGACCTTTTATAAATGTTTGCTTTGTTCACTTTATTGGCAGGAGATTTTGGTTGAAAAAAATACATTTTGTTTTGTTTAATGTGAATGTTTTTTCTGGCTGTTCTTGATCTCTCTTGCTCACCTGCCTTCCCAAATGTGTAGGGCGACCCCTTTCCCTCTCTGATCTTAAGCCTACCAGCAACTGTTAAGATACCATTATCACAGAAGAATCTCACATTAAACTATTTCTTTAATTTATTGAATAAAGTCATTTTTTAAATTTCTTTCCCAATTATTTTTTGGTGATATCTTAAAAAGAATTTACTTCCAACCAAGTGTATTCCCCACTGCCTACATCTGACTAGAGTGATTGCATTTATCTGTGTATAATCAAGCTAACAGGTGCTACTCACCTTGACCCTGGCTTGCCTTTTATTTTATCCTTGCATTCCTTGCTGCTGCCTTGTCCTTTATTCTTTCTTAATGTTCAATCCTTGCCCCTTGAACCCTCTCTGCCTTATTTATTGAGTTTATTTGGTCATACAGCTTTTCCCCTCCTGCCACACAAGCTCTTGACCAATAGGAAACTATTTTTACTTGTAGTCACCTGGCATCATTTCTCTAGCAGAGCCCAATGTTCACTCTCTTAGTATTGTCTCTTAGTTTGTTAGTGCAGTGTTCACTGCTTCATTTGTTATTGAAAGTGTCTGCATTTGGGTTATACGGTTGAATATCTTAGAACTCTCAATTTTTTTTTAACGATGGACTTTTTGAGAGGGAATGCTGGGACAAGTTAAAATTGTTTTCATAAAGTTGAAGGAAGTAGTTTTGTTATTCAGTCAGTTAGCATTAACTTTTTATTAGAAATGAAAGGATAATTTGATTAGATCTGTAGATAATAAAATACCTGAAATCAGCACTTTCAATGGATTTATTTAAAATAGAGCATTTAAAATGTTGGAAGAACTCATTGATTGCATTCAATCAAGGGCAACGTTCCATGATACAAGGAAAGTACTTGGATAAATAGTAAACTGTTCACAGACTTTGATTGTTAGAAAAACTCAAATATTCACTAAGAAATGTCAGAAATCGAACAATTGTTCATGGATTCGGTGAGTGGAAGACCTGACCCGTTGACTTTCATGTCATGTCCAGCCTAAATTTTGTTCACTTGACTTACACAGTACGCATATTGCATACTCTTCTATTTCTGTGACTTCATTATGCTGGATGTATTGAAGAGAGCAGCACACTGGTCCATCAAGAGCAGCTCTCTAGAAATGAACACATTGAATGCTTAGCATGAGCTCCCATTGTTAGTGTCTGCTTCTTGACATATTTCATTGGACAATAAATGAGTAGAGCTTTAGAAGATGATGCTGCAGTTAAAGTACCAAGCAGAGAATGCTATGGAAGAGCTCTAAAATAAATCTGAGTCTCTGCAGTTTAAAGAGAAAGATTCATATCAAAGTTTATTTTTGCCATTTATATTTTCACTAGTTTTCTTGCAGCTCTAAGTTAAACTCAGCAGCCTTTAAGGCCATTGTCCTATCTAATAGATCAACAACAGCACTAGACATTACTTGCACTTAAGACACATTTTGCCACCACCTCAGTATTTTAAAGCTTTTGTTTTAGAATAGATAAGCTTTTCAATCTATTTGAACCGATCTTTATCATTTCAGGGGAAAAAGGTGAGTTTACTGAGTATTGCAATCACTGGAAAGTTTGATGATGCTCTGCCTAAGCTTGAGAGAGCAAAGTGAAGACATCTTTGAATGTGTCAAATAACTGAGTCTGCAGTTACATGTGTTCTGTGTACCTTAATGTTATTTTGTTCTCTCAAGTGGAGTCGAACCATCAAATACATTTGATTATGTTCATATTTATAAGAATTACATTTCCTCTGTCCATTTTATTCCTGGCCTCACGTATGAATAGTGAAAGAACAAATTATTTGTAAATGAAGCTATTCTTTTTAATTCCATCATGACTTATTTTAAAAGTCAACGATAAGGGCATGAGGTTCATATATATTGATCTTTCTCACCTGAGCTGTGAAAAATGTTTTTCCCCTTACAGTAGAATGTGCATGAAGTAATGTTATGGCAATTGTCAAGTGTGCTGCACTTTTAAATTGACTACAATTAAATAATAATAATACTGAAGTCAAAACATTGGTATATAATACACTTGTACTGGGGTCAAGGTCAAATGGCCTTTTAAGATTTAAACAAAAAAATAAATAGGCTGCAAATCGGCCGGCTGGATCAGCTGATGCCCATTATTTACTATGTTCATACGTGTATTTAAGTTTGTCGATTAGTAATTTAGTTAAATATTTCACATAACAGAGCTACTATTTGGGTTTAGATGCGTTACTAGAAAATGTAACCATGTAAAGAAAGAGAAATGTAGGACTCATTTAGAGACTTGCACATCTGGGTTTTGGTAGAATTTGGTTCAAATCAATTAGACAAGAATTTATCAAACCATCTACATTTGTTTCTAATATTTAGCATGCCAATTAGGCAATTACTAGGTTTTAAAAAAAAGTCCAATACCAATTAATTTTCCATACAACCAAGGCAAACGATTTAGTGCTGATTAAATAGTGCAACAATATTCCTAACTTTGTTTTCTTTGCTCTAAGAAACTTAACTAGTCTTTTATTGCAACAGTCCAAATTATTCCTTTAAGTAAAGCAGTCCAAATTATTCCTTTGAGTAAAAGTCCAAATTTTTTCTTGAAGTAAAGCAGTCCAAATTATTCCTTTGAGTAAAACAGTCCAAATTATTCCTTTGAGTAAAACAGTCCAAATTATTCCTTTGGGTAAAGCAGTCCAAATTATTCCTATTAAAACAGTCCAAATTGTTCCTATATTCATTTTTTCACATTTTATAAATATTTTTTTTGTAATATAACAAATTTAGTTTTGTTGAGTTTCAAATGTTATTGTTGACTCTTGATACGAGTACTATCTCAGCCACTTTTGCCAGTCAATGATGTGGTTAAAGGCATGGTTGTATTCATTCATTTGGTCAAGAAGGAATAGTGTTGGAGAAAGTAGTTTAGGGGATGAAACAACTAATGGAGCAATTAATGTACTTGAAGAAGACAAGTTTAACAGTTCCTTGGCATCTATTTTCTAATGCAGTGTTGTATTCTTTCCTTTGCATTAAGATTTTATTTCTATGAAACTAACAAGTTTGGAATGATGAACGGCAGGCGTAGTTCTGTTTTACGTCATTTATAAATATAATCAATTGATTTTATAATGATTTTTAGGCTAACAATTTTAATAAAATTGCTTAAAGGTTGCTAGCTTTCATTTTACTTCTGTTGAGATCATCATGAATATTTATTTTAATTAAAGACTTATATTTAAAAAAATATTTTGTTCATGATTTAGTTTTGCTTAAATTTGTTAATCTTAAGTCTTTTATATTAACTCCTGCTAAGTTGTTAAATATGGTGCGTTTGGTATGGTAAGATTGATTGACATGTGTGCTTAAGATTTCTTTAAGATGAGTCAAAGAAATATCATCACATATGGCCAACTGAGAATTATGTCTTTCCACAATATGGTCATCTTCCAAATACTTTAAAAGCAATTTTCTTCACTGTTAGTCTATGAAATTTAGTTTTTTATTTCAAAATAGTTTAAACCTTTGATGTTTGAATAAACCATTAAGGATTTAGATAAGAACTTAATGATTATTGGTCTTATTTTCATTCAAGAATTTGACCATGCCATAAGTCAGGAACATCATTTTGTTTCCTGACACAATGTAACTCATTAACAAAATATATATGGATTAGATGGATATTGAGAGAAATGAAACTCATTCTTAAGGTTGACTCACCTGAGTATTTGACCATGGTGTCATAGTAATCATTGAATATTTTCCTCTTCCAATAACAGCTGGAGTCAAGGAAGAGGACACCTATGAAACGGCAGGATCTGATATAGAAGAAGCGGCCGGCTGGATCGATGGTCTGGCAATCTTGGTTGCCGTTGTTGTTGTCGTGCTTGTAACTGCTTTTAATGACTGGAGCAAAGAGAAACAGTTCAGAGGTCTCCAGAGCCGAATTGAACACGAGCACAAATTTTCCACCATCCGTAAAGGTGTTGTGGAGCAGATTTCTGTGGGTGCTCTAGTGGTGGGAGATATATGTCAAGTCAAATATGGTAAGCAAACATTCTGTGGGTGCTCTAGTGGTGGGAGATATATGTCGAGTCAAATATGGTAAGCAAACATTGAAGAGAGATTATATTTTTGATTTTTAAACTTGAAGAAGGTGGCAGTGAAATCAACAAGGCAATTAGCCCACCTTGTTACATCACCTCCGCCCTTCTTGCTTGATTTGATCAGGATTCAATTAACCTCCTTTCTAAACAGCAACAATACTGATTAGACAATATGATAAAAAGAACTGTTTGCATCATATATCCTTGATAAATTATGGTACATAATTGGTTTTTCTCAAACTAATAAACATTTTATAAAGATATTTTAAAGATTTTCTGTTCTTTCTAGACTGTTATGTCATGTTTCATTGAAAGTTACTTCAAGAGGCATTTTAGTGTAAATAGTTAAGTAGATCAATTATAGCAGATGTGTGCACAATGTACTATTTTGAGATGTCTTTTAAGATTGTACGCCGAGACCTGTCAGAACTACAATTTTATAAGAGCAGGTTAAAAAATATATTCCAGCAGTTTTTACAATTTAAAAATAATATATGTATTAATAATGAAGAAAACATTTTGGGTTGTTAGGTTTTAGCTGCTTTGAGTAGCCGACGGTGAATGGAAAAGAAATAGGATTAGCTAGGGAACATTGACGGTGAATGGAAAAGAAATAGGATTAGCTAGGGAACATCCATCATTGGATTTTTTATGTAGTAAGAAAAAGAGTGGTGTTGTCTTAGAAGCCTTACATGTGTGCATGGGAGGAGTGGGGGACTCTAAATATTTATAAAGGCTATAATATAACATTTGAAATCTATTTTAATTTTTTGTTTGTTTTATTTGCTAATTCTGTATTTGGCTAATGAGACAGATTGGGGAAGGGGGGGGGGGGGGTAGAATAATGAATGCAATTTGACATGGTTATGGTGGAATGTGTCCATAAAAATTGACACAAGCTTCCAGTTGAACCTGGTATTAAATCTCCTTGTGTTAGTGTAAGCTTACTTGTAATTTGATGTTTTTCAATTGTAGCTTTGTTTCATATATAATAACACATCTAAAGAGATGAGCTTTGTACTCTGCAGGTTTTACACAATTCTTTTCTCTCTTTTTTTTTTTTTTTATTTTTTATTACAAATTTGGATATTTTCATAGCAGAAAAACTAGAGTCAGAAAATTATCACGTGGGGGGAAAAGTATTCACAGAAAAGTTAATCAGAAGAATAGTAGCCACAGAAATGTCATCACCATTTTATTCACAGTTTTGTAATTGTATGACTTTTTTAAAATTGACATCAAGTCATTTTCTATTTTGGGCCCTGGCCCCACTCCATGACCAGAGGCACAAATCTGTGACATGTCACAACTTCTTAACCCCCAATTCTCCTGGAAAAGTTCTTCCATGGTTTTTTATTTATTTATTACATAACATTTATGTTTAATAAGTTTATTCTATGTCTAATTGCTTCAAGTATTTTCCATATTGGTTTGAAAATGTAAACAAATAAAGCGCTTCTCTGCTTTAATGCATTCACACACTGGCACGTATTTACTCTCTATAATAAACAAACAAATTGTTTTCTTGTTCTAATAGGTGATCTCTTACCCGCTGATGGCATCATTATTCAGAGTAATGACCTGAAGGTAGATGAGAGCTCTCTCACTGGAGAGTCTGACCATGTTAAGAAAGGAGAGAACAAAGACCCTATGCTTCTTTCAGGTTGGGACTTGCCTCTTTTGACTGAGTCACTCAATGAATATATTCTTTCCATTGTCATTCCATAAATAAAAATGAGCATTGTAAGTTAGAACATTTTGTTTTTTTTGATGATATTTACTTAAAAATCAGGTGAAAAGTAATTTGTTTGTCAGCGATTAATATCAAGTTAACTATTTAACATTGTCTGGTTACTTGAAAATTAATTAAACCTTTTTTTAAAAACTTGATGCTATGTTACAAACCATTGCAGGCCTCATCATGGCTTTAAATAAATATTAGTCAAGATGGAATTGTAAATAGCTGTTTCCTAATCAGTATAATTTTGTAGGTACCCACGTGATGGAGGGCAGTGGCAAAATGCTGGTGACGGCAGTGGGACCCAACTCTCAGACTGGCATTATATTTGCCCTTCTCAATGAAAATGAAGAAAACAAGGATAAGAAGAAAAAGAAAAAGGATGCTGACAAAGAAGCTGGTAAAATTTGTGTTCATTCTCCTGCGTGCTGCCCATTTCCATGTTCATTTATTTGTTCAAACTAGAAACTACGGCGTAAAAAATTAAGTTCCTTCCCCCAAGTCAAGTATACACATTCAACCACTTCTCTACTACAATACAAACAACAAACACCTATTTTATTCCAGAATCCAGCTCAAATAATCTACTCAGGACATTATCATTTTATTTTCAATCATGATAACATATTTGGCTTTCAATGCCACACATGCATCCAAATGATATTTTTCTAAGCATGCCCTTTAAATGCTATGAGCTGTAACCGTACTATTACACCAGAAGAGGGAGAGCTCTGAGGTGAACCAGTTGCATGGTTGTCTTTAAATACCATTGGACCTGTGATTCATTTTACATTTGAAATCTGAATACTCTACCAAATGCATCGTGAAATACATTATTGTAATCAGAAAAGATAAGCATGATTGATATATTTATTGAAATGAAATATTCTATCCAGTTATTCAAAGAAATTTGTTACTTGATGTTTATTGCCTTTGGTTTCTTACCGTCATTAAATCTAGATGTCTCCCCTAAACTAAATCAGTCGGTTAACTTTGATGGATAAATCCATTGGGTTTGTTGCAATGTTTTAAGTGGCTCACAACGCAGCAAATACTGATGGGGAAAATGATAGATGTCATCTAAAACAATAGTGGGAATCAATGATCACTTAAGGTGTAACAAACAATCACTTAAGGTGTAACAAACGTTCTATTTTCAAATATTGAATTTTGATGCGGATCCTAACGGATAAGGAATGAAATGTTCAGTCATTGAAAAATGTTGCCTAATAATAATGGGCATTATTAAGACCCAAATTAAAGCTCACACAAAAGTCAACTATTTTTAAAGTTAAAAAAGCCAGTAAACAAAAGATGTTCAAAAAGTCAGTACTTGTTCATTTTTGTCTATCTGACTGGATAAACAGATGTACGCTTAGTTGCTGTTAAAGGTAAAGTTGCCAGGTGTTTTTTTCCATTATTTTCCTGCCCAGTTCATTTTATTTTGAGCTTTCTTTCATTATTTTCTCCACTCTGTCAAATCAACCCCTCATTAAGTCAACAAAAGCATCCACCTTTCTCTTACTCCTAGAGTACCCTAAATAAATTGATTTCATTTTTTTTAAAGTGTCAGTTGTTAAAAGCTCTCAACAGCAGGTTAAATCTCACTATCTTTTCTGCTATGTTGTTTGCATTGTATAAACTGCAAGACCTTGGTTATTCTTACTCTTTCCTTGTCTGTCTTGTGTGTAACATCAATATCAGTGGCAACTCTTCAAATTGGGAGAAAGAAAAGCCTCCTCATTGTCAGTATTCCTTCCCGCCTGTGTCCTATATTTAGCCAATGTTCTCCTAAGTGTTGTCTGCATACCATATTTTGATCTATTGTCATAGGTCATCATTATTTTAATTTTTTTTGTTTTTTTTTGAAGGAAAGATGTTTTAAAAAAACAAGAACATCTTGCAGATCTAACAAGAACATCTTGCAGATCTAACAAGAACATCTTGCAGATCTAACAAGAACATCTTGCAGATCTAACAAGAACATCTTGCAGATCTAATAAGAACATCTTGCAGATCTAACAAGAACATCTTGCAGATCTAACAAGAACATCTTGCAGATCTAACAAGAACATCTTGCAGATCTATGTTAATAATTGAAATATTTTGAAGCAATGTTTTTAAAATGAATCTTTCCTTTTTCATAAATTCATCAATCTCATGGCAGCTCCCACAAGTTCAATCCCCATAATTTTTGTATTTCCCCACAGTATATGTAGGCATACGTAGACTTGCAACCCAGAATGTAGTTAGCAGATGTGCATATTAACTTTTTTCCCTTCTTTTATTTTGTTGTTGTTTTCACTGTTAACTGTTGGCTATGACTGACTTTTATGTCACTACACATTGGCTTAGGAGGGAAAAAGGGGGGGGGGGGGGCAATGGTGCCTATGATTAGAAACAATTTTAAAAAATTTTTTTTTTCTCTTCCTCCAAAAACCAAAGATGTCTTAGTTAGTGCTCTAGTGATACTTTGTCTTAGTTGCTGCTCTAGTGATCGGTGGAACTATTCACTTGTTGTTGCACACAGTTTGTATCCTTCTCTAAACCAACTGTTGAATGCTCCAAGTTGTCTTTCAGCACTTGTCCTGCACATTTCTTGAGCCTTTTGGCTGTCTGAAGCACTTAAGTCATGGATTGATGACACCATTTTACCATCATTGCTTTTATCAAACAGTCAGTGACTTAAGAACAATATTTTCAGCACCACAATCTAGTCAAGAATGTACATTAAAATAGAGAAAAACCTTTTCTAAACATAGACTAGTACAGGGTGTAAATTGATATAAAGTAAAACATTTTAAGTGGACACAAATATGACATGAAATTCATGTTTTATATGTGCCGACAAAGTAAACAGAAAACTGAGTATTCCAAATGATAGAATGCTCAAATCTTGGTACCTTGCAGAATCATGGCATACTGCTGAGTTTATCACCACCAGTTTTAGGGGAAGTTTTGTGTGAGCTATCTATTTTGTTCAGATATAAATAAGTTATGCAATTATCATCACTTATTAGGGGTGATCTTGAATTTGACTCATTAAGCCAATGAAACAACCAAAGTCTATTACAATACTTATCAATCTCTGCTGCTTGTGATTTACTTAGCATTGCAAATTTTGTCTCTCTCTTCTTCTATAAAATCACAGATGGTATCAAAACATTTAGTAAATTATAAAATGTATTATGACCTCCTTTCCCAAATACTGTCCCATTACGTACAGCTACACAACAATCGTAAGGTGATAACAGCATTCAAAGTTAAATAGAATAATAGCATACTTTGAGTAAATAAAAATAACCATATTTGTACTAAAGCAGTACCAAAGTTCTTCATTTAATATTGGCAAATTCAACATTTTCATAAGGGCATCTTTTGGGGGGTTGCCTGCACATGAGCCCTCACCATTGGTTTCAGTAAATAAATATTCATTCCAGTAAAAAACAAAAAAAGAAGAACATTAATGATTTGATTTGAGTGTATTTATTATGAGCTTTTAATGAGTTTTGAGAAAGCTTTCAGAAATCAAGAAGATCCCTAGCCAATTGTTTTGGAGAAAGTAGAAAATTAAATGTTACAGAGAACAAAATATTACACGACAGGTCATTTGAGTTAATCCAAATTGAAATTAATAATCATAAACAGATGTGATTAAACTGTACACTGATCTTAAGCTCAGTTTATCAATAAATGTCTTAGACTTGGATGTTTTAGAAGAATGAAATGATTGTATTGTCAAATGATGGACTCAAGATATCAATACAGCATTTGATCGGGTTTCTCTGTTCCTAAGAGGAAATGTCAAATATTAAGAAAGCTCCAAAAAGGCTTGTACCAATCTCCTCATTTTTTTGCATTCTTTGCCAACTCTCTAACTTTCAGGGGTGGACAGGAAAGACCTGGAGCAGAAAAAACCACGTAAGTGTCTCCAACGTATTCTTGCTTCATTTAATCTGTTAATTGCATGAAAAAGGTGCCTATTTTTGCCCTACTGCGTACATGCATTTTATGCAGTTTCATCAATTTCAAGGTTTACAAATAATCTCTTTTTTATTTCTTAAATAAGTAACCTGTAAAAAAAATAATGTCCATGTAATAGCTGATGCTAGTTTGCCTCATCTAATAACATTCTAACAATAACAGCTTAACATTTAATCCAGGTTATTTACTAGAAATCTAACAGTTGGTAAATAGAGGGATTAGAATTGCTGAGAAATATATTAAAACAAACTAATCTTTGCTTCAAAATAAATCTAAAAATTACTCAGATTTGGCAGAAATAGTTGAAACTCAGCTCCCCCAAAAATTATAATCCAGCCAAACTCCACCCCTTTAAGGCCAAACACCACCTTTTTAAAGGAAAGTCTGAAAACAAGGAGTACACTTGTAGTCACTAGAACAATTAGTGTAAAAGAAAAGCTTCCAGCAACATGTGGCATGACTTTGCATAATGCATGTGCTCAAACCTGCTCTTTAGTCCAAATGCTCTACATCTGCCCAGTCCAGATCTACTCATGCTTTCCTCATTCAGTGAGCAGATGGAAACTTCCAAAAATAGATGCTACAACATTTAATCAAATTGATATCAGAACAAATCAACAGCTAAACTACAACATTTAGTCAAATTGAAATCAGAACAAATCAACAGCCAAACTACAACATTTAGTCAAACTGATATCAGAACAATTCAACAGCCAAACTACAACATTTAGTCAAACTGATATCAGAACAAATTAACAGCCAGACTACAACATTTAGTCAAACTGATAGAACAATTCAACAGCCAAACTACAACATTTAGTCAAACTGATATCAGAACAAATTAACAGCCAAACTACAACATTTAGTCAAACTGATATCAGAACAAATTAACAGCCAAACTACAACATTTAGTCAAACTGATATCAGAACAAATCAACAGCCAAACTACAACATTTAGTCAAACTGATATCAGAACAAATCAATAGCCAAACTACAACATTTAGTCAAACTGAAATCAGAACAAGTTAACAGCCTAACTGCTCCTAAAGATAAAAACTATTGGTCCATTCCAAAATAAAAAAAAATTCCAACGCATGTTATCAGACACCAAATCAAATTGATTGCATTGAGGGAATGAAAGCACGGAGCACCAATCAAGATTGCCAAGCTGCATGTAGTCTCAACAGTTCCACGCATATGAAGTGCATTGTGATTGCATCTTTCTCTTGCATTCATCATAACAGGACACCATTTTGTTATATGCTTTTAAAATGACTAAATGCAGGCACTCTTGATAATTACACCTCAACAAGGGCGACTATGAGATCTTTGCATAACATTAACATCTGGATTTCCATTCCAATAATAGATTGATATTTTTAGAAATTATGTGACATGTTTTCATTTCAGCACCATGTAATCATTTAAATAGCTGTTATTTGACCCCCCTTCAATTTGGGTGGATGTATTTTATATATTTCTACAAAGGGATGACATTGTCTATAGATGCATTCCCCACTGCCCCAAAAATATAGGGTTGCTCTTTCATAAATGGATGAATGAGAGAGAGAGCAATAAATATTGCAGCGCTCGTTTAATACTTTATGCTTGAAATTGGAGGGCAGAGGGCTGTAGTAATTTTCATTTGCCACTAAATGATAGAATCAGCAAGGAAGTTTCCATTTGTGGAGGTTTGCTTTGATTGTACTTCCAAACTTGTTGTTGGTATTGGAAGTCCCCTGCTCTGACACCTGCCTATCATGCATGTGTTGTTGTCCTCAGTTTTCTCTCACTCATTGCTTCTATCTACTCCCTTCTTGTCTTTTGTTAGTGGCATGCAATATTTTTTTAATGGTTGGGAAGAGAAACAAAAATAAGGTGGCACTTTTATTATATTTTATTTTTGTTTTGTTTTAGATAATTGAAAATGTGAATAATGTGAGTTTGGTCATTTCAGTTAGGAAGTGCTGGGGAGTCAGTGGCAGAGGTTATTTGTTTGAAAACAAGAAAGTTATTTGTTTTTGTGTTGACCTTTTCATTCATTTTCTGTTATTTTTCTAAAAGATTAGTTAAATTTCTTTAGAATCAACACATAAAGAGTTGTTAAAAAAATGTTGTGGGGCTAAGTTTGTATTTTGAATCAAACCTTCTACTAAGGTTTAAAGTGAGGCATTTTATTTCTATCTTGATTAATTAGGGAATAAGGGAAATATTTTGTAACAATATCCTAGGATGCCAAAGTATGTAGAAACGTTCATCCATAAATTTGTATACTGAAAGGAAGGATTTGGTTGGGATCAATAACTTTATTTTTTGAAATAGCTTCTGTAAAGATTGATTAGTTGTTTAGTTGGCTTGATACTTGCTTGTGTCATCTCCTTCACTGTTTTTCCTATGCAGTACAATTGTTCATTATTTTAACTAGAGATATCTTTTTTTTCCCTTCACATTATCTTACAGCCCTGGCCAAAACTTGATTGAATGGATATCATTCTGTTAGTTTCAGTTTATTTTCAGATATAAGTTCAATTGAATCGATGGCTCCTTGACTTATTGAAGGGGAAAGTAAATGCAATTTCGGCTCCTCCTAAATTCCATAGCATTATTTCACTTGCAAATGTTTGTTTTATCACCATTATTAGTTGATGTTAAAGATTTCATCAGACTTGATTACAAATCACATTTCTCTATTTTGTTAAATGTTTAGTTCATTTGTAAGTTGATTTATAACTTTTTCAAAATAGTTTTCATTCTTTTCAAATGAGTCTGTTTGGTTTTCTATTTTCACTTTAATGCTTCCACTTTTTATTTGTTTGATACAATTTATGTTTTGTAGTGACCATTTTATTTTCACACACAATTGTGTTTATATGCTTCTAGCTGCTTTAAGTGTGTTTATTTGACCCTTTAATATTTTATTTAACTTAATTTGTAGATGATAACTAGAGTTATAAGTTCAGTTGCATTCTCTGTTAGTCCATCTTAAGTTTATGTGTAGTAGAAATCTGTAATATCAGTTGTATTAAACTATAAAATGGCACTAATTTATGGCATAACCAAAGCACGCTTAATCCCTGAGTTTCAAATAGAGTTGAGTAAATATGTAGATTAATTTTAACTTTATTGATGTATTTTACAAAAATATATTAAAATATTAGTCATTGAGATATGAAATAAGAGTCTGAAAGAATGGCTTAACAAAACACATGGACAGGGTCATTGAAATATGCATTGAAGAAACACTTGGCAGAGGAGATCATGGTTTAAGTTATCCCTCATATGTTAAAAAACAACAAAAAACATTTATTATTATTAAAAGGAAATGAGCAAAACAAAGTATGTGAAAACCTCAACAACGAACTTGTCGACAAAGCCTTCTTCAGCAAACAAACATCAGTAAAAAACAATGTAAAATAAAATAAACACTTGGCTGCAATGTTGTGTCCGAGAGGACAGCAAGAAAAATGTGATAGAACATAAGTAGGTGAGAGGACAGCAAGAACAATGTGATAGAACATAAGTAGGTGAGAGGACAGCAAGAAAAAATGTGATAGAACATAAGTAGGTGAGAGGACAGCAAGAAAAAATGTGATAGAACATAAGTAGGTGAGAGGACAGCAAGAAAAATGTGATAGAACATAAGTAGGTGAGAGGACAGCAAGATAAATGTGATAGAACATAAGTAGGTGAGAGGACAGTAAGAAAAATGTGATAGAACATAAGTAGGTGAGAGGACAGTAAGAAAAATGTGATAGAACATAAGTAGGTGAGAGGACAGCAAGAAAAATGTGATAGAACATAAGTAGGTGAGAGGCTCAGGTTTTCCCATACTTTATTTGGCACATTTCCTTTGATCTAACCTGATTTCAGCCTCTCCCCCTTATTACCATGATTATTAAAACCCATTTATTGGAGTTGATAAAGTTGTACAGTACAAAAAAAAAACAACTTTTTCACAGATGTCTGGCCCTGTCCATGAAACAAACAATTCCATATTGTATAGGTCCCATAGTTTTTATAACTCAACAAATTCATTTAACAGAATTAACCATCTTATAACTATAGATAAAACATATTTTTAACAAATAGATTGCAACTCTATGAACCTTTCTAGCAGCTCTTTGACAGTGTACTCTCCTCCTATGATATTTTAACCATTGTCTTAATCATCATGTATTGCTTCTAACCAACACCTCATAAGAATAGCTCTAAACTAATGATCTAGACTTGAAACTAGATCTACCTGACACTTAAAGATTGATTGACTAGACTAAACAAGGACAAATAGGTTATGATGAAATGACTATAGATCCATCAGTAGACTGATGACATGACTCTACCTTTAGTGGATTGATAGAATGATTACTTATAGGTTAGGTGCACTGGGGCGTTGATAGACTCATTACTTATAGGTTAGGTGCACTGGGGCATTGGAATGATGCAGAAGCTCCTACTCTGATGAATCTTTGTGACAGCTCTCGCCATTAGATTGTGGATATTGCTCACCAAATAGTTTTGATTAAGATCACTATAAAATTATAATCTGATTTTATACTTGTTTGAAATTTAACAATAATAAAAAAAAAAAGGTTCTAAAACAGCTTAAAAACAACCAAAAATGTGTTTGACTGAGCCTGTGATCTAAAACAGAAGGAAGCCTTGATGTTTGCAATGTAGAGACAGATTAATCTATTGTTACATAATGTAACAACCAACTTGAATCTATCTTCATACTTTAATTGCATGCAAACATCATTTTGCATGCTTACAATTGTGCAGCATCTGCATCATTTTTTTGCTTTCAAACCCAACTTTTTGAGCAAGCTTTCCAAATGGGCTTTGATTTATTCGCTGGGTAGTTTGAGGTTAAAACGGGGGAGGGGGTAGGTTGGGGAACACTTAAAATTGATCATCACAACAACATAAAAAAAAACATAAGAAAGCCCTTGCATTCATTAATATTGAAAGCTCATATTCAAGCAAACTTACAGACCTCCAACACCTCCAAAGTTTTGGCGCGTTCTCTGTGTGAAAAGCAGAACGGCTGGTCTAAATAACTTTAACATATATCTTTTGGACATAAATGTTAAATATCTCTCCTTATCAACAACAAAAATAAAAGAATTTGAGATAACATTATTATTTTTCTGGCAAGTCGTTCAAATTCTAAGGGTCTTGGAAGTCATTTGATCATGTCTCGGATTACCAATAGATGAATAATATGAACTCAAAGAAATTGGTAAGCCCAATTAATTGTTGCTATTATGTGATGTTATCATGGCTACCGAGAGGCTCTGTGTCATCAAGGAGGACAGTGTTAGTCAAATTTGTTTGACCTTTTGCTTGAGAATGGGTTATGTTGAGTGATTTTTAAAAGCCATTTTAGTTTTTTGTTGGTTTTTCTACGCTTGAACTACTTGCCCAACTTTCTCCTTTGGTACCGAATCTATTTCCCTAGGCAGGTAACATTTTTTTAGTTTAGTTTGTGAATTTTTCTTTTCCTTGTTTGTGATTTTTTTGTTTTCAATTTTTTTTCTTAGTGATCCCCTCTAACGACAGTGATGCCAAAACCGGTAGGTGAATGCTTTTGTCTGTACATGTTTTTATTTTTCTGTTTGTTTTTTTTTGTTTGTCTTGTCTTGCCGTATGTTTGTCAGTATGCATCAATGTGTTTGGTTTCTATGAGTTTTATCCAAACTCTATCGTCATTATATTTAATATTACTTAGCACAAGTGAGTTTTTGTTTTGTACTTGTCTCGCCATCAATAATAAAAGTGTTGTCCTTACTTAACATACCTGGTCCCAGTGTTCTAAAAGCTTTTTATGATTGAAAAATAGAAGGAAATTCAAACACACACATATAGTCTTGGTCATTAACTAATTAGGCTTTAAAAACTGAGATAAATCAAATTAATTGAAAGCTCATCTACAAATTTAAATGTTTTGTTTAAAGTTTTTAATTCAATGTTTTGAAACCAATTTGAATACAATTGACAATTAATTCCCTCCAATGTTCTGTTTGTTTAATTTATTTGTTGACTTTTACTGATTACAGTGAAATAATTGATAAGGAAGGGAGCAGGAGCCTAGTGATAATAAATTGTCATCTTTGAAAAACTCACCATTATTCAGCTTTGAAATTGTTTAAAGAAATGTGTTATCCTCAATGGCTCAAAGTGATCACAAGAGGAAAGTGTGAGACTGTTAAATATGAAATGATGAAAATTCCAGTATTAAACAATTTATGTGACCTATAAATGTACACAACAAATTAATCGGCTCAAGTCAGTCTTATAATATTTATTGATATAGACTTTGTTTTTTTCCTGACATTGTTAAAAGCATTTTTTTTGAAGCACACAGCTTTCAGTGTTTACTTTGTTATGCAAGACTGGTCTTCTTAACTGCCAGTAATTGAGTGATGCACCCCATGATGTGTTGTTTTGGTTTCTCTGTGCAGTAGTTTTTCCTATTTAACACGTGTTACACGATGATTTGACTGTATCCCTAAGTGTTTGTTTGCCGCCACATCCATCCAGCCTCCACGTTAAAGAGTCAACTAGATCTCTAGCTTTAGTTCTTGTCAGTGTAACATGGAGGAGCTGGTATTGTATGATCAATGAACACAAGAAACTTTCCATTGATTGGTTTCTCAATGTAGAGAAAACAGTCTGGCACTTTCAAGTCAGCATTTGTGTGGGGGGGGGGGGGGGGGGGGAGAATAGGTGAATCTGTGTGAGTGCCCTAATAATGGATGGCTGTCAAAGTTTGGTGTTAGGAGATTGGGGGTTGGGTGGAGTCCCCCCATGTGTCACAAAATGAAAATCATTTGTGTTTACATGTAATCTCCTCATTTAAATAAGCTCTCGACCATCGTGGATTTTGAGTATCATCTAATATATTGGTCATTTTCTTAGAAATGTTTAAAATCATTTGTACAAGGCATGAAAACACCCCCCTTTTCCACTTTCACTTTTCATTGTGTCAATCATGTCTCATCAGCGCATCCCCCCCTCCCCCCACCCCATTTTTAAAAAAGTGTGTGTTATGAGAAGACTTGTTTAAAATGATGTTTCCAAACATCTTATGTTTATGTTTACCTGCTGATTGTCCTTTGTTTGATTGTGCACCCTTCATTTTGTGTTTGTTTTATCAGTATCCAGAATGATTAGAAGTAGATGTGTGCAGATGGGTGTTCTCAGTTGTATCTACCCTGATCATTGTCAGCATTCATTGAAAACTGGTGCTTGGATGTTTCTCACACAAAAACAAATCAATTTCAATAGAAAACTGCCTAGAAATTGGGCTGATAAATTTAAGCTGGAATAAAATGGACCAAAACCAGTATGAAGATTTGTGATGGGCTGATGGACCAAGGCCAAACAGTCAAAGTACACAGCATCTACTTGGCCACACCATCTCTTACTGCCTGCCATCTACTTGGCCACACCATCTCTTACTGCCCGGCATCTACTTGGCCACACCATCTCTTACTGCCTGCCATCTACTTGGCCACACCATCTCTTACTGCCCGGCAACTACTTGGCCACACCATCTCTTACTGCCTGCCATCTACTTGGCCACACCATCTCTTACTGCCTGCCATCTACTTGGCCACACCATCTCTTACTGCCTGCCATCTACTTGGCCACACCATCTCTTACTGCCCGGCAACTACTTGGCCACACCATCTCTTACTGCCTGCCATCTACTTGGCCACACCATCTCTTACTGCCCGGCATCTACTTGGCCACGCCATCTCTTACTGCCCGGCATCTACTTGGCCACACCATCTCTTACTGCCCGGCAACTACTTGGCCACACCATCTCTTACTGCCTGCCATCTACTTGGCTACACCATCTCTTACTGCCTGCCATCTACTTGGCCACACCATCTCTTACTGCCCGGCATCTACTTGGCCACACCATCTCTTACTGCCTGCCATCTACTTGGCCACACCATCTCTTACTGCCCGGCAACTACTTGGCCACACCATCTCTTACTGCCCGGCATCTGCTTGGCCACACCATCTCTTACTGCCCGGCATCTACTTGGCCACATCATCTCTTACTGCCCGGCATCTACTTGGCCACACCATCTCTTACTGCCCGGCATCTCCTTGGCCACACCATCTCTTACTGCCCGGCAACTACTTGGCCACATCATCTCTTACTGCCCGGCATCTACTTGGCCACATCATCTCTTACTGCCCGGCATCTACTTGGCCACATCATCTCTTACTGCCCGGCATCTACTTGGCCACGCCATCTCTTACTGCCCGGCATCTACTTGGCCACATCATCTCTTACTGCCCGTCTATAGAGCGATATATTTTTTTAACCATCCAAAACAGTGATTCTTCTTTAAATGTTAAGAAGACTTATTTATGATGAAACAGTAACACTGTGCATGGCCGTGAAGCATTTACATTGCTGTGGATTATTAAGGAATAGTCCACCACCCATCAAATAATAGTTTCTCCTAAGAACTGCTTGCTTTCTAAGTGCCAGACAACATTAGAAGGGAGCTCTGGCGGGTCCTTCAGTGTCTGCATGTTTGCATCTTGAGTTTGTCAAATGCATATATTTATATATATTGAGTTTGATTAACTTTATTGGGTCATGAATGGTTTGACCTTTAACCCCATAGTTAGTTTTTCAAATTTAAAATATTTTAAATATCCAGTTTTTAGGAATTAAAATTGGATAGGGTTCGGTAAAAAAGTTGGGTCATGACTTGGTCCCGACAAGTATCTCCCGGCGGCCTTCCTGTGTCTTAGTCCAAGCCGTCGTTAAATATGTATAACTGTAAAGGCCACGTCCTCTCACGATCCTCTCATTGCTTCCCTTGACAGACATAGAGAACATCCAGCTCAAGGTTCATGAGGGCAACAGTAACTCTCATGGGGCGACCAATGCCCACGGTGTGGATGGAGCCAACAACCAGGTACTTGTCCAAAATACCCTTCTATCTTTTTGCAACTTACTGCCGTTGCTTACTACTTACTTAAGCAAATTGTTGCCGTTGTACTCAATTATAGATTGATAGCTTGATAAAGAATTGGCATTGGACCTTTACAATGCTCTAGAACCATGCTGGAAACTGAACAAAAAATTGTACAAGCCAACCGAGTATTGGGCCTTTTGGGCAGTTACAATACTCGTTATTGATATTGTTTGTTTGAAAATTGAGGTTATGATACATCTGGCTGGTTATTGGCTCAAATAACCTTACTGTAATTTTCACTTGTATGGTTCCAGTTACTTTATAAAAATATATGTTAAAAAATAGGACTACAACTACAAGTAAATAATTTTAGGTACCAATGCTTTCAATAACACTAGTGACCAATGTACATATCCTTTTGTTAAGAATGCTTGTAGATCTTCTCTAACCATAGCCGCTAAGAAAACGTCATTGTAAGTCTGTACTATTGAAACAAATGTTATGCATGAAGTGTTGTTCTTGTCTTTTAATTCAGGCTGGCAGCAAAGTTGAATCTGAATCTCCAGGTGAAGAACACAAAGCCAAAAGTGGATCTAGAAAGGAGAAATCTGTTCTGCAAACCAAACTGACACGATTAGCTATTCAAATCGGATATGCCGGTAACTAAATTAATTAAATCCTCCATAATTCTTAAATTAATATAATTTCTTAATTTCCACATTTTAATGCGAGTCTGAATTATTTTGAAAATGAATACATATTTTTTTATTTGTCTGCTCAATTTTTTAGTGTTATTATAAATTATTTAGTCTATGAAGAGATTTTTTGCAAAGTTAAAAAAATTATTTTGATTAGTGATGGTCCTCAACAACTCTGTTAACATATCTTTTCAGGAACGGCCATAGCTGTACTTACAGTCATCATACTTATTGTGCAGTTCTGCATTCGAGAGTTTGTTGTGCGTGGCAACACATGGACATCAGCTGACACTGCTCGCAACCTTGAGATGTTTGTCAAGTACTTCATCATTGGTGTGACTGTGCTGGTAGTGGCTGTCCCTGAAGGCTTGCCCCTTGCTGTAACACTGGCTTTGGCTTATTCAGTCAAGGTCAGATAATAATGCAATGGCTTATTTCTAAATGGAATTTGTATTCCTCAGAAGACAATAAGTCAAACATGATCATAGCATGATTCATCCACATGATTATGGTTTGTTTCACCCTCTATATCTAAGTCACACATGATTATGGCATGATTCACCCACAATACCTAAGTCACACATGATTATGGCAGAATATACCCTCAGTACTTAAGTAAGTCACACATGATTATGGCATGATTCCCCCACAATAACCTAAGTTACCAGAACAGGCTAAGGGATTAATAGATGTTAGGTTTGGTTGTGTTCAACATTTGAGCTACATTTTTATAGCATTGTACAATCAAAAAAGTTAATGTTATTTTAAAATGAGCTGGAAAGGATTTAGAATCCATTAATAAACCTTAATAAAAACTAGTTCCTTCAGTTTTAAAAGCATCTGTGACAAATCTGTGAGTTGTCAGATGAGTTCGGGATGTTTTTCAACCATTGTTCAATCTTTTCCTTTCTTCCTTTTTAGAAAATGATGTATGATAATAACCTGGTGAGACATTTAGATGCCTGCGAAACCATGGGCAATGCTACCGCCATTTGCTCCGATAAAACCGGAACACTTACTACAAATAGGATGACAGTGGTCCAGAGCTATATCGGACGTAAGTATCATATCAGCTCAACGACGAGCTGCTAATTTGAGGGCATTGGTGGTACAAGAGAATGGTTTTCTTGTTAAGTTTATTTTGTCGGGTTGGGGGGGGGGGGGGGGTATGAAACCAAGTTGTGTTGTAACACAAGGACCATTGTATGTGGTAGCACAAGGACCATTGTATGTCGTAACACAAGGACCATTGCATGTTGTAACACAAGGACCATTACATGTCATAACACAAGGACTGTTGTATGTTGTAATACAAGGACCCTTGTATATCATAACACAAGGATCATTGTATGTCGTAACACAAGGACCATTGTATGTTGTAACACAAGGACCATTTATGTTGATTCTTTCAGGAAAACACATAAAAGAAATGCCCAAATTTGAAGATATCAATAGACAATTAGGACAGCTCATTTTGGAGTCTGTGTCTGTCAACAGTGGATACACATCAATAATAGAAGTAAGTCTTTGGTCAGTTACAGCTGAAAATTGCAGTAATGACGCATTTTTTGTTCTCAGAGTTAGCTAAAACGTACCTACTTGTGTCTCAAATTTTGACCTACCTAGTTAGACTTTAAGATACTTGTGTTATTTCATAAAAACTTATTAGTGGACCAGAAATAAATAAATCTGTCCAAATTAAAAGTGTCAATCAGATGACATTAAAACTTATTTAGTGGCCCACAGCTTTCTTTTCTTATCACTATTTTAGTTGTGAAAGCTTACTTAGACCATGTAAATCAGGGGGGTCATCACTATTTTAGTTGTGAAAGCTTACTTAGACCATGTAAATCAGGGGTCCTCAGTGGGGGGGGGGGGGGGGTTTGCATCAAAAGCTGTCTGGGAGCAGTACAGATCTTATTTGTGTTGGAAAAAGGTTTTAATCAGGTTAAAGTATTTCGATGAGAAGTAAGGGACTGCATCTAGCTAAATATCCGGTTCTATATTATTCTTACTGGTATCCAAAATGACTGCTAGGCAGGTTGGTTAAGGATCCGTGTGAGGCCATAGTATTAGGAGCCATGCTATAGATGTACACCACAGTTACTCATCCTTATAGTTATCACAGTCCTCTGCCCTTGTACATTTTTCTTTTTTTTTTAAAAATATTATTTATTTGAATAGAACCAACTATGTCTCCCCCTCCCCAAATGGACAGATTATACAACAAATCAGTAGATTTATTAATATTGCCAACAACTTTTCTTTCATATTGGGGTCAATACAATATCTAAACTCTCTGAAGTTCTCTAAATTATCTATGGTCTCATTACTTTATGATCAAACAATCCTACGACGTTTATACAGTGATTAAAATTAAGGAAGTTCATTGTAAGCTTTATATTTGTACATTTCTGTACATCTCATTAGTCTACTATTTGATGGTCTTAAAGATTAATCTATCTAACTGAAACAAAACTTGTTTGTACATTTCTGTACATCTCATTAGTCTACTATTTGATGGTCTTAAAGATTAATCTATCTAACTGAAACAAAACTTGTTTGTACATTTCTGTACATCTCATTAGTCTACTATTTGATGGTCTTAAAGATTAATCTATCTAACTGAAACAAAACTTGTTTTCTATTTCCAAAATGACTGCAAAGTAAAAATATGATATTGTTTTTGTTTGAATTTAGCGCCCAGAACAGGAGGGTGAACTCCCCAAACAACTCGGCAACAAGACTGAATGTTCACTGCTGGGATTTGTACAAAATATGGGCCAGAGTTATGAAGCTGTGAGTTGTTAATAAGGGTACCAATATGTCTAAGCTTGACAGAACTAGCTTTGTACCAATGTGTCTAAGCTTGACAGAACTAGCTTTGTACCAATGTGTCTAAGCTTGACAGAACTAGCTTTGTACCAATGTGTCTAAGCTTGACAGAGCTAGCTTTGTACCAATGTGTCTAAGCTTGACAGAACTAGATTTGTACCAATGTGTCTAAGCTTGACAGAACTAGCTTTGTACCAATGTGTCTAAGCTTGACAGAACTAGCTTTGTTTTTCTTCTATTCATGGGGAAACTATGACAAGGCATTTAATAGAACCTATTGACTCAAATCAAATAATTTAAACAGTTTTAATCCGTCATCTAAATTCTGACAATAATAAGATTGATCCCAAAATGTAGAATGTGTGTGATGAAAATGTCAGTGTTGTTTCGTCCCTGAAAAGGTCAACAATTTAATGACAGTATACAAATGCTGTTGCTTTGAGTTTTTTTTCTCCTTGTTGTCACCAGATAAGAGCACGCTATCCTGAAGAAGCTTTGGTTAAAGTCTACACTTTCAATTCAGACCGTAAATCTATGTGCACTGTCATCAAGGTGGATAACAAACCAGACACATATAGATTTTTCTGCAAAGGAGCTTCAGAAGTAGTTGTCAAAAAGTAAGATTTTGGTTTTTTGGTTTCTACGTGATTCATTGTCAAAAAAGTCCACTGCCGTAGACTATTGATTTTCTGAATAGGGATTATCCGAAAGGTCAGTTATCTGAACTGCATCATTTTCTTTTTGTTATTGTGTGCAATGAATTGGAGCATTGGCCTATTACAAACACCAGTAAACAATTCTGACTTGTGTCGCACGATCCCGGTAAAATTTAGATACTACTGTATATGCACTAACCACACTGGCATAATGGATCTGAAAAGTTTTTAATATCTATTGCAGAATGCACACCTGTGTGTGTGTTAGGTCATCTGAAAAATTGATGCTTATATGACACCTGTTTTATAGTGAAAATGATTCATTGAAATTTTACTAAATATCTTACCAATAACAAAGAGGACTATTATCTACACAACAAGAGATTGTATTTACACAAAAGGGGTTTACATGTGCTCAAAATCAGACTTAACTACACCAAATGGGATTGCCCTAGTTTAACAAAACATTTCTTTTAAGTGATAAAAAAATTAATTGGTTTATAATTTGCATACCATTGTATTTGTGTCTATTTCCATACCATTGTATTTGTGTGAAAACTCATCTCGCCATTTCCAGATGTGAATATATCATGAACGATCAAGGGGTTGTGATACCCTTCAGCGTAAAGGACCAAGAGAAGGTGGTAAATGATGTCATTGAACCCATGGCGAGTGATGGATTGAGAACCATCTGTCTGGCCTACAAAGATTTTGTTTTAGGTACTAGAACACTATGCTACTTTACTTGTTAACTTTGTTACAGTAGTGCAATTAATTACTCCTATATCAGTGGTTCTCAAAGAGGGCATTACCAGCCCAGGGGGGATATGGAAGGCTTTGGTACACCTAAATGGGGCGTTTCAAAATGAAACTGATTTTCAAGTGTTTTTTTTTCAACGTTTCATATCAAAAACGCCAGTGGCATACATGCATCGTTTGAAAGAACATTACATTGTTGCTAGCTACATTGCAAAAGTCACAAGCACAAGGCCAAGAATTCATCTTACTAACTATTAGTGATACTCTAATTTCCTAGATAATTTGTATAGGAAACCCAATTGAACAGAGCTTGCCTAGCAAATGGACAATGACTATCACTGTTATATAACTTTTAGCTATGAAAGTTGGATCAAGAAATGAAAAACGTATTCCGAATAAAAGGAAAAAGTAAGGAGGGTCAATATTTTAAGTATTAGATCTGTTCTTCAATGAATCGAACATGTTCAATGAATAGCATACTCTTCCAATTGTATCGGTGGAAGGTAATTTTTTAAGGCCATCCAGATTTGCTCAAAGAAATAGCATAGATATAAGAAATAGCATAGATATAAGAAATAGCATAGATATAAGAAATAGCATAGATATAAGAAATAGCTTAGCTGACACTGTAACACTCAAATAACAAATCAATTTAAATCTTATCGGATGCTTAAAAATGAAGATAGGGGTTTTCTAAATTTTTTACGGAAATCGATACAAATTTGAAAATAAAATATATCTGCTTATATTTAAGGATATGGTTAAGTATTATTATTATAAATTACAAATACATATAATAAACCATTAAAGAACTATTTTATCCGGATTTGAAAGTTAAGATATTCTTTTTATATCAATATACGATTGTAAATTTTTTACTGTTATTATTCGCAATCACATTTATCGGGAAAACTCAAATGTCTGTTTTAATGTTAAAATAAATAATCTTAATCTTTCAATATTTGTTATTATGGATAGATCAATTTTTTTTTTTTTATAGAAATGTAAAACAATGCGTGGTAAAAGAGTGTGGGGCTTTAGAATTTCAATATAGTTCAGGGGGTTAAAAAAATATATGCTTGCTTACGCATGGAGCTACCATACCATGGATGATTTTATTAAAAAGTGCGGTGGGGAGGGGTATTTGATTGTTTGATTTTGCCCCAAGCAGCACAAGATATGCCTAAGAAAGAACCATATCAGCGGGTGTGTACATGTTTATGTTGAGAATGATATCTCTAAATTCAATGATATTACAGTTGTAAAAAAGGTGTTCGTTTTCTTTTTTTTTTAAAATAACAATATGTTATACCAATTAGGAAAATATAGTTCTAGTGTGTTGACAAATAGTGGGTACAGTTACATGTGTATACGTACACCCCAAAAAAAAAATCATCTCAAAACCCAATCATTTTACACATATTTCTTTTTCCTTTTTTAGTTAAACATTTTCTTTCAAAATATGAACATATAATACATGTTTCCACTCTAAAAGTTTGATACCCCCACTCACTCCAATTATCCAATTACCCCCAATCACCTCAACAACTCCAAGTCATTCCAGCTACACTTAAAGACCCTAGCTAACCCTTATCGATCCAAACATTGTAACTCTGACTATATCATTTAAAAAGTATTCAGTTTCACTTGTATTTTGCTTTAAGGTTCAAATATAGAATACTTTAACATGTAATTGTGTTTCAATCTACCATAGAGTGGCATGCAAACTATTGTTCCTAGAATGCTTAGTTAATAGAACAGTGGTGTGCTCAGGGTGACTTATGGATGAGGAAAGGGGGGGGGGGGGGTTATTAGTATTAGGTTTGTGGTAACTAAGTCCAAAATTGACAAGTTCAGTTCTCCACAGCCATTCAAATAAATTATCTTTTTTTTTGTGCAGGTGAAGTAGCCCCTTATGAAGGAAACTTGCGTAATGTTGATTGGGATGATGAGCCTTCAGTTTACCACAGCCTAACCTGTCTGTGTATTGTTGGCATTGAAGATCCTGTAAGACCGGAGGTAACTGCCAGATTTTCTAGTCCATGACATTCTTAAATATAAGTTTATATTATAGTTAAATCTGAGCTAAATGTATTTCTTTATGTAAGTCATTTATTGAACTGCTTTCTTATGTTTTAATGGTACATTTTGTGTTGGCCAGGTACCTGATGCCATCAAGAAGTGTCAAAGAGCGGGTATCACTGTCCGTATGGTGACAGGTGACAATGTCAACACTGCCCGAAGCATTGCTTCCAAATGTGGTATCCTGAGGCCAGGAGATGAAGGCCTTGTACTGGAGGGAAAAGAATTTAATAGACGAATCAGAGATAATACAGGCGAGGTAGGACTTGGTGACTTCATAATTTGATATCGGGCAAAAATTGTCCCAGATAAAATAATTAAATTACAAAGACCGGTGAAGCCACCTCTCTAAAGGTACCTTCATATTGTTGCAGGCACAAAGCTCAGTAGTGAATTCCTGTTGAGAATCCTTCACACCGATATCTCACGGAGGGGCTCACACTGAGCAGGCACAACTATGCCATCTGATGAAGAGCTTTCGTTTCTATGTGGCTGCATTTAGCTATTTAAATGATTCAGTTGAGCTTTGCCAGGAAAAATGAACTGTACATTTGTAAAAATCCATTTGTTAATAAAACCATAAAGTCTGTAAAATCTTTTTATTTCTTGCCAACTTGAATCAGGCTTGAACTTTGTTTCACAAATGTTTAATCTCCGAACTACAAATTATGGCTGCTCTCAATGACAACATTTTAAAACAAGTCAGCTTTTATTCATTCACTCTGTCAGCCGATGATAAGGCATGCGCATTGATAAAAATATGATGGGATTGTCGCTGTATATTCTCAACAGACAAGCAACGGTCCAAAAACCAGTGAAAATAGAATTTGGTTGCCCCATTTTGTTGCAACAAGTAGAAGGTGGTCGCAGAAAGTTGAGAACCACAGTAAAAAAATCCAGTGTGAACGTACCTGAAAGCTGCACTAAAATTAATAAAAACTAGGTCTTAACCGGGTGCAGTTTTTTATACATCGGTTCTGGTTATTTTGAGAAAATACCTGGTGTGTCCAAGTGTTACACAAAAAAGTTAACTTCTCATTTTCTATAATTCTATAATATATGCCTTAAGGAATCGGCCTACAGACAGTCTTACAACCTGCCTGCTTTTAAATAATATTAATAGTCCTCCAGGTAGTGTCGCACAAAACCTATGGCTCTTTATTGATTAATATAGTAGTCATAATATAGTAGTCTCGGGCGGAAAGCTCCCGGCGTCGGCCTGACTGGAATAAAGGCCATTGGGGGAGTGGTTGATTGCCAGTTTGGAGTGGCGGGGGGTGCGCTGGGGGAAGACTTCATGAGCTTCGGCTTGATAGTTTGCTGATTTTCTTAAGTAGATTAGATTAGTAGTCACCTCCGAAAAAATTCAACCCTTTTTTTTCCAGAGTTCAACTGTCACACATGACGCTCACTACTTGACCACCTGTTTTTATCACTCAGTATTATATAAAACATGTTGATTAGGGGAGGGCCGGTTGGGAAAAGGAAGCAGCCACACCAGAAGCAAAATATATACGAGAGATTATTAAATGAATATTTTTTATAGGGTAGAGATATATGATCGTTAAATTGGTTCTTAAATTAATTCTTAAATCAGTTTTCAAGACTTGGTTTCACCATTACTTAAAAAAGCTCCTTTCTATACTATATAAACTTTTTGTTAGTTAATAAAAAGGAAAAGCTTATCAGTGATCTACTAATTTAAACTGTCAATGACATTAGTGTTGAATATTGATGTCTTATATTATTTTTGTGCATTTTATAAATTAATAACCTTTTTTATCAATGTGAAATAATAATTGTATACTGCTAAAACAAGTTAAAGTTTTTAATTTCTCCTGCCTATTTAGGTCAACCAAGATTTAATGGATAAAATCTGGCCAAATTTGCGAGTGCTGGCCCGCTCTTCACCACAAGATAAATACATTCTTGTGAAAGGTATCATCGACAGCAAATGTCAGGCAACACGACAGGTTGTTGCCGTAACAGGAGATGGTACTAATGATGGTCCTGCCTTGAAGAAAGCTGATGTTGGCTTTGCCATGGTATGTACTTGTACAGTAAACTTGAGACTTCAATCTGACTTGACCATCTAGTGTCACATCACATTAACCCTATAGCTGTCATAATGGCACATCATCAGCCGTTATGTGCCTTTCTGTGGTGTCATTAAAAATGCGAATGATTTAATGTATTGGTTAAGGGGAAGTCACTCTATATCAAATGTGTTTTCATTTATATTAATGTTCTTCTTAAAAAAGACATTAATTTTCCGCTTATTGAATGATTATCCTGTTCTGACTGCAATCTTACATATAATTTGAGTTTTGGCCCGCAACCTTACATGTGATTTGAGGTTTTTTTGCCCACAATCTTACATGTAATTTTTGGCCTGCCCAGCGATTAAGTTTGACACCCCTGCTCTAAAGAAATGTGTTTTCTTCCTGCTTCAGTTTCTATCTGTGTGTTAATGTTCTTTGATCAGGGTTTGTTTCTATCTGTGTGTTAATGTTCTTTGATCAGGGTTTGTTTCTATCTGTGTGTTAATGTTCTTTGATCAGGGTTTGTTTCTATCTGTGTGTTAATGTTCTTTGATCAGGGTTTGTTTCTATCTGTGTTAATGTTCTTTGATCAGGGTTTGTTTCTATCTGTGTGTTAATTTTCTTTGATCAGGGTTTGTTTCTATCTGTGTGTTAATGTTCTTTGATCAGGGTTTGTTTCTATCTGTGTGTTAATGTTCTTTGATCAGGGTTTGTTTCTATCTGTGTGTTAATGTTCTTTGATCAGGGTTTGTTTTGTTTTGTGTGTTAATGTTCTTTGATCAGGGTTTGTTTCTATCTGTGTGTTAATGTTCTTTGATCAGGGTTTGTTTCTATCTGTGTGTTAATGTTCTTTGATCAGGGTTTGTTTCTATCTGTGTGTTAATGTTCTTTGATCAGGGTTTGTTTCTATCTGTGTGTTAATGTTCTTTGATCAGGGTTTGTTTTGTTTTGTTTTGTGATTAATCTGGTGTGAAATTAGCTCAATGTTTTTGACTGGCATTTTGCCTGCTGACCAGAAAAGACCAAGATTCCAAAGATCTACTCTAAAGACATTCAAAGACATCTAGCTTTCTCCATCTTCTGAAGTATTCATTAATAAAGAAGGGATTTAATAGCTTCAATTAAAAATCTAATTTTTAACTCATTTCATGCTTTCCAGCTTGAATTTTTTATGATAGAAATTTGAAGGTAGTGAATGAAAAAAAAAATTGACCAATATTACAATTTTCAATATAAGTGACTGTAACTTGAGATTTGCTGACTGATGATTGCTTCTATTATCTCACAAACTTGAACAATTTTGCTCACTCTGTAAAGGTCAATATCAACATACATGTATATAAAGAAATTCTTTTTATACCATAAGATAACTTGTCCAATGTACTTTCAGAAAATGTTTTCTTGTAGGGGATGTTTACCACTGTCCTGTATTCATTTGGTATGGGATTCTTGACATGCATATGAAAATGCTAATAATGACTTGAAGTTACAGAAAAATTCACTTGACAGTTACTTCCAACTGGTATTATTCATTAAAATATGTGATTAGATGCAGCTTCTAGGATCATATCTTAAGATTGATGCCATAGTTCAAGCTTAGAATCTGAACTTGATCCATTCCACAACCCCATTTGAGTTCCAATAAATAAAGACTTTTCCCCCTTTTAAATTGATTAATCCTTACCACAAAGTAATTGTCACAGTAAATAGGAGCCATGCAAATACACTAATAATTGTTATTATAAAATAAACTAGAAAAAAATCTTAAAATTAGCAATTTTTACTACTGGTTAAAAAAATGGGTAGATATCCTTACGCTGGGGAAACGTACACAAAAAACCCCCAGACGAACATTATTTCAAATTGTGTTTCTTCCCTCTCCTGGCACTGTTGTATTGAATGATCTGTTGTTCAATGGTTATAGGAAGATCTGTTAGGGCTTTAGATGTTAAAACATTTCTCACACAGACTCATCCCCCTAGAGCACTTTTATGAGGAGGAATTTTTTTATTATATATACCTAACAAAGGTATTCTGTTTCATATAGTATGACTTCATAATCATTTGCAGGTAAAAGAAACTGTATGAAAGAGTTCCATTAAATTTCAATGTTGAATCATATTAAGGCAAGTCATTTACCAGTTGCTTCAAAACAGCTGAGATAAGGTGTTGACCAACTGAGCTGTGTTTTGATGGGAATCATTAACTTGTGCACTTAAATAGAAAAAAGCATTTTGAACATTTTAACTTGCAGGTAGTGCGATGTACAGAACAGTGTACTATTCCATCAACCTGTGAATCTGTGTTACAAAACATAGCAAACTGATGTATGTTTTTATGCAAGTTTAGAGAAATCAAAAACAAGAGTTGAATATTTGTTTTGTTTTTTGAGATCGTGAATAATTCACATAATACTCGATTCTTTTTTTATTCTATTACCCTTTCAATTGTATTTCAGGGTATATCCGGGACTGACGTCGCCAAAGAGGCATCTGATATTATTTTGACAGATGATAACTTCACCAGCATTGTAAAAGCTGTCATGTGGGGTCGCAATGTCTATGACAGCATTGCTAAATTTCTCCAGTTTCAACTGACTGTAAACGTGGTTGCAGTACTTGTGGCATTCTTTGGCGCCTGTATCATTAATGTGAGTTGCAGCTCTCGTTTTATTTTAGATCTCAGAGTGAGAACAAAATGTCTTAAACTGATTGGTGAAAGTGTCTGTGTACAAGTACATGTTAAACATGAGAGCAATGACAAGAAAAGCACCAAGGAAATGGCACACAATGAATAGCTCAAACCCTTTATGGATATTTTTAATATGTTATCTGTGTGTGTGTGTGTGTGAGGGGAGACTTTCCTTACCAGTTTCAAAATGACAATGCAAGCTTCATCGTAAGACAAAATCAGGAAATTCTAAATTTGTATTGAACTAGACTTTGAGTGTTTGACTTGAGCATTTTGATTTATACCCATAACAAAACTACGTTATATCTTGTTCGTTTTAATGTTGACAGGACAGTCCTCTGAAAGCCATTCAGATGTTGTGGGTGAATCTCATTATGGACACTTTGGCCTCGCTTGCGTTGGCCACTGAGCTTCCAACAGATGAACTCTTGCTACGTAAACCATATGGCCGAACTAAGCCTCTCATTTCCCGCACAATGGCCAAGAATATTTTCCTCCATGCAGCATACCAGCTGACAGTAATAGCTGTTTTATTATTCAAAGGTCTGTACCGTTCTATTTTCTTCTAGTTTAGAATATTTTGTGTGAATAATGGAAACTTTCCCCTTGTGTTTACTATATATAAATTTCAATTATATGTAAACAGTTTTTGTATAGTTCAAAAATAATAATTTTATTTCATTATTTTTGTTTGTTATTTTAAAACCATATTGCTTTGATGAAATATTTCCAAAGACTTGTGCAACACTTAGATCAAGGATCATTTTCCTGCCAATAATTGTGTTTCTGATGGTGTGTTCAGGTCCTGATCTGTTAGGTGTGGATGATGGTATTGCAGATGTGGACAATGCACACGCACCACCTTCAGCTCATTTTACCATGATCTTTAACACCTTTGTTATGATGACGCTCTTCAATGAGATCAATGCACGAAAGATTCACAATCAGCAAAACATTACAGATGGGATCTTCAGTAATCCGATTTTCATTGGAATCTGGTTTGGTACACTTGCTGCACAGGTTGGTTGATAGTGTTTATGAAAGATCTCTCATTTTATTCATCATTTCTATCTGTAACACCTTGTTTAATTAGTTCTGTATGAAGGAATAGTTATAAGTGAGTAGTTTTGGGAACCACTCTGCTGTTGCATAATTGATTAATTAGAGCAGTAGGAAGGGATAGTTATAAGTGAGTAGTTTTGGGAACCACTCTGCTGTTGCATAATTGATTAATTAGAGCAGTAGGAAGGGATAGTTATAAGTGAATAGTGTGGGAACCACTCTGCTGTTGCTTACAAAACCTAGATTAATTAGAGCAGTAGGAAGGGATTGTTGTATTTAAAAAGTGCTGTTCCTTTGAATTGCATGTGAAAACTGAAAACTAGTGTCAGAACTTGTTTCTGTCATTCATGTAGTTCACTGAAAAGTAAACATAATCAGTTTTTAACAAGGATTCAATCGAGCACCAATCACTTATCATCACTTATCATCACCCATATTATCATTGAATGTGTCTTTCAGGCTATAATCATTGAGTTTGGAGGCATTGCCTTCCACACAACAAGTCTCAATGCATCCCAATGGCTTTGGTGTATATTTTTTGGTGTCGGCACATTATTATGGGGTCGAGTAAGTACAATTCTTTGTTTGCATATTTCATATTGACCTACTATTGATATGTTTACCTGATAATGCAATAAGTCTTGGACTATTTATAGACAAATCTGCTGCACATTGTGGGCTTTTGATCTGACAGAAATTTCAAATTGTGTTCACAAAAAATCAACAAAAATAATAACAGGCCTGTTTACTCTTACGGTTTTGGCTTACTATGTATGATTTCGAGATGTCTATTACTATTGTACACCAAGACCTGACAGAACTATGATTTGAAGAGACTGGGTTGCAATATATGCATTCCTGTAGTTTTTTTATGACAAAAAAAAACATTAAAATTTACATTTTCTGTTATTAGTTTTAATTTGCATTTTACGTGCAGCAGGGAATGGATCGAGAAATAGGACTGGTTGGGGACCATCTATAATTAAATTTAATTAAGTTTGCCCTGTGAAGGGAATTGAGTGGTGTTGATTTAGGAGATTGTGTGTACAGAAAGTATGTACGTTGTTCAAAATTTCTAAAGAAATTCATCCTGAAAGTCCAAAAATAGCAAATTTATATCCTGAATACTGTAAAAGTTATCACGCAGTGTTTTGTAGGAACTATCTTCATAATGTTGCCATGTATTTTTAAAAGGGAAAATTTGACTTTTTTACGTACGTACTATACAGATGGCTCCTCCCTACTTTTGTTTCATTTGTGCTCTATGGCGTAATTTTGTGACATATAGGGTAATTATTACTTGCTTCGAGAAACAGAAATTTAGAGAATGATTTCTCAACTGTTCAGCACAGCGTTAGATTTGGACATATTTTATGAGATCTGAGGGGTGATAAAATATATAAAACAGCTCTAGGATTTCCTCCTCCCCCCCCCCATTTAAAGCTTGTGCTAGTAATGACTGTAATATGTTAACGGGAGATTGGCATAATGGATATTAATTCTTATTTTTTACAACTTTTCTTAACAAATAAATCTCAAGTTACTTGGTAGGTTTTTTTAAAATGACGCCCTAATTTGTTAATTAATTCTTATTTTTAATACATTTTACTTTGTGCTGATCTGAGTTCAAGTTTGAACCACGTTAAATTTCACCAGTAACTTTATTTTTACCGGTGACAGACTGATAATATGATCTGCACGTTCACCTTAATGTTAATTAATATCTTTACGCGTCTGCAAAAGAAAATGACTGCAGATAGCAATATAAATGTCAGTCAAGAAAGTTACCTTTTTTGGTGTCGGCTTAACTCGACACGCAATCCGAGTAGTCGTACATTATATGTTATATACTATATGTTTATTTATTTACTATTAAGATACTGTTTTATTAGATTTTGAGGCGATATTGTACGAATTTAGGAGTTCAAGAGTAAACAGGTCTGTATAATGAAGACCTTGAAAATAATGTATGCTAGTGGAAGTCCTTGAGTTTCGTTTACAGGTGTTACATTGTTACACGGATTCCACAGAGGTGTACTCTGTTAAATGGATATCAGCTCATTTACTAGTTTGATGGTCTTGCTCTAGCAAGGTCTGTCCTCAGATCACAACACTGTTCAGTTTATTTTTTCCAAGTTACTTTGGCTAGTATAATATAATAATCTTTTTAGATGTGGCAGTACTGCAGTGATACTAGTTTGAGATGTGGCAGTACTGCAGTGATACTAGTTTGAGATGTGGCAGTACTGCAGTGATACTAGTTTGAGATGTGGCAGTACTGCAGTGATACTAGTTTGAGATGTGGCAGTACTGCAGTGATACTAGTTTGAGATTTTAAAGCAGTCCTGATAATATATTTTTAAGCCATCTGTTAGTGCTGTGAAGTTTGGACTAGATCTGAGTATAGCATTATGTTGGTCACAAGCAGTTCTGTCACTCTAGTTTACATAAGCTGTGAAGTTTGGACTAGATCTGAGTATAGCATTATGTTGGTCACAAGCTGTTCTTTCCCTCTAGTTTACATAAGCTGTGAAGTTTGGACTAGATCTGAGTATAGTATTATGTTGGTCACAAGCAGTTCTTTCCCTCTAGTTTACAAAAGCTGTGATTTTATCATTTATAGTTAAGCCATCCCATCTTACCTAAAATCTCAGGGAGAAAATGGGACAAAATAAAGATGAGAAGTCAGCAATGTTATACAATTGAATCAGATTTAGCCAACCTTTCACCATGTTGTAGTTGTAGTGTTATTTTGTTGCTAGCTTGTTCTCATGGTGACATCTAATTCTTTAATCAAAACAATCTTCCCTCAATAAAAAAAGAATTTTTAAGATTGTAAAGCACTTAAAAAAGTTACTGTTATTTTATTAAACTAAGCAGGAAATAAAAGTGAATACTCTACGTTACTCTATGAAATTAAGCCAGCAATGCACATGAAAAATATAATGCAACTTTATGAATCTAAGCATTTCCATGATTTTATTCCTTGCAGGTGGTGACCCTGATTCCAGAAAAACACCTCCCATCTCTGAGATGCTGCAAGAGTTCAGAGAAGGACCAAGAGGAAGACCGTGATATGGATAATGCTGAGGATGATCCCGTTAGTGGGCGGGGACAAATCCTCTGGGTTAGGGGTCTGACACGCTTACAGCAACAGGTAGGCATTGGTGTTGTGGCTTGATCTGCTTTTTATGTAGGTTTTAACAACTGTATATCATCTGCAGTGCATCGGCCCCGACCCCGTTTCATTTAAAAAACCAGTTTTATTTTAGGTACTGAACCGGTCAACCCTTTAGTTGGTTATGTCAGAGGTTCTCATAAGTCCTTTTTAAGTGCCATCAAAATCTCATCCACAGCAGCTGTATGTGGTGTCCGTGGAATTTGTTTGTCCCCATGTGTCAGGTTTATTGTTGCAGCTCTTTAGTTGTTGTTTTAGTTCTAACTGCTAGTAGAAAGCACTCTTGTCTAAGGTTGGAGTTCTGACTGCTAGTAGAAAGCACTCTTGTCTAAGGTTGGAGTTCTGACTGCTAGTAGCAACCACTCTTGTCTAAGGTTGGAGTTCTGACTGCTAGTAGCAAGCACTCTTGTCTAAGGTTGGGTTGTCAAGCAGACCAGGGGATTTATGCCAAATGCTTTTCTCTTTGAATCGCAAGTAACCCCAAAGACACTGTAACATACATGCAGTGAGTTTGTAACCCCAAAGACACTGTAACATACATGCAGTGAGTTTGGGAGCATCATGACCCTTCATAAGTGTTGAGTAATCTACACAAAGTTTTCTCTACCTCCAAGTTATAGTTTCTGTCAACTTCCTGTATCATAGCTGTTGTCTTGTTAGACTACACCTCTATAGTCTTAGTCCATTCAAACCTATAGAGCAAAACAGAACTTGAATGAAAATAGGATAACTTGTTTGGCAAGTTTTTTGTTTTGTTTTTTTTTTTAAATTTATATTTGCAGTAGTAGAGCCAAGTTTTGTGTCGGTGTCCTTTGCTCTAATTCTCACATTTCTAGCTGCCTGCTTCTATGACAGTTTTTACTGTGTGTGCCTAGATGATTCAAGTCCAGTGATTTGTCACTACTGTCTTACTCAGCTGTGTGAATAGTGTCCCAGTTCTTGGTTTTATATTGATCATTGCCCCAAAATTTTTAGCCAGAAAATTATTTTAATTTGCCTGGTCACTATGTAGTAACCTTGAAAGAAATCTCCTACACAGGAATCCCTCTTTGCTCATCTTATTTCACACAAACACATCATTGAAACATTATTGCAAGACAAAAGGTATCCATGAGCTTTCATTTGGTTTCATCTTAGTTCTATTTCCAACATGATCATGATCATTGGGCCAGGTGTGTGTGCACTAGTGTATTGACAATACAGCACATGGCTGCAGCGCTGTGCCAACTCTAAGACTTGCTTTGCTACTTAAGCCATAAGTTCCTCTTGAGACTCTCCACAATTTTTTTCGCCTGACTAAAAGTTTGTGTTGGTAAAAAACAAACATTTAGTTAACTCTAGAATTCATCTCAAGTCCAGCCCGTCGCGCCCCTCTCCTTGCTGATCTGCGAGACGCTCGCTTGATGCACATGTTATTGTTTTTTAATTGATGTCCCACTAACCAATTTCAATGATTGTCGCGTGCATGTCATGTTTCATACTTAACGTCAAACAGGAAACTGATTTACAACATAATTGACTTTTGTTTTTTAAACAGCTGTTGAGAATTGTTTTGTTCATTTGCCTACTAAACTCTAATCTAGCTGTTTTGATGAGTTTTATAGTAGCTGTTTATTTTTCCTGCCCCTCATCCCATTTATTTAATCCTGTAGAATGTATGGATTTAACTTGTCTTACTTTTTCATGTATTTTTAGGCCTACTTTGTGTCATACTCAGATATCAACTATCTCTGCTTTTGATAGAATTAGCATGAAGAGTTCCAATGTATTTGACAATGTCTTTGTTTCATGATTTATTCATTTATTTTTTACTACCATGTTCCATATCAAATCCTTTAAAGTTATGTTGCTTTTTGTTTACTTTTAATATTTCAGCATCGAGTTTCTTATCTTGCTCTAGCCTATTGATTTTAATTCATATTTTTTTGTTTAGCCTCTATGTCAGAATGCTAAGATGCTTGCACTTGTCACTTTGATTTACATCATTTTGCCATTTTTACAATAGTCCTTCTAATTTGCAATACGGTTTCATAGCTCCTTGACCAATGTATAATTATGGAAAACAGATCCAAACATAATTAAGGAAGAATACAGCCATGTACAAGACTATAGTCGCCACTGCATGATCATTTAAAAAGATTTTCTTGTACATGACAGCTTATGTGCTACAGCAGCACTTTAATATACCAAAGAGTATACAACATAGTATTGTCTGAAATGGTTGTTTGTTTAAAAGAAGGCATTTGTTTACATTGCTTTAGGACATGAGCATAGATTATTATTTATTTGTTCATAGCAAGCTCTAACCCCTATATATTTTTAGTGTTGCATGGATAATGGCAATATTTTTTTCTTCTAGGCTGATTTTGTTTTTGAGCAGTGTGGTTTCGGGTGGTGGGGGTGTTTGCTGTTTAGATAAATGAGTAGATTTATTTGACACTTGAGATCTTTTGGTTATGTTTCGTTCCAAAAGAATATTTGGTCTAGTTTTTATGATTTCATACTAGTTAATATGCTAGCAGTGAAAAGTGGCATTCCCAGCTAAAAGGGATGCTTCTGGCTATAAAATAAACAAGTGCCTCGTTTACATTCACTCCTGAACCATTTATATATTTTAATTTTAAGAAAACAAAACGTTTAAAACTTTAAGATATTTTTTTAATGATTGTTTTGGGTTAGCAGGAGTTGTTAATGCACTGATTAAAATGTTTGACCTTGTGATTGTAGAGAAAATCTTCAGAACGATACAGCACCCATGATTTGCTAACACCTTATGAGATGGCCTTTGAAAGTAGAATAAATTGATCAGCAGAACTTTAAACGGTACCACCTGGCCTATCAAATGTAGACAATATTACTGTATCCCTTTTAAAGTAAGTAACGGGGTGAAGAGCGGACAGTCTTGAAATAGATTTCCAATTTAATGGCTGATCAAAGAGATCAATGTTCATTGTCTTAATTGAAAATGTTTTTATACACTAGCCAGTTTGACTTGTATTAGGTGGACGCTCCAATGAGCCTTATAAGATACCATCAGTCCTCATCAAGAAGATAGTCCTGATTAAAAATAAAAGTGGTCCTTTTGAAATGATTGTAAATAGAAATGCACTGACCGACCTCGTAGTTTAGATATCTCTTTTAGAAAACCATTGCAAAGCAGAAGCCCAAATCTAACATACAATTTGTCTCTCCACAGTTTTGTGTAGACCCATCAGCTTTTTTTATTTTCTTTAAACTCACCTGTCCGGGCGCCATTTGTCTTATTTGCGTTAAGTGCGTCACTCCCCCATTGTAAGTGATTGTTTTCATTACAGTTGCGTTGCTACTGCAACTTACTCATTTCTAGCAAGTTGGATTCGTTTATTAGTTCTCTTTTACTTTTTTATTACATTTTTGATTTCTCTTTTACAATGGAATTGATTCTTAAGCTCCTAAAATTTAATGCCTAAAATTTGAGCATCAGATAGGAGATGAGATTTTCTTGGGGCTCTATGAAAATATGACTAGATGTTTTTCGTTCCTTTTATTTTCTAAATTTATATTTGAAAAAACCTTAGATTTCAAATTTAATCCTCGTTATAGACTAGTTTACTTACCTACCTTTAAAATCCAGATATATGTTTTCCAAAATATATGTATACATCAGGGGTGGGCAACCTTTAGCCCGTACCCATCATTTTAAGGGAGACCCAAGTATGACCTAAATAAATTAATGAAATATATAGAAATATTCAACTCATTTGCTGAGAATTTAATTTTTTTAAATGTTAATTTTTGAATTAGCCATGATTATGAGATTGGGAGTACTTGAAGAAAAGCCATGATTATGAGATTGGGAGTACTTAAAGAAAAGCCATGATTATGAGATTGGGAGTACTTGAAGAAAAGCCATGATTATGAGATTGGGAGCATGATTATGAGATTGGGAGTACTTGAAGAAAAGCCATGATTATGAGATTGGGAGTACTTGAAGAAAAGCCATGATTATGTGATTGGGAGCATGATTATGAGATTGGGAGTACTTAAAGAAAATCCATGATTATGAGATTGGGAAACTTTAAGAAACATAAAACTGATCATAAATTAAATGATCATCCAAAAGCTTGTTATTTAGCTCTAATAATAAACATTGTAGCCTTTGTTGACCAAGTATTACCCTATGGGCCAACTCAAGGTTTATTACCCTATGGGCCAACTCAAGGTTTATTACCCTATGGGCCAACTCAAGTTTTATTATTACCCTATGGGCCAACTCAAGGTTTATTACCCTATGGGCCAACTCAAGGTTTATTACCCTATGGGCCAACTCAAGGTTTATTACCCTATGGGCCAACTCAAGGTTTATTACCCTATGGGCCAACTCAAGGTTTATTACCCTATGGGCCAACTCAAGGTTTATTACCCTATGGGCCAACTCAAGGTTTATTACCCTATGGGCCAACTCAAGGTTTATTACCCTATGGGCCAACTCAAGGTTTATTACCCTATGGGCCAACTCTAGGTTTATTACCCTATGGGCCAACTCAAGGTTTATTACCCTATGGGCCAACTTAAGACTTATTACCTTATAGTCTAACTGTTGTAAAATATCTCTGCTATTACAGTTACAATGACATAAGTAAAAATTGTGTGAGTTAATTTTCAATTTGCTCAATTTTACCTGACATATAATTATCATTCGTAGGACATTCTATGATTTTACCATAATTCTTTTAAAATAAATGATTCTGTCACGGTACACTGACACAAAACAATCATATTCCTTAAACTTTGGGTTGGCTTTTGATCATATTCCTTAAACTTTGGGTTGGCTTTTGATCATATTCCTTAAACTTTGGGTTGGCTTTTGATCATATTCTATAAACTTGGATTAGCTTTTGCAAATATTTTGGATGTAAGAAAATGGTGATTTTTTTTTTTTCTTCCTATGCACAATTAAATAAGGTTGCCCACCTAGATGTCTATAGTAGAAATCAATTATTCCATTGTAAAATATGAGGGTAAAATAGATAAAGTCTAAATCCAATGTATTGCCCCAAGTCAATTCTACTTTTGAAGTGTTCATGTTATTAAAATTAATTGCCAACTGACACATACAGAAAATGTCAACTGATGTCACATTCTGACACATACAGAAAATGCCAACTGATGTCACATTCTGACACATACAGAAAATGTCAACTGATGTCACATTCTGACACACACAGAAAATGTCAACTGATGTCACATTCTGACACATACAGAAAATACCATAGCTCAGGTGTCTTGTTCAGTTTGATTTATTGGCAGTCTTCTGGAAACACAAATGTCCTGTTAATATCATCTAAACTTATGAAAGAATTTAGTGTAGTTTTGAGATCACCTACTGATGAAGTCGACCAGATCTATAAATTAGAGATCTACCTAATATCACATAAACAATTTATTGGTTCAATTGATTGTTGGTTTCTATTCAAAGATCAGTTGAGAATTCTAATTAATTAATTAATTAATTTTTAAAAATAATATTAACAAATTGGAGCAAATATCTCTTACTAAAGATAGATAAGTCTTTTTAAAAAACTGAAAAGTTCTATTCAGTTAGTTTAATGAGAAGGATAATATCAATATTTATGCCCCCAAAAAATTAATTTAAAAAAATAAAATAATAATAACCTTTTTTCTTTTTTTAATATAAATTTGTGTAGTTGAAAAGTTTGATGACTGAACTATATTAATGTCAATTGAACTATTTGAACTTTATTAGTTGTTATTTGCAGTTATTGATATCAGTTTAAGATTTGATTAACTTACATCTTTGGTAGAATGTAGTTGCACTTAAGAATAGTTTGACCCATTTTTGCATATATATATCTATGTATTTTAAGTTTGAATTGAAACGGTTTTGTACAAGTTTATTAGAAACTGTTCCATGTGCACAGAAGTGGTGGAAAAGTTGGGTACAGTTTGATGTATGTGTCTGTCTTTGTGTCCATGCTTGCTCCTCTAGCCTCTACTATCTTCTTCTCTCCCTCCGACAGCTGCGCGTCATCAGGGCATTTAGGAGTATGCTGGAGGACCTGGAAGACAAGCGTAGCGTGAACAGCTACCACAGTTTCCACAGTCTGCGCATGTCACGCAGCCACCACGGTCCCCGAACTTTCGGAGAAGAAACGGGTTCTCGCTACGAGTCACACTTCCTTCGAACCACCTCACCTTCTGGCCCTGTTCACTCCCTTACCCCGGGTTTACGTGGCACGGGACGCAGCAACAGTGCCCGCTACTATAGTACCTCCCCTTCAAATACGTATCCCAACTTACACTTGAAAAGTCACTCATATGAAAATGTTCCTTTAGTGTCTCATCAGGGTTATTGTATAGATCCTCCGTCTAATCCAATATGTAAAATATCCCCGCCCCGTAAATCTAAAACTCTCAGTCATTCCGACATATCACAACACTCAGAAACAGCCATATGATGTTAGCACACGACAAGAGTGTTTTTTCCAAGCTAGCAATCATTAAATTATTGTTCCTCACTCTCCAAACCCAAGTACTTGTTCCCTGTGAGAGGCAGAGACTCAAATTTATCTATGACTCCATGTTAGATTTATCTGTGTTAGACATCATTTCCCTACACTTCCCTGTACATAGCTAGTTGACACCATTCCTGCCCCAGAGCTTTTCAAATTTTTGAAAACCCTTGTAAGTAGATTGTTTGTATAGAGCCATCCGATGATGAAGTTGTCGCTGGTGCTCCAAGCCACCCACCTAGGTATACAGTTGCTCTCATTGTCGCTCCTTATTTACCTTTTCTAGTAGCCAATTGCTGTTGTTTTTGATGGTTCTTTGAATTGACCAGTAGAATGATGAGATTTGGGTTAACTATTTAGTGTTGTCTTGCTCCTATCTGTACATTCAGCCCTATCTCTTAACAACAAACAAATGTAGATTTCATTTATTTATTTTTTCCCCCTCAAAAAAAAAAAAACCCTCAAAAAGTCTAACATGAAGTTTTTCTTTCTTTGAGTTTTGATGTCCTTGTTTTCTTACCCATGCAGAGCTTTAAGCTGTATGAGTACAGTGAGCCACTGGAAAGGGCGTAGTCGCCATGGCTCCTTGTTGAAGATGGTTGGCGGCGAGGGTGGCGGGTGAGTGAATATGGTCGTCATACCATGGGTAATCATGTGGCTGGTCGTCAGTTGTTTTTTTTTCAGTATCCATCAGATCAAAAAAGCTTTGACATTTTTTTGTTAACCCCAAACTTGACAGGTTCCTCCAACCCTCCCATGACCCATCTTTTAATATTTGTTTTTTCTTTCCATCCCCTGATCCTCTCCCAAAGAGTTAGTTGTTCTCATCGTTTGATCGTGCTATGTCTACAGCTGCATGCTGATATCAGTGTCCAACCGTTGCTTCTTGGAGCATCTCTTATTGCTACTATTTTAAACTTTTTCTGTTGTTTCCTTTGGTTTATAGTTTTTAAGATAGAAATCTTTAATCAAGGCTTTCCAAGATGTTGTCTTCAGATCCTCTCTAACGTTTTAACATTGAAATGTAATGCTAATTTCTAGTTTCAGAACTTTGACTAATGACATGATGTAACTTGTTACTATTTCGTTTTCTTAAAACTCAAATTTACAGACTATATTTAAACATAGAGATGTTTTTTATCCCCCCCCCCCTCTTTATTTTTTCCCCCACTGTTTTTAAGCAGAACATAAATTATTGATATGTTTGTTCATCATAAGAATAGATTGTTAGTGGATTTATCGTCAATGTCTGTCTCTGATCAGATGATATCTGTACTGTGACTGAGTGCAAGTGTGTACTAGTATGGCACTGTCCAATCTGTGCTATTCTCATGTGTATCTGTATTGCCACTGCTGCAGTGTTGTGTCTAAATGTTGTTGCTGCCATATTGTGTATACTGCTCTCACTAGGAAAATGAAAGTTTGTTCCAGAACTCTCCTTGTTAGCCTCCATGTCTTACCTCTTTATATCTTGTATGTAGGATCATGTGGTTTTTTAAATTCCTTTGACATATGTTAAAGGAAGCATATGAAGAGGTTGAAATAATGTATTGAGACAGCTTAATGTTATAATAGATTTGATGAGTTGCTCAAGTAGATTGCCTGCATTTGTTTAGCTTGGGTAGCATAGATGTACATCCATCTGAAAACAAGTTATTTATATTTATTGTTTCATTCATTTTATGTAGTATAGATTGGAGTTGTTTTTTTTAATGGTCATTACTATATCTTGCATTAAATAAGCTATGCATTAGCCTCAGCCAACCACATTTATTTGTTAGATGAGCACCACACCAACCTGGTCTTGTGTGCAGCATTATTTAGGACGGGGAAACAAAATGTTGATGTGTTGGTGCACAAAGGTAAATATGTTCCCTGTTTTATTGAAACAACAACAGAAGGGCAGCCATATTTTAGTCAGCTGCTGTTTGTAGATGATCTAATCCTTAGACACCAAAACTAAGGGGTCAAACAAGGTCCTATTGTTTCTTTGTGATCATTGGAACTCTTTATACATCCATTCCACTATCCACTGAATTTCATTCTGTTACTGTTAAAACCTGTAAATTATGTCCTTTTAGTGAGTACATTTGATAACACATAGAGCTTTTTAATCTAATCCCTAACATTTGTAGAAATCACACAATATAATCTCCCACCCTCCCTTGTACTGAGACAGTGGGTCAAATTGATTTTTAAGAATTTTACTGAACCCTCTTCTGAACTGATGATGAGGAAACTATTAACTTAACCTTTATAGTACTGGTGGTCTCCCTTTATAGTACTGGTGGTCTCCCTTTATAGTACTGGTGGTCTCCCTATATAGTACTGGTGGTCTCCCTATATAGTACTGGTGGTCTCCCTATATAGTACTGGTGGTCTCCCTATATAGTACTGGTGGTCTCCCTATATAGTACTGGTGGTCTCCCTATATAGTACTGGTGGTCTCGAAGAAGTTGTTGACCGGAAGTAGTCTTTTATTTTAAATCTGGTTCGACCGCATCAGATTTGTGGTCTCTGTGGGATCTCTGTGGCCAGCTGAGGCCCACGCTGTCTTAACAATCCTCCTTTTCTATCTAAATCTTCACTCCCTGCTCGTCTCCTCACCTTGTTTGTGGTGTGAGGGCCATATCTTGTAAAGTGCTGATGAGCCTCTAGTGAGTGACTGACCTTCCTGAGACCGTTGCCTTCCAAGCACAGGGCAAGTACAAGGCACCAAAAAAAAAAGCTGTTGTCTTTTAACTATTTAGCATCTTCGTCGTCATGGTGATTTAGCCAAACAGCACCCACCACCTTGGCTCTCACCCACCCACTGTGCCAGGGGGGGGGGTCACCTTCTGTTTAATGGTCTCTCCAACATGCTGTATTTTTAAATTTATTTTTTATTTTATTTTAGTTTTCCATTTTGTTATTGCTGATGCCTGAATGTCACAGATGTTGTCACAACAGAAACCTCATGGGCGTCAGATGTTGTCACAACAGAAACCTCATGGGCGTCAGATGTTGTCACAACAGAAACCTCATGGGCGTCAGATGTTGTCACAACAGAAACCTCATGGGCGTCAGATGTTGTCACAACAGAAACCTCATGGGCGTCAGATGTTGTCACAACAGAAACCTCATGGGCGTCAGATGTTGTCACAACAGAAACCTCATGGGCGTCAGATGTTGTCACAACAGAAACCTCATGGGCGTCCACATCTGTTGTGAATGTCTTTATTTTGCACCAGTGGTGGCTAGGAGATTCCTAATGGAAGTGGTTTTGGGGGGGGGGGGGGGGGCCTCACAGCCGCTCTCTTTATCAGCCACCGCTCTCCTCCTTTATGTTGCACTCACTGTGCTGTTTGAAGTTTTGGTTTTCTGCTCATTTGTCTCCGCAGTGTGTTGGTCTGGACTGAATAATTTGCACCAACTCTGACCACATGTTTGCACAACCTGTTGTTTAGATATTGACCTGTTATTACTTGAATAGTTAAATATATATATTAACAACCTTCTTGTTTGCAGCATTCCATATTTTGGGGGAGAAGGGTTTCAATATTTGCACTAGCTAATTCATGTCAAACCTCCATTAATATACGAAGCATGTGAACTCTGTTTCCCACTAAGATTGACACCACCTATACACAACTTTTACTTTAGTCCTAACCCTTTTTTTTTTGGTTTGTTTATTTTAAACACCAAATTCAATTCTGTTTTGCTATTAGAGTGTGTGTTTGGATATTTTATTTCTGTGTTTTTTTTTCTTTCCATTTCCTTTCAGATACGTGTAATAAATGCTTTCCGCATGACTTTAGACACTCGCTATGACAACCGTAGCATGTCGTCGTTGCAAAGCTACCATTCCGTTCAAAACATAAGAGGGGCTAAACGACCCCTGTACCAGTCCTCAACAGAAATGGCTGAGGTTCAGCCCACATCTTCTGGCCTCGTTACATCGGCCACAGCTCCTGCAAAGTTCACTGAAACTACTTCTATGTGATCTCTTCCAACCGGAATATCAAACCATCTCATGCCATATATAGGGAGATTCTCTTGATAGCGATCAGAGCTGCATCAACACAAGTCTTGTATACTTATTAAATCCTGCAGCTCTGGCAGTTGAAAGAACACTGTTGTAGTTGAATGAGTAGCTTTAGATTACATTCTCTATGTACAATTTTCTTTAGAAGACTTGATCTTTAAATATCAAAACAAAAGAGCCTCTCGTCAGCCATGTCTTGAGTTGTCTAATTAGGAATAAATGAAAGCAAGATATGTGTCTGCAAGCTAAGGAAAGCAGAAAGTGTGTTGCTGCCATCCACCCATCCCATTCACCCCACCCACGAGGACTGTCACCAGACTAATCCCTAACTCTCTAGATATTGATATGACATTGATTGATCCCTCATGTTGATTGTAATGACTTCATCATTCATCTTCTTTGATCATCTTATTGAGTCGGACACAGTCTATGGAACATGTTCCTATATCTGTATGTCAAGTCTTTGTACACCTAACATATATGCAACATGTTGACACACCTGATGTGATATGTAGCGCAAATTCAATTTGAGCGTCTCTTCTATGAACAGAATCACCAAAAGAAACTTAATATACATTACAAATGATGATGTTCATTGGCATTAAATCTCTTATTTGTCCAGTAATGAGAGTGCAGGAAAAATAATTTACTCACACGGTTTTAAGTTTTAACATTCTACTCTACTAAAAATGTTTTTCCAATGTCAAGTGCTTTCTCATTTTTATTTGCACTGTTCACTTGAAGATTAATGCTAATCAATTGTTCAAGTGTTTTGTAAAGATGATACAACAGTTTGGACTCTAATATTAACTAACATTCACATATTATAGAAGGAACACACAGAATTCTTGGGCTAAACTTTGGCAGACAATATGTACACACAGAAATCTGGGTTGTTTGTTTCTAGATAATGTGTACACACAGAAATCTGTATCATTTGTTACCAGACAATATGGGCTATTATTGTAAACTGAATTTGATGCATGTGCAAAGTGAATTTTAATGATGAGAGTAGGTCAAAGGTCAGGACTTTCTAGAGATCATATTTTGTAGGTGGATTTTTGATTGTGTAACTAGCAGACTGCTGACCGGTCATTGTGCAGAGGCAGACCAGTTTACAGAGTGTTCATGAATGCATTGCAGCAGAAACTGTCCTCAGTGAGGTGCTGTATTAGCACCCATCAATTGGGGAGTTTCTTTTGTTTGACAAATATTCAAGTTCTAGTTCTGAGTGTCCAAGGTTCAAGTTCTTAAGACTGTACTCAATACATAAATCATTTGGTAGAACAGATCAAGTGTTGCAACCTGTTCAATTGGTGTGTTAATATTGCCACTTGACTGAGGCAACCTGTTCATTTGGTGTGTTAATGTTGCCACTGGACTGCTAGACTTTGATTGTCTGAGCTGTTAATCCTTTGATCAACTCTGTAAACCGGTCCTGCCTGTTACCAACTTTGACCGTAGTTCACGCAGAATGCCAGATTTTTAAATGATTTTTTAAAACTGTGCTCCAAATGATTGTTTTATTTTAAAGTTATTTTTTAAACTGTGTTTACATCTTGTTTTGATGACATGTACATGATCCTTGTTTTGATGACATGTACATGATCCTTGCTTTGAATAGTTGTTGGTCAGGATAATTCTTGGGCCTATTATCCACATTGAATGCAATGTCAGTGAATATATAAAAAGCATGTTTTGAATGCTGTTGTAACACCTTTTGTAACTAGTCATAAAGACAGCTGATTTCAAGAAATTTATTCTTCTAACAAGTTGGCCAGGAATTAAGAACATTTCCTCTTGTGGTGGTGCAACAATGCCACAGGACATGAGATATCCCACTTGAGTGGGATATAAGTGGGACTTAATCTAGATTATATTTCAAGTCACTCAATTATGTTTCAAGTTTTGATTTTTCTCCCATTTACAAATAAATTGATAAGCTTTAAAATTTCTAGTCTTGTCCTTGACAGATTGGATCAATTGTTGATGAAATTAGACATTTTTAAGGTCTTTTATACTGGGACTGGAAAGCACAAAGTTGGCACAAATGTCGACGTTGATTTGATCATTTTTTTTTTTGTTAGGTTTTTATCATCTAGCACTGCCCTAAACTTTTTTATAAAAAAATATATAATGTATTTGAAAAGGACTTTTCTAAGGCATTGCTTTGGCACATCCTGTCGGCCATGATAACTTGCATTCTTCATTTGGCCCTACTTTCCATTCATCAGTACTTAAAAAGCACTTTTATCTAAGAAGTGATCCATCAGAGTCAGTTATCATGAATATTAAGTGACCTTTAAACACATCTCTAAATGGGAAGTAATTATTGATGAATTGAAGCTGACCATCATTTGAAATTCTATTTGGAGGACTTTGTGGTCAAGACAGGTGTCGTGTAGTTTGAACCTTTGGGCAGCAGATAATTTGCTTATTAAAAAGCATGATTGAGAAGACTTAATGGAATTTTAATATTGAGGGCCCATTAAACAAAATACTATTCCATCTTCAAGCCTTCCTTTTAATAATTTGTTTATAAAATAATTTTTTACAATGTTTTTATAAGACTTTTATTGTTCAACAATAGTTTTAAAATAATTGTGTGTTTGGTTATATTTTTTATGTTAATCTTGTGTGTAAACTATTTGAGACCGGAGTCACTTGACATTAAGTTTCTGTTGTTTTCTTAAGTTAATTCTGATAAAAATTGGAAAATCGACTCATGTAAAGAAAATATCAAAATTAATATTTCTTAGTTTCTTTTTCCAAGCTTTATTTGCCCTTTGCACAAAAAAAAGTTGAAATATTATTCAGAATTACAAATAGGCTTTATTTGCTTGTGCTTTATTTGCTTATCGTTGCCTTTGTGCTGTATGTATGGATGAGCCCAAACAAGTTAGTGCCTGCAAGGTTTCCATCCAGAATCACAAATCACAGCTCATTGATCACTTCCTTTGTGATAACTTGCAAAATAACCTCTCTACCATTGAATGTTTTATGCAGGATGGAGGTAGGTTTGACTTTTATTCACTGATTGAGACCATGAGTAGCCCCAGGTACACCCGAAGTCTGACTCTTCCTTCCATACAGCACAGGCTTGCTGTGGGTCACCAGAGAGCATAGCTGGTACTGAATTTTGGCAGGCACTGAATGGATTGGGGAACAAACTCAAGACTGCATTGCATTATTTCCAAATCAACCTAAAATTTTGTATTTGACAAATATTTGCTAACTAGTAACTTAGCTGAATTTTCAAGAGATGAGTGAACGAATGTAACTTCAGCGGTTAGCTAAACGAAACGCAACCGAAGTACAACTGTACCATATTTGAGCTTTGGCAAATGACTAAATCTGGATGTTAATTGGTGCTCTGAGTAGAAGTAGGTCATCATTGCATTCCATTTACTATGTTTAAGTTGTTGAGATGGTTGAAAGGTTGGTTCAAAGTTCTCCTACAGATGCTTGATAACTTAGTCTTTCACCAATTGACACAGATGTGTCACATTTAATTTAGTGATGAAGTGAAGGCTTAAAGATACGTGAAGATATCATCATAGGGTCAATGGGTTTGTGTTGTTTAAGAAATGTTCTATCAATGAGGAGACTTGTATTTTTGTATATTTTTATATTATATTTTTGTTGTTTTAGTTTCATTTCTTTGATAATTTTGTGTTACGGTTTGACATGTCATTAATGCAGAATGTCAATTTGGTTCAATCAAAACATGAAAATCAAAGAATTTAGCATTGATTGTCATCTAGCCTCATCAGAGGCTATTACTATTAGGGCCATTTAAAGGTTATTGATGGAAAAGGGGGAAAGTGGTTGTTCTTAACTTTAATATCCAAATCCAAAAGATTCCAAGTTTGGATGTCCAAATTTTTTTTTGGGGGGGGGGGGGGGTTGCAGACATTTATTGGTATTTCCAATATAGTTAAAGATTAATGATTAGTGAGATTCTTGCATTATGTTATCAACATTTTCACTAACCATTTCAACATGAAACTATTGAGTGCGTTGCATGTCATTTTATGAGTAAATTATCATCAATATTTTATATATATATCATTTCTTTCCATCTTAAAAATATCCAATAAGCAGTTGTTAATATAAATTGATTCTTTATTTTTGGTGGGATCTCTGGAATGGTTAAATTGTGAAATTGTTGAGAAGGAAATTGCTTTGATTTTCTCGTTGTATAGACAAAACTAACCCACACTTTGCAGCATGTTTCATGTAGTTTATTTGAATTTTGACCTAATGAATTTGTTAGTCATTATTGACCAATGTTTAGTGCTGTCTTGATCATATAGGCCTAAGGCCTGCTCATTATATAGGCCTAAAGCCTGCTGATCATATAGGCCTAAGGCCTGTTAGTGATTATGTATGTCACAATATCAGTCTATAATTTAATTTTGATATAACTGACTTTCTTGTAAGTCCATCATCTTTAGTAGGTTTCATAGTCTAGATTTCAAGATTTTTAAAATGAATCTTTGAGTCGTGGAGTATGGAGGCAAACATTGTGTCAGTTGGTCCTAATGCTAGAACCAAGAAGCCTATGATGTACCTTGTAGTGACATAACCATTTGATTAATATTGCCAGTAGTCATGAAATATTAGTCCTGTTATTCCATATGCTTCACTCCCTATTTTTAAACAATAATAATAAACTTTTATTCTTCCTCTTAGTTTCTTGTTGGTATTATTTGGCTGAGCTGACACCAATGAAGCTCTGCTGGTGTACAAACATCATAGATTAAGTTATTCGGGATAATGGCTTCAAGGATATGCAAGTATGTTGTTCATAAGGGACATCCACATAAATGAAGATGGGGGGGGCATGATGTCCTTTATGAACGACCTCTTACATGGAATGCCAATGTTGAACTTTGACCATTTCAGCATAGTTGGCGAAAATTATAATTAGTTTAGAGAATTAGCATTAGGAGGCTCAGTTTGGCCTGGCAATCAATTTTGTTGATCTGTGACACAACGACTGACGATTGATAGAAATCGATGGCAGCTGGTAACTCAGTTCAATTCCTGTAAGATGGTGTTTGATTCACGAGATCCAAGCCAATCAGGATCAAGCTTAGAATGTTGATACGCTGCTAGTGTTTGAGTTCTTTTGTTCAATGTATGACAACTGAGTGACCTTGTCTAGGTAGGCTCTCGTGACCTTGTCTAGGGAGGCTCTCGTGACCTTGTCTAGGGAGGCTCTCGTGACCTTGTCTAGGGAGGCTCTCGTGACTTTGTCTAGGGAGGCTCTCTTCATCTAGTCTAAACATGAATCAAAAGGAGTTCTAACTTAAAATTTGATGTAGAGTACATGTGACCAACCATTTATCTGATGGCATGGTGCCAACTTGTGATCCTTACAAGCTTCTGGGCAGTTCCAATCTCTAACAAGGGCATTGCAGAGTAGGTACCAGGCCCACAGTCTACAGCTATTAGGCCCACAGTGTCTAGCTATTAGGCCATAGGTAAACGGTGTCAGTCATTTTTGTGGTGAAACAATCACAAGTTTGATAGTGTGTACAGGAGCACCACTGACATCAATGTGTACAGGAGCAGCACCGTCATCGATGTGTTCAGGAACACCACTGTCATTGACAGTATTTTATTCCTTGATGTTGTAGATCAAGCCCAAGTCAGTTGTTGTCACGCAATGACAGTTGTTGTCATACATTGACATGTCTTGTGTTAATTGTTGACAGGATTTATTTGTAATCCAGTGAAAAGAATATATTTATGTAGAGCAGAAGTACAGAATATTGTGTGTGTGTTTGCATCATGAAAAGCTAAGGACACAGCCAAAATAGGGTCTTGAAAGCATTATTGCCATTGTCATCTTCAAATATTGGATGAGTACACACATCTTGTTTATGTGCCAGACACACATCTTGTTTATGTGCCAGACACACATCTTGTTTATGTGCCAGACACACATCTTGTTTATGTGCCAGACACACATCTTGTTTATGTGCCAGATTTGACAGCATTTTATTCATAATTTTTTTTTTTTTTTTTTTTTTTGATTATTTAAATAATCGTTTCATTTAAATAATCGTTTCATTTAAATAATCATTTCATTTAAATAATCATTTCATTTAAATAATCGTTTCAGTTTATTTATAGTCATTGTAAATCCTTCTAGAGAAATCTTTTCATGTTGAAAGCTGAAGGAGTTAGGAATAGTGGAATAATCTATAATAAATAGCCTAACCCTAATTTTTAGAAAGAAGCATCAGATGGCCAGATTTAAGTGGCCAGGATTTTAAAAATAATTTCAACAAAATATGTGAGTAACCCAAATTTTTACTTATTTCCCTTCAAAACTGCAATTTTCCAAACTATCGCTTTTAAAAGAACTCCAAAAAGCACACTCAAAAATATTCTCTCTATTGTACTATAGAGCTGTACAATAAAGGGTTTGCAACTAATCTCAAGAATTGTCATGAATACCTACTACATTATAATGTGTCTTCTATAGAGTTGAGCTGAGAATGAAAGTGCAATTAAGAATGGGGCAGATAACTAAGAATTAAAATATCTAAATATAGACTATTTTTTGCTTGGGGCTTTGTTTCCTTTTTGCTTTGTCCAAGTAATCCAAGTCCTTGACTAGTTATGTACATGATGGATCAGTTGGTTTTTCCATGTAATCAGGCCTTGACTAGTATGTATATGCTTAAAGTGGACAATTGGGCTATCAGCTGTCCTTGTTAACAATTTATAAATTAATTATAATTTTTTTAAAGTTTTTTAATTTGGTTTTTATTTATTTCTAAAGGGTATCACTTATAAAAAGATTTTTTTAATTTAAAAATCTCTTCACTCTATTTGCACACCCAGCCCCCCCCCCCCCCCCCCCCCCACACACTTTTTTTTCCTCCTCCCCAAACTAAACGAGTGGCATATTTAATAAGAGGAACCAGTTAAGAAGAAAGATCCCACTTTGTGCATGAACTGGGTTAAACCCATGGAAAATTTACACCCAAAAGTATAGAGAGAGGAGAGACAGAAATAAACTGTTTTATTTTTAACTTATTGTCAATGAAATGTTAATAGCAGACTTGTATTATTTGATTGGGTTGATCTGATGACAATGGTTGATCTATGATGGTCTCACCAAAGCTATTGTTTAACATGACTCTGTGCTAGGGTTGATTCAGTCTATAAAAGCTCAAGTACTGCAGTGATGATGTGATGGCCCTAGAATTTCTATGTGCTACTAACACTATAATGTCAAACCAACAAGGTATTATTACTCCAAACTTAATCAAACTAACCCAAATATCTCTTTCTGCCATAACAAAACTTTTTCTTCTTTTTTTTTCCAATTGCAGCTTTTCATTCACCCACAAATTATGCATTTAAATTATCATTATTTTTTTTTTTTTAGTTTGATCATTGAAAATTTCATAATCATTTTCACAACATATTTTTTTCCCTTCATTTTTCAAAGTTTCCATCAGTGCTTCAACTCCACTATTGTTAAATTGATCCCTACTTTTCATGAGGGTAGAGAGCAGAACTGATGGAGCATTCTTCTATTAGTTCTATATACATACTGAAATGACTTTCCCTTATTTTGTCTGCTTTTGTTTATCATGCATGTGCATGATCTGTCTTTTAGTTTTCATATGTATTTGTTATTATCTCCCATGCTGTTCCATTCTGCTTGGTGTAGGAATGCTGCTAAGCATGCTCCTAGTTCATCTATCACATCATTATAAGTAATTGGGAGAGCATGTTCAATTGCTATATTTAAAAGTCAAAGGTCATAATTTTAGTATGTATAATTGTGTACAGCAATTTTTAACATACAATTATTATGAAGGGCATAAATGTTGTCAAATAAAGAGGTTTAAATTTGTATAAACATTTTTAATGAGCTACAGTGATTTAAGGGGTGGAAGAACCAAAGGGTCTGAATAGGTTGGTGACAGCTCGGGCTTTTTAGGTGACAGGTTGGGCTGTTTAGGTGTAGGTGATATCCTGGGCTGCTTAGGTGAAGGTGATATCTTGGGCTGTTTAGGTGAAGGTGATAGGTTGGGCTGTTAAGGTGAAGGTGATAGGTAGGGCTGTTAAGGTGAATGCGATAGGTAGTGCTGTTAAGATGAAGTTGATAGGTAGGGCTGTTAAGGTGAAGGCGCTTTTATGTGTATATCTTATTGTAACTATCGCATGTGCTTTTTATGGCCATCTTTGTCCTATTTATGTTGACTTTGTTATTTACAAATTAATTTTTTAAAATATAATTTTTCTCAGACACAACTAAGCAATCTTGTAGACATCTTTATAGCACATAATTTTTAAGAGATTTTTAATTATTCTTCTGGAAAACACTTTATCGCATGCATCTTGTGAAGAAGATAAATCTACTTGGCTGACTCACTAGATTTATTTTGTATTTCATTTTAATTTGTACTCTAACTTAAAACAATTAATTTTCAACCAAATAAATTCTGAATTCTCAATGCATCACTTGACTGGAATATTGAAATCTTAAACTAGAAGTAATATCGCTTCTTTTGTTAAGTTAGACCCTTGTTAAGATCTCTAGTCTTATACATTGTTCCAGCTTGTATTATGTGTAATATGGTCTTGAAATTTTTCTCAATTAGATCCGTGTGGTAAATGCTTTTCAAATGGACCTGGACTCTCAACATATGGACAGCTATGACAAGCGTAGTCGACCGTCAGTCATCAGCCTGCAGTCCCTGCAGGAAAAGAGAATGGGTGTGTCGAGGAAGCCCAACCTGGCAAGCTCACCAGAGGCTGCTGAGATGACCACTTCGACTCCTTGGTTTGGAAGGAGTGAGAGCATACCTTATGCTGATGAGTAAAATATTGGTGTGAATCTTTCATAGCTATTAAATAATCCTATTGACTGAATGAAGAACTGAAGGATTCTAATGGATGGACTAATGTTGGTTGTTTTAATTTTTTAAATATTTTTTAAAAATAAATTTAAAACAAATGAATAGCTGTGGGGCGTGTGAAGTTTCCTCAATTTTGCAACTTGTTGTTTTATATATTTTTAAAGATTTCATTAACTTATTACTATACAAATAGATGAATATTGTGGTGAAGCATGGATCGCCCCCCCTTCCAGCCATCCTTTTATGCTAGAATGTTATCATCTCCCTTTGTGGTCATCAGTTAGTTTTCTTGTATCTCTCTTTTTTAAAAGAAATGTTTGACTAAATTCATTTTCAAACTTGACCTTGAGTTTACTCCCTTCTTTGTCTCACATCTGCTCAAAAGTTAGCAAAAAGCTTTTTATTCCTATCATTTGTTGGAGTTTACAAACTAACCAGTCCCAAGCTGCAACACAAGCTGTCGTCGATTTGGTGGAGACAATTTTTTACTCTCAACTATGAAGATGCCATCTTAAACAAAGAAAATTATCCGGGATAAACTGAGAAATAATGTTATTTTATTTGAACCGAGCACTGTAGGTCTGAGTGCTTTGATTTCATTTCCCAAATTTGTGTTCTTTACAATCTTGTCTGGCAATGCACATGTTGCCAGGCAGCCTATTTTCATTTAATTTTGTTGGTTCTCTTTTCTTCCATTGAATTGTGTGAAATAAAGATGGCAAACCAATTGCGTTAAGCCACGTAGTTGATACATACATCTATAAAAATAAATGTGCAAAATTTGATCTGAATATTTCATTGTAGAAAACCTTGGAGCTCTTCAGACCATTTTTACAGATGTTTGATTTTTGTGTTTACCTTGTCTTGTATGTCATTAACACTAAGCTAAACTACATGGGCTGGAGCACCACATGGACGGGTAGCACCACATGGATAGGTAGCACCACATGGATGGGTAGCACCACATGGATGGGTAGCACCACATGGATGGGTAGCACCACACAGATGGGTAGCACCACACAGATGGGTAGCACCACACAGATGGGTAGCACCACACAGATGGGTAGCACCACACAGATGGGTAGCACCACACGGATGGGTAGCACCACATGGATAGGTAGATTAAAACTTACTCAAACCCCTTTTAAAAAAACTTATTATTGTGGACACAATTTTTTAAAATTATTTTAAATGGTTCGCTAAAATTTTTCTGAACTATAACAATTCTAAAAAAATTCTTTGTAAATCCTCCATATCCCACCAAATGATTGAACTAGGAGCAGATGAACTGCTTGATTTAGATCAGCAAAGTTTCAAATAAACTGGTTTTTTAAACTGGTTCTTTTTTAGCTATTGCCATTTCTGTTGTCTGTGCAAGCATTAACATGCTGCTGGGGTCTGCAGTGACATCTAATATTGTAATAATTTTATCCCTTAGTCACCATGTCTATTCTCTGATATTGTTCATTTCTATTGTGTGAAGTTGAGACCAGTTTTGTTTGTTTAAATTGAAGCCTTGTTTGGGAGAAAATTGGGTAATCATTGTACTTGATACTGTCTGGAATAAACTAGTTGACATAATATTTCATTTGTTATTTTTAGATTTATGTGTGCATGTGAAATATAAATTACAAAACCTCTTTCCCACCCTTCCAAATTCCCCCCCCCCCCCCCCCCCCCCCCAAATTTATGCATTTTCCTAGCAGGCACCGGTGAATGTTTGAAAGTTAGGGCCAATGGGTGGTCTCAAGGTTCAAATTTATGGTCTTCCTAATAAAGTCATGGGAAGCTGATCAGAAATAGAAATAAGTGAGGGATAACTCTTGATTGGATTGTTAGGAGGAAAGCAACTGAATTATTGTTTACTCTAGAGACCCAAATGGCTGGATGGGTTGGACCCAACTGATTTGATGGGTTGGACCCAACTGACTGGATGGGTTGGACCCAACTGACTGGATGGGTTGGACCCAACTGACTTGATGGGTTGGACCCAACTGATTTGATGGGTTGGACCCAACTGACTTGATGGGTTGGACCCAACTGATTTGATGGGTTGGACCCAACTGACTTGATGGGTTGGACCCAACTGACTTGATGGGTTGGACCCAACTGATTTGATGGGTTGGACCCAACTGTCTTGATGGGTTGGACCCAACTGTCTTGATGGGTTGGACCCAACTGTCTTGATGGGTTGGACCCAACTGTCTTGATGGGTTGGACCCAACTGTCTTGATGGGTTGGACCCAACTGTCTTGATGGGTTGGACCCAACTGATTTGATAGGTTGGACCCAACTGATTTGATGGGTTGGACCCAACTGTCTTGATGGGTTGGACCCAACTGTCTTGATGGGTTGGACCCAACTGTCTTGATGGGTTGGACCCAACTGATTTGATAGGTTGGACCCAACTGATTTGATGGGTTGGACCCAACTGATTTGATGGGTTGGACCCAACTGACTTGATGGGTTGGACCCAACTGATTTGATGGGTTGGACCCAACTGACTTGATGGGTTGGACCCAACTGATTTGATGGGTTGGACCCAACTGATTTGATAGGTTGGACCCAACTGATTTGATGGGTTGGACCCAACTGATTTGATAGGTTGGACCCAACTGATTTGATTGGTTGGACCCAACTGATTTGATGGGTTGGACCCAACTGATTTGATGGGTTGGACCCAACTGATTTGATAGGTTGGACCCAACTGACTTGATGGGTTGGACCCAACTGATTTGATAGGTTGGACCCAACTGATTTGATTGGTTGGACCCAACTGATTTGATAGGTTGGACCCAACTGATTTGATTGGTTGGACCCAACTGATTTGATTGGTTGGACCCAACTGATTTGATTGGTTGGACCCAACTGATTTAAGTGGTTGAAAAACAAAAACAAATTTTGCTGGTTGTAGTTTTAGAGACCAAAGTGATAAGGGAGACAAATGATGTTTTGTTAAGGGAGACAACTGATGTTTTGTTAAGGGAGACAACTGATGTTTTGTTAAGGGAGACAACTGATGTTTTGTTAAGGGAGACAACTGATGTTTTGTTAAGGGAGACAACTGATGTTTTGTTAAGGGAGACAACTGATGTTTTGTTAAGGGAGACAACTGATGTTTTGTTAAGGGAGACAACTGATGTTTTGTTAAGCTTTGTCTTTTTTTTGGGCTCCTGTTATAGAAATCCTTTAAATGATGAGCAGACAAAGAACTCTGTTTATCCTTGTGCTGTACAGTCACACAGATATTACAAAGAACTCTGTTTATCCTTGTGCTGTACAGTCAGACAGATATTACAAAGAACTCTGTTTATCCTTGTGCTGTACAGTCACACAGATATTACAAAGAACTCTGTTTATCCTTGTGCTGTACAGTCACACAGATATTACAAAGAACTCTGTTTATCCTTGTGCTGTACAGTCACACAGATATTACAAAGAACTCTGTTTATCCTTGTGCTGTACAGTCACACAGATATTACAAAGAACTCTGTTTATCCTTGTGCTGTACAGTCACACAGATATTACAAAGAACTCTGTTTATCCTTGTGCTGTACAGTCAGCATGAAAACAACATGTGATGGTTAATGTGTACATGGGGCTGGTAAACCTGCTTCTAGCTTACTAACACCGGCCCCCCCCCCCAGCCCCTTTTTCCTCTTTGCTGGCATTCCAAGCAAATTTGTGTATTTTATCATTTTAACAAGGATTTCCCTTACTTGAAATATGCTGCCTCTTCTTACCACCGCATGCCATACCCTGAACAATACTTGTCCACACATAAGCCATCTGTATGTTAATATTGAGCATCATTGATGCCCTTTAAGCTAAAGATGAGACGACCATCTTCATTCATAATATAGGGTGTACACATGTTTGCATCAAGAGATAATCTTATCATCATAGTGTATTAATCCCAGTTAATTTGACCCTTCATGCCCCGTACAAAATGTTTGATTACATGTTGGTAATTTTACTTCTTCAGCTTGTAAATGTCCAACTTATTTATTTGACTTCTAAACAAGTTGTATGAACTCCTTACAGCTGTAGCTTGAAGGATTTCACCTGTCAATGTGCTAGTACAAGAGTTGGTCCATTGCAAATTTTATTTTTTTGGAGTATTACATTTTCTTGTACAGTAGTCAGCTCTGTTGACTTGGCTGGTACAGTAGTCATCTCTGGATGTGGCTGGTACATTAGTCACTACTGTTGACATGGCTGGTACAGTAGTCAGCTGTGTTGACGTGGCTGGTACAGTAGTCACCGCTGTTGACTTGGCTGATACAGTAGTCACCTCTTGACTTGGCTGGTACAGTAGTCACCTCTGTTGACTTGGCTGGTACAGAAGTCATCTCTGTTGACTTGGCTGGTACAGATGTCATCTCTGTTGACTTGGCTAGTACAGAAATAGTGTCTTTTGGCTTAGCTGGTACAGTACAGTATCCATCTCTGATGACATTTGCTGGTAGTAATCACCTATGATGACATTTGCTGGTTCTGTAGTCACCTTTGATGACATTTGCTGGTACTGTTCTCACCTTTGATGACATTATCTGGTACTGCAGTCACCTTTGATGGCATTTGCTGGTACTGTTCTCACCTTTGATGACATTTGCTGGTACTGTTATCACCTTTGATGACATTAGCTGATACTGTATTCACTTCTGATAGTTCCCAGTGATTGAACGTCTTGAAAACTTGACATAAGAATTTTTTCAATTAAATAAATTTGATCTGCTTGGATTGCTATATTTAATCCAATTTATGCTAAAATTAGCTTAGGGTATTATTTTTTGGTTGCCTAATTGCCAAAGGAATCAACTAGTTAATTATTAATATCTTGCATAATTGTTACATCAAAAATGTGCAGTGCCAGTGGGTAAAGTTAAAATAAATTAAATTAAACCAGAACTCTAGGCCTTTTTTATTTTATAGCGCACAACTTCAGAGGTCAACCTTCCTAATGATATTTATACTAAAACCTTAACAATAAAAAAATGTCTTGATATTAGACAGTTCAAACTAACCTGACAGCTCTAAAAACCCTGACAGGTCTAACAACCCTGACGGCTCAAACAACCCTGACGGCTCAAACAACCCTGACGGCTCAAACAACCCTGAGGCTCTAACAACCCTGACGGCTCAAACAACCCTAACGGCACTAACAACCCTGACAGCACTAACAACCCTGACAGCACTAACAACCCTGAATAAAGAAAATATAAATCCAATAGTGGACATTTAATTTTAAAATGTGTCAACTTCTTGTATCATAGTACCTTATTTCATTGTAGTAACTGACTAATTACAGTGTATTAACTTATTGCACAGTAATACTTTTTAAATTGCAAATGAATTGAGAAGCAAGCTCTTTGTATGATAGTGATAGAGACTGGTGAGTTTTTTTTAAAAGGTATTTTTTGGTATTGTTAAGATTAAGTTTTCTATTTAAAAAAATATTGCCATTTTATACTCGGTTGACTCTTGTAAAATTGAATCAATTTTAATAGTTGGGAATCATCTATTTGTGTACAGTGTTTTTTTATATCTGTTCCTATTATGCTGTGGCAAATTTTTCCTCTTACTTAGTTTAGTCATATAAGTAAAACCTTACCTTCTTAATCTATGTGTGGAATACTTATTCATTATGTTTATAAAGATGCATCTGTATTCAGAAGGTAAGGTTATTATATCTATACATCTATACAATGGTTTGCATATGATTTTAGTTCATATAAATATATAAAAATCCCAATCTATATTAAAAAAGAAAATGCTAATAGCTATTAATAAAAATAGCAGCAGTAAAACAATTTTTAATGGTTAATAGTTAATTTGAGTAGTGGTCATTTCAGCTTATTGTCATTTCAATATTTTAAATTTGCTTGACAATTTATATCCATTAAAATGATAAATCTTTATAACTCATCCACATTTGTGGAGGTTTTTCAAGGTTTTTATAAATATTTTTTAACAATAATTATCCTTACATTAAATGTGTACAAGTTTTCGGTTCTACCAATATTTCTCTTCATTAGTTAACATGAGATTTAAAGATTGACAACTGATGTTATTTTCATTTGACTAATGGTTACATATTGATGCATTATAAACATTTGTTTTCTCTAAAGTAACCCTTATTATTTGTGTAGAGAGAACAGAGCAATAGATGGACTGATCAGTGTAACCATCAAAATTTTCTCACTTTTACACATTTCATCCAAGCTGATAATGGTTGGAAAATCCTTACCTCAAAAACTAATTACTGTGTGTATTTTTATATATATATATATATAATTAAATTGTGTGTTGTGCTTGGAGATGAATGTGCTATTTTTATTCCCCCCCCCCCAACCACCAGATCTCTTGCCCCCTATTGATTAAACACAAGTCATTTGAATTTGTTTTTTTCATTGCTTTCTTTGTTTTTGTATGTTGTTTTGTTTTCATTCATTTTATTTTTTGGATGGGGGGAGCTAATGTACATTTGACCGTTATACCAACCTGATGAAAATTGGGATGGTATCTGTTGTAATGTGCATCATAATCAGAGCAAAAAATGTGATATAATTGTTCATGTGGTAGCTTGTTAAATATTTTTTTCTTTTCTCCTTTCATATTTCTTTGAAAATTTTTTTTTACAAATTTACTATATAATACAAAGAGAAACTGACTGTACAGTTATAGTTTTAAAAATAAACAATTATTTGTTAACATTTAAGTACAGGTATCACAAATAATTTGAACATCATTTTTTTCCATAAATGAAAAGCTTCTTTTTAAAATTATCTTAAAACCTTTTTCTTTAAGCTGCACACCCAAAGTGGTCAAAGCATTATACACGTTTTTTTTTCCTAATACCATTTCTCTAGATTTTACCCTTTTACTTGTGATGTTGAGGCAAAATAAGACTTAGGATTGTGGCATGGCCATATCACTGTACAGCTAGACAGCACCTGTTTATTCCTGATTATTTATTTAAATGTTGTTCTGTTATAGTGAAAGATGTTATAGACATATGCTTTTGTCATTAATTGCATTTCCTCCTCTTCTGGTTAATGTGGACATAAAAAATCCCCACCCTACAAATTAGCAAATTCCTCAGCCAGTCCTGTAGGTATCAAACTAATAAACTACTTTGGTAATTTTATGTGTGGATCAGCCTTCATGGCACAAAAATGGTATTTGATGACCTCATGGTTGATGGAGATGCATAAAACCACTGACTCTAAGGCACTGGACCATTTGTGTTTTGCATACTAAGTTTGATCCATATTATGTATGGTAAATCTGTATGGTATGATTAGAATGTGAAAGATCCTGCTATAATAGTTATTACACGCTTCTTCAATCTTTGCTTTGCATTTATTGTATTAAACATATATAACATTTTGATTTTAGTTTTACGTCCCTGATTTGTAATTAATAAAGTTTCTACTTTAAACATGACATGTTAGTTGAATTTGTTTTTCCTTAATTATTTTCATTAGAATCCAAGATGAGCTCAAATACATCAATAACTTAATACAAAATGGCAGCAACAGGATCATTCTTTTATTATCTTTTAGGAAAAAGACAAATTTACATATTTGAGTCACAATAAAGAACATAGTAGAAATGATCAAACAACATTCTCATATTGCAATTAACTCAACCAATTAATGGATTTAAACAAGACGCTTATATTCCAGCATTTTATTAATAATTTTTAAGTATCTGTTCTGAGAGAACTATTCTTTTTTGGAAAAACATTGAAAACACGATGCTGAAATACAGTCATAGAAATTATAAGCAAATTTCTTGTAATAAAAATGGCAATTTAAAACAGTTTCTCAAGTCATTTTCAGTCATGCTTCAAAAGGGGACTAAAAAGATAACCTTTTTGTTATTGATAAATGTCCCTAAATTCACAACACAACACTAACATCTGTTAGACCTAATTAGAAGGTGTGGTTGCCATGGCAAAATAAGTACAAAAAATTAGAAACAATGACAGGCCTATATTTTGTATCTTCAACTAGATGGGATATCATCAAATTCAGTTAGATTACAATATGGATCCACTAATACGTCTACATACAAATAAATGTCCATTGTTCCTACCATCACCATTTAGTTATTAGTAATAGGATCCCTTGAGGCATTGCATTTTGTAGAAATACGGCAACATGAGAATCTTGCTGAGACAAATATTCATTGCACTTTCAAGAAAAGGTATCCTGAATAATTTCAATACAAACAAAACTATTTTAACTAACACCAGACATGGTTTCACCACAATAACATGTATTGTTGCACCTAATATGTGATTTACTCTCCCATTTAGACAAATATTTGCTTTTACATCTTTAATCCTGTATGGGGTTCAATAGGATGAAACCAGAATTGCTAATAGCTAAAATTGCTACAACTTCATAGAGAGAATTTCAAATTAACTTATTATTTCTAAACGAGAATTGAAAAACTAAAGTTGAAACAGCTGTTCCCCATTCAGTTAAAACTGTTCATGTCATGAATGAGATGTCAACATAATTAAATTGATAAATATGGTTAACAGCTGTGACTGTTGTGGATTTTGGGGGACTTGGCAATGAAAAATTAGCACCTGTAACCAAAAAAGGTTTTAATTTATGATTTTAACATTTCACTACATGCATTTCCCACTCAACAACAAGAATACTTTTCTTTCAAAAATTCAAGTACTTGCAAAATAAAACAAAAATTGATTGTAAATGTATTATTTGAAGAACAAACCAATGCAACAAAATTAGTTTCAGAAATCCAAAGACCACTTTGCAAGAAACATTTGACTAATTGATTGTGTCAGTTCATCATGTTCAAGAGATTTAGACCTCCCAGTAGCTTTGAAAGAGTGTGTCTAAATTCCATTGTAGACATGGACTGGCAGACATAGAGGATCTATTTGGGTAGGTTGTATTTGACATAAGGCACCTCTACATCCTCTCCATTTTCATCATTGCAACAGATCTCTAAAACTAAGGCCTTCACATATGGAGGAATTTTCTTCTTTGAAACTTTTTTCACCACTTCAGACATTCTGAAAGATTTTAAATTATTCAAGGTAAACATCCCTTTATGACCAATAATTTTGTTGACATTTCTGTGTATGATATTTAAGATAGAATACAATCGGTCTCAATTGAGTGAAATATTTCTTTATAAAAAATTTTTTAAAATACATGTTTACATATAGCCATGAGTTAAAAAGTTGGTCTGAAAGTAAACCATGTCTTGGGGCTACAGAGAGTGATAACAAAGGCTTAAGGTTTATATGATATCACATTAGGAAATGGCATCAGCTCCTTATGCCCTCCCCAAAGCACACACCCACCCCCCCCCGCCAAGCCACCACCCCCAAGTATTGGGCCTAAAACCTTGGAGATGTCCCTTTGCCAGGATGGCAAGGTTTATATGATAAAGAAAATCTAACTTTAAAAATTTAATATTTTAATAATTAGGAACGGTGTCATTCCTAAATTTTACCATGGTCCTGTTAAGTTTTCAAATTCTTTTTTAAAATGGCAATGAGGCACACGTCAGTGCAATCACAATCCCCAAAGTAGAAAATAGATTGCAGCTTTTAAGTTACTTACGGCAAATCCATTCTTTCTTGACGTTTGGCAGCTTGCATAAAAAAAGAATACAGCATACAAACACCTTGAGATAACATAGTTATTTCTAGCTTGTATTCTCTCTGTAAAAGAATCAAAATAAACATAAAAGACAATTGCTCATCTCAAATGATAACTATTAATATATAATCAAATTACATTTGATCCAAATACCAACTGAATGTTTGAAAGTGGTACCAATGTAATTATTCTAACTCGACTAACATAAAAGTCACCATTTAAAAAGTATACATCTGGGTTATTAACAAACCTTGAAGAAATCCAAAAATTCTTGTAGAGTCATTTCTCCTTGTACTTCAAAACGGTCCCAAAGTGTGAACTCGTTGTCATAATACTGGAATGAAAAGAGAGATAGAGAAAAAAATTCTCCTTTCAATATAAGTTGACATAAAGCATTCATCTTGTCACTAACTTTGCTTTAAAAAAGAAGTCTCTTTGAAAACTAAACGTCATTTACATCCGACTGATTTGAATATAACAGTAAATTAAGAATGACCAACAGGTTACAGTACCTTGTTCTTTGTTGGTGGTATAGGTTCAGAGAAAGCAAAAAATGGCAGAGCAAGATTAGCAAAGCCATTTTTGTAAGATTCAATATCTTGGTGGCCCTGAGCAAGCTGTGGTAAACAAATACATTCTTAATACAAGTTTATTTTGTGATGAATGAATTTTTAACAAGAAAACTACGCATTTAATGCAGTAAAATCAACTGGACTTTGGGGATAACAGATTACTTATAATAGATGCTTGTCAAACTTGTCTCTGCAACAAGACCCTGAGCATCTTTTCAGGCAGAGAAACATGATGGTTCAGTAACTTGAAATGTGATTTTGTGAAAAGATGGGTTTTGATCTTTTAACAAATTAGACATGTAGGTTTTCATTCACAAAATGCATAATATAAAATATCCTGTAAACTGAACATTTATGTCTAACATTAAATACTGGTAAAATTAAAAATAAGTGGCAAAACATAAGTAGGTTTTTTGAGCAGGGAGCAGGCCAATACGTATTGGAAATAAGCCACACAAAGTATGGGAAAACCCCCAAAAAGGACGCAACAAAACAAAGAATATGTCAGCATGAAGTCTTCTTGCCAACAGTAAAAAAAAAATTAAAAATTAACACTCAGCTGCAATGCAGAATCCGAAAGGACAGCCTACAATCAGCTTAGATAAGAAATGAGCAAAACACAGAATGGAAAACCTGATTGCACTGCATTGCAGCCAAGTGTTTAGTTTTATTTTATATCGATTTTACCATTTGTTCACTGCTGAAGGCTTCTTGAAAACACGTTTGTCGTTTTGTTGCCCCCCCCCCCCCCCCCCCCCCCAAGGTATTCCCATACTTAGTTTCGCTCATTTACTTTTGCCTAACTTGATTGCAGTCTCTCGCCCTTATTACCAAGAGGTATTTGTCAAGTATTTTAAATACAAGATTATCAGCCCTGTAAACTCCTTTTTCCTAATTTTAGATATTGCTATGGTATGTGTCTCAAAAAAAAAGGAATGCTACAAATTTCTACAGCATTGAAACAAGTGGGACAGTAATACAAACTAGAGTGGAAATTGGTCGAATATTTAAATTAGTTTTAAGACAATCAACATTATATATACCGGGTACCTGTCGGTTGAATTGGTAAAAGGATAGCTTCATAGAAAAGAAACAATCATAATAGAAGATGTAATAATTGTTTTTCACAAAAAATGCCTTTGTGATATGTGAAAAACACAAGAAACAAGTAGCAGTGGAACACTGAGCCAGGAAACAATGTATTGCACACCCTGCACTGCCACAGCACAAGTCTCTAAAAGTGCTAAACTATGGCTGAAATCTAAAGGAAAGAGAACACGAGCTGGACTCGGAGGGAAACAAGATCGGGTGGCATTTTTAAAGACATCTTTGATGACAGCATTAGCTAATCCATCAGATTTTTATTGAACCTAATTGAGCCTCATGTTCATTATATACACCAAATAATTTTTAAAAATGTGTAATTATCACAAACCTTAATAAGTTCCAGACAGACCAGACCAACTACCATACTCGTAGTGGTAGCTATAGCTGGGATGATACGACCTGCTATAAGTTTGCTCTATTGAAAGAAAAAATTTAAATTATTTAAATCTTTGCCCTCAGCCAATGACCCAAGAATCTATTTCCTTTAAATAAATGCTAATAGCTGTAGGAATTTCATTATGTTTCTTTCCATCAATTTTCTTTTTGTGACAGTACAGTTTTTATTTGCTTACATCACTAATTTTATTTATCAACATTCTGAACCTTGAATTTTATCATTTGGCAGAATTAACCTGTTGAACCCCTGGGCTCCTGATCCTTAAATCCCCATTCCCCTGGGCTCCTGGCAGAGACCCATGCTCAACAAAATTTTATGATTATAACATGATTGATATAATGTTGTTGCTGCCAAAATAGCACGACAGCATTAATAAATGGCCCCAAAGGAGAAAATTGTCTAAGAATCTTCATGCCCCTGGTTTTCATGGTTAGGTGTGTAAGATCATTATATTGGTCTGGTGAGGCATCCATTTTTTTAACACAGAGACCGATAATTTGGGATATTAGGTTCAAATGGTTCAAATTCTGGTATTTGAAAACATTATAAGAAACCAGGCATTTATATTCTCCTTTAAATAAATGAACAGATTAAACCAATGTTTAAAATTAGAATACATTATTATGATTATTAAACCAATTAAAAGTTAGAATACCTTATGCCTGCCAGTCTATTAAACCAATGTTAAAAGTTAAAATACCTTATGCCTGCCAGCCTATTAAACCAATGTTAAAAGTTAGAATACTTATGTCTGCCAGCCTATTAACCCAATGTTAAAAGTTAGAATACTTATGTCTTCCAGCCTATTTAAACCAATGTTAAAAGTTAGAAAACCTTATGTCTGTCGGCCTCCGGTATGCTATAGTTGTGGGCTCTGAGGTTAGAGGCAGCAACAATAAAGTCCATATGAAAATTGCTATCATCATCTTTTTCAAATTCTAAGGGTGTAATTTTCAAATCAGGTAGTGAAGAAGGAGCTGGTAGACTTTTCTGGATATTTAAGAGGTCATCTGATGCTGAAAGGTAATTTTAAAATATATATCCCCATTTTCTAAAATGGATAAAAATATTAAAAGACTAGAAATACATATTTAAAATTAAGTGGCGAAAACTGAATTCCATAAAAACCTGAGCATTTGCTCTCCCTCATATTTCATTGAACTTACCTAAAGTCTCTGAATTGTTGGAAGATGAGGCTACTTCACTGTCTGTCACTTCAATTTTAACACCAGCTTTGGGAACAAATACAGGCACGTGTACTTGATCTACAATATTCTTGATCTTACTTCTGTCTTTACATTGAGGAATGCCATACATAAAGGCTTTTAGGTTGGCCACAGCAACAACATAGTCAAGATGTAATTCCTGTTGTCAAGTTAAACAGATTATGGCCAAATGTTGGAGCATCATTTTATGGTGTATGATACACTATTCAACATTCCAAAATATTTGATCAAATAATTAATACCAAGTTTAAAGTCAGGAATTAAAAATTTTATTTTAGAATAATGCCTAGGTATTATAATAAATTCATACCAAATTATACCGTGAGTCAGTACAGATATATTGCTTGAAGTTTTCCTACTATAGTTTGAGGAACCATAATCAGACTAGGCTATGTCAAAATGTTTCTTCTTAATAGATCATTTGAAATGAGTGAAACAAAGTATGGGAAAACCTGAAAAAAGGACAGCAACTAAACATCAAATGTGTCTGCACGACGCCTCCTTCAGCTAACAGACACAAGCAATTAAATTAAATTTTGTATTGTTTTTACTATGCTTGTTCTCGGAAGAAGGCTTATCGCCGACACATTCGCTGTTTGGCTGCTGTACGTTTTACAGGTTCAACCAAAGTGATCAAACATATACCTTATTAGAATCAAACTCTAAGGGAGTAGGGCATCGTTTAGGACCAGACCAAAATGGAGCACCTGTACTTGTTTTCTGTGGTTAACATCATAAACAAATTATTAATGAAATAATGCTTACATGTTTAGATTCATTTTTAAATGGTTCCTAATATTTACTCATTCATTTTTTCTTATTGACTCTTTCATAGCTCATTACACACATCACAGTTAAATCCATTGCTATATATTTATATATAGAAAAAAATTGGAGAATGGATGCACAAAACCATAAAAAGTATAAATAAACATTGTGGTATTTATTAAAACACTACTACACATACATCATACTGACATGTGTAACATTGACATCATTTTATGTTATAATTAACAGACATAATTGTTTTGGTTATTTCACATTGTTCATAAAAGTTTGCAAGTTGGCATTTCACATTTTACAATTTTTAGTTTTTCTGACATTCTTGGCAGAGCAACATCCACATCTCTTCTGTTTAGTCAGTTAACTTGTACATGGCTTTTTGTGACAGATAGTGCACATACTTCAGGAATACCTTTAATGGATTAGAGAGACTGTTCCATCACATTTCTCATAGGGAATGACTTACATTAGGGCAGCTACATCCTCTTCTCTATGTTTGCTGTAATCAGCTGACTTGCAATCTCCATGATAAAACACTGTCTAATGTCAGCATGAGCCAGTTTGCTTGCCTGTTTGTGTTTTGACCACAAAATCTTTGTGGCAAGAGAACCCAAACTTAAAATACGGTAAAACTTTACCATTGGCCACCGCTTCTTTTTGCGTTTGCTTCCAAAGGCGTGTGCCATTTTGTCCATGCAGTGAACACTGCTCAACATGTTGCCTTTTTATTCCCTTTTGACTGATTTCTGTTCAAAATCCAAAAATTGAATCATTCAACTTTTGATACTTGGGCTTTAGGACTGTGGGGGTAGAATTCTTTTTATTTCGTCTTACTGTCCAAAAAGTTGTTTTGTGAGATTGTTAGCAGGCTTCCAGTCAGTAAAGAAGTTGACAGTTCTGATATTGCAGCCACTGACCTTAAATGGTTCAACAAGTTCCAAAACTGCCTTTGCTCCAAGGTTTTGTGTCTTGTTGTTTCTAGGCTGTGGTGCCTCTTTTCCCAAGTACAGCTTCCCTTTCAACAGACTCAAAGGATAAGATGTTTCTCAATCACATGTCCAGAAAATCTTGATGCTATACTTATCTGGTTTGCTGGATAGGTATTGTATAAAACTGCACCTTCTGTGAAATGGAATGAGTTGCTTGTCAACTGTGATGTTACTACTGGGAAAATAATGTCGGATGAGATTTGTTTGGAAAGTATTCCAAACTTCTCTAATTGGAGCTAATTTTTCCTTGCCTTTCCTTCGTGCCCTTGTTTTCTTGTCATGGCATCACAAGTTGCTTAGGAGAGTCACAAGTCTTTTCCTTGACATTGCTGCTCGCGTCAAGGCATTGCCTTCAATTGTATCAAACAGGAGGGTGGTATTTTTAAAGCTTATTTAAATAGCTTATATGAATAGCACCAGCATACAGGCGGCATCCAAGAAGACCTTATATTCCAATAATAGCACCAGCATACAGGCAGCATCCAAGAAGACCTTATATTCCAATAATAGCACCAGCATACAGGCAGCATCCAAGAAGACCTTATATTCCAATAATAGCACCAGCATACAGGCAGCATCCAAGAAGACCTTATATTCCAATAATAGCACCAGCATACAGGCAGCATCCAAGAAGACCTTATATTCCAATAATAGCACCAGCATACAGGCAGCATCCAAGAAGACCTTATATTCCATATGAATTTTTAATCAGTCCAGTCTTTTCTTTTTTTTTCTTCCTTCTGAGAATGTATAAATCTCTATAATTTATAATGTCAACCATTTTGGGTGTTATGTATTGCCGAATGACGGTTACCGGTTCCTCAAGGCGCTTTGCCTACTTTCAAGATATTTTTCTGTGGCATGAACAGTGAGTGAGTTCCAATGATTACAATAGAGCCAAAACATTCAGAATAATGCCTCTAGATTTACCAATTTTTTGCAGTCATATATGATAAAGGCAGACCTGGTTACACTGGATCTCCCAAAATAATACAATATAGTCTAGTATAGTGCTTTACCAATTTTAAAAATCATACACCATATTGTAATTGTACCAGTAAATAAATAAACATACAGTGCAGCCCACGTCAAATTGAGGTCACTTCTCAAAGTAGATGACTGAAGTTTATATATTTATTTACAGCCCACTATTGAAAATAGAAAGGTGCCTAACATTAGTAACTGTGATATATGAAGATGTGGTGAGGGAGGGAGGATATTGATGACGCCAGCTGAAGTCAACCAGGCACACGTGGGGGTGAGGTTTGGGAGGCGGCTGAGCCCCTTCCCAGAATTGTTTTTATAAATTCAAAATGCAGGGATGTACTTTTATACCTGAATACAGTTTTGCATCATTCTACAATTAATTGTAATGCTTGTGGAAAATTAGGTTTCCCTCACCTGGGGGGGGGGGGGGGGGGTGTTTTCCCTCACCTAAGGGGGGGGGGTGTGTTTTCCCTCACCTAGCTGTGGTTTATAAAAATCCTTTTAATTTTTAATAGTTACTAAAAAGGGATCTAAAAGGAGCGAGGAAAAACCAAAATGGCAGGTACCATCACAAAAAATGATGCATATATATTTCAAATGTGTTTTAATGCAAAAATATGACACTAATTGCTAATTGAATGAAGAAAAAAGTTCATTTGTGATACATCTGGCAGATGAGTCACAAACTGCCCACCCCTGCATTATGCCTATGAGATTGATTTTATTTTCTGTTAACATATTGTCTAATAACTACAGCAATGAAATAGAACAAGGCATCTGGATGCTTGAATCAAAAGACAGGTTAATAAGTTGTTAACGTTTCCGCTTAGCTGTATTGGGGCAAGGGGAGGGTATTGTACAGCTGCTCAGTGACTTCCAAAAATAGATTTCAAATGTTGCTTTCTATATCTTATAAAATATGTCAGAAACTAAACAGATTGCTTCTTACATTTCCTGCACAACATCGGATTTTAATGGCAGCCTTCATTGATTGTCTAATAGCTTTTGTTGTGTTCAGGAATTTTGTGTGTGTTGCAAGTAATATCATAAAATTCCAAAATGTCTGACAGCGACACCTTTCTTAGTGATTCTGATATATCTCACTGCCTAGCAGTGAATTTGACACTGACACTTTTGAAAGCAAACAGGAAAGTAATGAAGACGATCATAAAGATGATGTTTATGATAATGTTGTGAACCCTTGGTTTTGTATTAGGGGCCCTGAACTGGATAGAGATGACGCCTATGAATTTTTAGAAATGTGTGATGTATTAATTATGCCTCAAGGCATAAGCACCCCAGTTAAGTACTTTATGCTATTTTTTACACTAAATATCATTTGTGAGAGAAACCAATAGGAATGCAGACAACTTTTTCAGTAACTACCAGCTCAAGAGAAAGTCCCTAGGTCATAAATGGGTGCCTGTAACATTGAGTGTCTGTAGCAAATGAAAAATAGCCAGGGGCAAGAAAAGGAGTAGAACCTTGTGCCAGAGGTGTCTGAAAACATAACTGTTAGGACTTATTCAGGCTTCATCCATCAAAAAATTCACACAAATGATACAAGTAAACAAGTGTAACAAAAAATTACATGCATAATTTATGCAAATCAGGATAGCTCATTTGAATACATGTTTAGATTTCAGTTTGATTCATAAAGATTGTATTGGTTCATTAAATTTTCTACAAGAATATATAAAGTTTTATACATGTAAAGGAAATAGTTCCTTTAAAACAAAAATTTTGCAATATGAATTCAGAGCTAGTAAAAAGGGCTCCGTCTTCTTGGCACAAACTCACAGAAAAGGCTCCGGCCTGAAAAGGTTAATATTACTGTTGCTGTATCTAGCCAGTTTATTGTGAAAAAACAAACAACATGACGTATTGGTGTTATATGATTTAAAAACATTTAAACCCCCGCACCCCTCCAATGCACATCCGTACCCTTCCACGTCAGCATCACCCCTTTTCCATTCACCAGAGGCTAAATAAAGGACCTAAAATTAACAATCCTTAACGTTGTTTTGTTTATATTAATATATATCTTTTATCCTAAAAACCACCAGAATATATTTCTTAACCTGGTCTCGTAAAATCCCAGTTCTGACAGGTTTCTGCGCACAATCATAAAAGACATCTCAAAATTGTACATTGTATGTAAGAGTAAACAGGTCTATGAAGGTTTAAGGTTCATGAATTGGTTTAGGGCTTATTTTCTCTTTGTCACCGGGTGCTTCCCACCCACAAGGTACTGCCCACCTATAGGGTGCCCACCTACAGGGTGCCCACTCACAGGGTACTTACAGGGATGCTGATTTTTATTGGGCCATGGCCAATAATAATTGAAGTCAAATGGATACAAATTTTTGGGTGTGCGTTGATGAGGCATATACCAATGTCCCAATAGGCCAGTATATACTACACTGGGTCGATGAGGCAATATTATTACAAACAAGTTACTCAATTTTGTGTGAACTCAAGACCAGAGTATCTAGATATCATTAAATCAAATAACTGCTTCAGCATTAGCAGTCTTTAGAGTAAATACTATGTGAGTGCAAACAATTGTTTAAACTTTTAGGATTTTTTTTTAAATTACAATATTAAAAATGTACTGGAATTTGTATATTCTCCTCGAAAAGTGATGGAATTTTTTTTTAGATTTGGTGCAGGAACTCTGTGGATAGATTAGACACATACCAAGGCTAAATAGAACAGGCCATCTAATATACTGGGTTGATGAGGCATAAGCCAAGGCCCAATAGGCTAGCCCAAATAATACAATGGGTTGACGAGGCACATATCAAAGCCCAAAAAGCTAGGCCAAATAATATGCCCATTGCAGAAATTTAAAACATAAAATAGGTGGATTCCACCCATGGGGTGGGGGGGGGGGGGGGGGGGGGGAGAAGGTTAAAAGCAATCCCAGTTATTAAAACTTAGATATGCATGCAAAATAAATTGAAATTATTTTAAAGAAGCAATATTTACTTGGTCAGGAGGGAAATTGAACAGCAATTGTTTGATTCTGTTGGTATAATTCTTGGCAAATGTATAACGAGCAAACTTGACACAATCTTCAAAAGTCTTAGGCCTGTCATCTACCAGTGTGCGCTTCACAGATTCTAGAATATCCAACTGAAAAGAATTGAAATAAAATATAGCCTTGCTTGTCTGGCCATAATATATATATGAGACTGTGTTCAACGTATCTTTTTAGACTATTTATTGACTTGTCTAGCCAGTACTTCAATCCTAAGTGAGCATTGTTTCAATAAATACTGTTATAATTTTAATGCTAATTAAGACATCCAACTTACAGGTTGGGAACCTTGTAGCTTGAGAGTTCTGTCCAAGAATTTGGGATCTGTCAAATACTGACTGGCTGTTTCAGCATCTTCATGGAAATCTTTCTCAAATTCTTCACGAGCCCACTAAATTTATAAAATAATCATATTAGAGATTTTAAACTTTAAAAATGGTGTATTAAAATTTACTACTTGAAAACTGTAATTTGTACCTACAGTAGCTATGGTAGTTAATTATTTATTTATATAATTTGAACCAGTTGACAAATTCCTTTACGTATAAGATATGGGAGGCAATAACAATACATGTTAATTTCATTTATTAACTAAAATGTCAAATAATGAAAAAGGAAGTTAGCAAACAAATACTCCTGCTAAGTTTATTTCAAGGGCTGTGGAGTTGTCCAACTCCTTACTTAGACCTGTTTAATATCAAGCTGTCTTGAGAAATAAACAAAATGCTTTACTGAAATTCAACCTGGCCCATCAAAAAAGTATGGTTCTGTGACTAGCTATCATCCACTTGAGTTACTTATTCTCTCCAATTTTAGACACAAATTGTTTAAGCCCACTAGGCAATAATTATAATAACATTTAATTGCTGTACAAAAAAAAACATTGGTTGTTTTGATAATTTTAGACACAATAATTATAGTAACATTTAGTAGCTGCACAAAAGAATTTATTCAAACTTATAGTACAAAAAAAGCATTTAAGAGAGCAATGTTTCAGGCCTTTTACATGACCAGAAAATGTATGGATAGGCAGACGAAATGATCCAACCTTTCATTTAATTTAACATTTTTAGATAAGCAATTGAGATAAATGGGGAGACTGAACAAACTTTGATTAGAAAACGTTTGCTTTCCTAATGTTGAATAGAAAACATTTCCAACTTACCTGTAAGGTATGCTCTATGGCATTTGGGAAATTCTTAACTGTGCAAACTGGTATGCTTTTTTCAGGAGGATCTTGTGATGATGAATATGATTCTGTCAGGTGTGGTATTACAACCTAAAGCAAATTAAGGTATAAAAATTATTTTCACCTGAAGACAAATAAATGGATAGAGAACTAGGTACTCCTGTGGTAATCAGGGATGCCAAAATAAAATTTAACCCTAATGATTAAAGAAAATAAAACTATTTTAAAAGGTTTTCATTTCACAATCGAAATAATAAACATATTAATATACAAAACATCAACCCGCTGGAATCATACTGAAGATTAAAGTACATTTGAGCCAGGTTGACTGACTAGTGCCAACAACATACAGCAACTAAACCACCATATATTGATACATTCAACTGTTAAAAGTAAAGCTGCTTGGACAGGATTTACTCCTTTTAGAAATCTGTATGTTTGTGTATTTGCTTCATTAAAAAGTAACAAATTCAAATAGCAGCATAGCTTTCCAAGCTCATTTCAGATTTACTAGAAGTTGACATGATGAAAGAATCAAACAGATCCATGTTTAAGCTCACTGGTCCTAATAATTATAATTACATTGAAATTAATTAAGAAAGTAATATATGATCATATATTTTTTTTTAAGTTCTGAAACGGAATTTTAGATAAATATTTTTACAAGGATTATTAAATTTTTATTAAAGGTAAAACCTTTGAAAATGTGGTAGTCTTCAGAAATAAACGTACATACTTTATAGACAGATAACTGCTATGTTACTGGATTGCACTGCTTGTTCATACCAATTGATACTCATTTTATAGTGACTTGGATATCAACCAATTATATTAAACAGATGTATAAATATATTACCTGTACATTTCCTTTAGTGCCCAAAGTACCAGACTCCAGAAGTGATTTGCAGTAGTATACACATCTTCTGTCCACATACATCCCTAATGAATATTTTATATTTAACATTTTATATATTCAAGTGCAATTACTACTCAAGGGCTACAAAAACTGTGATATATATAATGTTATATTTTATTGATTTTTAGGGCCGTACAATGATTGATAGTAAGTATTCTTATGTTTTATTTACTGTATATTATTGCAGATATTGTGACTTTTTATTTGAAAACTACCCTAAGTTCCATGTCCAAAAATTGTGATCTGTTAATTTTGTTATAAAAAAATTATTAATAATACAACACTAATTAAAGACAAAATAAAAATATTAAAATGCTTTTAATTATTATATTTCAAATGAATTGTGGTTAAATCTGGAATTAATATCCCAACCAGGGGGCACTAATTTTCATTACTTGCTTTAGGCACTGATAAGATGCGTGGTCGGTCGCCAAATGCAAGTTGTATGAAAAGTTGCTAAGTAGCAAATTGTACTGTACATTTTCTGCATTGCAAATGACAATATATAAATAGTTTTGATTCATGTCTTTTCAAATGGGGAAAATCTTGCTGCCTTTTTTTAATGCACTTGAACACACCCATTTTCTTGAATTTCTGCAGTGTCTCTTGTTTGGACAAGAGATTTAATTTCATTAATGCCCCAAGTAAACTTTGGATGTTATTAACAGCTTATAGATTCAATCAACTGTGAAGCCAGTAGCTTACACAGTTGACTTGTTTACAGCCCCACTGCAGTAAAGCAGGAATGCCAACAAACTTAACTGTCTTGTACATTATATAGAAAAAGCATGATTTTTTGCTGCCCTTGTATAGAACCAAAATAATATGAGATCTGAATAAACTATTATATATTGTATGAGATAAAAGTATGCACCAAAAAGTATGGTACGACCTTATTTTTTCATTGTCTACCTATTTGGTAATGTTGTTAAAAATAAAATCATGGGATGCCCATAAAAAAACTGCTTCCAAGAATTGTACTAGGAAAGTTAATTGGACATCTCAATAAAATTAGGTAGTTACTTCAATGCTTACATCTTCTTCTTAGCCTATTTCAACTTCCATTGGAGCATATGCAATCAAAAATAATTTTTCCACGTCTTCTGTTCTCGTGCAATCTTCTAAATCTCTATCTGATTTTACGTAATCCTATTTTACCTTACTACACCGGGTGTTTTGGATCTTCCAAATCCTCTTTATCTTTCATTACATATCAATATGCTTAAAAAAGCTTACACTAATTTTATTTCAGCCTTCATACTTGTAGACCGGTGCTACATCTTTTATAAGTTTTACTTCATTAGCTACCAGTAGGTACTCCAACCGCTGAGAAGCAGTGGTTTTTTTTACATTTTACAAAACTTCCATTAACACATTTTCTTACATTGTAACATGTATACTAATAAAAATTATACCATTTAAAAGATCGATTTAAAGCACTTTAATAATATGATGTTTTTTTTTCTATTGGTGTTAGTAAAATAAAAAAATTTTGTAGTTAGAAAAACATCACTGCATTGAGTTTTAGCTGCATTTTAAAAGATTGTTTTTTCTTTCACGGCAAGGGCTGAAGCTCAGAAAATGGCAGACTCACTCTGACAGTCGATACAGAAAATTATGCTTTTTTGGATCTTCTACGTTTATCAAGGTATGTAAAAACTAAATAATATTGTGAATTATTGGTTTAAAAATTCCATACCAATGCTTTTTGCATTCATGTTTGAAATAATAATATATTACGGATTTTTGTGAGCACCTCGACTTTGCGAATTTATTATTATTATTATTATATGTTGTCTTATATAGCGCGGTACCCCAGCCTAGGGCTAGGCTCACCGCGCTGTACATAAAAATATTAGCAAAGGAAACATAATCGTGACAATAAAATAAAGTGCATTTATGTGATACAAAAAACAGTTGTATAGATACAAAACAAAAACAAATTCATATTCACCCCACCCACCCCAGAACTTTTACATGACATACCATGGACGGCAGCTAGCAGCATCGTTTATCGGTCAGATGTGGGGAATCAGTCGGGGTAATAGAGTTTAAAGAGATGTGTTTTGAGTGCAGTTTTGAAGGCATGTGTGGTTGGTATATTGTGGATGTTAAGTGGCAGAGAATTCCATTGTTTGGGGGCGCAGAAAGAAAAAGATCGTTCACCATATGTTTTAGTACGTGTCTTAGCAACGGACAGAGTACGCGTGTCTGCGGAGGAGCGAAGCTGTCGAAGGGGTGAATAGACAGAAAGAAGTTCGGTTAGATAGGAAGGGCAGGAATCTGAGAAAAAGTTATGACAGAGAACAGACAGCTTGTAATCAATGCGTGCCTGTATAGGAAGCCAATGAAGTGAGTGGAGTAGTGGAGTGACATGATCACGTTTTTTTGCCTTTAGAACTAGCCTAGCAGCTGAATTTTGAATCTTTTGTAGTTTTTCTATGAAGTGTTTTGGTGAACCTGACAGAAGAGAGTTGCAATAGTCAAGACGCGAGAGAACAAGAGCACAGACTAGTATTTTTGTTGCGCTAACTGTGAGGTAGTGGCGGATGGAGCTGATCTGACGGATAGCGGTGTATGCAGAACGACAAGTGTGAGAGATATGTTTATCAAGAGACATGTTGTTAGAAAGAATATAACCAAGATTCCTAGCAGAGGATGTAAACTGTATGTCGGCGTTACCTACTTGAAATGAGTTGGGGAGAGTTGAGGTAGATGATGATTTGTGATTGTGAATGAGGAGTGCTTCCGTTTTGTCATCGTTCAGCTTCAACTTGCTGTGTGTCATCCAAGACTTAACATCACCAATGCACTCCTGCAAAGTCTGGACAGCGGAATCCACAAGAGAGGGATGGGTATGCTTGTATAGCTGCATGTCATCTGCGAATGACTGGCTCTCAACAGCATGCCTCCCAAGCAAGAGGAGCAGTGGCCTGGTGTACAATGTAAATAGAACCGGGCCCAAAACTGACCCCTGTGGCACTCGTCAGCCATTCGTCATCATGAAGTCAATTTGGTTTGTATACTACCCCACCGATCTTTAAATTTCATATACTACCCCACCGATCTTTAAATTTCAATCTATTTTTTCTTTGTTATTTTATCAAATAAAAGAATACTTTACATTTTAGATGATACTTAAAATTATTATTATTTTTTAATATTTTTAATAAAAATATTGTGTTACTACGTGTAATTTAAGTTTAAGAAAGGGTCACATGACATAGTTTTGCGTTGGTAATGTAAACAATTTCAAACTGAAAAGCTGATTGGTGGTCTGGTGGTGTTCTAAGCGTAATTAATGAAGGTTTAATTATTATAATTAACTTTAATTGGTGTATTTAAAAATTTTACGTTTATATGTTATATATATATATATATCTATAATTTCATCTCTTGTCCACACCAGCAATATTTAAATAAATTGAAATTTGAAAAAAGTAAAAAAACTATGTCAAAATGTTACAAGTTGTAAATTGTGTGTATTCTATATTCATCTACAGCTAGTGGACAGTATGATGCCTTAAAAAACATTCCTGGCTAGTGGAAAAGGAAAAAGATAGCTTTGCCCCATCTGATTATAGACAACAAGCTGTTGCTTCAGTTGTACACATTAAAAGAAACCAATGACAAATCAGGGGAGCAGGTACTTGTGAACTAGATTTAGGGGCGTGAATGTTTGGTAGGGGGAGATCGTTTTGTGAGTTGTAGGTTGTGAAGTTGGTTTGTGGTGTTGAGCTTTACAGTATACAAAGTTTTGTTAGTACCAGTTTTTACTAAATTTGGTTATGCCAATAAATTGTTGTTGACATTTTTAACATAGATTTTATATAGAAGAGGTAAGTTACTGCAAAATACGATGTTCAAGCAAAGTCACAAAGACATTGAGAACAAACAATTGAGTTTCTTCAGTGACGTGGATAAGCAAAACTAAAAGAAATGCTTCACGAAACTATGAATAAAAAACTCTAAGTGACCTACTTGCATCAATGTTATCAAGAGCATTAGCAACTCCATCAAGACCTTCAAAGAAAGCATCTGTAAAAATGCTCTCTGTGTCTGGTCCAACCCTGTCTTCACGTGCATCAATTTTAATATTGGGGTTCATGATCCTAGCTGCTTTAGCTGCAGTAGAAGATTTGGGTTTCTGAAATGTAATAAAATATCTTCTTTACTTTTCCAAAGTCCAACAAATTTGTGCAATAATAAATTTTCTACAAATTGAATGCTAGCCTTATTTTGGTAGAATAATATAAAGAATAGATTTGAGACAATTTTTATAAATACCATTTAAAAACTGACCAACCATTTCTCCCTATTCTATTTCTATTCTACCCCTTGGTGCAGCTAGGCAGCAACTGCTTTGGCCCTATATTTTGGCCTTAATTAGCCGAGGATGTCATTGAAAATTTACGACTTTATTAATCTAGTTTTAATTCTTTCCTATTGAAAAACAAGGTAAAAAGTGTTTTTGTTTTTTGCTTTTTTAAATTTTGAAAATTTGTGAGGTTTTTTTTTGTTTTGATAAAAAAATCTTGTATTAGATGTTGGTCCTTAAAAACAATAGCCTAATTTATCATATTTTAAATTTCTAAACTATAAGAACATTGTTTTGAGTCTGAAAAACTTATTTAGATGATAAATAGGACCCAACAGTAAGTGTGGTTGAAAGTTGAAAGCAGGAACAGTAGCACAATTGTACTCACTGTTTAAAGGTCTGGATCATGTTCATTTTAGATGGCTAACATATTTCCCAAATTCATACCTTGTCAGTTTTTGGTATTTTAGGGATATATTTCAAAGTTACAGAAAAAAGCCTTGATGCCACATCTCAAATGCTCTCGTGGGTGAGTCATGATCACTCATGAAAGCATATATGTAAGCTCAGTGGAACACTTTTGGTACCTGTGATAATTCTTATGACGTGATGGCCAAACTCAAGGTGGGTAAGGGATAAACCTCCAGTAAAGTTTGTATAGAGTCACAACCCCATCTCAAAGAATAGCAATAATAGCAAGAACTCTACAGCTCACTTGGACGGTAAACCTAGGCTCAGTGCAGCCAAGATTACTTTTAGCCGAGTTAGGGCTACAAACTGTGGCACTCATAATGGGAGGGATCCTTCTTAACACACACCCTACAAAATAAGTGCCATGCTGTATATTTACACGACCTATTGGCATTTGAGTCTATACTGTAAGCTCAGGTCAATACTTTTCATCTTCATATTTAGATAAATTAAATATCACTATTTTCATTATTCTGTAACAATTTGTATGAAATACCTCAACATCCCATGTTCTGAAAAGAAATTGTCTGTTGAGGTTTGACTTTTCAATGCGATCCATGTCTGTAATGAATACTTGGCCACGTTCTCCACTGCCCAAACCCATCATAGCCCAGTTTTTCAGCATTTCACATCCTATAGCTCCGGCACCAACCAGAAAGTAACGTAAATTTTGAAGTTTGTCTAAAAACTGGTCACCAAAAACAGCTATCTCACCATCATAGCGTGAATTTTTCTGGAAAGAGACATCCATTTCAGTTGCATTAATTTTTTTTAAAGATTTTAATATTTCATTGATTAATTGTGTGCAATGTGAAAGACAAATCTATGAATGTAAAAATAAGTTGTTTATAAATGTTAAAAGAAAAAAATTTAAAAAGCCATAAATGTGAATAAATAATTCCTTGTTCCAAGTATAGACTTACAGGACTACAACTTTGCTCAGTGAGGATTGATTTATCTTTTGGGAGGCATTCCAGTGCATCAAAGTATAAATGCTGAACCAATGGTGAAAACTTACCACTGCAGGCCTAAAGACATAAAATACAAAATATTACTATTTACTTGTGATAAGTAAGTAAAAGATTAATTTTAAACTATTTGGTTATAAAAGGTTGATTGTCATTTAATTGATCATTTTAGGTTAAGGAGTTCTTTTTGTATCATAAAGGGAGATATCAAAATTCAACAATTGCTAAAGCATAAGTTTACAACCTTCATGATTTCTTGTGCAGCAATACCACCAATAAAGGCATGAAGGGGACAGATATTGCCTTGAGCTGAGTAGGAAAATTCATGCAGCAAGTCTTCATTGTAATCTTCAACTTTGGCTTTAGTTTTGTTGTTTATTTCCTTGAAAATGTCAACAAATTTCTCTGCATCATCCTAGTGAAAGAAACACATTTATACAGAAAGGGTCACAAAGGAATTTAAAGCAAAGATACAAGAATGTCATATCAGCTAGAAGCCAAGTTTATTACAGATAAATGTTTAAAAATGTCATTTGAACGTAGGAAATAAAATAGCTCTCCTGTGTAACAAGATTCATCCAATTTAAATTCTGCTTAATTGCAAATAAAATTATCAATTCAGTAAAGACAGATGAATTTTGTTTACCTGTGTAGTGTCTCAAAAGAGGAATTTGAAAACTTTTGCTTTTTGTACGCTTTTTTTATAACCAAATTTATATATGCCACATTTTGCTTTAGAAAAATCCATTAAACAATAGAATATCTTGTCATTTTAACAACCACTGGTATATCATATGCTTTTAAAATGCTGCATAAAAAACATTGCCAAAAACCAAAATCTTATGTATCTAATATATATATATTTACTAGAATAAATGACCAGATGCTATCTGGATAATAATGGTAGGTCCTTTGTTATAATTTCTAGCTGCTGTTGCAAAAACTCACCACAATTTCTAACTTTCAAAAAAAGTATCTAAGTAATGATGATTACCCAATCTAAATTATCACTAATTATATCACTTTTGTCACTAAAGAAGTTAACTGAGGGATGATTTCTACACTATAGAAATACTTTAGATGCCCTTGAATTACAACTTTTTTTCTCTAAAAATTGTTTAAAAAATAGTCTTAAATTTACTACAAAAACTCTATATATGATATAAAGATATTTTATATTAAAGGAATTTGATATAGTGATATCTTCATCAAAAATTTAAACAAACTTGCCTTGTTTTTTTTAATTATTCATTTTCGGAAAATCATTTTTAAAAAAATAATTTTTATCTAAAGAAGAATCTTGCAACCTGTTTCATGTCTATAACAGACTTGAGTGTCTTTTTTTTTTAAATTGTTAATCTCATAAAAATACACACCCACTTTACTTTTCGCAAAGTAAAAACTAAAATATATTTTCATTTTTTTGAAAGAAATAAATATTAACCCATCTCCATTTTTCAAAATTAAATATTACAAGTGTGTAAAAAGGATTGGGTTTTGATATTCATGGGTATACTTATATAAATGGAGCCACGTTTTGTTAACGCCATTGATTTTCTTAATTGGTTAACATATGTTTATTTGTAATAAGAGAATGTAACATCTCCTTTTTCACAAATGTAATACCATAGGATTTAAATATATTGTCATCCACGTAAAAATGTACACATCCTATTTCCAACCACCGACATGTATTTCCAAGAATGTTATTTATTAAATTCATTCCTTTATTTTGAGACATATATTGTGCTGCCTGGGGCAAAATGACCAACAACCCCCACCCCTTTCAAATAAATTAATAAAATCTTCCACCGGATTGTGGTCCCTTCCATACCCAAACTAACATATATTGCATTTCATATGGTTTATTCTTATTTGGATAAATTATAAGTGGATTAGTGAATGCTGTTTGGCTATGGAGTTTGTCTGCACTGATTGACTTCAAAGGCATTTTCTTATTAGAAGTATATTTAAAGGTTAAGTTTTTATTATGTTATAAATTTAATATAATTATATTTTTTCAAATTTAAAAAATGAAAAACTTACTAAATGTTAAAAATACAAGGCTAAAATTGTTGTGTGTTGTATTAACAATTTAGAAAGCAATCAATTATATTTATTTATTTTACTTTCAAGAAAGGGGTAATACATTATCCGTTTTGAAACTCTTGGTTATTAAATCAAAGAAATGTAAGCGTTTTGGCTAACATTAGCGATTCGCGCTGTGATGTCATACGCCCGTTTATTTAAAACAAAGAAATTTTAATTTTATTTCGTTATATTAATGTGCATTAAAAACAACTGATGTTTTGGGTTTTCCCAATAAATGTGATTACAAAATAATTAGATCATAAATTTTTTATGAAATTTTTTTTTCATAACTTTTTAACTCGGATAAAATAATTTCTTAGTTGTTACTTTAAATATATTAGTAATTTATAATAATAATAATACTTAAAACTTTTACTAAAATAAAAGCGTATTTGTGTTTTTTTTTTGGCATTTAAATTTATTTGATTTCCGTAAAATAATGGAAAATGACTAGGATTTTTTTTAAGAATCTGAATGTATTTAAATCTTTTCGGTTCTTTGTCTTTTCAGTTCTTTGTCGTTACGGTCAGCTCATTCTTATATATATATCTTATATATATATATATGTGCGTGTGTGTTTAAAAAAAAATTGATGAACATGTTATGGGTAACAAAATATTTGCATAATAATATTGTTAGCACCTTGCAACGTGGCTTAGGAAGGTCACCACACGAGACTACAAACTGATGAAGAGCTTGGAATGCAATGTGTAATACTCCTGGCCTGTCAAACTTTGCAAAATCTGTTATCAAGAAATCCGGTTCCTCCAAGGATTGCTTGATCGATTTCTAGGGGGGAATGTAATTTCAACTATGTGACATTAATTGTGTATACATCATCAACTGTTATATATTTCAAAGCTACATCATCAACTGTTGTCATACATTTCTAAACAAACAAGTATATACAACTAAACAGGTAATAAGTAATTGTTATTTAGCAGAACCAAATTATAATTATTTCATAATGCACTTAATACTCACAAAATGGAAAGTTTTGGGCATTTTGACCTGAGTTACGACACCCCCCCTTTCATAGTCAGAGAACTTTCTGGTATCACCAATACTAAAAGTGTACGGACCTAAAAATAAAAATAAATTAGAAACAATTAAAACAATGTATACATTTTTAATGTATAATAAATCTTTATCAGAGTTACTTTTAAAAAATGGGAGTGAGAGGTCAGAATAATTGAAAAACAGCCCACTGAATGATGTGGCAGAGTTTGAGTACTAAGGTACAAGTGCACCATAGATGGCATTTGTGACAAAGAAATGAACGCAAGGTTCAAGACATTTGGAGTGATGGCCTCCACATTCACATCAGAACATTTAAAAGTATCAGTAATGTCTTTTAGTGTTCTCCACTATGGATCAGAATGCAGGAAGACCACTAGGACATAGAATGGAAGCTGAAAGTTTTCCAGACAAAACACCACACAAGGTTCTTGTTTTGGCCAGACAATTTCATATAAAATTGGGAAAATTAATCAGTGCTAAAAAGTGTGCAGCTGCATCACTAGAGATAGCTTGATTATGTTCATAACCACGCTCTCCTTTCCAGGACAGCACAAAGATGGTTAGCCCAGGGCCAAAGTAATATGGAAGACCCAAATACGTATGACATAACCTTAGAAATAGATCAGAGAAATAGGAAAATGAAGCTGCAAACAGCTCTCAAAGAAGCAGCAGTAGACTGAAACTACCTTGTTCCATTTGATAAAAGGGAAAAAAATTGTCAAGCAATAATTATTTTTAAAAAACCAATTGAAAAACAAACCTAGTACTTTTATCTTGATTGGGTTACAGCTGTTAAGCTCTGTCATTCCTTGTACTTCAGAAAATGTTACATAATCTTCATCATTGAAACCATGCCTAGTTTCATCCAGGCAAGCCACAACACCTTCCTCACTCTTGAGATAGGAAAATAAATAAAAGCATTTAACAACAATTTTAAAAGGTACATTTTTTAACTTTTGGTCATACAGGTATAACTGTTTCTTTTTAGCTGATTCAGACTAGTCATTTTAAGTCCCTTTAAAGAGCTCTCGCTTAGGATGTGACCATGCATTATGATACATGCAGCAAGTTTAAATTTCACACAGTGAACACATCAAGATTTCTGAGACTTCCAGCTTTACGCTTGTGGTGGTGAGATTTTGTGTCATTTTAATTTTTATATTGTTTCATCTTGATCTTCATTGACAATGGAGACAAATGAAAAATGTTGAGCTCAATATTATTGATCGCTATTGTTCGGCCATTAATATCTTTTCTTTGTTTTTTAAATAATCCAAGTTCACCCATTTAATTTATAAGCTTTTTTTTTAATGACATTTCATCCAACAATAAAATTGATGTCCACCTGTTTATCCCTGACATTTCATCCAACAATAAAATTGATGTCCACCTGTTTATCCCTGACATTTCATCCAACAATAAAATTGATGTCCACCTGTTTATCCCTGACATTTCATCCAACAATAAAATTGATGTCCACCTGTTTAACCCTGACATTTCATCCAACAATAAAATTGATGTCCACCTGTTTATCCCCTTGGGTTGAACAAGCAATTCAGGCACCAGTAGAAAGCAATAAATTCTAATAATGTTTATAACAGGTTTCATTGATTTCCAAAATGTAGACAAATTTGATCATTTACTGCTTACTTAAAATTTGTAAAATTTAAATCAGTAAAGAAACAAAAAGGAAACAATTGCTGCACAGATGCAACATACCTTTTCAATATCTGCAATCATACAGGACAAAGGCTGTTCACCATCAATGTCTAGTACAACAAAGTTTTTACCAAAATCACAAAATACATGACTGAGAAAAAAGAAACATTCATGTTTTTTGTTAAAAACGGCAAGTCTTAAAAATTTAAACATGAAGAATGAATGGATCACTAAGGTGTGGGCAAACTGTCGTGTGCGAAACATGGCATGTAAATCTTTTTTTTGGCATGTGAGAGCTATCTTCAAGATAATTGAATTGATTTATATATTTTAAATTAATAAAATTTAATTTATCAAGAAGAGCCATACAGCATAAAAGAAGAATTCTCATCTTTTATTCTTTTATTTTCTTTAAAAGACATGACATAAATTGTCATCAAAATTTTCATCCTGGAATATTTTACATATTTAAAAATGGTGAGTCTGACAACCACATTATTTAAAAGGTTGCCCACCTCTTTGCTAGGGAAAACATACAATGCTCAGACATTTTCATTCAAATGGTGAATAGTATTTAGATTTTAACCAAATCTCATAAATCCCTACAACACTGAAAAACTGTTGAAGAAAAATAGCACCAATATACTCAAAATAATAGTATAAAATGTACAAAAATGAGAACAGTGAATGTTTTACAAATGCAATATCAGTACATTACCCAAATAAGCCATAGGCGGATGCTGCAATGAATTTGATATTATTTGAATGACAAAACTCTCCAAATCTCACTTGATGCTCTTGACTGCTATTTGTTAAAACTACAACCTGAAAAAATGAATATATTCAGTTCTTTGATGGTATATTTTGAAAAATAAATGGTCTCATTTGTTTGATAAAATGAGAGATGGTATTAAAATGTATAAAAACATCACATGCCTCCATAAAAATCTTCATTTATCAGACCCAGGTATACATATTTTAAAACACCAAGATTTTTTATTCCCATTCAGTGTTGGCTGATCAATATAAAACAATATCTATTAATCACATAGTTATTTTTTTATAAGGCTTCTACATCATACAATCACAATGAATTCTTTTAAAACGGCCTACCTGAAATTGTTTTAGAAACTCCTCAGATAATGGTACAGTACTGCTTGAAACCCGTACATATGAATTCAACTCCGTCAAACGGGGTAAAGTAACTTCGGCTCGGTTTTTACCAACATCTTCCTCACGTAAAAAAAACTGAAAGATTAAATTCAAAGAGGAAACTTAGATGAAAATACCATTTTTTAACAACGTAAGCCTTTATTTTATATATATATATAACCTTTTATAAAGACATAAAATTGTACATTTTAAGCACTTAATAAACTAAAACATTATCTATGTTTTATGCATCACACAATTTATTAAATTTATGTAATTTAAATACGTTTTAATTTATCAAGACCAAATTTAGTTTAATTTAGACTAACCTGAGAAGACAGATCAGACCATGTGGCTGCCTGGGTATCATGAATGGTAACAGATTTGACACCACTCAGAACAACATTTTTAGAAATTTCAACACCTAGCCCTCCCATTCCAGATACAAGAACATTAGAACTAGCCATTTTGCGCATAGCTTCATGGCCAAGGACATATCTGCAAACAAAACAAACAGCAATCTTAAATATTTAGCAAATTTGAATTCTTGGATTACTTTATTTACATCTTACCAATTATTTTTTAAGTTATGAAACACCAAAGTGAAAAAATCAATGTCTAAAATTATTTTTTTTAAAGAAATCCGTTATACTCACAATTGTCTGGAATAAAGACTTTCATCAATTTCCCCTGAGGTTCCATTTTTAATCCCATCCATCTAAAATAAAAAATGTACCATGTCAAAGTTGAGATCATAATATTAATCTAAATAATGCATCAGGACTTTGTTTCCACATTATTTTTAATATTTCATCACTGGTTGATGTTAATAGTTTTCCCTCATTGTTTCTAATTAAAATGTGTGTTAACAAGGATTCAAAAGGATATAGTCTAATGGGTGATTCAAAAACGTTTATGATACTTTTTTACAATCAATTTAAGGCAATAAATAAAGGTTAAAACTTATGCTTTAATAATTACGTTTGTTATGTGATCAATGTTAAATGTATCCTGTATACTGTTGTCAGTTGAATCTACGGCTAGACGGGCTCGTTTCTCAGGAGGTGACCCGTTACTACTGGACATCTGTAATTTAAAAAATCATAAAAATAAGACTAAAATTATTACCCTGAAGCAGCCTTGGCCTTAACCTGCATTTGGGAAAAAAATGTTTTTAAATTTTAATGTAAAAATATTTTCTTTGTAATAGATGTCTACAATATACCACCACAATTTTCAGAAAGAGTAAATCATCACAACATATACCTACTCTAAAAGTTTATTATAATTAATGTTTTGCTCCTCAACTTTAATTAGAGCAATATAAAGGTATCAGAGTTTCACCTTTTAATCTGCAGACAATTGATAATTTACCAATAATCAGAATCTCCTATTGCTTATTAGCCCATTGATGGCTAACCCCACAGCATATCTAAAAGTGCTACACAAATGTTATATGTGAACAAAAATGGTTTTGATAAAATGTTTTATATCTTTTTATAAGATAAGATACTTTTATTGATCCAAATAAATGGAAATTTGATTTTTTTACATGCAACGTAAATATTTGCAGTGTTCGTTGTTCCTTACAAATAGTCTGTTGTAGCAAAACTTTCATCCAATTAAACTGTTGAGTTCTTGAGTGTGATTTGTAATTATGAATAGAGTAGCTGCTCTTTGAATTGAGTTCTCTTCTTTTTTTTTCCAAGGTCAGTGACATTCCTTATGTATGTAGCCAATTTTCTTTGGATTATTGTTTTGATCGCCATGCCATTTGCTTACAATATAGTGCATTCAAATATGTCGAATTTATAGGATTTAGGGTGGCATGATTTATCTGTAAATAATTGGTAATGCAGGTAATAGGCAACTTGTTGATATATTGCTCTTTTATGGCCCATAAATCGATACATCTGCCTCATCAATGCTAGGTGTTGGATGTTATTTGTAATGGAATATTGGACATTTTAATGAGATTTTATTAAATTAGCTAAGTATGTGCTAGACTAACCCAGCAATCATACATCCCTATCCCTCAAACTCCACCAATGTCAATTTTTTTAGTTTTATAACTACCGTTATGACATCAGGGTTTACGCATGACACACTGGACACAATTAAGCATTATACTTGTTTCCTAAGCTGCCCATACTTAATATCTTTATAAGTCTACATTTGACTTGGGTACAATAATAGTGGCCTAAATAGTGCTAATTCTCGAATCAATTTTTATATCATCACCTGGACTTATGCCAACAGTCAACACTAGATACTTATGATCGTGTTACAAGTCCATTTTACATAACTAGGTCCTCATTTCAGTAAGGAGCTTATTTTTCACTGTAGTTGTGAAAGAGTCAAATGTTTCTGAAATTGAGCACTAACTAGTGTTTCTTCATTTAGTCATTATTACTTACTCAAACCTCCCAGCCCAAAGCATAATCATAAACACTGTGATAAATATAATTATATACGACAAAAGATTGTAAACTTAATTAAGCCTTGCACTAGGGCTTACCTACAATAAATTAACTACCCGGTATATTAAGATGATCCAATATTTAGGCATTTAGGGCCTATATGAATGTGAACAAGTAGTTTTATTAAGCCAGCTAAAAATCCTGACATTAACATTGAGTGAGTACTGCGCAAATCTATTCCAGGATATGAATCTGTATTTACAATAAGGGGGTGGTGGACATAAAATAAAGACAAAGACTTGAATAGAAAATAGCATCCTAGCTAGTCCTACTCAATACTTATAATATGACAGATTTCAAACTAGCATGAAAATCTTCAGAGGAGCCACTGCAGCCACAAGATGATCCACTGCAAGATGATTATGTAATACATAACGTAATATTATGTATTAATGTTAGTACTGTTAGTTAACCCTAAAACTAAGACCTAAGGTAAATCTTGAGAGATGGGGACGCATTTTTTACCATGGCCGCCATCTTGGTTGACACGACCCGTAAAATTAAGAATAAAACGTTTAAAAATAATGAAAAAACTTCCTAAATGTATCCCTCCCCTAACCTGAACCCAAAATCTATCCCTAACCCTAACCTGAACCCTAAATCTATCCCAAAACCTAACCTGAACCCTAAAGTCATCAGCAACATAACAAAACACGCAAATGAAGTCATTTACCCATCTTTCAAAATTAGCCAGACCTAAATATCTTTAACAGAGTGTTTATTTGCACGGTTTTGGCCGTGAGGATAACGCCGAGCATTATCCGCACGGCTCCTCGGCGCATGCGTATTATAGCGGCTGGTCACACATCTCTGCGCATAATGTTTGCCGTTATTCGAAGATTTCGGGCTGCCGATAACGCTCGGCATAATTTTAGAACTCAAACTATTTATTCTTTTCTTCACTAATAAATGAATTTTAAAAAATTAAAAAAAGAATGAATTTCCGTAAAACCATGGACCTAGGCTTGCGTACATCGTGACAAAAATGTACCATTGACCTGGTTTTAAGATAAGAATAAGGTAATTGGATGTGAACTTGTGTGGTCTTGTGGTAGAGTAGACGCTAAGCTACCTTATATTATGTGATCATTTACTGGTTGGGGATCGAATTTTACTTTTTTTTTTTTCTTCTTCATTTTAATTAAAAGTATATTTTATATTTAATAATTGTGTTCAAAAAGAATTTTAAAATATAACTTATCTATTATCAGGAATAATATTTTTAGATTTGTTTTAATTTTAATGAAACCAAGCTCAATTCAATGGTAAATTTAAATATTTATTTTTATTTAGAATAGGCCTACATGCCTACCTAATATAATATATCGTATATACTCTTGTACACGTCGCACCCCTAGTTTAAGATTGTTCTATGTTATCATCATTGACCCCTCATAAGTCGCACCAGACTAACAGGGGTTACACTGCATTTCAACGTCTCAGAAATGCATACCTTGGTAAACACTGCCTTATTAGGTCTAATAGTAGACTGTATAATGTATAGCCTCTAGGCCAAAGGTCCAAAATAAAATGCATCTTAATGCTACTAGTCTACAAGATTATAGGCCTATACCTAAATTTTACATCTAGGCCTAGACCTAAGACAGGCTGGCTTTCACACATTTACAACAAATTACGATTCATTCCACACTGACACACTGTAATTTGCGTTCAATAAGCCTACGAAAACCGTGCGGATAACGCTCGGCATTATTCTCAACGCCGTGCGGATAACGCTCGGCATTATTCTCACGGCCGTGCGGATAACGCTCTGCATTATTCTCACGGCCATGCAGATAACGCTTGCCTATCTTTAATACTTATCGAATTATTTATGTTCATCCATATAATATAAAGTATAATAAAGTAAAAGTATCTTTAACTGCTGGAGGACTAATTAAATATCCATTGTAACTCAATCATTGTTACTTAGCAGCTTGTATTATTGTTCATATTCCTTGTGAGGATTGTGCCTTGTACTCTGACTCTGTTATCAAGGCATGTTCATTGAATTATTTATTTTTATTTATTATGATATATAAAAAAATGGCCCAGAGCTTACTTTTACTATGACTATTACTTGACTAAAAATTGCAACAAACTGTCACTTTAGAATATTATGTGAGTAGTCAGGCATGTTATTCACCAACTCAAGATATGATTCTGTGAGTGAACTGTCGAGTGTGATTGTGCCGTGGGTGTGAACATTTCGCCGAACAATCTGACTCTCACTCAACTAAAAAGTACGTGTTCTCAACTTCACAAACAGTTATCCTATTAATTACTATCGATTCTTTTGTGGGGAAGATATTTTTACATTTATTAACTACCTGAAATTAGTAACAACCGAAGAGGAAATCTTCGACTAACAACGCAGCGGCAATAGTACTTTTAGCAAGATGGCGTCCTCGGAGAGTTCATGCGAAAATTTCCGGTGTTATTTTCTAAAGGCACGAAAGGCAAACCGGATTCATTTAAAACTAATATAATAAGACCCTAAAAATAGCACTATTACTCAGTCCTTACATTTAATATTCTATACCCTACTCTAAATTTGAGTGATAAATAATTAGCTTAAACTATATATCACACTCCATTCTATGGCAAATTTTTTTACTTACTCCCGACTTACCAAAAAGTTGATCAAATCTAACCCAACACCGTTCAGCGTCTGCTAAGTAATAGAAAAACCAATGTAAATCCCACTACTGATGAAATACTGATCCATATAAATTTCAGAAAAATGTGTAGTAAATAACATAAATACTACAACAACAAATCAAAATAAGCTTACAAAATTTCTTCGCTTTTACATATAATAAGAGATTTAAGATGAGTTATCGGACGAGTATCTAAATTAATCGTGATTTCTTTTTCAAGACTTCCTCTGTGATGTCACCTACGACAACAAAGACACTGACCCAAAGCATTGTGGGAGTAAAAGTCCGTGAGATCAATAATTACTAAAAATAACGTTTTTTCTGCTTATGTCATTGCAAAGTCTATTTACCTACTATCGGAAATTCCCAATAAACCTCTTCTTCTTCTTTTCTTGATCTCTTCTCGTACTTCTTTCCTTTTCTCACTCACATAAACATATTTTCTCGCCCCTTTTTAAAATTATTATTTACGTTTAAAAGCTATGTCTTGAAATTAAAAAGACAAAGAACCAATGAAGTTTGAATTGTGGGGCCATTGTCGCAGTCGCAGATACGAGGTTGGAGAACACCCCATTTAAGTTTTACAAAACATTACTATTAAATTTTAAATTGCCAATTTTATTAATTTTATCTTGCCAAAACTATAACTACTAAACATTAATATAGGTCAGGCCTGCACAACGTACGGCCCGCCAGGATACACTATGCGGCCCGCGAAGTAACCAAATATTCTTTATTATTATTATTTGCTTAATACTATTACTAATAGCTTTCCCACTGCTATATTGCCTATTTTATTTCGGCCCTTACATTTTGAGTTGTGCAGACCTGATATGGGCCTTTCTCTTTAATTAATTTATTTATTTAATGGACAAAAATAAACTATCTATTTTTTATTATGTGTGATTTATATTAAGGTTCTAGCGGCAAGGCCATGGCAAGTACATTTTTGCACGAAAAGGTCGATTTTAAAGCGCCCCCTCCCCCTTGTCCCTCTCTTGTGCATAGAGCCAATATAGGACAAAAACAGTAGAGTAGAGAATTGATTATCGTTCAATTATAATATGGAATTTATGTGTATATAATACTTATGTATATATTTAAAAATAAAATGTAGGCCTACAAATATTAATTAAATCCATGAAGATGGAAAGGTTCTTGAGATTTTAATTTCCGCCGACATTTAAATAAATTCTAGGCAAACCCATATCTTCTAGGCTAGTCTACATCCGATTTCCTGAACGTGAAATCCATACATTTTTGACGTACTTGACTAATACTCAGAAGCATAGCGTAAGGGGGGGGGGGGTCAGGGGGTACAGATGTACCCGGGCGCCAGCTAGTTAGGGGCGCCAAAATATGCTTTGGTATTATTTTATTGATGAAAATAATCGGTTTGAGGGTTGAAAAAAGGAAAAGAGGGCGCTTTAATATGAATCTTGTCCCCGGGCGCCAAACACTCTAGCTAAGCGCCTGCTAATACTAATATGCTTGACTATGCCGAGGAAAAGCTGCGCCCGGGACGAACCCTGAAAATGGCACCCCAACACCCTTTCATCCATATAAAGGCTATTATAGGAAACAGTAATTAATAATATAGACGTATTTCCTTCTTATGCAAGAATAATTAAAGATTTTTCGCCTCCACGTCTCCCAATATTGGTCTATATCATCGTCTCTAACAACGGTTTTCGACCTTTTTCATCTTACGACAGCCTCAACTAATTATTAAAATTTCTCAACCTTTCAATTTAAAAAAAAAATTGATTTATTGGTATTAAAATTTGTATTTATTTTAGTAGGAGAAATAGCTCTCTGTGGAGAGCAGCGCCCAAGGAAAGTATTATTACATTCTTAGATGAGAAGAGATTGTTAAATTAATTTCATCTTATATCCAGCTAATAGTCCCGGAATTCCTTTCTTTCAAACGATTTTTTTAATTCATTAAATTGGTCACACATTGGTGTGTCGCAACAGACAATTTAAAAAAAAAAAAACGCTGAATCAGTCCACAGATTTAAAAAAAAACAAAAAATGAAAAATGAAAACACTAAACACCCCCAACACTAAAAAATAAAAACACTAAACACTCCGAACACTAAAAAAAAATTAAAAATTAAAAAACTGAAATGTTCACTGACACGAATAATTCGTCAGGCGTTCCAGTTTCTAAAAATAGAAAGGCTTCAGAAACTATTATTTCATTCACTTTTTTTTTAACCAAACAAAATATTGATTAAATGTGTTGACCGGTGTCAGTGAGTCACGGGGTTTCTTTATGACACATGATGTGCTTTTGGGCGAGAAATGTTCTCACATAATCTTTGATAATCCCGCAGTGGCGTGGCGTAGGCCCGTAGCTATAACTAACACTTAAAAGTATGAATTTATTGATTCCTTCCAAGTAAAATTATGTTCCCAGTCAGATCAAATGTGTGCATTCTACTGATACAGTCCAGATAACAGCGATCCCTTTGGCTTGTTTATTGTTTCATTTATGTGAAAGTTTGGGGGGGGGGGGGGGAGGGAGGAGTGTGGTTTTATTGACTAATGACTATGAGGATGACTTGAACATGCAATGTCGTCTGCTAGTAGAAGAAGCTACAAACAATTGGTCGGACTCCTTCAACCCGCCACACATTCAGCACTTACCCGCTTTACGGCCACACATTCAGCACTTACCCGCTTTACGGCCACACATTCAGCACTTACCCGCTTTAGGGCCACACATTCAGCAATTACCCGCTTTACGGCCACAAATTCAGCACCTACCCGCTTTACGGAAGTCCTTTCATTTGGTTTCTTAACGTTTAGACCAAGAAAAGGAAACATCCGCGTACATCCAGCTGTTTCCAAATGTCAAAAGTTTTTGGCCAATTTTCTATTGCAATTTTAAGGGCCATATAAGACCTGCTATAAACCAGATTTCTCATATAAGAAGAGCAATAGTATTTATATTGATCATTCTCTCAAGTGCCTGTTCATAACTACTGGCATTTCGATTCGGCGTTGGAGCTCTGCTTGGTCCGAATTGATTTATTTGTTTTAAGACCTGCACTGCCAGGTAACTACCACAACAAGCAGGCCAGTCCAGTTGACGTATAGAAAACGAGACGAATTGAATCAGCTCTCAGCCGTTAGATCAATTTGAGGGTGTGTTACTTGACTCTCTGGTCACTGCAAGGCGCCGTACACGAACTAAAGCAATCCAACTGTACCGTTAAAACAATCTTGTCCTCGACTGGGGGGTGGATGCAAGAGATGATGGGACCCATGGTCGCACTGCTCGAATGAAAGACAATCGAATGCATTTACTTTACAACAGTCATAGGTTACAATGCACTAATGAGTACCGGGAGCACTGGAGTTTCAGTGGGTGCATTTGAACCGCAACCAACACAAATCCCCGATTACAAAGATGCGTAGTTTGGGCCTGCTAGTTGGTGGTGTAAGCCAGAGGTCGGCAAACTCGTTAGTAAAAAGAGCCGAAAATCAGCTGCAGGAAGATTTCAAAAATGTTGAGAGCCAAAATTCTTTTCAAGTCCCCTAGTTTAAGGCCGGCCACCCCATAGTTTAAGGCCGGCCACCCCCTAGTTTAAGGCCGGTAGTCCCCTATATATATATAGTTTAAGGCCGGCCACCCCCTAGTGTAAGGCCGGTCGTCCCCTAGTTTAAGGCCGGTCGTCCCCTAGTTTAAGGCCGGCCACCCCTTGTTTAAGGCCGGCCACCCTAGTTTAAGGCCGGCCACACCTTAGTTTAAGGCCGGTCACCCCCTAGTTTAAGGCCGGTAGTCCCCTAGTTTAAGGCCGGCCACCCCCTAGTTTAAGGCCGGTAGTCCCCAAGTTTAAGGCTGGCCACCCCCTAGTTTAAGGCCGGTAGTCCCCTAGTTTAAGGCCGGTCACCCCCTAGTTTAAGGCCGGTAGTCCCCTAGTTTAAGGCCGGTCACCCCCTAGTTTAAGGCCGGTCACCCCCTAGTTTAAGGCCGGCCACCCCCTAGTTTAAGAGCGGTAGTCCCTTAGTTTAAGGCCGGCCACCCCCTAGTTTAAGGCCGGTAGTCCCCTAGGCCGGCCACCCCCTAGTTTAAGGCCGGTCACCCCCTAGTTTAAGGCAGGTCACCCCCTAGTTTAAGGCCGGTAGTCCCCTAGTTTAAGGCCGGTCACCCCCTAGTTTAAGGCCGGTAGTCCCCTAGTTTAAGGCCGGTAGTCCCCTAGTTTAAGGCCGGCCACCCCCTAGTTTAAGGCCGGTAGTCTCCTAGTTTAAGGCCGGCCACCCTCTAGTTTAAGGCGGTAGTCTCCTAGTTTAAGGCCGTCCACCCCCTAGTTTAAGGCCGGTAGTCCCCTAGTTTAAGGCCGGTCACCCCCTAGTTTAAGGCCGGTAGTCCCCTAGGCCGGCCACTCCCTAGTTTAAGGCGGTCACCCCCTAGTTTAAGGCCGGTCACCCCCTAGTTTAAGGCCGGTAGTCCCTTAGTTTAAGGCCGGTCACCCCCTAGTTTAAGGCCGGTCACCCCCTATATATAGTTTAAGGCCGGTAGTCCCCTAGTTTAAGGCCGGTCATCCCTAGTTTAAGGCCGGTCACCCCCTAGTTTAAGGCCGGTCACCCCCTAGTTTAACGCTTAACACTGAAACGGTATATTATACGATAGTTTTTTAATGTTAAACTTTTCTATTCCTTTCCCTAACCATGTTAAAAAGTATACAAAAATATTGTAGTAATGTGATGTTGTTCGTTTTAAGTCATGACATGTCGGTCATTATGAAGGATGCTGTGAAAGGTTTTTTGATAGATGTGTTCCTGAGACGGGAAATGCCTGGATCCGGGTGGTCCAAGTAAGGTGTTTGGGACGTGCAAAGGTTTAATGCGGTGACGCGTGTTGGAAGTGTTCCGTTGGGAATTCACCAAGACACAAGTTACAAATCATTAGCCAGATGATGGACGCACCACTGTGTGGGATCGTATGGCGCAGATACTGAACGTTACGGTACTGGATGTTGATTTTCCCAGACTGCTCTCAAAGGTTCTAGCATTACCATCTTGACGCCCCATAAGAGTAAATACCGCCAAAGGCGGCGTCCCTGCTAGTAAAAACCTTTATAAATGTAAAGGTGGCATCCTTCTGTCTTCGTAAGACGATGGAGTCGCTTAGGGTCTGTTCACACGATCAAATGTTCCTTTAAACATTTGATGCAATTCGTGTATGAAGCCTTGTCACAACTTTCAAATTATTAATTGATCAAATTCTCCCCACAAAAAAAGAAACCACGCACAAAATAGTGCGTTCATACAACAATTTAACGCGAAATTTGATCGTGTGAACAGACGCTATAGATATATATGACACTTTCTCAAATGGCATATGAAGCTGATCCTGGAATGGCACTTCTCGGAGGAAAAGCTTGACTTCTGGTTTACTTTGGCTTCCGTAATGCTCCTTTTGCTGCCAGGGCTTCGATTCGCGCATCTTACGTCTGTTTGACTCCCTCATATAAGGCCGCCAGCCGGAACGGGGTCCAGCCATGATCTCTCATTCGCCAATGTTTATGCTGGCTTTCCTCGTGTTCCTTTTGCAAACGTCATTAAAGCTTAGCCGCGGCCGTCCAAAATGTCTTGCCCCATGCACCTGCTCCTTTGGAATACGACCTTCCTTCATTCTCCTCACATGGCCTAACCAGCGAAGGCGCCTCCGTGCAAGAGCGGAGAATACGCTGCACACATAGGCGCATCCCAAAACCTCTACGTTAGGTTCTTTGTCCTGCCATCGAATTCGTAAAATGCGCCGCACAAATCTTTGGGGAAACCTGTTGAGTTTCCGCTCATGGCTGTACTGTGTGGTCCACACTTCACTGCCGTAAAGGAGTTTACTGAGCTCACGAGCCTTAAAGAAGCTTAGTTCTATAATGCTTGCAGTGAGTGTTTAAAATTTCTCCACTCCTGCTCATTCAATTTAGTATATATGTTATATACGTTGTTCGTCCTTCGCATGCTATATAACAGGTGGCCGGCCAGTCCTATTAGTCCCTGGAAAGCTTTCCCGCACATGGGACACATGTTGCTTTTGGGCCCTAGTCGAATTTAAGTCGACTCTGCTTTTCTTGTTGTGTGAGTTCTTTGCATGTGAGCGGTGCGTTTATTCGATGAGGATTGTTCTCCAACACTTAGTCTGACACGCCAACGTGTGTGCTCCAACATTGAGTCTGACACGCCAACGTGTGTGCTCCAACACTTGGTCTGACACGCCAACTTGTGTGCTCCAACATTGAGTCTGACACGCCAACGTGTGTGCTCCAACATTGAGTCTGACACGCCAACCTGTGTGCTCCAACAGTGAGCCTGACACGCCAACTTGTGTGCTCCAACAGTGAGTCTGACACGCAAGTATGTGTGCTCAACGCCAGCATGTCTGCCACGCCAGCTTGTCTGCCACGCCAGCTTGTCTGCCACGCCAACTTGTCTGACACGCCAGTTTGTCTGCCACGCCAGTTTGTCTGCCACGCCAGCTTGTCTGCCACGCCAGCTTGTCTGCCACGCCAGCTTGTCTGCCACGCCAGCTTGTCTGCCACGCCAGCTTGTCTGCCACGCCAATTTGTCTGCCACGCCAGCTTGACTGCCACGCCAGTTTGTCTGCCACGCCAGCTTGTCTGCCACGCCAGCTTGTCTGCCACGCCAGTTTGTCTGCCACGCCAGCTTGTCTGCCACGCCAGCTTGTCTGCCACGCCAGTTTGTCTGCCACGCCAGCTTGTCTGCCACGCCAGTTTGTCTGCCACGCCAGCTTGTCTGCCACGCCAGCTTGTCTGCCACGCCAGCTTGTCTGCCACGCCAGTTTGTCTGCCACGCCAGCTTGTCTGCCACGCCAGTGTGTCTGCCACGCCAGCTTGTACGATCCAACAATTAGTCTGCCACGCCAGCTTGTACGATCCAACAATCAGTCTGCCACGACAAGTTGTACCATCCATAACACGTGCCTCCCACGAATCAAGGTCGATGTCAAGGTCGATGTCTTTGGATTTAAGTGAAGCTATTAGACAGCCCTTGTTCTGCCCACCTGCTGAGCGTTCCTCTCTGGAGGAACATTAGTCGTTGGGGAAGTCTGCTGTCTGTCATTCTTGCAACATGCCCATCTGGCTTTTACTTTTTTGTAGGAGCTTGTGATGCTGATACAATCAGCACGTCGTAGGACCTCTGTATGAAGGACTCTGTCCTATCAGCATGCGGTAGGACCTCTGTATGAAGGACTCTGTCCTATCAGCATGCGGTAGGAGCTTGTGATGCTGATACAATCAGCTCTTTGCTTGACCTATGTATCAGGGACGCTGTCCTGCCAGCATTTTGTAGGACCTCTGTATGAAGGACTCTGTCCTGCCAACACGTTGTAGGATCTCGGTATCAGGGACTCTGTCCTGTCATCTTATTCCAAGAAGTTTATGTAGGCAGCTTTTCCCTGGAGCTGGCTGTGGCAAGATCTCTTTTTTTTAAATCCGACTAACACGTGGTTTGGCCACGTAACAAGGAAACAAGGGCTCGCCAAAGAAATCATGCAGGGCACAACTAGAGGAGGGAGAAGAAGAGGAAGACAAAGAAAAAGATGGGAAGATAACATCAAAGAATGGACGGGATTAAAACTAGGCGATGCTGTACGAAGTGCAGAAGACAGAGAGGAATGAAGAAGGATAGTTTTCATGTCATCTGTGGCGCCCCAACGGTCTAAGGACTAAGGGTCAGGATGATGATGATGGCTGACTAACTCTTCGGGCGACTAATTGTTCCACTTCCAACCAATTGAGCTGAAACTTGAAAATACACACTCTCTCAAATTTTCAGCACCACACCCCCCCCCCCCCCCCACCCCAAATTTTGTTTTCAGTTTTCCTGTTTTTTTCCCAGGAGAAGATAAAGGAAATATAATTTCACGAAATAAAATTTCCCAAAACTGCGCTAAATGAGATCCTTTAAAAAGAAATGATATATCGCAAATGCGTTGGTGCGTAATATTTTCTTTTGTCTTTCACAAATAGTAGGTCAAACAAATCTGCGGTGTAAAGGTAAAAGCGGGTGTGCCAATCAAATATTAACATAGTTCAGGGGCGTGGACACAAAATGCGATTGCAAGCTTTTAGGGAGGAAAGGGGGGGGGTGGAGACAGAGCACTAATTAGTTTCTAATAAAGTGCATTACTTGAATGCATGTTTCTTTCAAATTTTCAGCCCCCCCCCCCCCCCCAGTTGCTCAATATTTCATTTTATAAAAGGTTTATACGAAAATAATTGTTTTTAAGGGTTGTGTAATTTTCGTATTTAAGTCATTGAAAAACTAATTCTAAAACAACTTTTGGCTTACTTAAACGAACACTCTCTTCTCATTCCTAATCAGTCGGCCTATAGACATTTTAACAGCACAGAAACTGCTCTTTTGAGAGTCAGTAATTAATGACTTCTTGGCGCGCAAAGGACAGCGGTAATGTCTCCATCCTGATCCCTTAGATCTCAGTGCGGCCTTTGACACTGTTGACCATGGAACCCTTTACAAAACCTTTGAAAATTATTTTGGCATTTCTGGTTCAGTTTTGGGTTGGTTTATAGGTCCTACCTTTGTGATAGAATGCTGGCGGTCTCTGTCGATGGCTATCTCTCCGGCAATGCTGATTTGGTGTACGGAGTGACACAGGGGTCCGATTTGGGCCCGGTCTACTCAACTTTTATACCAGGCCACTGCTCCTCTTGCTTTGGGAAGCATGCTGTTGAAAGCCAGTCATTCGCAGATGATACGCAGCTACATACAAGCATACCCATCCGCTGTCCAGACTTTGCAGGAGTGCATTGGAGAGATGTCAAGTCACGGATGACACTCAGCAAGTTGAGGCTTAATGATGACAAAACGAAAGCACTCCTCATTCACAATGACAAATCATCCTCTTCCTCAACTCTCTCCACCTCATTTCAAGTAGGTAACTCCGACAAACAGTTTACACCCTATTATAGGAATCTTGGCTATATTCTTTCTAACAACATGTCTCTCGATAAACATATCTCTCACATCTGTCGTTCTGCATACATGGCTTTCCGCCACTACCTCACTGTTAGCGCAAAAAAACACCCTATTCTGTGCTCTTGTTCTCTCCCGTCTTGACTATTGCAACCAGTGTTTCTTTCAGAAATTTTCCCCCGGGGGAGCACTTCAGATGTTCGGGGGGGGGGGGGCAGTGCCAGGTGTCAGTAGCCAGTGGAGTAGCTAAGGGGTGGCAGATGGGACATATGTCCCGGTGCGCCAGACTAGCGGGGGCATCAAATGGGCTATAGTGTTAATGGATGAAAATAATGGGTTTCAGAGTTTAGCGGGGGGGGGGGGGGGGGGGGGGGAGTAAAAAATGAATCTTTTCCCCTGTCACCAAAGACTCACGTCAGTGACATAAAAAGGGGGGGGGCGAACATTTGGTCTTCCCAGGTGCCATTTTTTCTTAAGATAGAGCGGCGGGATTTTCGGACATCTGCAGAGTTTCTATCGAGAAAGGTAGCGCGTCAAAAATGTAACCCACCTAGGGTGGCGTTAACACTAGGCTCGCCGCTGGACAGTGTATATATCAGCACCAAATTTGGTTGTCATGGCAAGTAATTTTTATCGGACGTAGGGCAGCAGAAAATGTGTGATTATTTAACAATCAAGACGTGCATTTTGGAGTATACATGATTCGAATGTTTTGATAAGACTGTCATTGATTGGGGAATATAATTTTTCAAGCGTCAGGGGAGGCATACGTAAACTAAATTCATTCTGGTTGTGGTGCGCCGAAGAAACTCATTTGACACAAGATTAGATTCAACCCCGTAAGACACACTGATCGACGTCAATGAAAAAAAAAAAGGGGGGGGGGGGTAGCAGAAATTGAGGAATCCGAAGAGTTTGAGCAAAAGTGATGCAAATTTTTCTTTTTCTGTATATTAAGGGCCCACGATCAATTTATTGATCATTATGGCTCCTATGAATGTAGATGGGATTTTTCTGTATATTAAGGGCCCACGATCAATTTATTGATCATTATGGCTCCTATGAATGTAGATGGGATTTGCAATGTTTCTGTGCTTGGTGTTGATGAGGATATGTCACTGGTAACAAGAGTTACTTAGTGAGGGTATCATGTATCTTTCAGACAATGTGTGAAGGGGCATTTCAGACGTTCATATATTAACTGTTAGATGTCTCGTAGAAAAATGCTAAGAATACAACATCAACATACACCAACTATATGTGGACTACAAATCAGCTTATGATAGCATAGACAGGAAATACATAAACGATGCTCTGCTGGAACTTGGAGTCCTTAACAAACTTCAAAGCAAAAACCTCGCTAAGGGAACAAAGAAGGCAATATACACCACTATCATAAGACCAGTAGTAACTTAAGCAAGTGAGACTTGGTTCCTACCAGAAAAGCAGTGAACCTGCTAAATATATGACCCGATGATAGACAATTTTGTTTTGGGAATCCGTACAAACCAAGAGCTATATCAATTGTACAAATACCCACCCATAGTCACAACAATATAAAAAAAAGGCAGACTGCCCTAGGCAGGACACTTTGAAAGGATGCCAGTTTCTGGAGCAACAAAAAGGATCTACAGGCAGAAACCTAGGGGCAGGGGGCTCACCGGTCTACCAAGACTGAGATGGAAGGCGATGTAGAGAATGGCTTACAAAGGTTGTGGTTCGCACATGGAGGTGTAAAGCGATGGTTCGATCCGAATTGAAGAATGTGGTGGAGCAAGCCAGGGCCCTACATGGGATGAAGCGCCACTGATGTAAATATTTTAGACTTTTGTGTGGTAAGCGCTAGAAATAACAATAATAACAGGACATCACTAACTCTTCCACCAGCCCAATTTTAAATAAATTCAGTCCAGTTGGGAGCCCTTAGGGTATGCTTTTTTATCGAGAGATACTCCATAGCTTAGACTCGCCCCTTAAAATTTTATAGGCCCCGAAAAGTTTTTGATAAATTCAAAATGTAAGAAGGCCTTTATTTTACATACCTTATTTAAATTTAGTTTCGCATCATTAAACACTTAACTGTAGAGCAACGGGAGAGATGCTAGTTAAGATTTTATGTGTCATTTGACCTAAGAGCCATCGTGTGAGGTCTGCAACCAGTATAGCTACATGGGGCCTCGCATATTTTAGGGACTTAATTAAAGCTGGGTTGTAATTACATTAAATTATCAACTTTTACTGCTAGGTAGGGAAGGACAAAACCGAAAAGTAGCACTGGTGCCACAAAAGTCAAGCGACGTCTCTGCCTGACTAAGTGTGTTATGCAAACATTATTTTCTAAATTAAAAAGTAATGTGTTTTTAAAGTTATTATTTAAAAATATTTTTGGGGTCAACTACATAAAAAATAATGAATTTACTACAAAATATTTTTAAAATTAAAGAAAAAGATAAGAATTCCTTCCCAAAAAAAAAGGTATCCATCACAAAACAGAAATGCTAAAATAATTTTACATTTTGAACGAAAAAGAAAAACCAAAAACATACGTTTATTTCTAAATATTTCCAAGTTTCACCAAAGTCAAAAAGAAAAAAAAGAGCTTTACTGTACAAAAGGCTATAGACTATCTTTATGGGTTTTCAAAATTGTTATTATTTATAAATCATATGTAACCTACATAATTGTTAAGAAGTCATGACTTATTTACAAAAGACATCATATATTTATTAATGTGTGATTTTTTTCTTATTAAATTAAAGTTTAAATTCTTAATATTCACTTGATTGAATGTTGATTAAGATTTTTAAACTACTATAATTTGCTTTAGATCATTACAACTTGCCTTTTCGATATTATACTTTAAAACAATTTTTTTTACCAATTCTATAGAATTTTTTTAAACGACTACCAAAAATGGCATTTACAAGATAATCGAAATACTCGATTTTTTTTCATTAGTTGTTTAAATATATATATTCTTTCTACTGGATTATTATCTTAAAATAATTTTTTTTAAATAATTCAAACAGCTGCGGAAGATTGTTTATTATTATCATATTAACAGAGAAAAGTTGATGGGGATTTGATAAAAAAAACTTTTTAAAAAAGTAAATCATTTTCTCTGTTCCCGAAACTGTGTTAAAAAACTAGAAACGCTCTCGATTTAATAATTATTGATTTAATGTCCACTATTTGTATGCAACCGGTTAATTCCTAATTTTTTGTTTTAAAATTAGTTTGTTTGTTTGTTTGTTTGTTTTTGTTTTTGTTTTTTTTAAGTTTTCATTTGATCTAAGTCGGTATACATGTATGGAATCTACTACATTAAAATATTTGCTAAAATGATTTTGTTTAAAGCATGATGCTATTATATAATATAATGTCAAAACAGATTGCACATGTTTATTACGTAGTAAGAACTACATTCAATTTATAGACATTTATATTTATATATATGTAAAGGTAGTTTAATACAGTGTTATTATAAAGTCTTTCAACTTGTGCAGCTGCAAAAATTTCATTAAATAAAAGATACCGATATATGCGAATAAGAATAAGTAAGATTTTAGCTTATGATCAGGAGCGGCCAATTATCAAAACAATACGATATTTATAATTGATTTCTCCGAGCCTGTAACAAGATTAACCTGAACGATATGGACCATCAATAAATATCGAACAAAGCGATATTTTATTTGTTTCCAATAATTGTAATCGATGAAAGACACAAATGTCAATTACTTTTAAAAATTTTATAAAAATTAAATTTAGATAATTTTTTTTTACACATTTTCCCCCGGGGGGGGGGGGGGGGGCACTTGACTTGCTCCGGGGGGGGGTAGTGCCCCCCCGGAAGTATGCCTGAAAGAAACCCTGATTGCAACTATCTTCTGTCAGGTTCACCAAAACACTTCTTAGAAGAATGACTAAAGGACTCAGCTTTTAGGCTAGTTCTAAAGGCAAAAAAAACAACAACGTGATCACGTCACTCCACTACTCCACTCACTTCATTGGCTTCCTATACAGGCACGCATTGATTACAAGCTGTCTGTTCTCTGTCATAACTTTTTCTCAGATTCCTGCCCTTCCTATCTAACCGAACTTCTTTCTGTCCATTCACCCTTTCGACAGCTTCGCTCCTCCGCAGACACGCGTATTCTGTCCGTTCCCAAGACACGCACTATAACATATGGTGAACGATCTTTCTGCGCCCTCAAACAATGGAATTCTCTGCTTTGTTTTTGTTTTGTTTTTATACAGCTGCTCTCTATTACATAAACTTATTTTATTTTAATTGTCACGATTATGTCTCCCTAGGCTGGAGTATCGTGCTATATAAGACAACTAATAATAATACGGGCTTTTCAAAAGTGCTTGGCCCATCTTTATAAAATCTGTCTCTTGTCTGTCAGAAACCGAGTCCCATCTTTGTTAAGATTGGGCAAGCAACCTGAGGACTGTGGTTCATAGACTTCTTTTATGGCCTCTTAAAAACGTTCAGTATATAACAACTATCGGCATTGCCCTGGATTTCATCAACCTTCCTACTGAGCCATGAATCCTACATTTTATCAACCTTCCTACTGAGCCATGAATCCTACATTTTATCAACCTTCCTACTGAGCCATGAATCCTACATTTTATCAACCTTCCTACTGAGCCATGAATCCTACATTTTATCAACCTTCCTACTGAGCCATGAATCTTAAATTTTATCAACCTTCCTACTGAGCCATGAATCCTAAATTTCATCAACCTTACTACTGAGCCATGAATCCTACATTTCATCAACCTTACTACTGAGCCATGAATCCTACATTTCATCAACCTTACTACTGAGCCATGAATCCTACATTTCATCAACCTTACTACTGAGCCATGAATCCTACATTTCATCAACCTTCCTACTGAGCCATGAATCCTACATTTCATCAACCTTACTACTGAGCCATGAATCCTCCATGTCATCAAGTTTCTTTTGAACTTTCTGTTTTATTTTTCTGAGAGCATCTTCCTCTACCTGTGACGTAAAGTTGTTCTGATAAGATCTCAGCTCCTGATGTTTATCTTTTAGTAGTGACTGTATCGCATTATCATTTTCATCAAACCAATCTTTATGTATGCGGGATGGTGGTCTGAGGTGTTCTAAAGCAGTGGAGTAGTTAGTATATCGAAATTAAGACTATTTGGAATCAATATTTTCATTTTCTTCCGAGGGATTATCGCTCAGTCTGCGAATGCGCAGTTTGGAAAATTCGTCTGCCCTCTTTGTACACTTAATCTGTCAGCCATATTTGTACACTTAAATCTGTCAGCCATGTTTGTACACTTACGTCTGTCAGCCATGTTTGTACACTTAAGTCTGTCAGCCATGTTTGTACACTTAAGTCTGTCAGCCATGTTTGTACACTTAAGTCTGTCAGCCATGTTTGTACACTTAAGCTTTTATACATAAAACGTTTTAAATTTCTGGCCTTGAGGTCTTCTCACGGGTATGACATGAATTTTTATGTTGGATGTTTATTAGTTATTAGTCGCTCAGTCCAGCATTCAGCGCCACACAAAGTCTTGGTTCTGCCAACATCATGTACGTCATTTTTATGTCATAAAGATGAAGGCTCTAAGCCGAAACGTTCAAATCTTATTGTCCTGTCTATTGAGGGGTCGTCCATTAATTTTGTCAACAAAATAGGGGGATGGGGTTTGGAAATGTTTGACAATTTCTGACAGGGGGGGGGGGAGGGGGTAAAATTGCTTTATTAATAAACCCCTCCTGTTTCTAGCTTCAACATGCCTTGTTCAACTATTTCTATTTTTCTAAGAAAGAGCACTACACTCAAACTGAAACAGTGAATAATTCAACAGTAGACTCCCTTTTAGCAACCGGAAGTCTTTATTTGAAGAGAAAATGTCTGAAGATAATAGAACGCTTTGGGTTGGAGGCCTGGATGACGGAGTGACAGAAGAACTTCTTTATGAATTATTTTTGCAGGTAATCACAACATTTATGTAGAATCAAGAAATCTCATAATTAAGTGCCATGAAGTCAAAACAAACGAAACAGTGTATTTTATGAAAATTTAAAATTTTCATCATTTTAGACCTAATTAAGTAGGCCTATTTAAATTTAAGCCTTAACTTAAGAATATAGATGACTAAGCTAAGCCTAAGCTTAATCATAAATAATAAATGTGATTATGATAATGAGACTTAATCTAGAAAATGAAGGTTATTGCACGCTACTGGTCCCTCTGTCGCTCACCCTAACCCGAACCCTAAATCTATCATAAACAAAGGGAAGTGACTCCCAATAAGGGGACCACAATAGCACATTAGCCAAAATGAAAAGTTTAAAATTAGAATAAACTTTTAAAATTATGGTAAAATCGTATAGATGGTACCGCGTTTTTTTAACATGGTCGCCAACTTGACGTAAAATTAAGAATAAAACGTTTAAAAATAATGTAAAAACTTCCTAAATGTATCCCTCACCCTAACCTGAACCCTAAATCTATCCCTAACCTGAACCCTAAATCTATCCTTAAACCTAACCTAATGAAATGAGGTACCACATATATGAATTAGCCAAAATCATTTATAGTAGGTACTTTGACAGAAATTTTAAATATTGTCATATTGAAATAAATGATGCACCACTTTAAAGGGCTAGCTATAAGGTTTAAAAAAAGGCAAGCGTTATCCGCACGGCCGTGAGAATAATGCCGAGCGTTATCCGCACGGTTTTGGACGTTTTTCGTAGGCTTATTGAACGCAAATTACAGTGTGTCAGTGTGGAGTGAATCGTAAATGTGTGAAAGCCAGCCTGTCTTAGGTCTAGGCCTAGATGTAAAATGTAGGTATAGGCCTATAATCTTGTAGACTAGTAGCATTAAGATGCATTTTATTTTGGACCTTTGGCCTAGAGGCTATACATTATACAGTCTACTATTAGACCTAATAAGGCAGTGTTTACCAAGGTATGCATTTCTGAGACGTTGAAATGCAGTGTAACCCCTGTTAGTCTGGTGCGACTTATGAGGGGTCAATGATGATAACATAGAACAATCTTAAACTAGGGGTGTGACGTGTACAAGAGTATATACGATATATTATATTAGGTAGGCATGTAGGCCTATTCTAAATGAAATTAAATATTTAAATTTACCATTGAATTGAGCTTGGTTTAATTAAAATTAAAACAAATCTAAAAATATTATTCCTGATAATAAATAAGTTATATTTTAAAATTCTTTTTGAACATAATTATTAAATGTAAAATATACTTTTAATTAAAATGAAGAAGAAAAAAAAAAAAGTAAAATTCGATCCCCAACCAGTAAATGATCGCATTATATAAGTTAGTTTGGGGTCTACTCTATCACAAGACCACACAAATTCACATCTAAATGCCTTATTCTTATCTTATAACCAGGTCAATGGTACATTTTTGCCACGATGTACGCAGACCTAGGTCCATGGTTTTACGGAAATTCATTGTTTTTTTTTTTTTTTAAATTATTCATTTATTAGTGAAGAATAGAATAAATAGTTTGAGTTCTAAAATAATGCCGAGCGTTATCGGCAGACCGAAATCTTCGAATAACGGCGAACATTATGCGCATAGCTGTGACCAGCCGCTATAATACGCATGCGCCGAGGAGCCGTGCGGATAATGCTTGGCGTTATCCTCACGGCCAAAACCGTACAAATAACCGATCAGTTACAAAAAACACCAATTTCATCTTTCTATCTTTTATAGAAGTGGAGTTATGATTTTTTGGGTGATTTTTTAAACCCTCCTTATTTATCTTTGTATTTAACTAAAAAAACGTTTGACCCACTTTCCAAATTTCTGCCTTATTTTGCCCAAAACTTTTTTATTTTAAGAGATAAGGCTACCAGATTTTCAAGACACATTATCAATGCAATATACAACACAATAAACATCAAAACTTTTATATAAAATGTCAAGACTATTATTTGTTTAAATATTTATATGAGGGTATGTTAAGAAAAACATGAACAGTAAAAAGGAAAAATTAATATTTGTAAAGGAAAAAAAAACATATTATTATTAATGTTAATTGTATTTTAATGAATTATATGCTTGAGTTAAATTTTAAATCAATTCTTATATTTAAGAAAGGTTAGTAGAAGTCTTTTTTGTTGAATGTATAAGATTATAAATAAAAACTACTAATATCACCAATAAGACTAATACCAGTACTGGGATATGTGAGATTAAATTTTAAAAGGTAATGGGGATGTTCTGTCTATCATTTTCTATTTAGACTGCTCTTCAAACTGCTTGATCTTTTTGATAAATCTACAATCTCTCTATACTTTTTCCAAACATGCCTCCTTGTCGATGGAAAGACTTCTTTAATAGAAAATTAACATTTTCTCTTGTGTCTGAATGAAACCTAGAAATAACATCTAATCATATTCATATCCTGAACAGACACAATTTCTTACTGCTTTTTAATATTATTCAAGTTTTTTGTTTAATAACTATTGAATTCTTTTACTTTTATATTATTAGAAATAATAAATATTAGCCTATGCCTTTTGTATGCTTTACACTTTAATAAAAGTAATTACTATGATGATGTTATTTATTTTAAATTATAATTAAATGCCTTATTAATATTTTTAAAATACTAACTTCAATACTATTATGCCTTTAAATGTAAATGCAGTTTTAATAATGAAATAGTTTTAGTATTATTAGTTTATTAGTAATATTTGTACCAGTGACAGTAATTAGTATTATTAGGATTAGACCTATTAGTTAATGTCACTAACTAGAGAATAACAATTATTATTAAAATTATTAAACTATTATTGATTCAATAAAGAAGATCGGAAAAAACATTACGCCATTCATTCATAACATTTCTTAACTTTAATTGATATTATACATATTATTATTATTATTAGTGTATAATATTAAATGTAAATCAAGGGAAATACTGGTCCGAAATTCAACAGACTACACAAAACAAAATTTTTAACAATTCTTTTATTTACTGGGTTGCATTAATTTCTAATAATATTGTAAAAATGTATCCAACTAATTAACTGATAAGTGTTCCACAGAATTTTGAAGATTAACAATAACAGTCATCTTTTTTATATCTTCATATTTATATATTAATGACAAAGCCATTTCCGACAACCCAATTTTTTTTAATTGAGGGGGGATAACTAATGAAATACTTTTTTCGGCGTTTGCTAATATTAATGAAATAAAGTTATTCCTCTTTGTGAAAAAATCAAGCTCTGGCGGGGTAAAGCGCTATGCGGTGCGAGCTTGCATTAAAAAGTTATACTAATAAATACATATTGATCCTTAAAATTAAATCCGTTGCCACTTACAAAATACACAATGCTGCAAAAATGATACCTCCGTGTTTGGAAAAAATATGTGCTCCATGTCACTGATGACTAAATAGTTTATTATTAGAAAACTGTGACTTAAAACACAAAAAAACGAGATAACCACTGAGACGAATGTTAAAATGGCCGTACATGTTTTGCTTTATTTTTCCATATGTGCAGACCGCATGCGTGTGAGACCTTCGAAGTACCTATTTATAGGCCTAGGCATAGTAATCAAGGAATCCCTTATTTTAGCGCAATAAATTCCATAAATAACTTTAAAAAAAAAATTAAAATATTATTTTTAAAGTAAAATACCGTCTATTTGTGCCAATGCATCAACCATTATCATTAAAAAAAAATTGTACCGGTACAAGTACAAGATAAAAAAATTAAATTTTAGGGACTTTAATACTCTCACGCGCACAGAAAAATGACGCAAAAACTGTTGTGGCCATTTAACATTCAGCTCGGGGAGGACTGTGTTGTTTTACGTCACAGTGTTCTAATAATAAATTGTTTTGTCATCAGTGACGTATAACGCATATTTTTCCAAAGACGCGATATCATATTTGCATTATGGTGTATCTTGAGACTGGCAACGAATTATTCTATTGTATCGGTATGTACAGTAATGTACTTTAACAGCTTATTACTTTTTAACGTAAAGTCGTAACACATAGTGGTTTACCGTAGGTAATACTGCTTGATAAATTCATAAAGAGGATTAACTTTGTTTTGTTAATAATAGCAATCTCAAAATAACGTTATGCATTTTACATTTTTCTTGAATTCCTGCTCTTCCTATCTAACCGAACATCTCTCTGTCTATTCACTCCTTTGGCAGCTTCGCTCCTCTGCAGACGGAGGTATTCTTTCTGTCCCCAAGACTTGCACAAAAACATACGGTGAACGACCTTTCTCTTTCTGTGCCCCCAAACAATGGAATTCTCTTCCACTACACATCCGTAATATAACAACCATCACAGCCATCAAAACTGCACTAAAACACATCTCTTTAAACTCTACTATTCTGACTGATTCCCACTCTGACCGTTAAACAATGCTGCTGAGTGCCGTCCATGGGTTGACATGTATATAGTTATGGAATGGTTGGAGCGAATACACATTTGTACCACGCTATAGAAAACTACCAATAATAATAATAATGTAAAGATATCAAAATATTTTTATTATTGTTCATCTTTAAAAATCCGTGAAACACTAATCGGTTAATGAATAATAAGAAACAGTTTTATAATATTATTAGAAATTAATACAACCCATCAATTAAAGTTAAAGAGTTTTTATTAATTTTACTTTGTGTAGTTGAGTGAATTTTGGACTAGTTTTGTCCCTTGATTAACATAGATAATTATATAATAAAAAGTACCGGTATACTGGTAGTCATAGACTCAGTTTACGCTACTAATTTTGTGAGTCTACACATTTTATCAGTTCTTCTTTATTGACCCAATAATAGTTTGATAATAGTAATAATAATTGTAATTCTGTCATTAGTGACATTACTCATATTATAAGTCTAAGAGAATATTATTACTACAATTAGACCCAGCCTACATCATGGGCTTGGACAAGTATTTAATATTTCTTATAAATTAAAGTAAAAGAAATTAATTTTTCTAAACAAAAAACTTGAATATTTTTAAAAGCAATAAGAAATTTTGTAGATACAGGATATGATAAGATGTTATTTCTAGGTTTCATTCAGACACGTGAGAAAATTTTAATTTTCTATTAAAGAACACCTTCCATCAACAAGAAGTAAGGCATGTTTGGACAAAGGCAAAATATATAAAAGAGAGATTGTGGATTTATCAAGACCAAGGTGTTTGAAAAGCAGTTTAAATACAAAATGATAGGCAGAACATCCCCATTACCTTTTAAAATTTAATCACATACCCCATTGCTGGTATGCTCATATCAGTCTGTTTGGTGATATAAGTAGTTTTTATTTATAATCTTATCTTAAGACTACTAAGACTTATGCTTTCAATTTTATTGTAAAAAAAAGACAACTTACCTTTTATAAATATAAGAAATGATTTAAAATTTAATTGAAGCATATAATTCATTAAAATACAATAAACATGTTATTTTTAAAAAATTTTTTTTTATTTACAAATAAAATTTTGTCTAGTTTTGTGTTCATGTTTTACGTAACATACCATCAAATAAAATTATAAAAAAGAAAAGGTTTTTGTGTTATGTAAAAGTTTTGTTGTTTATTGTGTTGCATATTGCACTGAAAATCTGGTAGCATTATTTTATAAAATAAAAAAGTTTTGGGCAAAAAAAGGCAGATATTTGAAAAGTCGGTCACACGTTTTTGCAGTTAAATACAATGATAAAGAAAGGGGTTAAAATAATCATTAAAAAAATCATAACTCCACTTCTATAAAAGATAGAAAGGTGAAATGTATGTTTTTATAAAGCTTATAGCTAGCCCTTTAAAATGATGTATCATGTATGGCAATAGGACAATATTTAAAATTTCTATCAATGTGCCTATACATTTCATGAATCTTTTGTCATTCACTGCACCATTGTGGTAATGCAAGTAGAAAACCTTTGCTTTCAAAGATAAGCTTTAGTTTGTTGCCCAATGGGATGTCTCTACATTTAAATGAATGTATTCTTATAATTTTTATTACTTTATGTTATGTCCAAGTCTCCGATATTTCTTTCTAAACCAGTGGTGGATTTTGGAAAGTTAAATTGTTCAAATATGTTTTTTTGTCAATGGCGTTTACTTTATTGCGCTGAAATAGTAGATTACCCCTAGGGATTTAGGTTAGCCAAATACCATCTTTCCATAACAAAGGAATAAAATATAAAAACGACAAATTGTTCTAGTAGCAATAATATGTTCTTCTTTTGTTACTAATAATTAAAGCTCAGTGCATTTGAGTGAGGTGTGTTTATCACAGTAAATACAGGCAATCCAGTAACATCCTCTTTCAAAAGATGTCCAAATCCTTTAATGGACTTAATGGAAATGATCAGACTTCTGCTATATCAAACTTCTGCTATATCAGCCTCCGCTTCAAATACTATTAAACTTGCTTTCTAATATTAATTTTTCAAAGTCAGCAATCAAAACATTCCTTGGTGTATTAATACCGGTATATAAAAAAAAGAAAAGTTAACTCTAGAAACAATTCCTAACAAAAAAAAGAGTAGTTCACTGATGCACAGAAACCAGATTTCCTTGATTGTCCTAAATGTGAATTAGGCCTATGCTGTTTTGTGCAGAGATGTGAAGCCATGTTGCTCACTACTTATGTTAATGTGACCCCATTCTTTGTAGCCGCCGCCAAGGACATCATGAGCAAAAACAGCAGGCATGTAAATAAACAAACAAAACAATGCTAAATGTGGACCAAAAAAACTGTCAACGCTGTGACCAGATGGGGGTCACTTGAGACCTATTGGCAAATATTGGCAATGCACTTGAAATGAATTTTACACATTCTCTTAGTGCGCGCCCTTATGCAGACAACACTCCATTGTCATCAAATTACAACTTAATCTAAAAGTAAATGAAATTTGTAATAAATGTCTATCATGGCTGTGCACAGTATTTAATAAAAAAAAAACTGAGACTATATCATATATGACGGTTGGGGCACTTGCAGGTCATTGTCGTGTTTTCCTGCATATCTACTGAGAGACAAAAAAATCACTCAATATTTCATTTGGACCCACATTCTATTTCTCGGCAGTAAATATCGGCATGTATGTAAAAAAAAATGTCAATTAGGATATCAATAAAATTAGCGAAGTGAATAAGGAATATTCATCGATTGACATTTGTACCTAATATTGACAAAGATATATATACATATTATATATTCACTTGAGCTTTGTTATTGTTAGCTAAATATTATTATTATTATTATTATTATTATTATGGGTAGTTTTCTATAGCGTGGTACCCCAGCCTAGGGCTGGGCTCACCACGCTGTAAATGCAAATTAAAATGAACTTAAAAAATATAAATTAAAAACCAACCATTCCATAACAATTTACATGTGAAGCCATGGACGGCACTCAGCAGCATCGTTTAACTTTCAGAGGGGGAATCAGTCAGGATAGTAAAGTTTAAAGAGGTGTGTTTTGAGTGCAGTTTTGAAGGCTGTGATGGTTGATATATTTCTGATGTGTAGTGGAAGAGAATTCCATTGTTTGGGGGCACAGTAAGAGAAAGATCTTATTTCACTGAATAAAGTCCCCATTTGTATAGTTTTTTGGTATAGTTTTTTGGTATAGTTTTTTGGTATAGTTTTTTGGTATAGTTTTTTGGTATAGTTTTTTGGTATAGTTTTTTGGTATAGTTTTTTGGTATAGTTTTTTGGTATAGTTTTTTGGTATAGTTTTTTGGTATAGTTTTTTGGTATAGTTTTTTGGTATAGTTTTTTGGTATAGTTTTTTGGTATAGTTTTTTGGTATAGTTTTTTGGTATAGTTTTTTGGTATAGTTTTTTGGTATAGTTTTTTGGTATAGTTTTTTGCTATAGTTTTTTGGTATAGTTTTTTGGTATAGTTTTTTGGTATAGTTTTTTGGTATAGTTTTTTGGTATAGTTTTTTGGTATAGTTTTTTGGTATAGTTTTTTGGTATAGTTTTTTGGTATAGTTTTTTGGTATAGTTTTTTGGTATAGTTTTTTGGTATAGTTTTTTGCTATAGTTTTTTGGTATAGTTTTTTGGTATAGTTTTTTGGTATAGTTTTTAAAAGAAGCATTATTTTGTTTAATCAACAATTATTCAAAGAAATAATTTTAATAGTTTCAGATTTTTTTTTTTTAACAAGGTAACAGGCAGGCAGTATGTAAAAAGGGAAAGAACAGCTTAGTGTCTCATCATTAAGTGGTGCAGTACTACATCCTATATATAGATGAAAGGGACACATGAACTCACATTGAAACAAAATTCATGGCTCAAAAATACTGAAGCTATTTGATGTTGGTTTTGTTTTTTAAATATGCTCCATATTAGTAGTCCTGTCTATGCAACTGTGTAATTGTTTGCGATTGAAATATTTTTGTTTTTGCAGAAGCTGCTAAGGCTTCATTTCAATCAGCATGAATTAGGGTTAGGTCTGTCTGCGGAGGGAAGCACTCTGCCCATATTGTGCTTAGAGGGCTTCACCCTGTACCTAAGTATGGCCATTTTGGAAAAAAATATGTTAAATTTATCTCCTAGCTATGGCCAAAACCTAAATTTATTTATAAACCTAGGCTTTGGGGGATACATATAGTTTTTGGCGACCATAGGAAATTTATGTATCCTCTCACTTAGTCTCAAATACATGTGCTACATACTCGGTCATAAAATTCCAAGGCATACACATTATTTTTAAAATGAATTATCTCCCATTCGCTGCATATTTGCATCATTCATAAATGGATGGATCACATATTAAAAATAGCTTGTTTTAAATCAGGTTTTTGATCATTTTGAGTTTTTTTACACTGAACCCTAGCAATTTCTAAAAATGGTCTTAGATGTCAAATTTGATAGCAATTTAGATATTATTATTATTAGGCATAAAGCTTCAGTTATTTAAATTAGCTGTAGTTATACAGATTCCTGTATTTAAATTTATTTATTAAAATATGGTCAGTGTTGACACAGTTCAGTATCAACTTATAGTTAGTAGCCTCATGTTTTCACTGTACTGTAGAAATAGATTTGGTTGTTGTTGTTTCAAAATCTAAGTGCTGTGTGGATATAAAGTGTTCAATGGAAGTTTTCAGCTGGGGTTAAAATAAAATAATACATATCGGTGCAAAAAGAATTTACCATATTTTAGGGACTATAAGATGCTACAGACTATAAGACGCACCTTAATTTTTAAGCAATTTTTAAAAAACCCATTTTTACCATTTATACTAATTTCGAGTATAAGATGCACCTAAATTTTGGAAGCAATTTTTTGAAGAAAAATGCGCGTCTTATAGTCCATAAAATACAGTATAGCTTATAATTTTCCCTGATTTCAGCTCTGAATAACGTATACTTTTAAAAGAAAGAAGATCATGCCCTCATTTAGTTAACACAGGTTAATTATTTAATATAAATTAAAAGAACATTTACTACTACTGCGGTTCTTGTTAAGAATTGCACAAACACATTTGTATTTATGCTTTACTATTGAAAGTAGTTAATGCCCTACAATGCTGTCTTGGTATTACTATTAAGGAATGAAAACAGTGAAACCTAGCCCAGTTTCTAACTTTAGATGACCAATGGGATTTAAGTTTCCTGTTGTTAAACTTTGAATTTATTCACCAACATTTTTGAACATGCATCCTGTGCAAATATATTTGTCTCAATCCAGTGAAAAACCGTAAAAAATGTATTTACAGCCAGGCCCTCAGCAAACGTATTAAAGTCGTACTTGGTGCAGGTTGGCATGTATGATGATACACAACTTAAACGTAACATTTTTTCAACAGTTTGGCTCTGTTCACTTTATTACAGTTTCCATAAAAAATAAATTCCATACGAGGTAAGTGAAGTCAATTTTATCAAATCAAATTGTTATCTCATTTATTCTATTTTTTCAGACAGGTCCTATAGAACGTCTCATTCTGCTGCCCGCAGAGGAAGGTGAAGACAAAAAACATGCATATGTTGTGTTCCAACATGGTGAATCTGTTCAGTATGCTTCACAGGTAATAGTAATAGCTTTTAAATGTCACTTGCTTCCAAGTCATTTAACCCATACACTCTTAAGCTCGAAAAAGTTGTTCGTCTGCCCTTTGGCTCTCTCATATATTTAAAAAAAAAATTTTTTATGCGATTGGGAGAGTCTGCAACATTCCCTTTTCAAGTAAAAGGATGTCGCTTGACATTTCAGCAATATGTCGCTTGATATTTCAGCAATATGTCACTTGATATTTCAGCCATATGGTCTAGTCATAAATGTGGCCGTCTTATGCAACAAAAAAAGTTGGAGACCTCTGCCTTAGAGCTTTTCAAAATTGGCTTGAATTTTTTAAAATTAATCTTAACTTTTTTGTTCGGGCATGTATTGGTCTGACATTTTAACTTTTGGGTCAAGTTGCTCAATTTATTTTACCTAAATCTTTATCAGGTGCTGGAAGGGTCATCACTTTTTTCCAGTCCATTAGTTCTGAAAGCAAGGTCACTCCCACAAGCCTATAAGAAGCCAGCATTTCCAAATGGACAGGGCGGCAGAGGGCGATTTGATAGCAGCTCATTACGAGGAGGAATGAACAAATCCAGCACATGGCATGGAGGAAATGATTTTGCACCCAGGGGCCGAGGAAATTTTAGAAACCGTGGTGGTGTTTCAAATTATTCCCAGAATAGTGGCTACAATACAGGCTATAGTAACTATCCCACGTCTGGTAGCCAGGTAGGTAATTTAGGGAGAGTTCAGGATTTTTCTTCTGACTTTATGTACAACAATATGCTGACCCAAGAAATAGTAAAATAGTTCTTGCTGCTAGGTATTTCAACTGTTGCAAATAGTAAGACGTAGCGGCACTGGTATAATAACCACTTGTATGTTGCGGCACTGGTTTAATAACCACTTGACTTAACAATTCTGTCTTATTTCTTACCAGCACTGGTTTAATAACCACTTGTCTTAACATTTGTCTCATTTCTTTTTTTTGAGAGCAGAAGTCAGCCAGTTTTCATTGCTTTATTTAAGGTTCTTTAACACTGTGGAATTGTTGCAGCCACAATTCTCAGTGGTCCATGATCACTGACACAATGCTCTTTAACACTGTGCAATTGTTGCAAACTGATGAAAATGAAACTTATTTGCCCCGTTTTTGTAACAACCAGTTTAATGTCACATTAAGTTGAGAATCGATGCAACAAATCCGCAGTGTGAATATATCTTTACAGACACAGTGTATTGCATAGTTAGATTAAATTGTTGTTGCTTGTTTTTTTATCTAATTTTTAATTGGTTACCATTAATGTTAGTAAGCACATCACATCTTTATTTCTTGAACCATTTAGATGGCAAACTCTGCTTACTGGATGACAGGTCAACAAGGCACATCAGCTGATGCCACACAAGTCACCTCATACAGCACGTCAAGCACTTCTCTGGATGACAAGAAAACACGGCTGATTCAGCAGCAAAACATGACTCTTGATGCCCACAGACACATACAGCAGGGAGTCATGAACATGGCCACCCAGATGTACGGCATGGCCCAGCCGGCTCAAACGGGAATGTGGAGCAGCAACGGATACTCTGGCTCAACAGGGAGCTGGAACATGGGAGGTGCCGGGGACTCGTATCAAGGCTACACAACGGATCAGTACGGCAACTGGTATCAGCAATAATGATTTAATGTCTCGTCTATAATTAAAAAAATTGAAATAATGTGAGCATGCAGGCACTGTTATGGATGGGATGATGTAGATGATTAGATTAAGTGACATGCAAGAGCTCTGCTATGTGGTCAAATGTTTTGGATGGGACTATGTGGATAATGAGATTTACGAAGTGGCATGCAAGGGCTTCTACTTGTTCGAATGCAATCTCAGTTTTGTGAAACTATTTAGTTGTTTTTGTTATATGTTTTTTTTTTAATCATGGTTTATATTTTCATGACGTCTGACATGCTAATCCATTTTGAATGTTTGCCATGCAAAATTTATCCCATTTTTTAAAATCTTGTAATCAGCTATTATGTTACTTCAGGGCTTAGTGGCCAATCAGTTGACAAGGTTGTAATATTATTAATATGAAGAGTTATTATTTAAAAATGGAAAGTTGGGTTGGAAAATATTTTTTGTTGTGTAAAAACAACTCCTTGTCAAGCAAGAGAGATAATTCCTGTTTCTTTTTCTCCCTTATAGAAAAGATGACACGTTTAGGACAATGTCAAAACTGCTTCTACTCGAACGCATTCTTTTTTACCGGGATACACAAACGTGTGTCATCGTGGGTTTACACTAACTATTGACAACATGATCTGTACGGTACATGTATGTTCCGTAAATTAAATTAATTTGTTCACTTTCTTTTGTTTCATTTTCATTTTTCAGACATTTTGAAAATCATGACTGTTTAGTCTGACAATATATCTGTGGCATACAATGCTGATTGAAGTGTGAATTGTGGATGCTAAAAAACAAGTTAATAGGGATTTGGTGGCATCAATATTTCTCTCCTGTAATGTCCAAAAAAATAAAATGTTATCTATCATTGATTTTCATTTAAAGACAACAATTTTTTTTGTTGACTCCTTAATTCTACTGAATACATGGAAGGCAGTGTTAATCCTGACATCCCATCTATCATATGGAAGGCAGTGTTAATCCTGACATCCCATCCATCATTTTCATGCATGTCATGATCCACAACCAAATATCATGCCCCTGTTTTTTAAAAAAAAGAGAAAAGTGAATAGAGGCTACGGCATAAAGAAAGCCTAAATGAAGTGTCTGGTACGGCATACAGAAATATTAATGAAGTGTCTGGCAAAGTTTCTGCTTCTCCTTATAAGCATTTCAATTGACAAGTTTACAGCTTGGCTGGGAAAAGTGTTGTCATATCTGTCTTTAAAATTAATTTTTTTAACTGAATTTGCTTATTCTTTTAATTATGATCTTGACCCAAAGTAGATGATATTTTTACTTGTACTAGCGGTTACATTCTAGCGGTAACATTCTAACGTTCAGCAATGCTCATTTATGAATGTTGAATTAGGACTTAAAGAAATAAAGGTTTACGTTTCATATGTTTGGATTCTGCCCTGTCTCTTAGAGTTCTTAACATTTAAAATTTGTTCTTTTTTTTTTCTTTGTTGGCCATTGTTCCGTTCATTGTTCACTCATCCGTTAACCATTCCTACATGATGTTACCACCAGGCTTTACACTGAAAGAGAATGCCAATTTGATTCTGTTACATAGTTTTTGACACAAGGCAATGGTGGTCTGCAGACATGAGACACATTGCAATGGTGGTCTGCAGACATGAGACACACAGCTATGGTGGTCTGCAGACATGAGACACAGCTATGGTGGTCTGCAGACATGAGACACATGGCAATGGTGGTCTGCAGACATGAGACACAAGGCAATGGTGGTCTGCAGACATGAGACACACAGCAATGGTGGTCTGCAGACATGTGACACACGGCAATGGTGGTCTGCAGACATGAGACACACAGCAATGGTGGTCTGCAGACATGAGACACACAGCAATGGTGGTCTACAGACATGCCATTACCATGAAGATTAATTCATTTTTTTACCCTTTAAAATTTGTTAATTTTTTTTCTAGCAACTTGTAATTTTATCTTTACCAGCACCTTTAACTTTTAAAGCAAATTTTTTTTTAAAGAAAATCATTTGACTTGATGCCCTTAAACTTAATTATTTCCAAATAAATATTTAAAAAAGAAAATTGGATAGAAAGTAGTTATCAAAGTTTTTAGAACCTTATTTTCTGCTACTGGACCATCTACCTCGGTCTTATGTGAGATTCATTTCATATACCAGTAATGACATTTCTCTTTTTTAATAGCAGTCTTTGAATCTTTTGCAAAGAATTTGGTATCTTCACCTGTGAAGATTTTATGGCGTCATATCATGGCTATAGTCTTATATACTATAGGGTTACCGTATTTTACGGACTATAAGATGCTACTGACCTTAATCTTTAAGCAATTTTTTTTTTAAAAAGTAAATTTTTACCATTTTACTGTAGCACTAGCTTACGAGCGTGTATTTGAATCATTTTTGTATTAATTCCAATGCCATTTTCACGGTGTCCTTGAATCTATTTTAATACGCCATCTTCTAGTTTTGGCCATTTTGCATTCAGTCCTTTGCACATTTATTCTTTTTTCAGTTCTTTTTTACTAGCCCGCCAATCGCAAATGGTTTTTTCTGTTGGTGGAGGGCCGAAATGCCACTCTGCTGCTCTGTTTCCATGTTCTTCTGCCATTACTTTCAATTTAAAGCTCACATTATATGAATACCGGTACCTTTTATTTTTGTCCATTACGAAACTATCTACTAACAAAAATATTGTACTCTTACCGATAACACAAATCACTTTCAATTCAAGTTCACTGGTACCGTACACTGCAATGACTAATCCAAGGCTGGACAGTGTCCTGGCGGGAATCCAATGTTGCCAGATATATGTCAAATATATGGCCATTTTTAAGACTGGCGGGAATTTTAAATCAAGCACTGGAATTTTTATAATAATTTTGAGTATAAGACGTATCTGAATTTTAGAGGCAATTTTTCAAAAAAAAATGTGCGTTTTATAGTTAGTAAAATACGGTATATCATGACCTAGACTTAACTCAAGAAAAATACATTCAGTTTGAGAGAATCACTCGGATAATGACAAATATATTTAGTTTGAGAGAATCACTCGGATAATGAAAAATATATTCAGTTTGAGACTTACTCGGATTATGACAAATACACTCAGTTTGAAGGACTTACTTGGATAATGACAAATACATTCAGTTTGATGGACACTCGTATAATGACAAATATATTCAGTTTGAGAAACTTCCTCGGATAATGACAAATATACCTAGTTTGAGAGACACTCGTTTAATAAAATATATTTATTTAGTTTGAGTTCCTCAAAATTTTATCCTAAATGTTGATTAAATTGGTCAGCTGAATGAAACAACAAAGTAGGGGATAGCCTACAAGTCATCTCAAGTCTGTGTTCAGATGAATGAGACAACAAAGTAGGGGATAGCCTACAAGTCATCTCAAGTTTGTGTTCAGATAATGTGTCACACTGTTCTGTGAGATTATTGGATATTGCCATGTCAACTGAACATTTTGACAGCTTGAAAAAATGGCCACAAGAATTTTTTTTTAAAAAGATGCTTTTTTACTGCTTTTTTAATTAATAATTTTTTAATTTACAGCTTGATTATTTCCTTCTAAAGCAGCTGTTCTCAACCTGTGGGACGCGACCACTTTGGGGGTCACACGACCCTTTCACAGGGGTCGCCTAAGACACATATACTCTACAGTTATGAAGCATCAACAAAAATAAGTTTGTTGTAAGGGGTCGCCAGAACATGAGGAACTGTATTAAAGGGTCGTGGCGTTAGGAAGGTTGAGAACCACTGCTCTAAAGGATCTTGAAGGCATTGGTGTTGTCCAGAATTGCTGAGAAGTTCTCCCTTTAAGTTGACAAATTGTTTGTTCAATGAACAATAGGCCACTAACAAACTATGATCCTTTTTGTCTTCTAAGTTCTATTCATTGCACTTGAAATAGAAACTTGAATTGATTAGATGAAAGGTAACTAAAAGTGGTGGACTTCTTGTGACTTTAACAGTATGGTACTGCTTGTGACTTTCACAATGGTGGACTTCTTGTTACTTTAACAGTGGTGGACTTCTTGTGACTTTAACAATGGTGGACTTCTTGTGACTTTAACAGTGGTGGACTTCTTGTGACTTTAACAGTGGTGGACTTCTTGTGACTTTCACAATGGTGGACTTCTTGTGACTTTCACAATGGTGGACTTCTTGTGACTTTCACAATGGTGGACTTCTTGTGACTTTCACAATGGTGGACTTCTTGTGACTTTCACAATGGTGGACTTCTTGTGACTTTCACAGTGGTGGACTTCTGGTGACTTTAACAGTGGTGGACTTCTTGTTACTTTAACAGTGGTGGACTTCTTGTGACTTTAACAGTGGTGGACTTCTTGTGACTTTAACAGTGGTGGACTTCTTGTGACTTTAACAGTGGTGGACTTCTTGTGACTTTAACAGTGGTGGACTTCTTGTGACTTTAACAGTGGTGGACTTCTTGTGACTTTAACAGTGGTGGACTTCTTGTGACTTTAACAGTGGTGGACTTCTTGTTACTTTAACAGTGGTGGACTTCTTGTGACTTTAAAAGTGGTGGACTTCTTGTGACTTTTCAGAGCATGTTTTTAGTCATTCTATAGTCTATCTGCCTTTCTATTCAGTCTGTACAGAGTGCTTCTTTTCTAATCGTAAATTACATCGATTTGAAGTGCTTCTTAGTTAAATATTGTACTCTGGATTTGCTAGAATTTAAAACCTGGACATGGCAGACATAGATCTTAACCTGTACCGGTAATGAAATAATGACAATTCTGTTTGGCTTGAGAGAAATGTGTACATGGGGTAGTAGCTAATTTTGTCACACAGATTTCTCTCTGCAACCCATCACTTGGTCAAAGACAGGACATTGGGTACCTAGTGGTGGAGGTGGTTAATGAAGTGGGGGTGCTAATGACCTTTTAAACTGATTGAATTGATGAGCTGCAGTGTTCATTGGCCCCTAAATGTTTTTGATTGATTTTCTTTCATTTGGACATTCACATTTGTTTATGACTTGTACAATAAAAAATATCATTTTTATCGCCAAGATTTTTTCCTAATCTTTTTATCAACTTACCTGCTGTTGATGGTAGACAAGAGTGTTGTGTAATGTCTAATGTACAAGAATTCATCAAACACTGGCCAGATGCTATGATGGTTCAGCTTTCGCTCATATTAGTCATATGCAAAACACCACAATCGGGAACACGACACTGAAAATCCCATGGAGTTTATGACGCCGGGGTGGGGGGGGGGGGGGGGTTGGGTGGGGGTGGTCAATGCTTTTGCCACCGCTACCTCACAAGGAACACATCAAGCATGGGCCATATAAATATATCCATTGGACTTGAAATGCTGCTCCCATAAGTGATGCCCTTGTGTTCCCACTAAAAATTAAGTAGAATTAGTGAAACACTTGTCAGTGACATGTCATTAAAATTAATGTAACACTGCTGTACTGTAAGTGTAAGTGAATGTCAATGAAATAAATGAAACACTGGTGTATTGTCAGTGACATGTCATTAAAATTAATGAAACACTACTGTATTGTCAGTGACATGTCGCTAAAATAAAAGAAACACTGCTGTACTGTCAGTGAAATGTCACTGAAATTAATGAACCACAGCTGTCATTTACATGTCATTAAAGTCACTAAATTTCAAAGCCAGCCATGGAGCAGCATAACATGTGTCTTCATAAACATATCGATATTGTGTCATAGACATAGCGATATTGTGCCATAGACATGGCGATATTGTGTCATAGACATAGCGATATTGTGTCATAGACATAGCGATATTGTGTCATAGTCATACTGCGGCATAATAGCAGCGTTTTGTCATCGTGGCGATACTGTGTCACTTCTGATAAACCAAGTCAAATGACATGTCTCGCCTCCCTTAAACCAAGTCAAACAACATGTCTCGCCTCCCTTAAACCAAGTCAAACGACATGTCTCACCTCCCTTAAACCAAGTCAAACGACATGTCTCACCTCCTTTAAACCAAGTCAAAACGACATGTCTCACCTCCCTTAAACCAAGTCAAACGACATATCTCACCTCCCTTAATAAACCAAGTCAAATGACATGTCTCACCTCCCTTAAACCAAGTCAAACGACATGTCTCACCTCCCTTAAACCAAGTCAAACGACATGTGTCACCTCCCTTAAACTTAAACCTTAACCAAGTCAAACGACATGTCTCACCTCCCTTAAATCAAGTCAAATGACATGTCTCACCTCCCTTAAATCAAGTTAAATGACAAGTCTCACCTCCCTTAAACCAAGTCAAATGACATGTGTCACCTCCCTTAAACCTAAACCAAGTCAAATATCAAACCTCTCAAGATGGTTATAGGGACACATAAGTAAACCTGTTTTCACGAGGGCACTGTTGTTGTTGTTGTTGTTGCTGCTGCTCTACATGACGCTCTACTGACTGATGTTACTGGCCGTTGTGTTGGTGCTACACATAGCATTGTATAATACAGGAAAACATGTTCTCATTGTTTGTACTCAAATAACCCTAAACGCTATTCAAAACTTTTACTCCTGGTCTCGTTAGATGAGTCACGTGGACGTGAGGTTTGGTCTCGTTGGAGAAGAGTCACGTGGACGGGAGGTAGAAGAGTCACGTGGACGTGAGGTAGAAAAGTCACGTGGACGCGAGGTAGAAGAGTCACGTGGACGCGAGGTAGAAGAGTCACGTGGACGCGACGTAGAAGAGTCACGTGGACGTTAGGTAGTAGAGTCACGTGGACGCGAGGTAGTAGAGTCACGTGGACGCGAGGTAGAAGATTCACATGGACGTGAGGTAGAAGAGTCACGTGGATGTGAGGTAGTAGAGCTACGTGGACGCGAGGTAGAAGAGTCACGTGGACGTGAGGTAGAAGAGTCACGTGGACGTGAGGGGGAAGAGTCACGTGGACGTGAGGTAGAAGAGTCACGTGGACGTGAGGTTTTTTGTTCATTGTTTGCTTCCTTCATTTGAAGACCATACCATCAGCTGCGGAGATTAAATTGTTTGATTATCCGTACCAAGCCGCTGAGCCTGCTGTTGCCTAGTCCACCATGGCGCTCCCTCCCCCGTGGTCCACACCAGGCCCGCAAACATGAAGGAGTTTGCGGGGTGCACAGCTGCCGCGAGATTAAACATTTGAATACGTGGGCGTGGGTTCCGGTCACGTGGCTATAGGTAGAGATAACTCTGCAACAAAAATGGCGGGGGTTCGTTCAGATAGGTTGGGTCAAGTCTCCAGCAAGACGACCAAGTCCAAGACTCACTTAAGTTGACCATATCCTAGACGCTTTTAAGTTGACTAACCCCGACGCCAAATTTTGACCACACAGCCATCCAGCAAGCGACCCAACTCCAACTTTTGACCACACAGCCATCCAGCAAGCGACCCAACTCCAACTTTTGACCACACAGCCATCCAGCAAGCGACCCCACTCCAACTTTTGACCACACAGCCATCCAGCAAGTGACCCCACTCCAACTTTTGACCACACAGCCATCCAGCAAGCTACCCAACTCCAACTTTTGACCACACAGCCATCCAGCAAGCGACCCCACTCCAACTTTTGACCAAACAGCCATCCAGCAAGCGACCGAACTCCAACTTTTAACCACACAGCCATCCAGCAAGCAACCCCACTCCAACTTTTGACCACACAGCCATCCAGCAAGCAACCCCACTCCAACTTTTAACCACACAGCCATCCAGCAAGCAACCCCACTCCAACTTTTGACCACACAGCCATCCAGCAAGCAACACCACTCCAACTTTTGACCACACAGCCATCCAGCAAGTGACCCCACTCCAACTTTTGACCACACAGCCATGCACCAAGTGACCCAACTCCAACTTTTGACCACACTGCCATCCAGCAAGCAACCCCACTCCAACTTTTGACCACACAGCCATCCAGCAAGCAACCCCACTCCAACTTTTGACCACACGTCCATCCAGCAAGCAACCCCACTCCAACTTTTGACCACACAGCCATCCAGCAAGCGACCCCACTCCAACTTTTGACCACACAGCCATCCAGCAAGCAACCCCACTCCAACTTTTGACCACACGTCCATCCAGCAAGCAACCCCACTCCAACTTTTGACCACACAGCCATCCAGCAAGCAACCCCACTCCAACTTTTGACCCCACGTCCATCCAGCAAGCGACCCCGACGCCAACGTTTGAATTTTTAGAATTACCATGTTTAAAAAATATATTGTCAGCAGAGTTATCTGATATGCCAGGAGAGTTATCTGATATGCCAGCAGTTGCCTGATAATCCACGACAGTTATCTGTTATGCCACTAGAGTTATCTGATATGTAATCAGTTATGCGATATGCTATTAGAGTTATCTGATATGTCACTAGAGTTATCTAAAATGCCACCAGAGTTATCTGATTTGTGACATGCTACCAGAGCAGCGGTTCTCAACCTGTGGGTCGAGACCCTTTGGGGGTCGAATGACCCTTTGGAGTCGAATGACCCTTTCTTAGGGGTCGCCTAAGACCACCGGAAACTACATATACTCCACAGTTACGAAGTGGCTAGGAAATTAATTTTATCATTGGGGGTTGCCACAACACGAGGAACTGTATATAAGGGTCTCGGCATTAGGATGGTTGAGAACCACTGAACCAGAGGGATGTATTACCTTACCGGTACATATTTATCTTTAAGAAAAAAAGATTACGCAGTATGATAATGACATACATTCTTAGCATTAAAAAATAAATATTTTTTGGCCACACTTTAATGCCTTATAGGAATACACCATTTTCTGTTGTTCTGTGCTCTTATGTATATTTTAATCTATCCAAATATTACATAACACGTAGATTTAAATGAATATAAGAAAACACCACTTAGTTTAGACCCATTGGGACAATTAGTTAAGGAGAATTGTTAAGAGTGCGAATGTCTTAAGATCAAGCCCAATGCAACCATTGTGTATTAAAAAGTTAAATATATAAACGCACAACAGAATAGATGTCATAATAAAAAAGGTGCTTTTCAAGTTTTCGCTATATACTCTTTTAGCCCCACACCTCACACACCTCCCCCCAAAAATTAAATTTAAAAATATATTTAAAAACTACAAAATCCCCCCCCCCCCCCCCCAAACCACACCAAAAACAAAACCAAAAAAATGCAGAAAAGAAAACAATAAAGAAATAATCTCGAGATTAAAAGAAAGGAAGGAAACAATCTTATTTTGTCACGTGGGAGGACATACGTTGGAAAGCATTCCAATGACTCATCCATGCATAGATACACAATATACTGAAACTGACCAAATCTATGCTCCTGGAATGTTGGGCTTATGTACACAGCTGGTGAAAGTGTGGCTGATCGATCCTAGCCTGGGCCCAACGATGCTTCATATGAAAGAAATAATAAATGTATCGATCCTAGCCTGCTCCCATGGATGCTTCATATGAAAAAAATAATACATGTATCGATCCTAGCCTGCTCCCATGGATGCTTCATATGAAAGAAATAATACATGTATCGATCCTAGCCTGCACCCATAGATGCTTCATATGAAAGAAATAATAAATGTATCGATTCTAGCCTGCACCCATGGATACTTCATATGAAAATAATAATAAATGTATCGATCCTAGCCTGGACCCATGGATGCTTCATATGAAAGATATATAAATGCATCGATACATAGGTATGGCTTATTGTTGCGGCTAGAGCTGGGGGTCTATCGTTACAGCTTGAAATGTACGGTTATTGCTGCAGCCAGATATATTATGACTACACATGTTTTGTTATACCGGAATTATTGCGTTATGGTTTACTGTAAAGACTATAACTGCTGCAGGGGCCTAGGAAGGGCGATGACGTAACGGGAGGCATTTTTCCTTATATTGAAGGGCTACATTTTGGCCAACTACAGAATTTTCTCTGAAAGGTGATGGTCCGCCCCTAGTGGCACCAACAATAACCGCGCCACTGGTGCATATATTGTTATTGGTAGGGTTGTGAGGTTTTAGTTGTTTGGTTTGTTGTCATGGTCGGGTTTAAAAAGTTAGTTGTACCGTTTCTTTTACATTTAAACTTGATAATTTAAAGTTATTGTACAATATAATTAATCGATGTACATGATAAATATATTATTGTACCAGATAAATAGTTTATTGTATAAAATTAATATATTTTTTTGTTAGGGTTAGAATGCAAACATGATATGACACACTCAGTGTTGCCAGGTGAACAGACAAGCTTGAAAGACATTGCGTGCTCTTGCTACCTCTAACCATTAAAACTGATCCGTAGATACAACACAAGTATTCATCCGGGAGACTCGTCCACGCGTCTAGTAGACGATGCGGGCAACGATGACGGGGGTAATGGTTAGAAAAAAATGATAAGAGTGATTAACTGATGAAAGCTAATCGATATTGGTCACATGTGGCGTCCGGATGACGCTTGTTTCTTCTATTGATCCCAGTGAAGCTGAAGTTTCACCAATCAATAAATACATTCGATTATCTCGCACTTGTGGACCGTAAGCTTTATTTTCTTTATGTAGGTCTCACACTGTTTCACGATAAGGTCTTAATGTAGGTCTCACACTGTTTGACGATAAGGTCTTAATGTAGGTCTCACACTGTTTGACGATAGGTCTTAATGTAGGTCTCACACTGTTTCACGATAAGGTCTTAATATAGGTCTCAAAATGTTTCACGATAAGGTCTTAATATAGGTCTCCACTGTTTCACGATAAGGTCTTAATATAGGTCTCACAGTGCCCCACTATAAGCAAGGGGGGGGGGTCATTTCAGTATTTTTTTTGGGGGGGGGGTTTACCATAAACTTAGTCGGCTTGTTAAGTTGTTTATTACTGGAGGCGTCACAGTACATAGCAATTTAAATAAAACCTGTTTATTCGAGGGCGGGGGGAGGGCAGCAAATGACGTCACTGACTTTAGGGTTTAAATAATAATGTAGGCCTCACTTCGTCTCACTATAAGGTCTTAGTATAGGCATCATATTGTCTCACTATAAGGTCTTAGTATAGGCATCATATTGTCTCACTATAAGGTCTTAGTATAGGCCTCACATTGTCTCACTATAAGGTCTTAGTATAGGCCTCACATTGTCTCACCATAAGGTCTTAGTATAGGCCTCATATTGTCTCACTATAAGGTCTTAATATAGGCATCATATTGTCTCACTATAAGGTCTTAGTATAGGCCTCATATTGTCTCACTATAAGGTCTTAGTATAGGCATCATATTGTCTCACTATAAGGTCTTAGTATAGGCCTCATATTGTCTCACTATAAGGTCTTAGTATAGGCCTCATATTGTCTCACTATAAGGTCTTAGTATAGGCCTCATATTGTCTCACTATAAAGTCTTAGTATAGGCCTCATATTGTCTCACTATAAGGTCTTAGTATAGTCCTCATATTGTCTCACTATAAGGTCTTAGTATAGGCCTCATATTGTCTCACTATAAGGTCTTAGTATAGGCCTTACATTGTCTTAGTATAGGCCTCACATTGTCTCACTATAAGGTCTAATATATGTTCCACTATCTTATCAGTAGCGCAGCGAGACGTTGTATCATCCGTGGCTGAATTTAAATATGCAGCCCCTCGAAAACACTACACATAAAAGTATGAAGTGCAATTTTGGCACAGTGAAACCTGGAAATAGGAAACCTTAAAATAGCGCTGTCCCTGTTATATGCGCTAAATCGGCTCGGAACGGAAACGGGGGGTGGGGGGGGGAGTAAGAAATCAAGTGCTTTGTGTCTTTACGCCGAAAATGCCGCCCACACTTATATCGAGAAATCACCGTGTAGGGGACCTGCGCTGAAAGGCAAGGTAACGCATGGAAACTGCGTTAGAAAGAGCACGGCTGCATGGTTTCCTACCAAGTGCATTTGAAAATAACGTAGAAACAGGTCGGGACATGATTACAGTTGCCGTATGGATATGAGGCGAAGGAATGTGGAATTTGTTCTTCATTCTAATTCTAAACATTTATTTCTCTTCTTGTTTGATTCGCGCTACAAAACAGATTTAAATGTAGTGTCCATGAGAGATTCATTCATTCTTTTTTTTAAAACTGTAGTCCGGCCCCAAACAGCGATTGAGGGTCAGTGAACCGGTTCCTTGATTGAGACGTTTGAGGAGCCCCGCATGAGCTCTAAAATAATCAGTCCAATTCTAAACAATTTCCTTGAGTCTGCTTAGGGCCTAGACTGTCATGATAGTTCACGTCGGCATTCAAACAAGTAACTGTTCTAACCAGGACCAGCTACAACAGGACCTCCATCGGTTAGCCGAGTGGGAGATGAGCTGGGACATGGAATTTCATCCCGTCAAGTGCCAGACACTTTCAGTCTCCAGAAGCAGATCCCCTCCACACCACCCTTACTAATTGCATGGCCATATTCTGGAGCTAGTTTCCTCCGTAAGGTACCTAGGTGATACCATTCAAAGAGAGGTCCGCTGGGATAAGCACATTAACAATGTGTGCAACCTGGCAAAGACCCCAGGGTTCCTAAGGCGAAATCTGAAGATTGGCAACTCAAGCGTGAAAGAAAAAGCCTATAAAGCCTTTGTCCGGCCGCTTTTAGAGTACTCATCTTTAGTCTGGGACCCATTTACCCAGAAGAGCATCGACAGGTTGGAGACGTTCCAACGACGGGCAGCACGCTTTGTCATGAGCCGCTACAGAAACACCCGAAGTGTTGGCAGCATGCATCGAAACACTGGGCTGGTCACCACTGGAGGAACGACGACGACTATCTAGGCTCTCCATGATGTACAAGATAAATAATGGGCTGGTCCACTGCTCCAGTATTAAACAGAAACTCGTCCCTCTGCCCCTAGACAGCTACGAGGCCACGACAGGCAGTTCCGGCTCATAAAAACAAGAACTCAGTACAGGAGCTCCTCATTCCCGCCAAAGACAATCAGGGACTGGAACAAAATTCCAAAAGCAACAGTTGAGGCGACAACACTTGACACTTTGCGTCTTTCGTCGCCTGTATTCCAAATCCCCAGTTCATAATACAATAGCTGAGAAACCCTTGCAACCAGTGAAGTTGAAGTATCCCCTTCAAAACAGTTACATCGCGAACATAGGAGCCAGATTAATCAATACATTGATCACAGGCCCTAAAAATATAAGAAGAAGAAAATATATGCTGTGACAGTAACTGATGCTGTGACAGTAACTGATGCTGTGACAGTAACTGATGCTGTGACAGTAACTGATGCTGTGACAGTAACTGATGCTGTGACAGTAACTGATGCTGTGACAGTAACTGATGCTGTGACAGTAACTGATGCTGTGACAGTAACTGATGCTGTGACAGTAACTGATGCTGTGACAGTAACTGATGCTGTGACAGTAACTGATGCTGTGACAGTAGCTGATGCTGTGACAGTAACTGATGCTGTGACAGTAACTGATGCTGTGACAGTGACTGTTGCTGATGCTGTGACAGTGACAGTAACTGATGCTGTGACAGTGAAAGTGCATTCATCACGATTCCCTCACTCTGACCCCAGCAGACCACACATCATTATAATAATTTAACTATTTGCATAATATGATGTTTTTAACCGTTTAATTTATTGCGTTGCTGGGCAACCTTTCATTTTAAAAACTCAACACACATTTCACAAACATTGGTACTAGGCGCCCCCACCCGCCCTTTCTAGGTGTCACAGCTTGTATTCGTCATAGAAAACAAGACAAACACACATTAGTTCGTAATGCCATGCAGACAAGCTTTCATCACCTGACCCGTTACACACAAACACACCATTTACACACTAACACACCAGTTATACAATAATACAACAGTTACACAATAACACACCAGTTACACACTAACACTAACACACCAGTTTTTAACATTATGGATTTTTTTAAAGCAAAGTGTGTGTGTGTTGGGGGAGATAGGGGATTATATTTGAAGATTTAACAAAATATTGAGCATGTAAGATTTTTAGTAAAGGTTCGAAATATTAATTTTTTTAAACCACATAAGATGTCTAAATAAATTACATTAAAATAAACGAATTCTGAGCTACACATCGCACTTTGAGCAAATGTGACCTCTGACCAAACGTGACCTTTGACCGAACGTGACCTTTGACCAAACGTGACCTTTGACCAAACGTGCAATTCTGACGCGTTGAACTCAAATGAAGTAATATGTAATGTAAAGATTTGAATGTTTGTTTATAATATTTCAGCTTTTTTGTAGGTTTGTCTGTAATTAATTTCTGGGCCCTTAGACTGATTTGGGTTAAATTTTGCACCATAAGATTTGGGATAAACTTTGCATCATAAATTTGGGATCGGCTTTGCATCATAAGATTTGGGATTAACTTTGCATCATAAGATTTGGGATCAATTTTGAACCATAAGATTTGGGATAAACTTTGCATCATAAATTTTGGATTAGCTTTGCATCATAAGATTTGGGATTAACTTTGCATCATAAGATTTGGGAAAACTTTGCATCATCAAATTTGGGATAAACTTTGCATCGAAAGGAAAGAATGGTGCTCAAGACAAAAAACACTGGCTATCCGGGATCCAGGAGGGACCTCCCTCCCTCGGCTATGGATTCCCAGGGATTAAAATATGTTTGATTAGCATGAGGAGAAGAGTACCAAGTCATCACTGACATGTGTACTGGCACGGGGCCCGGGGGGGCGGAAGGGGCAATATTTGGGGTTCCAAAAATGGCGATTTATTCTTTATCAACTTTAAAACTGATTGTACTGATGGAGGTGAGCAGCTTCAACTACAAACAATCACCCTTACGTTCCCTAGACACAATCAGCTCGCCTACAATCACCCTTACGTTCCCTTACATTCCCTGGACACAGTCAGCTCGCCACAACTGAACAATCATCCTTACAATCCCTGGACACAATCAGCTCGTCACAAGTCATCAATCATCCTTACAATACCTGCAGAAAAATCAACTCGCCAACACTAAACTATCATCCTTACAATCATCGGACACAATCAGCTCGCCACAACTAAACAATCATACTTACAACGCCCGAACTCACGCGCACACACACACACACGCGCACACACACACCCACGCACACGCACACGCACACACACACACACACACACACGCACACACACGCACACACACACAAACACGCGCGCACAAACACACGTTTGATCATCGTGTAGAATTTAACACTATAATATCTACTTGTTAATTACATTATTTAGACATAGTAATGTTGTTGTTTTCTTTCTCATCGTAGGTATTTGACATTTTGAAAGATGGCAATGCTAAATCAGCCATTAACTAGCTATTGCACGCTAATTACTTCACGCTAAAGTGAGACCAGTTTAAAGAGAAATAAGGTACATGTACATCCTTCTAGGTGACTTCATTCTTCACATTAGAGACATCATTCGTCACATCAGAGACATCATTCGTCACACCAGAGACATCATTCTTCACATAAGAGACATCATTCTTCACATCAGAGACATCATTCTTCACATCAAAGACATCATTCTTCACATCAGAGACATCAAGTTGATGCGGATCAGAGAAGCTCATCATGTTTACAGCAATATCCAGTCCCCTGTTATATTCTGCCATGGAGAAGATGGTTTCTGTATCAACATCACCCAGCCTGATACAAAGACTGGGAGAAGATGGTTCCTGTATCAGCACCACCCATCTTGGGTGGCCGAGTGGTCTAAACTTATCCAATCAGAGGTTCATGGTCTGGAGTTGAATCCCCACCCAATCCAAAACCCTCATCAGCACCCCGGGTGGATGGGACCCTTGGATGACAACTCATTTAAGAGAAGGAAACCCTAAATTCAAACCGGAGAAGGTGTCCCCCATAGGTGGCGAACATCAAAACAATGAATCATTCCGACAACTCATCCGATGCCCCTGATACCATCGTTGAGAGCACAGCGGGCATGCTAAAATAGCATGAATACAAGCGCTGTAAAAGTATTCCATCAATTAAACAAAGACTAAGAGAAGATGGCTTCTGTATCAGCATCACTCAGCGAAAAAAAAAGGCTAAAACCGAAATATGGAAATAAAATCCAAGATAAATACATGCTACTCTATTTGTATGTCCCTTTAATATCGTGTAGAAGTACGGGTATTTAGCTAGTTTTTTAGATACATATATTATATGAGAGAGAAAAAGATTGACAGTCCCCTTTGTCCCTATTCGCACGGCCATGCGGCAGTATTCTGTCATAGATACAATGATATAATAACCGCCGACAGTTGTCTTTCTTGGCGTTAGTTCCAGACAGAAATACGACGGGAACTACTTAATTGTATGAGTATGGAAACATTCTCTCTCTCTCCCCCTCTCTCTCTTTCTCTCTTTCTCTCTCTTTCTCTCTCTCTCTCTTTCTCTCTCTCTCTCTTTCTCTCTCTCTTTCTCTCTCTCTCTTTCTCTCTCTCCCTCTCTCGCTTCCTCTCTCTCTTACTTCCTCTCTCTCCATCTCTCTTTCTCTCTCTCTCTCTCTCTCTCTTTCTCTCTCTCTTTCTCTCTTTCTCTTTCCCTCTCTCTTTCTCTCTCTCTCTTTCTCTTTCTCTCTCACTCCCTCTCTCTCTTTCTCTCGCTCTCACTACCTCTCTCTCTTTCTCTCTCACTCCCTCTCTCTCTTTCTCTTTCTCTCTCACTCCCTCTCTCTCTTTCTCTCTCTTACTCCCTCTCTCTCTCTCTTTCTCTCTCTCTCTCTCTCTCTCTCTCGACTCTTTTCTTTCAAGAAATACAAACTTATCCAACCTTCTTTTACTTTAAATGTATGTACGATGCTAAGCTAAAAGTTTCTTCATCATTGCGAAGAATTCTAAAGATGCAACCGTAAATTATAAAAATGTAAACACAGAGTTAGAAAACTTTGGATAGCGCCACCATTTTCTTAGGCGATTGTTCCAATTTGCAAACTCACTTTTTCCAATGGCAAGCCACTCTAATTTGACAATACTCTAAATACTGAGAACGTATTTTGCGCCCAAGAGATGCTAACAAATTAGTTTTCGGCTCCGAGAAAGAAGGCTGTGCCGACCTTGCCTATTTAAGTTTCCAAAATTGGCCCCTGTACTAAAAGAGGCGTCAATTTTAGTCGAGCTCAAACAATGTTTTTGCGCATTCTAGTTTTTCTTTCCCCTTTTTAAAAAATTCTTTTGTGTTATTTTCGATTTCCATGCCATCTTACACTTTACTATTCTCATATCATTTGAAGATTTATTCTCTTCGTCTCATTTGACACTTTATTCTGTCCATCTCATTTGAAACGTTATTCTCTCCATCTCATTTGACACCTACTCTTATCCATCTCATTTAACGCTTTATTCTGTACATCATTTGACACTTTCTTATCTCCATCTTATTTGAACCTTTATTATGTCCATCCATTTGACACATTATTGTGTACATCATTTGAAACTTTCTTCTCTCCATCTCATTGGACACTCTATTCTGTCCAATCTCATTTTGACACTTTTTTCTGTCCATCTCATTTGACACTATGTCTGTACATCATTAGACACTTTCTTAACTCCATCTCGTTTGAAACTTTCTTCTATCCATCACATTTGAAACTTTCTTCAGTCAACTCATTAGACACTTTCTTCTTTCCATCCCATTTAATAGAATATACCAGCGATAACCACTGCCTAGACGACAACGACCACCCATGTAATAGAATATACCGCGAGAACCACTGCCTAGACGACAACGACCACCCATATCATAAGATATACCAGCGAGAACCACTGCCTAGACGACAACGACCACCAATATCATAAGATATACCAGCGAGAACCACTGCCTAGACGACAACGACCACCAATATCATAAGATATACCAGCAGTTGAGTTTCACTTCTTTAAGAGCCATTCCTCCATGAACCGTACAAAATAAAGAATATATTAAAAATCAAAATCTGAATCACAGCTACATCTGTGACAAAATTAAATCTTTAAACTTAATCTGAAATTAATAAGAGCTGAAGTTTACAGTAGTGAAATATGTTACCAAAAGCCTTGATCCGCGTGCGCCATCTGGAGGGACAAAGAAACGAAACCTAAAAATTTAAGAATTATTTCAGGCCAAGAAATTCAGCATAGAGCCGAGAGTATTATTCAAATACACGCTCTAAAGATTTATTAAAATCTGGTCACAACGATTAAAAAAAAAAAGAAGAATTATACTGATAACGTTTTTAACAAACAAAAATGTCAATACTTCAACTGGTAACGTAAAAATAAGAATTCTAATTCTTATATTTTTAAACTGATAGCTACAGCCGAGTACATCTTTTTAAAAGTATTTCGTTACTCTTTAAGAGGATTATTTTCTTTTCTTCCTTTTCTTATTTACCCATCAGGCACACAAAAAGAGAATATTAAGCTAATAATCAACCCATGATTTTTATACTGCTTATACTGCTAAGATTTTAAATATTGATGAGCAGCATGATGGGTAACCGGGGCAGTCGATTGGCTTAGATTTGATAGTGACGTACTTTTTGAATTCTTAACGGAGTAAGAAGCTTTAGCACAGTGGTTCTCAACCTTCCTAATGTCGCGACCCTTTAATACAGTTCCTCGTGTTGTGGTGACCCCACCCCCCCCCCCCCCCCCCCCCCGAGACAAAATTATTTTCGTTGCTACTTCATAACTGTAGAGGATATGTTTTTTCAGATGGTCTTAGGCGACACCTAGGTTGAGAATCGCTGCTTTAGCAAAAGTTGTCTGTATTCCAGTAGGACAATGAATCACGTATAGAATTTTCATAATTCAATTCCAATTAAACAACACCCTGAAAACAAAAGCTTTTGTATAAATCGTTTATATGCATTTTAAAATTATTTTTACTTATATTGATATTCTAATATAGGCCTACCACCCGTCTTTTACAACGCAGATTCATTTTAAAAAAATAAAATGTCACACACAAAACGCATCTCTTTATATATTACGCTTCTGGTGTGACTCGTGGACTGCTTCCTAAAGAACTGCTTCCTATTACGCGAATGGATTATTGAGAGTAGATTACAAATAATTCTAAATGTTTGAAAGAAACTATGGTTCAACAATGAGTTCAATAGCGCGCAAAATATAATTCCGATAACTACGCTAAATGAAATATATTTTTTTACATAACGCAAGTGCCTTTGGCGCGCAATATTTTCTTTTCGGTCTCAATTTAAGTATGGTGTAAAACATATTCGGTTTAAAAGTGGTTTGGACATCAGAATATTTAATAAATTTCATGGGCGTCGAATAAAAAGTGTGCAGTGACGTATCATGGGGCAAGGGGTGTGGCAAAAATTGGGATTCTTAAATGTGCGTGACTTGAGTTCATGTTTTGTCAAGTAACTTAAGCAGATGAGAAGTTCACGCATTGCTGTCGCCAATGTTTGGCGGGCTATATCTAGTTTACAATATTTTTTTAAAGAATCTGATTTAGCACAGTTATCTGAAAATTTATCTCATAAAATTAGTGGCATCATATTTCCTTCATATCCCCGTTGAAAAACAGGAGAAACTTACTTTTTGGGGGTAAGCTGAAAATGTGATGTAATGTGTTGTCATAGGTAAAGAGTCTATGTGCCAAGTTTCGGCTCAATAAGGTCAATTAGCCATCCGAACATTTTGCTCTAAACACACAATAAGCGGAGTTAATTTAAGGGATTTAAAAAAAAATACAATTTTGAATAGACATTCTACACCTCTTGTGTGATTTTAAAACAAAATTTCTGTGTGGTGTCATGAAATGACCTGGGTTATATCCAACAAAGTCGTCATGAGGGTCATTCAACACCCGTGGCTGCAGGGGCCCTCATTCAACATCCGTGGCTGCAGGGGCCCTCATTCAACACCCGTGGCTGCAGGGGCCCTCATTCAACACCCGTGGCTGCAGGGGCCCTCATTCAACACCCGTGGCTGCAAGGGGCCCTCATTCAACACCCGTGGCTGCAAGGGCCCTCATTCAACACCCGTGGCTGCAAGGGCCCTCATTCAACACCCGTGGCTGCAGGGGCCCTCATTCAACACCCGTGGTTGCAGGGGCCCTCATTCAACACCCGTGGCTGCAGGGGCCCTCATTCAACACCCGTGGCTGCAAGGGGCCCTCATTCAACACCCGTGGCTGCAAGGGCCCTCATTCAACACCCGTGGCTGCAAGGGCCCTCATTCAACACCCGTGGCTGCAGGGGCCCTCATTCAACATCCGTGGCTGCAGGGGCCCTCATTCAACACCCGTGGCTGCAAGGGCCCTCATTCAACACCCATGGCTGCAGGGGCCCTCATTCAACACCCGTGGCTGCAGGGGCCCTCATTCAACACCCGTGGCTGCAAGGGCCCTCATTCAACACCCGTGGCTGCAGGGGCCCTCATTCAACACCCGTGGCTGCAGGGGTCTCAGATGTTAAAGGGGCCAAAAGTTGTAATATGTGCAAACTATAGACCTTGAATGAAATATAAGAACAAGGTATGCTAAACTTGAATTCGTCGACATGCAAAAGATTTGTACTTTTCGGCTTAGAGCCTTCATCAGCAAACAAGACAACAAGAAGTATGACAAGTATCAGAGCACAGTAAACAAAAAAACTTTCGAGATTTCCTTGTTACTGTGCTCTGAAACTGGTCATAACCAGAATGCTGCCAGGAAGAAGCCAGAGACACCGGTTAAAGACAAGGGAGGTAAGTTAAGAAGAGAACGAAAAGCACAATAAAAAAAGATGGTTGGAATACTTTAAGGATTTTCTAAACAGACCCCCACCCACAGACCCCCACCCACAGACCCCCACCCACAGACCCCCACCCACCAATAGTCAACATGCTGCATCTTCTATTTGAAACATATGGGAACAAGAGAGAGTTCCAAAAGATTGGAAAGAAGGACTCATCGTCAATATACCAAAGAAAGGGGACCGCAGCAGTGGTACAAACTATAGAAACAATTGAGTTACTATTCTTTAGGGGGTGGGGCAAACACGAATGTGGTGCTCCCAGCAAGTTTATAGTAGAACATGGATCAAGGATTGGCTTGAATGGGATAGTGCGCCCTCACCCCCCAACCATCATTGGTGGTGCCCCATCGTTATTTGTACACCCATCGTTGTTAGTGTCTCCATCAGTGTTAGCACTCTAATCGTGGCTATAACAACACATTTTAGTTAATGTCCCCGATCGTTGTTAGTGTCTCCATCAGTGTTATCGCCCTAATCGTGGTTATAACAACACATTTTAGTTAATGTCCCCGATCGTTGCTTGTACCCCAAATTTTAGATAGTGCCCCTTTTTTGTTTTACAGATGTCACCTATCGTTGGTACTCATCAATTACTAAACGGCCTTGGACTTTAATTATATCCTCTTGTAGTTGCGACCTGTTAATAAAACATATTTTAAAAACTATCTTCAACTTAAAATATTTTTAAAGAAAAATAATCTTCAACTTTACGAGAAACTCAATCTCCAGCCCCCATCTAAAGAAATATATGGAGGACTGGATTACATGGATTGGATTATGTGTCCGACCGGGTGTGTTCCATAAATCGATCCTCAAACCAAGACCGAAGCATTCTGGACAAATTTAACAATGGCGGCGGTGGGAGATTGGCAGGCGTGGAAAACGCGCGTGAAAAGACGTGCGGTATTTACTCCGCTATGGTAGCCGTTCCTTGCGTCTGCCACAACAGCCGGGAGAACTCCTTTCAATCAACATGAATGGCCAAACGGTTTAGGGGCCGGGCTTACACGCAAATGTTGCCAAAACTTTTCATTATATAAAGTTGGTCGTACGTGGCAGGCGATGACTACCCTTGAAGGTTAAAAAGCCAAAGTAAGGCCAGCTACTTTCATTTAAAAGAGAAGCTCTTGCTCGAAATTGTTGAAAGTCTTCAGTGTTGGAGATTCGTAAAGCGTGAAGTTCTTTTAGCAAGGGAAAAAAAACAAGCTACGAGTAAATATTTTTACAATTTTGTAATTATTTAAATTTAGAATCTTGTTCTAATTTCACTTTAAAAAACCCCCCACAAAATAAAGAAACTTGTAAATTATAAATAATTAAAAGACAGTATTTTAAAACATAAATATTAGTTCAAATTTTCTTGTATTTTTTTTTTAGCTATTATATATTTATGTTCATAAAGGTTATATCCTTTCGATGCTCACTTGCCTATACTACTAGACGAGCACAGATCTTTGAAAGAACGTGTTCACACCTTGTTTGTTATCTTGTGTTAAATTCACGCTACCGATATGTGTTGATTTCACCAGGTGGCCCGAAGCTGTGACACGCAGCGCACTGTCGTTGGTGAGGAGATGAACTCATGCAAATGCTGAAAGGTTCATCAACCACTCTTACCTCAGTAAATTCTCAAAACAGTACGTGCATCTAAAAGCAAAGAAGCCAGTCACTTTCTGGTGCCGACTGATTGACGCTAAATGTGCAGCAGGAAAGAATGTAAGTTTTCCATTTGCAATTTGTATTTATTCAAAAACAGTTCGTCACCTTGCTTACAGTTTGAATAAGTTTAGAAAAAGACTATTCAGGAAGAGCAATCTGTGCAACCTTTTCTGTTGAGTTGCTATGTCGTTGAGAAAGCAGGCGTCTTAAATGCAACTGTCAGACTTAAGTGGTCTGAAAAAGAACATGATATGTTTTGAGAAATATAATGATTGCACAGGATCGGATGTTGATGCAAGTGCACATAATTTATCGTCGATGTACGTGTACACATAAATTACATTCTGGCTAACCTGCATGTTGCGCTATAGGTTCCATGTTACTTGTAAGCCACATACAGAGGTTAAAGCTGGCTAAAATACAGGCTTACAATTTCCATGCATTCAAAAGTGCGGAAGCCTTCACATACTACACACGCTAGACAGTGCCCCTTCCACCCCCACTTCACATACTACACACGCTAGACAGTGCCCCTTCCACCCCCACTTCACATGCTACACACGCTAGACAGTGCCCCTTCCAACCCCACTTCACATGCTACACACGCTAGACAGTGCCCCTTCCACCCCCACTCCACACCCCCACCCCCAATCACACGCGTCTGCATGGCACGAACCACAGAATTTCCTGGTAGCACTGACGAAAAAAGCACCAGATTCTAGATCTACTTGTAAAGGAACACGGAGAAGACACCCAAGTCTCTCCGAGGCTAATTTCAAGTAATTAAATAAAAAGAGAGTTTCTTCTTAGCTTGCTTAACGTCACCGACCGGAAATGGGGTATTCGAAAACGAGGCTTTTTGATTATTCAAACAAATTTGATGACAGGCACCACGCGGTACGCCGCATTATGACGTGATAAGCTATCCAAGTGTAGCTAAGAAACATTATTATAAAAATGTACACCCAGTTTACTGAAACCAGTCAGCGTCTCAGACAGGGGCAGATATTGGATAGACGTCAGAGGCGTATAGCTAAGTGGGGCAGAGGGGGAGATGTCCCTGGGCGCCAGACTAGTTAGGGGCGCCAAAAGGTGCTTTGATATTATTTTACTGGTGAAAATAATGGGTTTGAGAGTTGAAAAAATAAAGAAAGGCTCTTTAAAATGAATCTTGTCCCCGGGCACCAAACACTCTAGCGACGCCTCTAATAGACGCTGGGGGCTTGTGATGGGGAGGGCAGAGCCGTACTTAGACTTGCAGAGGCCCTAAGCTATACAAAGTCCAGAGGCCTCTTACCGTTACATTATTGGTCAAAGAAAATACAAAAAAAGTAGCTGGCAGATTGTGCGGCCCTAAGTTGCAGCTTATTTAGCTTAAAGGTAAATCCGGCACTGGTAAGAGGGGATGGCGGGTTGGGCACGTCGAGCTTACAATCAAGGGATTTTATAAACGTGATATTAATATCCGCATTTTGTCATGACTAGAAATTGTTGAAATAACGTTGATCCCATGCACAAAGCACAGTGTGACGTCATCTGCCTCAAGTTACTGCTAAATTGAAACACAGTTCTTAAATTTACAACACCCTAACCCTTTGCCATTTTAAAAACTTTACAAATTTTGTTTTAATTACCCCCCTCCCCCCGGTAGTGACGCCGCTGGATTCAGTAGAAGAAAGTCATTCTCATGAGTTGGCGCTTGATGACGTGTGTATACTTGCCCTGGCCGCTGTCATGCAATTGTTGAATACATCTACTCCGTCCGGCAGACAGAATCAAAGTAAAATATAATATTAACGGGTTTATTTTGAGTGTTATTCTTTGAAAGAAGTGACCCAGTCGATCTTGTGGGAAATTTCGTTTGAGCAATGTTAAGCGCCATGGATCACTGGTTCTCCGATGGCATTAATCGATGCGTCTAATCGATCATCGCTGGCAATCGAACTTTTCAATCGAAATTGGGTTCCGATCGAGTAAGATTATTTCATCAAGGCCTGGGCTGGTGTCACGGAGAGAGATTTAGGTGCAAGGCCAGACCTGGCCCGATGTGGGAGAGGGAGATTAAGGTGCAATGGCAGACTTGGGCTGATGTAGGAGAGGGAGATTTAGGTGTAGTGACAGGTCTTGGTTGATGTAGGAGAGGGAGATTTAGGTGCTGATGTAGCGTTTTCCCCAAATGAATTTTAGTTAAATAGAAGACCAAATGGTCACGGAGGGAGATTTGTTTGCATTTTTTTGTTATTTCTCATGTGTCTTATATACAACACTTATATCTTGTATAAAACACTTATATCTTATATACAACACTTATATCTTGTATACAACACTCGTCCTTAGCCCTCCCTCTAATTTGCACTCTCTCCCCCTCCCGCCCCGTCTCTCTCTCTGTCTCGCAAACTCGCTCTCTTAATTTTTCATTCATACTGTTTTTCTCTCACACACCCATCTCCAACTCATCCTTCTCCAACTCACCTTTCTCCAACTCACCGTTCTCCAACTCACCCTTTTTCAACTCACCTTCTCCAACTCACCTTCTCCAACTCACCCATCTCCAACTCATCCTTCTCCAACTCACCTTTCTCCAACTCACCTTCTCCAACTCACCCTTCTCCAACTCACCTTCTCCAACTCACCTTCTCCAACTCACCCTTCTCCAACTCACCTTCTCCAACTCACCCTTCTCCAACTCACCCTTCTCCAACTCACCCTTCTCCAACTCATCCTTCTCCAACTCACCTTTCTCCAACTCACCTTCTCCAACTCACCCTTCTCCAACTCACCTTCTCCAACTCACCTTCTCCAACTCACCCTTCTCCAACTCACCTTCTCCAACTCACCTTCTCCAACTCACCTTCTCCAACTCACCTTCTCCAACTCACCCTAGGAGAATGTTCATCTCTTCCAATAGATCGTAGATTTAATGCAGATTCTGTGAGATACTTTGTTTTCTCCGGTAGTTTATATATTAATGTTTTAGGGCACATGGGACCTGGGATAAAATATTTGCCACTACCACGAATATGTATTTTCCGATGGTCTCAGGCGACCCCTGGGAAAGGGTAGCTCGACCCCCAAAGGGGTCGCGACCCACAGGTTGAGAACTGCTGATCTAGGAATAGATAAAATGAAATTCCCGATAACTGCGCTAAATGAACTTCTTTAACAAAAAATAGCCAGTGCGTTTGGTGCGTAACATTTTCTTTTGTTTTTCTGAAATAGTTGGTGAAATAGTTGGTGAAATAGTTGGTGAAATAGTTGGTGAAATAGTTGGTGAAATAGTTGGTGAAATAGTTGGTGAAATAGTTGGTGAAATAAATCTGCCGTGCAAAAGCGGGTTGGCATTAGAATTGTACTGGGGGTTGCGAGCCTTGGGGGTGGGGTGGAAGCACTAATGGGGATTCTTATAAAGTGCGTTATTTGTATGCATGTTTTGTCCAATGATTACCACCAACCCTATTGCTCGATATTACATGTTATAAAGGATTATACGGAAAGCTTTGTTTTGGGGGTCTGTTTAAAATGTAAGTTCATCGTAGAAAGCTGGCGTGGGTAATGGCAATGTTTCATGGTCACAGAATGTGTTTAAGTCACTAAGTCACAATGTGTATCTAAATGTGCACCTTGTGTCAACAGATGTGTATCTTGTGTCAGTTACTGTGTAGTCTGTGTCAAGTAATGTGTAGTCTGTGTCAATTACTGTGTAGTCTGTGTCAATGTCAAGTAATGTGCAGTCTGTGTCAAGTAATGTGTAGTCTGTGTCAATTACTGTGTAGTCTGTGTCAAGTATTGTGTAGTCTGTGTCAAGTACTGTGTAGTCTGTGTCAAGTAATGTGTAGTCTGTGTCAAGTAGTGTGCAGTCTGTGTCAAGTAATGTGCAGTCTGTGTCAAGTAATGTGTAGTCTGTGTCAAGTAATGTGTAGTCTGTGTCAATTACTGTGTAGTCTGTGTCAAGTATTGTGTAGTCTGTGTCAAGTACTGTGTAGTCTGTGTCAAGTAATGTGTAGTCTGTGTCAAGTAGTGTGTAGTCTGTGTCAAGTAATGTGTAGTCTGTGTCAAGCCACGGTGACACAAAAGGAAGGCTTCGAATGTGACAGTTGTCACCAGATGGGGATGACACAGGGGTTAGTCGCCCCCATTCGAACAAAAATCTCCCCCCCCCCAATGCACCCCTCCAACTGATCCAAGCTTAGTTACGCCAGTGTATATATTGGTGGGGGAGGATAATCTTCATATACTTTAAGTATGAGTCAACATTCAGACATAGACAAGGTGAGGTAACCGAGTGCGGAAAAAGGGATTTAATTTCGTCTTATCTCCCAGTGCTGGCCCGCTAATCCTTTAGTGCTGAACAAGTGTAGGTGGGTGGGTGGGTGGTGGGCAGGTGTTTTTAAAATGTTATTATCATCCAAGGCTTCTCAGTTTGTTGGCTGATGGAAGCTTATAATCACATGGTTTGTACACTTAATATATTTAAACGTAATATATTACAAACTGCTTTAATTAAACGCAACACCTCTAAGTAGCCCTTTGCAGTAGCTCCATGTAGGTAGCTCCATGTAGGTAGCTCCATGTAGGTAGCTCCATGTAGGTAGCTCCATGTTCAAATTTGAGGACCACTGATATCTATTTTAGAGCGTAGGGTGGGTGACGATAAAGAAGCTAGCTCCATTGTTACCCATTGCCACAACGTCACACTCAATACCCACTCTCCACCCATTACCATACCACCCCACCTATTACCCAAACCCTCCACCCATTACCCACCCCACCACTAATTAACTCACCACTATACCAATTACCCTCTCTCTGCTCATATCCCCACACCTACACCCATTAACCCACACCTCCACCCATTACCCCACACCTCTACCCATTGCCCCACACCTCCACTCATTACCCACACCTCCACCCATTACCCCACACCTCCACCCATTACCCCACCCTCCACTCATTGCCCACACCTAAACCCACTCTCCACCCATTACCCTACACCCCCACCCATTACCCCACACCCCCACCCATTACCCCACACCTCCACCCATTACCCCACAACCCCAGCCATTACCCCACACCTCCACCCATTACCCACACCCCAACCATTACCCCACACCTCCACCCATTACCCCACACCTCCACCCATTACCCCACACCTCCACCCATTACCCCACACCTCCACCCATTACCCCACACCTCCACCCATTACCCCACACCTCCACCCATTACCCCACACCTCCACCCATTACCCCACACCTCCACCCATTACCCCACACCTCCACCAATTACCCCACACCCCCACCCATTACCCCAAACCCCCAACCATTACCCCCTCCACCAAAATCTCTTTGAATCTTCCCAATGCTCGTTTACGGTTTAGTGATCCCCGAATTAAAAAAAAATTACACAGGAAATGACTAAAGCTTGGCTCTGAACTGTGGAGGACAACGGCACAAGTGTGTCAGGATCCCAGGTGTAACTCAAACCACGTGTATATTAGGATCACACGTATGTTAGGATCCAAGACACGTGTATATTAGGATCACATGTATAACTCAAACCACGTGTATATTGGGATCACATGTATAACTCAAACCACGTGTATATTGGGATCACATGTATAACTCAAACCACGTGTATATTGGGATCACATGTATAACTCAAACCACGTGTATATTGGGATCACATGTATAACTCAAACCACGTGTATATTGGGATCACATGTATAACTCAAACCACGTGTATATTGGGATCACATGTATAACTCAAACCACGTGTATATTGGGATCACATGTATAACTCAAACCACGTGTATATTGGGATCACATGTGTGATTAAAGACACAAAAAGACGCTCGGGGGGGGGATGGGGGGGTCATACTTAACCATGTCTATCTGCCCACGTGGTGGTGTCCAAGTCATACTTAGCCATGTCTATTTGTCCACGTGGTGGTGTCCAAGTCATACTTAGCCATGTCTATTTGTCCATGTGGTGGTGTCCAAGTCATACTTAGCCATGTCTATTTGTCCATGTGGTGGTGTCCAAGTCATACTTAGCCATGTCTATTTGTCCATGTGGTGGGGTCCAAGTCATACTTAGCCATGTCTATTTGTCCACGTGGTGGTGTCCAAGTCATACTTAGCCATGTCTATCTGCCCACGTGGTGGTGTCCAAGTCATACTTAGCCATGTCTATTTGTCCACGTGGTGGTGTCCAAGTCATACTTAGCCATGTCTATCTGCCCACGTGGTGGTGTCCAAGTCATACTTAGCCATGTCTATTTGTCCACGTGGTGGTGTCCAAGTCATACTTAGCCATGTCTATCTGCCCACGTGGTGGTGTCCAAGTCATACTTAGCCATGTCTATTTGTCCACGTGGTGGTGTCCAAGTCATACTTAGCCATGTCTATTTGTCCATGTGGTGGTGTCCAAGTCATACTTAGCCATGTCTATTTGTCCATGTGGTGGTGTCCAAGTCATACTTAGCCATGTCTATTTGTCCATGTGGTGGTGTCCAAGTCATACTTAGCCATGTCTATTTGTCCACGTGGTGGTGTCCAAGTCATACTTAGCCATGTCTATTTGTCCATGTGGTGGTGTCCAAGTCTTGGGTCAACAAAATAAACTGAACTTTCCTAGATAATCAGACGCTGGAATACGGACATCCATCGATCGTCTAGCCGTTTATAGACAACTCCGGTTTACAACATCTGCTACCTTAGTAACAAAGTGGGACCTCCTTTAAAGTGCACCCCCACCCCTTGTAGCCCGCTCTGCACCCCAGTCAACGCGGGGAATGGGGGAACACCAGTATTATAGAACACTTCGTGCGCCTAGTAAACGATAATGAATACGACACGCCGTACTCTAACCAATCTTTACACAAGGTCCCGTCAAAAAATGAGCACATTTATTTTAATACTAAAGTGTCGGAATATCAATGGCCGGCATTCATCTCACACAAGGCCGTCTCGCCTGAATGTTTTGTTATTTCGAATCAATGGCTGGCCTCGTTGACAGGGACGGGAACTCCTGGCGATCTTGTAAGGTTATCACACAAAAAAAAAAAAAAACTGGAGTTACCAGCCCAAATCAGATTTGCGCGGAAGGAAATGTGAAATATATTATAGAAATGATGTCACCTTCTACTTACAGTGCCTAGACATCTGAAACGACGTATATTGGTGGGCTTAAGACACGGAGTCGATTGGTGGGCTTAAGACACAGAGTCGACTTGGTCGAGCACGTGGAAGAAGCTGCATGATCCACAATCGTGGATGCTCCTGTGATGTTGCAATAACATGATCCAGTCTTGTAAGCCCACAGTCTCGGGCTGTTAGGAGAAATTGGTGAGTCCAACCTTTTTTTATTCAGATATAGAATTATATACTATTGTATAATTATTTGCGTGTAGACTGCAGTGTGAATAGTCCCGGCGGGTTAGTCAAATCAAGGCTAACACAAAGATGCAGCTAACATGTTTGTTTGTTGGGTATGTATGTTGTATGTTGGGTATGTATGTTGTATGTTGGGTATGTATGCTGTATGTTAGGCTCATGTCTGTGCATAAGGAAGCCAAGTAGAAAGTTCTCATATTAGACCCATGGAACGGGAGAAAATAGGCAGGACTTAAAAACAACATATATTAAATTATTTGGTTTATAGACACGACTAAAATACGACGTAGATCACGTTATGTGGGTCCTAGAAACGACTAAAATACACGTGTGGTTATATTTTTGGAAGTGGCGCGCACTTCACAACGCACCCCCCCCCACCTCCCTTTCCACTCAGCACCAAACTGTTCACATTATGTGATGACGTATGCAATTAGTGACGTGTCTGAAAACATAAACTGGAAGCCTTCTGTCCATTTACAAGCAGCAACTTTTCTTCATTTAGCTCAGCATATGGTGTGGTGAGCTTCTTCACTTAGCTCAGCGTATGGTGTGGTGAGCTTCTTCACTTAGCTCAGCGTATGGTGTGGTGAGCTTCTTCCCTTAGCTCAGCATATGGTGTGGTGAGCTTCTTCACTTAGCTCAGCATATGGTGTGGTGAGCTTCTTCACTTAGCTCATCATATGGTGTGGTGAGCTTCTTCACTTAGCTCAGCATATGGTGTGGTGAGCTTCTTCACTTAGCTCAGCATATGGTGTGGTGAGCTTCTTCACTTAGCTCAGCATATGGTGTGCTGGCTACTTGTCATGGTTTGGATGGTGGGGGTGGTGAGACATAAAGAAGCAATGACTTTTAACCATATACACGTGAAATGTGACCTTTGTGAAATGTGACCATGTGAACACGTACACGTGAAATGAACCTTGTGAAATGTGACCATGTGAACACGTACACGTGAAATGTGACCTTGTGAAATGTGACCATGTGAACACGTACACGTGAAATGTGACCTTGTAAAATGTGACCATGTGAACACGTACACGTGAAATGTGACCTTGGGAAATGTGACCATGTGAACACGTACACGTGAAATGTGACCTAAAGCCATGTTAATGTTCGCACCGTGTGATCATGCAGTTTCTGTATTAAATCATACAGCCTTCTAAGTTCTATACATGCATAATGAGTTTGGGTTATCACAAGTCAGAGGCGAATGCAGAGTGGGGGGCCTACACGGACACAGTATAGAGAACCTACACAGATACAATCTAGGGAACTACACATACAATCCGAGGGAGCTACACAAATACAGACTAAGGAGCATAAACACACTAGGGAACATACCCATATACACACTAGGGAATATACACATAAACAGACTGGAGAACTGACTCCCCTATTCATTTATATACAAGAAAAATGGGTTCCAATGAAGTCTAAACATTAAGTTCGTACTGTATATTTTTAGTATGTACTATATACCTTTAGTATTTAATATATACATTTAATGGGTACTGCATAATTTTAGTGAGTACTGCAGACCTGTTTACTCTTACGATTTTGGCGTACAATGTACGAATTTGATGTGTATACATTATATATACTGAGTGTTTTTTTTACTGCTAAGATAATGTATTGAACGATTTTGTGATGAAATTGTACGATTTTAAGATTTTGAGTGTAAACAGGTCTGGTACTGTATAGATTTTAGTGAGTACAAAACACGTCTTTTATTCACCAGTAAAAAGATACACCCGTCACATGACACCCCTAAGCACAACACCCCCCCCCCCCCGGATAATATAATGCTTTTTTATACGACTCCCAGGGAATGAACATATGCAGAAGAATGTAGCCATCAATTCCTTGTTGTTTTAGTTATGTCCCTTGTTATAAAAGTATTAACTCAGGGGCCGATGACGTCATCGCTTCGCTTTCACTCGAGTCGGAGAAATGTTGGCTTCTCCAGACCCTGGCAAAGATAAGTCATGTGTCGCAGCAGTCACGTGCTCGGAAGGCAAGGTCAGGTTACTTTATGTCATGACAAAGTCACTTTACTTTGTAACATAATGAGGTCACCTTAGTTTATATCATAACTAGGTCACCTTACTTTTTACAATGACAAGGTCAAATTACTTAATATCGAGGCAAGATGACATTACTTTATATCTTGACAGGGAACTTATTTCATATTGTCATTATTTGACATTACTTCATATCTGGAAAAATTGACATTACTTTATATCGTGACAAGGTGACATTTTCATATCGTGACAAGGTGACATTTCTTCATATCCTGATAAGTTCATATTGTAAAATAGCGTATCCGGAAATTGATCGAAAGAAGTTTCGTCGACGGAAAAATTGATCGACGGAAATTTGATCGAATATTTTTTTCAGTTCACACGTTAAAATTTTGCTTCAAATTTCTTTTTGACCGCATTATTTCGTTTTACTATTTGGTATAGTGCGTTCAAATAGAAATGTGACGAAAATTTTGCGTCGACGAAATTTCTTTCGATTACATTTCTGGTCACAGTAAAATAGAATGTTCTAATCTTAGTTACCCACTTTTACTGTAAGATATATTTATTTAACGTAATATTTCATGGTCTTTTTTGCTGTAAAACTCTACTATGACATTGACAACGGGGTTAGGGTTAGGGTTACGCGTCTCTTAATGTATGTAAAAGTATTTTTGTCACTGCAAATAATATTTACACAAACACACTCACACATACTGACACACATAATCACAAACTCACAAACACGCTCAAATGTACATAACCATACACAGCGACACGCACAGACATAAGCACTCACTCACTTACACACAGACACACATACCTCACCCACACATACATGCTCGCGCGCACACACACAGACATGTTACATGGACACACTACTCATTAAAATTAGTCGTCAACTTTTTGCATCTACTCTGCACATCATTGAAACACTTCGCTATGTAACACTGGTCTCCTCTAAGTGTGAGGGACAACTGTGTGAGTGCTGCATATCCTTGAAACACTTCGCTATGTAACACTGGTCTCCTCTAAGTGTGAGAGACAACTGTGTGAGTGCCCCAGTGGGAAGGGAAGGGGGTGGGCAGAATTCACAAATGACCACATGGTTCATTAATTCTGAAATACAGCCAGGAAATAGTTGTATTGTATGTTTGTTTTGGTTTTGATATATTTGTTGTTGTTGTTATATTGGTTGTTATTGTTGTTATATTTAAACTAATATTTGGAATTTTTGAGTCATCGGCTAAAAATAGAATAGCAAAATAAAATAATTTTGAGAATGTTTGAAATACCCACCTAACACATTTTAAATACTCACCTAATATCCTTTAATTACTACCTAACATCTTTTAAATACTCACCTAATATCCTTTAATTACTACCTAACATCTTTTAAATACCTACCCAACATCTTTTAAATACCTACCCAACATCTTTTTAAATACCTACCCAACATCTTTTAAATACCTACCCAACATCTTTATAAACACCTAATCAACATCTTTTAAATACCTACCCAACATCTTTTAAATACCTACCCAACATCTTTATAAACACCTAACCAACATCTTTTAAATACCTACCCAACATCTTTTTAAATACCTACCCAACATCTTTATAAACACCTACCCAACATCTTTATAAACACCTAACCAACATCTTTTAAAACCTACCCAACATCTTTATAAACACCTAACCAACATCTTTTAAATACCTACCCAACATCTTTTAAATACCTACCCAACATCTTTCACGAAACCTGTTGGAAAAGTTTGACCAAGAAAGAAAAGAAAAAAAAAACACGTGAGAGATTTCTATTGAAAGTCACTGTGATGATTTAAAAGAGCTACTAGCTTTTTTTAAATTCTCCCATAAATTGTCAATGTCCAACATGTAATGAGATCAGATTTTTTGTACCAGGTGAAACTAGAGCCACTAGCTTTGTACCAGGTGAAACTAGAGCCACTAGCTTTGTACCAGATGAAACTAGAGCCACTAGCTTTGTACCAGATAAAACTAGAGCCACTAGCTTTGTACCAGGTGAAACTAGAGCCACTAGATTTGTACCAGGTGAAACTAGAGCCACTAGCTTTGTACCAGATGAAACTAGAGCTACTAGCTTTGTACCAGGTGAAACTAGAGCCACTAGCTTTGTACCAGGTGAAACTAGAGCCACTAGCTTTGTACCAGATGAAACTAGAGCTACTAGCTTTGTACCAGATGAAACTAGAGCCACTAGCTTTGTACCAGATGAAACTAGAGGCATTAGTTTTGTACCAGGTGAAACTAGAGCCACTAGCTTTGTACCAGATGAAACTAGAGCTACTAGCTTTGTACCAGATGAAACTAGAGGCATTAGTTTTGTACCAGATGAAACTAGAGCTACTAGCTTTGTACCAGATGAAACTAGAGCCACTAGCTTTGTACTAGATGAAACTAGAGTCACTAGCTTTGTACCAGATGCAACTAGAGCCACTAGCTTTGTACCAGATGAAACTAGAGGCATTAGTTTTGTACCAGATGAAACTAGAGCTACTAGCTTTGTACCAGATGAAACTAGAGCCACTAGCTTTGTACTAGATGAAACTAGAGTCACTAGCTTTGTACCAGATGCAACTAGAGCCACTAGCTTTGTACGAGGTGAAACCAGAGTCCCTAAATAATAAAACAATTTTCGTCGTGGGTCCATATTGGTAGTCTATAAAGTTAATATATGGACGTCCTGTTGGTATAGACTTGTGAAATTCATGGACCCCTGGTGGTACACTTGTGAAACCATCTACCCTGTTGGTGTAGACTCGTAAAATCATGGACCCCTGTTGGTATGGACTTGTAAACGCATGAGTTCTCGTTGGTATTCTAGATACGACTTTCAACTCTTCAGTCATCAAGTAAAGATATCGGTTGTAGATAAGACTTTCAACTCTTCAGTCATCAAGTCAAGATATCGGTTGTAGATAAGACTTTCAACTCTTCAGTCATCAAGTCAAGATATCGGTTGCTGCTGAGAATCAGGGGAGTCAAAAAAATCAAAAAAGTTAATAAGGGGAGAGACTGCAATCAGGTTAGCAAGAAAGAAAATGAGTGAAACAGAGTATGGTCCAACCTGAACAAAGGAACGCAAAAAACAAATAACGAACGTGTGGGCAGGAAGCCTTCGTCAGAGGCCAGCAAAAGAATTGTGACAGAAAGTAAGTAGGAGAGAGCTTAAATACAGGTAAAAAGGGAAAGAAAGGAGGAGAGGTCAGTCCACGGCGGTTGGTCGTGACGTAGAGGGGCGGAGTGAAAGTTTATCCAGTGAGTGAAGACATGACATTCATGACATGTGGTGTCAAGGTTCCAAAGGTCTGGATAAGCTTGTTCTCCAAATTCACCCGGCTGGGCGCGTTAGTGCTGGTCACGATAGCACTTACTGTGGAAGTCAGCTGTGCCTTTGGGATCGCTTCTATTGAAGTGTTGGGAGACGGGACACTGTTTATCTTGCGTAATATTACAGAGGTGTTCAGTACATCTGTCAGCGAGTCGGCGTCCTGTCTTCCCTATGTACGACACCTGGCAGCGGGTACAAACAATGGCGTAGACAAAATTGCGGCTAGCACAAAGAAAGCCGTCTCTTATCTGAAAACTGCCCGTAGGAGTCCAAAAATCTGCTGAGGCCACTAACTGCAGTTGTAATCTGGTGAAAAGTGTGGGCAGAAAAAACCCTCAAATCTCAAACCTCCAGTGAAACACGTCGGAAGACGAAAACCTCAAAACCTCTGTGTAACCCTTTTCTGAATTTAAAAATATGACTGAACACTGATAATTACATTTATGTGAGAGGTCTGACAACATTAATTTCTCATTTACGTACTGCTGGTGCTAATCCATGGAACATCTCACCAGGCTGAGAACCATTGATATTAAAGAGAGAGAGAGGGAGGGTGGGGGATGGTATGAAGGATTCATCCGTAGATACTGTGTACTCGTCAATGATATTTTAATAAAAATTGGATTCAGGAAATTAACAAAACAAACAGCGCGTATTGCTTTTTATTAAAGCACAGAGCTAAAATAAATTGCACGAGTTTTATGACGCACTGTGTAGTGTGTTCACGGTTGAATGCCCAATACAATATTACGAGACGGTTAGAAAGTGATGGGAAATTATTGTTAGACCTTATCTGAATTATGGAGGGGGAAAACTCTCTCAAGTCTGGTTCGTTGTCTGACTATTGATTAGTCCCCTTTTTATAACAAGTGGCGTAGCTAGGGTTAGTGCTGCCCGGGGCGGGTTAAGCTTTCTGCCACCCCCCCCCCCTTCCATGAAAGAAAGTCTGAATTTGGTTGAAAAATGCCGCCCCTGAATACAAAAAAATGCCACCCTGGGCTGACCGACACGGCGCCCTTCCTTCCTCACTCGCTGTTTATTATTATCTCTTATTAGGGAGTGGGGAATAGGAGGGAGTGGGGAATAAGAGGGAGTGGGGCATATTAGGAAGTGGGGAATAGGATGGAGTGGGGAATAAGAGGGAGTGGAGCATATTAGGGAGTGGGGAATAAGAGGGAGTGGGGAATGGGAGGGAGTGGGGAATAAGAGGGAGTGGGGAATATGACGGATTGGGGAATGGAATAGGAGTGAATGGGGAATAGGAGTGAGTGTAAATAGGAGGGAATGATGGCCCCTGAGTATGTAAACTTTAAAAAAATGAAGTTGTAACTTGTCCCATATTTTTGTCTCATATTTGCTAATGCTGCATTGAATCTGGTTGAGGTTAAAATTTCATTGCCTCTCCTTAATCTCGCATAGCTACTCCTCTGTTTCACTCAAATATTTTCCCGTCACGCAATTTGAGAACCCCTCAATGACATCTTACAGCTTTGATTATTTTCCCCAAGAACACCTGTCCGATTTCATTACATGTGGGACAAAACCCAGGACCCTGTACCCACCACCACCACCTCCCACTTCTCTGTTTGCATCACTCAATTCGGTGAAAACCGTCAGCATTTTATAGAGCAGCTGTCGATGGTTGTGATGAGTGTATCTGGATACTGATGTGTGTATCTGGATACTGATGTGTTAATCTGGATAGTGATGTGTGTATCTGGATACTGATATGTGTATCTGGATAGTGATGTGTGTATCTGGATACTGATGTGTGTATCTGGATATTGATGTGTATATCTGGATAGTGATGTGTGTATCTGGATGTGATGTGTGTATCTGGATACTTATGTGTTTATTGTTCACTGTGTTTAGTTGTCGGTATGTTTCATCAACAAAAACGGCATGCTTGCTAATTGACATTAATTCAAGGCTGCACCTATTGGTACCCGAGTACCAGAAGTGAGAGGTTGGGATTAAAAAATTATTAAAAATAATATTATTAAGTTAATAAGGCAAAATGAGGTATCAAATGAAAGATAATTGAATGTTTGTAAACTTAATTCTACAGTTTTACTAAAATAAACTACCACAAATGACACCCGAATAGCATTGAGTCTAATGGTACCCGGGTGCGAATGGCGGCGCTGCGTGTCCGGGTCCATTTTGACTAATGCTATTCGGATGTCATTTGTAGTAGTTTATTTTGGTTAAAATGAAGAATTAAGTTTACAAACGTGTAGTGCATTCAATTATCTTTCATTTGATACCTCATTTGGTCTTACAAACCCAAACAATAATATTTTTAATAGTTTTTTAATCGCAACCTCTCAATTCTGGTACCCGGGTACCTATAGCCACTTCGTTAATTTTATTTTAAAGATGTTCAAATTAAGAATTGTTTTCAATAAAAGAAGAGCGTTTTATGTTGGGGGGGGGGGGGAGTGGGGTGTTGTAGAAGTCACAACCAGGTTTGCGTGGAACTAGGGGTGAAGGGGGTGGTGGGTGTCAGAGAAGCGGGTGTTATTTAGTTCTTGTCTCTACAAATTTAGTTTCGTATTAAATAAAACTCCACATACTACTTGACAACCCACATTCTACTTGACAATCCACACACTACTTGACAACCCACATACTACTTGACAACCCACATTCTACTTGACAACCCACATACTACTTGACAACCCACATACTACTTGACAACCCACATTCTACTTGACAACCCACATACTACTTGACAACCCGCATACTACTTGACAACCCACACAATACTTGACAACCCACATTCTACTTGACAACCCACACACTACTTGACAACCCACATACTACTTGACAACCCACATTCCACTTTACAATCCACACACTACTTGACAACCCACATACTACTTGACAACCCACATTCTACTTGACAATCCACACACTACTTGACAACCCACATACTACTTGAAAACCCACATTCTACTTAACAATCCACACACTACTTGAAAACCCACATACTACTTGACAACCTACATACTACTTGACAATCCACATACTACTTGACAACCCACATACTACTTGAAAATCCACATACTACTTGACAACCCACATACTACTTGACAACCCACATTCTACTTGACAACCCACATACTACTTGACAACCTACATACTACTTGACAACCCACATACTACTTGACAACCCACATACTACTTGACAATCCACACACTACTTGACAACCCACATACTACTTGACAACCCACATAATATTTCACAACCCACATACTACTTGACAACCCACATACTACTTGACAACCCACATACTACTTGATAATCCACACACTACTTGACAACCCACATACTACTTTACAACCCACATAATACTTGACAACCCACATACTACTTGATAATCCACACACTACTTGACAACCCACATACTACTTGACAACCTATATACTACTTGACAACCCACATACTACTTGACAACCCACATACTACTTGACAACCACACACTACTTGACAACCCACATACTACTTGACAATCCACACACTACTTGACAACCCACATACTACTTGACAACCCACATACTACTTGACAACCCACATACTACTTGACAACCCACATACTACTTGACAACCCACATACTACTTGACAATCCACACACTACTTGACAACCCACATACTACTTGACAACCCACATAATACTTGACAACCCACATACTACTTGACAACCCACATACTACTAGACAACCCACATACTACTTGACAATCCACACACTACTTGACAACCCACATACTACTTGACAACCCACATCCTACTTGACAACCCATATACTACTTGACAACCCACATACTACTTGACAACCCACATACTACTTGACAACCACACACTACTTGACAACCCACATACTACTTGACAACCACACACTACTTGACAACCCACATACTACTTGACAATACACACACTACTTGACAACCCACATACTACTTGACAACCCACATACTACTTGACAACCCACATACTACTTGACAACCCACATACTACTTGACAACCCACATACTACTTGACAACCCACACACTACTTGACAACCCACATACTACTTGACACTCTAAGACGAAATATCTGGTTAATATGGGTTTCAGTTGATCTGATTAATGCTCTTCATGACTAAAGGCTATCATGGTTATCATGGTTCTTGACTATCATGGTTCTTTACTATCATGGCTATCATGGTTCTCGACCTCGATAGAGTTCGTCCTCCTAATTAATTTATGTCTGTGTCCATCACAGTACTTGAGTTTTAATCCGTCGTAGCGGTTTTATTTTGAACTATTTTCCACTGTAACACCGATCTCCGTACCTTGCTGTACACTGTAACACCGATCTCCGTACCTTGCTGTACACTGTTACACCGATCTCCGTACCTCGCTGTACACTGTAACGCCGATCTCCGTACCTCGCTGTACACTGTAACACCGATCTCCGTACCTTGCTGTACACTAACACCGATCTCCGTACCTTGCTGTACACTGTAACACCGATCTCCGTACATTGATGTACTCCACCAACGTGTCTCATCTTGTGGGTAGAAGCGGGCCTCTACAAGCGGGCCTCTGTTCCGCTTCAGTGATATTGGCAGCTTCATTCTCTTCAATTTCACGCCAGACTGCACCTTTCTTCCTTCATTTTACTCGCAACATTAAGCGCCTGTAGTGCAATAAGTGCATGGAATTGTCTCGACAATACACAATTATACGACATTGTGATGTTACATTAGAACTATACGACATTGTGATGTTACATTAGAACTATACGACAATGTGACGTTACATTAGAACTATACGACATTGTGATGTTACATTAGAACTATACGACATTGTGATGTTACATTAGAACTATACGACATTGTGATGTTACATTAGAACTATACGACATTGTGATGTTACATTAGAACTATACGACATTGTGATGTTACATTAGAACTATACGACATTGTGATGTTACATTAGAACTATACGACATTGTGACGTTACATTAGAACTATACGACATTGTGATGTTACATTAGAACTATACGACATTGTGATGTTACATTAGAACTATACGACATTGTGATGTTACATTAGAACTATACGACATTGTGATGTTACATTAGAACTATACGACAGTGTGACGTTACATTAGAACTATACGACAGTGTGACGTTACATTAGAACTATACGACAGTGTGATGTTACATTAGAACTATGCGACAGTGTGATGTTACATTAGAACTATGCGACAGTGTGACGTTACATTAGAACTATGCGACAGTGTGACGTTACATTAGAACTATACGACAGTGTGATGTTACATTAGAACTATACGACAGTGTGATGTTACATTAGAACTATGCGCATATGACCTATTTCATAATTTTTTATTTTTTTAAAAATGATATTTTTCCCTCACGTGGTACAAAAACCGTATCACGAATTTATACAATAAGATATTTTTAGATTATAATCATTATTTAATCTAAACCAACCAAATAGACCAATGGCCGCCAATTCACTCAGTTACTATTAACTGCGGTGTAGCAAAATAATAAATGCTATATTAATAAATCTTGTATTGTGACATTATTAACATAATATTACACAACTAACCACTTACTTTTGGCAGTAGCACTATTTGACTAGACCAGTGTAAGAATAAAAGTGAGCTAAGATTACAAAGAAAGAAAAAACGGTAGAACTATTTGACTAGACCAGCGGTTCTCAACCTGTGGGTCGTGACCCCTTTGGGGGTCGCGCGACCCTTTCCCACGGGTCGCCTAAGATCATCTGAAAACACAAATACTCTACAATTATGAAGTAGAAAGAAAAATAATTTTCAAGGCTGATGGTCGTACAACATGAGGGACTGTATTAAATGCTCGCGGCATTAGGAAGGTTGAGAACCACTGGACTAGACCATTGTAAGAACACAAGTAAGCTAAGAATACAAGGAAAGACAAAGAAATAGTATTTGCATAGACCCAGTTGTACTCTAATAAATACCAAACATTTTAAGAAAAAGAATTCAATGGACTACGATTAGTCACTTCCTTGTTTTGTCACGTGATACGTACCAGCCATTAGTAGGCTTTCTGCTACACATAACAACAGATAAACAGCTGATCAGCCATTGCCATTATCATTAATTCTAAAGCAAAATGTTTGTCTCCATCAGCGCTTCCCCAGTGTTTATTAAAATTTTACTTTTCAAAATATTCTTGAATACACGCGTTTCTTTAAATGACATTCATTAAATGTGACAATAATTATAATTCAGTTATGATTAAAGGAAGAAAGTTGTTTGAAGAAAAATTTGTGAGCGACTAGTGTGTTGCAGACAGCCTACCGGAAGTATTACTTGTTTTTACACGTATCACGTGACAAAACAATCGACTAATCGTAGTCCATTGACTGCCAATGGAAAGCAACAACAACAAAAAACAACAACTTCAAGACTTAAAAATAATCTTTTAATATTAAATGATATCATTGAGAATGAATCCACCCCCACCCCCCATTTTCCACTCCCATTTTCCCCAGTTAGTGAATGGGTGTATACAATTTCATTGGTTAAGTTTGACATCGTAAAGAAAACGCAAAGTATTGAATTGCTGACTCGTCAAAACACAAACTGACCGAGACGGCAGACAACCGTCTGTGACGCGTTACAGGAAATGTCGACAAAGTTGAGAGATGCCAAACGAAATATAGCCTGGTTTTATGTAACATTTCACTAGAGTATCATAGATCTATCCCTGTAACTCGCTTGGTATTGAATTGACCAGAGTCCCAACTTCGTTTTTCGAGACACCTGCTTACCTACAGTGTCGATGTCAGTTACACATCATTCTAACTACCTGCTTACACCCAGTGTCGATGTCAGTTACACATCATTCTAACTACCTGCTTACATCCAGTGTTGATGTCAGGTACACATCATTCTAACTACCTGCTTACACCCAGTGTTGATGTCAGGTACACATCATTCTAACTACCTGCTTACACCCAGTGTTGATGTCAGGTACACATCATTCTAACTACCTGCTTACACCCAGTGTTGATGTCAGGTACACATCATTCTAACTACCTGCTTACACCCAGTGTTGATGTCAGGTACACATCATTCTAACTACCTGCTTACACCCAGTGTTGATGTCAGGTACACATCATTCTAACTACCTGCTTACACCCAGTGTTGATGTCAGGTACACATCATTCTAACTACCTGCTTACACCCAGTGTTGATGTCAGGTACACATCATTCTAACTGCCTGCTTACACCCAGTGTTGATGTCAGGTACACATCATTCTAACTGCCTGCTTACACCCAGTGTTGATGTCAGGTACACATCATTCTAACTACCTGCTTACACCCAGTGTTGATGTCAGGTACACATCATTCTAACTGCCTGCTTCCCCCAGTGTCGATGTCAGGTACACATCATTCAAACTACCTGCTTACACCCAGTGTTGATGTCAGGTACACATCATCATTCAAACATAGGTGCCCCATCGTCATCTTGGACATTCATAATTATCTGAAATAAAAATTTTACACTAAATTTCTGGTTTTAAAAAAACCATCACAATGGTCATGATTCTTAGCCTCAGGCAATTGTTTTGTTGTTTTGTTTGTTTCGTGTCCTGCACAGAAGGACATTTTGATGAAACTATAAAGATGCACTATACAATGAAATGGTTCTCCTCTTTGACACAGGGTCGGACCAATCTATCACCACATGTGACCAGAAATTTCAATTCTTTGAAGTCAAGTGGCGGAACAATCAGGGAGGTTCGCGGCGCGTCATTTGGCCACACTTTTTAAGTTAGAAAAGTTATGATGAAATGTTGTATAAGTAGCCTTACCATATTAAATAATCACATAACGATATAAATAGTATCAAATCACGTGATGATATCAACCCTATATATTCACATGTTGAAATCCTATATAATCATATAATGATATCAATCCAATATAATCATATAATGATATCAATCCTATATAATCATATAATGATATCAATCCTATATAATCATATAAGGATATTAATCCTATATAATCATATAATGATATCAACCCTACATAATCACATGCTGATATCAACCCTATATAATCATATAATGATATCAACCCTATATAATCATATAATCATTTCAACTCTAGATATTCATATATTGATGACCATAAATCCTGTGGGTTTTTGAAGCCCCAGGTGTTCTGGTTTTTGGCGCCCCACGTGGACTTTCGTTCAGAATATTGTGCGCCAACCAACATGTAATTAAAAACTCGAGATTTGATCAAAGTATGTGGGTGAGATGGGGAGGGGGCCCTAATAGGACATTAAAGTCCTAGCGGTCCTAAAGGACATAGAGCAGTAAAATCAGTGTCGATTGTTATTAGAGCCGGGGGATTGCGTCCCTCGGCTGAGATCGGTTTATCGAACCAAACATCTCATAACTTGCACTCGTCGCCAGCTGTTCATATAGATCTGCAGGGAGGGCTTACCTTAGCCGCATACAGGGACACACGTGCTGCAGTGCCAGGGGCGGAGCTGTCATGTTGGTGGCTTTGTCACATTGGTGGTCCTGTCACACTGATGGCCTTGTCACATTGGTGGTCCTGTCACATTGGTGGTCCTGTCACACTGATGGCCTTGTCACATTGGTGGTCCTGTCGCATTGGTGGCCTGGTCACATTGGTGGTCCTGTCACATTGGTGGCCCTGTCACACTGATGGCCTTGTCACATTGGTGGTCCTTTCACATTGGTGGTCCTTTCACATTGGTGGCCTTGTCTCATTGATGGCCTTGTCACATTGGTGACCTTGTCACATTGATGGCCTTGTCACACTGGTGGCCTTGTCATATTGATGGCCTTGTAACATTGGTTGCTTTGTCACATTGGTGGCCTTGTCACATTGGTGGCCTTGTCACATTGGTGGCCTTGTCACATTGGTGACCTTGTCACATTGATGGCCTTGTCACATTGGTGGCCTTGTCACATTGATGGCCTTGTCACATTTGTGCCCTGTCATTTTTGTGACGTTTCTCATAAGTAAAGGTTCTGACCTTGAATTTCAAAGATGGCTGCCCGTGGCACCTTGTTATACTTGACACGACCATAATCTTATTTCAAGTCAATTTCAACCTACTTCCCAATATTCTATCAAGTTGAAATTTGGAAGGAAACTCTATCTCTTAGAGTACTTCTAATACTTCCAGTACTTCGAGTATCTTCATCTATCAAAGCTGGCCGGATACTAGATTTACCGTATCTGAAATAATTTATTTATAAACATTTTTTTGAATATTTTTAGGTTGAAGATTCAAATATTTTTTCTTCTTCTAGGAAACAACTCATCAATTCATCTACCTTGAAATAGCAATATAAAAAAAAATTAAAAGATTGAAACTTAAAAAACGTCCACATTTCATTCTTGAGTATCCATTATCGTGAAGTATTCAAAAAAATGTATTTTTATAGCAGAGTCCGTCATTGTTTCCTTTAACTGGTGTCGAAGTAATTTTTGTCACAGGAAATAGTTTCAAAATAAAGACCGTATATTTTGTTTTCAAACAAATGACACATACGGCAGACGATTCATTAGAGTTTCCACATTGACCCGCACATGCCTCCGCCCCTGACCACGTGACCATGTTCATGTGTCAGAAGGAGTCGGGTGACTGTTTTAATTTGTTTTTATTAATCACGCATATTGGATGGAGAGGCGAACACGTGGTCGCTGTGGAGAAAACCCATACAGAGTCACTCCTGGACATGAATGTGGGTTATCCATGCGGCTATACGGAGTCACTCCTGGACATGAATGGGTTATCCATGCGGCTATACGGAGTCACTCCTGGACATGAATGGGTTATCCATGCGGCTATACGGAGTCACTCCTGGACAAGACTGCGGGTTATCCACGCGGCTATACGGAGTCACTTCTGGACAATATTGTGAGTTATCCATATGGATATACGGACTCATTCCTGGGCGAGACTGTGAGTTATCCATACGGCTGCAAGGAGTCACTCCTGAGCAAAACTGTGAATTATCCAAACGGTTATACAGTCACTCCTGCACTGGGGATATTGGTATATCCATGCGGTGTATCGAACGAGATCTGTATCGGGGGTGGGGGGCGCCTCCTAGCCCCCACCCCGGCCCAGGTTTGTTCCTTCACCCATACCACTCTTTATAAAATGTTTCCTTATAGCCGAAAGTTTGCTTCATGTGAATAAGGACATGGGTATGGTCCTGCGGATATCTTTTTCGATACGGTGTTGTGGATATAAATGTGTATATATTGTTGTGGATGTCTTCTGCAGTGGGACATAGTCAATGTGTCCATGACTCCCAATAAGTCGATTAATTAAATAGTTCATTGCGTCCAATATTGATCAAATGTTGGTCCAATATTGATCAAATGTTGGTCCAATATTGATCATATGTTGGTCCAATATTGATCAAATGTTGCTCCAATATTGATCAAATGTTGGTCCAATATTGATCAAATGTTGGTCCAATATTGATCAAATGTTGGTCTAATGTTGATTAAATGTTTTTAAAATGTTGCTCATGTTTATGTGAGTACTATTACCAGGGGTAGGTCAGTTTTAGGAGACCTTTGACTGTACAAATGGATTTAGACACAGATTCGGATATCATTCATAGGCATTTTAGCTTTTCCATTAGCAGTGATCTGCAATGAACATCATCAAAAAGTCTGCAGTGGACACGGTCCATTCTGTTAACACGGTCCATTCTGTTAACACGGTCCATTCTGTTAACACGGTCCATTCTGTTAACACGGTCCATTCTGTTAACACGGTCCATTCTGTTAACACGGTCCATTCTGTTAACACGGTCCATTCTGTTAACACGGTCCATTCTGTTAACACGGTCCATTCTATTAACACGTTTTGTGTTCATTTGCATGTCTGTACAATTTTCTGCATAAACATAATTTTTTTCCCCATTAGATAACGTGTTAATAACAAGTTTGTAAAAATGACTTCTCGATGATATCTCTAGTTGCCACTAAATATGGTGTAAGGCTTTTATTGAAGACTTCTTGATGATATTTCTAGTTGCCACTAAATATGGTGGAAGGCCCAGTCATCATTTGGCCTCTGTTAGGCGTTATTACTCCAGATTCACTTGAACACGAAGAATACAAATAATTACCTTTTTAGGTGGATGTCTTTATGGGTCAGGGGTTTAGGTAGATGTTGCCCTCAAGGTTAATTATGAACGAGTTTCACTTGAACATTATCTTTACTATTATTTCGATCGATGTATCTTTTTAATGAGGCTGTTGTTTTTTTGTGTGGGTTATTTGTTATATATAACTGTGGATATCAAGCTCAAACGAATCGTTGATACAGAGCGCATGTCCACATTTGCCCCAATCGTATACAGAGCATATGTCCACATTTGCCCCAATCGTATACAGAGCGCATGGCCACATTTGCCCCATTCGTATACAGAGCGCATGTCCACATTTGCCCCATGCGTATATAGAGCGTGTGTCCACATTTGCCCCATGCGTATACAGAGCGCATGTCCACATTTGCCCCAATCGTTTACAGAGAGCATGTCCACATTTGACCATTGCGTATACAGAGCGCATGTCCACATTTGCCCCAATCGTTTACAGAGCACATGTCCACATTTGCCCCAATCGTTTACAGAGCGAATGTCCACATATGCCCCAATCGTTCACAGAGCGCATGTCCACATTTGCCCCATTCGTATACAGAGCGCATGTCCACATTTGCCCCAATCGTTTACAGAGCGCATGTCCACATTTGTCCCAATCGTATACAGGGCGCATGTCCACATTTGCCCCACTCGACTTGTGATCTTGGTCTAACGACGGCTTACTAGTACGACCAGATCTGTTATATATAAGGCCCGGGGCGGTCCCACAAATAAACCCAATGGTTTGCATACAACCATTCACAGTGACTCACGTGTAAGATATATGCGTGTTTTTAAAGGGTGTGGGGGGGGGGTTGCAGTAACAGCTTACGTCTTCAACACACGTGTCGCCACCCACCCACCCCCTCCCTTTTCATGTCGCCCTCAGCCCCGTAGATATTAAGCGATAATAAAACACCACTAATTTGAGTTTTTTTATGGGGCTAGCCGTCAACTCGTGTTTTTGTACGCCTGATTCTGGTTATGTATGCGGTCCAGCCCGGCGTTTACTTTTCCATCAAGGAATGTGTTGTATCGGTGTGTGAGCACAAAGGACGAGCCACACGTGAGCACACGGGGCGACATCACACGGGAACAAAGGTGAGGGGCGTCAGCTGTCGCCAGGGCGTGGTGTGTTTCAACGGAAAGATCTTCGCAGTAGGGCTTGGAGTGGTAGCCGGTATGGGCACACGGTGAGGACCACCGTGGTGTCTGTCGACTGGAGTGTGTAGTGAGTAAGAAGAAATTTTGTTCAGAGTATTGAAGTGTTCAGTTCACGTACATTTCTAAAAATAATCTTGCAACAATAATGTTTAAAAATAAAATAACGTGGTTGAGGACTTCCTATGGTGTTTCACCAATATACCGTGTGCAAGACAGTGTACCCATTAAGTCGTTTATGTTATAACTACTGGGGCATTCTGGGATATGGGGTTGTTAAGTATCAGAGGAGTTCAGAGATGGTACATCTTACAGCCCCGGATGTAGTCATCTAGAATAATGAGGATTTATTTCAAGGTTAAAAAAAAAATGTATTTTCTAGATAATATCTGATTCTATTTCAACAGCATCAAAATTATCTTTCAATGTTCAGGATAGAAATAAATTTACTCTTCATTCATTAAAAGTTTTTCTTTATTCAGTTATTGTACAGCGTCATGTGTTCCATGGACCACGTGCTCAAGATGGCACCGAAAAGTGGCCTGAAGTATGGTGGGAGCAATAAATGTGTAAGTCAGCCATCTTACTGTGGGGAGGTTTGGAGGAAGGGACACAATCAAGGTCAGATCTGCTTGAGTTTTAACTATACAGTATTACTTAATGATGTTTGCCTAGTGGTATAAATGAACCTGGTCATGTTCCCACGTCATGGCGTAGGTCGGTTGTTAGTACATATTGAGAACTATTGTTAGTGAGAATAAGAACAACTGTTAGTGGCAATAAGAACAACTGTTAGTGGCAATAAGAACAACTGTTAGTGGCAATAAGAACAACTGTTAGTGGCAATAAGAACAACTGTTAGGGGCAATAAGAACAACAGTTAGTGGCATGTTTTTAACTAAAGTGAGAATTATGGGGATGCTGTTAATATTATCTTCGATATTTGAATTTATTTGGAAATAATAGGAAATGATAGGCATTTAATAAATTACTTTTGTAATTAAGAAATGACTGTTCACACAAATAGATATCTACTTTATTAGGGTCAAAGCAACTGTAGTAAAATTCACCATCCATTTAAGTTAGAGTTGTCTTCCCATTATCTTTTTGAAGCATACATATCACGTGATCATGGTTTCTAGAACAACTTTAGAACGCTAATATCATCTTTCTTTAAGCCTTACCTGTCGTGTTAGGTTGCCGTCACCCTACCCCTACTACCTGGGATGTCAAAGATGGATGGCAGCAGACATATATCAATTATGACGTAGGACCCCCTTTCTCCGGATGTCGAGGGTGGATGACATCACTGACACATCATCTATGACGGATGTCGAGTGTGGATGACATCACTGACACATCATCTATGAAGTATGTCGAGGGTGGATGACATCACTGACACATCATCTATGACGTATGTCGAGGGTGGATGACGTCACTGACACGTCATTTATGACGTAGGGTCGGCTCATTTTTTGATTGTTGCTCAGAAAGCCGGTGTGAAACTTTCGGCGCTCGGGCTACAATCAAACACTGATGCTGGCTACATGGCTACATGGCTGCAATCAAACACTGACGCTGGCTACATGGCTACATGGTTGCAATCAAACACTGATGCTGGCTACATGGCTACATGGCTGCAATCAAACACTGATGCTAGCTACATGGCTACATGGCTACAATCAAACACTGCTGCTGACTACATGGCTACAATCAAACGATGATGCTGGCTACATGTCTGCAATCAAACAATGATGCTTGCTACATGGCTACAATCAAACACTGATGCTGGCTACATGGCTACATGGCTGCAATCAAACACTGATGCTTGCTACATGGCTACAATCAAACACTGATGCTGGCTACATGGCTGCAATCAAACACTGATGCTTGCTACATGGCTACAATCAAACACTGCTGCTGACTACATGGCTACAATCAAACACTGATGGTGGCTGCATCGCTGCATGTGTCTGCTGTTTGTCATCCTGTGTTGAACACTGTTAGGCATTAATTTAATTTCCTACTTGTCTAATAAGGTTGCTTGGGATTTAGCACTAACTTCATGTACGTGACAATTATATGGTGGACTTTTAATAGTGAGGTGGTCCAAATAATGAAAATATTTCATTTGAAAATGATTCTTGTATCCATCACCGCTCTTCATCTCTTTACAAACACTCCAACCAAATGATTGTCTACTAATATGTACTTTAAGACAAGGAGAGCTCATTTTGCCTTGTTTCATTCTCATTGATCAAATAACTATAGTTGTTTATTAGGATTGTTGGGATGTTTGGAGAGTTTATCCATGGTTGTCTATTGAGAACCTGGTCTATTGAGACAGTTGTACATTGAGACAGTTGTACATTGAGACAGTTGTACATTGAGACAGTTGTATATTGAAACATTTGTACATTGAGACAGTGGTACATTGAGACAGTTGTCACTTGGGAGAGTTTTCACTTCGAATAGTTGTCATCTGGGAAACTTTTGTTTGGAAGAGTTTTTACTTGAGACAGTTGTCACTTGGGACACTTGTTTTTGGAAGAGTTTTTACTTGAGACAGTTGTCACTTGGGACAGTTGTCACTTGGGAAAGTTATTTATTGGGAGAGTTGTCACTTGGGGCTGTTGTTTATTGGGAGAGTTGTCACTTGGGGCAGTTGTCACTTGGGACAGTTATCACTTGAGACAGGTGTTACTTAGGACATGTGTTTAATGGGAGAGTTGTCACTTTGGACAGTTGACACTTGGGACATGTGTTTATTGGGACAGTTGTCACTTGGGAGAGTTGTCACTTGGGGCAGTTGTCACCTGGGACAGTTGTCACTTGGGACAGTTGGATTATTGGAATAGTTTGTAATTTCGTCAGTTGAATGTTTTCGACAGAGTATAACCACAAGCTGATACACAAACTCAGAGTATAACCACAAAGCTGATACACAAACTCAGAGTATAACCACAAAGCTGATACACAAACTCAGAGTATAACCACAAGCTGATACACAAACTCAGAGTATAACCACCAGCTGATACACAAAATATATGCTGTTTGATATATGTATAATTGATCTAGGCGTGGTGACACGCTTTATGATGACATACAAATGTCAGCATATGTGGCGATAAGAAAATATTGAATCTTAAATAAACCCCATAGACAGGACAATCAAATGTAACAACACAGTCAACAATGTAAAAACACAGTCAATAATGTAACAGCACGGTCAACAATGTAACAGCACGGTCAACAATGTAACAACACGGTCAGCAATATAAAAACACAGTCAACAATATAAAAAACATTATAGAATTGCTGCATAGGTCCTACAAAATATAACTAGATAGGACTATGTGAGAAACGACTATAATTGACACTAGAGTAAAACAGCAACTCTTGATTGCACTCTATATAACACTTTATATAACACTTAATATCACACTAGTGTCACAAGCTATTACTTAAATAAACTAGTGTCACAAGCTAATACTTTATATAAAACTAGTGTCACAAACTATGACGAAATAATGCAACGCCGGGTGACAAAAAAATACATATCTAGATAACAACGTCATAAAACAGAGGTGAATTAAATTTAAATTAATCTAATTCACATGTCTCTTTGTTCCCCAGAAGTTCCCCCAAGATGACATCCCAGTTAATACAGTTCCCTAGGAACATAACGTTTTGTGTAGCGAAAACACGGCCATTTCATCATTTTAAGATTCTTATGAATTGTTCCGCATATTTATTTGCTGTGTGTTTCAATTTTTTTTTCCTTTTAGGATTTCGGATAGAAACATGGAGACAGTAACAAAATCAAATAATAACTCTACTACAACTTAAGTACAACTACAACCATAACTATAACTACGACTAATACATAAAATATAAAAGCACATATTAAGCAAAGGTAGTTTTCAAATTGCACCACAATGTGATGTGAACAAGTCCCTCAGATTGCCCCTTTGAACACACTTGATGAGACAACTCCTAACAACGCACACTTTGTTTACATGGGCAATGTGACGAGAGTTCTTCCTCCTGTCAGTGACCAGACTCATCAGATCCGTAGCTTACTCTCGACTCCGATGTCTCGTCTGTCAGTCTCCTGTAAGCACCGCGACGTCTTTGGTTACGCTTGTAGATGACTAATGAGATCAACGTTGCTATGGCAACACATCCGATCGTTCCACACGTGGCGATGACTGTTAAAATTACAACAACAAAATAGTATCATTGATTGAAAAAATATGATGTGCCCATATTAAAATTAAAAAAAAAAACTGTTTCATAAACAGCAGTGGCGTAGTGAGGGGGGGGCATCATGCCCCGGGCGCTACTCACAAAGGGGCGCCAAATGGTATATTTTACTATAATATTGTATGGTTTTCGAATAGGGGGGGGCCGCTAAAAAGGTATTGGGGGGCGCTAAAAAGGTATTGAGCCCCGGGCGAGAGTTAAGCTCGCTACGCCACTGATAAACAGTGCCGTAATGCCGTAAGGTCAAAGTAGGCAACTGCCTCTGGGCTCGCAACCTTAAGGGGCCTCTCGGTAAGGTAAACAAATCTGTTGGCGCTGATATTTGAATTCTGCTTTAATCTGTTAATTGCTACCAATATTTAAATATTTTGATATTCCGATATTTTTACCGAATTGGGGCCCCAGAAATCATAATCTAACACTGACCCAGGCCCCAGAAATCATAATCTAACACTGACCCAGGCCCCAGAAATCATAATCTAACACTGACCCAGGCCCCAGAAATCATAATCCAACACTGACCTAGGCCCCTGATATCATAATCTAACACTGACCCAGGCCCCAGAAATCATAATCCAACACTGACCCAGGCCCCTGATATCATAATCTGACACTGATCCGGGCCCCAGATATCATAATCTGACACTGACCCAGGCCCCAGAAGTCATAATCTGACACTAACCAAAGCCCCAGAAGTCATAATCTGATACTGAGCAAGGCCCCAGAAGTCATAATATGACACTAACCAAGGCCCCAGAAGTCATAATCTGACACTGAGCTAGGAGGCCCCAGAAATCGTCATCTGACACTGAAACAGCATCACTGAGCGGACATCGTAGTAGCATGTCATACTTTTGACTGAGATATTTAGAAAGTCAATTCTCTGATGTGCCAGCGAATCTTATCAAGGTGATCTTTTGTACCTTTTTACCAGTACATTACCGGTTTATTGGACATTTGTCCTGGTCAGTAGTGAGCTGTAACCAGTAGAGTTAAAGACTACATAATATGATATCCAGACATGGTACAGTTAAAGACTACACAATATGATATCCAGGCATAAATAAATAAAACAACTTTAAAAAAAACAACATTTAAACTATCATACAATATTATGATGTTTTTTCTTCCAAAGAACACCTCAAAGACAGAAGAGTTCTCCGTGTTACTAGTATTTTTGGCAACAATGAAACAAACGATTTCCAATGCCTTGGCTCTAAATTTAGAAATTTCCTGGCTTTGAAATGTTGACTAGGTGATCGTATCCGGAAATTTGTTTGAAAGAAACTTTGTCGACGGAAAATTGATCGACGTAAGTTTGATCGAACAAAACTTTGGTCAAAATTTTGATTTTCAGTTCACACGATCAAATTTTGCGTCAATTTTTTTTTTAACGCATTACTTTGTTTTACTATATGGTATAGTGCGATCCCTGGTGATATGACTTATTCACTTATTTTTAAAAAAAATTAATGTTCGTAGTTGAGATAGTCCTTTAATGCAGCGGTTCTCAACCTGTGGGTCACGACCCCTTTGGGGGACGCGTGACCCTTTCACAGGGGTCGCCTAAGACCATTGGAAAACACATTTTCTCTACAGTTATGAAGTAGCAACGAAAATAATTTTGTGTTTGGGGGTCGCCACAACATGATGAGCTGTATTAAAGGGTCGTGGCATTAGAAAGGTTGAGAACCACTGCTCTAATGGATGAACAATCAGAGTGACTAGAAACAATGAAACAATTATTAGCTAATAAAAAATTAATTCCAATAATTTGAAAGCTGTAGAATCGAATGTACAAATATGGGGATATCGGGATATTGGGTGTTTATATACTGGGATAGCAGAATGCATGACGCCATACCTGCTGCTGCAGCCGGTGAGATCTCCCAATGCTGTTGCTTGGTCGGTGACGTCACGGTCTGTTGAGCTGCTTTCAGCTGTTGCTGTTTGATGTCTTCATCCTTCACCCAGGTCTACAGGACACACATACAAAATTAAGAGACAAAAAAAACTATCACTATCTCCCACTCTCTTCTTCTCCCCCTCCCTCTGTCCCCATCTCCCCCTCTGTCTATCACTCCCCCTCCCTCTGTCCCCATCTCCCCCTCTGTCTATCACTCCCCTTCCCTCCGTCCCCATTTCCCCCTCTGTCTATCACTCTCTCCCTCTATTTATCCCTTTCTCTGCCCATCTATTCCTACCACCCTATTTTGCTCTCATCCTCTCTCCCTCCCTCTCTTCATAACTCAATCTCTCTCCCTCACAGTCTCTCTTCCTCCTTCACTCTCCTTCCAATCCAATCTGCATCCATTTCTCCCTCACTCTCACCCTAACTCCCTCTCTCCCTGCCTCTCCCCATCTTCTATCCCTCTCTCTCTCTCCATATATCCATTCCTCTTTCCTTCCCACTCTCCATGTCTCCCATCCTCTCCCTCTCATCCTCTCTCCCCCTCTCTCTCTCACTCTTCTCTCCCATTCTCCTTCCCTTCATCCACTTCTATTACTCCCCATTCAGATATTTTGACTTAATCTATGGACATAAAAAATTAAATAGAGCATAAAGGAACATTTTATAATAGGGAAATTGCGCTGTCTGGGGGAAATTAGCTTGTCTGTGGGAAATTAGCTTGTCTGGGGGAAATTAGCTTGTCTGTGGGAAATTGGGCTGGCTGTAGGAAATTAGATTGTCTGTGGGAAATTGGGCTGGCTGTGGGAAATTGGCCTGTCTGTGGGAAATTGGGCTGGCTGTGGGAAATTGTGCTGGCTTTGGGAAATTGGGCTGTATGTGGGAAATGGGGCTTTCAATGGGAAATTAGCTTGTCTGTGGGAAATGGGGCTGCGTGTGGGAAATTGGGCTGCGTGTGGGAAATTGGGCTGACAGTGGAGTCTGCAAGCTGGAAGAGTTAAATTTTTAAAAAATATAATACTTGCTTCAAGCATACTTCAAGTCTATGGATGACTCACCTGAGAGTCAACGCTAAACATGACCATGTTATGTTCACTGTCTACAGGGGAGGCAGGTTTGTTGGTAAATGGAGGCCTTTTGATTGGAGGTAACATTGGTCCTGACAGGGAGTTCGTCCTAGCACAGAAGTGGACAGCACATCCCTGGTCAAACAAAACGTATGGATGGAATTAATGTACATCCATCTATCCACTTAGCACATCCATCTATCCACTTAGCTCTTAGCGCAATATGTTCCGAAAGAGTTTGAAAGGGGGGGGGGGTAATTTTTGCATTAGCTTTTGCCATCAAAAATTAATCTTCAAACAATGACACTTTTTAAAATAGCTTTTTGGAGAGTAAGGAGCAGGACCAGATAGATCTATAAGCTGATCAACCTTGTAAATAGCATGAGGGCTAACAAAGCCTGAATCCGGCCCTGGTACTCCTAGCCAGGGCCGCGCCAAAGAAAATCATCGCCTGGGGTGGACCAGTAAATAGTCGCTTTCAACGCCCCATGCCTTTGTAAAGTACTTTATCGTTAATTTCTCTTTACAGGTCCTATCTAAAAATAATTTTTGCGCCCCCGATATTGGCACCCGGACCGAGTGCCCCCTTCTCTTTCGCAAGGACCTGCTATCAGCCACCCTTACTGGGAGTCAACTGTCCTTCTCATAAAGGCTGATATTACTATAACTAAACTATGCTGAAGTAGAAATGCTGATATTACTATAACTAAACTATGCTGAAGTAGAAATGCTGATATTACTATAACTAAACTATGCTGAAGTAGAAATGCTGATATTACTATAACTAAACTATGCTGAAGTAGAAATGCTGATATTACTATAACTAAACTATGCTGAAGTAGAAATGCTGATATTACTATAACTAAACTAAGCTGAAGTAGAAATGCTGATATTACTATAACTAAACTATGCTGAAGTAGAAAAGAGTGACATTAAAGACCACTTGCCAACTCCAATGGGGTAACTTCAAAAGGAATAACTTTATATAAAACTGTCATCTGGCCGTAACTTACCGTCTCCACTGTCACCAGGTGCTGGCTGTAACCGTTGGGGCATTTTTGGGGTAGGCTCTCGTCCCCAACGTGAGACGCCATGAAAGTCTTCAGTGAGTTGGAAGCTTGGACTTTAAGCTTTTCTCCTACCGGCTGGACACCTCCAACTGCCAGTGGGTTACCTTAAAGAAAAGTAATTATAATGACCACTTACATAAGTGACGTCACATGACGAACTCCAGTAGATGAAACGCAAAGGTTAGAGGATTTTTTGAATTGATGACGTCATCACGGGATCTCCATAATAGGCAACTTTTGGGCCCAGTTATCCAATAAAATGTTCAGGAAAAATCAAATGAATTTAATGCCCAATGTCAAGACCTTCATGACTTGTAAAATATTTTAAGAGTAGCTAAACCTATATGATTCCTACCTGACTGACAGCTATAGAAGCCACCAAAAGGCACAGACAGACCAACACTTTCCTCATAGTCATCACTGAGACAAATAGACATGTCATACAAAAGACGCAGTGCGTAAAAACCCTTGGGGCAGCCCTGTAGAGACAATCTCACATGTTCAAACATTATTCACGAAAAATTCAACATTATCATAGCATTCAACTCACAGTTACACCATTCTACATTATCAACTCATAGTTACACCCTCCTACATTATCAGCTCACAGTTACACCGTTCTGCATCATGAAATCATTCAAATCACAGTCACATCATTCTACATCATGACAGCATTCCACTCACAGTTTTCCCAGACACCGGGTTGACCCTTGTACCGGTGTAGAAGCCGCCAAACAAGTAGCCGGACTGCTGGGCCACTGGGCCTGTAGCGGCACACCAGTAGGTGGTGTAGGTTGCCGTCGCTTGGTACTGCTCGGTGTGGCAGCAGTGGAAAAGGTCAAAGAGACCGCAACTGAAGGTGACAGCGTTATTTTCTTAAAGTCTAAGGGAGATAGCTGTTTCAAATAATTGCCTAAAATTTTAATAATTTTTGAGTTATGGCTCATGGTTTCTAGTTGTATTAACATACTAAGATATACCGATTTGAGACGGTATTACTTAAATGTAATATCATTTATGTAAAAAAATGGGGGTTTTTGTACATAAATTGGATTTAATAAATATCATAAATGGTATATGCGACTTCGGGTGACTAGTTGGATTTCATATTGAATATCTAGCTGAGAAGTAGAACACTGTGGAGCTTGATTTGGGGGTCGGGGTAGGGGATGGGGGTGGGTGGTGAATAAATTCACATGTACATTTAAAAAAATAGACTACTTTCATTGTCCTTGAAATAAAGTGCATTTGTAGGTTTGAAAGACAATGAACGGCAATCAATAGGCATCAAATAGGCAATCAAAAAAGAGGTAACAAAATATACCACAGCAAACAACAGGACGGCAACAGACAATAAAAAGGCAATGAACAGACAATAAACAGGCAATAAACAGACAATAAACAGGAAATGAACAGACAATAAAAAGGCAATGAACAGATAATAAGCAGGCCATAAACATACAATAAACAGGCAATGGACAGAGAATGAACAGGCAATAAACAGAGAATAAACAGGCAATGAACAGACAATAAACAGATATTGAACAGACAATAAAGAGGCAATGAACAGAAGATAAACAGACAATAAACAGGCAATAAACAGGCAACAAACATGCAATCAGCAGATAATCCATGACCAATGACGCGTTAACGATATTACCTGTGACAAACTCGTCGCGTCTCCATGACCCCTGTCCTATGGCCTTGAAGCAACTGGACAGCTCTGTAAGACGTTGGACAAGAAGTGCTGCCTGTTTTTGGGTTCACCTGGCTAACTCCATTGCACGGGTTGTCATGTAAGAAACTTCCAGATAACTGACACGTCTGGTAGACACCTGGCGTAACACACAGAAACTTATGCTTGGAATTTATTTTAATTTGTTTTGGGTGGGGCGGGGTGGGGGGGGGGGGGGGGTAATTTGTGATTTTTAAAAAATTAGACAGAATATTCAATTTGCAACACTAAAAAAGTACCTGTTGGTACCGTAATGCATGTGCTCATGAATAACATGCGGGGTCCGTCAATGGTAACACCTGTGATCACTTAATGGTAACACGTGTGGTCACTTAATGGTGACACGTGTGGTCACTTAATGGTGACACGTGTGGTCACTTAATTGTCACACGTGTGATCAATTATTGGTAATTAACACGTGTGGTCAATTAATGGTAACACGTGTGGTCATGTAATGGTGATATGTGTGGTCATTTATTGATAACACGTGTGGTCACTTAATGGTAACACGTGTGGTCACTTAATGGTGACATGTGTGGTCACTTAATGGTGACATGTGTGGTCACTTAATGGTGACATGGGTTGTCACTTAATGGTGACATGTGTGGGTACTTAATGGTGACATGTGTGGTCACTTAATGGTGACATGTACACTGATTAAGTTTTTAAATGACTGACAGTCTCACCTCCAAACGTCAAATTGGTGTACTGAGTATGACAAGAACCGTCGTCAAAGTTGGCAGAGAAGCTGAAGTTTGGGGAGTCTAATTTGGTGCACCCTCGGATGGTGTTCATCTCGTAATACGTCTCTATGGACTCTCGTACAATCTTTGATAGAAACAATAGAACTAATGTTTGTGTCTCTATGGACTCCGAAAAAACGCTTCATAAGAACAAGATATTTCATCTGAGTGTGTGTGGAGTGTGTGTGTGTATGTATATATATATATATATATATATATATATATATATATGTGTGTGTGTGTGTGGAGTGTGTGTTGCAATACCTTTAAAACCAGGAAATCATGTATCTCATAAGTTAAAAAACAAATTTATTTTTTTGATGAACATTTTATGATCATCAATTAATGAAGGGAATATCTCAGAGCATTTGAAAAGTTCACCTTAAAAAAGGAAAAGATATAAACAGGTCATAGAGAGTTCCAACCTTCTCTACATCCCCCACTGTTGTGGAAGGTAACTCCGGCAACGTTTGACTGGTAACGAAGAAGTAAAGTGGATCACCGGCCCTGTCCATGGGCACAAGGTTGGCATCCACCTGGCTGACCCACTCATCCACGCTCATGTTGGTACGGAAGTTCGGTCCGCCAAAGGTTTTGATGTAAGAGTGCGTCATGCTACTCTTGTAGGACTTAGTGTCGGTGTCTTCTGTGCTGTGACTAAACAATACAAATTAGTGTCTTCTGTGCTGTGACTAAACAAGACAAATTAGTGTCTTCTGTGCTGTGACTAAACAATACAAATTAGTGTCTTCTGTGCTGTGACTAAACAATACAAATTAGTGTCTTCTGTGCTGTGACTAAACAATACAAATTAGTGTCTTCTGTGCTGTGACTAAACAATACAAATTAGTGTCTTCTGTGCTGTGACTAAACAATACAAATTAGTGACAGTGACATCTATGCTGTGACTAAACACGACAATTTAGTGTCAGTGACATCTACAAATTAGTGTCAGTGACATCTGTGCCGTGACTACACAAGACAAATTAGTGTCTTCTGTGCTGAGACTAAACGTGACAAATTAGTGTCAGTGACATCTGTGCCGTGACTACACAAGACAAATTAGTGTCTTCTGTGCTGTGACTAAACACGACAAATTAGTGTCTTTTGTGCGCTTACTAAACACGACAATTTGTGACGACACGTCCGTTTAATTATAACAACACACTCGTTCAAAATGTCTGTTTATGACGTCACACAAATAGCTTACTGTGTGATTACGGTGTTTTACAGAAGAAAAAGCTCTACCAATTGTATACGTTTATGATACATTTTAAATAATATATTTATAACAAATTTGTTTTTAAAAAGTTGTTTCTTTTTCAACGTTAGAATGTTACAGTGAATTTTAACCCTTTAACACAGCCTCCTCAACAATGATAACAAATTCGTGGCTCGTTATTTATTGCGGATCAGTGGCGTAGCTAGGGGGGTGCTGGGGGGTTCGGACCGCACAGGGTGACACCAACCCTAGCTACGCCACTGATATTAACCCATTCTCACCCGTAAGAAGCGCTGAAATGGAAAATGCTGAAGAATGAGGCGCTGGCTGACACTAAAATTTTCTTCTTATCAATGTCTGAACTAGACAGGAATTTCCTGGACAAGTAGTCATCCTTGACCAAGCCTGCACCAGCAGTAACACTGGTCAAGACGTGGGTCCCTGGGGAAAGATTTTAATGTTATCTGGTCAGAAATAAATACAAAGATATTTGTAAGCTGCTTAAGTTTAGACAATTTACATTCCAAGTAGCTACAGTAAGAAATTAGGTTTTTTGGGATTAGCCAGGTGCCATGGCAGTGTTAGGTAAGGGTGTGTTGGGGCGAGATGAGTCAGAAGGCCATGGCATGGAATGTGTTGGGGCGAGCTGAGTCTGAAAGCCATGGCATGGAATGTGTTGGAGCGAGCTGAGTCTGAAAGCCATGGCATGGAATGTGTTGGCGCGAGCTGAGTCTGAAAGCCATGTCATGGAATGTGATGGGGCGAGCTGAGTCTGAAAGCCATGTCATGGAATGTGTTGGGACCAGCATGATGTTCATCACACACTAGCCAAGTAAACAAGTATGAATACATTTGTAAACCACCTCATTGATTAATTTAAAATTGTATACCGGCTTAAACGTACAAATATAAAAAATATTAAAAATAGGTGGACTACATATAAAAATGTTTTGTTGTTTTTTTTTCTGCGCCAAGGGCATTTTGAACATTTGCGTTAACGCTTTCAATTGTAAACCAATAAAACGTTCAAAGTCCGCTAGTTAAACTTTTAAAGTTCAATGAGGGAAATTTTGAATGTCTAAAAGAGTAAACTTTTTTGAAAGTCTGTTATTGTAAATCCCATTACACCTGCTTGTCTGATAAAGACAACTTAAATTATCTGAGAAAAAAAATCTTCTGTTACATAAAACACACTTTATTTATGTGACGATAAAAGTAGGCTTTAATAATTTGATAGCAAGCACTTTGAATATGACATGAAGCTGTTCAGAATATGACATGAAGCTGTTCAGAATATGACATGAAGCTGTTCAGAATATGACATGAAGCTGTTCGGAATATGACATGACGCTGTTCGGAATATGACATGAAGCTGTTCAGAATATGACATGAAGCTGTTCAGAATATGACATGAAGCTGTTCAGAACATGACATGAAGCTGTTCGGAATATGACATGAGGCTGTTCAGAATATGACATGAAGCTGTTCAGAATATGACATGAAGCTGTTCAGAATATGACATGAAGCTGTTCAGAATATGACATGAAGCTGCTCAGAATATGACATGAAGCTGTTCAGAATATGACATGAAGCTATCCAGAATATGACATGAAGCTGTCCAGAATATGACATGAAGCTGTCCAGAATATGACATGAAGCTGTCCAGAATATGACATGAAGCTGTTCAGAATATGACATGAACCTGTTCAGAACATGACATGCAGCTGTTCAGAATGTGAATTGAAGCTGTTCAGAAAATTACATGAAGCTGTTCAGAATAGACATGAATCAGTTCAATAGTCCATGGATGAAAAGAATAACTTTAAATATGAACAATATACGGGGTTTCGCGTTATTTAGACTCACCAAAATCTCTGACCAGCAACTGACCAGAGTACCTGGCCTGTTCCGTCTGGTTGAGTTCCAACTGGGCGGCGATGGTCAGCAACCGACTCTTGAACTGTGGACTTACCTGAGGATCGGGCTGTAGCTTCACCTCGTACCTGGCCAAACAAAAAGACATGTGTAAATCGTCATGATCATGTGCAATACGTCAGTATTTACTGGATGACAAAGTAAAAACTTTGAAAATGTATTTATAATGGTGATCTCAAAAGGAATTAACTGAAACATGCGTTAAATTTGATATGTTCTAAAACGTGAACCATCTCCCCCCCCCCCCCCCCCCCAACTTGCCTGTGATATCGGAGCTGCACTCTGACGGTGGAGGAGTCGTCTCCAATCTGCGTGCTCTTCATGTGGTCGTGCTCGTAAGAGAACTTGCCATCAATGGACACCGGCCCCAGGCTGAACCCCGCCTCGATGTTGATTGTGTCAGACGTGGTGGACCTGGCCTCGTGCCAACTCTCTATTATCTCAGCGAAGGTTTCAACTCTGCTGGTCTATTTGACAACAATTCATTTATAAAACTATATTTGACAACAATTATGAAATCTATTTGACAACAATTATAAAACTCTATTTGACAACAATTATGAAATCTATTTGACAACAATTATAAAACTCTATTTGACTATTATGAAACTCTATTTGACAACAATTATGAAACTCTATTTGACTATTATGAAACTCTATTTGACAACAATTATGACGCTCTATTTGATAACAATTATGAAACCCTATTTGACAACATTATGAAACTCTATTCAACAATAATTATGTACATATTTTTGTCCCTTTTGTTATTTGTGGGAAAGATTTTGTTTTGGGTTCGTATGGACAATTTTTGCGGAAAAGAACTACGCGTTTTTAGAGATTAAAAAAAGATGCAATAACGTTATAATGGACAATCTATCCCTCACTCCCCCCCCCCCTCACACAATCTCTCTCTTTTTCTCTCTCTTTATAAAACATTATTATCATTCATAAAATGGGTTTCCACAATTATAAGGCATCTTATTTTAACTCGACAAACAAATACTTAAACATAATGCTTAGAAGAAAATTGACAGCGGTTCTCAACCTGTGGGTCGCGACCCCTTTGGGGGTCGAACGACCATTCCCAGGGGTCACCTAAGACCAATTTTAAACACATATACTCCACAGTTATGAAGTAGAAAGGAAAATAATTTTGTGGTTGAGGATCGCAACAACATTAGGAAACTTGTTAATGGCTCATGGCATTATGAAGGTTGAGAACCACTGGGCTAAGAGGACAATTTGCAAACATGGTATTAGGTACTCCTTACTTTGAACAAATACTATCTATGATCAACCTTCTAGCACATGTGGTGTCGACCGTTAAGCCAAATGGTAGATAGTAATGTTTGATACGACTGTTGGACGGTAGGTCTACTGTTTGACGGTACTGTTTGATGGCAGTGGCGTAGTGGGGGGCAAAGGGGGCATCATGCCCCGGGCGCTACTCACAAAGGGGCGCCAAATGGTATATTTTACTATAATATTGTATGGTTTTCGAATGGGGGGAGCGCTAAAAAGGTATTGGGGGCGCTAAAAAGGTATTGTGCCCCGGGCGCGAATTAAGCTCGCTACGCCACTGTTTGATGGTACTGTTTGATGGTAGTGTTGGGCGGTATTGTTTAACGGTACTGCTTGACGGTTCTGTTGGATGGTAATGTTGGATGGTAATGTTGGATGGTAATGTTGGATGATACTAAGGGATGAAAGGGTTGGAAATTATGTTGAAGGGTGCTGTAGGAAAGTATGTTTGACAGTATGTTGGATGGTTTGTTGGACGGTACTGTAGAAAAGTGCATTTTGGGCGGTAGATGAGGCGGCATTTTGGATGGTACATCGGACAATAGTGAGGAACAATATGGTGGACAGTAGGTAAGACGTTACTGTGGGACGGTACTGAAGGACGTAACTGGAGCCCTTACCCATCGAGTATAATCTTATTATCCGATAATCTTCATCCGTATGCTGCTATAGATTGAGTAGCATAACACAAGCTATCGCTGATCTACATGCTCTGTTGTCCAATTCTATAGGTGCCATTATGGGCATGATCTAATTCAACTTCTTGAATAATACCATCAACTCGTGCGTCACAGGTTGGGCCATCTTCGAGAAAGACAAAGCTCGAATCTTGAGTCAGCAAATGTGTTAAAAAAACGTTACAAACCTTAAGAGGAATCGTGTAGACGTCATCAGGAATAAGAAAATTACCGTCATCTGTAACCTTGCAGTGGCTGAAGTTGAAGGTCACCACAAGGCCGGTCTCAAGGTTGCGCAGATTATCCCAACCAATGCCTGGAAGAACCTGTACAAAGAGAGGAAGACAACCTTCTAGTGCGGACTTATGGGGAGACAACCTTCTAGTGCGGACTTATGGGGAGACAACCTTCTAGTGCGGACTTTTGGGGAGAACATCTTTAAATGTGGACATATTAGACGATAAAAGTTTATGATTCAAGTTGTGTAAATGAAATATAAGAACAAGGTGGATCTGACAGCTTGATGAAGACTTTTAATAAAAAGCTGATGAAATGATAGATTTCTTCTGCTCGAGACCTTATCCCGAAACTTCTCTTGTCTCGGCTCTCAATCGTGTCAGTACTATCACACGGCACTCCATCGTGTCAGTACTATCACACGGCACTCCAGCGTGTCAGTACTATCACACGGCGCTCCATCGTGTCAGTACTATCACACGGCACTCCATCGTGTCAGTACGATCACACGGCACTCCATCGGGTCAGTACTATCACACGGCACTCCATCGTGTCAGCACTATCACACGGCACTCAGTCGTAACAACACTATCGCACGGAAAGACGCTTTTAAACATCGCCAAAACAAAAATGAAGATCGAACCAAACTCATACTAACCTATCACCCTCACAATTTGACAGCCAAAACAAAAATGAAGATCGAACCAAACTCATACTAACCTATCACCCTCACAATTTGACAGCCAAAAAATATTCATAAAGAATCGTCACATACTTCTTGCTGACCCCTCCACTAACAGGGTATTCTCATCCCCTCCACTAACAGGGTATTCTCATCCCCTCCACTAACAGGATATTCTCATCCCCTCCCCTGATTGTCTTCAGATGGAACAAAAATCTAGGTGACCTTCGAGCGGACACGTCTTACGTTTGAACTAAACCTTGCTCAAGACGCCGATGTAGGACTTCTCCCTATACTCTCCAAATTAAAAACATTAGCCTCCTTAAAGGTACCTTTACCATCAAAGAGGGATTCACACGCGTTATACGTAATGTGATGTATGTGGTTGTGTGCCGTAGAGGTCATTCTATTTATATAAGAGAAACAAGGAGAAGATTGGCAGATAGGTTCACAGAACATCTTTGGGATATTGAACATGGTAAACTTTCCCCAGTCTGTTAACACTTTAACAAAGAGCAACATTAAGGTGCATTAGATGTATCCATTACGGCACTAATTTATTGCACAAACACACCAGAGAGAGTGAAAATTGAAAATAAATTTATTCAGCTTTTTGGTTCCACATCTCCATATGATATGAATCAAATACTTTCTTACTAATGTTTCTCAATTTTCCTGTATTTCTTCTTTTCTTCTTCTTATTCCTTAGATTTTATGTATCTCTAAATATTTTGGTCCGTTAAGATTCTTTACCTTATTTTTCACAGTACCAATATTTATATTCTTTCACTTTCTGTAAACCTACTTCCGGTAACTGAAGGAAATCTCTAAAGTTTTTTTACTGTGCTCTGTTACTTGTCATACTTCTTTTTGTCATGTTTGCTGATGAAGACCCTAAGCCGAAACGTCCAAATCTTTTGTCCTGTCTATGAATTCAAGTTTAGCATACCTTATTCTTATATTACATTTTAGACGGAGTCTATTTTAAAATGGGCACATTTCATTGCACTGGGTCATTACAAAGCTGACCAAGATAAAAAAAATGGGGAAGGAATATTTAATTTTAAGTTTAAAAAAAAAAGAACTACAAGAGCAAAAGCAACCAACAATAAAAGACTTTACAATTTTTGTCTTTCAATTTTTTTTATTATAATTGTTAATAAATGTATCATCTTTTTTTCAACGTGTTGTAGCAAACTAAGATGATGTATTATATTATATGGCAGAAAAATATAATAAATGTGACTTAATTAACACATAATATAAATGGACATTGCTTTTTATTCGACTTCTGGAGTTTAATCAGATATTTTTAATAATATTTTTTAAATAATTAAATTTTTTTAAAATATTAAATTTTTTATTTATGCATCTCATCTTACACAATGTCAAAGAAATGACAAAGCTAAAATACTAAAATGTCAACAACTTATGCCAATATACTTTCTAACAATGGAAAATAGTTATGTGTTAAATGTCGACGCCAAAGTTTTACCTCGAACCTCTGCACGTCCAGGTTGCTGAGTTTTGCAAGGTCCTGACACCTGTGGGGGTCACCCACGGGCCACTCCGACTCAAAGACTAACAGAGTTCTCTCATCTTTGACTGACGCTGACCTCACTCCTGCTAGGACCATCAGAATGATGGCCAGATTTTCCATAGCGGCAAATGTACCGTGTGAAATGTTCACGTCAACTCAATTCGAAATAAAACGGTTAACACTACCAGCGTGTAGAACTATACAAACACAAACGAATATCAGACACTACAAAATTATGTTTGATGTTTGTATTTTATTCGAATTTCAACAAATTATCACCTGCTTAGCTTATTAAGTGTTACAGCTACCAAAACTTGAACCCAACTAAAATCTTTGTTTAGGCAAAATCCATCACATTAGAACTATTATCAGAAGTTTAAAAAAGAGTTCTTTTTCGCAATACAAATATTTAAACTAGCCTGAAGTTGAAACCGAAGCACCAGGCGTCATCCATGCCTGACTAGCTTCCTGCTTTTCAAGTCGTGTACATGCGATACGAAATCTCTCTCTCCCTCCCCCACTACCCCCATTCTCGCCTCTTCAACAGGCACAAAGTTGATTAAAAAACTTCCTCGTCAGATATCAGAATAAGTGCTCCCAAGGGATTCTGTCGTCTTGTGTAGTGACTTGACAAGCTATGAAAGATTGTATTGAAACATTAAAGAAGGTCATACAAAAATTGACCGTTTCGTTTTTCAAAGTCCCCGAAGTCGAAATTGGAGTGTCGAATTAAGAAGTCGCGTATTATTTCGGTATTGATTGGTAACTATCCTTGAATGGGCCCCAAGACACATTAAAATATTGTATCGAAAAAAATGTCCGAAGTCATTGTTCAGAATGAAATCACCGATGAGGAGAGAGATCATTTTAGATTTTATTCAGATCAACTGCTCTGGAAACGTACTTGCTTCTGATGTCCTTATTGAAATGATTGGATTTCTCTTGAGAGAGCTAGACAATCAGTCGGGAACTGCAAGCCCAAATTATATAATATTTCTAATTTTCAATTCTTCTTCTCCTTTTTTTTTTTTTTGGGGGGGGGGGGGGGGGGGCACTAAATTATGCCCCCCACCCCACCCAGAGGGCGTTTTATTTTTCCCCAATGCTACCCTATACAGGCAATCCCTTCTAATACATCAAATCCATTATCTATTAGCTTGGTATCAAATTATTCCTATGGAAGATATTGCCACCTTAACCTTTCACCCTTTATTTGTGTATTCAAGGTTGAATTTAAAAAGAGGCAGTTTTTGAATGCATTTATTGGCCGTACATTGCCGACCTACAGTGCAGAGAAACCCCTGCTTTAGCCGGCCACAAAGTTGCTTACTTCTGTTCAACTAAGTCAACACTGACTAGTCCAGTGGTTCCCCAAGTGTGTACCATGCAACCACCACGCTAGTCCAGTGGTTCCCCAAGTGTGTACAATGCAACCACCACGCTACTACAGTGTTTCCCCAAGTGTGCACCATGCAACCACCGCGCTAGTCCAGTGGTTCCCCAAGTATATACCATGCAACCTCCACGCTAGTCCAGTAGTTCCCCAAGTGCGTACCATGGAACAACTTGAGCTAAACCGTAACTACGACGCTTACTGGGTAATTAGAATTGTTTTATTTTGTGGGGAGGGGCGCTATATTAAGTCCAAAAGGAGCGTTACGGCGAAGCGACTAAGTTTAACCGTAAGTCGGGTTACGCCTTAGTCTGAGTAAAACATACACTGTCTACAACAAACATTATTAGAACCTCCCAAAATATCTCCGACCAAAATTGTTCAGCGTCGAGCTGTGTAGACAGGTGTTGGATAGAATGCCTATGTTTATTTAGCAGGTAGTTTTAATATTTAAACGAGAACATGATTATAGAACTAATATTATGCTGAACCAAGTTAGCTTTTAGAATAGCTATTCACCTACAACAATCCCAAGTTTGAGGTCAACTTTGAATACTAAAACAATAAAAGTTAAATAAAAATCAAAATGTGGAAAATGATTTTTTAAATTGTATTGTGGAAAAACCCGGTTGGACTTTTTCATGTCTTTGTTTCTTATTTCCTTCTAGATAAGAAAGGCAAACAATTGTTTGGCGTATTCCATCGTAATGTGTGGTCAAATAAAACTTTAAAAGAATAAACAACAGACTTGTCAGAAAGAGGAAGCTCAATAAATTACTTCCCCTTATGCACAGTGTCTGGTTTCTGTCTTGAATTTTATAGGTTATAATTATATAAGATTATTACTGAGTCTATCGTTTCATTAGGCGGGCTTGTTCTCAGAGCTCAAGTCAAATGTTCACTACAGACTTAGGTTATCCCACCTCCCCGCTGGATTATATCTATCAACTGCATTGCAAAGCCCGATATCCCATCACGATATTCCATACCGATATCCCATACCGATATCCCATCACGATATCCCATCACGATATCCCATCACGATATCCCATCACGATATCCCCTCACGATACCCCATCACGATACCCCATCACGATACCCCATCACGATATCCCATCACGATATCCCATCACGATATCCCATCACGATATCCCATCACGATATCCTATCCCGAAATGTGTCTATAGTTTATATTCAATGTGGCTGATAACTATGGGTTGCGAACAATATTCGAGAAATGCAGACAGGATGTCATCACTAATGTGTCATCAACATGATGTCATCGACATGTCATAAACATGATTAATCTTACTGAAAAAATTTTATTCAGTAAGATTCATCAATATGGTTTCGATGTCGTATTGTATTTAACTAAGTATAAAAGTGTTGGACTGCGATAAAGCTTTAAAATAGATTAAAACTATCAAAATCTATTGAGTACATGTGTTTATTAAAACTACCAAAAGCTATTGAGTACATGTGTTTATCAACACTACCAAAAGCTATTGAGTACATGTGTTTATCAAAACTACCAAAAGCTATTGAGTACATGTGTTTATCAAAACTACCAAAAGCTATTGAGTACATGTGTTTATTAAAACTACCAAAATCTGTTGAGTACATTTGCTGATTATAACTACCAAAAGCTATTGAGTACATGTGTTTATTAAAACTACCAAAATCTATTGAGTACATGTGCTGATTATAACTACCAAAAGCTATTGAGTACATGTGTTTATTAAAACTACCAAAATCTATTGAGTACATGTGCTGATTAGAACTGCCACAAATCTATTGAGTACATGTGCTGATTAGCACTGCCAAAATCTATTGAGTACAATTTGAAGCGAAACATATCACTATAGAAACGTTAAAGTTTTTATAACGGTGACCAGACGTCCCGGTTTGCCCGGGATAGTCCTTATGTTCCCACCAGCCGTCCCGGCAAGGTCAGAATATGTCCCGGCCTGTGGCGTTCCCCTGACGAACTCTGTAACTGTTCTCTAGACAGGGACATTGCAACCAACGAACTATTCTTTTCTCTTATTAAAACAACACGTGGATACATTGAAACACTTGTTGACTAATGTTATTTCAGTGACTCGTGTGACAAGTCGATACATTGAAACACTTGTTGACTAATGTTATTTCAGTGACTCGTGTGACAAGTCGATACATTGAAACACTTGTTGACTAATGTTATTTCAGTGACTCGTGTGACAAGTCGATACATTGAAACACTTGTTGACTTATGTTATTACAGTGACTCGTGTGACAAGACGATACATTGAAACACTTGTTGACTAATGTTATTTCAGTGACTCGTGTGACAAGTCGATACATTGAAACACTTGTTGACTAATGTTATTTCAGTGACTCGTGTGACAAGTCGATACATTGAAACACTTGTTGACTAATGTTATTTCAGTGACTCGTGTGACAAGTCGATACATTGAAATACTTGTTGACTAATGTTATTTCAGTGACTCGTGTGACAAGTCGATACATTGAAACACTTGTTGACTAATGTTATTTCAGTGACTCGTGTGACAAGTCGATACATTGAAACACTTGTTGACTAATGTTATTTCAGTGACTCGTGTGACAAGTCGATACATTGAAACACTTGTTGACTAATGTTATTTCAGTGACTCGTGTGACAAGTCGATACATTGAAACACTTGTTGACTAATTTTATTTCAGTGACTCGTGTGACAAGTCGATACATTGAAACACTTGTTGACTAATGTTATTACAGTTACTCGTGTGACAAGACGATACATTGAAACACTTGTTGACTAATGTTATTTCAGTGACTCGTGTGACAAGTCGATACATTGAAACACTTGTTGACTAATGTTATTTCAGTGGTTTATGTGACAAGTTTGGGGTCGTCCATTAATTACGTAAACATTTCTACGCAATTTTTGACCCCCTCCCACATTGTCAACAACTGTCAAACTTTCAACGACCCCCCCCCCCAAGTAATTATGTCAAAAATTTCGACCCCCCCCCCAATGAATTATAATACATATAAATTTATAAATACATTTTACTTTGTGCTGATCTATTTTAATGACCCTAAATTGTAGGAAAAACATTTTATTACATCTTTAGCTTGTTAATCAACAAGTTTAAACGTTTTTACACTTAAATTTTATGATGCAGAATCACTCAAAAGGTTGTAAAAGACTAAATATCATTGTTTGTGGTATAAATATGATTATTATCAGTATAGCTGACAATTATAGTATAGTTTCTAGCTGCTATCATCTTCCCATGGAGTAGTCAGTTGTTGCTCTATCGTAGCAATGGGCACCAGGGACATCATTTGGGAAGGGCATTTGCCCCCCTCCCCCCACCCACACGGTTTGCAGGTTTTATTTAAATTGCTATGTACTGTGGAGCCTCCAGTAATAAACAACTTAACAAGCCGGCCTGAAATGACGCCCCTGATGGGAATAGTCTATAGTAGCTGATTTTTTATTTTCATCTTGCCGAACTGATATACCAGACAAGTCAACATCATCCTTATCTAACTGATATACCAGACAAGTCAACAGCATCCTTATCTAACTGATATACCAGACAAGTCAACATCATCCTCATCTAACTGCTATACCAGACAAGTCAACATCATCCTCATCTAACTGATATACCAGACAAGTCAACATCATCCTTATCTAACTGATATACCAGACAAGTCAACATCATCCTTATCTAACTGATATACCAGACAAGTCAACATCATCCTTATCTAACTGATATACCAGACAAGTCAACATCATCCTTATCTAACTGATATACCAGACAAGTCAACATCATCCTCATCTAACTGATATACCAGACAAGTCAACATCATCCTCATCTAACTGATATACCAGACAAGTCAACATCATCCTCATCTAACTGATATACCAGACAAGTCAACATCATCCTTATCTAACTGATATACCAGACAAGTCAACATCATCCTCATCTAACTGATATACCAGACAAGTCAACATCATCCTCATCTAACTGATATACCAGACAAGTCAACATCATCCTCATCTAACTGATATACCAGACAAGTCAACATCATCCTCATCTAACTGATATACCAGACAAGTCAACATCATCCTCATCTAACTGATATACCAGACAAGTCAACATCATCCTCATCTAATCATTCAGCACTTAAAATAGAAACATTGTCGGTGTGAGCAATAATTGCCATAAGTTCTCTCTCGATCCCCTTGCAGGTACTCGCATTGGTCAAATCCATTTTGCTGAAGAGCAGGTGCTAATTTCTTATGCTCAAGGGGGTATTGTCGGTGCTGTTGAATATGCATTTTCAACATGACTTGTGATGCAAAATAAATGTTACATATTTTGCAAATCCGTTCAAGCAGTGATGTTATTATTGTTACTTACTTTTCGTTCCCCTAATTCTCAAACTATCGTATTCCTACTCTATAAATATTATTTATCTTAACTACCCATGACTCTTGAACCGTGTCCTTGTTTCATACCTGCAACATGATCGCAAACATAACGCCTTAATCATTTGTGACAAACAGAATCTACAGGTGAAGAGAGGCCAACTTTTGACTTCTCTTGCACTAACAAAGTGTGTTAACAATCTGACCAGCCATCTGCAATGCACAGACAGACACGCATTAAATGAATCTTATATTGTAAAAAACCTAAAAATTATATGACTATTTTATTTGTTAAATAATGTAATAACTAGTCAATTTTGAAGATTAAAATTCTAATATAGAAAACATGATTGTTGACGTCAACTAATCTAACCCCCCCCCCTCCACCCTTGCCAACAACTGTCAAACATTTCCACCCCCCTCACTATTTTGTTGACATAATTAATGGGCGCCCCCTTGTTTGATATGTTTTTTTTTTTAATTCTTATGTCCAGAGAGAGCTATCTACTCATCTCAGAAGTATTATTGTGTCATGACTATGAAATTAATAATTACAGCTCACTTGTTGATTCGTCATACATCTGACATAGGTCGGTTGTGTCAATTTCTTTTAAATTTTTTAACATGTCAATTGTTGTAGTTACTTTGTGACAAGTTGTTTTTTGAACATTGAAAAAGTGACATGTTCAATCTCAGACTCAGAAAGTATTAATAACTAACAAAACACTTCTGGTATTTTTCTACTTTATTGTTTACAAATATTTAACACACCATAAGGTCTCGGTACGTCCATAACATACAGTATACTTTATAATGTACACTGATATAATGTACATCCATAACATACAGTATACTTTATAATGTACACTAACATTTTTTGTTGGCATCCGTCCGCCACAAGGTGACGATGGTGTGGAATTAGCAGGACGAATCCACAAGGCCTGGGATTATTCATCTAGGATTATTAGCTGGTTCCCAGCAGCAAATCGCCTCACTTGAGATTTGCTCAGTTTAGACCACTCGGCCACCCACTAACATACAGTATACTTTATAATGTACACTGACATACAGTATACTTTATAATGTACACTAATGAATTTGATATTTGGACCCCAGGTAAACATGACTTTTGTGCCAGTAAAAGTGACTGATCATTATTGTAGTATACAGTGTATATTGATTGAACTTTGTGACCTGATTGTTCTGTATTGTTGTCATGTCGTATGACTGGACATGGTGGGTTGTTTTCATGAATGTTTAAACTTAAATGTGCGATATTGTTTGGACAACTGGAGTGAGTGGTTATGTGATGTGAATATTGGTTGGAGAACTGGAGTGAGTGGTCATGTAATGTGAGGTATAAAATGAATGTAGAATGGTGAATAAAGAAAATTTGTTGTTTCACATACCATAGACCAGGAGTGGGCAAACTGCGGCCCGGCAACTGATATTATGCGGCACTCGAAGACATTTAGAAATGTAAGAAATTACTTTGTTTTTAAGTTATTTTGTTGAATTTTACAGAATTTCATGTACCGTTAAGCTTGTTTTAACATTTTTTATCAACTTTCTATTTTTTTATTTTTTAAAAATCAATCCTTGACTTTACCGATTTAAATATAGAGAAATGTTTATCGACATGTAAAGATCGGACATAATATACAAGCAGCCCCCTAATAGCTTTACTTGTGTCAGTGTGGGCCTCCGCACAAAAAGTTTGCCCACCCCTCCCATAGATTTGAGTTGATATATTATTATAGTATTACATGGTGTCAGATGGAGCGACTCTACCCACTGCAACATTTAGAATTTAACGGAAATGTTTATGTAAATTGGAAGAGATTTAAGCAGGGCAGGCATTTGAAATTTACAAGACAGCCAGTGGACTGGATACCACGAGTCGAGGTGCAGTGCATGAATTTACTGCATGTGATAGGCCTGGATGCAGTTGATGCATATGCAGTCGACATAGGTATATATCTCTCTATGTATATACTGGGCAGAAACAGCAATGATATAATTAAAGCTTTCAAGAAACTTGAAGATGTCTCAATTAAAGCTGGTCCTGAGGTGAATGAAGCGAATACAAAATATATGCTTGTGTCACGAAACTCACATATTGGTGACAACATCAAAGTAACCAACCACACATTTGAGAGAGTGGCTTCTTTAGTAACTACTATAAATGAGCAAAATGAATTAAAGACAGAGATGAAACAAATGAAAACAGGAGGCAAACGTTATTAGTTTAGTCTACAAAAGCTACATGAAATTTAAGACTATGGGTGAAAAAAAAAGTCATATTCCCCACTAACATAAGACCAGTTGTAATTTACACAAGTCAGACTTGGTCCCTTACCAGAAAAGCAGAGAACTTGCTCAATACGAACGAGAGGAAAACCCTTAGGAAAATGTACGGTCCGTGGATAGACAATGATGAATGGAGAATCCGTACAAACCAAGAGATACATCAATGGTACGAAGATCCACCAGTAGTTGCAACAATAAAAAAATGCAGACTGCCATGGACAGGACAACTTGAGATAATGCCGGCTTGTATAGCAGGAAAAGTGAGCTACAGTGAGAAACCTAGGGGCAGACGACTTACCGGTCTATGATCTACAAGCAGAAACCAAGGGGCAGACGGCTCACCGGTCTATGATCTACAAGCAGAAACCTAGGGGCAGACGGCTCACCGGTCTATGATCTACAGGCAGAAACCCAGAGGTAAACGGCTCACCGGTCGAACAAACTGAGATGGTTTGACGATATAAATGTAGAGGAGGATTTACGTCAGGTGCGGGTCCGTGAATGAAAGTATGTGGTTGAGCAGGCCAGGGTCTTACATGGGTTCGTTGATGATTAGGGGGTGGAGGGGTAGCTGTTTGCGGATTGCTTTAACGTTTCCAGGTGATCGTAGTAACAATAAACAAATGCCATTGACATTTGTTTTGAGGGACACAATGGCACATTGAATATAATTGACATACGATATAAAAGTATTGGCTATTTCCAATTTAATTCATACAAAGTATTATTGGACACGAAAAACCAGATTAATAGATCTGAAATAGTAGGCCTAATAGTTATTTTATTTATTGTTACCTGGCTATTTAATCTTTAATTCAAAAGAACAAATCATTTATGGAAGTGGAGTTATTAGAATTTTAATTTTTATACGGCATCTTGGGAAAACCTTGATTCAGGAAGAACCCAAGAATTAAAAATAAAATAAATTAATGAATCAACGCATTTTAGATTTTAATTAAGTTTTACCATTGGATAAATTTTTTGGGGAAAACGCTTGGTTTATAAACAAGGTAACCTAACAATGCTCACACTTTAAAACCTTATTTCCAGTTCTTTCCCTTTTAATTGAGGTTGCAGGGAAGTAACCTGAAGTGACGTATTTCCGGGTATGAGTGCTTCTTCTTCCGTGTATCATCATGGTGGGTGGTGTCTTTAGGCACATACTTTAAATAATACTTTTAAAAGTCTTAGTCGCATCAGGTTGTTTCATGTGTTAATATGCAAATTAGTACTTTACTAAATTGTAAAAACGCCTTATGTGGGCCAGAAAATCCTAAGGATTTAGCTGTTTCTGTGGGAAATAAAGTTGCCGGGAGAGGTTGTAAAAATGTTTAGTTCGAGTTGTAGGCGTAGGTAGTGACCAAACAACGCGGAAATAAAATAAAATCGTAACCATTCTGATACATATAGCATAGTTAATTAAACACTATTATATAGTCCTATAATCTTGACAATGATACTTTGCATTATTTAATGTAAAGTTTTTAGTTTGTTACTATTTACCTTCCTTAGTCTTAGTCTTCTTAGTCCTTTTTAGCCTATTACTAACTTTTAGTCTTAGAGACTCAGAAATGAATCATCATGACCATGATCCCCCTACCACCCTGTTTGTGTGAACTATGTCAGTGTTATTTTGTCATATTCATAGAACAAAAATATATTGTTACGCCCAGACCAAACACTTATAAAATAGAATAGATATAGGCTAACTGTTTTAACAGAACTCTAGTCCACGGTCCACACTATTTCATAAATTGGTTTGACCCTTGTATTCATCATTAGATTTTAGAAAATAAAAAGAAATATAAAATGATGTGCTAAATAAACATTTCTCAAGTTAAATAATAAATTAGTCAAAATAAATAGTAGTCCTAAGTAGTGAGAAGCAAAATGACCAATTATTAAAAAATTATTTGTTCATTGAAATATTGGAATTCAATATACACAATCATTGGAGACAAAACAGGCAGTTTTATAGGCCTTAACACATAACCTAATGAGGAACCCTTTCAATAAAATTTCATATCCATCTTGTTACCATTGGAAAACAAAATCGGATACTCGTAATTAGGCAGACCTGGTTATTCTTACGATTTTAGCGTACAATGTACAATTTTGAGCTGTATATATTATGTCATACTATATATTTATTTTTAACTATTAAGATACTGTATTGAATGATTTTTGTGATGATATTGTACAATTTTAAGAGCTTGGGGGTAAACAGGTCTGAATTAGGGCTCAAAAGTTACCAAAAAAACCCCAAGAACCACCATCTGATGGTTTACTTCCTTTACCTACTTAATACTCAAGTGTTCGATCAGGCTATAATTTTGCCTTCATTTAACATTTTTCAATTTGAAAGTTATCTACCCATATGATATGACTATTTGCTTACCTGTGGTTATGGTTCCAATTGAGCCAATTCAGTGGTAGTGTCTCTGCCTCTTGATTGGGAGGTGGACTTTAAATTCATCCAGGGATCTTATTAGCTATGGGCTAACAGCCTTGTAGACTTGACTTATAAGGCAGGAGGAAGAAACTCTTGATATTTTAACCACCAATGTCAGAAAGAATACAACATTTTGTAGGAATAAAAATTATCTGTCACAGTGGTACAATTTATTTTCTGTGCTTTATCTTATGATTTAATCCTCACTTCATTGATATTTCTCAGGCAGCCACATTAAAACCATATCTAAATGCAGTAAAAGAAACTCTAAATGCAGCAATTTGTCTCCAAAACTTTGATTCTCAAAATGTCGAGAGACACAACAAACCAGAGGTTGAAGTCAAGTAAGTCACTTTATGCATCTACATTAATTGCATTTGAAACATAATTCAAGTTTTAAGTCACTTGACTTGACATCTAAACAAATAAAATGGGGGGAAAATCAATGATAGTCTATTATAAATTAAGATAAATTATACCAGGTAGGGTTTTATATTTAGTTACACAATTAACATGATTATTTTTTCATATATTCTTTTTTCAGGAGCAATAGAGAATTGCTTTTAACTCCAGTTATCATAAGCCGAAATGAGAGAGAAAGGGTTTTAATTGAGGGCAGCATTAACTCTTTGCGAATCAGTATAGCTATCAAACAGGTGCGTTTTCAATACAAAATGCTATGTGATTAAGAATTTAGGGTTCCGCCTTTGTAAGTTTCTGACACATAAAACTAACCCTAGATATTACATGTCAAATGTTGTCAAATTTTGTCTGCTCTCTTGGTGTCATTAAAGAATAATATATATTTGTACCAAACCCTATAACGCAACTTACTCCTCTCATACTGAGCTTATCTTGTACTAGGTTTCATTAAGATTTGCTTGTTCATTGACATTATCATGCATATTTGTCTTCAGGCTGATGAGATAGAGAAAATTTTATGCCACAAATTTACCAGATTCATGATGATGAGAGCAGAGAATTTTGCTATTTTAAGGAGGAAACAGGTGGAGGTGGGTCAGCTAGTATTGCTTATAGTTATAGAGATTATAAAGAATGAGAAAATGTGTTCATTATTTCATATACTGTACTCAGTATTTTATATATAATAAAAAGTTAATGTAAATTATTGTAAATGTAGCAAATTGGTTTTAATTTGTTTATTAATCTACAATGATAATAAATTAATTTCAATGTATAATTTTTATAATTTTTATGATTATTGCAGGGGTACGACATTAGTTTTTTGATCACCAACTTTCACACTGAACAAATGTACAAGCATAAGCTGGTAGACTTCATCATTCACTTCATGGAAGAAATTGACAAAGAGATCAACTTCCTGAAGTTGGCTGTCAACTCTAGGGCTAGAATTAGTGCGGAAGAATTTCTGAAAAATTTCTAACACATTCCCAATCAATAGTTACTTTAATTTAGAAGCAAGGTGAGAATTTTTTGTTATTTTATTGCATCATTATTTTTTTTTGGGACTGAAATCGTTTGCATAGCAGATGTCCCCGGGCACCAGGCTAATTAGGGGTGTAGCAGATGGGCTTTGTTGGTCTTTTTTTAATGAAAATAATGGGTTCCACTTTAGTGACAGAACATGGACAAGAGTCTTCCTTAATAATAGTTCTGTATAATCACATAATGAGAATAATTTAACTTAAGTAAATACTTCCTGTATTGTAAGTCCTGCTGATGCCAAGGGATCTGTTTTGTGATTTGTTTATGGAAAAATTTTTAAGCCGCAGATAAATTAAATTTTTCCTCTCTTCATTTTAGAATTATTTTGAATGTATTTTCACTTTTTCTCCCTTGTTAGGATTGGTGCTGTTTCTTTTTCGATTGCCAGTCGCAGCATGTTCATAAATATCAAGCAGAAAGAGCATCTTTTTGTTTCCTCACCTGATACAACCAGCCAATTGGTCTTTAATGTCAATGGGATAAATACAAGACCATCGTCTAGGATGAAATCTCTGAAAATAAGTTAATTAACAATAGTCTTGTTACTGGGATATGAATATGTGGGAAAATATTTTTGAGTTCCGGGCACAATTTTTATATCACTTGTTAACTCTTTGCCTTTGTCAAAAATAATTGCAATTGATAATTTTTAAAACGGTTAAATTTTATACAATTGAATGCAAAGCCACTGCACATTCTTGATGCTATTATGGTCAGAAGCTTTAGTATCTTGATGGCTAAACCTGGAAATTATCATTAGTGCAGAGACAGACATAGGGTAAAAAGTTGGTGCCAAGTAAAACAGTAAAGTCTCTTTTTCTTAGTTGATGCATATGTTAAATTATTTCAGGTGTAGCTTATGGGCTAATGAAGCAATGTAAAGTTTATATATTGTTTAATGATTTTTTAAAAAGTTATATGAAAATAGTTAATTTTCTGCTTTAAAATTTCTTGTTTGTCATTATTGCCACCGCAACGGCAGTGGAATGACACATTTATTTTATCTGAAGAACTCAGATTTTTAAATCTGTTAATCAAGTTTACCATAAGTCTTCAACACTGATGCTTATAAGTTATATTTCATTGATGAAAACAAATGGAACTCACATGTAAAATTAAAATTATGCCAATGTACCAATATTTCTTTGATCAACTTAGGGGAAAGAAATTTGTGAAGTCTTCCAGGTGTAAGTAAGTTAGGAAAGGGAAATTTGGTACAAGTAATTTTTATTTTTTGTCTGACAAAGTTTGACTTGATTAATATGGTTCTAATGTTGGGGACATGTGGCCCTGCTAATTATTTAATTTATGGACATCTACTTTAGTTATTTAGCAAATAATAAAAATAGGCAGTAAGGCAGTATAACTTTCATCTTAAGAACACCCTATAGGCAGTATAACTTTCATCTTAAGAACACCCTATAGGCAGTATAACTTTCATCTTAAGAACACCCTATAGGCAGTATAACTTTCATCTTAAGAACACCCTATAGGCAGTATAACTTTCATCTTAAGAACACCCTATAGGCAGTATAACTTTCATCTTAAGAACACCCTATAGGCAGTATAACTTTCATCTTAAGAACACCCTATAGGCAGTATAACTTTCATCTTAAGAACACCCTATAGGCAGTATAACTTTCATCTTAAGAACACCCTATAGGCAGTATAACTTTCATCTTAAGAACACCCTATAGGCAGTATAACTTTCATCTTAAGAACACCCTATAGGCAGTATAACTTTCATCTTAAGAACACCCTATAGGCAGTATAACTTTCATCTTAAGAACACCCTATAGGCAGTATAACTTTCATCTTAAGAACACCCTATAGGCAGTATAACTTTCATGTGAAAAATACCCTATGGTATTTGCTTTGCTTGATTTTTTTTTTTTTTTCCATCATGAAATAGCTCTATAGTTACAATGTATTGTAAATAATTTATAACTGAATTCTATATCATTTAAACTTGACAGTGCAGGAAACTGTTACTTGGACTGTCATAAGAATGAATGTTTATTTTCTTTTTAGATGTGTCTGTGAGCGTTGCACTTTGTTCTGATACGCCAAATTATTAGGATCTGTTCTGTAAGAGATATAATTGTGGTCCAAAATTATGCTGTTAGTTTTAATGACAGGTTGATTTATTCATATTGATTAAATGAAGACACTCTTTGAAAAGAGTAGATTTACTGTAATGGTACATCAAGATGTCTTGAATTTCCCTAAGGTACTTTACAAAACAGATAATTTAATTTGAGTTAAAACAACAAAAACAAAACGCTTTACATGAGAATGTTACAAAACTTTTACTGTGAAATATGTATACCCTAATACTGTTACTTACATACAATTTTATACTAATGGTAAAAGAAGTAAATGCTCTCTCCCAATGATTATTCTAAATTATCATTGGCCACCTCTGCTTTCATTGTCTTGTATCAATACATCAATCGAATGAGACTTTAGAAACCTCTATCCAAATTAGTCAATAAACCAGTTTAAATTATGGAAATAATTTAAAAAACTAAAAATAATTGTCTGAACTTCTGTTGCCAAATATCCAATCTTTGATGTTATATTTGTATTTAAAATGATCTTGTGGTTTAAGGTGTGTAAATGTTTGAATGACGATGAAATATTAAAACCTTTTTCTATTCATATCAATACTTTGGCTGATAGTCGGTTATTTTTTTTAACGAGTGATAAGATCTTTGAAATTACATAGTGGGACAAGACTTGTAAAGAACTTAGATTTAATTCAATAATAGAAACATAGGATAAAATTTAAGTTCAGTTTGGGATGCTTATTCCTCACCCTACTGTTATTTAAAGCAGAGGTTAGGCCAGATATATTCAGTATTTCAGTTAGGCTTAACGCCTACCTTTTTTAAATTTATTTATTGTTTATTGTAAACAAGTTCACTATCTGGTCTCCGTTTCATTCGCCTCTCACTGGGGTCAAGGCGTTTTTCATGCACACGTGAGTCTATGGCATGCAAAACAATTCAAAGATTGAAGAATGGGAGCGATTACAATTGTCCAATTAGAAAAATCCGCATTTTTATTTCAGAATCATTTACTAACTTCAAGCTCCAGAACAGTAACAGACACCTTGTTTCATCTGCTGGTCTAGACACCTTGTTTCTTCTGCTGGTCTAGTGTGCCTTATTGACCCCCTAAAATGGCCTAATTAATAGCCAGAAAAGTTTGCTGAATTCTGATTTAAATTTACATAATATGAAATACATGAATGTTTTAAATACAGGGTGCACTATATTGTGCACCAACATCACTGCTACCAATACTGGCATACAGCTTATGAAAATGCAATACTGATAATAGATAGGTTAAAGATATATAAAGTTTAAAAAATTTTAAAAAGTAATCTGCTTTGATAACTTTAAATAAAAATTATAATGGAAAGTTCAGTGTAGGTATTATTATTATTAAAATTAAAGAGGTATCCAGCTGGTTCAAGACTTAAGATTGATGATACTCAAAGTAATACAGAGTCAGTTTTTAAGATGGCTCCTGTCTGTAACAGTAATAGCTACAAAAACACATGATTTAGTTTCTTTGTATAATCTACAAACAATGACATTATGAAGGCACGTTTTAAATGTAAGTATGGTTGAGTTCACACAAATGAATACGAGATGCAGAAATGATCACATGTACAGAACCCAAGGAAAACGTAATATTTTCAACTGGATCAAATGGCAGTTTAATTAATGAAATTAATTGCCACTCACAATTTGGATCATTGAAATTTATAATGTATAATAGAACATTTGATTATTGTAATTGCCTATATAAAGGCAGTTCCATTTTATGATGGGATGGATAGACAGCTCATTCATGATTTTTGATAAATAATAAAAACTAATGAAATTTATTGAGATCATGGACAGATGAAAAATATAGCTCACATGTTAAAAGTATCTACTTTTAAAAATTTTTATTTGGTCATTTCAGTCCATGTGAATAACTTCACTTTTAGGGTACCTATTCTTCTATTTTAATAAGTAGGTAATCATAATGCTCTCATCACAACTTCACAAAAACTTTTGTTGATGGGGGAAAGCTTATCAAAAATGTACATTTAACTAAGACAATGTTGAATTCCATAAAAAATGGAAGATTTTTTTGTATCCTAATCTTATCAAAAAAAAAAAAAAAAAGGTCAACATTGGTTTCCAGGAGTGTCTTAAACATTTGACTGACAATAGATAGGGAATTACAGGCTTATTCAGCACTCTTGCACTTAACACATTTGTTAGTGAACAAAAACACAACTTGCACTTAACACATTTGTTAGTGAACAAAAACACAACTTTTAACAAATTGTATGGATGTTTATTTTATGTGATGTAAAACCTCCAGAAATTGCAATCTTTTGTGAATCAAAATGTTGTAATGAGAGAGCCGAGATGAGCACAGAAATAAGCTCTCTAACAAATACATCTAATGGTGCTTATGGAAACATTTATACACTCTGTAATCTGCTCTCTGGTGCAAACAGTTCATTGTGTTGAATCAAGGACATGGAATGGAAGATAAGGAAAAAACTACAAAGTTCTCATTATCTACGTTCTTTCCTTTGCTTGGTAATAGTAATAGCTTGATAAACCACAATTACATCTGTCTTCTGACAGAGATAAATGTTACATGACAATGAAATGGAACTATTTGTCTCCATTAATTAAATAGTCATTCCATATACTGAGTCACACAGTATAAAAAACATCAGTGCAAAATTAGTTTCACATGTCTTGGTCAGGAAAGGCAAATAATTTCCCTCAATCTACACAAGTAAATATGCAAATAATTTCCCTCAATCTACACAAGTAAATATGCAAATAATTTTTCTTCAATCCATTTAATCAACAATTTAAAGTTTCTTCCCATAATTTTATGTAGAAACTAGACCTAAGAATATGTATAAAATATGTTTACTAATAAAAACTTTGCTCATAATCCAGGTGCCGCCCAGTTCAAGAATTTCAAACATACTTCATAGCCCAGGAAACAAGCCTAGGAAGGGAAGACAACAACATATGTTTAGGCATATTGCTCAAATATTATAACAACATATGTTTAGGCATATTGCTCAAATATTATAACAACATATGTTTAGGCATATTGCTCAAATATTATAACAACATATGTTTAGGCATATTGCTCAAATAGTTTGAATATTCTACAACTACTACTCAACACACATTTCTTTGAATCAATTAATCCTTAGGCATGGGTGCCACTCACTGGGAACCCTGAAATCCCTTTCTAAAAATCTGAAACTTAAGTTACACATTTTTCAAATCCTGAATAGGCTTTCACGCGTTACTACACATCGATTAATTTTTAAAATCCAGAATCTGTATTTGAATAAAGGAGTGGTGAATACGGAGCTGAAAAATATTTAGCCTCATGAATCTGGAATAATCAGGAAAAGTGGCACCCATGTCCTTAGGGTAATTCTGAAGAAGTAAATAAGGATGATGAATCCAGGGAGCACTTTAAAGTTTTATGCTGCCCACTAGCAATTACTGAGCTCTAGTCAGTAAAAGCATTAGGTAGAATTTGTCTAACAGCTAAACATGAGACTAAACAATGCACTATTTACAGTACAAAGACCATTAAAAAACATATTTAACAAGTGAAAAGTGTAGTCACTTACAGCATTAGCTGGGAATGCTCTGAGCATGATTGGAGTAAATCCTTTGTAAAAGCTCATGACTCCTTCCTCTTTGAGGATGTGTTTGATGACATCACGGACTCCGTTAGGATACATGCCATGGGGCGCTTTTAAATGAGAGTGAAACAAATAAATAAATTTAATTAGGGCGTAGAAAGCTCAGCCCTACAAATATTTTTATATACAACAAAAAGATACTGTACTAAAATTCATTATAAGAAATTGTGATCTTAACAGCTGAGTTCATCACAACCACCTCCAGCATCTTAACAGCCTGAAGATAATTTCACCCTGAGTTCATCATGACCACCTCCAGCTCAGTCCATAGTAAAGACAGCACAGTTCAGAGCATGAAGGCAAATCTCTTTGAACTGGAATGTGCTACTCACCAGTTTGAAGCCTAGACTTGAGAACATCTGGAGGGATGGCTACAGACCAATTAAATATTCCAGCCATACCACCGGCAAAAATTGTCCTCCATATACTCATTTCAGATCGGCTGTGAACAAGAACATAATCCCAAATAAAGTAGTTCCCTTTGAATGAATGCATTAATCTAATCAATTATACAAATGTACTCCTAAAGTTGTTACTTCTCAAATAAAATTGCACATTATTTCTGATTGTGTTGCCACACCAACAATAAAATAATATCTTTGCGGATCGTCATTCTTCATTGAAGAGAAACTACTTGAGTTCAAATCTTACTCATGGCCTTCAGGGGTGAGAACTCTCTGCAGCCACTCGTAGCTGGTAAAATACATGCCGGTGGCGGGCACATCTCTGAGAAGAGTCGCCATTGTGCCTCTGTATACGCTTCGGATTCCTCCCTCCTTGTAGATCTTTTTAGCACAGTCGACGGGCCCTTTGTATTTTCTCTCATTGACATTGGCCTCCTGCTGAATCTGTAAGTTTACATAAAATACTGAACACTGCATTTTACAAATTGCACTTATGATTTCAGGCAGTTGGATACATGCTTGAAATTTAAACTATAGAATATACCAACAAGCTATTATATAAAATTATACTTGACAAAATTATTTCTCAATGATTTTAAGTATGAAGGATTATTTTATTGTTATTCTAAAATGTAAATTATATTAGTATTACAGACCTGTTTACCTTCAAACTCTTAAAATCGTACAATACGTTATCTTAGTTAATTAATAGTAAAAAATAAATAAACATACAGTTTATATAATATATAATGTATACACCTCAAATTCATACATTGTATGCCAAAATCGTAAGAGTAAACATGCCTGGTATTAGGTTTATTACTTTATCGTTTTGGGGGAAAAAACGGATTCACACCAGCATAAAGACACTATATCTAAGACTGAGTAAAGTTTAAAAATTCTCGATGAATTCCCAGAAGGTCAAAATTTATAATGCCTGTCTTTTTAGTAAGGTAAATATATGAATTAAATTTCACCTGCAGAAGACACTTGATCCTTTCACCTGGTGCCATTATAACAGTGGTGAATACCCCAGCCAGCATTCCTGCCTTAAACAGCTGAAAGTACCTATTCAAAATATTGAAAAAGAACATCTTTTAAGTGGAGGATATAGCCAATTACAACTTGCAGACTTTTAAGTGGAGGATATAGCCAATTACAACTTGCAGACTTTTAAGTGGAGGATATAGCCAATTACAACTTGCAGACTTTTAAGTGGAGGGGGTATAGCCAATTACAACTTGCAGACTTTTAAGTGGAGGGTATAGCCAATTACAACTTGCAGACTTGTAAGTGGAGGGTATAGTCAATTACAACTTGCAGACTTTTAAGTGGAGGGTATAGCCAATTACAACTTGCAGATTTTTAAGTGGAGGGTATAGCCAATTTCAACTTGCAGATTTTTCAAGTTATCTCTGAGCATTCCAATTTTTAAGAATAATAAAATAAACAGCACTGCATGCTGAAAACAAGTGAACAAGAACAACAGCCACAGATATGTTGCCACTTACAAGAACAACAGCCCCTTATATGTTGCCACTTACAAGAACAACAGCCCCATATATGTTGCCACTTACAAGAAAAACAGCCACAGATATGTTGCCACTTACAAGAACAACAGCCACAGATATGTTGCCACTTACAAGAACAACAGCCACGGATATGTTGCAACTTACGTCAGTTCTTCATTTTCATGCTTCTGTTGCAGCCTTTTCCCTATTCCAAATCCCAGAAAACAAATCGCAAAGATTGGAGCTACTCCAGTTATAGGTGCAGCCATCCCTTTATACAGACCGAAAAATCCCTGTTGGTAAATGCAGACAAAATAATTTTAATTGTAATTAAATAAAACATTTGCTAGGGCTTTGGAGAATGTAACGTCTTCTAATGCTTTTCTCCAGGTAAACCCCACAAATCTAGGAAAAATTAAAATTTGCCTGGAGCTTAGAGTAGACCCCAAAAATGGAGCTCCTGCTCAGAACAAGAAGTCACCAGTCCAGTGGTGGCTAAACCCCTTTACAGCCACAACATGAGAATACATAATTTTTAAAACTCATTAATTGTTATCAAATAAAGAATGCTCTAAAATGTCTCTCAGTGACCAGCACACTAACATAAAAATAAAATAACAAAGATTTACCTCTTTTCTGACAGTTTTTGCAAGGCAATCAAAGGTACCTGTAAACATAGGTGGCTGCCCAGGTAAGGGTTTAGGCATAGTCTGCAGTCGTACCTGGACAAAACAAACAAAAAACAAAAAAAAAACTGATTTCTGAAATATGCACTTTTATGAGATGTTATAGTTTAATAAGAAACAATTTGTGCAAGTAAAATAGAATGAATGAAATATATAATATACATTTAAGATTTTTCAGCAAATGCCTTTAAAACAACAAATTGCGTGAATTTAATTTTCAATAATATAACTATTAAACAAGTAAAAGGAAGGCCAATGACTGGGAAGACTCCCTCACAAAAACTGAGAAGAGATTAAAAGAAAGGAAGTGGGTTGAATAAAACCAACAAGGAAACTACTATATTGAAACTAAGTAAAGTAGTGAATTGGGTTACTACTATATTTGGTTACTACTACCGGTATATGGAGTCAACATACAAAATATTTTAATTAATTTATTTTCCATATAAATTCTCTCACGTGCAACATACCAGGAACAGCAATATCTGATACAACATTGTGGTTACCACTGTTTAAATACACGACTCCTGCATCATTATGTCATTAATATGGTAAAAATAAGAGCTACTTGCAAAAAGGATTTAGTAACATTCTATGCCTCAGTACCCCCCAGAAAATGTGACATTCTTTCCTAAAAATCATCATTGAAATAATTTCAACAGAGTCTCCTCAGTCGCATCCATTAGGAGAAAGTGATGGCAATTTTTTTTCTGATTGAAGATAGGGCAATGATTACAGCAGGAAAATGTGAATTTGTACTGTTTTCTCATGTTAACACAATAATGAATATTTAATATAGTAGTTACAGTTTCTTCCTCTTGATTAATCTTAACTTGAAGCAACTATTATTAGCAGTGTTTCTTTCAGGCATCTCTCTGGGGCTTGGGGGAATGCGGAGCAAGTCAAATGCCCCCCAAGAGCCAAATGGGTACAACAATTTAATGTAAATATATTAAAAATGACCCAATTTTCATTTTTAAACAGTTTTAAAAAGAATGGCAACTGTTGTCTTTAACCCATTACAATTAGTGGAACCTAGGAAATATCACTTCGCTCGATATATTTGATGATCCGTATATTTAAGGCTAATCTTGTTAGAGGCTTATATTATTTGATTATAAATAATGTACTTTCCTCCCCCTGATTATAAGCCAAAGACTTCCTTCCTGTTGTTTGCATATATCTGTATTTTTATTGATTTATTTATTGCAGCTTCACAAGTTTAAAGACTCTAATAACACTGTATTAATATTAAAATACCTTTCCAACAATACAAAGGTCTATAATTTTAATAATAGTTCTTGCTTAGTATCAATGGGCAATTTATTTTCATATTATATTTCATCATAAAATCATGACTTTTAAAGTAAGGATAGGTGTTCATTATAAATTGTGAATGGCATTAGGCTTTAAAAAATATAGTTATTAGCATAATGTTAAATGTACTGGATTCCATGTATGTTGAGCTATAACAGGTGTGGGCAAACTACGGCCCGTGGGCCGCACGCAACTGATATCATGTGGCCCTCAAAGATATTTAGAAATGAAAAAAACTACTTTGTTTTTAAGTTATTTTGTTGAATTTTACAGAACTTCATGTACCATTATGATTGTTTTAACATTTTGATCAAATTTCTTTCTAATTTTCTTTTTTTTTAAACAGACCTTGACTTTTGTCAAGTAATGCTAAAATGCGAATTTACCAATTTTAATATAGAGAAACGTTTATGGACATGCAATAATTTAAACATAGTATACAAGTGGCCCCCAATAGCTTTAGAGTTGTCAATGTGGCCCTCGGCACAAAAAGTTTGCCCACCCCTGAGCTAGAAGATAATAGGAAAACTTTTAATAAACTTTTTATAGTTAAGAATTCAACGGTCGCATACAAACAGTGCACGTTTCATCAATTATTATTAAATCGAAAATTTTTGTTTTCTCTTATATGTGCTATTTTTGTAACAAAGTTTCCTGAATAACAGAGTTTAAAAAAAATTATATAGCCTATATATTTATCAAATTCCCAACTGCTTTTGTTTATTTAATATTAGAATAATAAACAGCCCCACCTACTTGCACGGATATATCTTGAAATATTTATTCTAGATGAGAATCTACTATAAATTAGAAAGCTAAAAAAAAAAAAAAAAAAGGAAATAATTTTGTGAACTAGCATTTTGATTGACATGGCAATTCTATTTATATTTGTACTAATATTAGACAAAATGTGTATTCCTTAATCGTGAATTTGGTAAAAAAAAATGTTATAAATTATATCAAAGAGGCTAAAGAGGCAAATTGTAATTTATCTGAAGAAAGTTATTGTATGGTAGTTTGAAATTCCAAACACAATTTTCAATCAACTAAATATTTGGAAATGTTTAGAGTCTACTTTATTTTTATACGATTTCCCTTATATAAAATAATATGTCTTTTGTAAAAAAAATTAATTTCTTCTTAATATAATTATTCGCTTCATATACGATTTATAATAATGACCAGTTTTCAAAACCCATAAAAATCTATAGACCTTTCTAATCAAGTTTTGTTTCTTTTTTAATCTGGTAAAACTTGGAAATATTTAGAAAAGTTAATTATTATATGTAATTTTTTTTCACCTGAGTATAACATGTAAAATGATGATTTGCAGTGATTTTTAGCGATGGAAAACTTTTTATTTTGTTAATCCATTTCTTAATTAAGTAGCTAACCCCAAAAACAATTTAATTATAAAATAAAAGCCACTTCACTATTTAGTACTATAACAAAATATTTGCTTGACACAAGCAGAACTGTTGCTTGACTTTTCCAGGCCCCTTGCAACTTTTCAGGTCTGTACTTCCCCACGCCCACCTTGCATTGAAAGAAGATATGTGAGAAAATATCCACATCATATCTTTGAACCCATAAAATGTCAGAGGCACCTGCAGTTGTAGGGGTTTCTAGGCTCACATGACAGTCCTTAAGTTAAGAGAAACCTACATTTTTTAACTACCATAGAAACCTACATTTTTTTAACTAACATCCCTTTCATTGCTAATTAAGTGTAGAATGTTGCAAAACTAAATTCAGATATGTACTAAAATGTATTCTTGTATTTCAAATTTATCAAAATTTTTCAGGGTGTTATAAAGATTTAACGGACAAAAGTCCACCCTTCAGGGAGACACAACTGAAATAAATTTAGTTCATGTCCCCTTAGTGTGGAGTTGTCTTTGATCATTATTATGGCTAATTTTGGCGCTTCCCACCCAAAAGCTTGAAATGCCACCTCAAAATTATCTAAATGAAACACCCAACTCAAGCATGGGTGCATTTTGAATTAGCTAGACTGTTTGCCGTACCCTCAATTTCTGCACCTCCTTTCTCTCCCGCTGCTAAATGTTTCAGTATGGGGTTGAATATAAGCTTGAGCTAAATGATTACCCTGGGGCACGCCACAACCGTAATAAATTTAGTTTATGTATGGCATTGGCCCCAATAATGCCTACACCAAACACTTAAAAATTTCCTTCCCCGATCAAAATGTCTAATAGAAACATTGAATTCAGTTATAATCCAAAATGCACCTCTTGATTTTGACAACCCCCCCCCGCCAAGATTCATAGGCACCCTAAATTTTTGCCCTACTTCCTGATGTAAATTATAATTAATTTCAAAGCCGTTAGATACACTGCTTAGTGGCATAGCTAGTATTAGTGCTACCATGAGCTGCCAATTTTTTTTTTGCCGCTCTTCCTTTCCAGATACTAAATCTGCAGTTGTCTGAAATGCTGCACCTCCATATAAAGAAAAAGTGACATTCGGGTGGAACCCCCCCCCCCCCCCCCCCGTTTGGCACCAGGGAACGAGTTTCATTTAAACTCCCCCCCCCCCCACTCTGAAGCTCAACACCATTATTTTAAACCAATTAACACCATCAAAGCTGATTTTGGCACTCCAGCTAGCCTGATGCCCCGGGGCATATGTCCCATCTGCCACCCCTTGGCTATGTCTATGGCCATTGTCTACTAGCAACTGGCATCGGTTCCAGGGCCCCTTCTACGACACCACTGGCAGGGGCATAGCTAGAGTGTTTGACGTCAGGGGACAAGATTCATTTTTACACCCCCCCCCAACCCTGAAGCTTGAAACCATTACTTTCAACAAATTAATAATATCAAAGTCAAAGCCAATTTTGGCACCCCTTGTATTTTGGTGCCCCAGGACATATGTCCCATCTGCCACGCCTTAGAAACGTCTCTTGCTACTGTCTACTAGCAACTGGCACTGCCGCCATTCCCCCCCCCCCCCCAATGATGTCTGAAAGAAACACTGTTACTGTAGTAATATTATTAATTGTAAGCAATACCAATAATTAAATTAGGCTATTATCCTTCCTATTTTATCATTTAAGCCTTAATTTTAGTACTTAATTAAATTTTTAAAATGCTTAATAATAATAGTTCTAACTAATAAACTTTGGACTCAATAGAAATAGTCATAGGAGAAAAAAAAAAAGTACTATCACTTGTGGTAGTGGGTTAAAAAAGGTCAAAGTCCACCTGTTACACCTATCTGCACTAAAATTCATATAAATATATAAGAAAGTTTTTTATATCAATTATAATATTTATTTAAATACGTACTTTGACTGTGTCTAAGGGATGACCGGCTACTACTGTACATACACCACCAACACCGCCGGCAATGAAGTCCTTAATAGCACTTGGCTTTGATTTCGGCATTTTCAAAATAGTCTACACTACCTCGCCACAACCCTTTCTCCCGAGAAATGTAAAGCAGGGCTGCCACTCACTTTTTCATAATTTCCCAAGATTTGGTCAAAACATTTCCCAAGATTTCCTAATATCATAAAATATATAGGAGTTTTTTTTTAAAAGCGTTTTTCTATGTAATTAATCCAAAAATAACATTGTACAGCCATTGACTGTATTTTATTTAATAAGATATTTTAAAAAAAGGTAAAATTATCACATAAAAGAAATAAACAATTTGTTTTTGATAAAAAAATAATTTATATTTATTAATTTAGTCTTAGAATGCAAAATATCAATACACACTGGAGTTAGGCTAGTAAATATTACCTGCGAATTCTCTGGTAAAAATATCATCTACAATACAAGTGTAATAAAAGTCACTTGGAAGTTGGAAACAAAGAGAATTACTTTTAAAAGGGCAAAAGGTTCTTCATCAAAAATGTTTTATTCTTATTGTAAGTCTGTTGATTAGTAATGGGGTTTCTAAAGGAGCCAAAGCAATTAGCAGAACTTAATAATAATTAATAGTCTATATTGATTTCCTTTGAGATTTTAAGATTTATGATCAGTTTATTTATTGTTGATACTGTCCTATACATATGGTGTAGACGGCCAATTTGATCAACATTCAACACATTTGATAACATTTGTAAATCTTCGACAAAAAAAAATATTTGAATTTCTTAAAGGCTGCACCTCTTGGTACACGTGTACCAGAATTGAGAGGTTGGGATTAAAAAACGATTTAAAATATTTTTGTTGGGTTTGTAAGAGATAATTTGGTATCAAATGAAAGATAATTGAATGGACTATAAGTTTGTAAACTTAATTCTTCATTTTAACTAAAATATATTGCCACAAATGACATCCGAATAGCACTAGTCAAAATAGACCTGGACAAACAGCGCCCCCTTTCGGACCCATTAGACACAATGCTATTCGGATGTCATTTGTGGTAGTTTATTTTAGTTAAAATGAAGAATTTAGATTTCAAACGTATAGTACATTCAATTATCTTTCATTTGATACCTCATTTTGTCTTACAAACCCAACAAAAATATTTAAATTCGTTTTTTAATCCCACCTTCTCAATTCTGGTTCACGTGTACCTATAGCCACTTCGTTTCTTACATTATTAAGTTTTTAATACTTCACAAGATTTTTTATTTATTTATGAGTGCTTTTAAAAAGTAAAACTATTCGTTATGCATAAAAGAGTTAAAACAATTAATTATTTTGCTTTATTTTCACTTTAATTTTTATCACATATTTTGTTTGCGTTTTTCCACATATGTAAAATAAAAATCTTCCCCTGTTCAGATATCCCAAGGTTTTGCCTTATTTTCAAAGTTATTCCCCAGATCCTAATGGAGGGGGGGGAGGGGGTTGTGAATTCCCAAGATCATTGGAAATTTCCCAAGGTGTGGTAGCCCTAATGTTAAGTAAATAGAATTATTCTGGAGTTATCCACCCTAAAATGAAAATAACATTCGCTCTTTTAATATTTAAATAACCCAGCATTCATCGTTGCAGGGTCGCATAAACATTTTTCGGGTTTTTGCTAAAATAGATTTTTCGGGTTTTAGCTAAAGGAGATAAAGTGACTTTCTTCCCGGGACAAAATTTATTACATTTAAAATACATCATAACGATAAACCATAAAAAATGGCTTTTAATAAATAATATATTTTTTTATAGACTTACAAATTTTAGTGGAAAAAAAATTGTTAAGTTATAGTCTTTATTTTAGTTATGGTTTGCTTTTAGAGGTTGGTCTCATGTTGCTTCATGAATCATTTTACACCTGCTTAGTCCTAGTAATAGTTAATTAGCTTTTTTTTTTTTAAGACTAAACTTCACCACTTATATGAGTTTGCAATGTACACAGGTCGTAACTCCTAATTTCGAGTCCTTCACAAAATATTTCCAGGCTAAATTAATGTTACTGTTTCTTAAAGATGTTTGTTTCGAATAACAAACAATATATATTCTTTTTACCAACATATATGTTTATAGGCTAATGATGAACTAGAAAATAAAACTAAGTATAAAGTTAGTTTGACACATAACATGCTGTTACAATGAAGTTACTTTTTCAACTATATCTGGAAGGCCCGCGATCAATGTATTGATCCTTCTGGCTCCTGTTTATGTAGAGGAGGTTCACGATGTTTCTGTGCCTGGTATTGAAGTAAAACACTGTAAGGTTAAACCTGAAAAAAGGAACGCAACAAAAAAAACGAACGTGACAGCAGGAAGCCTTCATCAGCGAACAAACAGAAAAAAACGAATAGAATTACAAAATATCAAAAAATAAATTTTAAAAATATTTTAACACTTAGCTGAGAAGTAGTGTCCAAGAGGGCAGCAAAAGATTTGTGACAGAAAATAAGTGGGATAAAGTTTATATAGGGAAGAGGGAAAGAAAAGAGGAGAAGTAAGTCCACTGCGATATGTCGTGTCGTGGAGGGGCGGAGCTAGGTTCAAACAGTGAATAGAGACATGATATTCATACCATGTGGGGACAATGTGCCATAGATCAAGATAAGCTTGTGCTCCAAATTCACCCGGCTGGGTGTGTTTGCGCTAGCCACGATCGCACATATTGAAAAGACCTCCTTGCCCTGGTGGTCGGCTCTATTGAAGTGTTTGGAGACAGGACACTGTTTATCTTGTGTAATATTACGGAGGTGTTCAGTACACCTGTCAGAGAGTCGGCTTCCTGTCTCCCCAATGTATGACATCTGGCAGAGGGTGCAAACAATAGCGTAGATAACATTGCGGCTTGTGCAAATGAAACCGCCACGTATCTGAAAACTGCCCTTAGGGATATTTTGAGTCTGGACGACAAAAGGGAAAGTGTTGCAACGGCTGCGGCCACATGGCTTGGCCCCGAAGTGGGAGGGGACAGCGTTGATACAACTGTGCACAAGGAGGTCTCTCAGATTTTTGTCCCGTCTGAAAACAATGAGAGGCGGGGGAGGAGAAGATGTCCCGTGTTTCTGTGTCCGCGAGTAGTATAGAACGGTTTTTAAGGAAAACACGATTAGCAATTAGATTGTGTGGGTGATAAGTGATGATAAGTTTGGTCCTGTCAACATTGTCCCTCAGACGAGGCCTGAAGGCATCAGCACGGGTAATCTTCTTAACCCTTTGACGGGCTGATGAAAGTATTGTCTCCGGGTAAGACCTACATCGGAAATAGTCCATCATCTCATTTGCTTTGTCCCAAAAGTCCTCTTCCGACCGGCAAAGTAATTGAGAAAAAGGAATAGAGTCTTTAAAGGATTTAGGGTGGGAGGAAGAGTAGAGTAGATAGCTGGGCCCTAGCCATCTGTTCAAAGTCAATAGATAGTATTAGTTCATTGTAGAACGCCTGGGGTGGGACCGGTTGTTACTCGCAGGATAACGATTGAATATATAAGACGATGACAATAATAAGAACGAGAAATATTACGTGGAACAATTTATCCTTTCAATTTTTGTCATTCATTAAAAAAAAATCCTGACAGAATTAACGGACGAAATGTCCATGTTAACAATGGTTTAAAATGCCCATCTTTGGAATGGTTCGAAATGTCCATTTTTGCAATGGTTTGAAATGTCTATCTTTGCAATGGTTTGAAATGTCCATCTTTTCAATGGTTTGGAATGTTCATGTTTGCAATGGTTTGAAATTACCGTGTTTGCAAAGGTTTGAACTTTCCTTCTTTGAAATGTTTTGAAAATTTCATATTTGCAATGGTTTGAAATGTCAATCTTTGCAATGGTTTGAACTTTCCATCCTTGCAAAGGTTAGAAATGTCCATCTTTGCAATGGTTGGAAATGACCATCTTTGCAATGGTTGGAAATGCCCATCTTTGCAATGGTTTGAAATGTCCATCTCTGCAATGGTTAGAAATGTCCATCTCTGCAATGGTTAGAAATGTCCATCTCTGCAATGGTTAGAAATGTCCATCTATGCAATGGTTAGAAATGTCCATCTCTGCAATGGTTAGAAATGTCCATCTCTGCAATGGTTAGAAATGTCCATCTCTGCAATGGTTAGAAATGTCCATCTCTGCAATGGTTAGAAATGTCCATCTCTGCAATGGTTAGAAATGTCCATCTCTGCAATGGTTAGAAATGTCCATCTCTGCAATGGTTAGAAATGTCCATCTCTGCAATGGTTAGAAATGTCCATCTCTGCAATGGTTAGAAATGTCCATCTCTGCAATGGTTAGAAATGTCCATCTCTGCAATGGTTAGAAATGTCCATCTTTGTTAATGTTTTGTTTATAGGCAATCAAATCCAGTATTATTGCAGGAAGCTTTAAATCACATTTTTTGTTATCAAACATTTCCAAAGGGGATACTTTTTCCCAATAAGCTGAGTTTAACTTCTTTGGTCACTCGGACCTGATCCAACAGCTTGGGTTACGACCAAATAGCCCACCTCTGCTGATATTCGAACAAGATATCAACAGCTTGGGTTACGACAAAATAGCCCACCTCTGCTGATATTCGAACAAGATATCAACAGCTTGGGTTACGACCAAATAGCCCACCTCTGCTGATATTCGAACAAGATATCAACAGCTTGGGTTACGACCAAATAGCCCACCTCTGCTGATATTAGAACAAGATAAACGAGCGTCACCTTTTTTAAAAGCTACCCACAAGTTACAGCAGACGACGGGGCTACTTTAAATGGTCCCAGGTTGTGTGATCGCAGGATGTTTTTTGTGTGAGTTGTAAGTCGTGTGGTCAGAGCGTGAAGTTGGTTCGTCGTGTTGAGCTTTAGTGTATGCTGGGTGTTTTGTGGTGATAAAAAGGGCAGTGTGTTAGTTAGTGGGAGAGGAGCCTAGAGATCGTTGGTTGAGAGAAGCGAGATCGTCAAGAGTTAGAGTTGAGAGTAGTTAGAGATTGGAGAAGAGAGTTGAGAGTTATTATTATCTCCATTGAACGTTGTGAATTGACATTTACTGTGATTGGATCCTGTATATGCAGAACTGTCATTGTGATCTTCATTAGACGCTGTTTATTGTGGACCTGTTGTGACAGACTACATTCGTTAACATTAGAGAAGACAAACGAAGGAAGGCCATAACATTTGTTATACTAGACAACGAAAGAAGGCCGTAACATTTGTGATACTTGACAACGAAAAAAGGCTGTAACACATATGACTAACAAGTGTGGAGCACTCATGAACTTAATGTTCTTTGCTTATCGCAAAGGCCTGCATGCAGCGGTATATCTAATTCATTCCACGTGTTCAGATGTCTATCAATGAGAGCATACAACAGTACTACAAGGCAGTTGTGAGAACTCATATCTCCATGATTAAATAATATGTATCACAACAACGGTGTCACATAGCACTTACTTGCAGCAATGTAAACGTAATGTGTCCAACATTGTGTTTGTCAAGTCATAGGACATCATTGTATTTCATTACCGCCCCATCATATTAATGAAAAAGCTCTGAAGCTATTGTAGTTTTGTTTGATTGTTTTTTTTTGTTTGTGTTTTTTGTGGGGTTTGGGGGGGGGGGGGAGGAGGAGGGTCCTTTTTAAAAAACTTTTTAAGTACATTTTTGGAAAAGCGTCTTTATTATTGTTTTTAATTTTTATTTTTATTTGGATCAGTAAAAAGAATATAATCTTTTCAAATGCAATAGAAATCATTGACAAACCGATGATAAAATTCAAAGCTATGATGATCTGCACATATCTCGATCAACTTCAAAGCTATATTGATCTGCACATATCTCGATCAACTTCAAAGCTATTTTGATCTGCACATATCTCGATCAACTTCAAAGCTATATTGATCTGCACATATCTCGATCACTTCAAAGTTATATTGATCTGCACATATCTCGATCAACTTTAAAGCTATATCGATCTGCACATATCTCGATCAACTTCAAAGCTATATTGATCTGCTCATATCTCGATCAACTTCAAAGCTATATTGATCTGCACATATCTCGATCAACTCCAAAGCTATATTGATCTGCACATATCTCGATCAACTTCAAAGCTATATTGATCTGCACATATCTCAATCAACTTCAAAGCTATATTGATCTGCACATATCTCGATCAACTTCAAAGCTATATTGATCTGCACATATCTCGATCAACTTCAAAGCTTTATTGATCTGCACATATCTCGATCAACTTCAAAGCTATATTGATCTGTACATATCTCGATCAACTTCAAAGCTATATTGATCTGCACATATCTCGATCAACTTCAAAGCTATTTTGATCTGCACATATCTCGATCAACTTCAAAGCTATATCGATCTGCACATATCTCGATCACTTCAAAGTTATATTGATCTGCACATATCTCGATCAACTTCAAAGCTATATTGATCTGAACATATCTCGATCACTTCAAAGTTATATTGATCTGCACATATCTCGATCAACTTTAAAGCTATATCGGTCTGCACATATCTCGATCTACTTCAAAGCTATATCGATCAGCACATATCTCGATTAATTTCAAAGCCATATTGATCTGCCCATATCTCTATCACTTCAAAGCTATATCGATCTGCACATATCTCGATCAACTTCAAAGCTATATTGATCTGCACATATCTCGATCAACTTCAAAGCTATGTTGATCTGCACATATTTCTTTAACGATTCGTGATTTGATCCGAGTTTGTGAGAAAGTAAACATACAAATGAACAATGAACACTCCCTGCATCCGTCATCCATGAAATATTTAACTGCGATTTATTTCGTCAGATTGACAGAGAGAACTGGCTTAATCCATCAGATCACTCAATTCAGAATTCGTCTTTGCCATTGTCATGGAACCGATTCTACAGTAATATATTTTGTAATAAATATTTGTCTACGCATTAACAATATGTTTTAATTTTGTGCTTATAATTCCCAATTATTTAATTAAACAAAATCTAAAAACAACGTTGTCTTCTATAAATCCTTCATAAAATGTAAAGTAGAGCAATGAAATTTGATAGAAGGTGTTGTCATCGGCCACGATTCTATGTGCCAAGTTTCAGCTAGATATGGTGACGGGAAGTGGGTCAATTAGCCGTCCGAAGATTTTGCAGACAGCCACCAACAAAAGCGGAGTTAACATAATATAAAAGTTTTTTTTTAAAAAAGGAAACAAAATTTGCATAAAAAATGTGTTGGTATCAATAGACCAGGGTTCTTTATCTCTCAAGTTTTGCAATGTTTTCTTTAAATTATATTCCTGGATTGTTGGATATTTTTAGATCTGAGAGTTTCTTGTACTGTTTAAAAGCTGAAATTTGTCACTCATAACAAACTCAGTCGTGTTGCAGTGTGTCGTTTTTTTCTTGACAGGGCATTTTAGGACACCGGAGCGCCCTTGGGTTGCGCACATCGCATGGAAATGAGCGCTGTATAAGAACTCAAATCAATCAGTCCATGTTATTTTTAGCAGTGTTTAACCTTTCAAACACTTGTGATACTTGTCACCCAAACAAACGCGGGCAATACTTCACGGGTTTCAACACATACAAAACTGTGCCAGGAAATCAAGAACCGTCACGTGATTGTACACAAAACTGTGCCAGGAAATCAAGAACCGTCACGTGATTGTACACACAACTTCACTGCACAGAACGGAGTTTCACACGGCAGTTCTCATCGTTTCCTAGCGATGTATTAGATATTGATGAGATCAATCAGGCAATACGTCTCCAATTTAATCAAATAAAAACAGACTGAAACAAGACCCAGACCTTTAGATGCTCAGCAAAAAAACGTCAAACAGTCGTTCTTTAATTGGGGCCCAGGACCTTTGGACTTTAAAGTGAAGATTTATCTTTTTAAAATTTATGTTGGATGTAACAGCTCCATATGTATAGAAATGTATATTGTTATGTAGGTGACGTGTTTTGATGCACGCTTTTCCCGTGCATGACCTCTTGTAGTCAACACACTCGAGGCCGTTTTGGGGTGTGGCTAGAGAAATTTAACCTTGTTTACAACAAGCTTAGCATAGTCCGTTCCAGTCAGAAAATTATAGAATACTCTAGATTAAACTGGAAAGCAAAACAATGCATACGGCGTGTCTGGAATCGTTTGAAACTGAGTATAAAAAGAAGAAGATTGAATGACGAGAGAGATCCGTTATCACGAGACTGGGAGCGTGTGTTATTATTGTACTACTAGACAGTGCTTTGTTGTGTGTAGATTTTCTTTTTCCTCATTGTACAATTTTTGCTCATTGTATTTTATTAACACAGTACCGGTACAAGCCAAACTGTAAGTCAATAGTTTTAATCATATTCTCTTGATTTTGTAATTCATTGTAATCAACACTTTAAAAACTTATTAATTGTAATTAGCCCTGGTTTTTGGAGTGTCGTGTTATTTGTTTTTTGCATTTAAACTTTGGCATCGTCTTTTGTTATGGACTGTTTTGGAAAGAACCATAGACTTAAATAATATATAACATTCCTCATTAATAACAGTCCGTGATAATATTGTTTCGTTATCTTAAGTATTAGGATGATTTATCTTTTTTTTAAATTTATGTTAGGGATCATTGGGGTTTGTCCGAAACAAAAAATACAGACCGGCAATATAGAAAAATAACAATTACACAATCTCGAGAACATTTCATCAAAGACCTGGCCACAACAATGATTAGGATCACCATTCTTCCATGAAGGCTGTGCCTATAAAACAGAAGCTCTCAAACTTCTTAATGCAGCGACCCTTTAATACAGTTCCTCATGTTGTGGCGACCCCCCAACTACAAAATTATTTTCGTTGCTACTTCATAACTGTAAAGTATATGTTTTCCGATGGTCTTTGGCGACCCCTGTGAAATGGTCCTTCGACCCACAAAGGGTCCGCGACCCACAGGCTGAGAACCGCTAGACGCCTTTAAATCTATTTTTAGAATAATTTTAACGACGTCCCAGGTCATGGCACACAAGACCCGACGTTTACATCTAACGAATTTAAAATTTGTATGTGGCACAGATGTGACATCAATATGACATTTTTGTATGTGGGACAGATGTGACATCAACATGACATTGTTGTATGTGGCACAGATGGGACATCAACATGACATTTTTGTATGTGGGACAGATGTGACATCAACATGACATTTTTGTATGTGGGACAGATGTGACATCAACATGAAATTTTTGTATGTGGCACAGATGTGACATCAACATGACATTGTTGTATGTGGCACAGATGTGACACTTCAACTTGACAATTTTGTATGTGGGACAGATGCAACATCCACATGACAATTTTGTATGTGGCACAGATGCACATTAGTACTATATTGTGTTCCAATGGGTTAGAGCAGATGCGAAATTAGTACTATATTGCGTTCCAATTCGTTAGGAATTTGAAGGAGGTTTAGTAGGACGACAACGTGAGACCTACTTCAACGTCCTGCAGGAGGTAATTAAGGGGTGATCATCGCCTAATTACTTTTTAAATTTGGGCTTAATTAATCATTTCCCTTTGTTGTGTCAGATGTTTTTTAATTAGTGGCCTTGTTGTTCGATCCTTTCATTGCATTTTAATTAGTTAGTTTTAAATTAATCTTCTTGTAGTATGTAATTTTATTTAGAAGGGTTCTCAGAGTTTTGTATTCGCGTGTATAACCTAGAGTGGTTCTCAATATTAGTGGTCTTGTTAAATAAATCCATTGTGTTTATAAAATGGTATATGTTGAGAGCCCACGATCAATGCAAAATTATAATTGTGTTTATTTGGAGTGGTTCTCCTTGTGTAGGGGTCAGTAGTCATAAGAGAGTGTATTTTTGATGAGTGATTCTCATTGTGTGTGTGATGGGTATTCTTGTCGTATGATAATTACACTCCGGCTCCTAATTAGTGGCATTTTTGTGTTATATTTTTATCAATATTGAGTTGTTCTCATTGTGTGGGGTCACTAGTCATAAGAGTGTGTATATTTGATGAGTGGTTCTCATTGTGTGGAGTCACTAGTCATAAGAATGGTTTTTATTATTTCTTCCTAGGAAATACTAGTTTTGTAGTAGGATAATTTGAATTTTATTTAAGTTGATTGCTAGATTCTCAATCGTGGGTTAGTTGTAACTAGTCGTAAGGGGGTAGTAAAAACTTCTTTATTTTTTGGAAATAATTGTCATAGTAGGATTATTTGAATTTTATTTAATTTTATCGAATGGTTCTCACGCTTGGGTTAAGGGTCAGTAGTCATCAGAGGCGTTTTTAATTTTTTTCTTGTCTATTTTGAGGACCATTTAGAGGTCTTGTAGCCGGATGGTTTTAATATGTTAATGTCAGTTGATTGAATGATTCTCAATCTTGAATTAGGGGGTCAGTTTTCATAAGGGGTGTGTTTGTTCTTCTTTGGAAACCCTTGTCTTGTAGTGTGATAATTTAATTAATTGTCTTGTACGGTGCATTTTTTAAATACGACTTTTAAATAAATGGTCTTTTAGTATGTATTTCTAATGAGTGGTTGTGTAGTATGATAATATTTATCTTTATAGAGTGGTTCTCAAGCTTGGGTTAGGGGTCAGTAGTCATAATGGACCCCAGTCGTGTTGCATGAATGGACCGTGTGAAAAAGGTCACAACGATTCAAAGTTTACACAATTCTACAGAATGTTCTATAAACATTTAGTCAGGTTTGTGCGTGATTCTCAATGTCCATTGTCGTTACTACTGTACACTGCAAGCGTTAACATACTTACAAACAGCCGTTATCAAGTTTCGCGCATAGATATTTGGAAACTTCTGGTCTTTGAAACTCTGTCAACGGTTTCTTCCACTTATCTCCAATGAGCTGGTGTCAAATTCTTGTTGATCAACATTGTTTTGTTCACAACGTCAGCAATATTGGTTATAAAACAATATATATATCTAATATTTTCTTGTGTTTCAATCCCATCTTTATTCAAATCTATTCACATTTAGAAAACCCTTTTTATCCAAGTATATCTACCACTACGACGACATTGATCTGAATTCTGCAAGCTAAACTAACTAATTATACTCATAGCCCTCACGTGGGCCCGCAACCATTGTGACTGCAGGGGCCCTCGAATTCTTAAAGAGACCAAAAGTTGTGATGAGCAGTTGAAGGGAATTAATATGGCTTTAATTTTACTCATAAAAATCACTCAGAAATAAATATATGAATCCTTTTGTAAATATATTAATTATTTCCTATCTTCTGAAAATAATTGTCATTTTTATACAATTTATAAAAAATTCAAATTAAAAAAAAGCATAATGGATATATAAAAGACATAAACATAGTATTTGATATCCTTATTCTATATGGTAAAACTTTGAAAAATTTACATTTTAAATAAATGAAATTTTTTAATTCACATATACGGATAGCTTTGTTCCATTTCCGTTCAATGCGTAGCCATGGCGTTTGTTGTTGTTTTCTACAACTCTCGTTTTGTAGAATATAAATATTCTATATATCATGTTTTTCTATAACTCATTTGTTCTATATATCACGTTTTCTATAACTCAATTAATATAGATTACGCTTTCTATAACAAAATTGTTATATAGATCATGCTTTCTATAATCAAAATGTTCTAGAGATTATGTTTTCAATAACTCAAATGTTCTATAGCAGATAATTACTTCTATATCTGCAACTCAAATGTTCTATAGCTCAAGGTCTTTGAGCTGGAAATATCCCCACATGAACAACTAGACATTCTTCTTGTAATGGAATTATTTTGAAAACATTGAAACAAACTGAACGCGTTTGTAATGCAGTTAAGTGCTTTATTATTAAACAGACTCATTAACTGTGGTCAGTTGTCATGGCCTGCACAATGTATTTCTGATATTTATTGAGTTGCTCATTTAAAATAAATCTTTTCTACGGCGCTTCCGCCAGCTATGGCCCAACTGTTTATTAATAGGATCGATAATCCAGGGACTAATGGTCCTGGGCCTAATGATCCTGGGCCTAATGACACTACAGCGGTTATCTGTTGTCACTGCTGTCCAGAATGTTGATATGCAAATATTTGAATAAAACTAAATATCTGTCAAATATCTTTGAACCTAAAAATTGTAACGAAGTAAAAATTCAATTGGTGCTGCCTATACCCTAAAAAAACTGCATCACAAACTATGGGTATTAGGTATCTTAGGTATTCTAACTTTAGAGATATATAATTACTATGTATACTTTTGGTTCACATCAACTCCTGTAAAAATATAAAGTATACACAATGCCAAAACAAAAACAATAATAATTATTATGTCCGCTTTTACCGTGGTGACTTCACGGGTTGGTATTGTTGACGTCACGGGTTGGTATTGTTGACGTCACGGGTTGGTATTGTTGAAGTCACGGGTTGGTATTGTTGACGTCACGGGTTGGTATTGTTGACGTCACGGGTTGGTATTGTTGACGTCACGGGTTGGTATTGTTGACGTCACGGGTTGGTATTGTTGACGTCACGGGTTGGTATTGTTGACGTCACGGGTTGGTATTGTTGACGTCACGGGTTGGTATTGTTGACGTCACGGGTTGGTATTGTTGACGTCACGGGTTGGTATTGTTGGCGTCACGGGTTGGTATTGTTGACGTCACGGGTTGGTATTGTTGACGTCACGGGTTGGTATTGTTGACGTCACGGGTTGGTATTATTGACGTCACGGGTTGGTATTGTTGACGTCACGGGTTGGTATTGTTGACGTCACGTGTTGGTATTGTTGACGTCACGGGTTGGTATTGTTGAAGTCGCGGGTTGTATTAATGACGTCATGGGTGGGTTGGTGTTGTTGACGTCATGGGTTGTATCGCTGACGTCATGGTTGGTATTGTTGACGCCGCGGGTTGGTATTGCTGACGCCATGGGTTGGTATTGTTGACGTCGCGGGTTGGTATTGCTGACGCAATGGGTTGGTTTTGTTGACGTCGCGGGTTGATTTTGTTGACAGATTGCCGCAAGGTGTGAGGCTTATAGGCGTTTCCATTGTGTATTTTTAAGGGGGGGGGGGTGCATAGTCTTCCTCTGCACCTAATGTAATTTCATGTACTTGTCAATGTTCATTGTGTAGCATTTCATGGTTGGGTTGGTGTTGTGGACGTCGTTGGTTGTATTGTTGACGTCATGGGTTGTTTTGCTGACGTCATGGTTGGTATTGTTGACGCCGCGGGTTGGTATTGCTGACGCAATGGGTTGGTATTGTTGACGCCGCGGGTTGGTATTGCTGACGCAATGGGTTGGTTTTGTTGACGTCGCGGGTTGATTTTGTTGACAGATTGCCGCAAGGTGTGAGGCTTATAGGCGTTTCCATTGTGTATTTTTAAGGGGGGGGGGTGCATAGTCTTCCTCTGCACCTAATGTAATTTCATGTACTTGTCAATGTTCATTGTGTAGCATTTCATGTATTTGTCAATGATCATTGTGTAGCATTTCATGTACTAGTCAATGTATTTCACTTTTTCCAGCTGCCCTAAGCTTTACCAAAACCCATTCCCTATCCAGTGGCGTAGCAAGGGGATACGGAGGGGTGAGGGAGCACCCCGGGCGACACTATATTTCCTTTATACCGAGACATTTTCAGCAAACTGGATTTTTTTTTCCGTGGAAGCTGCGGCAAAAAGCTTGGCCTGCTCCGGTCAGTACTAACCAAATGTACGGTCCTTATCCTTTCTCCCTTAATATCGAACGTCCTACTATCTTTCCATGAACCTCAAAGAAACATAAGTATGTGTATCGTCACATTAAAATACTCTTTTTATCACAAAACCCCACTATCTTTCCCCCATCTTCTTTATTATACCAGTTGTCCATATCACAGTTGTCAATGTCACAGGATCCATAAACATTCACCCGGAGACTTCAGCCATGCCTTCATTATACACTAACTGTTTCATTATACACTAAGTGTTTCATTATACACTAACTGATTCATTATACACTAACTGTTTTATATACACTAACTGATTCATTATACACTAACTGATTCATTATACACTAACTGATTCATTATAAACTAACTGTTTCATTATACATTAACTGATTCATTATACACTAACTGTTTCATTATACACTAACTGATTCATTATACACTAACTGATTCATTATACACTATTGATTCATTATATACTAACTGATTCATTATACACTAAATGATTCATTATATACTAAGTGATTCATTATATACTAACTGATTCATTATATACTAACTGATTCATTATACACTAACTGATTCATTATACACTAACTGATCCATTATACACTAACTGATCTAGTATACACTAACTGATCCAGGATACACTAACTTATCCAGCTTACACTAACTGATCCAGCATACACTAACTTATCCAGTACACACTAACTGATCTAGTATACACTAACTGATCTATTATACACTAACTTATCCAGCATACACTAACTGATCCATTATACACTAACTGATCCATTATAGATTAACTGATCCATTATACACTAACTGATCCATTATACACTAACTAATTCATTATATACTAACTGATTCATTATGCACTAACTGATCCATTATAGACTAACTGATTCATTATACACTAACTGATCCAGTATACACTAACTGATCCATTATACACTTACTGATCCATTAAACACAAACTGATCCATTATACACTTACTGATCCATTATAGATTAACTGATCCATTATACACTAACTGATCCATTATACACTAACTGATTCATTATATACTAACTGATTCATTATACACTAACTGACTCATTATACACTAACTGATTCAATATACACTAACTGATCCATTATATACTAACTGATCTAGTAAACACTAACTGATCCATTGTACACTTACTGATCCATTATACACTAACTGATTCATTATACACTAACTGATTCATTATACACTAACTGATCCATTATACACTAACTGATTCAATATATACTAACTGATTCATTATACACTAACTGACTCATTATACACTAACTGATTCAATATACACTAACTGATCCATTATACACTAACTGATCTAGTAAACACTAACTGATCCATTGTACACTTACTGATCCATTATACAATAACTGATTCATTATACACTAACTGATTCATTATACACTAACTGATCCATTATACACTAACTGATTCAATATATACTAACTGATTCATTATACACTAACTGATTCAATATACACTAACTGATCCATTATACACATACTGATCTAGTAAACACTAACTGATCAATTGTACACTTACTGATCCATTATACACTAACAGATCCATTATACAATAACTGATCCATTATACACTAACTGATCCATTATACACTAACTGATCCATTATACACTAACTGATCCATTATAGATTAACTGATCCATTATACACTAACTGATCCATTATACACTAACTGATCCATTATACACTAACTGAGCCATTATAAACTAACTGATCCATTATACACAAACTGATCCATTATACACTAACTGCACCACAGAGAAGTGAGAATATAAATTAATAATTAAGACTTTTTAAATTTTTATTTAAATTTCCATAGTTTTATTGTTTATTTTATTTCAGGTTTTAATTTTAAAAAAATTGATATCCATGATTTAAAATGTGAATCCATTACAGTTCAATTATCAAATTGAAAAGTTTATAGCAATTACAGTCATAAGACTTTTTTTCTTCAATTGTTACTTATTTTCTAAAATAAACAATGTAAATGTTTTGTAATATTTAATTAATATTCGAGACAAAACTAAATTGTCTTTTTCTTAAATTATTAAACGAATCAAATAAATTTACTTTCTATAAAACAGGGGGTCTCAAACTCAAATCATCCGGGGGCTGCAGGAGATAGAGTCTGAATGAGAATGGGCCGCATCAGGTATTCCACAAAAAAGCGATTATAAATTCAATAAAGTACAACTGTTACAATCTACTCAACCTTTATTGATAACACTTTAAAACATTAAGGATTCTCAAGAACTTTCTTCACTTTCTTCCCCCAACTCATTGTAGCCTGAGACCTGGCATTTGGCTTGAGCGAGGAAGCAACTGAGACCCGCAGTATAGCTTGAAGATGTTCATCAGTAAGTTTGGCCCCGAACTTTGACTTGTTACAGTTCATAGTGGAAAAGAGCGTTTCACATAGGTACTCCCAAAAAAGGCACATGATTCGCTTGAACAACCTGGAAATCTCAGGGAAGGTGGGGGGAAATGCCCTCATAAATGCCTTCATAAATTGTCCATGCGTGTCTTTTTTTCCATTCACCTCCCTGAAGTTAGAAGTGCACTGAACATCAATCAGCTCCATTTGAAGCGCAAAGAGGGGGTGGGGGAATCTTCCACATTAAAGGAGAAAGGGTTATCAAAATTTTGCAAAGTGGCTCTGTGTGTTTTTAAGTCTGCAAACCTGTGCTCTAATTCTTCCTATAGCTTTGCAATGGCATCAGTATACTTACTTCTGAATGGTGTGCCTGAGTCCATGACATCAGTATACTTACTTCTGAAGGGTGTGCCTGAGTCCATGACATCAGTATACTTACTTCTGAATGGTGTGCCTGAGTCCATGACATCAGTATACTTACTTCTGAATGGTGTGCCTGAGTCCATGACATCAGTATACTTACTTCTGAATGGTGTGCCTGAGTCCATGACATCAGTATACTTACTTCTGAATGGTGTGCCTGAGTCCATGACATCAGTATACTTACTTCTGAATGGTGTGCCTGAGTCCATGACATCAGTATACTTACTTCTGAATGGTGTGCCTGAGTCCATGACATCAGTATACTTACTTCTGAATGGTGTGCCTGAGTCCATGAGTACTTTGCATGCTGGGAAATGGCAGAGTTTTCTCTAAGAACCATAACACACGTTTTGTGCAGAATGCCCTGACATTGCCATAGGCAACACTGACAAGCTGGCCCTGGTCTTGTAACTTCTTGTTGAGTACATTTCCTACCGGGTCCCAGGTTCAACATTTATAGACTTATAATTAGAATCTTCGGTTTAAATCCGAAAACCTTTGAAAGGTGTAATAGAGGTGAAGTTTCACACAAAGCTTACGCCGATTGAAATGAGTAAATTTAGATCATATAATTTGTACTTTGGATGAATCAAAGCTAAAGAGATATTTTCTGATGTTTAATTGTTGATGACAAACTTTTTTCTGTTCAGTTATACATCTTTGGGTAAGCTTAATAACTGAATGAACACTTTTTGTGACTATTAGCAAGGGGTTTGGTGTGGGTGGGGTGTTATTTTAGGGGGGGGGGCTTAAATAAAATGCTTCTGAATTGTTACAGATTGTGACTTGCATTTGAAGAAAAAATCTACCAGGAAAGTCTGATATGACTAAAGGAATAACTCACAACTTTGGTTTGATGTTTTAGAAAGGCAATACTGAAATTTTTACATAAAATAGTTACATCATTATGTGTTATATTTATAATATATTGCACTAATAGCATTTGAATTTGTAATATGTAAGAAGCTATTGTAGGGAGAATGAATTTAGATTTTTTTATCGTAGAAAAGGCCTTTTTGGCTAACCCTATTTTGAAAGTGACCAAGGTGACAGGCTCGGAATTTCCCTCACTCGTAAACTCTAGCGACAATTTTAATAGGGATTCTTTGACACTGTGTCAGATTGCTACGATTTACACAATTATGTTTGTGCATTACCCACTAACTGATTTTTAAAATTTTTCTTAAAACAGCACTTTGGCCATGTTTGTCTCATAAAAGGCTATAAAATAAAAACTTTTAGTCCGATTTTAAAACGGTTTTCACCATTTTAATCAACGTCCAAACCCATACAAACAAAATAAAATCAGAATTACACTAGTCGGCGAGATTCGACTGAAACCGTCGTGGATGGGGGATGGTGGATGGTCATATTATAGAAATGAGGATTGGGAAAACTTTTCAATTATTTAATTTCGATGTTTGTTTTTTTTGATTGATGATATATTTCACTTATTTAATAAGTTGAATCTCACGGTCTTTAAAAAGATGGTGACACAGAAATGCAGACTTTCCTTACGTCATCGTGCAGACTTCCTTTTTTAAACTCTACCACTGGGAGAAGGGGTCGTGACCTCACTGGGAGAAGGGGGCGTGACCTCACTAGGAGAAGGGGCGTGGCATCACTGTGAGAAGTGGGCGTGGCCTGGGAAGACATTAAAACCCTTTTTTTTCAAGCTCAGATGGAACGTGAGGGCCAAAAAGGTTGGAAAACACTGAGTGAATGTCTGTGGCTTACAACACTGGGTGAATGACTGTGGCTTACAACACTGGGTGAATGACTGTGGCTTACAACACTGGGTGAATGACTGTGGCTTACAACACTGGGTGAATGACTGTGGCTTACAACACTGGGTGAATGACTGTGGCTTATATTCTTCGGATAGTTGGGAAGATTGTTTGGTTTACATGAAGAGTTTTGGTCTAACGAGAAGACTTGGTTCATGTGCTAGCTTAGTGGTCAATGGGTGTCGCAACCTGTAAGCTTAGGGCAAATGGACAGTGGGGGTTGCTTCCGGTTTGGCTTAGCATTTAGATATTAATAGGGAGTGATGTAACGATCTGACACATAACGTGATGGCGAGGTAAATGAGATTAATTAGTTGGGGTTAAAAGACTGGATGGCCATGTGGAACAGAAATATATGGAGATTGTACGGATAGGTCTCAATAGTGTAAATACTTTTAAATAAAGAAACAACAATGCAATTACATACTAGAATACAAATTAATGTATCCTGGCATGTAGTATAACAAGATGTTGTGACATAGATGGATGAAGGGAGAACAACTATGATCGTAGTTGTAAATAGATGGTACAGTGAGTTAGTGGAAGGGGGAACAACTATGATCGTAGTTGTAAATAAATGGTACAGTGAGTTAGTGGAAGGGGGAGATCGGTGGTAACCGAATAGAAGGGTAGCGTTTTTTTTTTCAAAAGAGAGTTTGAGGAGAAAATTGGGATAGGAGAAAATTGGGATAGGAGAAAATTGGGAGAGGAGAGAGCTGATTTGAGGTTGGGGAGGTGAATTTTGTGGATTAATGGATGGGTTGTTAGTCAGGGGTTTTAGAAGCAGTAGTGAAAGAAAGACTATTAGGGGTTAAATTAGACTATTAAGGGTTAAATTAGATATACTGTAGAGAATATTGCATGGTTAAATAAAACATAAAATAAAAGACATTTAAACAAGAGTTCACGGTAAACGGTAGATTGTAGAAAACATGCGTTCCATAATGGTAACATCTCACAGGAGAGAGACGAATCATTTGTCTGCCATCAACTCCAAAACATTAAAGATGAATTGAGATTACCAACAGAACAATGAACCCGCTCCCACCTACTATAGATGACTGGGTTTTTTATGGTCCATCACTTACTCGATTTAATGGAGATAATATGCACCAAAATAAACACATTTTGTAAAATCAATCGATTTAAGGACCCCTTCCCCCAGAGTGAAGTACGGGTAAATTTGCTATTGAAGTATAAATGTGAAGTGCATGACGGTACATTAAGGATCAGCGTAAGGTGGAGTGGTTGGAAAAGGTCAGGGAAGCAGGAGGAAGTAGAAGGGTCGACGTCGAATGTGACGTGGCTGCCACCAGGATTTGATGTGCTCAGGAAAGGTCGGGGAAGCAGGAGGAAGTAGAAGGGTCGACATCGAATGTGACGTGGCTGCCACCAGGATTTGATGTGCTCAGGAAAGGTCGGGGAAGCTGGAGGAAGTAGAAGGGTCGACATCGAATGTGACGTGGCTGCCACCAGGATTTGATGTGCTCAGGAAAGGTCAGGGAAGCAGGAGGAAGTAGAAGGGTCGACATCGAATGTGACGTGGCTGCCACCAGGATTTAATGTGCTCAGGAAAGGTCGGGGAAGCTGGAGGAAGTAGAAGGGTCGACATCGAATGTGACGTGGCTGCCACCAGGATTTGATGTGCTCAGGAAAGGTCGGGGAAGCTGGAGGAAGTAGAAGGGTCGACATCGAATGTGACGTGGCTGCCACCAGGATTTGATGTGCTCAGGAAAGGTCGGGGAAGCTGGAGGAAGTAGAAGGGTCGACATCGAATGTGACGTGGCTGCCACCAGGATTTGATGTGCTCAGGAAAGGTCGGGGAAGCTGGAGGAAGTAGAAGGGTCGACATCGAATGTGACGTGGCTGCCACCAGGATTTGATGTGCTCAGGAAAGGTCGGGGAAGCAGGAGGAAGTAGAAGGGTCGACATCGAATGTGACGTGGCTGCCACCAGGATTTGATGTGCTCAGGAAAGGTCGGGGAAGCTGGAGGAAGTAGAAGGGTCGACATCGAATGTGACGTGGCTGCCACCAGGATTTGATGTGCTCAGGAAAGGTCAGGGAAGCAGGAGGAAGTAGAAGGGTCGACATCGAATGTGACGTGGCTGCCACCAGGATTTGATGTGCTCAGGAAAGGTCGGGGAAGCTGGAGGAAGTAGAAGGGTCGACATCGAATGTGACCTGGCTGCCACCAGGATTTGATGTGCTCAGGAAAGGTCGGGGAAGCAGGAGGAAGTAGAAGGGTCGACATCGAATGTGACGTGGCTGCCACCAGGATTTGATGTGCTCAGGAAAGGTCGGGGAAGCAGGAGGAAGTAGAAGGGTCGACATCGAATGTGACGTGGCTGCCACCAGGATTTGATGTGCTCAGGAAAGGTCGGGGAAGCTGGAGGAAGTAGAAGGGTCGACATCGAATGTGACGTGGCTGCCACCAGGATTTGATGTGCTCAGGAAAGGTCGGGGAAGCTGGAGGAAGTAGAAGGGTCGACATCGAATGTGACGTGGCTGCCACCAGGATTTGATGTGCTCAGGAAAGGTCAGGGAAGCAGGAGGAAGTAGAAGGGTCGACATCGAATGTGACGTGGCTGCCACCAGGATTTGATGTGCTCAGGAAAGGTCGGGGAAGCTGGAGGAAGTAGAAGGGTCGACATCGAATGTGACGTGGCTGCCACCAGGATTTGATGTGCTCAGGAAAGGTCGGGGAAGCAGGAGGAAGTAGAAGGGTCGACATCGAATGTGACGTGGCTGCCACCAGGATTTGATGTGCTCAGGAAAGGTCGGGGAAGCAGGAGGAAGTAGAAGGGTCGACATCGAATGTGACGTGGCTGCCACCAGGATTTGATGTGCTCAGGAAAGGTCGGGGAAGCTGGAGGAAGTAGAAGGGTCGACATCGAATGTGACGTGGCTGCCACCAGGATTTGATGTGCTCAGGAAAGGTCGGGGAAGCTGGAGGAAGTAGAATGGTCGACATCGAATGTGACGTGGCTACCACCAGGATTTGATGTGCTCAGGAAAGGTCGGGGAAGCTGGAGGAAGTAGAAGGGTCGACATCGAATGTGACGTGGCTGCCACCAGGATTTGATGTGCTCAGGAAAGGTCGGGGAAGCTGGAGGAAGTAGAAGGGTCGACATCGAATGTGACGTGGCTGCCACCAGGATTTGATGTGCTCAGGAAAGGTCGGGGAAGCTGGAGGAAGTAGAAGGGTCGACATCGAATGTGACGTGGCTGCCACCAGGATTTGATGTGCTCAGGAAAGGTCAGGGAAGCTGGAGGAAGTAGAAGGGTCGACATCGAATGTGACGTGGCTACCACCAGGATTTGATGTGCTCAGGAAAGGTCGGGGAAGCTGGAGGAAGTAGAAGGGTCGACATCGAATGTGACGTGGCTGCCACCAGGATTTGATGTGCTCAGGAAAGGTCGGGGAAGCTGGAGGAAGTAGAAGGGTCGACATCGAATGTGACGTGGCTGCCACCAGGATTTGATGTGCTCAGGAAAGGTCGGGGAAGCTGGTAGAAGTAGAAGAATCGACATCGAATGTGACTTGGCCGCCAGCAGGATTCCAAGTTCTCAACTAGTTTTTGTACAATCTTTTATTTAACTTGCCATGTTCTCTGTTTGTTTGTCTAGCTAAATCGTGCCACTCAATTTTGACCCACTTCCCGAATGTCCAGTAGAGTTGAAGCGTTGTATACACTTACCGATCCCCGATGACCATACATCCCTTCATGATCAGTAGGTCAGCAATGACTCTGCGGGTAAAACTTTGCATCTCCATTTTGACCAGCTTCCTGATCTCCGATGGAGCTGAACAAAACAGAACAGTGAGTTCCTGGGCGCTTTTTTAGTCACATGACTGTCTCATAGTCACATGACTGTCCCATTGTCACATGACTGTCCCATAGTCACATCACTGTCCCATTGTCACATGACTGTCCCATAGTCACATCACTGTCCCATAGTCACATGACTGTCTCATAGTCACATGACTGTCCCATAGTCACATGACTGTCCCATAGTCACATGACTGTCCCATAGTCACATGACTGTCCCATAGTTACATGACTGTTTCATAGTCACATGACTGTCCCATAGTCACATGACTGTCCCATAGTCACATGACTGTCCCATAGTCACATGACTGCCCCATAGTCACATGACTGTCCCATAGTCACATGACTGTCCCATAGTCACATGACTGTCCCATAGTCACATGACTGTCCCATAGTCACATGACTGACTGTCCCATAGTCACATGACTGTCCCATAGTCACATGAATGTCCCATAGTCACATGACTGTCCCATAGTCACATGACTGTCCCATAGTCACATGACTGTCCCATAGTCACATGACTGACTGTCCCATAGTCACATGACTGTCCCATAGTCACATGACTGTTCCATAGTCACATGACTGTCCAATAGTCACATGACTGTCACATAGTCACATGACTGTCCCATAGTCACATGACTGTTTCATAGTCACATGACTGTCACATAGTCACATGACTGTCCCATAGTCACATGACTGTTTCATAGTCACATGACTGTCACAAATTTGAAGTTTTTGGGGAAGTTTATTTTATAATTTTAAGAACATTTTTGGAAAAGTGTGTGGTTGTTTTTTTCTTCAATATAAATGTGTAATTCCGACGGGAGGGTCTCATCTAAAAGCCACTTGTTCTATGCTGTGGGCGCCCATGGAAGATTGTCAGGGAGAAAGTGTCGCACTTTAGGGGAGGGGTTTGAGTTTGATTCAATGAGAAAGATTATTTGAGTAGAATATTTGGGTATATTATTTCAGTAGATTATTTGAGTAGAATATTTGGGTAGATTATTTCAGTAGATTATTTGAATATAATATTTGGGTAGATTATTTCAGTAGATTATTTGAGTAGAATATTTGGGTAGATTATTTCAGTAGATATTTGAGTAGAATATTTGGGTAGATTATTTCAGTAGATTATTTGAGTAGAATATTTGGGTAGATTATTTCAGTAGATTATTTGAGTAGATTATTTAAGTAGATTATTTGAGTAGATTATTTGAGTAGGTGGCAAAATGGGGCAGAAAGGAAATAATGAAACGCCCGAAAAAAACAGCACGATTTTAAAATAACGGATAGGCCGTAAACAAGCCAGCCTTCCTATGCTACCCGAGTTGCATATTTCAGCAGTTAACACCTTCTAGTCCTCCTATGCTACCCGAGTTGCATATTTCAGCAGTTAACACCTTCTAGTCCTCCTATGCTACCCGAGTTGCTACATGAGGTAAAGATTGCAGCAGGAAACACTTCCTAGAAATTCATTAACTTCAGATCTGACATTTTTTAATGAGAGAAAAATCAAGTTCTCTTAATTAGGAATCGAATTTGTTGGGTTATTTAGTGACAAATTCGTCACTGGGTTAAATTATTAAAAACAAATAAATTTTGGACATTCACTCTACTAGACAGTAACTTCCGGGCAAGCAGACTACCAGATATTTACTTCTGGGCAAGCAGACAACCAGAAATGTACTTCTGGGCAAGCAGACAATCAGATATTTACTTCTAGGGCAAGCAAACAACCAGGTATTTACTTCTGGGCAAGCTGACAACCAGATATTTACTTCTGGGCTGCCTAGGGTCCAGTTTACGAACAGTCTTGTCTACGTCATCTTTGAGAAAGACTTCTACACTATGATTAAATAAGTTAAGATGACCGTGTGTTTCATTCAGTACCTGTAGCCAAATGACGCTGTTTGAACGTAACGTAGTCTACCACATTAGCGTGATTATAGGGAGGGGGATGTTGGGATGCTGACCGCATCGACTGAAAAACCTCAGTGACGCCTATGGGCTTCCATTAATGTGATCTAAAAGTACCATGGGCGCTGGCTTAAACTGTACAGTTTGTGTGGCTTCTGTATACTGCCACTAGTATTAAATTACATCTTTAAATCATTTTTTAAAATTTACCGGTGAATACAAAAATCGATAAGTTTGTATTGATTTTTTTTTAAAAATCCACTTTATTTAACGTTCATGGTGTTATATTAACTCTTCCAGTACCGTTAATATCCGACATACACATATTTACAATATTTAATATTTTTACATTAACCTTTTCAAATGCACGTGGAACCATTAACAAAGCCATTATCTGATTCAAAGTTGTATTGATCTGCATATTTCATTTAAACTGTCTCCAAGTGGACACGTGTTTGCCGAGAAAGTAATCAAACAAATGAACAATTAACACTCTTTCATCCTTGCCATATTTAACTGGAATTTATTCGATCAGCAGAGAGAATGAACCGACAAGATCCCTTAATTCAGTATCGAGACTTGCTGGAGATTCGGATCTGTTTTTAATTATTAGGATTTTAAAATAAAATTCAAAGCAAATTTTGCGGTTAAAAGATTTTTGCAGCAACAGACACGAATCCTTGACTACGCAAGCTCTGGAGAAAGAATTTTTTTTTTTTTAAATGATGCTATTTCAAATAGTGATGGCGATTGAAATAGTTGTGATATTTTTCAAACAATTGAACGCAAGCAACAGTTCAAGGATTTCAACGTACGCAAAACTACGCCAGGAAATTATGGACCGTGACGTATTTGTCCATAAAATGGCGCCCTTCATGTCCGACCCAGATGGAGACTTCTCACTGCACTACACATTGTATCTGATCGATATTGTGGATATTGATGATATCAATCAGGTAATATTTTATTGATTTGATCATGTTATCACAGGCTGGAAAGAGACCCACCATCCCCCCCCCCCCCAATTACACCCCCACCTCACCCCACAACCCCCTTTGATGTACATTTGAATCAGTGTGTCTATAACCGGCGTTTACAGATATTGGACAGTGTAAAATTAATTGTGTTTTTTTGGGGTGTGTAAAAAAAAAAAGGGGGGGGGGGGAGATTGACTAAAATAAGTTCATAGCAGGTGAGGGATTGTGAGTAAAAAATAAAAATAACTGATTGCATACAGAGAAAACTTTATCCGAGAATAAAGCAAAGTGGTAATGTAATAAGCAGACATATTGGATCTAAAAGCAGACATATTGGATCTAAAAGCAGACATATTGGATCTAAAAGCAGACATATTGGATCTAAAAGCAGACATATTGGATCTAAAAGCAGACATATTGGATCTAAAAGCAGACATATTAGATCTAAAAGCAGACATATTGGATCTAAAAGCAGACATATTGGATCTAAAAGCAGACATATTAGATCTAAAAGCAGACATGTTGGATCTAAAAGTTCATACTTAAAAAAAAATATTTTACATTTCCCCAAAATTTCCTTTTTTTTTCATAACGTCATTTAGGCAAAATATTCCAGGTGGTATAATTCTTATACTGAACATTAATAATTTTATTAATTAACAAGACTATTCCCTATCTAAATTGAATAGAGTAAAGAACTGTACAAATAACGTCAAGAATTTTAAAGACATCGCAATTCCATAATTCTCAACATTCAGCGCTGTTTTAATTAATTTATTAAAAGATTTTTGAAAAAAAATTCCTTTCTTTTCCGTCTTAGCGTTAGATCAATAAATAAATCTATCATAATTATTTTAATTTTCCTCTCATTCTGTCTTAGCGTTAGATCAATAAATTAAATCTATCATAATTTTTAAAATTTCCCTCTCTTTCTGTCTTAGCGTTAGATCAATAAATAAATCTATCATAATTGTTTTAATTTCCCTCTCTTTCTGTCTTAGCTTTAGATCAATAAATAAATCTATCATAATTGTTTTAATTTCTTTCAGTACATGACTGTGATTGTTTTCATCGAAATGATCTGGAAAGATACACATCTGTCCTGGAACCCGTCGGAGTACCTTGGCATAGAAATGGTCATGCTAGAGTCAAAATTAATGTGGACACCAGTTATTAGCGTAGCTTTTGCTGACCGCGACGGTTCGTACTTGTCCATCGCAGAAAATATCGATCTCTCGTTTGATGGTAAAATAAGTAGTAAAATCGAAGAGTATGTCAAATTCCGGTGTGAAATTATTTTTAACAAATATCCCTTTGACAGTCAGCACTGTAGTTTTGGACTTTATTTTACGCCCTACCCCTGGCAAAGACAACCTATTATAACCATCAAGCAGTGGAACTCCAGCTTTGATTCCTACGTGACACCGTTTAAATTAGCGGGAGAGTGGGTGTCACAAGACTTCCGGTCTGAAATCATCACGGACGGGAGCAGTGTGATTCACCCTCGTTATACATTCAAGGTCAAGCGCCGATCCACATATTACGTCATAACCGTCATCTTTCCGCTGATCCTGACGTCATCTATGATACCTCTAGTGTTCTTGATACCTCCAGGAACTGGGGAAAAGATTTCATACCTCGTTGCACTCTTTACTTCATCGGCCATTTTCCTGAACTTCATAAGGTATCTGTCGTGTTGGTCGATTAGTTTAACATGCAACTTTCCCCCACGTGACACGACACCAAAAAGACTTCTAGCAACACTGCTCAGCTTCCCGCGTTAGCTTTTAAGCATCTCACACACGATCCCTTCCTTCTCCTGTCTTTACGGAAAACTTGATAACCCAAGGCTTTTCATCTCATCTCATGTCTTCGTGTGAAACAGTAGTTCTCAACCTTTCTAATGCCGCGTCCCTTTAATACAGTTCCTCAAGCTGTAGCGACTCCCCCCCCCCCCCCAAAAAAAATGTAAAAAAATATTTGATTTAAAAAATGTTTTTGTTACTGTAGAGTATATGCGTTATCCGATGGTCTTATGCGACCCCGGTGACAGGGTCGTTCGACCCACACAGTTTGAGAACCGCTGGTGCAACAGTTTATACAGCCACCATGTAGACATTAGGCATACCAAATATCGCATTAATGAAACCCGATAAACAAAGTAAATCATATTTTGTACGTCTTGAATAGTGCCCAAAATAATTTCTTATTTTTTCTAAATATTAAAACTGACCAACTGAGCAACTGACCAACTGACCAACTGACCAACTGACCAACTGAGCAACTGAGCAACTGACCAACTGACCAACTGAGCAACTGACCAACTGAGCAACTGACCAACTGACCAACTGACCAACTGAGCAACTGACCAACTGACCAACTGACCAACTGACCAACTGACCAACTGACCAACTGACCAACTGACCAACTGACCAACTTACCAACTGACCAACTGACCAACTGACCAACTGAGCAACTGACCAACTGACCAACTGAGCAACTGACCAACTGACCAACTGACCAACTGACCAACTGACCAACTGAGCAACTGAGCAACTGACCAACTGACCAACTGACCAACTGACCAACTGACCAACTGACCAACTGACCAACTGACCAACTGACCAACTGACCAACTGACCAACTGAGCAACTGACCAACTGACCAACTGACCAACTGACCAACTGAGCAACTGAGCAACTGACCAACTGACCAACTGACCAACTGACCAACTGACCAACTGACCAACTGAGCAACTGACCAACTGACCAACTGACCAACTGACCAACTGACCAACTTAGCAACTGACCAACTGACCAACTGACCAACTGACCAACTGACCAACTGACCAACTGACCAACTGACCAACTGACCAACTGACCAACTGCTCAAATGTCAGTTGACCACTCCGTTGTATCTGGGATTGAATTAAAGTGCGCGATGAACAAACTTTATGTTGAAGTAATTTTCAAATTTTTCAGTTCTATCTCAACCAAGTTTTAATACGAAACAAAAATAAAAATTCAGAACAAGACAGGTCATCATCTACAAATATGAATGTTTTAGTGAGAGTCCGAAACACAAAACTCGCAACTGTGAAGTCTGGTGTCGAAAAACTTGCTCATAACATTTTGTCAGGCATATCCAGGAAATTCAGTTATTTTCATACCATGACATTCCTTGTCTGACTTGGAGTTTTTCTCCCGAATCAGACAGATAATTTCTTTCTAAAGTCAATAAAAGTTAACTTGTAAAACTTCTTACAAGAATGAATCTTTTTAGCTCTCATTCAAGTGGCTAATTCAAGTGACCCATTCAAATGGCTAATTCAAGCAACTGATTCAAGCAACTCATTCAAATAGCTCATTCAAGTGACTAATTGAAGCGGCTCATTGAAGTGGCTAATTCATGTGGCTAATTCAAGTGGCTCATTCAAGTGACTAATTGAAGTGGCTCATTGAAGTGGCTCATTGAAGTGGCTCATTGAAGTGGCTAATTCATGTGGCTAATTCAAGTGGCTCATTCAAGTGACTAATTGAAGTGGCTCATTGAAGTGGCTCATTGAAGTGGCTAATTCATGTGGCTAATTCAAGTGGCTCATTCAAGTGACTAATTGAAGCGGCTCATTGAAGTGGCTCATTGAAGTGGCTAATTCATGTGGCTAATTCAAGTGGCTCATTCAAGTGACTAATTGAAGTGGCTCATTGAAGTGGCTAATTCATGTGGCTAATTCAAGTGGCTCATCCAAGTGGCTTATTCAAGTGGCTCATTCAATCGGCTCATCCAAGTGGCTCATTCAATTGGCTCATTCAATCGGCTCATCCAAGTGGCTAATTCAATTGGCTCATTCAATCGGCTCATCCAAGTGGCTAATTCAATTGGCTCATTCAATCGACTCATCAAGCGGCTAATTCAAGCGGCTAATTCAAGCAGCTCAATCAAGTGGGTCTTGGCATCAGCTCCATCTTTCTTATATTATCTTGAGCAGTCTATTTAAAATGTTGAAAAATCTTCGCACTAAACCCTAACTACACTCACTCCAAACAATCTATAGCTGATCACATTTAAACTTATTTCACGTTTTCAAATGAAAGTCTTTTTAGTCCATATTAATATCGATTTCCTTTCAAAATACCAAATATCGATCTGTCGCTCATACACCAGTATCACGTGGTAGATAAGCATTCAGCATAAAAAAAGAATATAGATCCAAATATTCAATATCCCCAAAATATTATTATGCATTAATTACATGAATTCATGCGGAAGATTTGACTATGTTCTTAACTTTGCTATGTTTTCAGTGACGTAATGCCTCGCAGCCTGTCAAGCTTGCCCTACTTGGCTCTGCTTCTGTCCGAGGTCATGCTTCAAAGTCTTGGCGCCATCTTGGCAACTCTTTACATCGTCAATAAATTCCACGAAGAAACCGAGGTAAGAAGATAATTGAATTCTCTAATCAGTTTACTGTTCCCACGTAGCGTGTGTCAGAAGTACAGCGAGCCATCTAATCCAAGTGTCAACTTGTTTAAGTGACAAGCCACTTAATCATGTATATCTGGTCACAGAATAGCGGGCAGGGAAGAATTGTTCTATTGGCAGGCAGGGAAGGATTGTTCTATTGGCAGGCAGGGAAGGATTGTTCTATTGGCAGGAAAGGATTGTTCTATTGGCAGGGAATGATTGTTCTATTGGCAGGGAAAGATTGTTCTATGGCATGATTAGTGAACAAAATTAAATATTTAAGCATGGGGCTCCTGGGAGCTGAACCACAGTTTGGCCGACAACTGATATAACCTGACAACCTTTGAAATATTTTTACAGCTGTACAGAGGATCAGACATGTTTCAATGAAACGTTTTCAAGCTTAAGATATGTGTCTATCAATGTGCATTAATGTCACTAAGCTATCAATGTGCATTGACGTCACTAAGCTATCAATGTGCATTGACGTCACTAAGCTATCAATGTGCATTGACGTCACTAAGCTACCAATGTGCATTAACGTCACTAAGTTATCAATGTACATTAATGTCACTAAAGATATCAATGTGCATTAACGTCACTAAGCTATCAATGTGCATTGACGTCACTAAGCTATCATTGTGCATTAATGTCACTAAACTATCAATGTACATTAATGTCACTAAAGCTATCAATTTGCATTAACGTCACTAAGCTATCAATGTGCATTAATGTCACTAAGCTATCAATGTACATTAATGTCACTAAAGCTATCAATGTGCATTAATGTCACTAAGCTATCAATGTGCATTAATGTCACTAAAGCTATCAATGTGCATTAATGTCACTAAAGCTATCAATGTGCATTAATGTCACTAAACTATCAATGTGCATTAATGTCACTAAGCTATCAATGTGCATTAATGTCACTAAGCCATCAATGTGCATTAATGTCACTAAGCTATCAATGTACATTAATGTCACTAAAGCTATCAATGTGCATTAATGTCACTAAACTATCAATGTGCATTAATGTCACTAAACTATCAATGTGCATTAATGTCACTAAGCTATCAAATATCCGTTACCTTATTCATTGAGAAGATAGCTTATTCATAGCTTATGACGAATTGGTCAAATCCACACGTCACAATTTGAGAACCCAGATTATATTCATATGGTGTTGACATATAATTGGTTGTTTGTGAATGCCATCACTCAAAAATGGTAGTAATCTGTAAAAATATTTTTTGTATATTACAGCGAGAAAGTAAATCCAAAGAAACAAGGACAGACAAGAGCGATATCCAAGAAACACCAGTAGAGCACACCGCCTTGTCCGGCCATATTAAGATAACTCAGGATGAAAAAAGAGAAATGAATTCCTTGCCAGTTTGCGCTCTCTGTACTCCCAGCTGTACTCCCAGCTGTACTCCCAGCTGTACTCCCAGCTGTACTCCCAGTTGTCGTCAAATGGACCGAATGTTCTTTCTCTTTTTTGTCATTTTTCAAATAGGTTTTCTGGCATGGCTTTTTGGTGCGACCGAGTGGCTGCACTGATTAGCCTCATTAATGTGCTGCACTGATTAGCCTCATTAATGTGCTGCACTGATTAGTCTCATTAATGTGCTGCACTGATTAGTCTCATTAATGTGCTGTTCTGATTAGTCTCATTAATGTGCTGTTCTGATTGGCCTCATTAATGTGCTGCACTGATTAGTCTCATTAATGTGCTGTTCTGATTGGCCTCATTATTGTGCTGCTCTGATTAGCCTCATTAATGTGCTGTTCTGATTAGTCTCATTAATGTGCTGTTCTGATTGGCCTCATTAATGTGCAGCACTGATTAGTCTCATTAATGGGCAGCACTGATTGGCCTCATTAATGTGCTGCACTGATTAGCCTCATTAATGTGCTGTTCTGATTGGCCTCATTAATGTGCTGCACTGATTAGCCTCATTAATGTGCTGTTCTGATTAGTCTCATTAATGTGCTGCACTGATTAGCCTAATTAATGTGCTGTTCTGATTAGTCTCATTAATGTGCTGCTCTGATTGGCCTCATTAATGTGCTGCTCTGATTGGCCTCATTAATGTGCTGCTCTGATTGGCCTCATTAATGTGCTGCTCTGATTGTTTTTATCCTCTGACTTTTCTGGAGCAAAGTAAACTGTAGACATTGCATGGAGCGTGACCAGAATTTATTGCCTTTTTTTTTTTTGAAGCGCTACTAAAAATCAATAACACAACACATGTATTTAAAAAAAAAAAAAAATTAAAAGATGGCAGATCTTCAGTACACAACTAGATTAAAGGAAAAAGTCTTATTTTTAAGCCCTTAAAATACGAAGATTAAAAAAAGCAAACAGGTAAAAAGGTGAGACCTGGCAACACTGTGGAAATGACCACAAACATGTTAAGGAGACATATGAAAGGCAGAAAAATGTCAATCAGGCACATTGCGTGAACTGGTGTTTTCTTATGAAGTCCGGCTGAAACCTCAAATTCTCTATACCTTGATGTAGTAAACACACCTTGCTAGAATGTAACATCCCCACCCCCCGGGCACACACACTTAAAAAGAAAAGTATAAGTAATTTGCCTTTTTGCATTGTCATCTTTGGCAGTGTTACTTTCAGACATGTCCTCTTTGGCAGTGTTACTTTCAGACATGTCATCTTTGGCGGTGTTACTTTCAGACATTTCCCCCCGGGGGGGGGGGCATTTCAGATTAATATTATTTTTTTTTTTGGGGGGGGGAGGCAGTGCCAGTTGCCAGTGACCACAGGCGTAGCTAAGGGTTGGCAGACTGGACATACGTCTCCAGGGTGAAGACTATAGCGGGGGCACCAAAATGGGCTTTGATGGTACTAAATCGTTGAAAATAATTAGTGTCAGAGTTGAGGGGGGGGGGGGGAGGCGTAAAAATGAATCATGTCCCCTGACGCCAAAAACTCTAGTTACGCGTCTGCCAGTGGCGTAGAAGGTGAGTGAATGAGGTTGTTCACTCAGGTGTCACATTTTCTCTATATGGATGTGCGGCATTTTCGGACAAGTGCAGAGTTTGTATCGTGAAAGGAAGAGCGGTAAAATATTTGGCCCCCATGGTGGCACTAATACTAGCTACGCTACTATCTAACGTCATCAAAGTTAGCGATTATTTTCATCGGGATGTAAGGCAGAAATCGAGGGCGCAGAAGAATCTTGCATTTATTTATATAAATAAAAGCAAGAAAAAGATCATGAAGGTAAACCCAGCCAACCAAGAGCATATCCCTCTGGTAGGAAATGCGCTGGAAGAAGTGGGGACCATCACATACTTAAGCAGCACCGCTGACGTAAATGGTGGATCCTAAGAGGATGTCAGGGCTAGAGTTGGAAAGGCTAAGTCAGCATTAGTGCTATTGAAGTAAACATGAGAGTCAAACGAGCTGACTCTTCAAACCAAAGTCAGAATTTTCCAGACAAATGTCAAAACAGTCCTACTCTATGGAGCCGCAACTTGGACAACAGCGAGCATTACGCAGAAAGTAAAAACCTTCATAAACACTTGCCTTAGAAAGATCCTGAACATTAAATGGCCAAACACCATCACCAACAAAGACTCACTGAAAAGGACAAGCCAGGAACCTATTACAGTTAAGACATCATAAGGAAAAGATGGAGGTGGATTGGGTACACTCTCCTCAAAACTCCAGATAACATAGCCAGACAATTCCTAACATGAAATCCATCGGGACAAAGAAAATAGGAATTCCAGAGAATACATGTCGACGCGAGCTAGAGGCAGTCACACAAAGTATGGGATATACCTGAAAGGACCGAGATGAATGGAAAATTCTTGTAGACGATCAATGCCCCAGACGAGTGAAAGGCATACTTAAGTAAGCAACATGAATCTTGAGCGGTAGAGGGGACTGGGAATTTTTATTATTTCAAAATCAAGAGATGCCTTCTGAGTATTGTTGAACTCATTGTGTCTATTAGACTTTTGATCAGGGGAAATACATTTTAAGGGTCTGGGGGGAGGGTATTTTTAAAATGAATTCACCCCGGTCGGGGCGTGCCCCAGGGTAATCATTTTGGCACAAGCTTATAATTAAATTCATACTGTAACAATGATTAGCGTGAGGAAATGGGGTGCATAAATTTAGGGTGCTGGATACAGTCACACAAATTCAAAATGCATGGGTGCATTTTTGGTGCGCATAATTGAATTCGGTGTTTCTTTCAGATAATTTTGAGGTGGCATTTCAAACAATTCGTGTGGGAAACACCAAATTTAGCCATACTAATGGTCAAACACGTCGTTAACGCCGCACCAGCGGGACATGAACTAAATTTATTCCAGTTGTGGCGCCCTTGAGGGTATGCATTTTCACTAGCTCTATATATCAAGTGTGAATTTAATTTATTCTTATAAGAACGTTTTTTGTTGTACCGATAAAGCGATTTGTCTCAACGTTTGCATTTGTATTCTGTATAACCATAATTAAAGCTTAACCTATATTGATCATTACTTCATTTACACATATTGTGTGTGTTTCATTAACACATCGTAACTACTTGCGAATTCTCATGTGAGAATACAAGCCAGCACAATGTACCGATAGTGTGTTCTGACCAGCACAATGTACCGATAGTGTGTTCTGACCAGCACAATGTACCGATAGTGTGTTCTGACCAGCACAATGTACCGATAGTGTGTTCTGACCAGCACAATGTACCGATAGTGTGTTATGACCCATCATTTTAATTTAATACATTTGAATATTAGATTAGATTCGATTCTTTTATTGATCGAAATAAATGGAGATGTTTTTATTACATTGTACATAATATACATTTTCTGCTGATAAATAAATACATATTTTAATAAAGTCCACATTTTTCATTTAAAACAATTTAAACACAAGACATTGACATTAAATTATTAAACTAGTGTAAAAAAAACAGCTTATTATTAATGGTGACACCCTTTGTACTTATACGCCTCTACTTTCTCTACACTTTGATTGTGTATGTTGAGATCTGCAATGACTTTAAATTATATCATTTGAATCATGTGCATCTCTGATCAATATTGTAGAAATCAATAAGTATAATGATCATCGTCTTTAGCCTTTAAGTCTATAATATATTGGTCACGAGACGTCATGCCAGACATGTTTTCTGTAGACCATGATTTCTATAGATCTTGTTTCTGTCTATCGGGTTTTCTGTATATCATGTATTTTTAGGTTAAAACCCATGACACACACTGAGAGTTTGCTATCTTGAAGAGTTTGACTGAAAGTTACCTCAATATTACCTCAATATTACCTCAATATTACCTATATTTTACATAGGGCTTTTTATTATGTCATTGACAAATTATTTCTGCCCTGAATATTAAATGTTCTAGGTGACCGAGCGGTCAAATGTGACTCAATCCAAATACATGGTGGTCTGCAGTTCAATCCCTACCAAAGCCAACATCACATCAACCCGGTAACTCATCTAAGAGAAGGCAAATCATCAAAGAGAAGGCAACTCGTCAAAGAGAAGGCAAACTCTGAATTCAACCAGGAGCCCTCAAAATATATTTAAAAAAAAAAAAAAGAAAATAAGATTAAACCCTAAATGCTAATCTTTTGGTTGTTAATCTTTTGATTGTTAATCTTTTGATTGTTAATCTTTTGGTTGTTAATCTTTTGATTGTTAATATTTTGATTGTTAATCTTTTGGTTGTTAATCTTGATTGTTAATCTTTTGGTTGTTAATCTTTTGATTGTTAATATTTTGATTGTTAATCTTTTGGTTGTTAATCTTTTGATTGTTAATCTTTTGATTTTTAATCTTTTGGGTTGTTAATCTTTTGATTGTTAATCTTTTGGTTGTTAATCTTTTGGTTGTTAATCTTTTGATTGTTTGTTAACATTTATTTTTATGTCTAGACAAATGTACTAGAAAAATCAAGTTGTTATTCTCCCATTCAGCTGACACTTGTACACATACACACCTTCTATTTATTGGGAAACATTATTTTGTTCTTCAAATGAATAAAGACGCTACTAAACCATAAGCCACGACATTTTTTTTTATTGCTTACTTAAAATTTATTGTATCTTAATTTCATTTCATTTCATTGAAAACATAGCATCACACTAAAAATTCCAATGGACAAATTTTAAACTGAAAATTAAAATAGGAACTAGTTAAAGAAAATCAATGCTGAGTTAAGTCAAAAGTTCTATCAGACATACACAATTTGAAAGAATTAAGTTTTTTTCCCCCTACAATACCAGACTGATCTATGCTGTTAAAATGTATTTAACGACAGGTATAAATATCTTTCTAAAGAAGATGATTTCCAAGGATTTAATAATATGAGTGAGCTAGAACTACAAAGAGAAATATTTGGTGGAAGACTAATGCTGCAAACTGCACTAACAAAACTACATACACGAACAATCTAGATCTGCACATTTCTTTTAATTTTATAAACATAATCACTTGATTCAATGTTTTAATACAAGTATATGAACTGAGATGTTAAATTGGCCAAAGAAATATACCAATTGAGATGTTAAAGTGGCCAAAGAAGTATATCAACTGAGATGTTAAATTGGCCAAAGAAATATACCAATTGAGATGTTAAAATGGCCAAAAAAGTATATCAACTAAGATGTTAAATTGGCCAAAAAAGTACATTAACTGAGAAGATAAATTGGCCAAAAAAGTACATCAACTGAGATGTTAAATTGGCTAAAAATGTATATCAACTGAGATGTTAAATTAGCCAAAGAAGTATATCAACTGAGATGTTAAATTGGCCAAAGAAGCATACCAACTGAGATGTTAAATTGGCCAAAGAAGTATACCAACTGAGATGTTAAATTGGCCAAAGAAGTATACCAACTGAGATGTTAAATTGGCCAAAGAAGTATACCAACTGAGATGTTAAATTGGCCAAAGAAGTATACCAACTGAGATGTTAAATTGGCCAAAGAAGCATACCAACTGAGATGTTAAATTGGCCAAAGAAGTATACCAACTGAGATGTTACATTGGCCAAAGAAGTATAACAACTGAGATGTTAAATTGGCCAAAAAAGTATATCAACTGAGATGTTAAATTGGCCAAAAAAAGTATACCAACTGAGATGTTAAATTGGCCAAAGAAGTATATCAACTGAGTTGTTAAATTGGCCAAAAAAGTATATCAACTGAGATGTTAATTTGGCCAAAGAAGTATATCAACTGAGATGTTAAATTGGCCAAAGAAGTATATCAACTGAGATGTTAAATTGGCCAAAAAAGTATATCAACTGAGATGTTAAATTGGCCAAAAAAGTATATCAACTGAGATGTTAAATTGGCCAAAAATGTATATCAACTGAGATGTTAAATTGGCCAAAGGCAAGTAGGGCAAAAAGATACCAGTATAATTTTGATAACAATAAGCTCCTGTGCAAGAAATGTACATTAAAAAAAATATTATTTCTTATGTTAATTTTCCACTGCACACAACATAAATAATAGAGAAGACTACACACCTAAATGCTATGCAGATAACAGTTAAAGTGAAGCTAAGAACATCTAAAATAAAATAGTTAAATATCTTCTGTACAATTATTTACAGGTCAAAATAAAAATTTTGGAGTTAAGAGTTTGTTATGGCAAGACTCAGTCAACATCAATAATACAAAAATATTTGAACTTCAACATAACATTATGCATAGATATAGTTTATCTATCATTCATAAGTAGATAACACTGTGTTCCCCAAACCGTCAAATAAAAACATTTTCATATTTAAAATGTAACATTTATTAAAAATATATCTTTCATCTAAAATGGTTGGTGCAACTAATTTTTTTTTCCTTTTTGCTAATATGATTACGCAGTTAATAATCCTATATATGTCATTTTATTTCCAAAATCAAATAATTGACAACCATAAAAAAACTAATAAGCATCGATGTCAGATAATAATACAATAATTATAATAAAAAGAAATTCACTCCTTTTAAAACTTAAAAAAAAGAGTATTTGTCATATTTAAAAAACATTGAGTATTAAGGAAAGTGTAAATTAGCTTTGGAATGTATTTTATAAGGCTTAAACAGACTCCACAAATAAATACAAAAATTACAACCAAATCCAACACATGAGATGACTTGTTGGGGAACAAGCTAGAGGTGCCACAACACACATTTATTGAATTTTGAATACAAATTTTCCATTGCTCTTTTCAAATTACAACATGTAGTATTGCTTGCAATTTAGGATTGTTGAATAAAAACCTACAATATAGGCAAATGAAAAATTGAATTTTTAAAATGTTTTTACTGTTTTAAATTTTATTCTTAAAAAAAATAGTTATTCTTTATTATAATATGTCCTTTAAAATATTTTGTAGAAACTCATTAGCTAAATAAGTTAAGCACAGTTAAATATATTTTAAAGGGACATAAGAGTGATAAGTTCATGTATCTGAATTCAACCCAAAAATAAATAGAAAAACTTAAAAGTAAACTACAAAGAGTTTGAAAACATTTTTGATAAACTTTGGTTACTTCATTTCAACGCAAATTGTTTTTTTAATCATATTTAAGATTCATAAAAAATTATTGTGTAAGGTTTTATGCACAGTAGGCCTAAATGATAATTGATGAGTACGTCATCTATTTAATGCTCGCTTTAAAAAAAAACTTCTCATGTTATATATTTGTACATCAAAGATTTTTTATTAAGAATTTTTTAAAAAGGAATTGTATTAAAATGACCATTAAATTGCTTAATTTATCTGTAAAACTATTTTATATAATAAAAATAAATGAGGGTTGCAGTTAAATATTATTGGTATTGATAAATAGGTTGTTGAAAAGGAAATAAGTACTAATTAACCGATCCATGTCAGTGTTGTACAAACTACTTAAATAGCTATCTGCATCTTTCCTTTGCTTAGTATTTTCTTTCTTGAAATGCATTTTAAGGTAGCATAAAGCTATTACAACAAAAAGGGTGCAAACACCTAAGCTAACTTCTTATAGTTTCAACCCCCCCCCCCCCCCTCACACCTTTCCCAGAAAACCTTTATTTATTAATTCAGACCCTTTGGTATTTTTCTCTTTTAAAGTAAAGTTTTTAAAATACTATTTTTTTTAGAATAGTTCATTATTTCCTTCTGTTAAAAATTTAATCATTTCACAAAAACAAAATAATCAAATAATCTTCATAATTCAATTTAAGTTTAATATTAACAACTGACATCATTTTAACAAAAAGTCCATGAAACAAATTGTTTACCCCTGTAATGATTAGCATATAATAGTCAATTGTGCACAAGTTTCTAGTTTGTGTTTCCTGTTTACCACAACCGAATACCTTGATCAGGTCATGTGACCATTTGATCAGTTGGCTCTTAATAGTATAATTAAGTGGAAGATTCACCAGGAAGGTTCATGCGGACAGCAACCATTTTTTCTTTGACTTCTCGTCTCAATTGTGCCAAGTCCTCTTGACCCTCCTCGTCATCAGTTGTGTCAAGGTTATCATCACCCGGTTCTTTGTCTGAAAACTTGGCCCAGTCCACATTTGCATTGTATTCACCAGTGGAATCAGACACGGTAACTACCATGTTCTGGCTATTCTCACCATCACGGTTAGGAGGGCTATCATATGTGGTGTTCATCTTAGTTGATGGGGGAGACTCATATCTTTGAAAGCGTGGCGGGGGGGCCATGGCCTCGTTTTTTGGGGTGTCATACTCGCTTTTTTTGGAAATGAAAGAAACTGAAAAAAAATATTTTAAAAGACATGAGAGCCAATGTTTCAGTTGTTTGGTTGTTAGTGTTTGATGGTCAACTTGTGTAGTAAGCCATTAGATTTGACATGGATATACGGGGATAGTAAGTCATTAGATTTGACATGGATGTATGTGGATAGTAAGTCATTAGATTTGACATGGATGTATGTGGATAGTAAGTCATTAGATTTGACATGGACGTATGTGGATAGTAAGCCATTACATTTGACATGGATGTACGGGGATAGTAAGCCATTAGATTTGACATGGATGTACGGGGATAGTAAGCCATTAGATTTGACATGGATGTACAGGGATAGTAAGCCATTAGATTTGACATGGATGTACGTGTATAGTAAGCCATTAGATTTCACATGGATGTACGTGTATAATAAGCCATTAGATTTCACATGGATGTACGTGTATAATAAGCCATTAGATTTGACATGGATGTATGTGGATAGTAAGTCATTAGATTTGACATGGATATATGTTGATAGTAAGTCATTAGATTTGACATGGATGTACGTGGATAGTAAGTCATTAGATTTGACATGGATATACATGGATAGTAAGTCATTAGATTTAACATGGATATATGTGGATAATAAGTCATTAGATTTCACATGGATATACGGGGATAGTAAGTCTTTAGATTTGACATGGATATACGGGGATAGTAAGTCATTAGATTTAACATGGATATATGTGGATAGTAAGCCATTAGATTTGACATGGATATACATGGATAGTAATTCATTAGATTTAACATGGATATAAGTGGATAGTAAGTCATTAGATTTGACATGGATATACAGTCATTAGATTTGACATGGATATACATGGATAGTAAGTCATTAGAGTTAACATGGATATATGTGGATAGTAAGTCATTAGATTTGACATGGATAGTAAGTCATTAGATTTAACATGGATAAATGTGGATAGTAAGTCATTAGATTTGACATAGATATACATGGATAGTAAGTCATTAGATTTAACATGATATATGTGGATAATAAGTCATTAGATTTCACATGGATATACGGGGATAGTAAGTCTTTAGATTTGACATGGATATACGGGGATAGTAAGTCATTAGATTTAACATGGATATATGTGGATAGTAAGCCATTAGATTTGACATGGATATACATGGATAGTAATTCATTAGATTTAACATGGATATAAGTGGATAGTAAGTCATTAGATTTGACATGGATATACAGTCATTAGATTTGACATGGATATACATGGATAGTAAGTCATTAGAGTTAACATGGATATATGTGGATAGTAAGTCATTAGATTTGACATGGATAGTAAGTCATTAGATTTAACATGGATAAATGTGGATAGTAAGTCATTAGATTTGACATAGATATACATGGATAGTAAGTCATTAGATTTAACATGGTATATGTGGATAGTAAGTCATTAGATTTGACATGGATATATATGGATAGTAAGCCATTAGATTTAACATGGATATACATGGATAGTAAGTCATTAGATTAGACATGGATGTACAGGGATAGTAAGCCATTAGATTTGACATGGATACATGTGGATAGTAAGCCATTAGATTTGACATGGATGTACATGGATAGTAAGCCATTAGATTTGACATGGATGTACGTGGATAGTAAGCCATTAGATTTGACATGGATAGTAAGGCATTAGATTTGACATGGATATATGTGGAAATGCACAGTCCAATGGTATTGCGTGAATATGTTTTATATTTCAAGGATATTATCATGCTACCCACTTTTCTTTCTCCTGACAATGGACCCTGGCTGACCTATCTCCCTCAGCAGCTAAGATTCATCAACAAATTTTCATTCATTTAATATCCCATATTATTCTTGTAAGAATCTATCTCCTTCCTGAGTTTATGGTGTTTTATTTGAAACATTATGAATGACACTATTGTCTGTTCCTAGAGTGACAGTTTAGTCTGTTCCTAGAGTGACAGTTTAGTCTGTTTCTAGAGTGACAGTTTAGTCTGTTCCTAGAGTGACAGTTTAGTCTGTTCCTAGAGTGACGGTTTAGTCTGTTCTTCTTTTCACACATCTTCTATTTCTTGGACTCACAAAATCATAGCTGTTTGCCAGTCAGAATGGTCACCAATTATAATATCTCATTTGCTATTTTTTTATGTTGGCTACCTTCATTGCTCATATTACAACACACAACTTTATTATATGAATGTGACCATTAATTATAGTCCATAACCATAAAATAAAATCTACAGATGATAAACTTTGATCAATTATTTGTTTTATAAAAGAATGGTACAAAATTGGCTAAGATAAGGTGAAGAGACAAAATGACTGACAGTAGTGTAACACGAGTGAATGGTATTCAGTCAAATGACTGTATTTTTATTCCCAAGCACGGTGGCAGAGTAATTTTAATCATTTGATGAGAATAAGGGGAACTAGTTTTTTGTGACGTAGGAGGAGAGCATGATTTTTACAGTGAGAGGGCTGGACGACATATTGGAAGTGCACGTTTTTAGTCAGAGAGAGATGGAAGCCATATTTCAATGTAATGTTAATTCATGGATTAAAGAATATTAAAGTGTACTATATTTCGTATACTGTAACTCTATTAGTTACATGGATGTTCTATATCAAGGATCATATTTGTACCTTTAATTTTGTGAATAAAGAACTGTGTGATTTATATCGGACCGGACCTATTTGATTCGTATGACAGAGTGAGGCAGTGGCAAATTTAAGGATGATAGTAGTAGCTGCAAGTAAGGACCATACATATTAAAACAGTATTAGCTAACTTACTGAGAGTGCAATTACAATCAGTAATGTTACAAGTAGGTGTGGGGTCAAAATGACTAACAGGTAGGGAGTCAAAATGACTAACAGTAGGTGGGGAGACAAAATGACTAACAGTAGGTGGGGAGACAAAATGACTAACATTAGGTGGGGAGACAAAATGACTAACATTAGGTGGGGAGTCAAAATGACTAACATTAGGTGGGGAGACAAAATGAATAACAGTAGGTGGGGAGTCAAAATGACTAACAGTAGGTGGGGAGACAAAATGACTAACATTAGAAAGTAACAAACCTGTGGCAGAGTCAGCGGCAGTAGCAGGAGCTTTGAAGTCAAAGGTCACAGAACCAGTGGCACTGTCTTCCTGTGGACCAGTGTGTGTGGCTGCAGAAATCTCATTGGCTATGTTGTCAAGGTCTTGATAGAGGGGATCAACTCCACCTAATAGAGAGATGACAGTTTTTAGTCCAAGGTGCTCTATAAGTTTTTCAATTTTTAACTGTTTTGTTCTACCATTAACGTTTAGTCCACTGAAGATCATTTCCATAAACCATTTATTTTATTATAAAGAAACATAAGTTTTCAAAATCGATCATATGAGGATTTTAAACCAACTTCGATCTTCTTGGGCTCCACTTGATCTATTCTTCAGAGTGTTGAAGTCAGCATAGTTGTTGGAGAGGGCCTTCTCACTTGCCTGACCTTTGCTTTGTAAATGGGACCAGGATTTCTTGGGCTCACAGTTAGCTGATGCTTCCATTGGTTTTTCATCTCTGATGAAAATACATGATTAAAAGCTATTTATATAGTGGTCATATTTATATAGTGGTCATATTTATATAGTGGTCATATTTATATAGTGGTCATATTTATATAGTGGTCATATTTATATAGTGGTCATATTTATATAGTGGTCATATTTATATAGTGGTCATATTTATATAGTGGTCATATTTATATATTGGTCATATTTATATAGTGGTCATATTTATATAGTGGTCATATTTATATAGTGGTCATATTCATTCAACAATTTAAAACTTGATATTCTTGTTCAACTCCGCCCATTGTTTATATAATAAATATAAATATGCGAGATTTTGTTCCACTGTCATAATTATTTTTACTATCATATTAACCCTTCCAATACCCAGCGCGTCTTTTTGCAGTGACTTCCGGTATTCCCTGCGGCCCAAGATCATCTTTTTTTCACCAGCCAATTTTTTTCCCTGCAGCCCAAGCATGTCTATTTGCCACATAGAGGGGTATCTACTACAAACACAAAAAACGAGGCTATAACCTTTCACCTTAGTCTCGGGCAGAATGTTTATTCGTTAGGGGAATAGTCGAATTTTATTTGGCTTTTTAAATTATGAAAATAAACCAATTACTGAATTTTTTGTGTTAATCTGAATTTGTTGTTTCTGTTGTGCCACCTAGCGGAATTAAAGACGACTTACGTCATATAGAGGGGTGTCAATATAAATACTATAACGAGGCTATAACCTTTCACCATAGTGTTGGGAAGAATGTTATTCGTTAGGGGAATAGTCGAATTTTATTTTTTTGCCTTTTAAATTATGAAAATCAACCAATTGCTGAATTTTTTTTGCTGATCTGTTAACTATCAAATTTCATTTCAAAATAATGTCTGGGCCACAGGGAATAGATAGCAAATTAATAACCTGTACTGAGAGGCTATTAGAGCAAAAAGTAGGTCGGTACCAGAAGGGTTAAAGCAACGCTGCACCAAAAATATTTGTTGATTTTTATCAAGAGACTTCCTGTTTTGCTGTCAAGAAATATTATTTCATTATATTTAGGTATAAAATAATTTACAATTAACTATTCCTGAAATGGCAGTAGGTAAACAAGGCAACTTGGAATCTCTTGACTTAAACTTTGAGAGAAATAAAACTTTTTTAACCGTTTATTCTTCTATTTAACATTAACTTTTTCAACGCTTTATTCTTCTATGTAATAAGTTACTGACTTACTATGTACTACCATCTTAGTTTATTTTTAAAGTAGTTTACCTACACAGATATCTACATGGTTTTTTCTCTCCCAGAAGCCAATGACAACGCTTTAGTCCTAGTGCGGCACTTTGCTAAAAGAATCACCTAATATTATTGGTTAACCCTGTTAAAGGTATCAGCTCAAACATTACTTAATAAGTTGTTGTTGTTTTTTAACATATGAAAAACTTTATTAAATTTTACAATTTGTTAACTTGACAGCATCCCCCAACGGCTCCTTCGGTTTCATCGACTTGTGCATAGACAGGATTGGCAGCAGAGTTCCTGTCAGTTCTCCTGGGTAAGGTTGGCACAGGATCCACTGGTACAGGTGGAAGACTCTATAAGATGAGAACATCAAAATTTAAAATACAGTCCTAGCACTTTTAACATTTTTATCATTGCACAATTACATGATACTTACACCCCATATTGCAGGATATTTACATCTGACATTTTGCAACACATTGTGATGTGACAAAACACCTACAAAAAACATTGCCCAAAATACAAAGATGGAAAGTTAGACCCAGATACCCAGCATAAAAACACAAGCATGGAAAGTTAGACCTAGATACCCAGCATAAAAACACAAGCATGGAAAGTTAGACCTAGATACCCAGCATAAAAACACAAGCATGGAAAGTTAGACCTAGATACCCAGCATAAAAACACAAGCATGGAAAGTTAGACCTAGATAACCAGCATAAAAACACAAGCATGGAAAGTTAGACCCAGATACCCAGCATAAAAACACAAGCATTGAAAGTTAGACCCAGATACCCAGCATAACGTATTTCCCACTAAGACAATCTCTCTGTATGTTTCATTTGTAGCTATTTAAAGACATCTCAGAAGTTTCTTGGGTGGGAGTATAAATAATTCACTTAATCCAACTCTTGCCAACTCCAGGACATGGACAGTTATGTTTGGGGGGTGGGGGGCTTTTAAACACTCAATTTATGTACTGAAACCACACAAATCAATAGAGAATCAGAATATTTAAAATAATTTCTATGTATGTTCAGTAAAAAAATCAGACTTGCCCTGGCTTGGCGTTCATTCTCCAAATTATTGCGATTGACTTCTGCATACATGTTGTTTGCAAAAACCAGATTTGCTCCATTAAAACCAACTGTCTGAGTTGTAGGCAAACTTTCCTTCAACTCTTTCTTTGCCCTTCTGAAAATACAAAAAACCGATTCAACATTTTGGACACAGGAATGAACATTTATAACTTTAATTCATTTTTGCAGTGCATTTTTGTGGGTAACTTTTTCATGATACTGTAGAGCTCCCAAAGTTACATATTATAATTATAACATGAATTTTGTTTGGCTTTCAAATATCATACAATTTAATTGTTATTAATATACACAACCCCATTTTTCAATACATTTAGTAGTCCTGATACAATTCATAGGCACAATAAAAGAGTATTAAGTGCAAAAATAACTGACCGCCTTCTAAGAACAAAGCAAAGAAGCAGGACAATGGCAGTTAAAGCAAGGACAACAGCGATGATTGCCCCATACCAAGGTAAGAATGCAGCTTCATCTTCACTCTGAAATTAAACATGGTAAAATGGTTCAAGTCCTTAGGTGAAATGGTTCAAGTCCTAAGGTAAAATGGTTCAAGTCCTAAGGTAAAATGGTTCAAGTCCTAAGGTGACATGGTTCAAGTCCTAAGGTAAAATGGTTCAAGTCCTAAGGTGAAATGGATCAAATCCTAAGGTGACATGGATCAAGTCCTAAGGTGAAATGGATCAAGTCCTAAGGTGACATGGTTCAAGTCCTAAGGTAAAATAGTTCAAGTCCTAAGATGACATGGTTCAAGTCCTAAGGTGAAACAGTTCAAGTCCTAAGGTAAAATGGTTCAAATCCTAGGGTGAAATGGTTCAAGTCCTAAGGTGAAATGGATCAAGTCTTAAGGTGAAATGGATCAAGTCTTAAGGTGAAATGGGTGTCCTGAACACATTAAGACTTACTATTGTTGCAGAATTATGGTAAAACTATATTAACATAGAGAAAAGTTTTGGTTGGGATTTTGAGGTAAAACACAGGTAGAAAAGCAAAGTTTTACAAATTAATTGTAAGAACATGGTCTGTGAAAACATTTTTTTAAAATACATGTAGTTTTATTTGCCAATGAAGACTTTCAGCTGAGAAATTCTTCTCATTCTCTGGCATTTATATTCAAGCTTTCAAATTTCCTCTCCTTCCTATTTAGTTCACAAGGCTCCCCCCACCGCTCCCCAAAACCTTTCCTTCAAATAAATTATCTAAAAATCCCCTTTTCTATTGGTAACAGTTTTTTTTTTGTTGGTGTTGTATGTCTGAAGATGTGTTAGTTTTGTTGGTGTTGTATGTCTGAAGATGTGTTAGTTTTGTTGGTGTTGTATGTCTGAAGATGTGTTAGTTTTGTTGGTGTTGTATGTCTGAAGATGTGTTAGTTTTGTTGGTGTTGTATGTCTGAAGATGTGTTAGTTTTGTTGGTGTTGTATGTCTGAAGATGTGTTAGTTTTGTTGGTGTTGTATGTCTGAAGATGTGTTAGTTTTGTTGGTGTTGTATGTCTGAAGATGTGTTAGTGTTGTTGGTGTTGTATGTCTGAAGATGTGTTAGTTTTGTTGGTGTTGTATGTCTGAAGATGTGTTAGGGCTACTTTTCAATTTTTTTTAGTAATGGCTACTCCCCGGTGCCATAAAGTTTAAAGGAGAAATAACCTGAAAACTTGCACTATCTTCTTTTAAAAGTTATAGAAATGTAAAGCTTCTAATTCAAAAACCTATTAGAATCAAGGTGTGGTCTTTGGCATTTATTTCCCCATGACCTTACTATTATTACGTACAGTCTGGGGCCTACTGCTAAAATGCTAGATGATATGATGAAAATGACCTGAGTTTGTTTGAAACTGTCCACATTTGCTGAGCTGAGTGATCCATGGTGTGATGAAATATTTGCTGTTGATTAAAAAGGAGATTTTCATTATGAAAAGTGATTAATCAAACTTCACTCATTAATTTGATTTTTTTTAGAAATTATCAAATAAAAATTTCCATTTCATACAGAGTAAACAAATTAATGAAGCAGATGAATAATTTATTTATTAAGCAAGAGCACACAGCAAAGTGCAGTTATGAAAAGCAAATAAATATTGGTACAAGACATGTTTAGGCTTGAAAAGAAGACAGGACAATAAAACTGATGTTTTGGCAAGATGCCTTCTTCAGCAGACAAGACAAAAATAAGCAACAGACAAATTAAAATTTAAAAAATATAACTTATGTATTTGAAGAGCTAAATATCATTGCAGCCCAATTTCATGAAAAGCAACTACAACTGGAATAAAATAATTTACTTAGATTTTATAATTATTTGCTATTATAAGTAATGGAATATATTTTTTTAATGATAAAAGTATGAAGAAACTGCTATTATTTAAGTAAAAAGCTCAAAACAATTAACTACCAAAAAAAATAAACATTATAATTTACAAAATAAATATTTCCAAACCAACTTTAGTGCAGTGGTTTCCAAACTTTAGATTACTGCAAAACAATGTTAAAACATCATGACATATCCTCTATTTAAACTAAACAATGTCAATGCCCCATTATTTCCTCATATATTTATTATAAACCCACCCCACTTTTTTCACTCCTCCTTATTTTGGAAACCTCTGCTTTAATAAAAAAAATTCAAGAAATTTGTTAAAATCAGTGATTAGAAAAGAGTAATAAGAAAATAGTTGTATGAAAACATTTTTGTAAACATCTTCTTGTAGTCAACAGTCAAGCAGTTTACTGTAGACTTTCCTATGTTTTGTAAAGCAGTCGTGTTCAGGGTGGAGCACAAGCAACCACAGTCCAAAGGAATGTAATCATTGGGGTGTGTGTAGTTGCTTTACAGACTGTTACGATAAGCTTGTTCAGACTGCTACGATAAGCTTGTTCAGACTGTTACGATAAGCTTGTTCAGACTGTTACGATAAGCTTGTTCAGACTGTTACATTAAGCTTGTTCAGACTGTTATGATAAGCTTGTTCAGACTGTTATGATAAGCTTGTTCAGACTGTTATGATAAGCTTGTTCAGACTGTTACGATAAGCTTGTTCAGACTGTTATGATAAGCTTGTTCAGACTGTTACGATAAGCTTGTTCAGACTGTTATGATAAGCTTGTTCAGACTGTTATGATAAGCTTGTTCAGACTGTTACGATAAGCTTGTTCAGACTGTTATGATAAGCTTGTTCAGACTGTTACGATAAGCTTGTTCAGACTGTTATGATAAGCTTGTTCAGACTGTTATGATAAGCTTGTTCAGACTGTTATGATAAGCTTGTTCAGACTGTTACGATAAGCTTGTTCAGACTGTTACGATAAGCTTGTTCAGACTGTTACGATAAGCTTGTTCAGACTGTTACGATAAGCTTGTTCAGACTGTTATGATAAGCTTGTTCAGACTGTTATGATAAGCTTGTTCAGACTGTTACGATAAGCTTGTTCAGACTGTTATGATAAGCTTGTTCAGACTGTTACGATAAGCTTGTTCAGACTGTTATGATAAGCTTGTTCAGACTGTTATGATAAGCTTGTTCAGACTGTTATGATAAGCTTGTTCAGACTGTTATGATAAGCTTGTTCAGACTGTTACGATAAGCTTGTTCAGACTGTTACGATAAGCTTGTTCAGACTGTTATGATAAGCTTGTTCAGACTGTTATGATAAGCTTGTTCAGACTGTTATGATAAGCTTGTTCAGACTGTTATGATAAGCTTGTTCAGACTGTTACGATAAGCTTGTTCAGACTGTTACGATAAGCTTGTTCAGACTGTTATGATAAGCTTGTTCAGACTGTTATGATAAGCTTGTTCAGACTGTTATGATAAGCTTGTTCAGACTGTTATGATAAGCTTGTTCAGACTTTTACGATAAGCTTGTTCAGACTGTTACGATAAGCTTGTTCAGACTGTCATGATAAGCTTGTTCAGACTGTTATGATAAGCTTGTTCAGACTGTTATGATAAGCTTGTTCAGACTGTTATGATAAGCTTGTTCAGACTGTTATGATAAGCTTGTTCAGACTGTTACGATAAGCTTGTTTGTCCAGGGTTTCTCATATTCTTTATTTTAAGCCAAGCTGACATATTTAAAAAATAAATTATTAAAAAAATGACAAAACATCTGTCAGTTTAAAAACTTTGTTTACATGTCTTCATTTATTGAGCAGTTCATAAATATTTGCAATCAAATGAAACCAGTTTTCATTTTCCTATTGAGAAACTCTGGGCAAACTAGATGCGTATCAAGCAATGATGTGGGTTATTGCTGGGATGTACTAAATTAACATTGTACCCGTTGTGACAGTTGAGGTCGATGTTGGCTGAGCCATGGCAGTGGTTGTCTCATTGATCAAGGTCGTAGTGTTCATCTCCATAGTGGAGGTGGCAGCTGGGATAGGATTTGTCAGTTATAGCGAATACTCATAGTTTAAGAACAGTACTATGCCAGGTTACATTTGAATGTTAGAGAGAAAAAAAAGGGGAGGGATGTCACATTTAATTGAACTTAATTTTCATGCAAAACCTCATTGTCTTTCTAAACATTAAAAAAACCAAGCAAAACAAATGCATTTGAAAATAAGTTAAAAAGAAAGATTAAATTAGAGGTTTAAAAATGAGTCCTTTTTATTAAAGTAATATTTCTTTGTAACAAAGGAAGAAATAAATTATTTATTAGCCACAACAAATGAAATTGAGTAACTATTTATTGGAGCAAAATAGGTTTGAAATAAAAGTTGAACAAATAAAGTTGATCTGAATAAAAGTTAAAAAAATTGAATAGATCTAAATAAAAGTAGAACAGGAAATCTAGAACACTAGATTTAATTATCAAATGCTAAGAAATGAATATATGACAGGTTGATTAACAGCACAGGACAATAAAACCTTTCTGTTGAATGCTCAGCTCTGCAAACACAAAAATAAAGAACTCAAGAAAATATGGTAAGGCCCACCGAGAATTTGAAGTGATTTATTCTCATTCTTGGCAGTGCGGCAAAGGGGACAAAACCAAGGTGTCGTTATGTTTGTCTCAGTCAAAATGAAAGATCCGAATTACAATGGACAACCAGCCCAATGAATGCATTTATAAGCTATCATGCAACAGAGAGACCTACATTTAAATTAAGATATCCATCTCCAATCTTATGCACTTACTTGTTAGTTCTGGTGTTGTAGTTAGTAGAGTTGTGGAGACCAAGTTCTCACACAGACTCCCGGTGAATAGGTTGCCACAGTCACAAGTGTAGGAAGTTCTGTCTGGTCTGGGGAACAAATATCAACTTAGCAAGATCTAGCTTAGCTAATTTGAAATAGCAAAAGTAACCCACCTGTTAAAGAGTCAGCAACAAAGGGGCTTATTCAAACCAAAATGTGTTGAATTTAAGTTCATTAGTGAAGTTAAATAATTTAAGTTCATTAGTGAAGTTAAATAATTTAAGTTCATTAGTGAATTTAATAATTTAAGTTCATTAGTGAAGTTAAATAATTTAAGTTCATTAGTGAAGTTAAATAATTTAAGTTCATTAGTGAAGTTAAATAATTTAAGTTCATTAGTGAAGTTAAATAATTTAAGTTCATTAGTGAAGTTAAATAATTTAAGTTCATTAGTGAAGTTAAATAATTTAAGTTCATTAGTGAAGTTAAATAATTTAAGTTCATTAGTGAAGTTAAATAATTTAAGTTCATTAGTGAAGTTAAATAATTTAAGTTCATTTGTGAAGTATTTCAAATTTTTGAAGCCAAATTTCAGATCTGTAAAGTTTGTTTTTACTGTGCTCTGTTTCTTGCCATATTTTCATTTGTCCTGTTGGCCCAGAAGGCTCTAAGCCGAAACATTGACATCTTATTGTCCTGTCTTATTGTCCTGTCTTTTGATTCAATCTCCAACGTACCTTGTACTATTTCAGTTTTTCTTTAGGATGGTGTCAGAGAATTAAAAGATCTCCTGAGTTATATTTGACCTCAAATTGGGAAAAACTGACCAGGAATTAACCACTTACACACTGACACATATGCCATCATTCTGTACTAACAAACTGACACAGATGCCATCGTTAAGCACTTACACACTGACACATATGTCATCATTAAAAACTTACACACCAACACAAATGACATCATTAAAGACTTAATCACTGACAAATATGCCATAATTAAGCACTTAAGCACTGACACATGTCAGATCTAAGCACTTACACACTGACACATGTGCCACCGTTAACACAGGGCTGTTTCATGCAGGGATCGACTCTTGTCTCACAATTCTGACCCTGCCAGCCAGATGTACAGGTACACAGGTAGCTATGTTCAATGGCATGGGCATAGCAAGTGGCTCCATTTTGGCAAGGTGTTGATCGACAGGGATTCATGAGCTGAGAGCAATCTTTACCTGAGCAGATCAAATATTAAAAGTACTGGTACATTAATAAATCAGTTGTGCACTTCTGATCAATTAAAAGCCTTAAATTTTTACATACTTTTCATCCTACCCACCAATAAAACATGAAGTAATTGAAAAGAAATGAAATAGGGTGGATGATAAAAAAAAAGAAAGAATGAAAATCGAAGAAAGGAAAGGAAGTTCGCAAAAAGACAGGATAAAACCAAACAGGAAAAGATATTGCAGCTAAGTAAAATGTCAAATTGGTTAATACTTTGTGGAATTGATGTATCATATCTTTTAATTAATTCATATTCCGTATTAATCTTTTTGGAAAGAGATGGAAATAGATGGAAAGAGTTAGAGACGATAGCAAGTGACCGGAAGGCATGGAAAGATATTGTTAATAGTCAATTTTCCACTGGGAGTTAAAAAGGTTAAGAAGAATATTGTTTTACTTACACATATTTATTGTTTCTCAAATCTACTTAAGCTTGATCACAGTGGAACGCCTTAGAATGGGATCTTTTAAAAACTAAGCTGTGTACCAAAGTTAAGGTTACAAACACATTAATTAATATACTAGTGTAAGCGGGAAGCAGGTACAATTAGATTAAGGAAAATATGTGTATGATTTGCCCAGGAAGGTAAATATAGATCATTTAATGCACCTGTGTAATTGGCTGGGCAGGAGCACCGAACATCCCCTGGAAGGTTTTCACAGGTTCCTCTAACACAGAATCCCTGAGCACACTCGTTGATGTCTACCTCACAGTTGCTACCTTGCCATCCTAGAGACATGGGAGTCCAGCAATATTAATTACACTTTGAATATTCTCAAAAATACAATAACTAACCCTTTTTTCAAACTGTACTTTGTGTGTATTTTTGAAACATATTATTGATGGGCTAATATGCTAGTATATTACATAATATATATGTATTTATATATAATATCTTTTCATATATAGTTTATGCTAAATTTTCACTATTACCTCCTCTAAGCATATAATACTAAAAAAGATGCAGATCTTACCTGGCATACAAATCTTATTTCCAGTTCTATCTTCACAATTGTAGTGGCCAGTTGGTAAATCTTGTGGTTTACAATAGACATCACACTTTGATGTGAAGTAGTAGCCGTCACAGAAAAGTCGAATTTTGAAGTTTAAACTGAAAATTTAGATGTTCATGAACCTTAGCATAAAAGCTAACACAGCGTTCACCGACAAATAAAGAAAATTTCATTTATGTTTCTTACTTTATAATTAATTTTATAAATGTACCGTAGCCTAGATATTGTTTCCCAAATATCTAAGCCTGGTGGCAGTAATCAATGGATGAGCGCTATTCATAGAATTCTATCTCTGGAGGCTTTTGTTGGGTGAAATTCCTGCGACATTGGGGTTAACTCCCTCCCTGGCTCACTGAGGCCCAATGCTATCCTAGGAACATTGGGGTTAACTCCCTCCCTGGCTCACTGAGGCCTAATGCTATCCTAGGAACATTGGGGTTAACTCCCTCCCTGGCTCACTGAGGCCCAATGCTATCCTAGGAACATTGGGGTTAACTCCCTCCCTGGCTCACTGAGGCCCAATGCTATCCTAGGAACTTTGGGGTTAACGCTCTTCCTGTTGGCATTGTGAAATGCATTGAATCCCCCACTAATGAGAAATAAGGTCACAAAAGGCTTGTACAGTGACGTAGGAGGGGGTGTCAGTCCGTACCTTGCGAAACCTTTTTCTGTAAAGAGGGGTAGGAATTTTTGGCGCAAAAGATCCAAATATTAATTTAATTTTACTATCAATGACTACTCATTATTATGAGATATAATTGAATTCTAATTGGCCAAGTCCCTATACAGTGTATTTAATATTTAGTTCTGACCCAGTTAAATTTAAATATTAGGTCAGAAAAAAGAACCAATTATAACACAACCCCCCCCCCCCCCTCAACTAGAGGATAGTCATCAAAGTGATAGTATATGTTGATGAGAAGGGTTACTTAATATAACAAGTTCAATGCTGGCCTGTGTGACAGCTGGAAAAATAAAGACCTACACTACAACAACAAAAAAGTATGCTTTTGAATTTCTTGAAGCCTCCGAGAGTTAGAACCCAGAAGACACCATCATTTAATCGAATTACTTTTAATTACAGCCATTGCGATTTTATGCATATAATTGTAGGTGCAGCTTATTATTAGTCTATGTTCAATAAATGTCTATAATATTTGAATGATAATTTCAATGTTTTGATTTTAAGCCACTGTTTGGATCTGTTACCCAAAAGAAATGTTTTCATTTAGTTTTATAAGAAATCATGACTGCATGGTTTTGGAGGAGGCAGGGAGATGGGCAACAATTTCAAAGTCCGCCCCGAGTGGCACAATGTCTTACTACGCCACCGACTATTAGTTTAGACTATCCACCGGAGATAGTCTTGCTGCCTTGGCCAAAATTTCAGTTTCATTATTGTTAATAACAAACATATGTTGTATTGGGAACTCAAAGGTAATGATGACACGTTGCTTGGAGACCAATCTATTTCTTACTATTCTGTATGCCATCTATTTCTTACTATTATGTATGCCATCTATTTCTTACTATTATGTATGCCATCTATTTCTTACTATTATGTATGCCATCTATTTCTTACTATTCTGTATGCCATCTATTTCTTACTATTCTGTATGCAATCTATTTCTAACTATTCTGTATACCATCTATTTCTTACTATTATGTATACCATCTATTTCTTATTATTCTGTATGTACAACAGTCTTACATGTATCCACTGCTTTCCACTGACTCACTCGACCACAGTGCCTCCAGTTGTGTAGGCCAAACAATTGGTGTCATCTGTTTTTTCATTGTCACCAGGTGGTCATCATCAAATGTATCATCATCTATTACTCTTACGGTGAAAGTCACAAACGAATCCTGTCAAGAAAGTTGTTTTATATTTGAAAATTTTACACATGTCAGAACTGTGTTTAATTTTTCTAATGTAATCCCGAACACCTAACAATGTTTTTAAATACCTTAAACCCTTTTGTTTTTCAAGTAGATATGGGTTACAGTTTTAAAAGGTTTTCAACTTTAAGTAACTTACTTTGCAACTTCTGTGTATATTTTTCTGAGTTCATGATGACTAGTTCAAAAGAAACTCACCAAGAACTTGGCAACTTTAACTATCCAAGGGTTAGGGATGCCCTTGATAGAAGTAGAAGATTGAAAGTTGATTAAGCTTGTGTCCTGATAGTGTCCACTTTGGCCGGTTACCCCATACTGGCATTTGGAACTGTCTACAGAGGCTCTGGAATGATTATGATAAAACATTATGATGGGGAAGAGCAATGTATTTGTGTGGTGTGTTATGGAATAAGGTGTATGTGTTTTTTGTAATGGAGTATATCATAGTATGATTTTATATGTCATTGAGTATGATGTGTGTGTCATTGAGTATGATGTGTGTGTCATTGAGTATGATGTGTGTGTCATTGAGTATGATGTGTGTGTCATTGAGTATGATGTGTGTGTCATTGAGTATGATGTGTGTGTCATTGAGTATGATGTGTGTGTCATTGAGTATGATGTGTGTGTCATTGAGTATGATGTGTGTGTCATTGAGTATGATGTGTGTGTCATTGAGTATGATGTGTGTGTCATTGAGTATGATGTGTGTGTCATTGAGTATGATGTGTGTGTCATTGAGTATGATGTGTGTGTCATTGAGTATGATGTGTGTGTCATTGAGTATGATGTGTGTGTCATGCCATGCATGAAGTATGATTCATGATTAGTGTGTCATTGAGAATGATGTGTATCTACATTAGGTATCACAATGTGGAGTCCCTGGGATAGGGACGAAGGTTGTTAGTGGGGCACTTTGGAGCTTATGTATAAAATTATATAAATAATGTGTGTGTGTGTTAAGAGCCCCATGTCTGACTTCACTATGGGCTCCATGTAGTCACTGGTATCAAAGAAAAGAGAATCATTTAATTCTGAAATATTTGCATGTTGTAAACTATGTGTCTTGGAGTATGATTATATCAAATATATCACATTGTTACCAAGGGGCTATCCATAAATGAATTTCTGATGAAGTACTATAAGGGTATCTAAATTTTATGATGATGGGGGAGGGGGATAACAAAGCTGGCAAAATAGTGTGACGTAATTTATATATGTGTAACACTACCCCACCAACAAAAATTTTAAAAAAGCATAATCTAAACAAAGCTTACTCATGCCCACAGAACTTGCTGATGCCCACAGGAAAAGCTAATGCCCACCAGGAATCTAACTTTGCACTAGATTAAAACAACTTCAGCAGTGGCAATGTTTTTCAGGGGACAGGGAAGAACAATTCCACTAATTCCATTTTTAAATACTAATCCATATAAGCCTATTATAAAATGCATCATATATATATATATTACATCATCTTACTTTTCTTAAAATGGCTTGAGGCTAGGGTTGCCCTCGCCCAACCGTAATTACACTATCTACATTTTTACAAGTGTAAAGGGAACTGTCAATCCTGTGACAACTATTGTGGCGTATCTTTGCTCTCTATTGCAGGCAAGATAATAGTCTTAACTCACATCCTGAGAAGGGTCTCCTGCCAGAAAGTCAAAGCTGTTTTCACAAAGACTGGGGAATTATTGAAATGGATTCACAGCCAGACAGATGCAGGAAAAGTGTCAGGGACAGAATGTTGACCCCATTTTCACATATGTAGACCTAACCAAGGCACTCGACACTGTCAGCAGAGAAGGTCTTTGGAAGATCATGGCCAAATAAGGATGCACCAGAAAGTTCATTTCAATTGTGCAGCAATTCTTTGTGTCTGATAGCGTCAAACAAGGTTCCATCCTACTTTTCAGCATCATGCTCTCCGTCATGCTGTTGGATGCTTTCAAAGAGGAAGACATTGCAATCAGCATCAGATACCAAACTGATGTTAAGTATTTAACCTCAGCTACTCGCTAAATCCAAGATTCTGACAGACATCATCATTAGAGAATTTGTGTATGCTGATGATTGTGCCCTAAATAAATGCCAAATCAGAGGCCTATATGCAATGCAGTGTTGCAAACTTCTCGTATGCCTGCAAAAACGTCGGTCTTACACACAAGATATTGAGGTCCTACACCAACCGGCACCTTGAAAACCTTATATTTAACCTAACATCCAAGTCAATGGCAAAAGGCTTAAATAGGGAAACAGCTTCTCTTACCTTGGCAACACACTGTCCCAAAGCATAACCATTGACGATGAGGTGAATTTTCAAATTGCAAGAGCAAGCGCAATATTCGGAAAAATGTCTAAGAATGTATTGACAAGTAGAGGCTTCAGCACCCAAAACAAAATAAAAGATTACAAGGCGGATATTGTCAACGCCATGCTAGGAAGCTAAACCATATTTACATGATGAGCCTCAGAAAAATCCTCAACATCAAATAGCAGGACAAGATCCCAGACACTGAGGTACTCGCAAAATCAGGTCTCCCCAGTATACACACCTTATTAAATTAATGCAATCCAAACTTCGCTGGTGGGTGGGCCATATTGCTAGAATGTCAGATTACCGTTTGCCCAGACGTGTCTTAAAAAGGTGGGGGGGGGGGGAGGTGTTGGAAGCAGTTGCTTGCAATATGAATATGAGTTACAAAAGGGAGGGGGGGGGGGGTAATTTTTTAATTGTATTTGATGAATTTCTTCAGGTAGAACAATTAAATTTAATATGGGAAAGAACACAATACAAATACTCGATGTTTTATTATATTATATAGACCTAATAATGGCATTAAGGGAGACATTTTTTCACTTATTATTTATTGTCGAGCTTTACGGGTAATTGAACTCCAGCTCTTTTCGAAGGGACGAGACGTGATTGGATTGCACAAGTGTCAACCAGAATTTTAAGAAATAGGACCTACAAACTACAAGTACAAGTTCTATTAAAATTAAAACCAAGTCCAAAGTGAAATTTATAATTATTTTTATAGTTTATTTTATAGGCTATTCAAACGGTTAGATGGTAATTTGATTTGCTGTAAAAAGTGGAGAATTATTGAGCTATTAATTAGCGAAATAGTAATAGTTATACTGTATTATATTGAAATTGAATAGTCATCAATTTTCTAACTAACAATTTTGTAACTTACGATGCCTGTGTTGTAGCCAGACAGAAAGTAAACTTCGGATCACAAGGATTTGAGTTGATATCCTCACGGCAGCTCTGACTGTAGCTTATCATGTGCACTTCTATTTGACCACTTGACGAGGTCTCCTGAAAGGGGTATCAGTGAGTGTGAACAAAATATAATTGTACTGAAAATTCAAATTAAACAATTACCAATGCAAATGGAATGATTATAATATATCTAACAGAAATTGGTGTACCATCGAATCCCAAGTCATAGTCGCGGGACCCTTAGATTGTGCTGGGGCCCATACGCACATGCCTGGTTAGATTTTAGGTTGTTTCGGCTCCTGCACTGTTTCTAAATAAATATGTTTAGGTATTTTCGGTCAATGTTTGGGAACCTTCAAAATATGCTCGTGGGTTCAGAGAAGTTTTGGCAAACACTTTCAAAAGGGGAATACCTTCTTCTAGTTTAAAATAAAATAAATAAAATCGTTTACCACCCCCCCCCCCCACTCCCAAACAAAAAAGGAACATTATCATTATGATAATGATTATGAGCCTTAAAGAGACAATAATTACATTCATTTTAGCCTCTACCGAAATTTTGGTTGAGCTATTATTTAGTGAATACCAAGTTTGTTAGATAAAAAAAAGCCCATAAAATTTACGGACAAATATTCTAAATCTGCAGATTTTTTTACGGACGAATAAAAAAATTTTACGTTACGGACAATTTTTTTAATAATAAACTTAGGAAGATAAAAAAATAATTAAAAATTCAAATATACGTAGGATAATATTATTTCTTTGTAAACTGTGTATGAATATATGTCATATGAGCGTGGGTTTGAATGTGAAACAAATTTTAAAAGTTATTTTATTAAAAATTTTCTTATCAGTGTTGAGTGTCTCACATTTATTTACCGTTGACCCCGATGGCCACATATTTTTTGTTACAGGTGTGCAAACTATGAGATTTAATTATAAGTATACAGTGTTATTTTATAAATCCATCAGGTTGGTGGAGAATGGAGATGTGCACTGAGTCAATTTATTAAATAAATAAACAGAGATGTTGCTTGGACGCTAATACGGGACGGGTCAAAAATTTAAATAGGAGAATTAAAATAAACGGGCCTAGAATTAAAACAACACCGTAAGTAGAACATCACAAAAACGAGTCGGAAACAATATATATTTACACAGAAACTGGTTAGCTTTGCATTGAAACAAAGCCAGTTACATATAAAATTGATGAAGAAATGACTTAAATATAACAATATGAGATTATAATTATAGGAAACTAAAAATAAAATAACGTTTTAGAGCAGGCACGCACAACATACGGCCGCGAAGTAACCAAATTATAAATATTCTTTATTTTTAGTATTTTCTTGATATATTTCGACCCGTTATCATTATCTTTCGGCCCGCACAAGTTTTTCATATACTATTATGGCCCACACAAGTTTTTCATAAAGAATTGCGGCCCATCTCATATTTTGAGTTGTGCAGGCCTGTTCTAGAGGAAATATGACGATTCGCCACCACCATTTCATCGTCGCCACTTTGCCGCCGCCGTTTCGCCTCTGGACGTTCATGAAGAAATTTTTTAAATAAAAAATAGATACTTTAAATACACAGGCGATTGTTTAAAATTTTGCAAGAGCATCTATCTATAGAACATCTATCTATGTATTCGTATAAGTTCGTTTGCGGGATTTTGATTTTAGGTTGCTTTTTTAAAGTTCAAATTAATTCAACAATTTTAAATGAAAGATTCGATTATGGAAGTATTTTCCTATTGATTTCCTTAGCACAGATTCCCTGACCACTTATCTTCTTAATCCACAAAAACAATTCGTGCTGAACTAATCTCACTACAGTCAGCCTATTCTCAAATTGACTGGGTTGGCCTGATAAAACCGGTACACTTTAGCTATTTTTTTGTCTTTACAACATAATAATAAATCGATATAAACAGACGATCCCGATTACCCAGAGACTTGTTTTATGTGGCCTGTCTACTTCTATTTTGAGCCGACATAAGTCATTTTAAACTGAATATAGTTAAGGTCTTGAATATTCAACATTGTTTTAATCTCCTCTAAAATTTATATTATTACTTTTGAATTTCAATGATTTATATCTCTTTGTCCAAGAAAAGATCGGCGTCAAAATGTCCGCACGGCAAGACAATCGGCATCGAAACGGTGGCGGCGAAGTGGCGGCACCGAAATAGCGGCGGCAAATGGCCCCATCCCGCTCGAAACGGGGGAATTCCCCACACATTAACGACGTTAAAATTTTTATGACGTGATTTGCGTGCTGGGAAATCCCAGTTTAATGACTTTCATATCCAGGTAGAGAAAATAGACCGTTTGAAAACAAGGCAATCTTCCCACGCAGTCATGGTGATTAATATCGGGAAGTAGATTATGGCACATTTGTGAATCTGATCAGATGTACGACACTGCTCTAGGGGTTTCCTTGTATTAGTTTCGTTCAGCCACTACCAGTGCCGTATTAAGATTCCAGAAGCCCATATGTATTCGACATTTTGGGGCCCTCTCTAAAACTATTTCTTTATCATGTATCAGTCACCTTGAATACAACTTTGTGTGTGACATATTTGGGGGGGGGGGGGGTGTGATTACTTTAAAATGTATGTTCCTTAACATACAGGTGAAATAAGACTCTCATTAGAATGACATATGATAAACTAAAGCTAAACAGGATTCTGCTTTTCCAACGCGCCATGAACATTTTAATGTTTTATTAAATCGAGCTCTTTAGTTTAAACTATTTATAGTTTGACTATTTTATCGGTTAAACAAAACATTCAGTACAAATTTGTTTGAAGCTTTATAAATATGTGTTAGTAAATTTTTTAAATGAAATCTCTGTCTCCCCGTGCCGAATTATGACATGTGGAGGACACTGGGCTGTCTCCCCGTGCCGAATTATGACATGTGGAGGACCCTGGGCTGTCTCCCCGTGCCGAATTATGACATGTGGAGGACCCTGGGCAGTCGACCCGTGCTGAATTATGACACGTGGAGGACACTGGGCTGTCTCCCCGTGCCGAATTATGACATGTGGAGGACACTGGGCTGTCTCCCCGTGCCGAATTATGACATGTGGAGGACACTGGGCTGTCTCCCCGTGCCGAATTATGACATGTGGAGGACCCTGGGCTGTCTCCCCGTGCCGAATTATGACATGTGGAGGACCCTGGGCAGTCGACCCGTGCTGAATTATGACACGTGGAGGACACTGGGCTGTCTCCCCGTGTCGAATTATGACATGTGGAGGACCCTGGGCTGTCTCCCCGTGCCGAATTATGACATGTGGAGGACCCTGGGCAGTCGACCCGTGCTGAATTATGACACGTGGAGGACACTGGGCTGTCTCCCCGTGCCGAATTATGACATGTGGAGGACACTGGGCTGTCTCCCCGTGCCGAATTATGACATGTGGAGGACACTGGGCTGTCTCCCCGTGCCGAATTATGACATGTGGAGGACCCTGGGCTGTCTCCCCGTGCCGAATTATGACATGTGGAGGACACTGGGCTGTCTCCCCGTGCCGAATTATGACATGTGGAGGACACTGGGCTGTCTCCCCGTGCCAAATTATGACATGTGGAGGACACTGGGCTGTCTCCCCGTGCCGAATTATGACATGTGGAGGACCCTGGGGATTCGAAAATGTGCCTCACCAGTGGCTTATCTAGAAGTGGTGACTGCCCCGGGGCACCTGAGATCTAGCATTGGATACGTCGATTTGTATGTCTACCCGTGTAACATTCAGTCAAGATATGTCAATGTTCTCTTTCCACCCCCTTCCCGGCAAATATCCTCGTTCTTTGATTTGAGTTCGAAAATTTTTTAAATATCACGACTGAGTAATGCTCAAGTCATTTTGTTTCCCATTTTGATCTCTTATTTCCTAACCCAATCAGCTGGCAGTGTAGAAAAGACCAGGCTCCCAGAATTTTCCTTTTAGTTTTTAGCGCTTATGTTAAGAAAGGTTTACGACGGGTCTGGTTTTTGTTGCGTTTTTGCCCCGCTAAGTTGTTAACTTCTTATGTATGGGGATCCCTACGGCATTGGCTTAGCTACGATCAGTGCCACTCGGGAGGGGGTCAAGATTTTTGCCAATCTCAACAACAAAAAAACGATAAAACCCACATCGCCACTCCCCACTTCCCCCCCCCGGCGCAAACACACCCCCCCCCCAAAAAAAAAACCTCTGCAGTTTGCCGAAAAAGCCGCTCTTCCATATAAAGAAAAAAATGTCTCCTGGGGGCGGACCGCACCCCTCTATAACCCTTATACACCAGTGCCCAGCAGTAATATAAAATAGGCCACTACATAAGAACAAATCAAGTCACGAAATTGAATCCCGTGTCTCGGGGTGCCTCGTTTGTCTTTAGGTGACTTGGTGACTAGGTGACTTGGTGACAGAGTGAGTCTCATCTTTGATACGTCCGGATATTTTACTTATAACAATGAACTTAAATGAAAGGTCATTGTGATCGTGTTTGACAAGCTCATGTCTGCATGGTTTTGACAGATTTTTCTGTCACAAATATGTCGGTTGAGTGGGATTTGTGCAGGGCCGGATTAAGACATTTTAGTGCCCAAGGCACAAACCCACATGGGCGCCCCCTTCTGCCCGGGGCCCCTGATCTTTCACTGACTAAAAATATTTCTTGTGGACTTGTGGTGCCACAAACGCTTGGTGCCCAAGGCACGTGCCTTTTTTGTCTAATGGTTAATCCGCCCCTGGATTTGTGTGTGACTCCAAGACTAGTTTTCAAATTACTGTTACGGTGTTTCACATCCATCAAAGGTTTATTAAATAATTTGATATCCATCAATGGTTGATAAAATGTTACATGGTGACTAGATTTTTCTGGGGTCACCAGGCACCCCGAGGTGGGGGTGAGGGAAGCCCCTGCGCCCCCCACCCACTTAAGACAAAAAACGGTTTATGAACATTGACTGAAGAGCAAAGAACAACTTCATTAGTTTACATATATAGTATACTGTATGTTAGTGTACATTATATATATATATAGTATACGGTATTTTAGTGTACATTATATAGTATACTGTATGTTAGTGTACATTATAAAGTACTACCAGAAGTGTTTTGTTAGTTATTAATACATTCTGAGTCTGAGATTGAACATATCACTTTTTCAATGTTCATAGACAACTTGTCACAAAGTAACTACCAAAAATTGACATGTTAAAAAAATAATAATAAATTGACACAACCGAAATGTGTCAGAAAATAACAAATAATGATGACGGGCGTCAAGTAATGAAATGAAACAATTTCAAAGAAGAAACCTTTTAAAAGAAGAAACCTTTTAAAAGAAGAAACCTTTTAAAAGAAGAAACCTTTTAAAAGAAGAAACCTTTTAAAAGAAGAAACCTTTTAAAAGAAGAAACCTTTTAAAAGAAGAAACCTTTTAAAAGAAGAAACCTTTTAAAAGAAGAAACCTTTTAAAAGAAGAAACCTTTTAAAAGAAGAAACCTTTTAAAAGAAGAAACCTTTTCATTTTCAATTTATTTTTAAAAAATATAAAAGGCGTGTGTCCGACATCTCTGCCCCCGCCCCCGGGGGGCCCCTTGACCGATTTTCCAGAAACCCTAACCGTCCCAGTGTTCAGTGTTATTTACTAGTCCACAATTTCAAAATGTTTGTTACGTAGCATGCCCCTGATTGACGCTGGCAAGACTAATTGAGATTTGTTGAAATCAACATCTACCCCTTGATCTAATCCAAACAATGGCATACCGATAGGATGGTCTCTTTAAAAACTTTTAAAAGAATGACCATTCCAAATATCATAAGCCTTGACCTTGACATAGTTCTAAGCCAGTGGTTCTCAACCTTTCTAATACCGCGACCCCTCAATACAGTCCCTCATGTTGTGGCGACCCCCAACCACAAATTTATTTTCTTTGCTACTTCATAACTATAGAGTACATGTGTTTTCTGATGTCTTAGGCGACCCCTGGGAAAGGTTGGTTCGACCCCCAAAGCAGACAACATCATGGAGTGCGCATGTCCTTGCCTTCATTTGTTTTGTCACTAGTCGGGGTCGCAAAACCGGTCCCTTTTGCCAAAACCGGTATTTTCGATATTGAAGTTTACGAATACTGGAATACAGGTATTTTCGATATTTAGAGAATTTTTAGTCGAGATTCGAGAGTTGAGGATTTATCAATGAAATAAAAACATTCAGAACAAACATCACATTTTGATTTTAATAAGCTTTTAACAATGACACAAATGTTTATCTACAGACTTTAAGCAAATGAAAAAAAAATTATAATATTCTTAACTTTTTAATTTAAATAGTTTTATTAATCAAATATTAAAATAATTTGTGTTGTTTGAATCTTTGGTCAAATTTAAATAATGAGATTGTAAAATGACAACGTTTATGATGTTTGGTCACTTGACTTTGGCCGCAAATGGTTACAAAAGTAACCTGATGAAGAGAACACCCGCTCAGAATCCACACTGGTCGGAGGAATAGACCTTAGGCTATCATACGAATATTTTCCTCTTGAACAGCCATTCTCAAATAAAGCCATTTCTATTTTTACCATGCACTAATGTTTCCATCCGTTGGTCTGGAAGTATTATCCTAAGCCTGAAGTTTATTTCGTATTTCAATTTCTAATTGTCTCTAAGCCGGCAGTGTATCATCAAGTTCATCATGCTCAGATCCCAGATGTTCAATTTCATTGTTCAAAGATATTTCCAATGAGGAATCCGCCGTCTGGCCAAGCTTTTGAATATTCAATAGCTCAGATTCAATAGCTAATGGGTACTCAGATTCAAGAGCTATTGGGCACTCAGATTCAAGAGCTATTGGGCACTCAGATTCAAGAGCTATTGGGTACTCAGATCCAAGAGCTATTGGGCACTCAGATTCAAAAGCGATTTGGCACTCAGATTCAAGAGCCATTGGGCATTCAGATTCAATAGCTAATGGGCACTCAGATTCAATAGCTAATGGGCACTCAGATTCAATAGCTAATGGGCACTCAGATTCAATAGCTAATGGGCACTCAGATTCAATAGCTAATGGGCACTCAGATTCAATAGCTAATGGGCACTCAGATTCAATAGCTAATGGGCACTCAGATTCAATAGCTAATGGGCACTCAGATTCAATAGCTAATGGGCACTCAGATTCAATAGCTAATGGGCACTCAGATTCAATAGCTATTGGGCACTCGGATTCAATAGCTATTGGGTACTCAGATTCAAGAGCTATTGGGCACTCAGATTCAAGAGCCATTGGGCATTCAGATTCAATAGCTATTGGGTACTCAGATTCAAGAGCTAATGGGCACTTAGATTCAAGAGCTAAGCACATTTTAGTAGCCTAACTTTCCTAAAGGTAAGCAAATTTTATTAGCCTAATAACGCATCAAAAGAGTTTCAGCTCAAGTCTTTCACCTTTTGACCACACGCTCCATTGCACTGGCCCGGGGCGCCCCAAATCAGATCTAAATATACTTCAACTCGTATAAAGACACACCATTAGGGCTTTTCAATAAGTGTCTTTTTTTTTTTACAATGAAGGGGATGCCCCACGTGGGAATAGGAATATTTCTGTAAATATTGAAGACAACAAGAGAATGAATGGTGTAAACTATTAGCGTTTTTTAGTTGGGGGGGGGGGGCACTGTGGGAAAGGTTTGGAAGGGGAGATCGTCTGACAATTCCCTAATACAGAACATGGTAATGAAGGAATGGGATTAACAACGCTAATGAAATCCCAAGCGGATGAATATAAACGAATATCATGTATAAATACATCGTGTGTCAGTTACTTAAGAAAAACATTGAACTCTAAAGTATAGATACAGCGTGTGTTAGTCATTTGAGAAGAACATGGAACTCTCATGTATAAATATAGCATCTCACTGACCCCTTTGGTCTCACCGACCCCTTTGGTCTCACTGACCCCTTTGGTCTCACTGACCCCTTTGGTCTCACTGACCCCTTTGGTCTCACTGACCCCTTTGGTTCACTTGAACGTCCCAAGTGTAACAGGGGTGTCACGTCAATTGAAAAATGTGAAAATCAAGTTTAATACACATTGGTGCAGTTATTGTTTGTAAAGTTTTGAACTCTTTACAAACGACCTGATGGCTTGGAGGCTACACAAACAGCCTCTCTTGCTACCTCCGGTTCTTGTATATTCATGTATTGTCAAAATCTCAGGTGCCTCTCACTGAAGGCGCCACTGTACTGTTGCAGTGTATGGTCTTTAGAAGGCTTTAGAAAACTTAATGTCACTAAGAACGGCATGGCATTGAATTGGTTACGCTGTACTAAAGATGGTTACGCCCTAACGGAGATGGTTACCCCTTAACTTTTTGTGACTCTACAATATAGACTGATGCCCTTGTGATTAAATAAAGTTTAGCTAAACAATTTCTTTACAAATTTCACCAAGTCTGTTTTAATAGTACGTTATGTTTAGACCATGGACCAGAGGCCCATATAATTCGCGTGTTTTTTTTTTACCAGTTGCTGTTAGGGTTGGTGCCAGTATTAATTTGAACAAAAAGCCGCCCGGGGCTTTACACCCATCCACACACCCCTTCCTACGCCCCTGCATTCAGCAACGCATTAACATAATTTTAGCTATTACGAAGACATGAACTTTGACTTCTACCGGACCTATCATCTGCCAACAGGTCTTTTAAAAACACAATGTCATTGTAAATAATGCGCACGTATAAGCTTGGATTATGTATGATCGTATGGTCCCATAAATTGAGCCCCCGTAAATCCTTGGGGCCGTATAAGCGAGGGCCCCTTTGGAACCGTACAACTGTTGATATGCCTTAGAGCTACTTCAATAAAACTTTCTTTACACTTATATAACATGTTACTGAACTCTATTCTTTACGGTTACTGGAAATTTGTTTGAAAGAACTTTCGTCGATGGAAAATTGATCGACGGAAATTTGATCGAACTGAAATTTGATCGAACTGAAATTTGGTCGAAACATTTTTCAGTTCACACGTTAAAATTTTCGTCAAATTTCTTTTTGAACTCATTAAACTATATAGTAAAACACAATAATGCGTTCTTTCAAACAAATTTCTTTACTTATATAACATTTTACTCTGGAGTGACGTCATTATCTGTTGCTAGAGACTGGTGGTCACATTTTGGTACAGTAACAAGTTATATAAGTGTTAAGATAAGCTTCGAGTAACAAGTTAGATAAGTGTTAAGATAAGCTTCGAGTAACAAGTTAGATAAGTGTTAAGAATAGCGTTGAGTAACAAGTTAGATAAGTGTTAAGAATAGCGTTGAGTAACAAGTTAGATAAGTGTTAATAATAGCGTTGAGTAACAAGTTAGATAAGTGTTAAGAATAGCGTTGAGTAACAAGTTAGATAAGTGTTAAGAATAGCGTTGAGTAACAAGTTAGATAAGTGTTAAGATAAGCGTTGAGTATCTGACTTTTATTGTTTACATTGATGACATAAACATTACGCCCAATTCGTTTTGTGATTATTCAACACCCACTTGAAATAAACTGTCAAAAAATAAATTATGACATAAGATGCAAACCATTGCCAGAAAGATTTACTTCCCCTCAATTTCGCTAATTACATTTCAACATGTGGTTGGTATTTTCAATTAGCAAGTACCACCTGCTTCATGGCATAATTGCCTGTAGAGGAATGTTGGCCACATATCCTGAACTTTGACCCCGAGAAACAATACCTATCACGTATTAGGCGGCTGTAAGGGTAGGCTTCTCTGGACAAAAGACTTATCATAACTTCACACGTTTCTTCTTTAGGACTTATCACAACTTTACACAGTTCTAGTTTGACTGTTTTAGTACAAACATACTTTAGAGATTCCCACTTAAAGTCTTTTAAACTTTATTATGAAATTGTTTACAAACATTTTGATTGGCTGATTCATTTGGTTGTATTTGCTGCTGCCAGTAGTTTATCGATAACCAGCCGTACGATGTCGTGATTGTATCCCATGTTATCATGTTTTAACATCATATTATCTTGTATCCGTCCCATTTATCATCTATCAAGTTCAGTTTATTGTGTATCAACCCAGTGGCATAGCGAAGGGGGCAAGGGGGCATCTTGCCCCGGGCGCTACTCACAAAGGGGCGCCAAATGTTATATTTTACATATAATATTGTATGGTTTTCGAATGGGGGGGGGGGGGCGCTAAAAAGGTATTGTGCCTCGGGCGCGAGTTAGCTCGCTAAGCCACTGTATCAACCTCATGTTAACATTATTAACCGAATGTTATCGTGTACGAACCAAGTTATGCTACTACGACCAACCGCACATTATCGTGTATCAACAGCGTTTTATCATGTATCAACCTCATGTTATCCTATCAATACAGTGCAGACAGATGAGTAAAATATAAACAGTTCAAATAGCGCCCACCCAATCAGTCACAAAAGAGCTCTTTTTATTCTAGTAGTTTCAAGTAGTTTTGGCCAACAATGTTCAACTGCAAAATTATTTGTTAGTGAAAACGCCGATGCCCCCCCCCCCCCCCCCAACCAAAAAAAATCCAGTATGACTCAAGGTCAAACTGACATCAGTTAGGCTAGGGGGTTATTGGGGTTGGGGGATGCAAGGGCGATGAAAATTAGCCCCTGTAATTACAGGTTACGTTCAGGTGAATCGAAATCTAAAAGCCTTCAGCGGTCACCAGCCTTTCTGTTAGATACGATCCCCTGCACATACATCATTTGGGCATTCGATTGTGAATGATTCTTTCTCTTTATATAATAATTGATGTGGAAATCTTTCAATAATCCGCATAGAGTTTATAAGATATTATACGCTGATGACACGTGACATCTGTTTACCCACCCCCCTCAAACCTCTCTTCACCTGATGGTGACATATGATGGTGACATATGATGGTGACAGATGATGGTGACATATGATGGTGACATATGATGGCGACATATGATGGGGACATATAGGTGCACGTTTTGGGAAGCCCTGTAACTTAGGACCCTTTCAATGAATATAAATACATGTTAGCTCTTGAGAGAGGATACCGAAGAAGCTGTCGTGTCTGAATGGGCATACAAACACTGTGGGCATTGTTGGTTACAATGAGGTACTGTGCTAAAACTTCTCTTACATAATCATATTTTATACATCAGTAGTGTCAACATCTCATCAAATACGTCGTGTTTGGTTGAATTTGATGACTGACTCTTCTTGTTAGATGTTAAATGGTCAAACAGTCACTCTTGTAACCAGTGAAATATCCTCATCAACACCAGGCACAGAGACATTGCAAATCCCATCTACATTCATAGGAGCCATAATGATCAATAAATTGATCGTGGGCCCTTAATATATAGAAGAAGAAGAGTGGCAGACATATTTGTATCATTTTTTAAACACTGATGGGTTATAAAATACGATATGTATACATGATAAAGATAGGAGGGATGTATGTGTTATGTACCTCTTACTCTAACCCACTATTCAACCACCCCTCCCCCACATGCATTACAGTTTCGGCGAATCAACATGGCAACAGAACCCAATGTTTAAATATGTGTAAGTAAGCAAAGACACAGTAACAACAACTCATCCCAATACCTCTGTTTGACTCACCTCAGAACTCCTATCGTGACTCCCCCCGATATTCCTATTTATTCACTGCGATCCAACTATTTGACTCACCCAGGCATCACTATTTGACTCACACAATCATTCTTATTTGACTCACCCAGACACCACTATTTGACTCACCCAGACACCACTATTTGACTCACCCAGACACCACTATTTGACTCACCCAGACACAACGATCCGACTCATCCAGATACCCCTATCGCAGGAAGAGGGGTAGAGGGGGCGGCCCATTCCGGCCGGCACTTGTAGGGATGACAGTTTAGGTCCAGTGTATAAATAATTAATGTTTGATGTGTATCTGAATGTCTTGTGCTTTTCGTGATCGTGATTTGGGGGATGGGGGTGGGGGAGGCTAAATAGAGAACAGCCCTGGGCGTCATAAACTCGAGCTACACCAGTAGACATAATTTAATAACACAACTCTATATTTGTAGCATGCTGTGCATCCTCAGACGCCATGATTTCGACATCACTCTTTTAAAACAAGTCCAAGACGTGAACCGTCTTGTGCCTTCTGTAATATGACCTATGACCTCTGTCATGTGAGCTCGTCATGTGACCTCTGTCACGTTGATCTCCAATTTTTTGAAACGTGTGATAGTTTTAAATCGTCACCTGGAGTAGGTCAACAGGTCACCAGAGCAGCTCTTAAACCATCTACCTATTGTCAAGTCAGGAGGCGAGGACTACACAATGACTTTGTTGACTTGTGTCTCTGTTTTGTTTACCTTGGTGTGTGTGTGTATGTGCGAGGTGCAATTTGTAACACTTTCGAGTCTAGTCTGTGCATCTCAAATTTTTCAGTATGATGGACCGTCAGGAATTATCCACATTTCACATGGACCGGGCCTCTATTTATTAATAATATTTATTTTTCGATATTCTTTACTTGTCTTCTTCTTCTTCTTCTATGTTTTGAGGACCCACGATCAATGGATTGATCATTATGGCTCCTATAATACTTGTTCACCTTTTGTAGACCGGGGAATGGGACTCACAGACCGGGGAATGGGACTCACAGACCGGGGAATGGGACTCACATACCGGTGAATGGGACTCACATACCGGTGAATGGGACTCACATACCGGTGAATGGGACTCACAGACCGGGGAATGGGACTCACATACCGGTGAATGGGACTCACATACCGGTGAATGGGACTCACATACCGGTGAATGGGACTCACATACCGGTGAATGGGACTCACATACCGTTGAATGGGACTCACAGACCGGGGAATGGGACTCACAGACCGGTTAATGGGACTCGAAGACTGGCGTCGGTCCGTATATTGTGAGTAGCTCTGCCGTAGGGGACAGTTTCAACAATTGTTAGAAATGGCGAGCACGCTAGGTTACGCAGGCCGGCCCTACTGTTGCTGGCGCCCCGAGTAGGTTTAACTTTGGCGCCCCTTTGAAGTATAATAAAAATTTGTAGGAGAAAAAAACTAGAGATTAGGTCATGAGTTTATTACCTAGGTTGCTTTTTTTTTTTTGAATCAAACATGAACAATAAAATCAATTTTCTTAACTTGTATATGGACAGTACGAGCAATTACCTAACAGATGACATTTTTCCCCAGCCTTTAGATCTGAAAATCTTTTTATTACACTTTCTTTTTTTTCTTCCATTGCGCCCACATGCAATGAAAATGCATGGCGTCCCGGGCAACTGCCCGAGTTGCCGGTACCTTGAAACTTTCCTAAGGCTTTGGAGAGACACACGTTTACTACTAAATGCTTTGGTCAAAATTTCAGTTCCGCACTTTGTAAGAGAGCGCCGCCATTGTAATCTTTAAAACAAATTGGTGCCGGGACATGATGTTGTAAGGATAAATATTTAAATCGAGATATGTCATTTTATTCGGCATATGATAGGTCACACCAAGAAAGAAAACATGATCTCCCACATAGACATGATATAAACATTGTTTGGACATATCGATGACGTTCATATAAATAAAGTGTTCGATACCTGCTAGTGGTGAGTGTTCGATACCTATGAGTGGTGAGTGTTCGATACCTACAAGTGGTGAGTGTTCGATACCTACAAGGGGTGAGTGTTCGATACCTACAAGTGGTGAGTGTTCGATACCTATGAGTGGTGAGTGTTCGATACCTACACGTGGTGAGTGTTCGATACCTACAAGGGGTGAGTGTTCGATACCTGCTAGTGGCGAGTGTTCGATACATATGAGTGGTGAGTGTTCGATACCTACAAGTGGTGAGTGTTCGATACCTACAAGTGGTGAGTGTTCGATACCTACAAGTGGTGAGTGTTCGATACCTATGAGTGGTGAGTGTTCGATACCTACAAGTGGTGAGTGTTCGATACCTACAAGTGGTGAGTGTTCGATACCTACAAGTGTTGAGTGTTCGATACCTACAAGTGGTGACGACTCTTCCATGTAAACAATCAGCACGTTCAACTTCCAATTGTGTACGTCGGCTACCGTCTTGAAAGGGGCGGGTTGGGTTTATTTTAAGCTTTACTTGTTCAATTCTTCTGTTCACGAACAATTCAACCACTATGACGTCATCAACGTGCGGCGAGGTGAAAGAAACAAAGTCTCTAAAAAGACCACACCGACACACTCACACACACTCACTCACACACACACACATATATATATACACACACACACTCCCACACACCGACACACTAACACACACTCACACCCACACATACACATATATACACACACAGACACCCACACACACCGACACACACACACACCCACACCCATCCACACATCGTAATGTTAAGGATGAAAGACTTACCTGAATTAGAAGCTGTGTCATAAGTAGAATTATCAGGCTAAGTCTAGCAAAAACTCCAATGGGCACCATTCCTGGAGCCATGATCAAGTTATCAGACGATCTCACTAATTTCTGATTGGTGTAGTTCCTACAGAATTCTGCATACAAAATAAAATATGTTTTAAGACATTGAAAATTAAAAGAAAAGAAACAGCACCGAACAAACAAAAGAAAGTGTAGGGGGGAAAATGACGTTAAATAAATTGTTAGCCTCAAAACTTGATATTCATATTACTGGTGACAGATTAACATCAGTGGCGTATAGAGAAGGGTGGAGGGGGTGGGTCAAATAGATGTGTTGGGGTGAATTGTTATTGTGTCTTTGCTTAACTACGTATTGTCTGATAGTCTGATAGACTCACATATTTATCCTATATTGTCTGACAGTCTGACAGACTCACATAATTATCCTACATTGTCTGAAAGTCTAATAGACTCACATAATTAGCCTACATCAGTCAGACAGACTCACATAACTAGCCTACATTGTCGGACAGTCTGATAGATTGACATAAATATTCTACATTGTCTGGCAGTCAGACAGACTCACATAATTAGCCAAAATTGTCTAACAGAACAGTCTATCCTTGAATCAAATATAAGTAATTCCAACCGTGAGTGAATTTTGGCACCAGTCAATAGAAACTCAGCACCACACATAGGTTTATCGAAATTTGGCACCAGATGTAGGTCATCGATCAAGTAAAATAAAAAAATACCAGGTCTCACAACCGTTAAAAAAAAGGCTTCATATGCCTTTCAGTGATCTTTGCTATATGTTCGTGCCACTTATGTTAGGAAAATTCTTACACCTTACCCTTACAAAAATAGCTCTGTTGCATTGGACTGGGAATTCTAGTTTGTGACAAAAGGCGAAAAAAATGGATGGGTGAAATGGGGGGCCGCTCCGGCAGAGGGGCGTCAAAACAGGAAATGAGCCGCCATTTAACGAAATTCTTTATGCGTTCGCCTTTCTGTCAATGGGCGCCAATTATGAGAGGTGGCCTAGGGCGCCAAAAATCCTAGTTTTAGCTCTGGTGACCAATAATGTGGCAATTTTGAATGTAAATGGAAAACATAATTTAAAAGCAGTTCATATCTTTGTAGAGGATGACTAGAAAGTGGACGTGTCATCGATATTGCAAAAGCAATTCACTGCATCTGACAGAAATCAACACCAGAACGGCCCATGAATTTTATGAGAGATCAGCGATGGTATAAGCGTTGTCATAAGACAGCTCTCGGTCGGCCATGTTGGCAGGCTTATCATAAGACAGCTCTCGTTCGGCCATGTTGGCAGCATTGCCATAAGACAGCTCTCGGTCGGCCATGTTGGCAGCATTATCATAAGACAGCTCTCGGTCGGCCATGTTGGCAGGCTTATCATAAGACAGCTCTCGTTCGGCCATGTTGGCAGCATTGCCATAAGACAGCTCTCGGTCGGCCATGTTGGCAGCATTATCATAAGACAGCTCTCGGTCGGCCATGTTTGCAGCGCTGTCATATGACTGTTCTCGGTGTTTGTAAATTCAATCAGTAAATCTCAGTGGTAAAATTATTAATCACTTAATCAGCCATGCATTCTTTGGTATCATCTCTTAGTAACTTTTTCTTTTTACGTTTTTGCCATGATTTTCTGTAATTAGTTTTATTTTAAGTGGCATATTTTTAAATAATTTATTTTGTAAAATGTGCCATCTTAAATTTTGAGGCCCCTTAGATTTGTGGGCGCTAGGGTTAAGCCAACTTGACCTGTAGGGAAATCTGGCACTGGTAGGACCCCATTCTTTATGAGGGTCTCTTACACATACACATCCAGACCTTGTGAGATTGGTGTGGGAATGTATGTAGGTTTATTTGATGTGTGTGTGTGTGTCTAGGCGTATGTTTATTAGTACTTAAATATGTGTGTGTTTGTGTATGTGTGTGTTTCTGATTTTTAGATACTTAGTATAACATGAACAAATCTTTTTCGCAAATTTTTTGTACATTCGAGTCACAGACAAATAGATGACAAGTATGACAGTTCAGTTTAATGTAGCTATGACAGTTCTGTTTAATGTAGCTATAACAGTTCTGTTTAATGTAGCTATGACAGTTCAGTTTAATGTAGCTATAACAGTTCTGTTTAATGTAGCTATAACAGTTCTGTTTAATGTAGCTATGACAGGTCTGTTTAATGTAGCTATGACAGTTCTATTTAATGTAGCTATGAAATGTCTGTTAAGTGTAGCTTGATACAAAATATATTGATATTCAATTTTGGAGGGGGTGCTGTTCAAATGTAATCTTCAGTGGACCAAGATTATTTACATTTGTTCACAGTGGCATGGATAAGGTAAGGGCGCCGGGGCGGGCCAAGCGTTTTGCCACCCACTCCCATGAAAAAAACTCTACAGTTGGCCGAAAATGCCCTCCCCCCTTTTTAATCTAAAAAATGAAAGTGCAGCACGAGGCGGACCACTGACTCCACCCCCCACCCTCATTTTCCTACGCCACTCCATCTATATCAGTGGTTCTCAACCTTCCTAATGCCACGACCCTTTAATACTGTTCCTCATGTTGTAACGACCCCAAGCCACAACATTATTTTTGTTTCTACTTCATAACTGTAGATTTATATGTGTTTTCAGATGATCTTAGGCGACCCCCGGGAAATGGTCGTGCGACTCCCAAAGGGTTGCGACCCACAGGTTGAGACCCGCTGATCTATATGATAAGGTCTGGAGCTATTAAAATAAATTGCCGAATAGCCGATATTGAATTCACACTTCTCTGCCCTTTGAAAGCAACTTCACTCACTCTAATAGCCCAGACACCATCTTGGAGCTACTTCTAAATCAGGAGGTAAAAAGTTCAACAACATAACCATTAAGTTTAATGGGTTTTTTGTTTTGTTTTTACAAAAGGGGAGTTAACCCGACCAGTACATTTGGTGCGTTTTGTACGTCAGCAGGGGCGGTAACTTTGATGGCTGTCATGTCACGGGCAGACAACTGATGTCTGTGTTCCTGTACAACAGGTGTGGTAAGGAGTGGACAGTTTCAGGACATTTGTCAAACTGCTATGTGACAGGGTGTCCATGTCATCCACTGTCTATGTCATTTTGTCAAACTGCCATGTCACAGGCTGTCCATGTCATCCACTTGTCTTTGTCATTTTGTGAAACTGCTATGTGACAGGCTGTCCACGTCATCCACTGTCTATGTCATTTTGTCAAACTGCCATGTCACAGGCTGTCCACGTCATCCACTGCCTATGTCATTTTGTCAAACTGCCATGTCACAGGCTGTCTATGTCATCCACTTGTCTATGTCATTTTGTCAAACTGCTATGTGACAGGCTGTCCACGTCATCCACTGTCTATGTCATTGCTAGAACAAACTAAGACCCGTTGTTACAGCACCATCTTAAAATGACCCTCAATGAAGCATTAATTAATTAATATCATTAAAATGATGACATGAGATTATGAAGTCCAAAACTTTCACAACACTGGCAAACACGCACACTCTAATACGAGCACAAACGCACACACTCTAGGAGATGAACACACACACACTAGCATATATAAACACACACACGGCCAAACTTGCAAACACTGATTTCTTTCCATTATTTTCATGCATGCTCTCTAGGATAAATTAACGAAAGAAAAAATTGTTGCCTGCGACAGAAATACCCCCCCCCCTTACCCCCCCCCCCCCCCCCCCGCATACATGCCCCTCTGTGCCCATCACTGGATTCAACCCTAATTCAACGAAATATTATTACCGAACTTACACCAGCATGCTTACAATGAGGGCCACCACCAACCACCCTCCCCCCCCAACCACCCTCCCCCCCCCCAACCACGACTCAGTGTGGCCCACCTTTGTTTCGATCTGTCTTTCTTACAAACAAACAATCAAAAGTTTGTCTCAACGTTAAAAAGACAGGTAGGCCGGTTTTTTATCTTTATACTTAAGAATAGAGTGTTCTGTGTGGGGCTCAATGTGAGATTGTGAGCATGTGTAGGTGTAAGCAGTGTGTCAGAGCACTATCAACCATGTGAGATTGTAAGCATGTGTAAGTGTCAGCAGTGTGTCAGAGCACTATCAACCATTTGTAAGTGTCAGCAATATGTCAGAGCAATATCAACCATGTGTGTCAGCAGTGTGTCAGAACACTATCAACCATGTGTGTCAGCAGTGTGTCAGAGCACTATCATTCATGTGTGTCAGCAGTGTGTCAGAGCACTATCTACCATGTGTGTCAGCAGTGTGTCAGAGCACTATCAACCACACACTTCCCCCAGTCCCCGATCCTCATAACGTGTGTCCCATATTTTGGATGTTGAGGTGTTTTAAATGCACATATTAAGTAATCTACTAATATAATCAATTAATATAATCAATTAATCATTTAGTTATCTGATTTACTCAACTAACACGTATTATTGTGGTGGTTTGAACTCAAGCTCTTAGCACCCCGGCTAGTGTATCGGCTATTTTAATCTACTTTATGATTACATTACCAACACCTTTTTATCTCCACAAAGAGACTACCCCCTCCCCCACTCACCTGTTTCTCAATATCAAGGTATAATTCTGGTTTCAGGTCTACCAGTCTTGGCAAATATTAGAATAGGTCTCCGCACTAAAGATGATGAGAACCGCTGTGTTAGGATATATTATTAGCAATTTATGATTTCATAGCCTTTAACTTTATTGTCTTCATGGTCGCTACTGGTTCTGTACATGGCTACTGGTTGTACACATGGCTACCGGTTCTATACATGGCTACTGGTTCTATACATGGCTACCGGTTCTATACATGGCTACTGGTTCTATATATGTTTCCCTCATTTCTTTCTACGTAACCTGATACCCAGGTTCTAACTCAGCGGTTCTCAACCTGTGGGTCGCGACCCCTTTGGGGGTCGCGAGACCCTTTCTCGGGGGTCGCCAAGGACCATTGGAAAACACACATTTCCGATAATGATTTTCTTAGAAACCGATTGATTTGGTCCAACTTAAATTACCAGAAATGTCACCAATTTTCATTTGTTAGATATCCCCCTTTGAACTATTCACCCCATAATAAAGCTTAAACCTACAGTGAAAACTACTGCACAAATCAGCTCGTTTACGGGTAATCGCGGATTATAAATAGGGCATACAATAGACGAATCTGACAAGTCCAGTGAAAATGTAGATGAAAAAACTGAAAGTTACCTCCTTTATTATGAAGTGATGCGCTTAACCAATGACAAGTAAAGAAAACGTAAATAAACAAAGAACATAGGTCAAATGTCAGATGCTGAAATTACACCGAACAATAAATGTTACTATTGTTATCTACGATGAATTTAAAGTGAAAATTTAAAGGCAAAAGTAAATATCCGTTGAGGAAGCAGAGTCTTTCTAGTCATAAAACATGGGGTAACGATAGTTACTGTTCAAGTCTCATGTGATTAGAATCAGTGTACTGAGAGGAAAATTTAGGATTAATTTTAATCAGTTTCAGTAGCCCTCACCTGCAGTCAGTACTATTTTGCCCAAGCTCAAAATGCTGTCGCACTAAGTTTCGTCTCTGTTAAAAATCGCCCCTGATGAACGACGATTGCCTTATAAAGGCAAAAAATAAAAATAAAACACAAAATAAAAAGTATGCTCGTCTACTGCTTCACGCCTTCTTTTGATTCTGACCATTGAGTGATGAGAGCATTACAGTGATTTACAACATATTATTTGTCAATCATTTTAAACAATTGTATTTAGTCCCATCTGATTAAACGCTGTTAAACACGTTATAAAATATCTCTGTTTTCATTGTTATTGAAAATGCAGGCCCTTATCTTTTATGTTATTAATCAAAGTCTTACAGTGAACTAAGTAATGACTGATGTGTATGTGTAAAATAGCATAACATAAGCCTATTCCATAAATTTAAGTACCAGTTCAAGGTCATAATAAGTCATATTACTTATATGTCACTTATAATTTATAATAAGCTGAATGATAATGGCACTGTGAAAGTATAAACTTGATATAATTTATTACACTATCATTGAGTCATTACACGGAAATTACACCACCTGTACAAGATCTCAGTGGATTGTACACTGCTTCAGATTTTTTTTTAAAAATACGATTTTTAAAAAAATAATTGTGTTTTTTTCGGCCACGATTTGTTTTCTTATTTAGAGAGGTCACTTAAGTTTAATAAGTGATAAATAAGAGATGTAATTGGCTTTTAAAAAAACTTAAAATATAGTTAAATTAATAAATTTCAGTTTTCAGTGGAAAGAGTTGACAAGTGACAATATTGAGTCAGTCTAATAATAAACTGAAAAAATCTGTCACAAAATATCTAGTAACTGATCTATTTTAAAAGTAAAATGGTATCACTGAATAGAGGCAAATTATAGAATTGTATTTTTACTTGAGAACATGTTGGATACTTTCACTTTTAAAATATATCAGTTACTAGATATTTTGTGACAGATTTTTTCAGTTTATTAAAATGTTACATGTCTATGTTTTACATTGAGATCTTCGATATACCATCTTTTAGCAAACCATCCCATGACAATGAATCGTGTAGAGAAGAAAGTTAAGAAAATAAAATACAGTGAGGATTATTTGCAGTATGGTTTTATCTCAATAATTACAACAAGGATTGAGAAACCGCAATGTGTTCTTTGTTGTGAAGTTCTATCAGCCGAATCTATGAAGCCGAACAAACTAAAAGCCATTTTGATAGCAAGCATCCAAGCTTTGCCGGCAAGGATACCAACTATTTTAGAAGTAAAGCTGATGGACTCCAGAAAGCCAGACTTGAAACCGGAGGCAAGTACCAAAAACAAAACGTAGCATCCGTTGAAGCTTCATATTTGGAGGCACTCAGAATCGCCAGAGCTATGAAACCTCACACCACTGCTGAAAATTTATTGCTGCCAGCGGCCAAAGACATTGTTCGCGTTATGATCGGAGATAAATTTGTTACGAAATTGAGTACAATTTCATTTATCCAACACTACTGTCCGCAGAAGAATAGATGACATGGTAATCAAGTCTAAATACAGAAGTAGAATTGTTGTGGAATATGATCTTCGTTGTGCGCTTGCAAAAACTGCCCCGAGCATTTCTCATCTGGTAAAAAAGAAGCAATCTCAACCTTCGCACTGACGTTGGCTTTTTACGCATACTGTCGCAAAATGTAGCAATGTAGTTTACTGTAGTTATGTTAAGACTGTTACCCATGCTACACCATGCTTCAAGACAAAAATCTCATTATTTATTGTTAGAAATAAATAGTTCACAATTTATAATTATCTATTGTTTTTTTTTCTGATTAATCACCATGTTTTAATTATGTTCAATTTGTAACCATGGAAATAAATCCTGCATATCAGATATTTTCATTACTATACATAACAGAAGCAACATAACAGTTAAGAAGTAGCAACGAACATAAGTTTATGGTTGGGGGTCGCCACAACATGAGGAACTGCATTAAGGGGTCGCGACATTAGAAAGGTTGAGAACCGCTGGTCTAACTGATAGCACGGGCCTAACTGATAACACGGGTCTAACTGATAACACGGGCCTAACTGATTAAACGGGCCTAACTGATAGCACGTGCCTAACTGATAGCACGGGCCTAACTGATAACACTGGCCTAACTGATAGCACGGGTCTAACTGATAACACGGGCCTAACTGATAGCACGGGCCTAACTGATAACACGGGCCTAACTGATTAAACGGGCCTAACTGATTAAACGGGCCTAACTGATTAAACGGGCCTAACTGATTAAACGGGCCTAACTGATAGTACTGGCCTAACTGATAACACGGGCCGAACTGATCAAACGGGCCGAACTGATTACATGGGCCTAACTGATAACACGGGCCTAACTGATTACATGGGCCTAACTGATAGTACGGGCCTAACTCATTACATGGGTCTAACTGATTACGTGGGCCTAACTGATAACATGGGCCTGACTGATTACATGGGTCTAACTGATAACATGGGTCTAACTGATTACATGGGTCTAACTGATTACATGGGCCTAACTGATAACAAGGGCCTAACTGATTACATGGGTCTAACTGATTACACGGGCCTAACTGATAACAAGGGCCTGACTGATTACATGGGTCTAACTGATTACATGGGCCTAACTGATAACAAGGGCCTAACTGATTACAATGGCCTAACTGATTACATGGCCTAACCGATTACAAGGACCTAACTGATTACATGGGTCTAACTGATTACAAGGGCCTAACTGATTACAATGGCCTAACTGATTATATGGCCTAACTGATTACATGGGTCTAACTGATTACAAGGGCCTAACTGATTACATGGGTCTAACTGATTACATGGGTCTAACTGATTACATGGGTCTAACTGGTTACAAGGGCCTAACTGATTACATGGGTCTAACTGATTACATGGGTCTAACTGATTACATGGGTCTAACTGGTTACAAGGGCCTAACTGATTACATGGGTCTAACTGATTACATGGGTCTAACTGATTACATGGGTCTAACTGATTACAAGGGCCTAACTGATTACATGGGTCTAACTGATTACATGGGTCTAACTGATTGCATGGGTCTAACTGATTACATGGGTCTAACTGATTACAAGGGCCTAACTGATTACATGGGTCTAACTGATTGCATGGGTCTAACTGATTACATGGGTCTAACTGATTACATGGGCCTAACTGATTACAAGGGCCTAACTGATTACAAGGGCCTAACTGATTACATGTGTCTAACTGATTACATGGGTCTAACTGATTACATGGGTCTAACTGATTACAAGGGCCTAACTGATTACATGGGTCTAACTGATTACATGGGTCTAACTGATTACATGGGTTTAACTGATTACATGGGTCTAACTGATAAAAAGGGCCTGCTATTTATTGTTTACTTTATTCATTATCTGAAGTGTTTCTCATCTGCCTTATAGGAAGAGTTATAAGTCGTGGGATTCTCTCCACCCCCCTCTCCCAACGAAAGGTGTCAGTTAACAATCTCTTGATAGTTGACTGAAAGGACGCTTTGAGAACACTCCTGGCAGCCTGACCGAAGGAATGCTTTGAGAACACTCCTGGCAGCTGGCAATGGGAGGCATGTATGAGAACCACTGACAGAAAAATTGAAGTAAATAAAGAAGGCCAATAGAGCAGAACTAACTATGTGCCTTAGAGCCGTTTGGAAAAGCGCCAATAGTGATGACTAGTGTTTAAAACAGACCAAGTGCAGTGTTTGTTGAAAATGTCCATGGTGCCATATTTTCCATAGAATGCTATCAACACCCACTTCAAGCAGTGTCGTCACTAGTATGGAGCTTTTGCGGCAATACTACGGGCACCATTAGCTGAAAGCAGTGGCGTAAGAAGGGGGCTGTGGAGGGGGCGGCCCTCCCCGGAGACATTATTTTCCTTTACATTATTTGGTGTCATTTGAGTTAAATTCAGATTTGTGTGAGTGGGGGGGGGGGGAAAGGGGTGGGGGTGGCAAAATTCTTGATGCGCCCCGGGCGCCACAAACCCAAACTATTCCACTGGTTGAAGACGTAAATATCATATGATCAAAATACAAATAGGCGTTTCTCGTGTACAGTATCCAAATTAAATTTCATTTGTCATGGATTACATGAGCAAGAGTTTCACCCAGTGGCGTAGTGAAAGGGGGGCAAGGGGGGCATCATGCCCCGGGCGCTACTCACTAAGGGGCGCCAAATGGTATATTTTATTATAATATTGTATGTTTTTTTAATAGGGGGGGCGCTAAAAAGGTATTGGGGGCGTTTAAAAGGTATTGTGCCCCGGGCGCGAGTTAAGCTCGCTACGCCACTGGTTTCACCTCTGCCTGTTGGTAAGGAAACTTACATTCAAATTGTTCAGCCTACCGAGTGCGTGCTTAAAAGTACATTGAAGCCAAACACGTTTGACCCCGGAAGTAAACGGATTTGTTTTTGTATGTGTTTACTGCATTTTTGTAGTTTGTAGAATTTTTTTTTATTGAAACGCTAACTCCAGCCCTGGTTATCGTTTGTCGCCAACCCAAGGGATCGATTATCGCCAACCCAGGTAATCGTTTATCGCGAGTCCACGTAATCCCCTAACGCTAACTCAGATGATCCCAAAACACCATCTCATGAAGGTGATCTCATCATCTCTTGGAGCCAAAATCTCATCTCAAAAACGCAATCCAAGTTATTATTTTTTTTGTAACTGTTAACAATTCACAGAATTGATTCTTATCAGAAATAAACAATACTAGATTTTTTAAGGCAAAAAATGAACGTACACAAGTTTAACCTAAATATGCAAAACAATGGTATCGAAAAATGCAAATAGAAGTTTTACCTAAGAAATTAATGCTTCCCATATTGCCAATGCTCTCTCTACTCCCCATGCTCTCTCTACTCCCCATGCTCTCTCTACTCCCCATGCTCTCTCTACTCCCCATGCTCTCTCTACTCCCCATGCTCTCTCTACTCCCCATGCTCTCTCTACTCCCCATGCTCTCTCTACTCCCCATGCTCTCTCTACTCCCCATGCTCTCTCTACTCCCCATGCTCTCTCTACTCCCCATGCTCTCTCTACTCCCAATGCTCTCTCTACTCCCCATGCTCTCTCTACTCCCCATGCTCTCTCTACTCCCCATGCTCTCTCTACTCCCCATGCTCTCTCTAATCCCAATGCTCTCTCTACTCCCCATGCTCTCTCTACTCCCCATGCTCTCTCTACTCCCCATGCTCTCTCTACTCCCCATGCTCTCTCTACTCCAAATGTTCTTTCTACTCCCCATGCTCTCTCTACTCCCAATGCTCTCTCTACTCCCCATGCTCTCTCTACTCCCCATGCTCTCTCTACTCCCCATGCTCTCTCTACTACCCATGCTCTCTCTACTCCCTATGCTCTCTCTACTCCCCATGCTCTCTCTACTCCCCATGCTCTCTCTACTCCAAATGTTCTTTCTACTCCCCATGCTCTCTCTACTCCCCATGCTCTCTCTACTCCCCATGCTCTCTCTACTCCCAATGCTCTCTCTACTCCCCATGCTCTCTCTACTCCCCATGCTCTCTCTACTCCCCATGCTCTCTCTACTCCAAATGTTCTTTCTACTCCCCATACTCTCTCTACTCCCAATGCTCTCTCTACTCCCCATGCTCTCTCTACTCCCCATGCTCTTTCTACTCCCCATGCTCTCTCTACTCCCCATGCTCTCTCTACTCCCCATGCTCTCTCTAATCCCAATGCTCTCTCTACTCCCCATGCTCTCTCTACTCCAAATGTTCTTTCTACTCCCCATGCTCTCTCTACTCCCAATGCTCTCTCTACTCCCCATGCACTCTCTACTCCCCATGCTCTCTCTACTACCCATGCTCTCTCTACTCCCCATGCTCTCTCTACTCCCCATGCTCTCTCTACTACCCATGCTCTCTCTACTCCCCATGCTCTCTCTACTCCCCATGCTCTCTCTACTCCCCATGCTCTCTCTACTCCCCATGCTCTCTCTAATCCCAATGCTCTCTCTACTCCCCATGCTCTCTCTACTCCCCATGCTCTCTCTACTCCCCATGCTCTCTCTACTCCCCATGCTCTCTCTACTCCAAATGTTCTTTCTACTCCCCATGCTCTCTCTACTCCCAATGCTCTCTCTACTCCCCATGCTCTCTCTACTCCCCATGCTCTCTCTACTCCCCATGCTTTCTCTACTACCCATGCTCTCTCTACTCCCCATGCTCTCTCTACTCCCCATGCTCTCTCTACTCCCCATGCTCTCTCTACTCCAAATGTTCTTTCTACTCCCCATGCTCTCTCTACTCCCCATGCTCTCTCTACTCCCCATGCTCTCTCTACTCCCAATGCTCTCTCTACTCCCCATGCTCTCTCTACTCCCCATGCTCTCTCTACTCCCCATGCTCTCTCTACTCCAAATGTTCTTTCTACTCCCCATGCTCTCTCTACTCCCAATGCTCTCTCTACTCCCCATGCTCTCTCTACTCCCCATGCTCTTTCTACTCCCCATGCTCTCTCTACTCCCCATGCTCTCTCTACTCCCCATGCTCTCTCTACTCCCCATGCTCTCTCTACTACCCATGCTCTCTCTACTCCCCATGCTCTCTCTACTCCCCATGCTCTCTCTACTCCCCATGCTCTCTCTAATCCCAATGCTCTCTCTACTCCCAATGCTCTCTCTACTCCCAATGCTCTTCATTACTCTCCACACCAGCAAGTTGTGATCAGGGTAAGGGTCAAGGTGACGACTGCGCCAACAATGCACAACGAAAGTGTTTTATAGAAGCCCATAAATCATAAGCTCCAACTCGCTATCAACTATTTGTGTCTTCATGGAGAGGTCTTAACGCTTGGTCTGTCAGGCGCACCATATCTCCAATGTAGGACAAATTAAGAGTTGACTCCATGACCCATAACATAACGGTCTCCCCCCCCAGTCTTCCCCCCCCCCCAGTCTTCCGCCCCCCCCCCCTGCACACATCCTGCTCTTCCATCGCTGATTTTAAATAAAATGCATCTAATTGAAATGAAATATTTAAATGTGTAGAAATCAAATTCTATATAAATGTCATTAATTTTGTCAGAGACATGATTTTAAAAAAAGTTACTCATGAACGATATCAAGGTATGGACAAATCTGACACTATTTACAAAAGACAGATGAATGATGGCCGATTGGTCTAAACTGAGCAAAATCTCAAGTTGATGGTCTGGAGTTCAATCCCCACATAAGCGCAGTCAAGCAAAAACATCACCAGCAGCCCGGGTTGGCAGCCCGGGTTGGCAGCCCGGGTTGGGACTCGATACTCTTGGATGGGAGCTCGTCTAAGAGAAGAAAACTCTGAATTCAAACCCGGAGATGGAGTCCCGAAGGCGGATAACATTGGTACAATGATACAATCCGACAACTCCTGCGACGCCACTGGTGCCAAGCTGTATCCTCCATATGATGTTCCCTTGGATTATCCAGCGGTGTGGAGAGAGGCGATTTGCTGTTGGGAACCAGCTTATAATCCTAGAAGAATAATCCCAGGCCTTGTGGATTTCATCGTGCGACTTCCACACCATAGTCACCTTGTGACGGACGGATGCCAGCCAAAAAAATATAATAATATGTAGGGCATTATGGCCTTGTTTTGTTTTAATAGTCATATGTGATGTTCTGGTGTAAAAGCCATATGTAGTGGTCTGGTGAAATAGCCTTATATGCTGTGTTATGGTGTGATAGCCATATGTGGTGGTCTGATGTAATAGCCATATGTGGTGTTCTGGTGTAATAGCGTTATATGCTGTGTTCTGGTGTGATAGCCATATGTGGTGGTCTGGTGTAATAGCCATGTGTGGTCTTCTGGTGTAATAGCATTATATGCTGTGTTCTGGTGTAATAGCCATATGGGATGGTCTGGTGTAATAGCCATATGTGGTGTTCTAGTGTAATAGCATTGTATGCTGTGTTCTGGTGTGATAGCCATATGTGGTGGTCTGATGTAATAGCCATATGTGGTGGTCTGATGTAATATCCATATGTGTTGATCTGGTGTAAGAGCCTTATGTGATGTCGTGGTGTAATAGCCATATATGTTATATTCCGGTGTAAACGCCGAATTTGGTGGTCTGTAGAAAGCGATGTTCGGTTGCAGGAGGTTGATTTAATTGAACACATTGAGCTTGGCATAGTAAGTATAATTATTGTCATAGTTTTATTAAAGATGTCTTAACATTTAAAAGGAAGTGTGAAACTAAATTTTGCAACTGTAGATAGCAAAAATACTTCTACAAGGCGTAGTCGACTATCAGGTGTAGTTGACCACAAGGCGTAGTCGACTTCCAGGCGTAGTTGAAATGTGCGACGAGAATAAAAATAAGTCTTTCTTCTGTCCAAAGTTTTATTTGTGTAAGAATGGGGCACATCAGGGAATGTCGGAGTGGGGCACATCAGGGAATGTCGGAGTGGGACACATCAGGGAATGTCGGAGTGGGACACATCATGGAATGGTGGAGTGGGACACATCATGGAATGGTGGAGTGGGACACATCATGGAATGGTGGAGTGGGACACATTAGGGAATGGTGAAGTGGGACACATTGGTGATGGGTGGAGTGGGACACATTAGGATATGGTGGATTGGGACACAGCAGGGAATGGCGAAGTGGGACACATTAGGGTATGGCGGATTGGGACACATCAGGGAATGGCGAAGTGGGACACATTAGGGAATGGTGGTGTGTGATAAATCAGGGAATGGCGGAGTGGGACACATCAGGGAATCTCAGAGTGGGAGACACCAGGGAATGGTGGAGTGTAGAGAACTACGTTGACGATATGAAAAAAACAACGAATGAAAACAGATTTTTTGAAAATATGTTGGACATTAAATGGAGTTTAAACAGGAGATGGCCAGGATGATTTACGAGCCTGGTTGGCTGACATAGTGACAGAAGTGTGATGCAGGAGCGTGATGCAGGCGCGTGATACAGGCGCGTGATGCATCATCATAAACAAGGAAATATATTCAACTAATCGCGTCACGTGTGAGCTCCAGTAGTTAATTGTGTTTACTTTTTACAAAATACGAACATCCAGAATACGTACATCCAGAAAAATAATATGTACATCCAGAATACGTACATCCAGAATACGTACATCCAGAATACGTACATCCAGAATATGTACATCCAGAATACGTACATCCAGAATATGTACATCCAGAATACGTACATCCAGAATAGACTGAAAATAGTCCGTCAACAAAAAGACTGAAAATAGCCCGTCAACAAAAAGACTGAAAATAGCCCGTCAACAAAAAGACTGAAAATAGCCCGTCAACAAAAAGACTGAAAATAGCCCGTCAACAAAAAGACTGAAAAAAGCCCGTCAACAAAAAGACTGAAAATAGCACGTCAACAAAAAGACTGAAAATAGCCCGTCAACAAAAAGACTGAAAATAGCCCGTCAACAAAAAGACTGAAAATAGCCCGTCAACAAAAAGACTGAAAATAGCCCGTCAACAAAAAGACTAAAAATAGCCCGTCAACAAAAAGACTGAAAATAGCCCGTCAACAAAAAGACTGAAAATAGCACGTCAACAAAAAGACTGAAAATAGCCCGTCAACAAAAAGACTGAAAATAGCCCGTCAACAAAAAGACTGAAAATAGCCCGTCAACAAAAAGACTGAAAATAGCCCAGTTACAAACGTTGACACAGATAATGTTGTACGCTACCTTGCTGGGATTCCATAAAACTTTACAATGCAAATGGTTTCCCAATGTTGGCCAGGTTTCCCAATGTTGGCCAGGTTTCCCAATGTTGGCCAGGTTTCCCAATGTTGGCCAGGTTTCCCAATGTTGGCCAGGTTTCCCAATGTTGGCCAGGTTTCCCAATGTTGGCCAGGTTTCCCAATCTTGGTCATGGCAAGAATGTTCATTCCATTGAGAGACTCGTGCCATATTAATATAATTTTTATGATGGGGTCATCACAAGAGACGTTACGTGTCGATGGGTTCAGAGTTCATCTATGTGTATCTTGAAGCTGAAACACTAGTTCACCACATACTGACACTGTCAAGGTGTCCTATGTATCCACACATACTGACAGTGTCAATATATATATATATATATATATATATATATATATATCCCAACAAACTAACAGTTCAGTGTGTCTTATATCTCACCACTTACTGGCAGTGTCAACGTGTCATACATCTCACCATTTACTGACAGTGCCAACGTGTCATACATCTCACCATTTACTGACAGTGTCAACATGTCATACATCTCACCATTTACTGACAGTGCCAACGTGTCATACATCTCACCATTTACTAACAGTGTCAACGTGTCATACATCTCACCATTTACTGACAGTGCCAACGTGTCATACATCTCACAATTTACTGACAGTGTCAACGTGTCATACATCTCACCATTCACTGCCAGTATAATTGTAACCGAAGATAAATGTGTACATTTGTTGTTCACATCTAGATAATATCAATTTCGTCTGCTGTTTACTCTGTGCTTGTGAGGTCTCTCCTCATGAAATGTGTACATGTAACATCTCCAATCATTAACTGTGTACATGTGAGGTCTCTCCTCAGATGTGTACATTTTATATCTCCTCTCATTAACTGTGTGCATGCGAGGTCTCTCCTCATGAAATGTGTACATGTAACATCTCCAATCAGTAACTGTGTACATGTGAGGTCTATCCTCATTAGATGTGTAGATGTGTACATGTAAAATCTCCACTCATTAACTGATCATGTAATGCATCCTTAACACTCGTCTGATATGTTTACTAATACAACATGTTGAGAGAGGCAGCTATGAATTATTCACTAGTGTATTCCTCTATTAGATCACTTGTATGTACCAATCAATTCATGTTCCCTGCTCGCCACTGACATCTGTAGGCCTACATCTCATGTTCCTTGCTCGCCACTGACATCTGCAGGCCTACATCCCATGTTCCCTGCTCGCCACTGACATCTCTAGGCCTACATCCATGTTCCTTGCTCGCCACTGACATCTGTAGGTCTGCATCCATGTTCCTTGCTCGCCACTGACATCTTTAGGTCTACATCCCATGTTCCCTGCTCGCCACTGACATCTGTAGGCCTACATCCAATGTTCCCTGCTCGCCACTGATATCTGTAGGCCTACATCCCATGTTCCCTGCTCGCCACTTACATCCGTAGTCCTACATCCAATGTTCCCTGCTCACTACTAATACCTACACTCAACTACTGACATCCGTAGGCCTACATCCAATGTTCCCTGCTCACTACCAATACCTACACTCAACTACTGGTAGCTTTCTTCCATTTGATGTGTTGGATAATGCCAAAGTTTTTAGTGATCAGTTTATATTAGCTTTCTCATAGACATTTATTGATTTCAGGTTTGCTTCAAAACACAACCCTCCCTATTGAATCGTATGCCTGTAGCAATGTTAGTAGTAAACACTTTGAATGGTGGCCTTCACGGGCGTTTGTAAACATACGAAGATCAAATTCAAGATTATTTTTTTTATACTTAGACTTGGGTATTTACAAAATTGTAAGCAACGCCCGCCCTGCTCCTTCACCGCCCCGACTCTCGTACTTTAAGTTGACTAGATCACCTTTCAGTGCATGTCGTTCACAGATCTTAAAGTACTTTTGCTTCATTTAGTTACTGTCCTTTGATTTTTTTTCTCTGTTGAAACAATTGCTTCAACTTTTATTAATATAAGTTATTATTTTAGAGCACAGCTCCGCAACATGTGTGCCGCTGATGTGCCGCAAGTCAATGCCGGGTGTGCCGCGTGTCAATGCTATATGTGCCGCGAGTCAATGCTAGGTGTGCCGCGTGTCAATGCTAGGTGTGCCGCGTGTCAATGCTAGGTGTGCCGCAAGTCAATGCTAGGTGTCAATGCTAAGTGTGCCGCGAGTCAATGCTAGGTGTGCCGCGCGTCAATGCTAGGTGTGCCGCGTGTCAATGCTAGGTGTGCCGCGAGTCAATATTACGTGTGCCATGAGTCATTGCTATGTGTGTCGCAAGTCAAGTTTAGGTGTGCCATGTCCAAACTGATGGTACCGAAGATATTTCATTTAATTATTTATTATGGCCCAAAACACATTGTGCGACGTGTTGAAAACAAATAATGCTGGTTGTATATTTGTGTCTAGTTTGTTTCGCTTGTTTCGTGTGCGGCATTCAAATAAGTAGCGTAGCTTGACACACAAATAGCATCATTGGCATGTTGATAATTTCTATTAAAACGTCACATTTATGATTCTTAAATGTTTATCTTTTAAATTGTGGATGCATTTATTGTATTCTATATTTTCATTAAACTTCTGTCCTCTTAATGAATAAAAGATCTACTGCTACTTGCTCAACTTAAGAAATTTAAAAAAAAAAGGAAAATGAAAACAAAACTAAGTCTGTTGCATTGTTTTCATGTTTTAATTTTGGTTTGCCGCGGCAATCTGGGAAGGGTTTCGGGTGTCTTCTTCTTCTATATTTTGAGGACCCACGATCAGTGTATTGTTGATTCTGGTTCCTATGCCGTGGGTGGAAAAGGTTGCGGAGCAGTTATTTAGAAGACTCTCCAGCCACTGGCTTAGAAAAAAAACGGGGGGGGTGGGGAGGGGGGTACGCCTACTGCAGAGTTTTTTCTTGGAAAAAAGTGTGTGTGGGGGGGGGGGGGGGCTAACAAAAAAAGCATGACTGCCCCGGGTGGCTCTAACCCAAGCTATTGTCTTCAAAACACCATAAATATACTCAGAACAGTTAGAGGAGCTAATCCCTTTACACAAGCTCCATTATTTACAGAAGTCATAAATCACCATAACTTAACATAACACGTAAACAAGGTGGAGGGATCAAGGGTGGAGGGATCAAGGGTGGAGGGATCAAGGTAAACCTAAGGTGCACTCAAACATTTCTCATGGGAAACAGGACGAGCCATGAATGATATGACACATCCAATTATAGACCAACAGTCTTCGGCAGTTCGATCTGTACAAACCCTCTCAAATTAGATACTTGACGGTACATTGTGGGTGCTAGAAATGAATAATTTTGTGAGAACAGTCATTCCTTTCTTCGTGGGAGCCTCTTGTAGAATGTGTCCATGGATTTTGTCAAGTAAGTCAAAGAGGATTGGAGGAGATTTTATGGTGGACAAAATTAACAAACGAAGAAATGGAATAAAACCGTTGTTGCTGTTGAGTATATCTCAATGAAAACAAATACATTATAGGAGACAAATCAAACAGGATATGTCACATCTATAGGTTGTACATGTTGTAGAGGTTGTACAGGTTGCAGGGGTTGCAGAAGTTGTATAGGTTGTTGAGGTTGCAAGGTGTTGTATACTTTCATTCATCTTTTCTGGTGAATGAACTTAAGCTGATCCCAAGTTTGGCAGCGCTGTTAGTGTGTGGCTAATTTAAAAATAGTCTTCCTCGATTAAAACTAACTAAAATCCATGGTTTGTATTATAAAATTCTGTAGAATTATGTAGACATATCCAGAAAGCAATACAATGTGTAAGTAATTTTGAGAAGTATCTATGAAACAGGCTATATACACGCCTAGAGAGATTGAGGAGGCGGGGACGAAAGATTTTTTGAGCGTGTGCTATCATTTATCGTGATATATTTTTGCTATACTGGACAGAGATTTGTTTACAAATTTTTGCTGTGTGTTTATATTCCTTTTCATCATTGTACCTTTTTACAACATTGTATCTTCTTCAACATTGTACCTGTACAAGCCAATCATTATACTGTAAGTCAATAGCTTTAATTTTATTTATTTTTTATTTTTTAATTCATTATTAACTTAGTAAAATGTATTAATTGTAATTAGCCCTGGTTTGAGTATCGTATTCTTTGTCATTGTATTTAACATATGGTATCGTCTCTTGTTGTGTACTGTTTTAGAACGAGCCATATACTTAAATAAGAGATTAATTTTTCCATTCTGATAACAGTACGTAACACAGGGGTTGCAGAGTTTGTAAAGATTGTTGAGGTTGAAAGGGTTATGGAGTTTGTAGAGTTTGTAGGTGTTATAGGTTGGATAGGTTGGATAGATTGTAGAAGTCTGACTTGTATGCTAAAAAGGACATATCCACCAAAGGACCAAACAGATCTATGGCTATAACGAAGGTCTTGCTTATAAGTAACTAGCTACAACTAGGGTGTCTGCATACTAGAAGGAGTATGGCTATTTATTTAGGCGCTTTTGGTTCTGGTAGGGACATGGCTACTTATAGGATCTGGCTAATAATAGATATCTGGCTACTAATGGTGATCTGACTACTCATCAAGGAAATGTTAAATAAGAGTTGCCAGTAAATCTGCATGAGCATGTTGTGTAATTAAATGTGTTGCCCCATGTGATGTAATCGAAGGAGTTGCCCCATGTGATGTAATCAAAGGAGTTGCCCCGTGTGCTGATGTCTAGGACTAGGAAAAATATTCATCTTAAAATGTATCAAACCGAACATTTGGTCTCAGCAGTTCATGAGAGCATAATATGATAGGATAATATGATAGGATAATATGACAGGATAATATGATAGGATAATATGATAGGATAATATGATAGGATAATATGATAGGATAATATGATAGAATAATATGATAGGATGATATGATAGGATCATATGATAGGATATCAAGGCACCAGGTCCGGATAAGATCTGTAATGAAATGATAAAAAACCTTGGCCCGATAGCGAAGACAAAGCTATTGTCAATCATAAACAGATCATGGGTAACTGGAATCCTACCCAGAGCTTGGCTTAGCGCTACCATCGTCCCTATTCCCAAAGAAGGGAAAAATCTCAATCACCCTAACGGCTATCGTCCGATCTCCCTAACATCGTGTCTAGGGAAGGTAGCCGAGAGAATGATTAACCAAAGGCTGTACTGGTACCTGGAGAGTACCGACAGCCTGAGTCCAATACAGGCGGGCTTCCGCAAGGGAATGCAGCCTGTAGATCAAGTGCTCCGTCTTCTCCAGTCCATAACAGATGGGCTCCAGAAAAAATCACATACAGTGGCTGTATTTTTCGACCTCCGGCAAGCATACGACCGAGTCTGGAGGTCCGGTCTATTATTGAAATTGCAAAAGATGGAAGTAACTGCCAATATGTACATGTGGATTGCCGGTTTCATCACAAACCGGACAATAAGCACGAAATTCGGCAGTGAAACCTCCAGGAAAAGAACTCTTGAGGAAGGGCTCCTACAAGGGTCAGCCCTCAGTTGCACACTTTTCCTGGCATACATTAATGACTTGCCACAAAATTTGGTAACCAATGCCGCGATGTATGTTGATGATTTGGTTATCTGGAGCACCGGTAAGGATGTCCACCGCCTGCAAACGCTATTACAGCAAGACCTTTCGTCTATCAACAGGTTCATGCAGCGGTGGCATCTGGAAATCAACACCGAGAAGACGGTCTATTCGCTATTTACCAATGGGCGAACCATTCTCAAACAGGAGATTGAGCTGAAGGTGGGGGATGTAGCGCTCAAATGGGACAAGCAACCGGTTTACCTGGGAGTCAAATTGGATCAAAGGGTGCAAATGCATAACTTTGTACAAGACCTCTGCTCCCAGGCGACCGCCAAGCTCAATCTGGTGAAAAAATTGGCTTGCACAAGTTGGGGCGCGGGCGCAAGTACGCTTAGAGCGCTACTCCTAAGCAGTGTAAGGTCGGTAATGGATTACAGCATGCCGGTCCAATCCTTTGCAAGCAAAGCTGCACTGGAGAAGTTGGGTCGAATCCAGAATCAGGCTCTGAGATTCATCAGTGGTGCATTCAGGACCACACCCACAGCTGCTGTAGAAGTCTTGGCCAATGTCGAACCGCTAAAAAATTAGGAGGGAGAAGGCTATTTTAAGTACCGTAGAGAGGTACCGACGGCTGACAGAAAGAGAACGGTCGTTTCAGATGCAGAATAACTGGGTTGCGGGCAGAAGACTAAAAAGATCCTCATTCATGCACCAAGTCGTGGAGCTTGAAAGGACCGTCGATCTGCCCCAGAATAGAGAACGGCTGACCCGAATCCCAGTTAATCCGCCGTACGCGGAACTCTCACGTCCTTCCATACATTTGGCCTTGACCGACGCGGCAGTGACAAAACGGAGCCCTGAGCATGTTCAGAGAGCGGCCGCCCTAGAGACCATGGATTTGTACTCCGAAGTACCTGTAAAAGTGTTCACGGACGGATCTTCCAACCTGAGAGAAAGTACTGCTGGGTACGGTGCGCTCATACTATACCCAGCGGGGGGGCCAGAAAGCCAAGAACTCTCCGGACCCTGTGGGACTACAGCATCAAACTTTGATGCGGAGCTGGAGGCTATACACAGGGCACTGGAGAGCGTGTATCACACACTGAGAGAAAATGAGCTTGCGGGACTCGATGTAGTCGTGTTCTCGGACTCAAGATCTGCTCTCGAGATCTTGGGAAAGAGACAGGGTAGCACACACATGGTTGACGTCATCTTAGATGACGTATGCAAACTCGGCGAACTAGGAGGCACGGTGACAGTGCAATGGATCCCTGGCCACGTCAACATCAGTGGCAACGAGAAAGCGGACACTCTTGCGAAAACCGGGGCCGCCCAGCCTCAGCCAGAAACACCAATGACTGGATTGGGAATAAAGAACTGGCTGGCTGACCATTTTAGGAAAAAGTGGTACAGGCAGTGGGCGGACAATACGACCGCAAGAGGCGTCTATTCGAAAATGCAAACTCCTAGCAGACAAGACCCATGGTGGGGGTTAGGCCGAAAGCAGCAGAGTTTAGTGACGCAAATGCGCACCGAGCATTGCCCCATAGGCACGTATTTCTGGCGTCTAGACAACAATCGGGATCCCACCTGCCGGCATTGCAACCTGGTCCCGGAAACGCTGGCGCATCTGTTGACCGGATGTCCCTCACTGGAGCTTCCGGGGGAGGCCAGGGCGGAGGGGGAACCCTATGTGAGGAAAATGTTGTATGGCACAGCTCAGCAGATGGAGTTGATTGCCAATTTACTAGCCGGGGCCTTAAGAGAGTGATCTCAGGCCCTCACCAGAATATGTGTGTTAGATAGCATAATATGATAGCATAATATGACAGCATAATATGACAGCATAATATGATAGCATAATATGACAGCATAATATGATAGCATAATATGACAGCATAATATGATAGCATAATATGACAGCATAATATGATAGAATAATATGGGCATTACAGATTCGCTGAGAGAAAGAATGAAAGCAAAACCTAGAAGAAAACCAAAACTCGCTAAGTCGATTCAACTCTTCCCTGTGTCCTTGATTGCAGTTATTATGAAAGCTGACATCCACTCTCTGAGTTCTCTGACAACAGAGACGATCATTTAACATCCTGTCTTCCATTCAGGACATACATTTATACTTAAGCCGCTAATGTCAGTGTTTTTTTTACACCACAACCTATGTCCCCATCCCAAATTTTTCTTAAGGGCCCTGGGACCCACGCCCATTTTAAAATTATCACCATAAAATGAATGTGTCACGTGGTGTCTATTCATTCGCACTCGATGGGTAATGCCTTCAGAGATTGAACAAATGTCCTATTGTAGAAGCACACATGACAGAGATGTCGGTCTGCTGCAGGAATGTTTTCTTTGAAAGTCTTTGCCCACCTCAAATTTATACAGGTGTAAATATTATTTTGTTTTTAAAGAAGTAATAAATCGAAAAAGTGTGTGTGTGTATGGTGATGATTGGTTACATAACGATGTTTACCAACCTAAATAGCTGAACTATTTTGAAACATATTTTATATTTATTAGGGTGGTCAAATTTTCTAAGTTTGAAAGTAGTCTTGGTTTGGCTCTCTTAGTATGTTCAACTACACAAGAAAATAATTACTTCCAATCTTCAGATCAATTGAATCATGTTTAGGGTCGCTCAAGTAAGTTAAGTAGTGCTCATTATCGTCTATGTGCTGTGATGGGGCAACAAGTGATACAACAAGTGATACATTCGTCATACAGGAAAAGATGTGCATTTTATGGACACAACATGCGAAGAAAGAATTTTAAACATATTCTGTACCACTGGTAGTGCACTGGGATGGAAAGATTCCTCTTGACCTTACTGGGAATGGAAAGGTTGATTGACCACAGGCCATTGTTTAAGGTGTTAGAATAAATCATCTTCTTTGGGTTCCCAAGCTGAGATCCAGCAAATTTATTGGGAGAGTTCGGTATCTGCTTTGATACTACTTCAAGTAATACAGGTCATGCAAATGGAGTCTGCTTTGATACTAATTCAAGTAATATAGGTCATACAAATGGAGTCTGCTTTGATACTACTTCAAGTAATACAGGTCATGCAAGTGGCGTCTGCATACTGCCGTCACCAAACCAATAACTGTTCTGGCAATTGTCTTCTGTGAGAGTATGAGAACTGCATCTTTTGGCCCTGGTGTACCCACCCCTCTTCAAGCGCTTCAGCAATCATGGAGCTAAATGATTGATCAATCTTGTTATGAAAGTGTTTCTACTAATTAAATGATTGATCAATCTTGTTATGAAAGTGTTGCTACTAATTAAATGATTGATCAATCTTGTTATGAAAGTGTTGCTACTAATTAAATGATTGATCAATCTTGTTATGAAAGTGTTGCTACTAATTAAATGATTGATCAATCTTGTTATGAAAGTGTTGCTACTAATTAAATGATTGATCAATCTTGTTATGAAAGTGTTGCTACTAATTAAATGATTGATCAATCTTGTTATGAAAGTGTTGCTACTAATTAAATGATTGATCAATCTTGTTATGAAAGTGTTGCTACTAATTAAATGATTGATCAATCTTGTTATGAAAGTGTTGCTACTAATTAAATAATTATAGGCAGTTTAAAATGTGACAAGGACAGTCTCATGGAATTTGCTTTGTGAAGTTTGAAGCCTCGCATCCAAGAGATGATTACAAGATGATTATAAGATGATTACAAGATTATTATACGGTGATTATAGATTTAGCCATCATATTTGTGGAAGAAACTCATCCACACAGACAGAGTGCGGGTTATGGCCCCCAGGATCTCTCCATCATCCAAGGTGGATGGGTAAAACAATATGCACTTTTTAAATATGGATATTACCGGGTAGGCAATTCAAACTCGGAGAAAACGAAGAAAGGGGATTTTGTGAAATATGCATCTTCCTATATAATTGGGGTCTACATCATGTCATGTTGTACTGCCCCCCCCCCTCTTTTTTTTATACGCATTTCTGCTCCTAATAAAGATCTTAAGTTCCTCTAAAAACATAGCAAATATGAAAAGGTAAATTCTGCGCTCCACATATTTGCATCAACGAAACCCAAGGGCAGACGGCTCATCGATCGGCCAAGGCTGACATGAATCGACGATGTAGAGAAGGATTTACATCAGTTGGGGTTCGCGCATGGTGGCGGAAAGCCATGGATCGTTCCCAATGGAAGTATGTGGTGGGGCAGGCCAGGGCCTTACATGAGCTGTAGCGCCACTGATGATGATGATAAACAAGTTAAGGAGATTGTTAAAATATTAACGGCAGTTAATGAAAACGCAGAGAGATGTGTTGCTCTCCTGCAGGAGTTTAACATCATAGAGAATGTGGCTTTTATGTGGGAGTACACAGCAGAGAGGTGCGTGGCACTCGTGTTGGATGGCGTCATGCATTGTGTTAGTTCCACAAACAACGCTGGAGTCCATGTACGCGGGCTGACATTGACTCAACTCAGGCAACGCTCCTGATACATAAACGGTCGACATTGACTCAACTCCGGCAACGCTCCTGATACATAAACGGTCTGACATTGAATCAACTCCGGCAACGCCCCTGGTTCCCGCGACTATGGGCCAAACTTTTTCTTTCTGATCTGTACAAGCAACTCATTCCCTCCCCTTAAGTTGAAAATCTTTGTGACTATGTGTATCACATATTTGCAAGTCTGTGTTCACTTGGTGATTATGTGTATCACATATTTGCAAGACTGTGTTCACTTGGTGATTATGTGTATCACATATTTGCAAGACTGTGTTCACTTGGTGATTATGTGTATCCCATATTTGCAAGACTGTGCGTTAAAAATAATTCACAGTGGAATATGGGATAATACAAGATCATTTTAAATATTAATCAAATAATTTGTTTCATAAATTAGATTTTTTTTTACACATACACAAAAACTATAGCTGAGAATAAAGATATAAATTAGAGAAAATAAACGGAAACAAATAAAATAAATAACTTTTGGGAACATGAGAAGTTCCCTAGATTTGTGAATAAATGTTGTTTACATTAAACTAATGCGGGCTTTTAGAAAGTGGGAACATGTTACTGCCAATTAATCAACACCATGCACAAAGGAACACCAAGAAACAAAATATAAGCTCGATCGTCAACAAAAAAAGCTTTGTAATACAAAATACGATTTTCTTTTCATTATTTCATCGATTGGAAGTTAATTGTATTATCATTCAATCACTATTTCATCGATTGGAAGTTAATTGTATTATCATTCAATCACTATTTCATCTTATTTATTTTACATAAAGACCATCCACATATTGATTGACATGATAGTTCCAGAAAGAAAATTTTGTTTTAGAATACGCAATTACCATACGAAATATGTTTCAGATAAGTGTTTAATGAGATGGTTTATTACGTTGTAGAATACCTTTGTCTCATCAAATTAACAGATTTCTGTTAACTTTTAAAAATTTTGATTAGGACTTTTAAAAAAAAAATAACAGTTACATAAAAAAAATAAAAAAATCACCATCTTTTGGTGTCTACCGAAAACACTCCAAGACTCACCAGCCAACCAATCTGTCCAGATGGCCGTTAAAATATTCTTTTAAAGAGAAGAAACGGAAACGTTTTGTGGTCCTTTACTTAAGAAAACGAATGTACGAATGGCAAATGTAATTGGGGAAATCATCGACGGCATGTTGAATTGTTTTGTAACACTGTCATTATCTCTATACCTACATTAATTTTACGGTTATCTAAAAAGTTAAATGGGGACATTAAGTACGAAACAAGTCTGACTTACCACTCAATGCTTTACTGAAGTTACATGGTAGACCGACTAGATCAGAATAACAATCGAACTGCGAGCTCGCTTTAACTTGAGGGATCTTGCCCTATTGACGACAGAGCGCTGAGTTGACGAGACACCACGGTTCCCACTTCCCACACCGCTACAGGTAACGAGATGAAGCAGTCGGCAGTGGCGGAGAATTTTAATGACCTTGTGGGGGAACATACAGCGTGCGGTCATAATTTGAATAGAATCCGTCTGTATCTTTAGAATGCCTTAATGACATATATCTGTTCAGTTTGCCTTCACGACACATCTGTTCAGTATGCATTCACGACACATCTGTTCAGTATGCATTCACGACACATCTGTTCAGTATGCATTCACGACACATCTGTTCCGTATGCCTTCACGACACATCTGTTCAGTATGCATTCACGACACATCTGTTCAGTATGCATTCACGACACATCTGTTCAGTATGCATTCACGACACATCTGTTCAGTATGCATTCACGTCCAATCTGTTCAGTATGCATTCACGACACATCTGTTCAGTATGCCTTCACGACACATCTGTTCCGTATGCCTTCACGACACATCTGTTCAGTATGCATTCACGACACATCTGTTCCGTATGCATTCACGACACATCTGTTCCGTATGCCTTCACGACACATCTGTTCAGTATGCATTCACGACACATCTGTTCCGTATGCCTTCACGACATATATCTGTTCAGTATGCATTCATGGCATCTCTGTTCAGTATGCCTTCAGGGCATATATGTTCAGTATGCCTTAGGGTCATAGGCCTATGTTTCATAGTTCTAAACTTATGACATCATAATTCATGTTTTCGAGGAACCTTTCACATAATACTGCATCGATCTTATCAAGGGCTAATGATATCTTTATACATTTTTATTATTTATTGTTCTATAGTCTATATCACCAATATCTTATTCCATTGTTCTTAACGTACCTAATAATGTTGCATGTAATTCTCTTTAATAATGAAAAAATAATTATTCATATTTTTTTTTTTTAAATTGTCACTTGTTGATTTATTTAATTCGTCTTTGGCGAGTAATGATTACCATACAAATAGTTCTGGTCCTTATTGTACGAATAGTTCTGGCCCTTGTTGTTCTTGTCCTATGATATCAGTTTTTATTGTTCTGGAGCCGAGAACATTTAACTTAGTACAAGGCTCTGACCCAAAGACATTTTGTTTCATATTTGTTATGGCCCTACGTGATATTGTGTTTAATATGTTTCTGACACACTTACATTGTATTTCATATTTCTGTGACTTTGGGGTGATAAGGATGATTTTTGTGGTGATAAGGATGATTTTTGTGGTGATAAGGATGATTTTTGTGGTGATAAGGATGATTTTTTGGGAGATAAGGATGATTTTTTGGGTGATAAGGATGATTTTTTGGGAGATAAGGATGATTTTTTGGGTGATAAGGATGATTTTTTGGGAGATAAGGATGATTTTTTGGGTGATAAGGATGATTTTTTGGGTGATAAGGATGATTTTTGTGGTGATAAGGATGATTTTTTGGGAGATAAGGATGATTTTTGGGGAGATAAGGATGATTTTTGGGGTGATAAGGATGATTTTTGGGGAGATAAGGATGATTTTTGTGGTGATAAGGATGATTTTTTGGGTGATAAGGATGATTTTTTGGGTGATAAGGATGATTTTTTGGGTGATAAGGATGATTTTTTGGGTGATAAGGATGATTTTTTGGGTGATAAGGATGATTTTTTGTGTGATAAGGATGATTTTTGTGGTGATAAGGGTGATTTTTGGGGTGATAAGGATGATTTTTGGGGAGATAAGGATGATTTTTGGTGTGATAATTTATTCTTTCGTCCATCCGGTGGTGTGGTTATTGGCGTTTGATATTTGATTTCATTAGTTCTGTGTGTATGACACCAACATTCTTTGGCTATCCATTTCGAAACTGCTATAAATAAATGTTTCCAAGAAAAAAGTTAATATAGTTTTGTTTAACTCATTGTAATCTTAGCATCACTAAAATCATCGCTGTATATAGATTTCAACAAAAAATTGTCAGATGCTATATATGGCTAACCCTGTCATGCATCGCCGATTTTGCTAAGCCGTGAAGATGGCGCTATCCGTCAAGATCAAAATACAAGATAACGATTGAAACAGTCAATTGCGTTATAGCAGAGAGGCCAGGGGTCAGCTGTTAGAGGGTGAGAGGTCAAGGGTTAGCTGATAGAGGGTGAGAGGTCAGGGGTCAGCCGTTAGAGGGTGAGAGGTCAGGGGTCAGCCGTTAGAAGGTGAGAGGTCAGGGGATAGCCGTTAAAGGGTGAGAGGCCAGGGGTCAGCCGTTAGAGGGTGAGAGGTCAGGGGTCAGCCGTTAGAGGGTGAGAGGTCAGGGGTCAGCCGTTAGTGGGTGAGAGGTCAGGGGTCGGCCGTTAGAGGGTGAGAGGTCAGGGGTCAGCCGTTAAAGGGTGAGAGCTGGGTGGTATGTCATTGACCACAACACATCAAGAGCTGGGTGGTATGTCATTGACCACAACACATCAAGAGCTGGGTGGTATGTCATTGACCACAACACATCAAGAGCTGGGTGGTATGTCATTGATCACAACACATCAAGAGCTGGGTGGCATATCAAAGGTTCTTTACCTGGGTCGCCTGCAAGGTGGGATGCAGGGTAGGGTGAAAGGTAGGGGTGCCGGGTAGGGGTGCAGGAAGACCCAGAAAATTATTTTCATCGGAATTTTTTACGTAAGGAGTGAGAGAAATGTTTTTAAATCTCGAGTGGGCGTGACGTTTCAAAAACAACAACAGCACATTAAGATCCCTTGTTTAGACATAAAAGTTTAAGCACCTGCATTTCCAGCAATATTAAAATGTACTTAAACCTCACCAAAAAAAAAATTTAGTTGTCACAGATTTACATACACTTAAACATATCAAGTTTAGCATGGTCCCCCATGGCGCCGCCTCTAACTGCACATCAGCGGCCACTGCAAGCAGGGAAACAAAACAACGAAGAGAAGAAAAGGTGGCAGGTGGGGGGGGGGGGGTAAACAAGTTATTTTTGGAACAGACCGTTACCTGGACATGGACAGTAGGCTACTGTGACATTTTGATTGAAAGAAATCTTTAGAGGGAAACGGGGGATAATTAAAAAAAGGTGTGGGGGTCCCTTTTTAACTAGTTGTATAGTTAAGGCCTTGACGACTCTACGCTGTACTTGTTGAATAATATGTAGGCCAGCCTATGAGAATAGGCATTTGAGGACGAATCTGACCAAATGATTTAACTATCCTTAGAATATTCATTTCGTAACTATTTTCGGGTTTTAACACAAGTAAAAATCCCATTTTTCCTTTAACCAAAACATTATGACACACGTGGGTCATACTGAATTCTTAATTTTGAAAGAAAAAAAAATTTTTTTTGGTTGTCTGGTTGTTGTTGAAAAAGTAATTATTAAACAACATTTTTGTGTATGTTGAATTTCCGAATAAACTTTCAAGATTTCTTTTTGAAAAGATTGTTGTGTTTTACAGAGTTTTTTTTCCTCCTGGATTGTCATAAATTCCAACAATGTTGTTATTTAAATTTAAATGAATAGGCCTCAATGAAACTACACAGCTTCCAGATCTTAGTCAGATAGGCCTCAATGAAACTACACAGCTTCCAGATCTTAGTCAGATAGGCCTCAATGAAACTACACAGCTTACAGATCTTAGTCAGATAGGTCTCAATGAAACTACACAGCTTCCAGATCTTAGCCAGATAGGCCTCAATGAGACTGCACAGCTTACAGATCTTAGTCAGATAGGCCTTAATGAAAATACACAACTTCCAGATCTTAGCCAGATAGGCCTCAATGAAACTACACAACTTCCAGATCTTAGTCAGATAGGCCTCAATGAAACTACACAACTTCCAGATCTTAGTCAGATAGACCTCAATGAAACTACACAGCTTCCAGATCTTAGTCAGATAGGCCTCAATGAAACTACACAACTTCCCTATAGGCCTAACATGGGAAGCGACATAACAAAATAGGCTTCATCTAGAGAGCAGGTTTGTGGGATTGTAATCACGCACGTTTATTAGAGATACAATGGTAAACAAAATACCTGACAATATTTGCTGACAATACTAATGGAAAAATGTGATTCTTCTGAAACAACCAAAATAATTTAAACATTTTTACAATAAGAAAATCTTCCTTTCAGAAATTTCCTTTAATTTTAAGCCTAATTATTAAAATGGTAACATCTTGATTTCCTTGCATTGTTATTTCAGTCAGCTTCAACTAAAAATTGTAATATAATCACGCGCCGTGTTTAAATGTGTAGTGACACTGGAGATAATAGAAAAGCGCGCTTCCACGAACAAGCAACATTTTTTTTATTGCTGTATCTTACATTTTAAGATACCCTAACTGGAATGCATCAAAAATGCACATTACTTTTACCAATATTTTTCTCCCCTTAACTCTTAAGCACTTGCCCAATTTTCAACTAATTACGAATACAATATTATATTGACACACTTTTTTACATGCTGGGAACTGATTAGAGGAGCTTCGGTTAGTTTTCTCAGTGCTCTTTTAATATCCAAGAGAAATTTCATCTGGATCCGGGGTAATATCAGTAAGATTGAGCTTTTTACAGCATCACGCTTAAAGTTCTAGAGTTGATGATGCAATCTTTGACGGTTGCTGAGATGGTTTAGAATTAATCTTTACATCTTTGAAATCATGTAGCATTATAAATGTAAGAGTTTTTTGTTTTTTTAAAATATTTTCACTGTAAATTGCGTTTCATTTTCTTTGTGTAAAGATACTGGAATTTTTTTAATGCCTAAAATAATCATAAAACTAATAAAACTATGTTTAGAGTAGCATACCAGTATTTAGATTTTAAATATTTAAGTTTAAAAAAATAATTAAAACTAAAATAAGTTAACATCATATCAGGATACATCGTGTAATAATCGTGATGCTTAATGAATTATTATATTATAAATCTACATTGAAAAAAAATAACGAATGGACAAAAGAAACAGTATTTATAAATTTAACTCAAATAAAAATAATAAAAATAGTCGAACATTTCACATGATCAAAAACAATTTTTTAAATCCCAAAATCTTTTTCTACTCAAGTTCACGCAGATTGAAATCCAGTATGCAAAGAGACTTTGAACTTGAATATTTAACCTGTGATTTAAATCGTACGCATCTTTTCTTTTCTTTAAACTTTAAGAAAAGCTATGTGACAAACAAACCAACGCACGAGACAACAAACCCCATACCCATACTCCTTTAAATTTTCCCCCAATCAGTATTTAACATTAGATTATCATCCTATTATATATTATAATAATGTAAAAATTGATTTTTAACGACTTTTAAAACAATAAATATAATAAAGATTTAGACAAATTTACTAATTAAATGACATATAGTCTTAAATCTTTTGTGAGTGTGTGTGTAAGTGTGTGTAACTAAAAGCATAAGAATGGCTAAAGAAGCTTTGGCCCGGGCTCCTGTTATACTTAAAAAAAATAATTGTGATGCCAAGTTGGATTTCTACAACTTAAACCATTGTTTTTAGACCTCTGCAATACAAGTTTAATCATAATTAACATATTTTATGAAATGTATTTAGTTTCATGTATTAAAATTTATCTGATTTGTGTTAATTAAATAATTTATAAAAAATGAATGATGTGTTTTTTATATTTTAACATTTTAAGGGAAATTCCAAATTTTAAAAAAGGGGGAATAAATCTAGTGCAAAGCCAAGGACAAGAAAGCGAAAGGAGAAATGATACCGCAGGTGAGAAATTTTTTTTAGATGGGCGAGTAAAATTCTGTTATTATTAAGTAATTATATATACCAAAAAATGAAAGAAAAGAATAAGCACAAGTGTCCAATACTTATATGAATGTTTTTGTTCTACTGATGAAGGCATTTGCCGAAACGTTTAAATTTGTTTTCTGTAAAAAGTAGGCATGCCAAAAAGTGTAGGCCTAAATATGTCATGCGCACTCATTATTCATTAACTATTAATTTTAAGTATTAAGTTCTTTACTGTTTCCATTAATAAGAATATGTATTTTATATATCATTGTTGTGTGCTTTCATTTCTTGTTAATTCAACAGGCAAACCGTATCTATTAGATGAGAGAGTGCTTTCAGAAGCTTAGTTTCTCGAATATATAATTTCATGTTATTGCAGAGCAGAATTCAACAACTTCAAAGTAAGAATAACTTTTACATTAGGCTGCGACTATTTGTACCCGGGTACCAGAAGTGAGAGGTTGGGATTAAAAATCTATTTAAAATATTATTGTTAGGTTTGTAAGACAAAATGAGGTATCAAATGAAAGATAATTGAATGGACTATATACTATATGTTGGTAAACTTAATTCTTCAGTTTAACTAAAGTAAACTACCACAAATGACATCCGAATAGCATTGAGTCTAATGGGACCCAGGTGCGAATGGCGGCGCTGCGTGACTCAATTTTGACTCAATGCTTTTCAGATGTCATTTGTTGTAGTTTATTTTAGTTAAACTGAAGAATTAAGTTAACATATATATTGTCCATTCAATTATCTTTCATTTGATACTTCATTTTGTCTTACAAACCCAACAATAATATTTTAAATAGTTTTTTAATCCCAACTTCTCACTTCTGGTACCCGGGTAGCCTTGAGCATAATTGACAATTAAAATCAAGTTTGCTAAATTCTTTTTTAAAATGTTCCTTTTCTTCTTCTTTTGAATTCTCAACATTTTGTTTGGCACATTTAAAGTTGGCAGTGTCTACACCTCCGGCGACCGGACAAATAGTGCAGGAGATATATGTCCGGCGGGCCTGTCACATGACTAGTAGGTGTTATTATTCCATAAGGTCATGTGACAAGAGGTCGCCGGCAAAATAGTTGCATTGCATATAATATTCCAATATTGTGTACAATAATTACATATATTAGTCAGCCCATCTCTAGATAATAAATAAATACTGAACATGTTAATAGGTACCACAAACCGGCGTAAAAACGCGTTTTTGTGTCACGGAAGCCTGTATTTAGTAACTTTTCACCTAATGTTGTCTATATTAAAAATTGGTCATAAACTAATAAAAATGGTACCATTTAAAAGTACATTTTAAGCCCTCTAATTATATGTCATTTTAATTGTTGTTGAAATAACAAAGAGTATTACATTTATCGCATGAAAACCATCACCAAAGTGATTTTTTATCGACGGTCAAGCGATCATTTTTACCCCCGCGCTATTCAATCGCCGTGCCGTTTTTGGTCATTCGTAGTATCTCGTCACAAATATGTGTATCGTGTGCAGAAATGAATGCCTTTTAGTTTCGTACCAAATATTAATGTAACGTTACAGTTTAAATATTTTAAAATTTAAAAAATCGAAGAAAATTATAATTTACTATTTGATTTTGGCAAAATATGAAATTTTAACCAGCATCATTGGAAAGCTCGTCCTTTTTTTCTTTTAAAATACGAAAACAACACTTCATTTCTAAGCATCAACAAAAACGGCCAAGTTAAACAAAGAACCATATAAAATTCATTCACCCCGCTTGTTCCCGATACGCGAAAATGGCTGAAAACCACATTGACAATGCTCCAGAAGTTTTTTCTAAATTGACGGTAGCCGATTTTAAATATTTAGTAGGTAAGTAAAATCAGTAAAAATATGTAGTTAAATGGTTTGAAACTGTGTCGGCTATGATTTAGTTCTTTATTTCTTTAGAAAATTTGTATTTATGTAGATATAAATATGTTCGTTTGTCGCTGATTATTATCGTTTTTGAGTTTTGTCAGATGACTTAAACCCCCCTCTGTTTGTAGTGAAGTCTAATTTTTTCTGATTGCTCAGTTTAAAATGTTATTGTTTTTTCTGAAAGAGGATACGTTGAAGATTAATAACTACTAATTTTTATAATTAGCAAATGATATTATCATATTTAATTTTAATAAATAAAAAAGGTCACGTGATCATAATATGTGTCGTCAATGTAAACAAACAATGAACGCTAAAAGTAGAACAACTCATAAAGTTAAGAGATGGTCAAAGTAATGCATTATTAATAGCTTAAAGTAATTTCTGTTATTATAGGTGGATTTATGTTAGACTGAACATTTATAATTTGTTCAATTTTGTTTTAGATGGTGAACAATTCGCCGCTTTAGAGAAGACTTTTCTGGCTAAAGGGAAAGGAAGAAGGCCATCATTGCGTACTCTATTACTTCTTTATTACGGACCGTTATAGATGGAGAATTTAATCTCTGTTGTTTTGTCTAGGGCTCGTTCTAAAAACAGTCCATAATAAAGGACGATACCAAAGGTTAAAAATAATAACAAATAAAACGACAATTAAGGCCAGAGCTAATTACAATTAATAACTTTTTAATTTGTGAACTTCAATTAAATAATAACAGCAAGTGAAATATGATTGAAATTATAAACTTACAGATTTGCTGGTACCGGTACTGTATATAAAAATACAATGAGCACAAAATTGTACGAGGAAATAAAAATCTCTACACACAACAAAATATAATGACACATAGCATGCCTCGTAATCAAGGAAAAGAAAATCTCCCCCTCTCTATCGATCAGCCCTTTTTATAGGCAGTTTCAGATGATCATTCTGGAAATGGAACACACAGTCTTACTGTTTCCCACATTTTCTAGATTGTTCTATCATGTTCCACAGAAACGGATGATAGTAAACAAAAGTATCATCAAAGGGATATTTTTTCTAGCCGCCCCAACATGGGACCGACTTGAAAGAGGTCATGCACGTGGAAGGCGGGCAAAGTGTGTCTCAAAATACGTCATCCCTTATAACATCTTCAACTCTATGTTTTGAAGGAGGAAAACAACAAGTCATGGGAGCAGGTAACTATAATGATATGCCTAAGATAAGTTATTCAGTGTAATAAACATATTTTGTATTCTACTTCTACTAAGTTAAACATTTTATGAATTTACTAATAAAGCCTGAACATATCTTTTCAGCTGGAAAGCTGGTTCTCTCAGATCAAAGTATGTACTAGTACCAGTCGCAAAGTTCAAAAGTGTGTGGAAAAAGTTCTTAGAAATTTGAACTCCCTTTCAACTTTGGATTATTTTCATTATTTGGGTCAAGTTCTGAATTTGGATTTCATAAGCCAAAAAAGAAGATAACCAATTTGGTGCAAAGTTACAAAAAAATGAGGCATTCAAATGTTAAAAGAAGACAACCTGAACGTTTCAAAGAATTTATGAGTGTTATATTTATTGTTGATATTGTTCCTAACCCTGTCAGTGTTAGTATCAACAAAGAACCATTGTCTTGTGAAGTTGATGAACTTAAATTAAAATTGCAACAGGCTTTAGACAATGCACAGTTACTTAGTGTACGAATTAATGATTTAGAAATTGAAAAATTGCAGCTACATGAAAAAATTAGTAATTTTCAAGAAGAATTAAATATGTTGAAAGTACAATTGGTAAATGATGAAGAAAATAGAATATCATCTCTTAATAAAATTAAGCATCATAAATCAAAACTAAAGAGTGTTATTAGAAATCTTCAACAAGAAAATACAGATTTTTCTGTTCAGTTAGACCATCAGAGATTAAAGATAATGAAATTATTGAAATTAAAAGACAAAATAAAATCAATGAAAGTAAACACAAAGTATATTTTAAATGCCAATATTAATTGTGAATGTGAAATGCTTGTTAAAATAAAAGATCCTTTAAACAATTGTTACTCCACCCCTGTTAGACAAACAGTTATTAGTTTGATGTCAGATTATGTAAATGTTTAAGGTATGCATTGTGTTCTAATACTTAAAATAAAAATGCAGGTCACTCTAAATCTGTAAACGTTACATTTTATTAAATGTTAAAATTTTGCTTGAACTTGCACTGTTCCAGCCATGATTGTATTGTATATAAATAAATAATGGGCTCATTGACTGTTGAAATATGCATAGCTATAATTTTTCTGTAGTTTGGTATAATTAGCTTATCTCTTGGTAAAACTATTGATTTTATGAAATTTTTTTTAATGGCTGATTTCTCGCTTCATGTGAACCCGTGCACTTTTCTAACAGTTTTTGTATTTTCGATGCACTTGTTATGGGTACACATGCTGTTTAAGTATGGTACATAGACCTTTAGTTCCCCTACATTTTGATATAATTATGATGTGCTTTCAATACACCTTATAAAACAAAAAATTAAAAACATTCTGTATGTGAACGCTTTCACTGTTCCAGCCATGTTTGTATTGTATATAAATAAATAATGGGCTCATTGACTGTTGAAATAGGCAGAGCTATAATTTTTCTGTATTTTGGTATAATTGGTTCATCTCTTGGTTTAGATTGAATTTTTGCAATTTTTTAAAAATATCTGATTTTTTGCGTCTTATGAAACCTTGCCTTTTTCTAACAATTTTTGTATTTTAAGTGTAAATTTTATGTTTACACTTGCTGTTTAATTACATAGTCCTTTAGTTACCCTTCATTTTGATATAACTATCATGAATGCTTTCTTATCAGTTGATTTTTTGTGATTTTTTAAACATTAACAAATTTCGCGTTTTTACCTCCCTTTTTATTTTTTTCAAAATTTGATGAAATTCCATTTTCATAAATAAAAATTTAATGAATTAATCATTTTGTACCATTGAAAAAAATTGAGTCTGTTCTCTATATATGTGGGTATGTGTTGAGTGCAAGTAAGTGAGTCTGTTCTCTATATATGTGGGTATGTGTTGAGTGCAAGTAAGTGAGTCTGTTCTCTATATATGTGGGTATGTGTTGAGTGCCAGTAAGTGAGTCTGTTCTCTATATATGTGGGTATGTGTTGAGTGCAAGTAAGTGAGTCTGTTCTCTATATATGTGGGTATGTGTTGAATGTAAGAAATTGAGTTAAAGTGATTTAGTTTTACAGATATAGCCTTACCAAAATGGCACTTTTGATGGTGGCAAAAAAAAAAAAAAAAGTAAATTTTAAAAATTCATAACTTTTTTACTTATTGAGTTATAAGAACAAGTTTGGTATCCACGTTCTTAGAATCATGAGTTCTTGACATGACAGTATAAAATAAAGCTATATGCCTGTTTTGAAAAATCGGTTTGTGGTACCTAATGTTAATATATATATATGCTCTGAGATAAATAAAGTGTACGTTAAGCATTTGACTTTGAACTTTCTACTAGTCTGCCTATACTATATACTAACTAGTAGTACTATTTAACTATTTGAGTCCGACTCCTCAAAAAAAAAAAAGAAAGTCTGTTAGCTTGGTTAAACATCTTATAAAGCTCTACCTTGAAGCCTAAATTTAAAATGTGAACCAAATAAAATAAGTCAGTATACCTATGTCAATAAAGTTTTAGTTTTATTTTAGAATTAGTATTGCGTGAGAAGTAGGCTTTGTTATGGCGGTCATGTGACTTGGTCGACGGACGAATATCTCGATAAAGTATTCGTGTCATGTGTCTTGGTCGCCGGATGTATATCTCCCGCACTATTCGTCCGGTCACCGGATATGTAGACACTTTGTTTAAAGTTCTATCATAAGTCATTACATTCTGTTTTGTCTCTAAATTATTGTCATTATTTTTCAGGATGCCTTTTATGAGAGGAGCAGCTCCTATTAGGCGAACATTGAACTATTTAGAGAAGGGAAAACTAGTTTTGAAAGACAATGTAAAAATTGTGTCCTTTAACTACAATACAAATCACCCACCTAGTGAGGGAGCGGAGTAAGTATTGGACACAAGATGGTTAAGTTCTGCTTGAGAGCTCTTTCTATATGTCCTTTCATATGTCAAGCTTACCTTTAAGTTTTTTTCTGCCTCCTAATAAATTTAACTATCTCGAGGACCCTACTAATAAATAGGTCTAAAAGTCCATGTGATAAGGAGTGTACGCTACTATGTGGTTTTAAAATGCAATTTCTATTTAATGGACAGCATAAAGTTTGTGCTAATTTTTATAATTTAAATTTTTTGGTCCATTTTTCTACAGGAACTTTGTGTTTTGGCATTTTGCACAAATGCAGTACAAGAACCCAAGTGTTCAAATGCTTGTTTTCAATGATATGACCCCATCCCCTTTTATACAGTTTTTTTTCAGTAAGTTTTCTCATTCATTCTTAACATTGGAAACCCCTTCCATGCTATGAGAATTATAAATTAGTCAATGCAGTGCTCCAAGACTGTTTCAGATCATAGATTCTTTTAAGTTTTTAGCCATTGAACAAATAAATAAGTATATGATTAATATCATGTTTTTGGGGCCTTCTACAGGTTTCTTTGTTACATCCCCTTTATAAATCCAAAATGTATATTGAAGCAATCTGCATTGAAATACAAATTAAATGCACATTTTCGTTACTTTCCTTGTTTTTAAGATTCAGGAACAAAATTAGTCCTGGATATTGACAGTCAAGACAAGGACAGAATTTTTAAAGAAGTGAAAAGAATATTCTGCAAATCAGAGTAAGTTCCATATAAATTACCATCACTTGTGATGTCTGCTACTGTAGATGTCTGTAATTCAGAAGTTGAAGTTTTTGTTTCCTATGGAAGAATTTTGGTGTCATGGTTTTACATACTGTTAAAGAAGGAAGTCAGCATTTTCAGACATGTTTTCTCTTACGATTTTGGCGTACAATGTACAATTTTGAGATGTCTATTACGATTGTATGCCAAGACCTGACAGAACTGCGATTTTAAATGACCGGGTTGAAAATATATACATTCGGGTAGTATTTTCCCAAATGAAAAAAATATATAATTTAAAGTACATTGTGGGTTGTTAGTTTTAACTTGTATTTGCATTCAACGTCCTGTGAGGGGGGAAGGGGGGTTGTTGATTTTTGAGATTTTGCGTATCCGTTTGTACAGTCAAAGGGTGGGGGTGGTTTTGGCAGAAAGTACATACATTATTAAAAAATTCTACAATATTCATCCTGAAAGAAAAAAAATTTGAATATTTATATATCTCGCATGCTGTAAAAATATCAAGCAATGTTTTGTAGAAATTCTCTTCATGATGATGCCAGGCATTTAAAAAACAAATACTCAGATAGTACTAAGTTGTAGAGATATTACAGTAATATTTCGTCCACCGTAGGTTCAAGGGGCATGTGATGTAAAATTTATTGCCAATGCTTCTTAATTTAAATGTTTGTTTCCCCATCACCTTTGACAAATTTACGTTATGACCAGGCTCTCTGTGTTATATTCTAAGAAGTACACGTCGAAATAGTGAATACATAAACAAAATAAAATAAAGTTGGGTACAGTTATAAATATTAAACATATATAAATCACTAAGCGCCATTTAGTAACAGCGAAAATAGTTATTCAAGTGGAATACTGGGGGAGGGGTTAGAAAATTTGCATTTTTTTGGTATTTACTATACAGATGGCCCCTCCTCAGGTTTGTTTGCTTTGCTGTATGACGTAATTTTGTGACATAACTATTACTTACAAGTCCAGACATGGAAAATTAGAGAATGCATTCTAAACTGTTCAGCGCAGCAATATTAGATTTCAACATATTTTATTGGATCTGTGAGAGCATTTGAAATCTGTCTTTAGAACCCACTAAAAAGCTGTGCGATTTTTAATACCTCTTCTTCCTTTCACATATTTACAGCTTGTCCTAGTTATCAGACTGTAATATGCTTATTATGAATATATGTCCTTATTTCTTAAACAGCTTTTCCTAAAAAATAAATATCAAGTTACTTGGTAGGTTTCCCCTAATTTGTTAATAAATTCTTATTTTAATAAATTTTATTTTATTCTGATCTGACTTTGAACCACATTAAATTTCACCAGTAACTTTATTTTATACCAGTGACAGACTGATAATGTGATCTGCATGTTCACCTAAATATTAATTAATATCTATAGCAGATACATGTCCGTAAAACAAAGTGATAGCAGATTGGAATATAAACGTCAGTCATTTACTTTTAGAAGTTACCTTTTTTGGCGTCAGCTTAACTCATTCCCACTAGACACGTGATGCGATTAGTTACTGTATACATTGTACATACTGTATTTTTATTTACTTACTATTAAAATACTGTATTGTACGATTTTAGGAGTTAAAGGGTAAACGGGTCTGCAGTTTCTTAAATGTTAAACTCTTTGATTTCAGTGAAACCCTAGCAGCTGAAGCCCTAGCTACAGAAAAGAAAACCAATCCAGCCAGTTTTGGATACATGTGCACACATGAATGTATTTGTGAAATTCCTGGCCAAATGCCTTGCACAAAATGGTGTCCACCTCCGAAGGAACAAAGAGGAAAATTCAAATTTTTAGGAAAAGATGTTGAACCCGAATAGTTATTTAAGTTGGTTCTATAACATTGTCATTATAAGATTTGATTGGCATTCAGATTGTATCTGCATATGTGAAAGTAGTTATAAAATAAGATGGCCTACACAACATGAGCAGATTCAAAGATAATTTAACGTTGAATATTATGAAATTAAAAAATACATTACTGTGTATATCTTTGTGACCTCTCTGTATGATGTTATTGACTATGGATGCAAAAATCTTTCATTGTAGTAGAAATTTTTATTGAATGTTTGGAGATTGTTCTATAGAATAAATGTTTTTTTTAAAAAAGTTTCTATATTTCAACTAAGTGCCTATACTATATGTCATATTTGTATTGTCGACCCATTTGATATATTTGAAACAGTATGATATACTAGGTTTCCATTTATCAATTCTAGTGTAGAAATGCAAGTCACTATGGTTGTTAGAAAATAACACACTACAACAATGATAAGTCTGGATTTAGTGCCACCAGACAAGAATTAAATCTAATGTGGTGCAAAAATACCAAATAATTTGTTTAAAGCTAATTTCATAGGTTGACAAGTTAGAATTGTGTCAACTAATTAATTAGCAGCAATAGCTAATTTCATAGGTTGACAAGTTAGAATTGTGTCAACTAATTCATTAGCAGCTAATTTCATAGGTTGGGGATTATACAAAGAAATTGTACAATGTAGAAAGAACAAAACAATGTTCAAACTCTATAGCAACTATTGTTAATGATTTGAGATAAAACATCCATATCTGTGACACATTTTTACTTTTAATTATTTTAAAATGGTACATTTCAATTATTACCTTTAGTTGCACCTAAAACATTCACAACCTTATGCTAGATCAATTCTAGTTTTAATTAAGTACATTCTTTACATCAAAAGAAAGCAGAAATCAAGGTGAGATGCCTCCAAAAGCTGTCCATAACATAGAAAAATCTTCTTACAAAATGAATATAAAAAAGTAAGATACTCTAGTATTCCTTGTGAGAGACTGCAATCAGGTTTCACTTATTTTCTTATATTATTCCTTCATTTCATTAAAAAATTTAGAATTTTACTTTAAATTTGAAAACATGCACAAATTATAAGCACTTGTGACAACAGATTTAATTGAGAGAAATCTTACATACTTTAAAAAAAAATTGATAAGATTAAGCAGCCAGTGAGTTAATTTATTTGGGGAAGGACATCGAGTGTTCATAAGATTTAAGTGGCACAAAAAAATTGACATTAGTAAAGGAAGATTGACAATACTGTACATTTACAAACTGACCACATAAAGTAAGTATATTCGTTGATTCAAACAACTGACTTGTATGATAAAGTTGTGTTTTGGGACATGACAATAGCAACTATTTAAGAAATCTGTAGCATTTTGGTTAATGTTTACCGGTACCTCCAATATTCAAAAGCCAATATAAACCACCATGATTATCCTAGGCTAAAGTCTTGTCATTTTAAACAGTGTTAAAAGGATTAGTCTTACAATCCATACTTTCCTCTGATGCAAATTATTACACTTACCAACAACATAAACATACAGCACAAATGACAATTTTCTACTTATTAAACTTATTGACCATATGTCGAGTCCAGGGCAGTCTTTTAACCAACAATTTATAAATACACTACGACTTTGTGGATAAGTTGGGTAAAACTTGGAGCAGACTTGTGGATAAGTTGGGTAAAACTTGGGGCAGACTTGTGGATAAGTTGGGTAAAACTTGGGCAATGAAATTCTATGATTTCAGTCAAGCATCAACAGCTGTTTTTGTTTGTGTGTGTACCCAACATCCCTGTCAATGTACAGCCACAGTTAAGTACAGTAACAGTAACTCGGTATTGCTCCTCATTCAATGTACCGGTACAAAATTCTATCAAAACTAGCACTGATAAGTTGACTGCATTTGAAAATCAAGTTTATGACTCAAATTTCTTGACTTAAGTCATAGGTACACAAGTCCCTCAGTAGTTACCAAGTCCCTGAGTAGTTGTAAAACATTTTGTCAATAGATTCCAAAAGCCTTATTGGGCATATAGCTGCAGTAGATACTGTTTACAGCGGAAATATATTTGCCTATGAAAAGGGGAAGCAGAAAGTGTTGTGTAAGAGGAAATAGTATTTTGAATTCTAAAAAGTGTCTCACTAAAAAGTAATTAATGTTATTGAAAATGGTTTTAAAAATCAATTCTGGCGCTCCACTTCTGCTAGGAGATTACAAATTATCCACTTTTTAGTCAAAACAAGTGGTGAATGTGATTGTCAAAATAGGGGCAAATAAGATTTTACTAAAAGCAAAACAAAAATATTTACAAAAACGATTTTAGTTTTAGGCTGATAATATATAAATATTCGGCACCATCTTGTATAAATATATTGCACAAAATTATTTTACTGACACGATTCTCTTTAACCGAATTAATTACCTGGCTGCTAACAAACCTGCACAAATAAATAAATAATAAAAAAATAGCTTATCAGATACAAATTGGACACAAAATAAGGATTTAGTTTAGTAAATATATGATACACATTATACCACCTTATTGATAATGACAGGGACATAAATTTTTGTTCGTTTCCTTCAAATAATTTTTTTTTTACCAAAAGATTGTGCAACAGTAAAAGCTGACTTCAAACAGCAATGACACAACATGCCAACATCAAGCAAATAAATTAAATGTTCAAGTACTAACATACATTTTGATTGCACTATCAATAGCCAATACAACTTTTGACATTGAATAAATTATGATTTATTTTAAGATGTTTGTTTCATGGACATCAATGACATCATTAAGATTAATAAGTAGACTTATGTGCTGCAGTTCGATTACTTTAAACAAGTTTTCAGCTAACATTAACTGCTTTGATAATCTTTTGCACGTTGCCTCTGGTACTCAGCATACAAATCTTGTAGATTCTGTTCCAACATAATTATCTCATCTGTACGATTTGCTTGTTTGGCCTGACGAATGTACCCTTTAATAATCTCCATTTGCTGCAACATGGGATCACTGGCCTTGCTGACCCTTGCAACTTCTTCTACAGGTTTCCATCCCTTCCCAACATTCTCATCAGATGGGTTTCTGTTGTGAGTTTTTGGAGAGCCTATGCTGAAGGCATTTTTGTTGGGTAGAAGTTTCTTTTTCTGAACATCCCCTCCAGATGCCACTCGCCTGTGTCCCAGCTTTGGTCCATCATCTGGCGACACGTCTTTCAACAACCGCTCTCTCTCTAGCCTTTCCCTTTCTTGACGCTCCCTCTCTTGAGCTTCCATTACAGCTTGCCTTTCTGCTGCTATTTTCCTCTGAATTTCTTCTGCCCTTCTTTGGCGGAGTTTGTTGTAGTCTTCTTCAGATGGAAGTGCCTTGGGATAATTAATGTTGAACTTAATCACGACGTAGTGCTGTTACTTAAATAAATATAAAACATGATGCATAATGGATATGTCAATGATTTAAAAAAAAAACCCACATTAATTTAGATTAATGAAGACAACAGACCTGTAAACCCATGAGGTTTTCCTGCATGAAATTGGAAGCATACAGGCGAATTGATTTCTGAAGGTGAACTTGTTTTGGGTTCGCTCCTTGCTCTGTATTTAGGTCAAAGATCATAATCTTTTTACTGTTGGCAAAAAAATGGTAATTTGTTAAAAACATGCAAACATTTTAAGTAGTTTAGAATGTTGTTTAGAAAAATACAGGCGTCTCTTACCTGGCAGATCCACAGCCTCATACAGTTTGACCAGCTTTGTTACAACGCGTCTCTTACCTGGCGGATCCACAGCCTCATACAGTTTGACCAGCTTTGTTACAACGCGTCTCTTACCTGAGCTGATCCACAGCTTCGTACAGTTTGACCAGCTTTGTTACAGTGTGTCTCTTACCTGAGCTGATCCACAGCTTCGTACAGTCTCACCAGCTTTCTTACAGTGTGTCACTTACCTGAGCTGATCCACAGCTTCGTACAGTTTCACCAGCTTTGTCCGCATAATTTGAGCTTGCCTATAGTCAAACTGAGTCTCCCCTTGACTGAAGACAAGAAAAGTTTTCATGTCTTTCAAATAAAAAAAAAGATCTAAATTATTTTAAAAAGTTAAAGCTTTCTATGAAAAATTTGTTAAGACATGTATGAACGAGCCATATTTTAAAATCAAATTTAGCCATTTCCCAAAATGGTAATGACATTACAAATAGATCATTGAATGTCTACCAGCATTAAACTAGTATAGACAACATGCACATATTGACTGTTTCAGTAATGGTAAAAATAAAGTTAAATCTAAATTATCCTTACCTTAATGATTCAACCATAGGTAAGTAATCGGGTAAAATTTGTTCAGCATCCTTGATGCACATTTTCATTTTCTGCAATATGGAAACAAACAAATTTTGATTTAACATTTATATCCACAGGGCTTCCTTATATAGTCATAATGACTTTACTTGGGTACCATACAGATTTAGCAGAGATGTGACCAGACTTAAAAAAAAAAGGAAATGTGTGTGTGTGTGTGTGCGTGCTTAAGTGAGTTGTGGGTGGTTTTTACAAAAAATAAAATAATGTAATTATTGTATAGGTCTAGTTCCAATTGTTTAGGTCTAGTTCCAATTGTTTAGGTCTAGTTCCAATTGTTTAAGTCTAGTTCCAAATGTAATGCAAAACAACTAACATCATAGATTTGCACAATAGGTGGCTTTGTGTTCCTTTGTTCAGTCATAACATCCCGTCTTTCCAGCAGTTTCCTGCATGTTCTGCACACCCTCATAATAGACTCTCCCTCATTGCCCACCAAAGAATTAAGGCTTGTGTTGCTGTTGGTTCTCTTCAGAAAGCCCTCGCCATGGTAACTGTGGGCTGGATTGACTAGCTTTTCTGAAATAACATTTGATAACATTGAAAAACTGGTTGGACCACCTTTCACTTTCAGCTACGACAAGTACCTAATTAAGTAAGGAACAGTGGACATCTGAAAATATCTCATCTAACCAAAAACAATGTCAATCACAGAACAGAAAACACAAACGAGAGAGAGAGGGTATGAATGAACTAATTAAGACATGTTAACATTCCCGCCAGTTGTGACTAAATACATCATTAGCACACCACGGGATGGACCTGTACCACGGGATGGACCTGTACCACAGGATGGACCTGTACCATGGGATGGACCTGTACCACGGGATGCACCTGTACTAAGGGATGCACCTGTACCACGGGATGCACCTGAAGAAGCACTGATACACCTCACTGAAAAATAACCCTGTATCCCCTGAGATATCCTATTGCTATTATTCTCAGTGATCTCAATAAAGACAAAAAATAGGTCTTTATATTGTTTCACTTTTAATCTTCTTGGTATTGATACTGTTCATCATCCTCATTGAATTACAAGTCTGTCTGCTATACACACATTTAGTGTTTTTTGTTATTGCTTGTTATACCCTTGGCCATTAACATTATATTTTTCTTAAACTTCATCCACTTCTGGCTTTTTTGGGGTCTATTTTGTTATATCTAATTATTATTTAGGAATATTACAAATAAAATAGATTTAAAAAACTATGGTTCAAAATTGTGGTTACTTCCCCGTTCCAGGAATGCTGATTAAAAACAAAGTGGAAGCCCGCAGAAATAAGTTAAGGAATACTTCCACACAGCTCTGACTTTGGCTATCAACATTGGCATTTATATTAGTTTGAAAATAAAAAATATTACAGGAAACAATGTTTTTTTTTAAATCAGCCTTTAGTGTATCAATCAACAAGTGTGGAATTATATTTGACACAGTTGCCTTGTTAATCTGGAGTTTTTTGTGTGAAAAAGCCATCTCTTTATAACTTTATTGCTTCATTTCTAATACACATATAATAATAGATACAGTAGCTAGATACATTGTTAGAAAGTTGGCAAATATTAGCGTAAACAATTTTATTCTATATAATTAGGTTTCTTACTTACGTGCATAAGATGATGCCATAAACTCAGAGCATCTGTCACACATAATTCCTCCACATAACCTACAGTGATGTCTTCGTGTTAGAATGCCAAAAGATCGAGCACAGCTTAAACAAGCTGGAACCTCATTGTCTGGTACCCATCTCACAATGGCCTTCTCGTATGCTGAAACAAGGCATTTCAAAACCTATTTCAGGTTTACAAAAGGGAAAAAAAAAATGAAGTTATGTAATGAATATTTAAAAAACAAATCAATCCATTAGTTTAAAAGATTGGCAGTTAGCTAATTTGTTTCTAAAGGGAGCACAGACAAAAATTAAATAAGTTTGAATCAATTGAAAGCAAAGAGAATTAAATAAGTTATAATCGGTCCAGCAAAAAAAAAAAAGGACAATTACTAATTGAAATAATATTTTTTTGTTTGCCAACATGGTGACATTTTACAATGTATGGAGCATTACGCTTTAGCAAGAAAATCAGTTTCGTTCACATTTTAAGGTATAATAATAGACAGCTGTGTTAAAAAATACTGTTTGTAACTTAACAATATTTTAAAAATACCTTACTACCTCCTACAGACCTGTTTACTCTTAAGATTTTGGCGTACAATGTACGATTTTGAGGTGTATACATTATATATACTGAATGTTTATTTTTTACTATTAAGATAATGTATCGAATGATTTTGTGATGATATTGTACGATTTTAAGAGTTTGAGGGGAAACAGGTCTGCTCTTATGACAGACATGTTTAAAAAATATTGTTTGTAACTAAACAATATTTTGACAGTTGCTTACTACCTAGTGCAAAATAAGATTGTTCTTTAAGTTTCCAGACCAATTGTACTAGCAATAAAAGAAAACAAAACTCAAGTTATGAGAAAAAATCCAAATATCACAGGAGTTGTAGCAATAAGAGGGAAAGCACTATGAAAAATAGATAACTTTACCTACCTAGGAATTAGAGTTAGTAATGATGAGGGTTCAGAGGCAGATATCAAGGCAAGAATACAAAAGACAAGAGGGGATTTTACCTTACTTAAAACTATTTGGAACTCTAGGCAAATAAGGAGAAAGACAAAAATTAGAATTTAATAACTCGAATGTTAAAACTGTTCTGCTGTGTGGCTCAGAAAGCTGGAGATCAACCAAGAAAGATAGGAAAAGACTGTAAACCTTCGTGATGTGTTGGATTGGTAAAAATCCTAAACATCAAGTGGTTCCACAAAATACAAAAGTGAGGGAAATGACAGCACAAATGCCAATGCAGCAAAAAATCCAGAAAAGCAGGTGGAGATGGATAGGTCATAATACAATGAGAAAACCCATGTGATATATAAAAAGACAAGCACTGGTACGGAATCCTCTTTGATCAAGAGGACAAGAAGACCCAAAAACACCTGGAGAAGAGATGTCAACAAAGATGTAACAAAGACTGGAAAGAGTTGGAAAGAGTATAGCTAGAGACCTGAAGGCTTGTAAAGATATTGTTAATGGCATATGCTCCACTGGGAGTTGAAAAGGCAAAAAAGAAGACAATAGATAAATGTTGTTCATAACATAATACCAACAAATAAGAGCGCACCTTTCCTTTTCTTTGGGTCAAACGGCGCATCAGGGCTCAACAACTTGTCCAGACGAATTAGTAATTTGTTTGTTTCAACAACAAAGTGATTCACCCTGGCATCTCGGATAGCTTTAAATGAATCAGTGTGGCTCCGAATAGCACCTGCAGAATGATTGAGACTGTAACAAACCCTTTAAGTTAAAACATTTGTCAGGGTAAAAGAAGGATAAACTGATTAAAGATGAATGTAGTTAAGATATATTGATTCAAAATGAATGTAGTAAAGATATTTTGATTCAAAATGAATGTAGCAAAGGTACATTTATTACATGAACCACTGGTTTGATAAACAGGACACAGAAAGTGATAAGAGAAGCAAACGGATTAGCTTTAATTTAAATATAATAATTAAAAAAATCAAATGAATTCTACTAATGATGTCAATAGGAACTTTTACAAGAATTATAAATATAGTCTGATTGTCATAAAAGATATATCATATTAAAGGGCTAACTATTAGCTTTCCAAGAACATCAAATTCATCATTCCAACTTTTATAAAAGTGGAATTATGATTTTTAAAATATATTTTTAGGCCCCTTATATAATCTATATATTTTAACCCCAAAACTTAAGACCCACTTTTCAAATTTCTGCATTATTTTGCCTAAAACTACAATTTTCCAAAAATAGAATAGTCAAATTCCATATTGTAGAGCACATTTTATCAACATTTTTGGAGATGTGCAGAGTAATTTCAAACTTCCTACTTTCAGTTTTGAATTTTTAAGGCCCCATATGTAATAACCTCATAACTGTAAAGATGCTACAGAAAAAGGAAATTTACCTATTTCTTGATCTTCCCACCAGGATGGATCGTATCCAGATAGTCCAACAAGCTCCTCTCTTTTAGTAGCCTCACTTTGTTGAATAAGCTCACCCTCAACTTTATCACCCAATATTCGTTTCTTGGCCTTGTCAAAGAAACCTATAAAATTAAAATCACTTAAATGAATTTAAATTGTTTAAAACTATTACAAGTACAATTGATGTAAAGAAAATTATGGCTATTAAGTATTTTCTTTGCTTTATTTACCTTTCAATTGTTGAAAGACTGCCTTATCCTCAGAAGAATGTTCTTCTTCAAAGTGTCCTTGAAGTTGTGTCACCGTTCCAAGATCTTTCATGCATATTGGGCACAAAAAACCTTCTATTATGTCTGCAGACATTTTTTTCTGATTCAAACGAGAAAAACACAAAATTTTAAGTTTAATTCAGTAGGTACATAGAGCTTATAACACATTGTGACATGAGATAGCAAAGAGCACAATCCACTGACTCAAAGCATATTTTTTTTTATGCTGATTTGCTGAGCACTTTGAACTATTTGGATTATACACAACATAGAACTTTTCTGTGTTTGAGTAACTGAAAATGCACTCTTCCCAAACATGATAATAAATGGCAAGGTATGTTGGAGTCAACGCTTAGCAAATAAATTGACACAGCAATGGTTAAGTGCCACCTGGGTTGGACTAAGATTTTTGCTTCCCCACTATCATGAATAAAGGCGATGGAGATGAGATGTTTCAGAAGCATCTTGGCATCTGCTATAGAGACCACATCACCAATGAACAAGTGAAAGAAAGGATTCGTCAAGCAACTGGGCAGTACGATGACCTCCTGGTGTTGGTAAAAAAGCGAAAACTTGAATGGTTTGGCCACGTAACAAGGAAACAAGGGCTCGCCAAAGAAATCATGAAGGGTACGACTAGAGGAGGGAGAAGAAGAGGAAGACAAAGAAAAAGATAACATCAAAGAGTTGACGGGATTAAAACTAGGCGATGCTGTACGTAGTGCAGAAGACAGAGAGGAATGGAGAAGGATAGTTTTCATGTCATCTGTGGCGCCCCAACGACTAAGGGACATGATGATGATGACTATCATGAAATAAACTATGCTTGGCAGAAAAGTACTCCTTTGGATTGACCCCTGCTCCCCCTTCCTAAGCCTACTCCAGTACTAGAAAACAATATATATTCCATATTTACAAGGGATTTAAATCAAAGTTAGCTAGGATTAATTTCCTTGCTTCTATACGACTTCACTGTGCACCCAAAGGAAATGATGTACCGTAAAATGCCGATCAGGACAAACTTCCAGAATTGCGACCACAAGTTTCTAAAAATGTTATAAGTTATAATGTTAAAATTAAGTCCCAAAAGTTCCATTCCAGTGATTACCCCTTTTTCACATTGCTAGATTATCATTACGTAATTTAATAAGGTGAGAGACTACAATCACACAGGCCATATTTTGGGCCATGGCCATATGTTGAGTGATTGACAAATTTAATATATAAACCTATAACAAGCATACTTCCTTATAAATATTTCGTTCACTATTAATTATTATGAAGATATTTCGGTAACTTCGAATAGATCGTACCGCGTTCTTTTAGCATGGTCGCCAACTTGATGGCAGTGACCCGTAAAATTAAGAATAAAAGGTTTAAAATAATGAAAATATTTCCTAAATGAAAATGTACCTAACCTGGCTGTGTCTGTGTAACCTGAACCCTAAATCTATCTCTAAACATAACCCTAATGAAATGAGGTACAATCTATCTTAATTAGCCGATATTTCAAATGCAAACTTTTTCAAAACGTTCATAAAACTCATGAATAATTACCAATTTTTTGCGAAAAACGTTTATTTCATGCAATCGTAAAAAATCATTTGAGTAAATAAAGGGGAGTTATAAAGAAATCGTCCATTATGTTTCCGGCATGAGCCAGATTTTTATAAAATATTTTCCACAGAAGCCAGGTGGTAACAATAAAATAAAATTGACACATAGAATTCATTAAATTATTGTCAAAATGGTGTGTGAAAAACTTTATAGTGAGATAGATAAATATGTAGAAGATATGACCAGAAGCGTTCCTAGGATAAATGGCCCCCACGACAAGAACTGTGATGTGTGATCATTTTTTTATGATGGGTGATTATTTTATGAATATGTTTGATCATTTTGTAATTATGTGTGATATTATTTTGTAATGTGTTCATTTTATGATGTGTGATTATTTTATGATGGTGTGTGATTATTTTGTGATGTGTGATTATTTTGTGACGATGTGTGAATGTTTTATGAATATGTGTGATCATTTTGTAATGATGTGTGTGTGTGATTATTTTTTAATGATGTTTCATCATTTTATGATGTGTGATTATTTTCTCATGGTGTGTGATTATTTTGTAATGATATGTGATGGGGCCAACGAGGTTGTCTTATCTTCTTTTTTTTATTTAATTAGTTGTGTCAAAAGTTTGGAGGTGGGGGGAATCCCAAAATAGTGTGACGTCCTTTAAATAAGCACTTTAAATAGTATGCTTATTATAGTTAATTATTTAGATTTCAACATTGTAAATATAATTGAGTTCTCTAAGAAGATACTTAATCGGTCATGAAGGTCTGCATCAAAGGCAGGACTAGCTTAAATACAAGTCATGAAGTATCGCAGATTGAATTTAATCGACTTTTAAAATTACTTAGATTTGTATCGCATAATCACCTTTTTAAAGATACCAACATTGGGCAGGTGTCTGGGTTCCATGTCTATGAATAGGACACCTAGGACACAATTGTTTTTTGTTCAATCTTAACCTATTTTGCCATTCCCTGATCCTGAGGCAATACCGGACAATAGCATAGTCGTTTATATAACACCTTGTGTAGTTACTTATTACTACAATAGCTGGCTATATCCTGTCGTTTATATTATTATTATTATTATTATTATGGATAATTTTCTATAGCGTGGTACCCCAGCTTAGGGCTGGGCTCACCACGCTGTACATGCAAATTAAAATGAACTTAAAAAATATAAATTAAAAACCAACCATTCCATAACAATTTACATGTGAAGCCATGGACGGCACTCAGCAGCATCGTTTAACTTTCAGAGGGGGAATCAGTCAGGATAGTAAAGTTTAAAGAGGTGTGTTTTGAGTGCAGTTTTGAAGGCTGTGATGGTTGATATATTTCTGATGTGTAGTGGAAGAGAATTCCATTGTTTGGGGGCACAGTAAGAGAACGATCTTTCACCGTATGTTTTTGTGCGAGTCTTAGGGACAGAAAGAATACGATCGTCTGCGGGGGAGCGAAGCTGTCGAAGGGGTGAATAGACAGAGAGAATTTCGGTTAGATATGAAGGGCAGGAATTCGAGAAAAAGTGGTGGCACAGAACAGAGAGTTTATAATCAATCCGTGCTTGTACAGGGAGCCAATGAAGTGAATGAAGTAGTGGTGTGACGTGATCACGTTTTTTTTGCCTTTAAAACTAGCCTAGCAGCTGAGTTTTGAACCTTTTGTAATCTTTCTAAGAAGTGTTTTGGTGAGCCTGACAGAAGAGAGTTGCAGTAGTCAAGACGAGAGAGAACAAGAGCACAGACTAAGGTTTTTGTTGCACTAACTGTGAGGTAGTGGCGGATGGAGCTGATCTGACGGATAGCAGTGTATGCAGAGCGACAAATGTGAGATATATGTTTATCTAGAGACATGTTGTTAGACAGAATATAACCAAGATTCCTAGTTGAGTATGTAAACTGTATGTCTGAGTTACCTACTTGAAATGAGGTGGGGAGAGCTGAGTTAGAGGATGATTTGTGATCATGAATAAGAAGTGCTTCCGTTTTGTCATCGTTAAGTTTCAACTTGCTGAGTGTCATCCAAGACTTGACATCACCAATACACTCCTGCAAAGTCCGGACAGCTGAATCTACAAGAGAGGGATGGGTATGCTTGTATAGTTGCGTATCATCAGCGAAAGACTGGCTCCCCACAGCATGCCTCTCGAGCAAGAGGAGCAGTGGCCTGGTATACATTGTAAATAGAACCGGGCCCAAAACGGACCCCTGTGGCACTCCATACACCAAGTCAGCACTGCTGGAGATACAGCCATCGACAGCGACTGCCTGCGTTCTATCGGAGAGGAACGACCTAAACCAAGACAAAACAGAACCAGAAAGGCCAAAGTAATTTTCAAGCGTTTTGTAAAGGGTTTCATGGTCAACAGTGTCAAAGGCCGCACTGAGGTCCAAGAGGATCAGGAGGGAGACATCACCACTGTCCAATGCAAGCAAGAGGTCATTGGTGACTTTCAAGAGAGCCGTCTCAGTGCTATGGAAAGGTCTATAGGCTGATTGATTAGGACTGAGAAGAGAGTTGTCATTTAAGTAAGCAAAAAGTTGTTTTAGAACTAGTTTTTCAATGACTTTAGACAAAAATGATAAGTTCTAAATTATGATATATCCGATTGCGATATAAAAAGTGTTCTCAACTTAAGTCAAAGTCAACATTTACTGACTTAATCAAAGATACCAATGTAGAGTTTCTGTTGAAGGGCATCAAATTTTTTTTTTAATCATTAGAACATATATGTTCTATAAAGAAAACAAACCAGTTTTATTATCAGTTATCAATTTATCCACTAACTTGATATCTCTCTCCCTCTCTATATATCTCTCTATCTCTATCTCTCTCACTCACACACACACACTCTCTCTGTCTGTCTGTCTGTCTCTCTCTGTCTGTCTCTCGCTCTCTCTCTGTCTGTCTCTCGCTCATTCCCACACATATACACAAACAATTACAGACATAAACACACAAAAACAAACACAATTAAACACACTCACGCGTATTTTAGATATCATTTATATAGGCTATATATGTGTGTGTGTGTGAGTGTGTGTGTGTGTGTAAAGCTACGTTAATTGAAGGAGAGAGATGCTGTGGAAAGTGCGCTCCATCATAAGGACGATGCTTTGGAAAATGCGCTCCATCATAAGGGCGATGCTGTGGAAAGTGCGCTCCATCATAAGGACAATGCTGTGGAAAGTACGCGCAATCATAAGGACGATGCTGTGGAAAGTACGCGCAATCATAAGGACGATGCTGTGGAAAGTACGCGCAATCATAAGGACGATGCTGTGGAAAGTGCGCTCCATCATAAGGACGATGCTGTGGAAAGTGCGCTCCATCATAAGGACGATGCTGTGTACCCGACAAGGACCGGTTAAAAAAGCATTCATTGATTAGCACTACGACTTTAGCCAATTTTAATGCACCGATGAAAGGGGGCGAACTCTTCCCCATTCATGACGTTTTGTCACGGCTTTGACCGGCGAGAAAATGGCAGGGCGTGGGAATGGCCAGATTGGGCGACAATGTTGGAGAGCGCCCCAGACCAAACCAAAATCACGAGAGTCACACAAATCGAAGTGGGCCAACAAAAAGCGTGTGTTGATCGTCTTTAGATCGTGTCCGGTGGCCTTTTTCAATGAGGTGTTGCCCAGTTCCAGCGAGACTCGGCCGATTCGATCGCATGGGTACTGCAATCTCCCAGCGCTGGGATTGGGTAGCTGATGTGGCATTAGAGACATTCAATTTGACTTTCTGTTTCAAGACGTGGGGCTGTCATGAGTAGAATATAGGAAAAGTTTCATGACAGATTAATGTATTAATTTGCAATAAATAAGACCACAAAGTTTGGATTTTATTACTTAAAAATACATAATAATAAGGTAATTAATATTTTGGCCTGTGTTCAGTACCCCACTCTCCTTTTATTACAACTCTTATCATTTTGGGGGGATCCTTAGAGATAACTTTATACTGGCAAGAATAATATACGTTGTATATAATGCCAATGTAGCATTTAATCTTGTCATATTGACATTCATGGTTTAAAGAAACTTTAACGAAATTTTAAAAAGCAATATATAATTAACAGTAGAAATTTAACCAAACAATTTAAATAAGACAAAAAAGTTTTGAAAAGTCCATTTTTTTTTCGATAATGTCCTTATTTTAGCATAGTAAAGATTTTGATAATGAATTAAAATAATTAAATCACAAGTGGTTAATAAATGGATCAAACCCCCTCGTGTAGCACTGCATCATTCAGGGACGGTAACTCTTCCATCATATAGAAAGAGAGTTGCTGGTCCATGATTTAAGATGAGGCTCAAGGAACGAAAGGGAAGGAATGTTGGACTCGTCTTTTCTCAGTAATTCATTCACCGATTACTAGGTAGCCTCCAATACCGCTTAGTGGCGTGTGCCATTTCTCTCTATCCCGCTAACCCGTCAATAATCGCTCAAACATTACATTGAATGTAGTTACTGTAATTATAATAATTGAGAAGAAAATTGGCTTAACTTCACTTTGATAAGAACTTTCACTGGATTAAACAGGAAACAAGGTTGCCAACTCAATCGGATAAAAATTTACTGACAAATATTTTAATTCTTTTGTGTTTTGTTTGTGTTTTGTAATCCAAACCCCCCCCCCCCCCCAAAAAAAAAAAAAACCCATTTGATTAGACATATTTCAAAAATATAAATTGATTCAAACTTATGAGCTAAATGAATTATTATTAGTAGTAGTATTTATTTCTCCCTTTATAAATGTTAATATATGTGTGCGTTTGTGCGTTTGTGAGATGACAACACAACCTGTGTGCTATGACTTTCTCACAAGTGTAGTGTTGCGACAGTGGCGTAGTGAGGGGGGAGCAAGGGGGGCATCATGCCCCGGGCGCTACTCACAGATGGGCGCCAAATGGTATATTTTACTATATATTGTATGGTTTTCGAATAAAGGGGGGGGGCGCTAAAAAGGTATTGGGGGCGCTAAAAAGGTACTGAGCCCCGGGCGCGAGTTAAGCTCGCTACGCCACTGTGTTGCGATACTTGAAGACGCGTTCCCAATAGCTGCAACATTGACATCTGTAGTCTTTCTATAGAATATTCTGGAACTCCATACCATGACTCTGGATAATTAGAGCATGCACTGGATAAATATGGATATGGCGTTGAGAAGTGGTGGTTCGCGGGATATAGATAAAGTGGTGGTTCACGGGTTAGAGATTTTTGGAACTAGAAAAACTGAATATCTTGAGAGAAATGATGATGAGAAATAGAAACATTATTACATTGTCTTTATAAGATTTTTTGCCCCTTTTAATTAGTGGCCCGATAACAGACTGATTTTTCCCTTGATATTGTGCAGTTTTTTGTTAAAGGAATATAATTTAGTCCGCTTTTTTGTTTTTTTCAGAATTTTTGTCTTGATAACCATGAGATTATCAGCAGCCATGAGATTATCAGCAGCCATGAGATTAGCAGCAACCATGAGATTATCAGCAGCCATGAGATTAGCAACAACCATGAGATTATCAGCAGCCATGAGATTAGCAATAACCATGAGATTATCAGCCGCCATGAGATTAGCGACAACCATGAGATTATCAGCAGCCATGAGATTAGCAACAACCATGAGATTAGCAACAATCATGAGATTGGCAACAACCATGAGATTAGCAACAACCATGATATTAGCAACAACCATAAGATTAGCAACAACCATGAGATTAGCAACAATCATGAGGTTAGTGTCGAGTATGGGAGTTCATTAATAAATGTTGCGAATGAATATTATGTTTCATTAGGCGCGGTGTGTGTTTGAGAGTTTTATTAGTTAGTGAACGCTCTTCCCTCGCTTGACTTGGTGACGTATTTTTATGCTCATTATGACGTATTATGTAGACTGTTTTATGACGTACATGTTATTTGTCTGACAATCATGATTTGAACTTTGTGGAAGTAAGGTGTGTTTTATTTCTGTCAACAACCGAGGAACCATATCTAAATCGCCTCAGGGCAATAATCAGTAAATTTCAGACTAAAGATAGATTCTATTTACGCAGAGTGAAATATTAATGTCGATTAATTGTCTTATTCACACATCTCAGTGCCCAATTTTAAAATGTAACTGAAAAAGATAGGGAGACAATTTCTTATTGTGCAGATTATATAATATCTACTAAAACTACTTAATTTTTAAAAAATTAAAATATTAGATTTCAAAGTGATATGTTTATGAGTTATGTGGTTACAAATGGATCAGTAAAAATAAAATAAATTAAATAATGTAGATAAATAAATCAACAGCATAAAATCTTCAGGAATAACAAAGGTGCCGTTATCGCGTGTTTAGTATTCAATATTGAAATATAATATTCTGGGTTTAAAAAAAGTAATTACAAATTTATTCTTCTAATTGACAACCCTTTAAAACTAAGTGTTTCTTATAAATACTGATAAACTGTCATCTTTGGCAATTTGGGGGTGGGGGAGTGGAGTGGGGTGGGGGAGTGGGTGAAAATTTGACCAAACATGAATACAAGCAACTCCCTTTATACGAATCCCAATCAGTGCTACCCCACCCCACCCCCCACCCCACACACCTCTTCCCAACAAGGATCGCAACCGCACATTTTTATTTCACGCCCCTGAACTATTTTTAATATTACAATGCCACATCCGCTTTTCCCGCCGCAGATTAATATCTCCAAAATTTTTGAAAAAAAAATTAATAAAAAATAAATATTACACAGCAAACGTACTTGTGATATTTCTTAAATATGAATCTTAATTTGATATAATGTACTGTCATCGGCAACGAGTCTAAATGGCAAGTTTCAGCTCAATAGGTTTACGGGAACTGGGTCACTTAGTCATCCGAAGATTTTGCCAGTGAGCCAGTCACACAAGAGCAAAAGGGAAGTTAATATAAAGGATTTTACAAGTATTTTCATCTTAGTGACATAGTGATATTTCATCTTAGTGACATAGTGATATTTCATCTTAGTGACATAGTGATATTTCATCTTAGTGACATAGTGATATTTCATCTTAGTGACATAGTGATATTTCATCTTAGTGACATAGTGATATTTCATCTTAGTGACATAGTGATATTTCATCTTAGTGACATAGTGATATTTCATCTTAGTGACATAGTGATATTTCATCTTAGTGACATAGTGATATTTCATCTTAGTGACATAGTGATATTTCATCTTAGTGACATAGTGATATTTCATCTTAGTGACATAGTGATATTTTCATCTTAGTGACATAGTGATATTTCATCTTAGTGACATAGTGATATTTCATCTTAGTGACATAGTGATATTTCATCTTAGTGACATAGTGATGTTTCATCTTAGAGACATAGGAATGTTTCATCTTAGTGACACGTGATATTTCATCTTAGTGACATCGTGATGTTTCATCTTTCCTTGCTTAATACTTTCATTTCTCTATGTCTATTCCCATCACCTTTATTTACAAGGTCTAGTTAGTACGTAAAGAAAACCTAAAACTGTCCATGGACAATTTAGATTCTAGTCGCGTTGCCATGACAGTAAAAATCCAAATCTCATTTAAGTATCGATACTGGCATTGTTTGACAACGATACGAACGGATGGAAGGTTAAGAAACTCAATATCGATCCCCTTACCCTGGGGCTAGAATTAGTTTCGACGCCATGTTATCATTGCTTGTCCCCCTCGGGAAACAGCTTACTTAAATGTGCGGGGACCTCAGAGGGTTGTGTGATGTGAGTGTGTGTGGGGTGCTTGGGGAGGGGCTGAAAGGGTAGGGATGAAGTGTGTGTCCGTGAGAGGGCAGGAACCGGACAGCTCCAGAACATGTTCAATGGGTCACGGGAATAGATTTGTGCATTACATACGGCTGCGGATTCACAGGCTACTGAGATGATCAGATCAGGAGTGGGAGCGGAAAGGGGGGGGGGGGCATTTGATCTATTGGTGCAAGCTGTTCACTTTAGTATGGGTATGGTACTGGTATTTCGAGAGCTTAATTTTCACATTAGTAATACAAACATAAGGTTAAGGAATTTGTTGGCTATTCAATATTGATATTGATAACAAAAGATGATTTTTTTTAAAAAGCAAATGACTATAGTGATTTTTCAAATTCAAAATTTGAATTCAAAATTTTCCATTAGTATTTTCTACTTTCCCATGTTAATTTTATTACCTGGAGAATCTCGAAAGCCGGCAAAAAAAGTGCGTGTGTGTGGTTGGGGGTTGGGGGGGGGGGAGATTTAATCCGATCTGCCAACCTCCTTATCTCAGTTTGGAACCAGCTGCCCCACCCTCCCCGCCTGGTGTAGACGCCACTGGTCGTTATGAAATATTGAACAAGAACAAAAGTGGTATGATGTATGGTTGGAAACTACAATATCACTTTCTGGTGGTAATAAATGAAAATTAATATCTGAAAAGACACTCCTGTATTCAAGAACATCTCAACTTTTGACCAAGGTTCTTAAATCTTCTTGTTAAGTGACCGACATTATGTTGAAATTGGTGGTGTTCATATCATTGTTGCATATACTCAACAAAAGCAATGTATACTTTGGATACGATCAATTGAAACATAATTTCGGGCACTGAACCACATTACAATTTTGAAGCGCACAGGGGCACTGAACCACATTACAATTTTGAAGCGCACTAGGTCACTGAACAACATTACAATTTTGAAGCGCACTATAAGGTCACTGAACCACATTACAATTTTGAAGAGCACTAGGTCACTGAACCACATTACAATTTTGAAGCGCACTTTACGTCACTGAACCACATTACAATTTTGAAGCGCACTAGGTCACTGAACACATTACAATTTTGAAGCGCACTAGGTCACTGAATCACATTACAATTTTTAAGCGCACTAGGTCACTGAACCACATTACAATTTTGAAGCGCACTAGGTCACTGAACCACATTACAATTTTGAAGTGCACTAGGGCACTAAACCACATTACAGTTTTAAAGCGCACTGGGTCACTGAACCACATTACAATTTTGAAGCGCACTAGGGCACTGAACCACATTACAATTTTGAAGCGCACTGGGGCACTGAACCACATTACAATTCTGAAGCGCACTAGGGCACTGAACCACATTACAATTTTGAAGCGCACTAGGGCACTAAACCACATTACAATTTTGAAGCGCACTAGGTCACTGAACCACATTACAATTTTGAAGCGCACTAGGTCACTGAACCACATTACAATTTTGAAGCGCACTAGGGCACTGAACCACATTACAATTTTGAAGCGCACTAGGTCACTGAACCACATTACAATTTTGAAGCGTACTAGGTCACTGAACCACATTACAATTTTGTAGCGCACTAGGTCACTGAACCACATTACAATTTCGAAGCGCACTAGGGCACTGAACCACATTACAATTTTGAAGCGCACTGGGTCACTGAACCACATTACAATTTTGAAGCGCACTAGGGCAAAACAGGTTAACGCTTTTAGTGTACATGTAAGTAATAGTGAAAACAGGACAACAGTTGACCATTAGAATTAGCATGACAAAATTGACCATTATAATTGACATGACAACAATTGACCATAGAATTGACATGACAACCATTTGACCATTCGAATTAACTTGACAACAATTGACCATTACAATTGAGTGTTATAAAAAAAAAAGACATTTCAACGAATTGGAATTAATGTAATATATTTAAATATTGTCAAATACTAGGCTAAATCATAATGGTCAAATGATTTTCTGATTCCGACCGAAACCGAAACTAGGCCTAAAGCTACAAATGACTTTCGGCCAAAACCAAAAGTTTAACTAGACTTTCGGCCGAAACCGAAATATTTAGTTATTTTGAAATTATTTCACGCATACTGCATACATCGGAAAATGCTAAGTGAACGTATCAATATTTACATTCTTTTTATAAACAATGAGATCATAGTGAATATTAAAAAATAAACAACTTATGAATAATTTGGCTCTTACCATTTTAATTTAAAAGTAATTTAAATTTCTTTAAAATGTTTTTTAAAGTAGTAAGATAAAAAATGGACGCGGAAGGGGCGGGAGGGAAGGGGGCAAACTTCATACAAAATAGACCATTGAGCGCCCTTTGCTTTTATGATATAATTACATCCTAGAACGTATACCTACAATAATAATTTAGTTTGGCTTTAATATAGCCAATTGTCACCGAGATATCAATTATTAATTAAGGATATAAAAATATTACCACAATGTTTCGTGGTTATTGTCATACTAATGCTTTGTGTTTTCATAAACAGTTGGCAAGATAGCGCTATCTAGCGTAAGTTACAAATGGTCTTATGAAAGTGGTGTATATTGTCATCTTTGTTCCCCTTGAGAGGTTTTTGCTTCCCAGTAGCTTTTGTAGGTTGAAACAGGAACGGTTGCCTGCTGTTTTTTTTTCCATTCACTTCCTACATTATTTCATTGTGGTTGTTCATAGTTGCCCCTAGATATTTGAATGTAGCCACTTTCTCAAATTTGTGGTTGTTTATATTGATGATGTCATCAGCGGGGGAGTTAGTATTAGTCATATAACCTACGATGACCACAAGACGTCTTGCAATAATGAATATCAGATAGCCGGCCTAGAGACAGACAGACGTCTGACTTCTGGTAGATGATCGAAAACCTCAGTCTCTTTCGGCCGAAACCGAAATTAAACCGAAAGTTAACTTTTCCGTTTCGGCCGAAACCGAAATTAAACGTATATGTTTCGGCCGAAACCGAAACTAGGCCGCAAGTGATCAAATGACAACTTTCGGCGCCGAAACCGAAGCCAAAGTCGAAATTCGGTCGGTCTCTATACTAGACTCTAAACATAATGGTCAGATACTAGGCTAAAACATTATGGTCAAATTCTAGGCTAAAACATAATGGTCAGATACTAGGTAACTAATCATACCGTTGTATCATGCACCTAATGGTCAGATGCTGCAACTAAAACAACCCTAATCCGCAAGGCTTTTAGTAACTAACCCTTGACCGCCATTCCGACCCGGGTGTCAAACTTGACGACTCACAATTTAATCGGAAATCTCCGTAATATTAACTTTGTCGCCCACGCTCCAGCGTTGAACGCTAGGATGCCCCCCAATCAGTGGCTCGCGTCATGATGGCACCAACATGGCGTAACTCTGGCCGGGCCTTGGGGACAGTCCTGTTTCCAGATGGAGCGAATAATGGGGGCTAACCCACGCCGTTATGTGTGAAGCATCGAAGGGTCTGGCTTTTAGACCAATTACATGTTTGGGGTCAAGAGGTGACCGCTAATGACATTATTGCATTCAGCGAGTGAATTCATTGAGGTCTTGTTCAAAATGTGAAACATACGTCGTCTCTTTAAAAATCACTAAAGAAAATATCACGACTGTTGCTGTGTGAGGCTGTGTGAGGCTGTGTCTTCCTTTCTCAGACCTTTGATGTGTTAGACAATAGTCCTCCTTTCTCAGACCTTTGATGTGTTAGGCAGCAATAGTCTTCCTTTCTCAGACCTTCGCTGTGTGAGGCAATAGTCCTCCTTTCTCAGACCTTTGATGTTTTAGGCAATAGTCTTCATTTCTCAGACCTTTGCTGTGTGAGGCAATAGTCCTCCTTTCTCAGACCTTTGATGTTTTAGGCAATAGTCTTCATTTCTCAGACCTTCGCTGTGTGAGGCAATAGTCCTCCTTTCTCCGACCTTATCTGTGTAACGAAATAGTCTTCATCTCTCCGAGATGGATGCGATTTATTATATAAAACATCTTCCAGTGCCCCCCACCCCCAACTCTTTCCCTAACCACCATTTTAAACAAAGAATCAGAGGGTCAGCTTTAATATTAAAAAACAACAACAAAAGAATAGAAAAGAAAAAAGAAATAAATATACGACTAGAGGTTTATTAAAATATTTTTTGTTAAAGAAAGTTGATTAAAAAATTATAAATGGCATATTAAGGCGAGGGTAATCTACTGGGCAGTTATGCCTAATGTAAATATGTATTATATTTGTAAAAAAAGAACGAAGTGGCTATTGGTACCCGGGTACCAGAATTGAGAGGTTGGGATTAAAACACGATTTAAAATATTATTGTTGGGTTTGTAAGATCAAATGAGGTATCAAATGAAAGATAATTGAATGTAATATTATTATTATTATTATTATATGTTGTCTTATATAGCGCGGTACCCCAGCCTAGGGCTAGGCTCACCGCGCTGTACATAAAAATATTAGCAAAAGAAATAATCGTGACAATAAAACAAAATACATTTATGTAATAAAGAACAGCTGTATAGAGACAAAACAAAAACAAATTCATATTCACCCCACCCACCCCAGAACTTTTACATGTGAAGCCATTGACGTCGGCCAGCAGCATCGTTTGTCGGTCAGATTTGACGAATCAGTCGGGGTAATCTTAATTCTTCATTTAAACTATTAAAAATAAACTACTACAAATGACATCCGAATAGTATTAGTCAAAATGGACCCAGACACGCAGCGCCGCCATTCGCACCCGGGTACCATTAGACTCAATGCTATTCGGATGTCATTTGTGGTAGTTTATTTTAGTAAAACTGAACAATTAAGATTACAAACGTATAGTACATTCAATTATCTTTCATTTGATACCTCATTTTGTCTTACAAACTTAACAATAATATTTTAAATCGTTTTCTAATGCCAACCTCTCAATTCTGGTACCCGGGTACCAATAGGTGCAGCCAAAAAAGAATTTCCCTTGTTTTTTTTTTTCATGATTCGTCCTATGATTTGTTTCATGATTGCTTAAACAGATTTTTTCCGTAAATTGGTTAAGCGATTAGTCTCATGATTTTTTCACTGATCTGTCTTATGAGTTTTTATATACCGATCATTGGATTCAACTTTTGCCGTGAGTGTATTACTGGAGAAAATTGTGTTTCTTTTTTGCGCACAGAGTGGCAGCTAAGTTTTAAACAATCGGAATGGAGTTAACTACTTATGCTTTGACGTTCCATATTCTATAGATTTATTTAAAATTTGCTAAAAACTTTTCAAGCAGTGATTTCTACATGAAAGCAAGAGAGAAAATTAAAAAAAAACTACTCAAAAAGATATTCCGACTATTTTTGTAATTTACAAAATAAGAATATAAAACTCCATAAATGGCCCGCCCTCCAAAAGTGCCACCCAGGGCGGTCGACTCGTTGACACCCTCACAGGTTCGTTGATGGGCATGATGGTTTTAATAAATCTGACCAAAACGATTAACGTGTTTTAAGTTATATAAGAGCTCACTTTGATTTTGACCAGGCATAACACGGGTAATTTACTAGTAAATTGGATATTCAGAATGAGATGTTTAGTTCATTTGTTTACAAACATTCAGAATGAGAGGTTTTGGTTATTACCCCCCCCCCCAAAGAATTGTGTATATCTAAACTCATTGTTAGTATCTACTTTCCATTCAGAGTGGGATGTCCTATCCTCTGTCCTATGATGGTATCGTATTCTCTTATTTCCCAGCATCGCCACCGAAAGCAACAGCTTCACAAGAGATACAAGGACCGTCCCCGGTGGTCCTCGCCAATGCAGGACCCCCAAGGTGTCTCCGTAGCCGCGCCGCGCGCCCCGTCAATTATGACCGAAACAGATAAAGTAAACAGGTCTTACAATTGCCCCCGAGATGGTGTTATTGTAGCGCCTCCCCCGTTCTTTTTAATGATGTTTAACACAGGTTCCGAGGACCAGCTTTGCCGGGGTGGCATAACACAGGGATAAGTGTATCCTGAACGGGAGAGCCATCTCCAGTTGAGCAAACACCACCGACGAGCTGACCTTAGGCACACAACACCTACCGTATAAAGAGACTGTTGTAGGATCGACGGTTGTAAATTCGAAAAGAAATTAGAGCAGCGACTCCCTGAATGTGTATCCGATTTCGAAAATGACGTAAATTTGGGTTTTGAATATCCTTCAATTTGTCTAATAATATTAGACCAAAACGTTTACGCAATTGAAAATAAAAGAATATAAGATATGAGCTGCCGCTGTGCCCCAAAAAGTAAATGAATTAAAAAATTCACATTTCAGGCAACCAGACTCCGTTAAAAGAATACTCCGGTAAGATGACTCCGGTAAGATCCGATTACCCGAAAGAACACGGCCGGCCTTAACTCGTCCCCGTCGTTTCAACAAGCGACCTCCTGGCTGTTGCCCATTGTAGGAATCACGACCATCTCCAAATCTGCGCCAAGCGGCTCTAGCTATTTGCGTATCGTCCCTCCCCTTTCTCCACCTCTGAGTACTTCCCGAGTACGTCGGCCCGCGCCCTGTAGTGTCTGCTCATCATGTAGATCTACCACGGACGGTGCATTAACATTAAACAACGGCGTCACCCACTTAGGGCCACATACAGAATAATGACAGAGAATTGAAGACGCGTGTTGACTCTGCGAGTGGTTAAAAAAAAAAGACAACTTTAGCGGGTGTGTGTTTCTGTCTTTAAGTATGTGTAGTTCTATCTGTGCGTATGTGCATGTTTTTTTTCCTCCCAGTTCTTTTCATTCGAGATTGTAGAGTTGAATTAGTCGTGTTTCCTGGTCGATGCCTCTCGGTCAATATTGACCAAACGAGATTTCGGAAATGTTTTTTCAATTACAGGAGCAGTCTAACCGTCAGTCTTGACGGAGGCAGTCTGAGGTCTTGGTGGGGCTCGCGGGAGGAACAGATCAGACTGATGGGTTATTGAGATGGGACCTAGTGGATTATAAAGGACTAATGGTATTATATAGGACTTATGACATTTATCATCATCATCCTCATCCCTTAGTCCTAGGACCGTTGGGGCGCCACAGATGACATGAAAATTATCCTTCTCCATTCCTCTCGGTCTTCCGCACTACGCATAGCATCGCCTAGTTTGAATCCCGTCCACAATTTGATGTTATCTTCCCATCTTTTTCTCTGTCTTCCTCTTCTTCTCCTTCATCTCGTTGTGCCCTGCATGATTTCTTTGGCGAGCCCTTGTTTTCTGGTCACGTGGCCATACCATTCAAGTTTGCGCTTTTTTACAGACACTAGGAGGTCACCATACTGCCCAATTGCTTGACGAATCCTTTCTTTCACTTGTTCATTGGTGATATGGTCTAATAGCAGATGCCAAGAATGCCTCTGAAACATCTCATGAGATTATAAAGCTCAAATGGGGGATTTAGAGGCAGCCAGTGAGAATAATATAAAGTAAATGTGACTTGAGTTTGGGGTAACAAGTGAAAATAACATCAGCTAAAGGTGACTTGAGGTAACACGTGATATAACATCAGCTAAAGGTGACTTGAGGTAACGCATGATAATAACATCAGCTAAGGTGATTTGCGGTAACAAGTGAGATTAACATATAAGCAAATGGTGACTTGAGATAAAAAAGTGAAATTAACATATTCTAAAGGTGACTTGGGATTTTTAAAAAAAAGTGAGATTAACATAAGCTTACAATGAAAATGTCAAATACAAGTTGTTTCAAGAAATCTCTTCAACTGCTTTTGTAAGTTAACACTCACACATATACAGGATATGGTCCTCCAATTTGTTTATAAGGGATGAGAAAAGGTCTTAGGTAAGCACAACCATTTTTAGTGTGTTTTTTTGGTGGTTATATGAAATCAAGCATGAATGTGTCAAATAAAAAATAATAATATTAAAACACAAGAATAAAATTAACTAATAAAGGTGTATTAACGAATCTATTTATTAAATTTCCTCGCAATTGCGCACATTTTTTGATTCGTTTACTTTAAAAGATCTTACGATTTTTTGCCTTGATTTACAAAGTCCTGAATAAGTTTAGCAATGTGTCAAATCTCTGTGACATTCTACAACATGTATTTAGCAACCACACGTAGAAAACATCATTTCATATATGGAGTCAATGTCTTTTTCTTTATGACAATTCATTGTTAGAATACATACACACCTTGTTGTCTATAAAATTCTTTAATCAGTTTTTCATATTTGGACACATAAATTGAGAGGTTGGCTGAGAAGTTCCAGAAGTGGATACCTGAGGTGGGTGATAAAGAGGATTGACTTTCTTAAACATTTTCTCCTCCAGATGACATACGAGGACTGTCCTCCAAATATGCTTGATATCAATAAATCTAGTAGAGTGTAGCAGTGCTGACTTGTTCAACCTTAGTTGCTCTCCTAACCATCGTCTGTATTTAAAGGTTGGTTGCTCTCCTATAACCATCGTCTGTATTTAAAGATTGGTTGCTCTCCTAACCATCGTCTGTATTTAAAGGTTGGTTGCTCTCCTAGCCATCCTCTGTATTTAAAGGTTGGTTGCTCTCCAAACCATCGTCTGTATTTAAAGGTTGGTTGCTCTCTTATAACCATCGTCTGTATTTAAAGGTTGGTTGCTCTCCTAACCATCGTCTGTATTTAAAGGTTGGTTGCTCTCCAAACCATTGTCTGTATTTAAAGGTTGGTTGCTTTCCTATAACCATCGTCTGTATTTAAAGGTTGGTTGCTCTCCTATAACCATCGTCTGTATTTAAAGGTTGGTTGCTCTCCTAACCATCGTCTGTATTTAAAGCTTGGTTGCTCTCCTATAACCATCGTCTGTATTTAAAGGTTGGTTGCTCTCCTAACCATCGTCTGCATTTAAAGGTTGGTTGCTCTCCTAACATTCATCTGTATTTAAAGGTGCTGTTGTTGTGCATTATTTTATTAATCACAGACACTGAATATAGAAACAAAGAAGAATGAATACATTATTATCGTATTAGAATCATAAACGGTCGTATATCATGTAGATCAGGGGTCGGGAACCTATGGCTCGCGAGCCAGATGTGGCTCTATTGATGGCTGCATCTGGCTCGCAGACAACTGTTCTATTATATAAAAAAAATATTTATTTAGACTCCTTTGATCTACATATTATTTGCATATCAAAATTTCATTCTACAAATGAGCTAAAGTCTACATGAGCTCAGCATCAGAAGTGGTAAAGGAGATAAACTCCGCTGACCTAAAAGACAGAAAAATAGCAACCCTGAATTAATTGTAAATAAAGATAAATAAGAGACATAATTAGTGCATTTTTAGTGTTTAAATTACACAAAATGCACAGTTTTAAACAAAATGTATGGCTCTCACAGAATTACTTTTCAAAATATGTGTTGTCCATGGCCCTCTCAGACAAAAAGGTTCCCGAGCCCTGATGTAGAGTATTAAAATATTTATACCAGTATTGTTGTGTTAGAGAGATACTAAAACGGTATATGCAGTGACGTAGGGCTGAACCAACGAAGTGCCTAAGAAGGGATCAAGAACATTATGAAGAATGAACATCAAAATGGTGGCATTTAATGATAGTTTGGCGCTAAAAATAGAGAGCTACGAACAAATTATTTAATAAAATAACTTAAGCCTATAATTCTTTATTTTTTAAAGGCTAGATGTTATATTTTAGATTTTTGTTTTTTTAAAAAAGGGTTAACAACTGCGGTCGCGTATCGTATTCTAGTTTTTAAAAATCAAATTCCTTTACTTTGATCCTAATCACAGCCAAAGGTAGAACTACGGCTCTTTGATCCTAATCACAGCCAAAGGTAGAACTACGGCTCTTTAATCCTAATCACAGCCAAAGGTAGAACTACGGCTCTTTGATCCTAATCACAGCCAAAGGTAGAACTACGACTCATTAGGGGTCGAATGACCCTTTCACAGGTTTCACGTAAGTCCATCGGAAAACACATTTACACTACAGTTATGAAGTAGCAACGAAAATAATTTTGTGTTTGGGGGTCGCCACAACATGAGGAACTTTATTAAAGGGTTGCGGCATTAGGAAGGTTGAGAACCACTGCTTTAAAAGAAAAATATTGAGATGGAGACCGCAAAGGTCAAGGTCAATCAATTTTTATTCGATAACCGATAACCAAAAGCGTTTTATAAATATTTTAAAATGCTGTAGCTTTATTCTGAAATGTCTCCGATTATTTGTTTTTAAAAAATTAAAATTCATCCAAACAAGCTAACAAAAAACTGTCGAAACCTTAGCTTTTCTAGGTTCGTCATAGTGTTGTATAGTCTTAGGCTGAAAAACGTAGTTACTACAGCGATATTGTAGAGGTCAACAGGTCTGCACTTAAACAAAACAATAAACTAACTGGAATTGATGGTCCTTTTGTATTGTTATTTATTTGTGTGAGTAGGGACAACAGGTTGTGTTAGGAGGGAATGATGACAACAGGTTGTGCTAGGAGGGAAGGGCGACAACAGGTTGTGTTAGGAGGGAATTGAAACAACCAGTCGGGGTGGCTAGGAGGGAACGGTGACAACCAGTGGGGTGGCTATAGGAGGAATTAAAACAACCAATGGGATGGCTAGGAGGGAATTGTGACAACTAATGGGATGGCTAGGAGGCAAGTGAAAAAAGTGGTTGCCCTTGAGTGACCCACTGACCTTGTTAAAGCCATTGCAACAATGACATTGCTAAGTTAAGCCATTGCATGATTGGATATTGCTGTACCACAGTAATCTTCTGTATTATGGAAGGTTGTATTTTAAAAATGAATTTCGAAACTTTGTTGAAATCAAGATTATAAATACGGTTGAATTGGCCTGAAAGAATTAAAAAAATAATAATTGACATGAACATTTTCAAACGTGTTTACTTTTAAACTGAGGCCATCCATATTTAGGATTGTTAACCTTTGACCTATGCCTGATCATTTATTGATGCTTGCAGAACTAAGTTTTGTCACATTTGTCACATTTCCCCCGGGCATACAATACAGTAATGGGTAATAATGGCGGAGACTGCAATCAGGTTAGCACAATAGGAAATTAGTAAAACACAGTCAGGTTAAACCTGATAAACTAACACTGTTCTGTTGCGTTCCTTTTTTCAGGTTTAACCTTACTGTATTTTACTAATTTCCTATAATACAGTAATGTCATGACAATGCCCCTCTAAACCAAGCCTTCAGAAATCGTCTCGCGATGTATAGCTACACTACACAATACGATCATCGTCCCATTTGCTCATTACACTAATGAAAGGAGATCTCAATCAGGGGTTAATAGAGCAACAGGGACAGAACGTCTTCGCCCCGTGAGTCACCAAACCTTAACGTTGTTAAAAGGCTACCACTGCCCCAAGTGTTTACAGTTTCAGCCTCTCATCCGGGCCAGCAGAGCTCTTTTTTCTCTCTCTCTTTTTTGTTTAGGACTCGCCAAAATCCTACGGAATCTCTTCAAGAAAGAAGTGTTGGTCTTAGAAATTTTCGGACCGGCCACTTACTCGCCCAGACAGGATCTTTTTTTTTCATCGCGTAGGAATCGAAGTGCCAAGTTTCCTAATGAAAAATTGATTGGGTGGATGAATAAAAGGAATATAAAAAAATGAAGAGAAAATTGTGGGCTCAGTGAAAGAGATGAAGACGGGGTGTAATGAAGACGAAAAGGGGGTGCAATAAAGAAGCGAAGGGGGGTAATGAAACCCCTACTGTTTTTTCGATTTTCTCGTTCTCAAACTGGCATTTTTCTGCCACTTGAGTTCCCTGTCTGACATTGGGTGGGTGCCACAGGGTCCTGAACAGTGCATGCGGCTCGATTTACGTTCAATTTGTTCACCCTTCGAAAATCCTATGATTTGAAATTTGAACCCAAAGGGAATAGATTTATTCCTACATACAAAAGGCAGGTGTGTAATCTCTTTACTTTGAATATATATTTTGCAATGCATTTATTTATTGATTTGTTGTATATTTTTGGGTACAACACTATAATATTTGTATAAATGTACATTTATATTTATCTAGGTAAGTGGTCAAAAGAGCCTAAACACAGCAGCAGGAGGATCAAACTTTTTTTTTTGAGAGCCAAATGTTATTTTCAAGAACCTGTCAAGAACCATGTTTTTCGGTGTCAAAACCGATTTGTGGCCGACTGGCCGAGCCGCATTTATGTCGCTAAAGAGCCGCAGCGGATCGAGGTGCATAACTGAATTTTAATAGAAATTATGTCAACTCTCAAATGTTTAACTGATGGTCACGTGATCAGCTGCTGGTCACGTGATTAGCTGCTGGTCACGGGATTAGCTGCTGGTCACGTGATTAGCTGATGGTCACGGGATTAGCTGATGGTCACGTGAATACCTGCTTGTCACGTTACACCGATCAAACGATCACGTTCAAAGGCGTATGTGGATCAAACAACAATGCTGGCTACCATGGAAGTTACACAGAGATATTATGGCTTCTGTGTCCGAGGATCGCGTACCATACAACGCTTCTATTAGAATGATAATGACTAACTATGGTAACATTATAAAGATCGTATCATTCATTATAACTTGTTAAATATGTTTCCTAGTTGAAGCCAAACCTGATCATAATTATATATATACTAGATATATTTAAGCGCTTTTATTAGGGAGCGGGTCCTCCAGGACTATTCACGTTCCACGAAATCCAAGGACCGATGTTCTCTTTCTTCGTTCTCATTTCATTCTTAAGCCGTAAACACCCGTCTTGAGCAAGCGACAACAAAAAGGGGGGAAAAAAGCAATGACCTGGTCGGGACATGATGAAGTACCGAACTGAAATGTCCCGCGATCTTTTGCTTCTTTCTTCAACGGTTCTCATGGTACCGCTTGTTGAGAGGCTCCAAGATTCCTAATTGATCCCATTTCTGCATTAATTGAACACGAAGCGGCGGACTCAAGGGCCGCAACTCTCTAAACATCCCCTCCAGTTACATGGGGGAGGCGACTCTTCAGACGGAAGAGGTCGAGTTTAGGAGCGCAATGAAATTACTGCTGCCAGGAATCAATCCAGGACAAGGTGGGGTCGGGGTGGGTGGTGTGTGGTGGGGGATGGGGTGTGGGTAGGTGGGGGGGGGGTAAATTGTCCGGGTGGGATGGCAATGGGGCCGTGCATATATTATATGACAAAAATATGACATTGGCGACCCAACCACCAACTCTTATATCGCTATGCTATAACATTTCCATTGACCCCCCCCCCCCCACCCCCACTTTCATAATAATATAAAATTTCTAGCACCCCCATCACAAAACAAACAGAATAAAATTTCTAGCACCCCCATCACAAAACAGAATAAAATTTCTAGCACCCCCATCACAAAACAGAATAAAATTTCTAGCACCCCCATCACAAAACAGAATAAAATTTCTAGCACCCCCATCACAAAACAGAATAAAATTTCTAGCACCCCCATCACAAAACAGAATAAAATTTCTAGCACCCCCATCACAAAACAGAATAAAATTTCTAGCACCCCCATCACAAAACAGAATAAAATTTCTAGCACCCCCATCACAAAACAGAATAAAATTTCTAGCACCCCCATCACAAAACAGAATAAAATTTCTAGCACCCCCATCACAAAACAGAATAAAATTTCTAGCACCCCCATCACAAAACAGAATAAAATTTCTAGCACCCCCATCACAAAACAGAATAAAATTTCTAGCACCCCCATCACAAAACAGAATAAAATTTCTAGCACCCCCATCACAAAACAGAATAAAATTTCTAGCACCCCCATCACAAAACAGAATAAAATTTCTAGCACCCCCATCACAAAACAGAATAAAATTTCTAGCACCCCCATCACAAAACAGAATAAAATTTCTAGCACCCCCATCACAAAACAGAATAAAATTTCTAGCACCCCCATCACAAAACAGAATAAAATTTCTAGCACCCCCATCAACAAAACAGAATAAAATTTCTAGCACCCCCATGACAAAACAGAATAAAATTTCTAGCACCCCCATCACAAAACAGAATAAAATTTCTAGCACCCCCATCACAAAACAGAATAAAATTTCTAGCACCCCCATCACAAAACAGAATAAAATTTCTAGCACCCCCATCACAAAACAGAATAAAATTTCTAGCACCCCCATCACAAAACAGAATAAAATTTCTAGCACCCCCATCACAAAACAGAATAAAATTTCTAGCACCCCCATCACAAAACAGAATAAAATTTCTAGCACCCCCATCACAAAACAGAATAAAATTTCTAGCACCCCCATCACAAAACAGAATAAAATTTCTAGCACCCCCATCACAAAACAGAATAAAATTTTCTAAAAAAGCAAGACAATCCAGCAAAAAAAACCAGACAATATTTATTTATTTTTTCCAAAAATTTGCTAATTTTTGTATGCAAAAAAAAGACATCGTTTTTATTCAGCTAGGCTAATCTCATGAACTAAACAGCAGAAATGGGAAAAAATGAGAATAATTTTAAAAATAAATAAATTAAAAGAACTTTTCTAAAACATTGTTTTAAAACAATATATGTGTTTAAATGATAAACTAGTCCCCCCCCCCCTTTTTTTTCCTCTCTGGTTATGTAATATATGCATTGTTCCTTTTAGGTGAAATAATTTTTTAAAATATAACGTTAATATATGATGGAAATAACAGACTTAATTAATGGAATATATGGTCAACATGGGATAAAAAGATTACCACACCTCCCACCCCCCCACCCCCCACACAAAAAAAAAACCAAAACCGGTGAACCTGCCAGCCCCACCTGTACCCGGAAAGGAAAGCATTCCTGGAAACTAACAAAGTTAATACTGATAAATAGCAGTCAGCAATAGTAGTATAACAACTTTAGGTTAAGGCGGCCGCTATTCGGACCCGCGAGTCAGACCTGGTAAAGAGAGAGAGGTCAGGTTGGGTTTATTTAAAAAAAATATTGAAAATATATTATTTTTCGGTTTGTAAGACAACATTTGGTATCAAATGAAAGATATTTATGTTTGTAAACTTACATCTTCAGTTTAACTAAAATAAACTACCACAAATGACATCCGAATAGCCATTTAGTCTAAAGGGATTCAGTCTGAAAAGACGCTACTCGGGCCCGTGTTTTGAGTTCTTTTTCTTTTTTCTTGCTATGCGCTTTCTTTGGCCGCGAAGCCGTGCGCGTATGCTCCGGCAGTAATTCTTCCATGCCAACTTGCATGCTACGGCAGTAAGTCTTCCATGCCAACTTGCATGCTCCGGCAGTAACTCTTCCATGCCAGCTTGCATGCTCCGGCAGTAAGTCTTCCATGCCAGCTTGCATGCTCCGACAGTAAGTCTTCCATGCCAGCTTGCATGGTCCGGCAGTAAGTCTTCCATGCCAGCTTGCATGGTCCGGCAGTAAGTCTTCCACGCCATCTTGCATGCTCCGACAGTAAGTCTTCCACGCCATCTTGCATGCTCCGGCAGTAAGTCTTCCATGCCAACTTGCATGCTCCGGCAGTAAGTCTTCCATGCCAGCTTGCATGGTCCGGCAGTAAGTCTTCCACGCCATCTTGCATGCTCCGACAGTAAGTCTTCCACGCCATCTTGCATGCTCCGGCAGTAACTCTTCCATGCCAGCTTGCATGCTCCGGCAGTAAGTCTTCCACGCCATCTTGCATGCTCCGACAGTAAGTCTTCCACGCCATCTTGCATGCTCCGGCAGTAAGTCTTCCATGCCAGCTTGCATGCTCCGGCAGTAAGTCTTCCACGCCATCTTGCATTGTCCATATATCGATACAGCCATTCATTCTCACCTAGAGAATTATTATTTGTGATATTTTTACATTATTCTGAAAGTAAGCTAACGTAATAAATTATGGGATATACGGTTGTTTCCCAAACTTTTTCTTTCGAGTGATGGCGCCTTTGTCAAATGCATTTTTCCCAAATATGCCATACATAAGCCCCATATGCTCTGTAGTCTATGTCGATTTCTAACAAGTTGAAGTGCACTGCGAAAATAGCGACTTATTTTATTTTCGCTTTGTGGGGCCCCTGTGAAGAAGCCGCAACACACCGTTTGGGATCCACTGAAGGGTGTCGTTTAAGGATGAGACTTTCATTTATTTAATAAATTATAACTTTTTAAAAATAAATTTTTGTCGTTATGATAAAACTGGAACGTTGTCCACCATGGCGTTACATCAACAGCGGCAACCAGAGCAGTAGTTATAGCTGGTGCGAGGTCTTTGGATTGGTCTCCCAATATGGCTTAAAAACTATGAGAAGTATCTTTGATTTTGATTGTTAGCGCCACTGTGATAACTGCCTGTACAGCCACACTTAATATTGACTAGTAGCGCTACTGTGTTAGCTGCCTGTACAGCCACACTTGATAGTAGCGCCACTGTGTTAGCTGCCTGTACAGCCACACTTGATATTTACTAGTAGCGCCACTGTGATATCTGCATGTACAGCCACACCAACACTGAACACCGTCTCCCATAAAATACACGATAAGACAGGCAATACAAATAATATTACATTTAATTGTATTGATTTATAATCGATATATTACCATTAAATCAAACTTCTATTATAATTAATCACGTGACCTTTGACGTAATTGTCTTTTTATGTTCGTATGTTCTATAACGAATTATAGAGAAGATCGGAAGTACTTAAGAATTCAACTTTGGATTTCAGCAATTTGGAATATTATAATTTATGAACATTTTATGGTTTGAGATTTTCAGCATTTTGGTTCAACCCAATAAGAATGTTGAATGTCTGTTTAAAAAAAAAACGCATTCGCAAACGTCACTGACTAAATTCGATGTTTACTTTTATATTGTAAGTCTTTCTTTAACACATATCAGCACTGGTAATATTTTACTAATAGACAATAGCCAAGGCCAAGGTCAATGATTATGATAGTTTGATCATAACACCTATCAATGGCGTAAGCCTACATTGTACATATTTACATATATCCATTTACCACCTTTAATGGTGTGCATACTTTTATATTTTCATTTAATAGCAAATGAGTGAAACAAAGTATGGGAAACAAAGTATGGGAAACAAAGTATGGAAAACAAAGTATGTGAAACAAAGTATGTGAAACAAAGTATGTGAAACAAAGTATGTGAAACAAAGTATGTGAAACAAAGTATGTGAAACAAAGTATGTGAAACAAAGTATGGGAAACAAAGTATGTGAAACAAAGTATGGGAAACAAAGTATGTGAAACAAAGTATGTGAAACAAAGTATGGGAAACAAAGTATGGGAAACAAAGTATGGGAAACAAAGTATGGGAAACAAAGTATGGGAAACAAAGTATGTGAAACAAAGTATGTGAAACAAAGTATGTGAAACAAAGTATGGGAAACAAAGTATGTGAAACAAAGTATGTGAAACAAAGTATGTGAAACAAAGTATGGGAAACAAAGTATGTGAAACAAAGTATGGGAAACAAAGTATGTGAAACAAAGTATGGGAAACAAAGTATGGGAAACAAAGTATGTGAAACAAAGTATGTGAAACAAAGTATGTGAAACAAAGTATGGGAAACAAAGTATGGGAAACAAAGTATGTGAAACAAAGTATGTGAAACAAAGTATGTGAAAACCTGAAAAAAATTACCGCAACAAAACAACGAACGTGCCGGCTAGTAGCCTTCGTCAGTGAACAAACAACAATAAAAAGAGAACTAAATTAAAATAGCATTTAGCTGAAAAGAAGAATCCGAGAGAGCAGCACGGATTGCACAGCCGCCCAATATTGTTTCGCAGTGCAAACTACAAACCACATATGTAAATAGTTGTATGTACTTGTATATTATATTATAAGCAACACTCTACCCAAAACATTTTTAAAAACCCAGTGCATGAGTCACGTGACTTATTGATTGTAGCCGGATTGAATTGGTCACGTGATATTTGTTTATAATTCAGTAACACGTCAAAGGCGACTCCACCCCCACGCCACACTCCACGCTTCAATCCGTTCTCAACTACGCGTGTTATTTATATTATTCGTCTCTACAAGCACAATCACAATCTAAAATGTCTCCGCCTGTTCGACCTTGTTTCTGTTTCACCATTGTTTCCATAAAACCGAAGACTTACACAATTTTAACAACGAGCCTTTAAAAAACAACACTCTAGCTACAACAACAACTATACCAATGAGACTAGCTTCGTTACAACAACTTTACCAATGAGACTAGCTTCGTTTAATTCTGTTACTGCTACACCACCCCCTCATTGTTGACATCATCGCCAACTGACCAACACTGCGGTGAAACGAGCTGCGGTCAGCACCTCCAACAGCCATGACGTGACACAGCTGGACCGTAGGCCATGACAACATAGCGATTTAAAAAAACACACGACATCTGTCAATAGAGGAATGAGCGGGAACGTAAACCAATTTCAGATCTGTTTTTTGTCCCCCAGTGTCCGCCTGGACATTATTGAAACTTCACGTGGCCGTGGCGAGAGACTCGTTTTAGAAACGGGCTCAATTGAAACACGCTGAAATGAAAACACCGTGGGACAGTGGGGGGAATAGACTTAGTAAAGCGCCGTACGACATTTTCGTAACGGTCATAACAAGTCCGTCCCGTGGAGTCGTTCCATTGTACTCGGCCCGATAACCGCCCTCTATTTTCCTGCAGGCGTTTCTCTCGCGGACCCTATAATCCGATAAGCTGGGGAGGCGCTCCTGTTAGGAAGTAGGGGGCCGTGCATGAGCGAGAGAGCCGCGAGCTCATTAAGAACCGACACCGGACGAGCTTCGTGGAAACGATTCGTTGAGGGCCTGACAACGAGTCGTAATGTGATTTTCTATGACGGGTGGCCCTGCCCACATGAGCACCCCTCTTAGCGCTGATTGGTTGGAATGTTAAGGGACCAGAATACATTTATTGACTCAAGTACTTGGACATTTTTTTTTTTTAATTCTCCACCCGTGCGTTAGAGAAAGCTCGACCCTTAGAGCTGCAGCTCAGAATATTTTTTTGTTGGCATTTGAAGTTATCCCACCATGGAGCAGGCCAGGCCTGGGATGTACGGCACCATGGAGCAGGTTAGACCCGGTCCATCTGTGTTTCCGTTCTATCCACCTCATTTCGGCCCTAACATGGCAAGGTACGTGATACAACGGGATTAAATTGATTTGATGTCTTGGTCAGGCCTTGAACGTCGGGTCACGTGGAGATATTAGTTAATGAACAAAATATTAATTGTTGGCTTTGGTCAGACTTGGAGCGTAAGAGTATTAGAATGCATCTTGACAGCTTGCGGTTTGCTCTATGCTCACCCTGTAAGCCAAGATCTAACTCTAAGATCGCAAGGCGCAAAGTCCTCGCATTTATTCTTTAATAATTATTATTATCACGATTTTACGACTAGAGAGCGTAACTATCAAAAAACGTGATACAAGTATGACACAATAGAAGCACTGTCACTGGTCACTGAGCAATCATGGATTGGTGGATTGTTGTGTCAATCACGTCCTGTCATTGAGATTGTGTAGTCTGGTGCTGAGAAGTCAAGTTATAATTGTAATTGTTGAAAGATATCTTTTAGGTGTATGCATACCTTGACAACCTTCTACAGACTGTAGGTGTCAATTGCATGGCATAGTCATAGACAGATTTCAATGTCATAGATATTATCTGTCTGTGTCAATACACAACAATGACAATGTCACAGATACTGACCGTATGAATGTATGATCTTTTCATGATATTTGAGTCACAGTCTGTAAGGCGAACGTACACTTTTCTATAGTTTGATGCATGGGTCGGTAAGTGTGTGGTAATCATTTGTGCCATCGCAGGAATTTTACATCGTTTAGTGTCCCAGTAACCTATAAGTAAATAAGTCATCTTTCAGCGTCCCAGTACCCCATAAGTACATGCACTTCAAGTCTTATATCTTAGTGTACGCATTAGTTTTAATATTTTATTTGTTTGGTCTTCCGCGTGTCATTTAAATCGATCTGAGTGCCAAGTCTGACACGCGTGTCGTTTGGTTGTCCATCACTGGTTCAAAGTTGTTCACTGATCATTTATTTATCGAAAAAGAAAGAGAATTGTGCAGAAACTTGAATACTTCTACTATTCTACAGGAAATAAATTGATGAGTGACTTATGTTAACTTAGACTTAGTATTAGCAACTGTTTTAATACACATGCACAAGTTTTGGCTTAAGATATGTTAATAACGAGACAAACGCTAATGTGGATTTTAAAGTGTTGCTAGTGCCCCCCACCCCACCCCCACACACTTTTTTAAAAGAGGTATAGTTTGTTCCTGTACTGCGTTGTGCATCGGAATATTTTGATTCTTAATATATCTCTATCTGTCAAATCATTCTCACCGTTGTCAAGTGACCAGACTTATGTCAGACATATCAAAGTCACCGTTGTCAAGTGACCAGACTTATGTCAGACATATCAATGTCACCGTTGTCAAGTGACCACACTTATGTCAGACATATTAAAGTTACCGTTGCCAAGTGACCAGACTTATGTCACACATATTAAAGTCACCGTTGTCAAGTGACCAGACTTATATGTCAGACATATCAAAGTCACCGTTGTCAAGTGACCAGACTTATGTCAGACATATCAAAGTCACCGTTGTCAAGTGACCAGACTTATGTCGGACATATCAAAGTCCATTTTGAAAGTCTCCTTAAAAATGTTCAGAGTTATTTAATGTTTCCTATTCCACTTTGGTAGCATGCAGTGTGCTGTGGTAGTGTGTAGCATCCAGTGTGCTGTGGTAGTGTGTAGCATGCAGTGTGCTGTGGTAGTGTGTAGCATGCATTGTGCTGTGGTAGTGTGTAGCATGCAGTGACTTGTGGCAGTGTGTAGCATCCAGTGTGTTGTGGTAGTGTGTATCATTCAGTTTGTTCTGGTGTTTTGTTATGAGATGCGGTGGTAGCGTAGGACGTAGCCCAGGACGTAGCCCGGCGTAGCATTAGTTGCGTCGCTTCACGCCGCTATAGTGAATTAATCAAATAGAAATGAAATAACAATTATGAATCTAGTTCAGTCTAATAATAAGCACTTGTATTTGAATGAGCTGTTTAAAGTAAACAATAATAAGTTGAATATAAGAAGGAAAGATAGTTGTCTTTCCAATAATTAGCTAATTATTCCAAGTTAAAAGCAAGATAAATAATGCAAAAATTAATGTGGGAAAAAAAAATCTTAATATAATCATAGTCTATGTGTTTGTGATATATATGTGTTTGTGGTATATCACAGTCTATGTGTTTGTGATATATCACAAGTCTATTGTGTTTGTGGTATATCAAGGTCTATGAGTTTGTGTTATATTCCAGTCTATGCGTTTGTGGTATATCAAAGTGTATGTGTTTGTGGTATATAACAGTCTGTGTTTGTGGTATATCACAGTATGCGTGTTTAGATTATTATTTAGAGCTATAAATATAACCCGCAAAAAAATGGCGGCGGCGGTGCGTGAACTAAAATGACTTCACAAAACATCCATTCAAATATAACGCACTTTATAAGAATACCAATAGCTAACTTCTGGGACATTTTATTTTGGACGCCTGTTCAACACATACAGCTACAGCCATACCTATATAAATACAGCCATATATGAAATATAATATTGGACAAATGTTTTTCTTAAGACAGTGGTTCTCAACCTTCCTAAGGCCGCGACCCTTTAATACAGTTTCTCATGTTGTGGCGACCCTTAACCACAAAAGTATGTTCGTTGCTACTTCATAACTGTAGAGTATGTGTGTTTTCCGATGGTCTTAGGCGACCCCTGGAAAAGGGTCATTCGACCCCCAAAGGGGTCGCAACCCACAGGTTGAGAACCGCTGGTCTTAAGATATTATAATGGGAAAAATATCGTACCTTTCATAATATAGGTTAATGTTGTTTTTTTAAAAATCACGAGACCGTTGTCAGCACATTCAAAGTCCTCCCATTTTTTTTCCATTTAGCAGAGATATAGATTGCCCTGTGTTTGTGAACACAAGATGATAGATGGTGCGAACCATGTGTGGGTTGATCATACTGGACCATACTATATTTTTAGACACATGACCACTATGCGTTTTTGACCCTTATGTTGTTAAAGCACATTTTCATTGAGAATCAAATATATCTAAAAGTGGTGCGTATATAAAGTTAAGTGCTATAATCTAAAATAAGAACCCTTTTCTAGCACCCAGTGCCAGCCCGCGTGAGCACCCCCCCCCCCCCATTCCCCAAACACACCTCCTTCAGGTCGTCAGAGGCGTTGTTAAAAAAGAGTTTGAATTATTTCAGCGGTCAAATTATAAATTATTTCACAAAGAAAATGACGATATTCACATTCAAATAACTTCATCCGTTTTATGATTAAATACTTTATACTTTATAGGAACTTTGCTTTTGTTCCCGTGTTTCTGGACTGGGTGGCAAAATCTTCGGACGACTAACAGACCCATTTCCCGTCAACCAATCGAGCTGAAACTTGGCACATAGGCTCGTTGCGCATGACATAACATTTTTTTCCAATTTTCAGCTTCACGCTCTTATCCAAACCCTTACAGAATCAGTTTTTCTTGCTTTTCAAGGGAGGGATGAAGGAAATAGGATGACACTGTTTTTCACGAAATGAAATTCCCGATAACTATGCCCTAAATGAAATTCTTTTAAACAAAATATCGCAAGTGCGTTTGGTGCGTAATACTTTCAGTTTTTTTTCAGAAATAGTTTGTGAAACAAACCTGCGGCGTAAACGTGGGTGGGGCATTAGGATAATATATTAATTTAAAATAAAATAATAAAAAATTGCTGAAAAACGTAAAAGGTTTATATATAAAACATTTGTTTTTAGGGGTGGATTAAGTTTTATTTATGCTTTCCGCCAATGATGTTTTATACATCGTTTCTGGAAATAATTATGTAATGGATGTTCATTAAAAATTTTCGTATTGAAGCTGTAGAATCTCTGGCTCACACAGTGCTACAGCTCTGGTTCACAGCACCAGTTCACACAATGCAAAAGAGCTGATATTTGGTACACAGCTGACACACAATATTGTTTAAACTAGGTTTTAAACTTATCACTATCACCGTTCTGTAGATGCTGCATTTATGTAATATTATATGCAGACATATTATCGAAATTCGAAGTTAAAGCAAAGACACCACCAACAGCGCATCTGTGTCAATTCATCAAAGGTGAAATGTCAGCACCATTTAATTTTTTTAAGTTGTTACTGAAAAGTTTTTTTTTTTTTTTTAAATAGTTTGTTTTTGCTGTGGTCCACTGTGACTGTATTTAAAAGGAAATTAAATTATTATTATTTTTATTACTTTAAAAAAAAAAAAAAAGATGTTTATTTAAGGCATAACAAGTTCAAATATTTGATATTCTTGAAATTTAGTTTTTAAATTTTGGAAACTTTGATATAACTTGTAGAGTTCAGAGGTTCATATGATTTAAGATTTTGTAGTATATAAGCCTAAGCCTAAACTGTTCATATTGTTTAAAATCCATGAATGAAATGTTTATATTTATAACATACAAATGTTCATATGATTTAGGATTCTAGAGTAAAATGTTCATTTTTAGGGATATTTAATCCCCAGCATGGTTCCCGAAAGATTCCGATTCCCCATGCAACCTCACTTTCAGTTCCCGAATGCCGTCATGTTCCCGGGACTGCACCCCCCTGTCATGGCCCACCCCATGCCCCCCATCACACACCGTCCCAACCCGTGTGGGTTGCCGAGAATGTCTAGTTCTGCAGTGGCGCCCCTGACCCCAGTGGCGGCACCACCGGCCCTGACGTTCACCCAAGAAGAACTGGACATGGTTCTGTACGGCTACATCAAAGGGAGGACATCTGACAGATATCATGGACACGCCCTTTCCGGCCTGAAGTTTGGAAATGTTACCCACAGTAAGTGAAATATGAAAACTAAAGTTTCAGTGTTCTGAGAGCGCGCCTGTCTAAAGAATTATGGACAGAGAGCGCCTGTCTAAAGAATGATGGACAGAGAGAGCGCCTGTCTAAAGAATTATGGACAGAGAGAGCGCCTGTCTAAAGAATTATGGACAGAGAGAGCGCCTGTCTAAAGAATGATGGACAGAGAGAGCGCCTGTCTAAAGAATTATGGACAGAGAGAGCGCCTGTCTAAAGAATTATGGACAGAGAGAGCGCCTGTCTAAAGAATTATGGACAGAGAGAGCGCCTGTCTAAAGAATGATGGACAGAGAGAGCGCCTGTCTAAAGAATGATGGATGGATGTGTATGAGTGTATGACTAAATAATTTGTTCATACTATGACTTAAATCAAACTCTTATTGTGTGAAAAGTTTATCTTTGAAAAATTAAAAACTCAGTTTGGTTCTAAAAATAACGATTATATCTATGAGTAAAATGAACCAAAGTAATGTAACTTTGTTAGATCTTCACTGTGTGAGCTTTCTGGTTACTAATCTTTACAAGTTTGACCTGTTACGTCGAATAATGCTCATAGGTAAAAATCTATACATTATTTTTAAACACAAGGGTCAAGGGTCGTTATCGTAAATGTAGAAATGTTCCTCTCTGTCCTGTCACAACTTTAACTGTTGTTGCGATAAGAACTAGACAAATTGGTACTTTTAATTGGCCCAATCCTAACGATCAAGGTTGCCAACTCAATAAAATAAAATTTACAGGCACATATTTTAAAATCTCCACAATTTTTACGGACAAATTAAGAAAAAAAAAAGCTTATTGAAACTATGAAACTAACAATAATTTATTGTGATTTTAAAACTTTAAAGGAATTAAGCAAGAAAATATTAATCGACACTTTCAGGTTTTTTCTTTCTTTTTAAACCCTTTATACTAACTTCACTTTTGTTCTTGTCTTTCTTTGTGTGTTTCTTTCTTTGAGGAAAAATCTTCGGAAGGATAACTGCCTCTATTCCCGTCATCCTTTCGAGCTGAAACTTGGCACATAGACTCGATGCCGATGACAACACATCCTATCAAATTTTCGTTCCCACACAACCCCAAAATTTAAGTTCTTCCTGTTTTTCAAAAGGCATTTTTTGTGTCGAGGTTTCAAGAAAGGTAATACAGTTTAACCCATATAAGAAGGGCTTTTTACGGCTTTACTCCCCCAACAAAAGCCGCTGAAGTACAAAGAAAATGTGTAGTTGAAGGGGAACATGAAGGTAATGTCACATGTGAAACATGTTTTCGCCAGAAGTTTACCCATTTACATAAACACTTCTTAAAAAATGATAAATCATCCACACTTACATAAATGATAAATCATCCACACTTACATAAATGATAAATCATCCACTCTTACATAAATGATAAATCATCCACACTTACATAAATGATAAATCATCCACACTTACATAAATGATAAATCATCCACACTTACATAAATGATAAATCATCCACACTTACATAAATGATAAATCATCCACACTTACATAAAGGATAAATAATCCACACCTACATAAATGATAAATCATCCACACTTACATAAATGATAAATCATCCACACTTACATAAATGATAAATCATTCACACTTACATAAATGATAAATCATCCACACTTACATAAAGTCTAACAATAATGCATATAAAGGATTTGTGCGAAAACCTCAATTGTTCGGTTGTTGTTTTTGTATTAAGAATGTTTTGTTTTTTAAATGTCTAATTTTCGACAAACATTTCAACAAATTTCGGAATCTTTAAATTCTGACGAAGCATGTTCTGAAAGGTTTTCATAGGTGTGTTCCTGAGATTGTGTAGGATGGAAGGATCGCATTTCGGGCAGTGGAAAACCCCTGATCGTCCATGTTCGTGTTTTTCGTTATATGCCGAGCCATGAAGATTTTTAAAAAAATCTAGATTTTGCTCTGCGGCTATGTTGGTCATGAACGTTTAATGCAAGTTTATATTGAAAGTGTTTCCAGTGCGTAAGATGGCTTAGCTCATTACATGAGAACATGGTCACACATGATTGTGTTGAATGTTCATTACTCTGATGTCTAAACGTTGAGCAACGTACCATTATTGAGTAATCATTCGTAGAACAAGGTGGACGACCTTCTTTCCAAAATAGCCACACTTGTGGCTAGTGAAACGTACAATTCGCGACTCTGTTATATATAAAGGATAAAACACTAGTATAAAATTAAATTAAATGATGACATAATCTTTTTAATCATCTTACACCACCAAAGGCGGCGCATCTGTTAGTTTAATTTATTTGTTTACAGAATGAACTTTATGAAACGCTTTTACTTTTACATTTGTCCAGTTTCACGACCTACATTTATTTGTGGTCAGTGAAGATGGATTCAAATTATTATTGACCACTGCTTTATCATACAGGATGGACTTTTAAAAAAGATATCTATCAACCGTGTTTGAAAACAGATTTGTTTAAAAATATCTATCAACCGTGTTTGAAAACAGATTTGTTTAAAAATATCTATCAGCCATGTTTGAAAACAGATTTGTTTAAAAATTGATTTTCTTCAATAAGGAACGTTGTAAGTCTCGGGAATCAGAAAACACAAATATTTTTAAAAGATTTTCCATCAAAGACGAGTTCAAATGCACTAAAAAGCATTGTTTTAATAATTAAAAATTTCTGACAATGCATTATCGCTAAGAATTCTGTAAACAACGCTGAACAACAGTGACTGAAACAACACAATTCTTTAATGAACATAAAACGTTCCTGTTGTCGTGACAACACACACACTGTCTCAGAATCTTCTCTGCGCATGTACATGCCAACAGATTTATTGCGAATGTACTTGTCAGTGGCTTTATTGCGCATGTACATGTCAGCACTTGGCTGACGTCACCAAGGGAAACGAGATAGTCACGCGGGCTAACAAAATTACTGCTACAAAAGATCTCCATAACTTTGAGGGTGTACACGAAAGTATTCCCCCCCAGTCAAAATCCTTCTATCCCCAGACACTAACTTCAAACCCCAGACACTAACTTCAAACCCCAGACACTAACTTCAAACCCCAGTCACTAACTTCAAACCCCAGACACTAACTTCAAACCCCAGACACTAACTTCAAACCCCAGACACTAACTTCAAACCCCAGACACTAACTTCAAACCCCAGACACTAACTTCAAACCCCAGACACTAACTTCAAACCCCAGACACTAACTTCAAACCCCAGACACTAACTTCAAACCCCAGACACTAACTTCAAACCCCAGACACTAACTTCAAACCCCAGACACTAACTTCAAACCCCAGACACTAACTTCAAACCTCAGACACTAACTTCAAACCCCAGACACTAACTTCAAACCCCAGACACTAACTTCAAACCCCAGACACTAACTTCAAACCCCAGACACTAACTTCAAACCCCAGACACTAACTTCAAACCCCAGACACTAACTTCAAACCCCAGACACTAACTTCAAACCCCAGACACTAACTTCAAACCCCAGACACTAACTTCAAACCCCAGACACTAACTTCAAACCCCAGTCACCTGCTTTTTACTTAATACAACAGCAACATTTTCACAGATTCAACTGAACGAAACAGCAAGCCGGAAAAAAAACCAACATTCTGCGAAAGTGTAAACATTCTGCTGGTATTAAGATGTCCCAATACTGCGACTATTTGTAACCACTGCACTAAGCAAACACAATTTTGTCTCCCCTTTGTGGAAGTCTTCAAGTCATGGAAAGTCTTCCATATGCTACCGATGATCGGCAGAAAGAATGCCGCGATGTTTCTTCTCCAGAATTATGTATTGGGCGACAAACCCATTCGGACACCGTTCTCGGTACAATGCCAGAATTAATCACAAGTCTGAGCGATTCCAATCACTGATTCCATCTCACGGCCTCGGCCCGACTGCCGCTCCTCGGGGCCTGGGCTAAACAAACATTCGGCCCTGAGCTCTGCAGTGTTCGCAGGGGAGGGGTCAAGGGTGGGGGGTGGGGGAGGGAGTGAGGGGGGTCATGGCTAAGACCACGCTAGTTTGGACTACCGCATTAACCGGCAATAAAATGATCATGGCGACGGTTACCGCAAATTTGTTTGAAAGAAATTTCGTCGACGGAAATTTGGTCGAAACTTTTTTTTAAGTGCACACGTTAAAATGTTCGTCATTTTCTTTTTATTGTTAAGATTGTTAAGATACGATTGTTTATGATCTTCCCGCCAGGTATTGAGAAAATCTTGTGTGATCATCGATCCTCGCCAGAAAGTCAACACAACACCAGCACCAGCAGTGCTCACAGCAACAGCAACAGCAGCAGCAGCGACATCAATCAACACAACAGCATCAAGGCAGCGAGCCACGTCCTGTCTCCTCAGACGATCGGCAGCAGTGGTTCCAGTCACGCAGCCCATCGAGGGGGGTGTGGCCCGGTTACTGGTAGTAAAATGTCCAGCAGTAGTGAGGGGCTACTTCCTCACAACATGCCACCTCTGGATGTGACCAGTCTTGATCTACCAGAAGGTGAGCAATGAATTAAATTGTTGGCATTATTGAAAACAGGGACATTCTTGGCATTGACAAGTTTACAGACGTTTGTCACAATCAACACCCCGCCTTTAGACGTTTGTCACAATCAACACTCCGCTTTTAGACGTTTGTTACAATCAACACTCCGCTTTTAGACGATTGTTACAATCAACACTCCGCTTTTAGACGATTGTTACAATCAACACTCCGCTTTTAGACGATTGTTACAATCAACACTCCGCTTTTAGACGATTGTTACAATCAACACTCCCTCATATAATTTGCATCTACTAACAGCAACGCCACAATTAGATCTCCTTTGGGAGAGAGGTGGGGGGGGGCTAGACACACTTGGTTGGTAGGGGGCTAGACACACTTGGTTGGTAGGGGGCTAGACACACTTGGTTGGTAGGGGGCTAGACACACTTGGTTGGTAGGGGGCTAGACACACTTGGGTGGTGGGGGGCTAGACACACTTGGTTGGTAGGGGGCTAGACACACTTGGTTGGTAGGGGGCTAGACACACTTGGGTGGTGGGGGGCTAGACACACTTGGGTGGTTGGGGGCTAGACACACTTGGTTGGTGGGGGGCTAGGCACACTTGGTTGGAGTACTTACCTTAGTCTTAGGAAATAGGGTCTTGCGAGGGGAGGGTGGACGAAGAGGGCACCTACCCTATTATAGGTGCCGGGTGCTATCCAGAGGACGTAGAAATCGTCAATTTTTTGTATGACTTACGAGTATTGTATATATTTTTTTTTTGAGCAGAGAGCGTATTAGTTCAGGTTTCGCCCCGGGCGCAGTTTCTTCTTGTCCCGCCCTGTTAAATAATTTGAACTACTGGAAATGTTAACTTGCGTATTCGCGAAAATTAGCATCAGCAATGACAAAGTTTAAATAGGTGCTGACAATGTTCTAGACATTTTGTCATTTTTGTGTATTGGTTTGTCCGTCTAGGTTTATCCATCTTCCAAACCAACTTCGCGGGTACGGTTCATATGGGCGTTTTCTGCACCAAGACTGTCATCTCTAGAGGGACAAGGTATGGACCCTTCAAGGGCAAGGTCGTTCACACCAGCGAGACAAAAACACGAGATGACAACACATGCATGTGGGAGGTAAGAAGATCAACAACTAAAATGACTGAGGAGGGAGAGAGTTACTAAAAATTAGTTCTGGAAAGGAAAAGGATAAATGACATGGAAATATAGAATAAAGTTATTGGAAATTGTAGAAAGATCTCTAAGAGAGGTTGAAATACAGAAAGTCTCAAAGAAAGATATAGATTTATGCATACATTGTGTAATAAAAATCAAATATTTTTTTCAAATTTTGGCCAACTGGCATATAAATTTAAAAACAAAAATTGTCCTCTCTAACTCTGATATTTATAAATGTCTATGTTTTGGATATTATCTGTCATTTACTTCATCTATACGATTGTCAGATTTTTCAAGATGGCAAACTAAGTCACTTTATTGATGGGAGAGTTCAATCTGGCTGCTGGATGTCCTATGTTAACTGTGCCAGATACGCACAAGAGCAGAACCTGATAGCCGTACAGGTAAATGAGGTCATTTGTTTAGTAGCACAGGTGTCACCAAGTTCAGAGGTCAAATGTGACCATTTGTTTCCGTCTTTTAAATATTACCAAATGTAGTAATCCAAATATCTAAATATTTATAATATTCACTATGGCTAAAATCAAACCAACGAAAAAAATCGATACATCGTGATTACCATGTTTTGGAGCAGACCTAAAAATTAACGTGTAAGAAAAATGTGTCTTTTCATAAACACTTTTGGAAAAACATGTTTTAGAAGAAAAAAAATGACCTAAATTTTTTCCCCAACTCCCCCAGATTGAGGGGGAAATTTTCTACGAAACGTGTAAAGACATCCCTCAGGGGACAGAACTTCTCGTCTGGTACGGCGACTGCTACTTACAGTTCATGGGCGTACCCGTGGCCTTGAAGGAGATGGCTGATGGAGGTGCACAGGAAGAGGCAGACAGTGAGTTGATTACAAATAATGATTATTTTTCAAATTTTAATATTAGGTTATGGGCCTTAAATAAAATAATAGAACATCCACAAATAGAATCTCTTAAATCCAACTCTTACATCCAACTCTTACATCCAACTCTTACATCCAACTCTTACATCCAACTCTTACATCCAACTCTTACATCCAACTCTTACATCCAACTCTTACATCCAACTCTTACATCCAACTCTTACATCCAACTCTTACATCCAACTCTTACATCCAACTCTTACATCCAACTCTTACATCCAACTCTTACATCCAACTCTTACATCCAACTCTTACATCCAACTCTTACATCCAACTCTTACATCCAACTCTTACATCCAACTCTTACATCCAACTCTTACATCCAACTCTTACATCCAACTCTTACATCCAACTCTTACATCCAACTCTTACATCCAACTCTTACATCCAACTCTTACATCCAACTCTTACATCCAACTCTTACATCCAACTCTTACATCCAACTCTTACATCCAACTCTTACATCCAACTCTTACATCCAACTCTTACATCCAACTCTTACATTATTATTATTATTGCTAGTTTTCTATAGCTCACCACGTTGTATATTAATTTAAAAAAACAAAACAAATGTGTATTCGCCCAAACATTCCATAACAATTTACATGTGAAGCCATGGACGCACTCAGCAGCATCGTTTAACGGTCAGAGGGGGGAATCAGTCAGTATTATAGAGTTTAAAGAGATGTGTTTTGAGTGCTGTTTTGAAGGCTGTGATGGTTGATATATTTCTGATGTATAGTGGAAGAGAACTCCATTGTTTGGGGGCATAGTATGAGAAAGATCGTTCACGGTATGTTTTTGTGCGAGTCTTAGGGACAGAAAGAATACGCCCGTCTGCGGAGGAGCGAAGCTGTCGAAGGGGTGAACAGACAGAGAGAAGTTCGGCTAGATAGGAAGGGCAGGAATTCGAGAAAAAGTTGTGGCAGAGAACAGAGAACATCCAACTTTTACATCCAACTCTTACATCCAACTCCTATATCCAACTCTTACATCCGATTCTTACATCCAACTCTGACATCCAACTCTTACATCCAGGTCTTACAGCATTGTTATATATGGTTTGCACAATCCTTATATCTACTAGATCAAGCTTTGTGTGACTACCTTTATTTGTTAATGGATCTATTGATCCCAAGGCAACCAAACATGGATCACACCAAAATTTGACATGGTCATTCTTCCTGACCTATAGAAGATTTCTGGAAATTTTTGTCATAAAAGCCCTAATCCAAAAAAACTTGAATTTAAAAAAAAAATAAATGTAGAGGGTAAAGAGACTTTTTACCGCAAGTTTGTGACCAAATGAGCATTTAGTAAAACTACGTCACTGAATGTGTGCGTGCAATCAATGAGTAGAGCAATGTCACAAAGGTACAATTTGTTACATACGTGACATTTCCAGGCGATAGTAGATTTATCCTTTTTTTGAAATTAAATTATGCAAATAATTTGACAATTTAATTTCAACATTTATCGGATTGATTTTTATAGTGCACTTATCTTAAGTATAACTGTCATGTCCCCCCCCCCCCCAACCCACTTTCTTTTTGGAATGGGGATACTGGAAAGGCACAGCTTTGGCATTTGTGAAAAACATTTTTATTATGACATGTTTTAGATTTTAGACGATGACTTTGTCTGTAAATCATTGGTATTGTCTGCGTTTCCAACTGAAACGGTATGGGCCCCAAATTTAATGTTAAGAAGACTTTTTTAAAAATAAATATGGCTTTTCATTAGGAGAACTTTTGTAATGTTAATATAGGTACCTTAGCGCAGAGTTTTTGACAGGGCACTCAATTTACGTTTAGATTGATAACGCCTTAGAAGATGTTTTTCCGAATAGAAACCCGAGCGAAGCCGGCCATATTGGCTGGAGTTATATATAAATAATAACACGTATGTTGTTATAAAATTACGTCATTAAAATAACAAGAAATCGGAAGTCATCGTTAGATGGATTTTAAGGGAAATAATTTCATAAACATACCAAGGGAGGTGATTGAAAATTGATTTTTTTCTAAAAATAGTTTTTGCCAATATTTTCATTGTTGTCTCACAAGCCTTATCACATATCACAGTTTGTTAGGGAAATGTTAGTGTTAATGCTTGCACTTTATAGCTTAGTACCGACTTAGTCTTATCTTTAAATACATCCAATCAATTGTTTACAAACATGTCCTCCTCCCATCATCTGACGCTCCGTTCAGCTAGTGAGGGCTTCAGCTGTGAGAGATGCGGCAAAGTCTTCGCCTACAAATATTACAGGGACAAACACCTCAAGTACACCAGGTGTGTGGACCAGGGGGACCGGAAGTACCCGTGCCATTTGTGTTCCAGGTGAGTCCGAAGAAATAGGTCAACCTATCACGACTAGATACCAATAGGATTCAATAGTTTTTTTGGTCAAATATTGATAGATTCCCATAGCAGTTTGTCATTTATTGCTTGTAATGGGCCAACTGAGGTAGACGTGAAAACACTTGCGATAATAACAATCATGATTGTGAAGATTTGCTATATATCAACGTTAACAGCCTCTTGAAATGACAAAATGCCATTTAAACAGACAAATGAGTGGTAGCAAGAATTCTTCTCTTTAAGTAAAATGCATGCATAATACATCATAAGGAAATACGACCAAAAGACATACATTCTGACCATACGACAATCTGACATACATTCTGACCATAATTCAATTTGATTCAATTCATCTATCTGGGAATCGGAATCAGTTATAGTGACATCATGAGGTGTTTATAGCAACATTATAGTTACGTCCCGTGCTGCTAATTGTTACGTCATAAGATGTCCTCCTTACGTCACAGGTCCTTCGAAAAGAGAGATCGACTCCGGATTCACATACTGCACGTCCACGAGAAACATCGACCACACAAATGTTTAGTGTGTGCCAAAAGTTTCAGCCAGTCCTCCAGCCTTAACAAGCATATGAGGGTAAATAATCAGTCATTTGATTCTTATGATAAATCAACTTTTTGTTGACCAAACACACGAGTCAACAGTTATGAGGGTAAATAATCAGTCATTTGATTCTTATGATAAATCAACTTTTTGTTGACCAAACACACGAGTCAACAGTCTTTGAAGCGTTAAAAAATAATGCAGCGGGCTCTGTAACTTTGAATACTCACCGACCCACCGGCCACTGTTTGAGAACCACAGTTTTTAAAGTGTCAAGATTGAGAATGTAACAGATTTAGAAGCTTCGCACGTTGTATGATTTGATGTATACATTCTACTTACATTAAATTAGTGTAACGCTTTCATTTCTTCTCAATCGTAAAATTAATTATATAACTTTATATATATTTTTTTTAATTTTCATCTTAATCACACCAGTCGATTCTAATAACTTGACCCAACCAACATTGATAGTTTACTTATGAGGATATATAGTTAAACTGACTTAAAAACAATGATAGTATACTTATAAAGATCTAACTGTAACGAGAGATGGTGTGCATTTTAAAATGTTAAAGCTTTTGTTAATATTGTCGGCTTATTTGGCAACATAAAAATGTTCTTTGACTCTCACCTGACTGCTTGTATCTGGCCACAGGTCCACAGTGGAGAGCGGCCGTACAAGTGTGTCTACTGTAACAAAGCATTCACGGCCTCCAGCATCTTGAGAACTCACATCAGACAACACTCAGGAGAGAAACCTTTCAAGGTTGGACAGTTCTTCAATGTCTTGTAGATTTGAAACGATTACAATCTGAATCGTAAAAATTATTTAGATTCTCTTTCTATATATTAAGGGCCCACGATCAATTTATTGATCATTCTGGCTCCTATGCATGCAGAAGGGGTTTGCAGTGTTTCTGTGCCTGGTGTTGATGAGGATATTTCACTGGTTGATTACTTTAATTATTTTGGTGGACCGTGATGAAGTGGGGACAGGGAAGATGGACATTTTAAAAGCTTAACTTGTCAGTTTTATTGAACGAGGGTACAATCTTAAAACAAACAGACGATTCTAGAAAAGTTATTGAGCTGAAATGGGGTACAGACTATCGGCAATTTTAGGTTTGTCAAGATTTTTTGGATCTTCCATGACTTATTTCCCAATGTATGCAAATGTTGCTAAGAAATGTCAATATTAACATGATGGTCGCACATATCTGTAAGGAAAGACATATTCCGTGCCTTTCTCTAACAACACACCCAAGGTCGTATGATTAAAATCTGTAGGCTTATAGCTCTTACGTGTCTCTGTGAGCATGATGCAAAGGTCAGAGGTCGGGTCAGAGATCCATACTAATCTGGCCAATCATTTCAAACAATTTATACACGGATAAATATCATTAAATGACAAACCAAACTCTATTTTTAAATCCTTTATATTAACGGCCCTTTTGTTTGTGGGTGGCTGGCTGGCAAAATCTTCGCACGGCTGACAGTCCTACGTCCATCCAAGCTATCGAGCTGAAACTTGGCACATTGACTCTTTGCGGATGACAACATATTCTTTCAATTGTTAGCTCCACCACCCATAACCAACTCTTAAAAAATGAGCTTGACCTGTACTTCAAAGGGGAGATAAAATGAAATTTCCGATAACTGCGCTAAATGAGATTCTTTAAAAATGAAAATTTCAAGTGTATAATATTTTCTTTTGTTTTTCTAAAATTGTTTGTGAAATAAATCTGGCAGTGTTTTGCCGGATGGGACATTAGAATATTAATACAGCTCAGAGGCGAGAAATTGTTTGGGGGTGGGAGGGGGGATGGGGCACTAATTAGGATTCTTATAAGTGGGTTACTTGTTTGTACGTTTTGTTGAATTGCCTTGTACGTAAAGTGAGTTAATAGATGTGAAGATATATTTATTTTATTTTTATGCATTATAATTTAAAAAAAATAAATAAATATTTATTTTAAAATGTAAAATTAATTTTCATCTAACTCAACCACTAAACATCTTTCAATGTTTATGTTCATCTAACTCAACCACTAAACATCTTTCAATGTTTATGTTCATCTAACTCAACCACTAAACATGTTTCAATGTTTATGTTCATCTAACTCAACCACTAAACATCTTTCAATGTTTATGTTCATCTAACTCAACCACTAAACATCTTTCAATGTTTATGTTCATCTAACTCAACCACTAAACATCTTTCAATGTTTATGTTCATCTAACTCAACCACTAAACATGTTTCAATGTTTATGTTCATCTAACTCAACCACTAAACATCTTTCAATGTTTATGTTCATCTAACTCAACCACTAAACATCTTTCAATGTTTATGTTCATCTAACTCAACCACTAAACATGTTTCAATGTTTATGTTCATCTAACTCAACCACTAAACATGTTTCAATGTTTATGTTCATCTAACTCAACCACTAAACATGTTTCAATGTTTATGTTCATCTAACTCAACCACTAAACATCTTTCAATGTTTATGTTCATCTAACTCAACCACTAAACATCTTTCAATGTTTATGTTCATCTAACTCAACCACTAAACATCTTTCAATGTTTATGTTCATCTAACTCAACCACTAAACATGTTTCAATGTTTATGTTCATCTAACTCAACCACTAAACATCTTTCAATGTTTATGTTCATCTAACTCAACCACTAAACATCTTTCAATGTTTATGTTCATCTAACTCAACCACTAAACATCTTTCAATGTTTATGTTCATCTAACTCAACCACTAAACATCTTTCAATGTTTATGTTCATCTAACTCAACCACTAAACATGTTTCAATGTCTATGTTCATCTAACTCAACCACTAAACATCTTTCAATGTTTATGTTCATCTAACTCAACCACTAAACATCTTTCAATGTCTATGTTCATCTAACTCAACCACTAAACATGTTTCAATGTTTATGTTCATCTAACTCAACCACTAAACATCTTTCAATGTTTATGTTCATCTAACTCAACCACTAAACATGTTTCAATGTTTATGTTCATCTAACTCAACCACTAAACATGTTTCAATGTTTATGTTCATCTAACTCAACCACTAAACATGTTTCAATGTTTATGTTCATCTAACTCAACCACTAAACATCTTTCAATGTTTATGTTCATCTAACTCAACCACTAAACATCTTTCAATGTTTATGTTCATCTAACTCAACCACTAAACATGTTTCAATGTCTATGTTCATCTAACTCAACCACTAAACATCTTTCAATGTTTATGTTCATCTAACTCAACCACTAAACATCTTTCAATGTCTATGTTCATCTAACTCAACCACTAAACATGTTTCAATGTTTATGTTCATCTAACTCAACCACTAAACATCTTTCAATGTTTATGTTCATCTAACTCAACCACTAAACATCTTTCAATGTTTTGTTTCAGTGCAAGCATTGTGGTAAAGCCTTCGCCTCCCACGCCGCCCATGACAGTCACGTGAGAAGGACTCACGCCAAAGAGAGGCCGTGTTCTTGTAATATATGCGGGAAAAGCTTTCAACAATCTTATGAGCTCAAATTTCATATGGGTTCTCATATGACGCAATAGCTGTCATGACAATTTCAATGTGAATATATCCCTGACAGTGAGCTACATCGACATACCGCAGTCGTGAGTATCTGGACCTTTGATTGTGATGCATGAGTAGCTTTGACACACAACCGTGTGATGCATGAGTAGCTTTGACAACAACCGTGGGGAATGACCTGCCCCAAAATACCACAATTGTGCGTTAACACGCCATTCTTGAGATCTGATTTATGTGTACATATTAACACAGCTTAAAATGAACTTTAAGTGGCGCTACAGAAGACGTCTGACAGACGAGGAGACTTGTGAAAGACTTGGCCGTTACAAAAACTAACTGACAACAAAATGTATCACATCAGTGGTGTGTGTTCGGCACAATCGTTTACCTCATGTACGGTACAAGACTTCACATCATTGGTTGTACAACCTTTTACCTCATCTATAGTACAAGACTTCACATCAGTGATTTGTGTACGACACAATCTTTTACCTAATGTACGGTACAAGACTTCACAACTGTGGTTAGTGTACGGTACAAGACTTCACAACAGTGGTTAGTGTACGGTACAAGGCTTCACATCAGTGATTTGTGGACGGCACAATCTTTTATCTAATGTATGGTGCAAGACTTCACGACAGTGGTTAGTGTACAGTACCAGATTCCACCTCAGTGGTTAGTGTACAGCACAAGATTCCACCTCAGTGGTTAGTGTACAGCACAAGATTTCACCTCAGTGGTTAGTGTACAGCACAAGATTCCACCTCAGTGGTTAGTGTACAGCACAAGATTCCACCTCAGTGGTTAGTGTACAGTACCAGATTCCACCTCAGTGGTTAGTGTACGGCACAAGATTCCACCTCAGTGGTTAGTGTACAGCACAAGATTCCACCTCAGTGGTTAGTGTACAGCACAAGATTCCACCTCAGTGGTTAGTGTACAGTACCAGATTCCCCCTCAGTGGTTAGTGTACAGCACAAGATTCCACCTCAGTGGTTAGTGTACATCACCAGATTCCACCTCAGTGGTTAGTGTACAGCACAAGATTCCACCTCAGTGGTTAGTGTACAGCACAAGATTCCACCTCAGTGGTTAGTGTACAGCACATGATTCCACCTCAGTGGTTAGTGTACATCACCAGATTCCACCTCAGTGGTTAGTGTACAGCACAAGATTCCACCTCAGTGGTTAGTGTACAGCACCAGATTCCACCTCAGTGGTTAGTGTACAGCACAAGATTCCACCTCAGTGGTTAGTGTACAGCACAAGATTCCACCTCAGTGGTTTTTGTACAGCAAGATATCAAATCCGTGTTATGTCAAGGTTACATTTAAAAAACGTGTCAGAACGCAGTGAACCGTGACAATGACAATTTATGTCAACCGTGACAATGACAATTTATGTCAACAGTGACAATGACAATTTATGTCAACAGTGACAATGACAATTTATGTCAACAGTGACAATGACAATTTATGTCAACAGTGACAATGACAATTTATGTCAACCGTGACAATGACAATTTATGTCAACAGTGACAATGACAATTTATGTCAACAGTGACAATGACAATTTATGTCAACAGTAACAATGACAATTTATGTCAACCGTGACAATGACAATTTATGTCAACAGTGACAATGACAATCTATGTCAACAGTGACAATGACAACCCATGTCAACAGTGACAATGGCAATCTATGTAAACCTATGATATCTATGGCAATCCATGTCAGCCAGATTCCAGGCTTAAAGTGCAGGCGTAAACTCTTGCTGAGGACAAGACACGTTCGACCTGAGGGGATGTCTTCATTGTGACAGTTATGGTATTCTTGATGTCTCTACACATGTGTCACAACAACGACCCGAGGGGCTGTCTTCATTGGGACTGTTCGGGCTTTCCTGATGTCTTTACACATGTGTCACAACAACGACCTGTGGGGATGTCTTCATTGTGACGGTTCCGGTCTTCTTCATGTCTCTACAATGGGTCACACCAACGACCCGTGGGGGTGTCTTCATTGGGACTCGTTGGGCTTTCTTGATGTGTCTACACATGTGACAAAACAACTGAATAATTAAACAATACAAAACTCAACAGACGTCATTTGATGGTATTATATCAGCTCATCCTTAGATCTGCTGCCAGTTTTGATCTAACGATGTTTCGTCCATGAGTTTGTTCTAGGTTCATTGTTTGTTGAATAATGGGATATTTGCAGACATGAACTTCTAAGTAGGTATATGGTCAGTGGGATTAGAGGCAAAGAAGTGTTGGAGAGTAGCATCATGGTGAGGCTAGCAGGTAGCACGTATAGAGTGATACTGGAAGGGAGAGTGATTTTTATGTACATATCGATGTAAATTGTTGATGATATTAGAGTGAGAAAGAAAGAAAGAGATGAAGGAAGGGAGAAGGAGGTATAGAGCGACTGAGTCAAGGGTGTATGAGAGAAAAATAGTGTGAGATTCATAAAGAGAGTTTGAGATTGAGAGGGAGAATGACAGAAAGGAAAAGAGAGAGAGGGAGAGAGAGAGAGGAGAGCGAGAGAGAGAGAGAGAGAGAGAGAGAGAGAGCGATGGAGAGAGAGAGAGAGAGAGAGCGAGGGAGAGAGAGAGCGAGGGAGAGAGAGAGAGAGAGCGAGGGAGAGAGAGAGAGAGGAGAGCGAGAGCGAGAGAGAAATAAATTGAATGACTTGGCGTTAGTGAGATTATCACGTGTCATCGACAATCTTCCATTGTGTCAGATTTGAGCATGATTTCAATTAATACTGTGATAATTTCTATTTTGTACAATCTTAATGAGCATAAAGCTGCTGTACAATAAATTAAAGCATTATTTAAATAAATAAGCCCTGCGTTCATGTGTCCACCTTGTGTCTAGATTTATATCCTTATTTATGTGTGTCTACAAAGTGTCTAGATTATTATCCTTATTTATGTGGTTATAAAGTATATCGTCCAAATTTCAAAACATTTATTTCAAACTGACTTTTCTTGTTATTGAAGGGAAATTTACCATGTAATAATGATCAATTAGATTGTATTTATGGTCTAGTGGTTCGGTAACAAAGCTCTGTTCAATACCCGGGTGTAAGGCTCTGTTCGATACCAGAACTTAAATCTCTGTTAGATACCATGGTTTAAAGCGCTATTCGATACCAGTGTTTGAAGCTTTGTTCGATACCAGGGTTTAACATTTCAAAGATTGAGCACCTCGTTGTATGTGCACGGTAACAAGAATCAACCCCTAAGTTAAGGTGTGTGGTTCAAAATGATGGGTCAAGGTCAAAGTGCTAAAGAGATTTGGAGGGTGGGGGGGAGGGGTACAAGCACGTGAAATGCCAGTCATTTGACGCCTTAGGCCTACATTTAAAAAGAACAACTAAAATTTAAACAACATTTATTAGTTAGTGTTCATGAATTGTCTTAAATCTAATATGACAAAATGTGTTTGTTAGTGTTCATGAATTGAGTGCCTTAAATCCAACAAACACACAACGATGACCCGACACTTCAAACTTGGTGTGACATGGCGGCGGCCCTCCTCTGTTTGGGCAATTTGAGAATTCATTGAATTTGTCAGCCACCCCATGGTTGGAACGGCCCGAGTTGAGCAAGAGCCCAAAATCAACATGAGGGGTGTGACCTCTAGACAGTCACCTGGTGGTGGCACAGAGTTGGTGTGTGGGCAGGGTGATGGTGATGGCTGGGGGGTAGTGATAGGAGGGGCGCCGTCACAACATCCCTGGATCCCAGTGATTCACCGGAGCGTGACGGGAGGGAGGGAAGGGGTGGGGTAATCCAAGCTGCTGGGAACCACAAAACATTAAAACAGGAGAAATCAATCAACAAACATTTTTATGTATTTCATGGACTTGTTAAAATTGTTTATGGCATGAAAGTTGCGATAAAGTTGATGGGACCTTAGTGGCACTGTTTACCAACAATAACATAAATATGCTGTGCAGGGCCGTAGCTTTCGTTCTGTAGGGCCCAGCCTTTCTTTTTACTAACAAAAATATTGTGGTTTGGGGGGGGGGGGGGCGCTGAGGTTTCGCTCCTTAGATCCCGGCACTTTTTGCTAGTTTACTATTTAAGAAACAAATTTATATCATAAAAAAAATAACGAATTTGCCAAAAAAATTACAAGTCTATGAAATCATAGCGATTCCAAATCTTGACTAAAATAACCAATCAAGTTTATGGGGACATAGCCACCTGTAAGTCTTGATTAAAGTAACCAATCAAGTTAGCCTTCTGTAAGTCTTGATTAACATAGCCATAAAACAGAAACATTTTGGCACACAGACAGACAGTAGCAGATGGTTACATCAGTAAGAGAAATAAGTTGATCTTTTATTTCACCCACGTGACAATGAGAGATCGAAGAATGACGCATTAAAATATTTTAATTTAATTAAACACCAAACACCATAGTGTTTAAAATAGAATTGTAACTGGTCACGCGCTTGTCTCCCTTGCCAGGCTTCACACCAACGGTTCAAGTCCTTTGCTCACAGCCAAGGGGAGGCAAGTAACAAAGAATTCTGGATTTGTTAATAGAGGACAATATTTGACCAAGGCCCGACTGGCTCACAGCTTTTCAAAATGGGAATTAACTCACACGTACAAAGTTTCGCGTGAGTTCTGGGACTTTGGTTTCATTACACCTCGACTTGCGCCTTTTCTATGTCAATATTGGAGATTCTCAAACCTTGAAGCTGACGATATTAAAATGAAGACACTTTGAAATGGTATTTTAAAAAATTCAAAGCAACAATAACTCCTCATTAAAAAAACAATTTTAAAATGTTCATGTCTTCATTCAAAAAGTTATGGTCCAGTCCGCGTTTAAAGAAGATGGCCACAGAGGTGGGTGGGGTGGGGCGGGCTAGTGATGACGATTCTTCTTGATGACATATATTGTTCAAATTCCTTATAGATGGATGCTCGCTATATAAAAAAGTTTACGAAACACTAAATTACTCGCTATGAATCAGTTACGCCAGGTGATTTGGATCTCAAAGGTCCTACAAGATTTCGTTGAGAACCAGTGATGTAAATCAAGCTGTCACGTGTCCAGTTGTCCCCGTGGCTTTGTCCCACAAGGGACATATCTGATGGCACTCCGTTTAAAATTTAATGGCCTAAAATGGTGGAATATTTACTCCCAGCAAACCCTGACCTTAAAACAGGTGGAATTTTTTATAAAAACAACCTCTGCTCATTTCCATTGAGTCGCTTCAAACAACTAACAACCCCGGCTAACAACCCTGGCAACCGACCCCGGCTACCGACCCCGGCTAACGACCCCGGCTAACAACCCCGGCTACCGATCCCGGCTAACAACCCTGGCTACCGACCCCGGTTAACAAACCCGGCTAACAACCCTGGCTACCGACCCCAGTTTACAACCCCGGCTAACAACCCTGGCTACCTACCCAGGTTTACAACCCCGGCTAACAGCCCTGGCTACCTACCCCGGTTTACAGCCCCCGGCTAACAACCCCGGAAACCGACCCCGGCTAACAACGCGCTGACTAACAAGGCTGGCTAACAATCCCGGCTAACAACCCCGGCTAAAAACCCCGGCTAACAACCCTGGCTACCTACCCCGGTTTACAACCCCGGCTAACAACGCTGGCTAACAACCCCAGCTAACAACACCGGCTAACAACGCGCTGACTAACAACCCAGGCTAACAACGTGCTGACTAACAACCCTGGCTAACAACCCCGGCTAACAACGCGCTGACTAACAACCCCGGCTAACAACGTGCTGACTAACAACCCCGGCTAACAACGCGCTGACTTACAACCCCGGCTAACAACGCGCTAACAACCCCGGCTAACAACGTGCTGACTAACAACCCTGGCTAACAACCCCGGCTAACAACGTGCTGACTAACAACCCTGGCTAACAACCCCGGCTAACAACGTGCTGACTAACAACCCTGCCTAACAACGTGCTGACTAACAACCCTGGCTAACAACCCTGGCTAACAACCCCGGCTAACAACGTGCTGACTAACAACCCTGGCTAACAACGTGCTGACTAACAACCCTGGCTAACAACGTGCTGACTAACAACCCTGGCTAACAACCCCGGCTAACAACCCCGGCTAACAACGCGCTGACTAACAACGAAATATCCGTTTGGAGAGGTGATGTTTTTTTTTTTATAACTAATTAATTATTTTAAACATTTTTTAACAAACCAAGGACAGATTTGATGATGAACTAGATTTGATGATGAACCAGATTTGATGATGAACTAGATTTGATGATGAACCAGATTTGATGATGAACCAGATTTGATGATGAACCAGATTTGATGATGAACCAGATTTGATGATGAACTAGATTTGATGATGAACTAGATTTGATGATGAACTAGATTTGATGATGAACTAGATTTGATGATGAACTAGATTTGATGATGAACTAGATTTGATGATGAACTAGATTTGATGATGAACTAGATTTGATGATGAACTAGATTTGATGATGAACCAGATTTGATGATGAACTAGATTTGATGATGAACTAGATTTGATGATGAACTAGATTTGATGATGAACCAGATTTGATGATGAACTAGATTTGATGATGAACTAGATTTGATGATGAACTAGATTTGATGATGAACTAGATTTGATGATGAACTAGATTTGATGATGAACTAGATTTGATGATGAACCAGATTTGATGATGAACCAGATTTGATGATGAACTAGATTTGATGATGAACCAGATTTGATGATGAACTAGATTTGATGATGAACTAGATTTGATGATGAACCAGATTTGATGATGAACCAGATTTGATGATGAACTAGATTTGATGATGAACCAGATTTGATGATGAACTAGATTTGATGATGAACCAGATTTGATGATGAACCAGATTTGATGATGAACTAGATTTGACGATGAACTAGATTTGATGATGAACCAGATTTGATGATGAACCAGATTTGATGATGAACCAGATTTGATGATGAACCAGATTTGATGATGAACTAGATTTGATGATGAACCAGATTTGATGATGAACCAGATTTGATGATGAACCAGATTTGATGATGAACCAGATTTGATGATGAACCAGATTTGATGATGAACTAGATTTGATGATGAACTAGATTTGATGATGAACCAGATTTGATGATGAACTAGATTTGATGATGAACCAGATTTGATGATGAACCAGATTTGATGATGAACTAGATTTGATGATGAACTAGATTTGATGATGAACTAGATTTGATGATGAACTAGATTTGATGATGAACTAGATTTGATGATGAACTAGATTTGATGATGAACCAGATTTGATGATGAACTAGATTTGATGATGAACTAGATTTGATGATGAACTAGATTTGATGATGAACCAGATTTGATGATGAACTAGATTTGATGATGAACTAGATTTGATGATGAACTAGATTTGATGATGAACTAGATTTGATGATGAACTAGATTTGATGATGAACTAGATTTGATGATGAACCAGATTTGATGATGAACCAGATTTGATGATGAACTAGATTTGATGATGAACCAGATTTGATGATGAACTAGATTTGATGATGAACTAGATTTGATGATGAACCAGATTTGATGATGAACCAGATTTGATGATGAACTAGATTTGATGATGAACCAGATTTGATGATGAACTAGATTTGATGATGAACCAGATTTGATGATGAACCAGATTTGATGATGAACTAGATTTGACGATGAACTAGATTTGATGATGAACCAGATTTGATGATGAACCAGATTTGATGATGAACCAGATTTGATGATGAACCAGATTTGATGATGAACTAGATTTGATGATGAACCAGATTTGATGATGAACCAGATTTGATGATGAACCAGATTTGATGATGAACCAGATTTGATGATGAACCAGATTTGATGATGAACTAGATTTGATGATGAACTAGATTTGATGATGAACTAGATTTGATGATGAACTAGATTTGATGATGAACCAGATTTGATGATGAACCAGATTTGATGATGAACCAGATTTGATGATGAACCAGATTTGATGATGAACCAGATTTGATGATGAACTAGATTTGATGATGAACTAGATTTGATGATGAACTAGATTTGATGATGAACTAGATTTGATGATGAACCAGATTTGATGATGAACCAGATTTGATGATGAACTAGATTTGATGATGAACTAGATTTGATGATGAACCAGATTTGATGATGAACCAGATTTGATGATGAACCAGATTTGATGATGAACTAGATTTGATGATGAACCAGATTTGATGATGAACCAGATTTGATGATGAACCAGATTTGATGATGAACCAGATTTGATGATGAACCAGATTTGATGATGAACTAGATTTGATGATGAACTAGATTTGATGATGAACTAGATTTGATGATGAACTAGATTTGATGATGAACCAGATTTGATGATGAACCAGATTTGATGATGAACCAGATTTGATGATGAACCAGATTTGATGATGAACCAGATTTGATGATGAACTAGATTTGATGATGAACTAGATTTGATGATGAACTAGATTTGATGATGAACTAGATTTGATGATGAACCAGATTTGATGATGAACCAGATTTGATGATGAACCAGATTTGATGATGAACCAGATTTGATGATGAACTAGATTTGATGATGAACCAGATTTGATGATGAACCAGATTTGATGATGAACCAGATTTGATGATGAACCAGATTTGATGATGAACTAGATTTGATGATGAACCAGATTTGATGATGAACCAGATTTGATGATGAACCAGATTTGATGATGAACCAGATTTGATGATGAACCAGATTTGATGATGAACCAGATTTCATGATGAACCAGATTTGATGATGAACCAGATTTCATGATGAACCAGATTTGATGATGAACCAGATTTGGTGATGAACCAGATTTGATGATGAACTAGATTTGATGATGAACCAGATTTGATGATGAACTAGATTTGATGATGAACCAGATTTGATGATGAACTAGATTTGATGATGAACCAGATTTGATGATGAACCAGATTTGATGATGAACCAGATTTGATGATGAACCAGATTTGATGATGAACTAGATTTGATGATGAACCAGATTTGATGATGAACCAGATTTGATGATGAACCAGATTTGATGATGAACCAGATTTGATGATGAACCAGATTTGATGATGAACCAGATTTCATGATGAACCAGATTTGATGATGAACCAGATTTCATGATGAACCAGATTTGATGATGAACCAGATTTGGTGATGAACCAGATTTGGTGATGAACCAGATTTGATGATGAACCAGATTTCATGATGAACCAGATTTGATGATGAACCAGATTTGGTGATGAACCAGATTTGATGATGAACTAGATTTGATGATGAACCAGATTTGATGATGAACCAGATTTGATGATGAACCAGATTTGATGATGAACCAGATTTGGTGATGAACCAGATTTGATGATGAACTAGATTTGATGATGAACTAGATTTGATGATGAACCAGATTTGATGATGAACCAGATTTGATGATGAACCAGATTTGATGATGAACCAGATTTCATGATGAACCAGATTTGATGATGAACCAGATTTCATGATGAACCAGATTTGATGATGAACCAGATTTGGTGATGAACCAGATTTGGTGATGAACCAGATTTGATGATGAACCAGATTTCATGATGAACCAGATTTGATGATGAACCAGATTTGGTGATGAACCAGATTTGATGATGAACTAGATTTGATGATGAACCAGATTTGATGATGAACCAGATTTGATGATGAACCAGATTTGATGATGAACCAGATTTGATGATGAACCAGATTTGATGATGAACCAGATTTGATGATGAACCAGATTTGGTGATGAACCAGATTTGATGATGAACTAGATTTGATGATGAACCAGATTTGATGATGAACCAGATTTGATGATGAACCAGATTTGATGATGAACCAGATTTGATGATGAACCAAATTTGATGATGAACCAAATTTGGTGATGAACCAGATTTGATGATGAACTAGATTTGATGATGAACTAGATTTGATGATGAACCAGATTTGATGATGAACCAGATTTGATGATGAACCAGATTTGATGATGAACCAGATTTGATGATGAACCAGATTTGATGATGAACCAGATTTCATGATGAACCAGATTTGATGATGAACCAGATTTGATGATGAACCAAATTTGATGATGAACCAAATTTGGTGATGAACCAGATTTGATGATGAACTAGATTTGATGATGAACTAGATTTGATGATGAACCAGATTTAATGATGAACCAGATTTCATGATGAACCAGATTTGATGATGAACCAGATTTGGTGATGAACCAGATTTGATGATGAACCAGATTTGATGATGAACCAGATTTGGTGATGAACCAGATTTGATGATGAACCAGATTTGATGATGAACCAGATTTGATGATGAACCAGATTTGTTGAGTATTGCAATAGATTTAAAAAGTATTTTAAAGGGTTTCAGATATCGCACACAGAGATGCAAAAAGTCTGCAAACTAAAAACATTTATTTGGTCAGATTCTGTGTAGTTCTTTTTGACTTATGAAGTGGTCAGATACTGTGTGGTTCTTTTTGACTTATGAAGTGGTCAGATTCTGTGTAGTTCTTTTTGACTTATGAAGTGGTCAGATACTGTGTAGTTCTTTTTGACTTATGAAGTGGTCAGATACTGTGTAGTTCTTTTTGACTTATGAAGTGGTCAGATACTGTGTAGTTCTTTTTGACTTATGAAGTGGTCAGATACTGTGTGGTTCTTTTTGACTTATAAAGTGGTCAGATACTGTGTGGTTGTTTTTGACTTACAAAGTGGTCGGATACCCAAGGCTATGTAGACAAATTTAACTCTTCTTTACTTATCTATAAAGACATGCAGTTGCCAAAATATTTTCTTAGCAGATGTAACTTATAAAAAAAGGCGATTCCTCACTTTGCCGACTGAGACCGAGCGAATTTCGGCTTCGATTTCTTTTTCGGCGCCGACAGTTGTAGTTTCGGTTTTTGCATAAGAAAAGTTTCGGTTTATTTTCGGTTTCGGCCGAGAGTAATAGAGACTTTCGTTCGTCTGGCCGAAAGTAATTGAGACCTTAAGTCTTCTACCAGATGTCAGATTGTCACTCTGTCTTTCGGCCGGTAATCCGATATTCATTATTGCTTGACGTCTTGCTGTCATCGTATAATATATAACAAATACTCTGCGAACACTGTTCAACGCTGCCTGATGACTTACTTGTCACAGCTGCATGATGACTTACTTGTCCAATAGTTCCAAAAATGACATTTCAACAAGTCAAATGAAAGGTCAATAGTTTTGTGGGGAAAAACAACTATTTATATTATTATTTTTTAATTATCTTTTAAAAAATGTGGTTTATTCAAATCATTCATTTGTGACATTCATTTTGATTGACCATTATCTTGTCATAGTCAAAGGTCAATAGTAATGTGACATTCATTTTGATTGACCATTATCTTGTCATAGTCAGAGGTCAATAGTAATGTGACATTCATTTTGATTGACCATTATCTTGTCATAGTCAGAGGTCAATAGTAATGTGACATTCATTTTGATTGACCATTATCTTGTCATAGCCAAAGGTCAATAGTAATGTGACATTCATTTTGATTGACCATTATCTTGTCACAGTCAAAGGTCAATAGTATTGTGACATTCATTTTGACTGACCATTATCTTGTCATAGTCAAAGGTCAATAGTATTGTGACATTCATTTTGACTGACCATTATCTTGTCATAGTCAAAGGTCAATAGTATTGTAGCATTTATTTTGATCGACCATTATCTTGGCATAGTCAAAGGTCAATAGTATTGTGACATTCATTTTGACTGACCATTATCTTGTCATGGTCAAAGGTCAATAGTATTGTGACATTCATTTTGACTGACCATTATCTTGTCATAGTCAGAGGTCAATAGTATTTGAAAAAATGTTATGGTATCGTAAATATGCTTAATTTACTTTTAAAATTATTATTTTTCGTTTGGGATCCCTTGGCCATTTCAATTAATTAATTCATTGATTTTCATCATTATCATGCCCATAAATGGCTACATTCTATAAACCTATTATAACTATTGTTTATATTGTAGCCATAGTTTTAGTTATAGTAGGTGGAAGCAAGCTTAAATTACATTTTTTATAGTAATTATTTCAGATATTAAAATGTTATGATGTAATAATAAGGCTAGAATGTGCTCACATGTTTCAAACTTAAAAACATTTTAAAAATTAAAAAAATGGAAAGACAACAGAATTGTAATGACGTTAACAGAGCTTACTAAAATACAGAGCTCACTAGAATACAGAGATCACTAGAATACAGAGCTCACTAGAATACAGAGCTCACTAGAATACAGAGATCACTAAAATACAGAGCTCACTAGAATACAGAGCTCACTAGAATACAGAGCTCACTAGAATACAGAGCTCACTAGAATACAGAGCTCACTAGAATACAGAGCTCACTAGAATACAGAGCTCACTAGAATACAGAGCTCACTAGAATACGTACATTTAAAGACTTACATTTAAAGACGTACATTTAAAGACGTACATTTAAATACGTACATTTAAAGACGTACATTTAAAGACGTACATTCAAAGACGTACATTGAAAGATGTACATTCAAAGACGTACATTCAAAGACGTACATTTAAAGACGTACGTTTAAAGACGTACATTCAAAGACGTGCATTAAAGACGTACATTCAAAGACGTGCATTCAAAGACGTACACTCAAAGACGTACATTTAAAGACGTACATACAAAGACGTACATTCAAAGATGTACATTTAAAGATGTACATTTAAAGACGTACATTCAAAGACGTACATTCAAAGACGTACATTTAAAGACGTACATTCAAAGACGTACATTCAAAGACGTACATTCAAAGACGTACATTTCTAAAAGCCTAAATTTTCATCCTTGAAGGTGTGGTTTTCATGGACATGTTAGCAGGGTTGGTCTTTGTCATGTGGGCGCCGCAGGCAGTTTTGAATTGTGGCGCCAGTAACTCCTCCTTTTTTCAGGTTGATGTGAACTTTGAACTAATTGTTGATTTTAAAACAGTCCAATGCAGACATCTAATTAAAACAGTCCAATGCAGACATCTTATTAAAACAGTCCAATGCAGACATCTAATTAAAACAGTCCAATGCAGACATCTAATTAAAACAGTCCAATGCAGACATCTTATTAAAACAGTCCAATGCAGACATCTTATTAAAACAGTCCAATGCAGACATCTAATTAAAACAGTCCAATGCAGACATCTAATTAAAACAGTCCAATGCAGACATCTAATTAAAACAGTCCAATGCAGACATCTAATTAAAACAGTCCAATGCAGACATCTAATTAAAACAGTCCAATGCAGACATCTAATTAAAACAGTCCAATGCAGACATCTTATTAAAACAGTCCAATGCAGACATCTTATTAAAACAGTCCAATGCAGACATCTAATTAAAACAGTCCAATGCAGACATCTTATTAAAACAGTCCAATGCAGACATCTAATTAAAACAGTCCAATGCAGACATCTAATTAAAACAGTCCAATGCAGACATCTTATTAAAACAGTCCAATGCAGACATCTTATTAAAACAGTCCAATGCAGACATCTAATTAAAACAGTCCAATGCAGACATCTTATTAAAACAGTCCAATGCAGACATCTAATTAAAACAGTCCAATGCAGACATCTTATTAAAACAGTCCAATGCAGACATCTAATTAAAACAGTCCAATGCAGACATCTTATTAAAACAGTCCAATGCAGACATCTTATTAAAACAGTCCAATGCAGACATCTTATTAAAACAGTCCAATGCAGACATCTTATTAAAACAGTCCAATGCAGACATCTAATTAAAACAGTCCAATGCAGACATCTAATTAAAACAGTCCAATGCAGACATCTAATTAAAACAGTCCAATGCAGACATCTAATTAAAACAGTCCAATGCAGACATCTAATTAAAACAGTCCAATGCAGACATCTAATTAAAACAGTCCAATGCAGACATCTTATTAAAACAGTCCAATGCAGACATCTAATTAAAACAGTCCAATGCAGACATCTTATTAAAACAGTCCAATGCAGACATCTAATTAAAACAGTCCAATGCAGACATCTTATTAAAACAGTCCAATGCAGACATCTAATTAAAACAGTCCAATGCAGACATCTAATTAAAACAGTCCAATGCAGACATCTAATTAAAACAGTCCAATGCAGACATCTAATTAAAACAGTCCAATGCAGACATCTTATTAAAACAGTCCAATGCAGACATCTAATTAAAACAGTCCAATGCAGACATCTTATTAAAACAGTCCAATGCAGACATCTTATTAAAACAGTCCAATGCAGACATCTAATTAAAACAGTCCAATGCAGACATCTAATTAAAACAGTCCAATGCAGACATCTAATTAAAACAGTCCAATGCAGACATCTAATTAAAACAGTCCAATGCAGACATCTTATTAAAACAGTCCAATGCAGACATCTAATTAAAACAGTCCAATGCAGACATCTTATTAAAACAGTCCAATGCAGACATCTAATTAAAACAGTCCAATGCAGACATCTAATTAAAACAGTCCAATGCAGACATCTAATTAAAACAGTCCAATGCAGACATCTTATTAAAACAGTCCAATGCAGACATCTAATTAAAACAGTCCAATGCAGACATCTTATTAAAACAGTCCAATGCAGACATCTAATTAAAACAGTCCAATGCAGACATCTTATTAAAACAGTCCAATGCAGACATCTAATTAAAACAGTCCAATGCAGACATCTAATTAAAACAGTCCAATGCAGACATCTAATTAAAACAGTCCAATGCAGACATCTAATTAAAACAGTCCAATGCAGACATCTTATTAAAACAGTCCAATGCAGACATCTAATTAAAACAGTCCAATGCAGACATCTTATTAAAACAGTCCAATGCAGACATCTTATTAAAACAGTCCAATGCAGACATCTAATTAAAACAGTCCAATGCAGACATCTAATTAAAACAGTCCAATGCAGACATCTAATTAAAACAGTCCAATGCAGACATCTAATTAAAACAGTCCAATGCAGACATCTAATTAAAACAGTCCAATGCAGACATCTAATTAAAACAGTCCAATGCAGACATCTTATTAAAACAGTCCAATGCAGACATCTTATTAAAACAGTCCAATGCAGACATCTAATTAAAACAGTCCAATGCAGACATCTTATTAAAACAGTCCAATGCAGACATCTTATTAAAACAGTCCAATGCAGACATCTAATTAAAACAGTCCAATGCAGACATCTAATTAAAACAGTCCAATGCAGACATCTTATTAAAACAGTCCAATGCAGACATCTTATTAAAACAGTCCAATGCAGACATCTAATTAAAACAGTCCAATGCAGACATCTAATTAAAACAGTCCAATGCAGACATCTTATTAAAACAGTCCAATGCAGACATCTTATTAAAACAGTCCAATGCAGACATCTAATTATGTGTTGTTCATAAATGAAGTCCTAAAGCAGGGCCGATCCTAACAATTGCGGGGCCCTATGCGAAACGGATTGCGAAGGGCCCAGTCTGGGTAGGAATAAGTATATTAAGAAAATAAATTCGGGGCGGGGCCTATGAAAGTGCGGGGCCCACTGCGGCCGCATAGGCTGCAGTGGTATAAGGCCGGCCCTGTCCTAAAGTGTTGTTCATAAATGAAGTCCTGAAGTGTGGTTCATAAAGGACGTTTGCAGGAAATATTTTTTTGCACCCCTCTAACCCCCCCCCCCCCTTTTTAACTTATGTGTATGAGGCATACATGGTGGTTTATCAGATTATAATTATTTTTCAAATAGATCAGCCATAGAATACGGCCACAATTTGTTTTTTGTAAAATGTAAAATATCCTGGCATACACGCACTGGACCTAAAGCACACGATAACAAAAATGAAAACTTATAGACATCCTCAATACCCATTACACCCCGAACCCCTTGTCCCCAATAGCCGCCGCCTTTGAACGAAATGCGCCCCCCCCAACCTACCCCACAAGCCACTTTGCTGATATCCTTTATGAACGCTCCGTAACTCTTACAAGACAAAACCCGATTTTAAACTTGCAGTTACTTCAGTTCATGAATAATTTTTGAATTGGTGAACATTTAGTTGAACATTTAGTTGGACATTTAGTTGGACATTTAGTTGAACATTTGGTTGGAAATTTAGTTGAACATTTAGATGGACATTTAGTTGAACATTTAGTTAAACATTAAGTTGGAAATTTAGTTGGACATTTAGTTGAACATTTAGAAAAATTGTTAAGCGTTGCACCAAGTCGTTTTGTCAATAAATGCCGCTAAATTAGTGTTGGGATATCCGAATATTTCATTTAACTAGACCAGCTGTCAAAAACTAAGAGTTGACCTATGACCTAAGAGTTGACCTATGACCTAAGAGTTGACCTATGACCTAAGAGTTGATCTACGACCCAAGAGTTGACATACGACCCAAGAGTTGACCTATGACCCAAGAGTTGACCTATGACCCAAGAGTTTACCTACGACCCAAGAGTTGACCTATGACCTAAGAGTTGACCTATGACCTAAGAGTTGACCTATGACCTAAGAGTTGACCTATGACCTAAGAGTTGACCTATGACCCAAGAGTTGACCTATGACCTAGGAGTTGACATACGACCCAAGAGTTTACCTACGACCCAAGAGTTGACCTATAACCTAAGAGTTGACCTATAACCTAAGAGTTGACCTATGACCAAAGAGTTGACCTATGACCTAAGAGTTGACCTATGACCTAAGAGTTGACCTATGACCTAAGAGTTGACCTATGACCTAAGAGTTGACCTATGACCTAAGAGTTGATCTACGACCCAAGAGTTGACATACGACCCAAGAGTTGACCTACGACCCAAGAATTGACCTACGACCCAAGAATTGACCTATGACCCAAGAGCTGACCTATGACCGAAGAGTTGACCTACGACCCAAGAGTTGGGATATCCGAATATTTCATTTAACTAGACCAGCTGTCAAAAACTAAGAGTTGACCTATGACCTAAGAGTTGACCTATGACCTAAGAGTTGACCTATGACCTAAGAGTTGATCTACGACCCAAGAGTTGACATACGACCCAAGAGTTGACCTACGACCCAAGAATTGACCTACGACCCAAGAGTTGACCTACGACCCAAGAGTTGACCTACGACCCAAGATTTGACCTACGACCCAAGAGTTGACCTATGACCCAAGAGTTTACCTACGACCCAAGAGTTGACCTATGACCTAAGAGTTGACCTATGACCTAAGAGTTGACCTATGACCTAAGAGTTGACCTATGACCCAAGAGTTGACCTATGACCTAGGAGTTGACATACGACCCAAGAGTTGACCTATGACCTAAGAGTTGACCTATAACCTAAGAGTTGACCTATAACCTAAGAGTTGACCTATGACCAAGGAGTTGACCTATGACCTAAGAGTTGACCTATGACCTAAGAGTTGACCTATGACCTAAGAGTTGACCTATGACCTAAGAGTTGACCTATGACCTAAGAGTTGATCTACGACCCAAGAGTTGACATACGACCCAAGAGTTGACCTACGACCCAAGAATTGACCTACGACCCAAGAATTGACCTATGACCCAAGAGCTGACCTATGACCGAAGAGTTGACCTACGACCCAAGAGTTGACATACGACCCAAGAGTTGACCTACGACCCAAGAGTTGACCTATGACCTAAGAGTTGAAATACGACCCAAGATTTGACATACGACCCAAGAGTTGACCTACGACCCAAGAGTTGACCTTTGACCTAAGAGTTGACCTATGACCTAAGAGTTGATCTATGACCTAAGAGTTGACCTATGACGTAAGAGTTGTTCGTCTGTATAATTTTCTTTTTTCGTGTAAAGCTTATTTTTTCGTAAATTAAATATTTAATGAATTTTTTGTGTTATCAAAACGACGCACCTGGAATTAGGCGCCCTAGGCAGTCGTCTGCTTTAACTATAGCTAATGTCGAGCCTGCATGTTGGGGACATTACTCACTGGCTCTTATCTATGCGGAGAATGTAAAGCATGGTAAAAAACTTAAAAATAATATGCCCAACAAGGACCAGCTTAGCAAATATTTCTCACCTGCTGGTTTAGCATTTTTTTTTTGGTTATCCTCTAAGCCGAAACACTTTAGAAGAGACGGGCTTGAATCGGGTCAAGTGGGGACGACTCCTTCGATGTTTCAGTAAAAGCGACCCTTTAAATATGGAATTGTGTCAAAACACTTTAAGACATGTGGTCGTAGAGATTAAACGTAATAGTCGCTTTGGTTGTCACCCCTGATCTCACATCAGCAAGAAACGCAAATCATGAAAGAAAAAAAAAAAAACGGGTTTTCTTCAGGCTGACAAATCCAATAACTAAACATAGTGCGGGTTCTAAGGATTCTGGGTAATCAGTTTCTAGAGAACAACAGTTTCTCGCCGACGGGAGGTCAAAGGTCTTTTAAAAACCCGTGTTTCCCACCCGAGTAGCGCCGTATCGTTTTCTGATATAGGGGATCTCCAGCGCCCGAGGGGATGGCGAGGGAATTACGGTCTGGGTGTTGTGGTAGTTGATGTAAAGACAGGGGCGCGAACTCCAATGAACACCTCGTGTGAATAAAAGAGTTGTACCGCTACGGGTAATTCAGTTGGAATTGTTTGCGTTCAGTATTATTGGGGGCGTCACTACAGGCCGTTAGGTGGACGTGTCCCCTAGAAGTGGGCTCGATAGATTTTTAGTTGACATTTTGGACAAATATTATTCTTGAATTCACTTAATGTGTCGGTACTGAGTAATCATATCAATGGCATGTTGACCTTCTCCAATGAATTGTTGTGAAGTTTATTTCCCCAGTAAATAAATAGTAAGTCACGTGGTATAATTAATTAGGAATTTAAAATACCACTGTAATTTAAAGATGGTATTTAAATTCTATTACATAATCATCAGTGTTGAATTTCTCCTCTTGATTATGATGATACAAATCCTGATTATGGTGTTACAACTCCTGATTATGATCATAAAAACCCTCAGTATGATTTCAAACTTCTGATTAGGATGATACAACTCCTGATTATTAGTTTTTTAAAACGCCCGATTATGATTATACCACTAATGATTATAATTATACAACCTCTGATAATGATTAAAGAATTAATATAAGTTTACAGCAAGCAAGAAGCAATAACAAACGCTGGGATTTCCCGTTTTGTGTCAAACACTTGGCTAATATGATACATTGTTACTGACATCCTTCATTTGTTATGAACTATTACGATCTAGTCATTTTAGATAAACATCAACTAACTGTTCATATATTTATGGCTGCTTAGCAACCACGAAGTCTACACTTTACATTTCACTCCAGAGCAGTGTTTACGAAAATGGTGGTCCCATGACCGGTGATGTGAGAAACCTGCCCACCGGTCCCTGGTGAGGTAAGAAACTTGTCAACCGGTCCCTGGTGCGGTAAGAAACTTGCCCAGCAGTCCCTGGTGCAATTAGATTTTGTCCAGCGGTCCCAGGTAAAGTGAGAAACATAGCCACCGGTCCCTGGTGCAATGAGAAACTTGTCCAGCTACTAGCCAAACTTACATGTTTGAGAATCACTGTTCTAGTAAAGTGGGCGAATAATTCTTGGCACGTTTGTACTCGAATATAACTGCTGCTAACATGCTAATCCCATCTGCTGCTCATAAGACTTGTTCCGCCAGGATGGGAGATGACTCGGTCAACTATGTTTACCGCCCTTGGGGTGCACTTGTTTATGAGTTTAGATAAGCCTTCGTTATTAACTCCCCTGATTGTGGAATGATTTTCTAAATGACTGAAACTTTTGAATGTTTCATCGCTATGCTTGACTTGTCATTATGAGCACTCTGCTATGATTAACATCATTGATATAGGATAGGTCTATGTCCTAGACAAGGCCTATGTCCCGGATAAGGTCTATGTCCTATACAAGGTCTTTGTCCTATACATGGTCTATGTCCTGGAAAATGGCTATGTCATAAAAGGTATAAGTCCTAAACAAGGCGTTGGAAATGATATTATATAAATGTCTTTAAAGATCTCCATAGAAAAAAATATTATTATGTTTAATTGTTAAACTAAATAAATTACATAAATGCACATATTGCACATATTGCACATATTGCACATATTGCACATATTATTTTACCTTGTTACCTTATACTTAAACATTGCCTAACAGGCAGCAGTGAGACCTCTCGAACATTTGCGCACATCGGAGCGCCGTGAGCAAGAAATCATAGCATGGAAATGAGCGCTATAGAAGTACTTCAATCAATCAATCAAAACATCATGCCCATGTTAACATCATGCCCATGTTAACATCATGCCCGTATTAACATCATGCCCATGTTAACATCATGCCCCTGTTAACATCATGCCCATGTTAACATCATGCCCGTATTAACATCATGCCCATGTTAACATCATGCCCGTATTAACATCATGCCCATGTTAACATCATGCCCGTATTAACATCATGCCCATGTTAACATCATGCCCATGTTAACATCATGCCCCTGTTAACATCATGCCCCTGTTAACATCATGCCCGTACATATTCATTCATTATCAATCCATGATTATAACCTAACGTTTTAACGTTTTTAACGATACGTTCATAATCTCCATAAATGACTTTAGATTCTATCATCTGGGTCCCAACAATGTCTATGAAAATAAATCTCTGCCTGATAAAAGACCCAGTAAGGTACCTGGGACCCATCCCCTCACGCTGCAGCCTGAAGTGAATAGAATAGCTGAACCCCTCTCCACTCCCCAAATGAACCTTTACATGGCTGCTGTTGTTTCTGTTCTAGCTCATGTTTATTATCAATGCGCGAACATCTTAAAATAATCCAGACGTATCCATCGATCTATCCAAGCATTTACCTATCTTGAAATTTGTTGTCCAAGTCAGTTTTATCTCAGGTCCGTGCGATCTTACAGGGGGGGGTGTCGGGTTTCTACCTCCGGGGTCGTACACCGTCGGCCATGGCTGCAGTGACGAGCGGGGGTGATGACAAGTTTGTTGTTTTAGGTCGTGTCTTGTAAATATCCCCGTTTGTGTCCGCAGATCGAGGGATGTTGGTCTTGGTGGCCGAGACATCCATCAACTGGCGTTAGGGCATTTGGCGGTGGACGTTTGTTAAATGGCATGCTAACACTCATTAAATGTTGCAGGAGTTGACGATGGGAAATCGTTGTAGAGGAGTTTCCCGTCTCTCACTTCTCAAGTCTCTTGACTCTAGGAAACAGTGGGAAAATAGGGGAACAAATTATGATATAGATCAGTGGTTCTAAACATTTCTGATGCCGCGACCCTTTAATACAGTTCCTCATGTTGTGGTGAGCTGCAACCATAAAATGTTTTTTTGTTGTTACTTCATAAATATGTGTTTTCCGATGGTCTTAGGCGACCCCTGTGTAAGGGTCGTTCGACCCCCCCCCCCTCCTCAAAGGGGTCACGACCCATAGGTTGAGAACCAGAGATATAGATGAAGAGGGGGGTGAAAGGAAGGGGAAAAGTTCCGATTGGCTGGACAACGGTCAATAAATAACAACAATGGCACGGCAGACGTCCGTCTTGTATGACGTCACTACAAAAATAGGGCTGCCATTATTTCAGGAAGTGTAAATTCAAAATTATATAGTGTTACATTAGATTATATAGTCTTACATTTGATTATATTGTCTTACATTAGATTATATAGTGTTACATTTAAATTATATAGTGTTACATTAGATTATATTGTCTTACATTAGATTATATAGTCTTACATTAGATTATATAGTCTTACATTAAATTATATAGTCTTACATTAGATTATATAGTCTTACATTAAATTATATAGTGTTACATTTAAATTATATAGTCTTACATTACATTAAGTAAGATGATACGACATTAAATCTGACTTCAATGGATTAATTATATTGGTTACATTAGATTACATCTGGCAATACATTCAATTATGGACTACATTAATTGTTGCACCTTTCCTTTATACACTTTACCACCCCCAGTGCACACTAACATCACTTCCCGTGCACACTAACACCCCTGCCCGTGCACACTAGAACCACTGTCCGTGCACACTGACACTACTGTCCATGCATACTAACACCACTGCCCGTGCACACTAGAACCACTACCCGTGCACACTAACATCACTGCCCGTGCACACTAACACCACTGTCCGTGCACACTAATACCACTTCCTGTGCACACTAACACCACTGCCCGTTCACACTAGCACCACTGCCCGTGCACACTAACACCACTGCCAGTGCACACTAACACCACTACCCGTGCACACTAACACCACTCCCATATATTAGTTACATCTGAAATACTCCCATAATACTCCCATATAGTAGTTGATTGATTGATTGATTGATTGCTTGATTGGATACTTCTATAGCGCTGGTATCCATGCTCACTGCGCTCTGGTGTCATCAAATTTATTAAACAAAAAAAGTTTTAAAATGTTTCCTAAATGATTTTCTGTCCTTTTCAGCACTCCTCAAAGATGGAGGTAAACTATTCCATAAGTTTGGCGCTATCGCTTCCACAGAGCGCATTCCGTACGACTTCTTTCTATGTTAGTAGTTACATCTGAAATACTTCCATATAAAATTTACACCTGATATACTATCATTTAATAGTTACATCTGAAATACTATCATTTAATAGTTACATCTGGAATCGAACGTTTAAATTACTCTCTAATTTTATTTCTTCTATTTTTTATGACTATTTTAATTTTGTAATTTAAAAAACAATTTGAACATAATATGATCATAGAAATGAACATTCTGTTGCGCACCAAAATTGGGATATTCCAAGCACCGGTGTCAAACGGAGGGTGTAACGTAAAGTGTGATCTAAAACAATCGCACCAAAGTTTGTCTGGCAGTAAACAAATCTCTAGATGAGCAATGTGTGCAGGTGTGTGGCAGTTCATGGCTCGTGTATATTAGGACATTTTTAAATTGAACACATTTAAAAAAAAAGAATACTACAAGAAGGTACTAAAGAGATTTGGCTAATTATTACTATTGGTGCCTTGCGTCAAAACCCTGGTTCTGATAGGGTCAAAACCCAGGATAGGGATAAATTTAGGGTTCAGGTTAGGTTTAGGGATACATTTAGGAAATTTTTGCATTATTTTTTAACGTTTTATTCTTAATTTTACGGGTCGCGGCAACCAAGATGGCGGCCGTGTGAAGCATCGCGGCACTAATAGTAGAAGATTACCAGATATTTTTCTTATTTGAAAAAAATCCTCTTAAAAGTCATCGATCAAGAAAGGCGAACTTAAACAATTGATTTTGTATTTTCTGGTGCACTTATCTTTATATCAAAGATAAAAATCTTGTGTTATTTCACAAATGGAACGCAATATCCCGACCGATACAATGAACCACAACCCCAACAGTGAAACACAGGCCCCACAGTGAACCACAACCCCCACAGTGAACCACAACCCCCACAGTGAGCCACAACCCCCACAGTGAACCACAACCCCCACAGTGAACCACAACCCCCACAGTGAACCACAACCCCCACAGTGAACCACAACACCTACAATGAACCACAACCCCCACAGTGAACCACAACCCCCACAGTGAACAACAACCCCCACAGTGAACCACAACCCCCACAGTGAACCACAACCCCCACAGTGAACCACAACCCCCACAGTGAACCACAGCCCCAAACAGTGAAAAACAGCCCCCACATTCAACCACAGCCCCAAACAGTGAAAAACAGCCCCCACAGTGAACCACAGCCCCAAACAGTGAAAAACAGCCCACACAGTGAACCGCAGCTCCCATAGTGAACCGCAGCCCCCACAGTGAACCACAACCCCACAGTTCAACCCAAACCTCACCGTTCACCATAACCTCACTGTTGACCCCAACTCCCCCCCCCCCCCACCAACTACATCACAAAACTATCTACCTACTACAAACCACACATTACCACAACTGTGACACATCACAACACCTGACACGTTTATTAACAAGCACCAAGTATCACTACAATGTGGTAGAAAAGTAACATTGAATTAATTGAGGGATAGAAACCTTTGTATTGAATTGATAGAGACATGGATGTTCCATTAACCTTTGCATATTTCTAATTCATTGTAAAGACGTTGTACAATGTCTTTTGTAACAATGGACATTTTCCTTTTTTTCAGACCAACTGAAGAACAGATGTCAAGTTTGTTCAGTCTACCAGTCAATGGCGTCTGACGTGAATTTACTCAGTCCGAAATGACCAGCAGCAAGCCACTAGATTTTGAATGGGAATCTCCGGAAACAGGGGATGGGATCGAGGCTTCCGGGAACTCAGTGAAACTGCGCAGAGGTGACATAAGTGCAATGGTAACGCGCGAGCGAAACCGGATGCTGGACACAACGATGACAAAATCCGCTGCCAGCGATGGAGGGCAACCTCGGGGATCACCGTTCAAAGCGTTGGCCGAAAGCTACGGCTTCAGGGTCATCTCAGAGGCGGATCCCAACGAATGCCAGCCGGAATACGAAAGCGAGGCGGAGCCGAGTGAAGACGAGAGTGTGACGACCGCCAACTACAGTTGTTTTAGCGACCACGACTCTGATGAACAGTCTGAAGAAAGGACGTTCATTCAGGGACCGGTCAGCTCGATCTCAGACGTCAGTATCCACCACAACACTCGCCCTTACTCGGGAACACGCAACCCACCACCTCCTCGGGGCCTCCCCACGTGTGTGGGTAAGGACTGCAAGAGGAGGCTGTCCCAGACGGTGGATTTCGCGAGGGAGGAGCCAGAACCCGTAGTTGACGAACTGGGGACGCCACGGGACCCCTCTGTGACACAGAGGGGGTACACCAACACTTTACCCATCCACATCCAAAGCACGGCCATCCAGCGGTCCCTCGGGTCAGCGTTCCAACCCGTGCTGGCCAGGACTCGAGTAGGCTACAAGACTCCAGAAAATTCAAAGTCGCCCCGCACCACGTACAAGGTCTTCTCGGATAAACCAGGCGGAAATGTAAAGCTTCAATTCCCTCTTTCGACGCCCAAGACTTTGTGGACGCGGGAAACGAACGAATACTCCAGCAACAACAGCACCATCATCGTCAGCAAGCAGGCGAGAGCTATAACTAACAACAGCGAGACTCGAGTGGATTCGGGCAAAGACAAGCAGCTCGTGAAAAAAGATGACAAAAATAGAGACAGACCCCGTGATCGCGATGACGCCTTGTCACTTCCGGAAGAAGAGAGGTCAAAAGACGACGAGTTCGACGGGATGGAAAGAAAACCTCGAGGGGGGATGATCTACCGTTTGAGAGATTCTAAACTCGCCGGAAACAGAAAGAAAACAATTGGACGCACGGAACAGGTGACGGAGACAAAGGAGCGGCGCACGGATCCAAGAGAGCGGCGTACCGACTCCGCGAGAAGCACCGTGAAGGCGAGAAGAGGTCCCCTGCAAACTGAAAGCCTTTTTCTCAACACGGAGCCAAAATCTGCCCAGTTGACCATCAGCCGTGCCACAGATTCTATTGCCGTGGTCAGAGAATATGCTGGGATTACTAAAAGTCCTTCAAGGAAACGAGACTCGGAGACTGCTGGGAACTCGTGGACCAACGAAAAGGATGTTCGCCAACTGTGTCCACTAAAAGAACAGTTGGCCTCGACAGATCCATCTCTACAACCTAACACTGACAGCCTTACAGATTGTAATGTAGGTAGAGGTAGACGAGTTATCACAAGCATGCATTTCTTATTACTTAACTAATATGGACATATTATATGATATAGCGCACCTATCACTTTTACGTTCTAACTTAAGTCCTTGGTTCAGTGTTACATTGCTAGGTACGTGTTGACAACATACTCTGTGCAAGCCAGCTGTGAGACATTCTTAGTTAAAATTGAAAGGCATGGAATTATATACAACCTTTATGTGGTCCCGACACTTGAGTTGTAGCAGCAATCAGATGCCACAGATGCCACCAACCAGATGCCACCAATCAGATGCCACCAATCAGATGTCACCAATCAGATGTCACCAATCAGATGTCACCAATCAGATGTCACCAATCAGATGTCACCAATCAGATGTCACCAATTAGATGTCACTAATCAGATGTCACCAATCAGATGTCACCAAGCAGATGTCATCAATCAGATGCCACCAATCAAGATGATACCTATCAGATGCCACCAGTCAGATGCCACTAATGGATCTCTTTGCAATCAAAGCCACGAGACAATTTTTAATTAATGTTTTATTCCACTTAGTCATGGAATTGATAATGTTATGAATTATAAAGCTGTTAGTAAGCTACGTAGAGCCTCTATATTGTCTCAACCCCCCCCCCCCCAACCCACCCTTTTTTGCATAATTACAGCTCCACTTATTTTAATCCCCGTGTAACTTTTGTTAAAAAGATTTCGATAGATCTAAAAATGCAACGAACAACCAAACAACTGTGTAAGAGCATTTCTCTTGGCGTCCAGAGAAGTCATTCATAAAATGTGTGGATATAACAAATCATTAGTTGATGACAACAACAGGATGAGAGGAGGGAGCTTCCAGAAAAATAACATGTTTAAGTGGACCACAGGAAGACCCTCTCTGTCCCCCGATCCTCTCTGTGCACTGACCTTCTCTGTCCACTGACCCTCTCTGTCCACTGACCCCCTCTGTCCTTCAACCCTGTATGTCTACTGACCGTCTCTTTTCACATAACCTCTCTGTCCCCTGACATTCTCTGTCCACTGACCCTCTCTGACCACCGACCCTCTCTGTCCACCGACCCTCTGTCCAATGACGCTCTCTGTCCTTCTCTGTCCACTGACCCTCTCTGTCCACTGACCCTCTCTGTCCACTGACCCCCTCTGTCCACTAACTCTCTCTGTCCACTGACCCTCTCTGTCCACTGACCCTCTCTGTCCACTGACCCTCTCTGTCCACTGACCCTCTCTGTCCTTCTCTGTCCACTGACCCTCTCTGTCCACTGACCCTCTCTGTCCACTGACCCCCTCTGTCCACTGACCCCCTCTGTCCACTGACCCCCTCTGTCCACTGACCCCCTCTGTCCACTGACCCCCTCTGTCCACTGACCCTCTCTGTCCTTCTCTGTCCACTGACCCCCTCTGTCCACTACCCTCTCTGTCCACTGACCCCCTCTGTCCACTGACCCTCTCTGTCCACTGACCCCCTCTGTCCACTGACCCCCTCTGTCCTTCTCTGTCCACTGACCCCCTCTGTCCACTGACCCTCTCTGTCCACTGACCCCCTCTGTCCACTGACCCTCACTGTCCACTGACCCTCTCTGTCCACTGACCCTCTCTGTCCAGTGACCCCCTCTGTCCACTGACCCTCTCAGTCCACTGACCCCCTCTGTCCACTGACCCCCCTGTCCACTGACCCTCTTTGTCCACTGACCCCCTCTGTCCACTGACCCTCTCTGTCCACTGACCCCCTCTGTCCACTGACCCCCTCTGTCCACTGACCCCCTCTGTCCACTGACCCTCTCTGTCCACTGACCCCCTCTGTCCACTGACCCTCTCTGTCCACTGACCCCCTCTGTCCACTGACCCCCTCTGTCCTTCTCTGTCCACTGACCCCCTCTGTCCACTGACCCTCTCTGTCCACTGACCCCCTCTGTCCACTGACCCTCACTGTCCACTGACCCTCTCTGTCCACTGACCCCCTCTGTCCACTGACCCCCATCTGTTCACTGACCCCCTCTGTCCACTGACCCCCTCTGTCCACTGACCCCCTCTGTCCACTGACCCCCTCTGTCCACTGACCCTCTCTGTCTCCAGAGTTCAGCAGAGAAGCCACACGTAGATTACAAACGTAACATCAACTCTAACTACGAGGAAGTGGAGGACTGTGAAGAGATCAGCGCCAGTTCGTTCATTGGCCAGTACTTGTATGAGTTGTGGAAGAACCAGTGTTTGTGTGACGTCAGGATCAGGGTAAGCAGCAGACAAAAAAGACGAAACCTAAGAAATGTTCATTCTGGTCCATGCCCGCCCCACCCCCCACAACCTCCATGTGTTTCTTTCATTTATAAGCTGTTGGAATATCTAGCTGATTTTATCAGCTGTTGGAATAACTAGCTGACTTTATCAGCTGTTGGAATATCTAGCTAACTTTATAAGCTGTTGGAATTACTAGCTGACGGAGATATCTTTTATTTAAAGAAATCAGTGAACATTTATTTATTACAATGTCCTCCCCCCCCCTCCCCTTCCTCCCCCCACCCCTCAGATTTTAAGCCTCTTTTTAAATGACGCAATTGCAAGAAGTCAAGAAGTAATTACATTTTTCATTACAAATATTTCGGAACACTTAAACAGTTAAGAACATAATAATTGAAACTGTACAATTATTTGTATGCCAATAGTAAAGCTGTACTCAACTTCTGCACTGACATGTCTGCCTTTAAATCTACTTGTAATAAAGGGGCATTATTTAGTTAAATTATTTAGAATAAAATAATTTTACATCTATAAAAATACGAAATAATAATATGAAAGATAACCGCGTTAAATGGAAGAAAACCATAAAATAATGGTTAATTCCCTTGGCAAGGGCTCTTTATGATTTGTTTGTGTGATCATGGAATTGACTGCTGGATTCATCGAGATGGCGTCTGATTGTTTACATTGAACACTGACAAAGTAGTTGTCAATTATGAAAATAAAATCTAGATTACATTATTTTGTGAAAACCTTCTATGTTTACAGGATTTATTGAGTGCTACTTTCACATTTGTGTGTAGCGATAATTGTAAATAGCGTGTTAAGCAGACGCCTGTCCATCGTATAGACAACTTCATGACCGGCAATGACGTTCTCTTGGGGTGGTTTGAGTTTGACGAACAGAAAATAAAATATAATGTGATTGTGTCTACAGGTGGGGAACAGAAAATAAAATATAATGTGATTGTGTCTACAGGTGGTGAACAGAAAATAAAATATAATGTGATTGTGTCTACAGGTGGGGAAAAATTCGTACATGGCGCACAAGATCGTTTTAGCGGCGTTCAGTGACGTGTTCTGTCCAAACGAACCAAGGAAAATGCCTTCTTTATGTTTCGACATTCCCAACTCTACACCAGACGCAGTATACCAGGTAATCTAGACGGTGTGTGATGTGTGTGTGATGTGTGTGTGTGGTGTGAGATGTGGTGTGTGTGATGTGTGATGTGTGTGTGTGGTGTGTGTGTGTGATGTGTGTGTGTGGTGTGTGTGAGTGTTGTGTGTGATGTGTGATGTGTGTGTGTGTGTGTGGTGTGTGTGTGTGGTGTGTGATGTGGTGTGTGTGAGTGGTGGGAGATGGCGGCGGAGAAGCCTGGGGTGGGAGGGTTTCGGTGGGTTTAGGAGAGTGCTGGTTGAGGGGCTGTGGAGGGGTTGGAGGAGAGGCGCAGGCGAGTTAAACAGTGTTTAATGGAAATATTATTTTAACTATGAGGTTAGTCAAACGTGGTCGGAAAACTCATTAGTCAAAAGAGCCAAACATCAACAGCAGGACGATTAAATTATTTTGAGAGCCAAATTTATTTTCAAGAACCATGTGTTTCGTAGTCAAAATCGATTTGTGGCCGCCAGGTCGAGCCGCACTCAGATCGCTAAAGAGCCGCGATTTGCCAACTACTGGTCTAGACAATGGTAAGATAAATGTTAGCCAAAAAGCGATAGATAATATACACCAAAATAATATTTTTAAAAAATAAATGAAATGAAGGCAAAAAACAAGGTGAATAAAATGAAAAGAATTGATTTTAGAGTGGTCAATCTCACTGCGAATCGTTACAGTTTGAGACTCATTGTTTGAGCGGTCAGTATTAGTTTTCATAACTTATGATTCACGAAGGATGCAACGTGTCATATGTAAACATAAAGAGAATTGCAACCCGAAGTTTCTAATAACAAGAGATTTTTATAACGCGTCCTTAACTAACTCTTCGTGCACATATCTAGAACTAATCTTGCACATATCTAGAACTAATCTTGCACATATCTAGAACTAATCTTGCACATATCTAGAACTATAATAATCTTGCACATATCTAGAACTATAATAATCTTGCACATATCTAGAACTAATCTTGCACATATGTAGAACTAATCTAGCAAATATCTAGAACTAATATTGCACACATCTAGAGCTAATCTTGCACACGCCCACATCCCATCGCCAGATCTTGCTGTATTTGTACACATCAGAGATGGAACTGACGGACGGTATCCTGGAGGAGGTGTTGAATGCTGCCACCTTCATGGGCATCTGGGAGGTGATCTGTCTCATCAAAGAGATACTCTCTAAACCAACGTTTGAAAACTTCGTGGTACGGCAGAAATCATTTGTGTTGGAGGCTATGAATAACTTAACTAGGGGTCAAAGCTGCGGATGAGGTCGGAGCAAAACAACCTGTCCATGACATATGGGATTGTTAGTGACCAAATAGTGTATGAAAACACAATCATGTTTACCAGAGTTGGTCTCCTATAAAATTTGACCAGTATCTTGAGGCCGGCCCACAAAAGGAAACTTACGTTTTAAATCTAAGCTTTTATTTAGCTCGATGTTTGTGTCGGTGCTTTTACATTTGGGCTCAAATAGTTTCAATAAATATTTGCTAATTTTAAGAGGGTTGCACTGCGATAAAGCTTTAAAGTAGATTAATGATATACAAACAATTTGTGTAAATAAAAAAATTTAAGTTCAGCTTCAATCATCATCAAACAGAACACATGTTTAAACGGCTCGGCAAAATGCCTTCATCAGTTAAAAAAAAATACAAAATCATGCATGTAAATATAAAGTATTGCCTCATACTTTGTTACCTCATACTTTGTTACCTCATACTTTTTACCTCATACTTTGTTACCTCATACTTTTTTACCTCATACGTTGTTACCTCATACTTTTTTTTACTCATTTCCATTTCTGCCAACGTGATTGCAGTATCTCCCGATTATCACCATTACTGGTACATACTGGTACATACTGGCACATACTGGTACATACTTGCACATACTGATACATACTGGTACATACTGGTACATAGTATAGCATACTGTAACATGAACGTACACTGTTTGGAGGACATTATACTAGCATGTTTCAGTATGTACTACTATGTACCAGTATGTTTCAGTATGTACTACTATGTACCAGTATGTTTCAGTATATACTACTATGTATCAGTATGTCCCAGAATGTACTAGTATGTATCAGTATGTCCCAGAATGTACTAGTATGTATCTATATGTTCCACTTTGTACCAACTTAAACGAGCTTGTACCAGACTGTACCAGTATGTACCCCTATGGACCATTATGAACAGGTTTATACTAGTTTGTACCAGGATGTATTAGTTTGTACCAGTATTTACACGTATGTACCGGAATGTATAAGTCTGTACCAGTATGTACCACGTTATTTCATAATTTCAGCGCTACCAAGAGATCAGGGAGAGGCAAGGCATGTCCACAAGTTTGCTGAACTTCCCAGAAATAGTTCGTGAACATCTCCTCGAGCTACTGAACAGTCCATACTTCCTGCAGCTAACAGTGGAAGAGGTCAACTCATTGTGTGTGTGTGTGTGTGATTGGGAGGGTGTGTGTGTTTTTTGGAAGGTGTTTGTGGGGTGGAGGGTATTTGTGTAGCGGGAGTGTGTGTGTGTGTGTAGCTGGTAGGATGTTTGTGTCCGTGTGTGCAAATTTGACAAATGAAATACAAAGTCGTTATTACACAATCCTGCGCCCCCACCCCAAAACCCGACTCCACACCACAACCCCCCCACCCCCACACCCCACCCCTCATCACAAAAAATAACTAACTTTTCTTATCAACGTTTGATTGTGTTCAATAATGTGACTTTCTAAGCACGCCTAAAATATTACGAGTTGTTTACAACATTGTAACATAAAAAAAAACCACCAAAACATTATTTATTGGGTCACACAAGTTTACATTCAGCTAGACGACCTTGACCCACTTAATCAATAGATCCACTACATTATTACTGACATGTATTTAATTTCTTCCCGTTGGAACCGTGAAAATTGATTTATTATGGTAATTCTTTATTTTCTCAAAAAATCCCCCCCCCCCCCCCCCCAAACCATTGTCCCAACATTAAGATGGAGGCCCTACTCAAAGACCCGGACATCCTGGTGGAATCGGAAGGTGACGTAATGCAGGTCATCATCAAATGGATTGAGTGCGATCCAAACCGTCGCGTCAAGTGTGCATCCAAGCTGCTGAACATGGTCAACTTCGACTGCCTACCAGCAGAGGAGCTGTTCAACATCGTGGATGAGAAGAAACATCTGTTTGACATGGATGCCATCCAAGTTTTTATGGAAGCCTTCAGGTCAGTCGTGTAGGTCGAAGACATTAATGCTAGACTTTCTCACTTGCACTCGGCCACATTTTTCTAAAAAGGGCGGGGGAGGATAAAAAACGGGTTTTGTTGTTGTTTTTTGGCCAACACCCCATGCAGCATACAACAATCATAAAACACAGTCCTACACAACCCATGCAGCATACAACAATCATACACGACAGTCCTACACACCCCATGCAGCATACAACAATCATACACGACAGTCCTACACACCCCATGCAGTATACAACAATCATACACGACAGTCCTACACACCCCATGCAGCATACAACAATCATACACGACAGTCCTAAACACCCCATGCAGTATACAACAATCATACACGACAGTCCTACACACCCCATGCAGTATACAACAATCATACATGACAGTCCTACACACCCCATGCAGTATACAACAATCATACACGACAGTCCTACACACCCCATGCAGCATACAACAATCATACACGACAGTCCTACACACCCCATGCAGCATACAACAATCATACACGATAGGCCTAGCGACAGTCCTACACACCAGATGCCAGCACCAAACAATAGGCCTAGCGACAGTCCTACACACCAAATGCCAGCACCAAACAATAGGCCTAGCGACTGTCCTACACACCAGATGCCAGCACCAAACAATAGGCCTAGCGACAGTCCTACACACCAGATGCCAGCACCAAACAATAGGCCTAGCGACTGTCCTACACACCAGATGCCAGCACCAAACAATAGGCCTAGCGACAGTCCTACACACCAGATGCCAGCACCAAACAATAGGCCTAGCGACAGTCCTACACACCAGATGCCAGCACCAAACAATAGGCCTAGCGACAGTCCTACACACCAGATGCCAGCACCAAACAATAGGCCTAGCGACAGTCCTACACACCAGATGCCAGCACCAAACAATAGGCCTAGCGACACTCCTACACACCAGATGCCAGCACTAAACAATAGGCCAAGCGACAGTCCTACACACCAGATGCCAGCACCAAACAATGGGCCTAGGGACAGTCCTACACACCACATGCCAGCACCAAACAAAAGGCCTACAAACAGTCTCTCCCTCTACCTGCCGGCCTTTAAACAATAGTCCTACTGAGAGGCAGTCCTACAGGCAGTCGTGTATAGCTCCAATAAGTGACTATTTCAATTCAGACTATTTCAATTGAGACTATTTAATTTGAGGCTATTTCAATTCAGACTATTTCATTTAAGACTATTTCATTTGAGACCATTTCAATTGAGACTATTTCAATTGAGACTATTTCATTTGAGACTATTTCAGTTGAGACTATTTCAGTTGAGACTATTTTAATTGAGAACATTTCATTTGAGACTATTTCAATTGTGACTATTTTATTTGAGACTATTTCAATTGAGACTATTTCATTTGAGACTATTTCAATTGAGACTATTTCATTTTAGACTATTTCATTTGAGACTATTTTATTTGAGACTATTTCAATTGAGACTATTTCAGTTGGATATATTTCATTTGAGACCATTTCAATTGAGACTATTTCTATTGAGACTATTTCAATTGAGACTATTTCATTTGAGACTATTTCAATTGAGACTATTTCATTTTAGACTATTTCATTTGAGACTATTTTATTTGAGACTATTTCAATTGAGACTATTTCAGTTGGATATATTTCATTTGAGACCATTTCAATTGAGACTATTTCTATTGAGACTATTTCAATTGAGACTATTTCATTTGAGACTATTTCAATTGAGACTATTTCAATTGAGACTATTTCATTTGAGACTTTTTCAATTGAGACTATTTCATTTGAAACTAATTCATTTGAGACCATTTCATTTGAGACTATTTCAATTGAGACTATTTCATTCGAGACTATTTCAAATGAGACTATTTCATTTGAGACTATTTCAATTGAGACTATTTCAATTGAGACTATTTCATTTGAGACTATTTCAATTGAGACTATTTCAATTGAGACTATTTCATTTGAGACTATTTCATTTGAGACTATTTTATTTGAGACTATTTCAATTGAGACTATTTCAATTGAAACTATTTTAATTGAGACTATTTCAGTTGAATATATTTCATTTGAGACCTTTTCAATTGAGACTATTTCTATTGAGACTATTTCAATTGAGACTATTTCATTTGAGATTGTTTCAATTGAGACTATTTCAATTGAGACTATTTCAAATGAGACTATTTCATTTGAGACTATTTCATTTGAGACCATTTCATTTGAGACTATTTCAATTGAGACTATTTCATTTGAGACTATTTCAATTGGGACTATTTCATTTGAGACTATTTCAATTGAGACTATTTCATTTGAGATCATTTCAATTGGAAAAATTTCATTTGAGGCTAATTCATTTGAGACTATTTCAATTGAGACTATTTCATTTCAGACTATTTCATTTGAGACTATTTTATTTGAGACTTTTTCATTTGAGACTATTTCAATTGAAACTATTTCAATTGAGACTATTTTATTTGAGATCATTACAATTGAGACTATTTCAATTGAGACTATTTCATTTGAGACTATTTCAATTGAGACTATTTCATTTGAGACCATTTCAATTGAGACTATTTCAATTGAGACTATTTCATTTGAGACTATTTCAATTGAGAATATTTCATTTGAGTCCATTTCAATTGAGATCATTTCAATTGAGACTATTTCATTTGAGACCATTTCAATTGATACCATTTCACTTGAGACTATTTCAATTGAGACCATTTCAATTGAGACTATTTCAATTGAGACTATTTCAATTGAGACTATTTCAGTTGAGACTATTTCAATTGAGACTATTTTAATTGAGACTATTTTAATTGAGACCATTTCAATTGAGACTATTTCAATTGAGACTATTTCAATTGAGACTATTTTAATTGAGACTATTTTAATTGAGACCATTTCAATTGAGACTATTTCAATTGAGACTATTTCAGTTGAGACTATTTCAATTGAGACTATTTCAATTGAGACCATTTCAATTGAGACTATTTCAATTGAGACTATTTCAGTTGAGACTATTTCAATTGAGACTATATCAACGTGGTATTTGTTCCTTTCAAACCTAGAGAATTACATGTATTGATTATGTTCTTTGATACAGCTTGGGTTACATTATTACACGCTTTGATAAACATGGCACACATCTTGTTTGAGGGAAGACGTTCCTAAGCGTCAGTTCACACGATCAAATTAGCTTGAAATTCGCGTTATATTTTTCTATGAACGCACTATTTTGTGCGTGGTTCCTTTTTTTTGGACAAAAAATGGGAATTTGATCAAATAGAAGTTTTCAAGTTGTGACAAGGCTTCACACAAAAATCGCAACAAATGCACGATAGTAAATTTGATCGTGTGAACTGACGCTTAATTCACAAACAGCACCTGCACGTCTTTTCTAATTAAGTATTTTTTCTTTTCAAGGAATCTCGCACTGAAGCAGTCAGAACCCAAATGTGATGGCCCGTTTAACGTACCCGTGGTATGTACATTAGCTCTTTTTAATCGTGACAATTATAACCAGGGGCGCTTCCAATACAACTGACAAGGTCGGGCCATAGTAAACTGCAGACCAGTAAAGAGGTCGATAAGATGACTCATTAATTGTACAAGTACAGGCCTGGACAATTTGGATAAATGGCGCTTTAGAACATTTAGGTTTATTCCATTCTTTCATTTGTCGTGGCTATCACAGGGTGAAACCTAGACAGTGGTGGCTATCACAGGTTGAAACCTAGACAGTGGTGGCTATCACAGGTTGAAACCTAGACAGTGGTGGCTATCACAGGTTGAAATCTAGACAGTGGTGGCTATCACAGATTGAAACCTAGGCAGTGATGGCTATCACTGATTGAAACCTAGACAGTGGTGGCTATCACAGATTGAAACCTAGACGGTGGTGGCTATCACGGGTTTGAAACTTAGACAGTGGTGGCTATCACAGGTTGAAACCTAGAAAGGCTAGAGTTATGTCAAGATTTATCAACAAGTTTCATATGAAATCTGTTACATTGACATGGCATATCGGCGAATCTCATGGTAGAGACTAAGATATGAACCTTACAATGTATATCACAGAGCGTATATCACAGAGGGTATATCACATGGGTTATATCACAGGGTGTTTACCGCAGGGATTTCCAACTTATTTGTGAAAGAAGGTTTGCATTATCAATTAGTTTGAACACATTTATTGAACTGACTAAATATTAACTATTGACATTTAACGATAAAACAGATCGTTGTGTTGAAATAAATTTTAAAAATGTATTTTGACTTATTTTTTTACAGCAGGACAGAGAAAGAACTCAACAGCCCAACTGTCCTAAACAAGGACAGCAAGTCCCCACAGCGACCTGCCAAGCCAAGTTCTGCAACGACAAGGTCGCGAAATCCTTCAAAGAAATCCGCGACCAGTTTGCGTCACAACGTCAGATAGAAGCGCGGCACATGTTGCAGAGGAACACGCCAAACTTCACGGTAGAGAAGATGCCACGTGACCAAGCTTGTATGGTACAGACGAAGAGGAAATACCTGGACAGAGTACCCCGGTGTGAAGGGGGCGACGAGAAGCAGATGTACGACTGCGTGCCAAGGTGCCCCATCATGCAGCAGAAGCCCCAAGCTGAAAACTGGACCATGCGCACGACGTGCAAGCTCAACGATAGGAAACAGCTGAAGACGTCTCCGCCATCGGAGGACCAGTTCTGCGGTCAGAAACCCAGACAGGTCAGCTTTGATGCGTGCGGCTGGGACGAGCCAGAGTGTCTGTGCAAGAGCAACAAGTGCTCCTCGGCCGGCGGCTGGTCAACCACGAAGGGGGACCAGGAGGATGACACGGAGAATGAGGCGGAGGTCCAGCAAGGCAGACGTGCTGTCCGGCGTCGTGGTGACATCATCCGGTCATGCTCGTCTCCGTGTGACACGACCAGCGGCTCGGAGAAGTGTGGGAGAAAGAGAGTGACCTTCTGTTGACCGTTTGACCTGATAAAGGGTGGTGGTAGGAAAAAAAGTTTATGAACCGCCGGAATAGAAAAAACAAAACAAGAATAGGATTATTGTGGTTGACGCATGCGCATTGAGTTTTTTAGTGAAATTAGTGAAGTAGAAAATGGCGCAAACTTGCTACGATGGAGGATATTTGTAACATGGATCAAAGGAAACATAATTTGGGGAAAATGTTCACCTACTGTCACCTGCAGACAAGTGGATGCGATGCTATCAAGCTGCAGTCAAGATGACGACAGTGCGCATGAGCAGAACCCTCCAGCTCTCGCAAATGTCAGCAAATTTTTTAAAGTGATTCCTCAAGTGTCTAAAGTCAGTTGGAAATAAACTTGATACTTTTCAACGTGGTGTTCACGGGAGAAATGGTATCTTGTTGTCATATAGTGAAGTGGTGTCAGGAAGGGAATGTTAGTGAACAATGGCAACCGGATTCGTTAAATTAAACTACACCTGAGTACACGCCTGAGTACACACCTAGTATATGTCCAATATTAATACACAAAACACGAAAAGCGGGATTTTGGCACATTGTGTTTAAACTGAAGACTTACAGATTTGAACGCACACACACTGACCCAAACATACACACACACACACACAAAGACATCTGACGCGCACCGTCCAGGAGGAAGCCCTCAGACATTTCTTAAATCTGATCTTTCAGGGGAAAGCAATAACTTCGTCATATTATACTTAAGTTGATTTCTTTCCTTTCTTAGTCATATCTGACTAAGATTTAGACATGCGAACATGGTTGAACATGGTTGAACATGGTTGAACACTATGAAAAAATATCATGAGATGGTAGGAAACACGGCAAGCAATGAGATTTAAAGTAGACCTACAAGAGTCCCAGGAATGTGGCGCTAGTCTCAGTATCAGTAGATACACGCAGTGCGTGGTACAAAATACCTTTTACTGTTTATGATTCTTAATATCAATGATTGCTTAAGTCGGAACATATCTGTGAATGGTGTTCAATATTTATCAGTTACAATAAACTATTTAAAATTGTCAACATAAATAAGATTTCTTTTCACCTAAGTTATTGCAAGTATTTAATTTTTGTACAACGATTTTTACAAGTCCACTATATAGTTTTACGGAGGCGTATAAAAATTTGGACACAGGCACACACACACACATCTCAGAAAAGGAGCAAAACAAATTTATATTATGTCATTAAATAAAAAATAATGTTCGTTTGTTTTGGTGGGGGGGGGGGGGAATGATTTGGGGGGGGGTGCACTGGGTAGAAAATCCATTGATGGATAGCTTAGTCATCATACGTCAACATCGTCAAGAAACTGTTAAATCCAAGTGATTATCTGAAGGTTCGTCACCAAGGAGCTCCACAGCCGTCTACTCCACAGCCGTCTACTCCACAGCCGTCTACTCCACAGCAAGTGTTTCTTTCAGGCAAGTTCTCCAAGGTATTAAGGGGGGGGGGGTGCACTGCCGCCACCGAGGGAAAGTCAAGTGCCCCCGCCCCACAGATCAAAATGTGTACAACAATAAAACAAATATATATTTTTTTTAATTTTATTTTTTATACAAAAAAAACTGCCGAGTCGCCTTTTTTAAAAACATTTAAAAAGAAAAGCAACTGGTGCCATCCACCCATTACATTTAGTGGAACCAGTCAACCATCGCCATGCACGATAGATTTGATGTTCCGTATATTTAAATTTAAGGCTAATCTTCCACTGCTCGATTATAAATCTCTTACTTTTTCATACATTAGCTGCTCCCGATTATGGGAAAAAATATTTTCCTTCCCGTTTTTCGCACTTATCAGTATTTTTATTGATTCATTTCTCGCAACTTCACAAGTTTAAAGACTTTAATAACTCGGAATTAAAATACCTTTGCATCAATATCAATTGTCTATTATTTTAATACAGTTCTTACTAAGTATAAAACATGTGTATTGTGTTTTCAAATTATATTCCATCACAAAGACATAGCTTTTAAAGTATGATCTATGTCAATCATAAATTGTATGATGGCCTCATGCTTAAAAATATGGTTATGATTAGCATAATTTTAACTGTACTCGACTTGTACGTTGAGGTAGAAAAAAATTAAAAACGCAAAAACAAAGATATTTTAACAAAACACTACATTGAAGAACATAACGGAGTCGGACAAATAGTGAACACACAAATAGTGTACTCACAAATCGTTCACGTTTCATCGATTATTATTCAATCGAAAGCGTTTGTATTTTATTTAAATGTGCTTCTTTTGTAAAAAAGTTTCCTGAATAACAGAGTTTCTTTAAAGAAAATACTTGGTCTATATTTATTAGATTCCCTGTTGTGTTTCTCTTTTTAATAATAGCACAATAATAAACAATATTCCCCATCAATTTACTCTACTTAATTTAAACGTAATTTTTTTTTAAAAAGATGAGAATCCAATAGATATAGCTTTAAAAAAACATTAATGTGAAATTATATTTCTATTATTATGCCGAATCCATTTATTGGTAGCAATTTTAGAAATATTTATTCTTTCTCAAATCATCAAATTAAACATAATTTCTATGGATTAGGTTAAAAAAGTGTTAAAGTTTATCGAAGAGGTAATTTTTAATTCATCTGCAGAAAGTTATAGTCCTTTGAAATTGCAAATAATCATTACAATCAACTGACTTTGGGTTACGATTTCCTTTAGATAAATCTCATTCAGTTTAAGTATTTCACTGGGTGCCATAATGCCCCCCCCCCCCAACCATTAAAAACATTCACACCCCAGATAAAAAGAAATACTCAAAACGCAACACTTGATCTGAAAATAATCAAAACTTCCCTTGGGATGTGATACAGACCCTACTTTTGTACTCCCTTTCACGATACAAATTCTGCAATATCAGACAATGCCGCCCCTCGATATATTTATAATGTACACCTGGGGAACCACTCCATTTGCCTCCCTTTCAACGCCTCTTGCGAGGTGTTTGGCACCAGGGGTCAATATTTATTTTTTACGCCCTCCCTTAACTCTGAAACCCATCCATGGATACAACTAAAGCTCATTATGACGCCCCCGCTAGTCTAGTGCCAAGGAATATCTGTCCCCCCTGACCCCCTCAGCTACACATCTGGCCACTGGGGTTGTCCCCACCCCCGGTGGCAATGTGTGAAAGAAACACTACAAACAGCCTCCTGCTACACAACCTCCTGCTACACAACCTCCTGCTACAGAACCTCCTGCTACAGAACCTCCTGCTACAGAACCTCCTGCTACAGAACCTCCTGCTACATAACCTCCTGCTACACAACCTCCTGCTACACAACCTCCTGCTACACAACCTCCTGCTACACAACCTCCTGCTACACAACCTCCTGTTACACAACCTCCTGCTACACAACCTCCTGCTACACAACCTCCTGCTGCACAACCTCCTGTTACACAACCTCCTGCTACACAACCTCCTGCTACACAACCTCCTGCTACACAACCTCCTGCTACACAACCTCCTGTTACACAACCTCCTGCTACACAACCTCCTGCTACACAACCTCCTGCTACACAACCTCCTGCTACACAACCTCCTGTTACACAACCTCCTGCTACACAACCTCCTGCTACACAACCTCCTGTTACACACCCTCCTGCTACACAACCTCCTGCTACACAACCTCCTGCTAAACAAGCTCCTGCTCCCCTTATTGCCATCCGACCATACTGAAGAACAATAGCGAATGACAGTATTGACCTCGGTAGACGTAGCTGGATGTAACCTGAGTTGACCAAGAAATCTGCCATTTTGATTTCCGCAACTGATATTTTCTTTGCTAAGACGGACGTATCATCTTCAACCCAACTCCTCAATTAAGTATGCTTGAAGCGATGTCTAGGGTTTAGGGTCTACGAAACCCAATTAATGCCCAACCCCGGTGGGCAAACACATATTTTTTACGCCTCTGAACTCTTCGGAAAATGAAATCGTCTAGAGGACGTTGTCAATCAAAATGTTAACCTGGTTATCTTTAGGACTTTTACGTTGTGCTGCTTCTTGTCTCAAGCCTCGATCAGTCACACTTACTGTATGCATTCGCAGTACACCTCCTGACTGTATAGAACGACGACTCTGTACATCATTTGTATGTGGGGAAATCTCCAACTGCGTTAGATTTCAAGCACATTTCGCAGACAACATCGTCATCAATTTCACGATATTTGAAAATGTCACTCAGCTTGACAGTCCGTCCTGACGCCGAATCTGGTAGAGCTGCATAATTCATTGAGCCATTCCGTTATAAAATTTGATCTACGCTTTTTTTGTTAGCAAGCGATGACGCTGACAGATCGCTTAACTGACGTTTAGACATAACGATTAAAACATTATTGAAAATAATTAGCTACTACATTTATAATAAAATAGAGATATGCGATTTATTTACATTATACATATTCACTGCGCAGCATGCGCCACGAAATTTACATTAATGGCGGCGGTGTTTCAGAACGAGGCTCGCTTGATCCGGTGTGTATTGGTAAGTATGTAAATTAATAGCTCTACGTAAGAAGTAGAAGACAAAATATAGATCTGCATCAAATTAAAACATGTATGTATACGTTATAAAAACTGTATAATTCCGGCATCACAGTACAGCATATCTGATCGAATTTATTTTACAAAAATTTGCTGCGCGGATACTTAAAACTGCTGCGCGGCGTCTGTGAGATAGGGACCATTGGTAGTGGGTCAGTTAGCCGTCCGAATTTTGCCAGTCAGTCACCAGCAAAAGCGACGTTAATATAAATGATTATAAATGATTATAAATTATTATAAATATTATTCTAATGGTAAGTATTGTTTGTAACAGTAAGATAGACAAATTGCATAATTTAATAATTGATATGGAAAGAAATGAAACAAAGATATATTTATTATTTTTATTTGATTAGTAATTACGTTCATAAGATGAAATAAGCAATTCGAAACAAGATTATCTGATTATACGAATGATGGCTTTAAAATGCACTGAACCAATGATGTCAGATGACACACTATGAGGCATGCAAAGAAAAGGTGAATAACACTATTTATAAGAGCTATGCAGATACAGCGACCATTTATACGACAATATTCATTGTACTACCTGATGTACTTATTTATTTCCTATAGGAACACGTATTTTGCTGTAATTTAAAAAGATATTTCATCTAAATAGACAAAGGCGTGGCTAGAGTGTTTGGCTCCCGGGGACAAGAATCACAAGATTCATTTTAAAGAGACTCCCTTTCTTGTTCAGCTCTCAAACCACGTTTTTTCATCAATAAAATAATATCAAAGCACATTTTGGCGCCACTAACTAGTCTGGTGCCCAGGGAACCTGCCCCCCCCCCTTTTCAACCTTAGCTACGCCTCTGATTAATAGACGAGTTAACTGGCAACATAAAGTTGTGTTGAGGTCAATGTAACACTTCGGATTACAAGTAATCTATCTGCGAGACGCACTACAGTATACCAGTGTTTCTTTCAGAAATTTTCCCCCGAGGGGGCACTTTTGACGTTCGGGGGGGCAGTGCCAGTTTTTCAGTGGCCAAAGGCGTAGCTAAGGGGTGGCAGATGGGACATATGTCCCCGGGCGCCAGACTAGCGGGGGCATCTAATGGGCATAGTGTTAATGGATGAAAATAATAGGTTTCAGAGTTTAACGGGGGGGGGGGGAGGGAAAGGGGGGGGTGTAAAAATTAATCTTGTCCCCTGTCATCAAAGACTTACGTCAGTGACGTAGCAGTGTGGGGGGCGAACATTTGGTCTTCCCAGTTGTCATTTTTTCTTTAGATAGAGCGGAGGGATTTTACGGACATCTGCAGAGTTTCTATCGAGAAAGGTAGCGTAGCAAAAAAGTTAACCCACCTAGGGTGGCGCTAACACTAGGCACGCCGTTGGGCAGTATATATCAGCACCAAATTTGGCTGTCATGGCAAGTAATTTTTATCGGGAAGTAGGGCAGCAGAAAATGTGTGATTGTTTAACAATCAAAAGGTGCATTTTGGAGTATACATGATTCGAATGTTTTGATAAGACTTTCATTTGATCGGGGGAAATAATTTTTCAAGCGTCGGGGGAGGCATTATGGCGACCAGTGCCAGACACAAACTAAATTTCTTCTTCTTTTTCTGTCTATTAAGGGCCCACGATCAATTTATTGATCATTATGGCTCCTATGAATGTAGATGGGATTTGCAATGTTTCTGTGCCTGGTGTTGATACGGATATTTCACTGGTAACAAGAGTTACCTAGGGAGGGTATCATGCACTGTATTCAATGTATCTTTAAGACAATGTGTGAAGGGGCATTTCAAACGTTCATATATTTACTGTTAGATGGCTCGTAGAAAAATGCTAAGAATACATCAACATGCAACAACTATATCTGGACTACAAATCAGGTTATGATAGCATAGACAGGAAATACATGAACGATGCTGTGCTGGAACTTGGAGTCCTTAACAAACTTACCCGACTCATACATATGACGATGGATAACTACAAAAGTAGAATCAAAGTACAGAGGGAGTAATTGAGGGAGTTCCCAATCAATTTGGGCCTAAGACAAGGAAATCCGTGTATCATTTTCAACATCACTTAAGAAAAAAGCATTAGAAACATACGTGTGAGCACCTGAGAGGTGGTACAGAACAACCATAAGGAACTTTATGAAGCCAGCCACTGCAATACCTGGCCTACACAGACGATATAGCGCTACTTGGTAGAAACAGCATTGATGATATAATTAAAACTTTCAGGGAACTTGAAGATGTGACGGTCAAAGCTGGTCTTGATGTAAATAAAGCGTAGGCAATATTTATGATAATGTCAGGAAATTCGCAATGATGACTTCATCAATATGAACATCTTCGCATTTGAGAGGGTAGCTACTTTCAAATATCTAGGGGTGACTATAAATAAGCAAGAGGAAATACAATCGGAGGTGCAAGAAAGAATAACAGCATGCAACCGTTCTTATTTCAATTTACAAAAGCTACTTCAAAGCAAAAATCTTGCTAAGGGAACAAAGAAGGTAGTATACACCACTATCACAAGACCAGTAGTGAGACTTGGTTCCTACCAGAAAAGCAGAGAACCTGCTAAATATATGACCCGATGATAGACAATTTTGTTTTGGGAATCCGTACAAACCAAGAGCTATATCAATTGTACAAATACCCATCCATAGTGACAACAATATAAAAAAAGGCAGACTGCCCTAGGCATGACACATTGAAAGGATGCCGGATTCTGGAGCAACAAAAACTATCTACAGGCAGAAACCTAGGTGCAGACGGCTCACCGGTCGACCAAGACTGAGATGGATTGACGATGTAGAGAAGGGCTTACAAAGGTTGGGGTTCGCACATGGAGGTGTAAAGCGATGAATCGATCCAATGGAAGAATGGGGTGGAGCAGGCCAGGGCCCTAAATGGGATGAAGTGCCACTGATGTAAACATTTCAAATATTTGGGTGGGAAGCTCTAGAAATAACGATAATAACAGGACATCACTAACTCTTCCACCAGCACAATATTAAATAAATTCAGTCCAATTGGGATCCCTTAGGGTATGTTTTTTATCGAGAGATACTCCTTAGCTTAGACTCGCCCCTTAAAACTTTATAGGCCCAGGAAATTTTTTGATAAATTCAAAATGCAAGAGCATTTTTTTTTTACATACCGTAGTTAAATTTAGTTTCGCATCATTAAACACTTAACTGTAGAGCAACGGGAGAGATGCTAGTTAAGATTTTAGGTGTCATTTGACCTAAGAGCCATCGTGTGAGGTCTTTCAACCCACATAGCTGCATGGGGCCTCGCATATTTTAGGGGCTTAAAGTTGGGCTGTAATTACATTAAATTATCAACTTTTACTGCTAGGTAGGGAAGGAAAAAAACGAAAAGTAGCACGGGTGCCATAAAAAGTCAAGCGACGTCTCTGCTTGACTAAGTGTGGTATGCAAACATTTTTTTTAAAAATAGAAAAGTAATGTATTTTTAAAGTTATTATTTTAAAATATTTTTGGGATCAACTACATAAAAATAATGAATTTAATACAAAATATTTTTAAAATTAAGAAAAAAGAATTCCTTCCAAAAAAGGTATCCATCACAAAAAAGAAATTCTAAAATAGTTTTACATTTTGAACGAAAAAGAAAAACCAAAAACATACGTTTATTTCAAAATATTTCCAAGTTTCACCAAAGTCAAAAAGAAAAAAAAGCTTTTCTGTAAAAAGGGCTAAAGACTATATCTTTATGGGTTTTCAAAATTGGTATTTATTTATAAATCATATGTAACCGACATAATTGTTCAGAAGTCAAGAATCGTTTACAAAAGACTCATATATATACAATTAATGTTTCAATTCTCAATCTCAATATTCAGTTGATTGAAATGTTAATTAAGAAATTTAGACTACTATAATTTGCTTCAGATCATTACAACTTGCCTCTTCGATATTATACTTGAAAACAATTTTTTTACCAATTCCATATAATTTTTTTTAACTACTACCAAAAATGGCATTTACAAGATAATCGAAATACTCGATTTTTTTTATTCGTTGTTTAAATATATATTATATTCTTTCTACTGGATTATCATCTTAAAATAATTTTTTTTAAATTGTTCAAACAGCTGGGGAAGATTGTTCATTATTATTATATTAACAAAGAAAAGTCATTGGGGATTTAATAAATAAAGACTATTTTTTAAAATCATTTTACTCTGTTCCCGAAACTGTGTTAAAAAATTAGAAACACTCGATTTAATAATTATGATGAAATGTCCACTATTTGTATGTAACAGTTAAATTCCTAATTTTTTGTTTTAAAATTATTATTATTATTTTTAAATTTTCATTTTATCTATGTCAGCATACATCTATGGAATCTACTACATTAAAATGTTTGCTAAAAATGATTTTTTAAAGCATGATACTATTTTTCAATATCATTTGAAAACAGATTGCACATGTTTATTTCTTATTAAGAACTACCGGTATATTTAATTTACAGACATTTATATCGATGAAAAGGTAGTTCAATACAGGGTTATTAAAAAGTTTTTCAACTTTTGCAGCTGCAAAATGAAATTAAATAAAAGATACCGATATCTGCGAATCAGAAAAAGTAAGATTTAGCTTATGATCAGGAGCGGCCAATTTTCAAAACAATACCATATTTATAATCGATTTCTGCGAGCCTGTAACAAGATTAACCTGAACGCTATGGATCATCAATATATATCGAACAAAGCGATATTTTATTTGTTCCAATAATTGTAATCGATTAAAGGCACACATTTCAAAAACTTTTTAAAAATTTAAAAAAATTAAATTTAGCGTAGTTTTTTTTTTTTTTAAATTATTTTTTCTTACACATTTTCCCCCAGGGGGGGCACTTGACTTGCTCCGGGGGGGCAGTGCCCCCCCGGAGGTATGCCTGAAAGAAACACTGCAGTATACTGAGATTACTCTGTAGAATTACCGTACATTTGGAAAAAAATTGAGAGAAAAATTAAATGTCCCAAAATGTAATTAGTTTTCCTCTATCACTAAATTTAATTATCCATATTCTTGATGACAATTTAAAAAAAAAAAAAAAAAAGTTTGAACATTCGAATTCAACTTTGAAGTAGAAGTAAGCTTTACATGGTAACAAGTAACTTAAAAGTAAGCGTTACTTTATAACAAAGAACGGGCATATTTATTTATCCTTACATAACCATGCGTGCTATCGCCATCAACGTGAAATCTCAACACAAAGTAACTAATGCTAGAAACATCAAATAAATGAATACAACAATTGGTTACAAAGTCAGAGGGTCACAATAATGACAACACCATCAAGAAAGGAAGTGTGACGCCCCTGTGTCAAAGAGACTTCGAAAACCAACTATTTCCCGCCAGCCTGAAGCTCATCATGATTTGGAGGTACAATGGAACTCGACTTCCTACGGCTTGTCTTATGTCGACAGACAACAACCTAAAGAAAAAAAAACAGACTATATTACAATTAACATACAGAATAGATTACAATCAACATAAAGACTAGATTGTATTTATAATCAACATACAGATGAGATTACAATCAACATACAGACGAGATTACAATCAACATACAGACGAGATTACAATCAACATACAGACGAGATTATAATCAACATACAGACGAGATTACAATCAAGATACAGACGAGATTACAATCAACATACAGACTAGATTACAATCAACATACATACTAGATTACAATCAACATACAGACGAGATTACAATCAACATACAAACGAGATTACAATCAACATACAGACGAGATTACAATCAACATACAGACGAGATTACAATCAACATACAGACGAGATTACAATCAACATACAGACGAGATTACAATCAACATACAGACGAGATTACAATCAACATACAGACGAGATTACAATCAACATACAGACGAGATTACAATCAACATACAGACGAGATTACAATCAACATACAGACGAGATTACAATCAACATACAGACGAGATTACAATCAACATACAGACGAGATTACAATCAACATACAGACGAGATTACAATCAACATACAGACGAGATTACAATCAACATACAGACGATATTACAATCAACATACAGACGAGATTACAATCAACATACAGACTAGATTACAATCAACATACAGACGAGATTACAATCAACATACAGACGATATTACAATCAACATACAGACGAGATTACAATCAACATACAGACTAGATTACAATCAACATACAGACGAGATTACAATCAACATACAGACGATATTACAATCAACATACAGACGAGATTACAATCAATATACAGACTAGATTACAATCAACATACAGACGATATTACAATCAACATACAGACGAGATTACAATCAACATACAGACTAGATTACAATCAACATACAGACGAGATTACAATCAACATACAGACTAGATTACAATCAACATACAGACTAGATTACAATCAACATACAGACTAAATTACAATCAACATACATTCTAGCACTGAGTTTTGATACTAATCTGTCATTCTTGCGCAAGTTGCACCTTGAAATGTTTCTTTCGCTCTCTTTGATTTGGCGAATTAAAAAAAATAAATAATTATAATGCAGTTTCTCCATGTGACGCAACCCTGTCTTAAAAAGTTCCCAATTGACGTGCTCTCGTGCACTGTCTCACTGACTCAATCTTCAACCCATTTGACGTGCTCTCGTGCACTTCATTCTCGTGCACTGACTCACTGACTCAATCTTCAACCCATTTGACGTGCTGTCGTGCACTGTCTCACTGACTCAATCTTCAACCCATTTGACTTAACACTAACTTGAAGCTGTTTATCCCTTTATTAAGAAGATATTTATCTGGATTTTTCTATTAGCTCCCAAAAAAGTATATAAATTAGATAGTCTGAAATAAAATTCAAAACATTTTTTGCGCCTGACATTGGTTAAGTGTAATTAGGGTTTTCTAGATTTTAGTTGCTTCTTGTTAGTCTGTTTTCAAGACGGTCTTTTTGAAGAAACTATCCAACAGCCTACACAATAGTCTACACACTAGACTACACACTAGACTACACACTAGACTACACACTAGACTACACACTAGACTACACACTAGACTACACACAAGACTTCACACTAGTCTACACACTAGACTACACACTAGACTACACACTAGACTACACACTAGACTACACACTAGACTACACACTAGAATACACACTAGAATACACTCTAGCCTACACACAAGCCTACACACCATCCTGCACACCAGCCTACACACCCACCATAAAAATAAGGTTAAAATCAATTGAAAAAAAGCAAGATAAAAACAAGACACAAACAGACCCCCCCCCCCCATGACACATGACATACAGGTTGGATTGACGTCATGACGACTACTGTCAACGTCCCAAAATTATACAACTGTCAACACACAAAAAAGTCAACTGTAACATGAAATATCAACCAATTCTCACGGGTACAGCTGCGTGGTGCACAATGTAGTCGCTGACTGTACCGAGGATTGTCCGTCTCAGAGCGCTCCTACCACGACATCCAATCACAATCAGGTCACATGATTCCTCCTCGGCTGTTTTCAAGATGGCGTCTCCTGGGCTCTTGGCAGAAATTGCCCGTACCTTTCCATGGGCCTTGTCCGACAGAAAGGTATGAGTTTAGGATAATGATATACACGTTTAGGCTAATGATATACAATTTTAGGATAATGATATATGAGTTTAGGATAATGATATACACGTTTAGGATAATGATATATGAGATTAGGATAATGATAAACACGCTTAGGATAATGATATATGAGTTTAGGATAATGATATACACGTTTAGGATAATGATATACAATTTAGGATAATGATATATGAGTTTAGGATAATGATATACACGTTTAGGATAATGATATATGAGTTTAGGATGTATGATAATGATATACAAGTTTAGGATAATGATATATGAGGTTGGATAATGATATTTTTTGCGGTGTAGGTATAAATTGAATAAAAGAAGTTCGGGAACTTTTTATATAATCATTTCTTCACTGGAATTGTATAATATAATATAAAGATTAATGTTAGTGTTATATTAAAGTTAGTGTTAGATTAATGTTACGTAGTGTTACCGAATGCTGTACAAGAATTTCTTTGAACTTCTCCAGTTCATGATGTAGTTGTTCCTCTTCTTCCTTTAGTTTGAGATCCACTACTTCTCTGTCAAAAACATACTTGCCTGGAGATGGAACAAATTTAACATCAAAAACAACTTTCAGGCAGCGTTAGAGCCAGACAAACAACCTTTTCAGGCATCGTTAGAGCCAGACAAACAACCTTTTCAGGCAGCGTTAGAGCCAGACAAACAACCGTTCAAGCAACGTTAGAGCCAGACAAACAACCGTTCAAGCAGAGTTAGAGCCAGACAAACAACCGTTCAAGCAGCGTTTGAGCCAGACAAACAACCCTTTCAAAATTAGGTATAAACAGCTGAGCCTTGATGTAGTTACAATTCACTGAAGAGCTGCGGGGACCCAGTGTCAGTTGTTTCCATTTTGCCTGGGTAAATTCTTAGAAATTCATGGTTTTATTCTAACGTATTCAATTATTAAGGGGAAAACACTCACATCTCAGATTATTTGCCTTTTAAAAGTTAAAATTTAAAAAATTAAAGAATTGTAAAAGCACAATTTAAATTTAATAGAAAATATTTCATACAACTGTTCATAACAAAGCAATTGACCCACCCATTTATACGCCCCCGACTTCTCAGCTTAATACATTCAGGCCCTCGCCTTCACTTCCTACCACAGCCGCGCCCCTGCCTCGACACACTTACAGCCACGCCCCTGCCTTGACACACCAAAACCGCGCCCCTGCCTTGACACTTACCGCCGCCCCACTGATTTTTGACCACGTCGTGTAAGTCTGGACAGTTCAACAAGACAACATAATCATCACTGCTCCAGAGATGCTTGAAATACCCTGTGACAGATAAGAAGGGTCTTCTTGCAATAGCATACTTTTATGGAGTAACAATATCTTCTTGAAATAACGTACTTTTATGGAGTAACAATATCTTCTTGAAATAACATACTTTTATATAGTAACAATATCTTCTTGAAATAACGTACTTTTATGGAGTAACAATATCTTCTTGAAATAACGTACTTTTATATAGTAACAATATCTTCTTGAAATAACGTACTTTTATGGAGTAACAATATCTTCTTGAAATAACGTACTTTTATAGAGTAACAATATCTTCTTGAAATAACGTACTTTTGTATAGTAACAATATCTTCTTGAAATAACGTACTTTTATGGAGTAACAATACCTTCTTGAAATAACGTACTTTTATATAGTAACAATATCTTCTTGAAATAACGTACTTTTATGGAGTAACAATATCTTCTTGAAATAACGTACTTTTATATAGTAACAATATCTTCTTGAAATAACGTACTTTTATGGAGTAACAATATCTTCTTGAAATAACGTACTTTTATATAGTAACAATATCTTCTTGAAATAACGTACTTTTATATAGAAACAATATCTTCTTGAAATAACGTACTTTTATAGAGTAACAATATCTTCTTGAAATAACGTACTTTTATATAGTAACAATATCTTCTTGAAATAACGTACTTTTATATAGTAACAATATCTTATTGAAATAACGTACTTTTATATAGTAACAATATCTTATTGAAATAACGTACTTTTATATAGTAACAATATCTTATTGAAATAACGTACTTTTATATAGTAACAATATCTTATTGAAATAACGTACTTTTATATAGTAACAATATCTTATTGAAATAACATACTATTATAGGGTAAGTATATCTTCTTTAAATACCATGGAGTAGAATAAACTGTTTGAATGTAGAGATTGCCCATTGAAAGTCACTTTTTGGTTTCCCTCCGAAAGTACCATGTTATGGTTTCTCGTGTGTAATATGTATATTTCTTACAACTCTCTCTAAAGTTAGGTTAAATAGCATACACAGCAATGAGTATTTTCCTTGAACCTTGTTTTTTGAGTTGTTCAGTGTTACATGTATCAGTCAGTTTGTTGTTCAGTGTTACATGTGTCAGTCAGTTTGTTGTTCAGTGTTACATGTATCAGTCTTGTCAGTTTGTTGGGTATGCCAATCCCCTGCAGAGTCTCATATAGATATTTTCTTTTGATGCTGTCTTAGAAGAATAGAGAAGAAAAAGAACTTACAGCATAAGCACAGACTACACTCAAAAGTACTTACAATCACAAGCATAGAGTGTCACAAATGACTGAGGACGGAGTACAGGACAGAGCTCCATTGTTAAGGTAACTTATGGGATTGGTGGAAATTGTCGAGGTTAAGGTTAATAGATGTCGCATCTTGGAGATACAGGGGATGGCTTCTTTCCATGACTTCGCATGATAATTTTGGGGTTAACGACGGGAAATTCTAATTGACCGGAAATTAGGGGGCAGGGATGGGCCACCTATGGAGGTAGAGAACTGTATATAAGACAGAACTCTTCCTGACATTGAAGTTCGTTAAAGTTGGTAGAAGTTCGTTGAGTTGGAAGGAGAGAGAAAAGAGCTAAGATAGCAGTTGTTAGGGAATAGTTGCAAGAGAGTTCAGGATACGATAGTTGACTAGTGGAGCATAGGAATAGTTGAGACGAAACAGTGAACAGTCATAGCTTTAGAGATAGCTGACAGTTAGTGAAGACTACAGAAGAGTTGGAGTTGATCAGTTTACGTTTGTCTACGTTGTGCTTTTGTCTGTCCCAACGCCTAGATACCCACAATATAAATCACAGAGAGGAGTGGTCCTGTACTGATTACTACTTCATCAATACATATTGTGATGAGTCAGGACCGGAGCCCTCCTCCGTAACAACCGTTCTGTGACATCTATTACTACTTCATCAATACAGTTTGTGATAAGTCAGGACAGGAGCCCTCCTCCGTAACAACCGTTCTGTGACATCTATTACTACTTCATCAATACAGTTTGTGGTAAGTCAGGACCGGAGCCCTCCTCCGTAACAACCGTTCTGTGACATAGAGTACCCACAAAAGTACTTACAATCACAAGCAAAGATTACTTACAATCACAAGCATAGTTCGAATGTTCGCTGCCATCCACGCCAACAACAACCCGTTTCCCAGAAGCCTCTGCGCCTTTCCCTGTAAACCTAGTGAGATGGTGATGGTGGTGATGATGGTGGTGAGGATGTTGTTCATCGGTGGCTGGTGATGAGTCTAAGGACATTCGAATTTCAGGAACCTCCATGGTTGAATCCTAGGAACGAAATTGAATGAAGTCGTACATTGTATTGTTATATAGTGTACAGGTAACTAAGGAAGATTTATATAGTGGACATGTAACAAAGGAAGATTGATATAATGGAAAGGTAACTAAGGGAGATTTATATAGAGGACAGGTAACTAAGGAAGATTTATATAGTGGACATGTAACAAAGGAAGATTTATATAGTGGACATGTAACAAAGGAAAATTGATATAGTGGAAAGGTAACTAAGGAAGATTTATATAGGGGACAAGTAACTAAGGAAGATTTATATAGTGGACAAGTAACTAAGGAAGATTTATATAGTGGAAAGATAACTAAGGATGATTGATATAGTGGGCAGGTAACTAAGGAAGATTTATATAGTTGACAGATAACTAAGGAAGATTTATAAGGGAAATATTGTTAGAGTAAATCCTACTAATAATAACATCTTATTTCCCTTTTTATTTACATTCATGTCATTTAATGTGTCATTAAGCATGTGTCATTCGTTTTTAAATCTGTAATGTCTTGGAATGAGCAGTTTTCCATTCGCATTGATCCCACGAAACTAAACCTTCGCTCAATGCTTTCAACTACTACATGAGTTCAATGCTTTCAACTGCTACATGAGTTCAATGCTTTCAACTACTACATGAGTTCAAGGCTTTCAACTACTACATGAGTTCAATGCTTTCAACTACTATATGAATTCAATGCTTTCAACTACTACATGAGTTCAATGCTTTCAACTACTACATGAGTTCAATGCTTTCAACTACTACATGAGTTCAATGCTTTCAACTACTACATGAGTTCAATGCTTTCAACTACTACATGAGTTCAATGCTTTCAACTACTACATGAGTTCAATGCTTTCAACTACTACATGAGTTCAAGGCTTTCAACTACTACATGAGTTCAATACTTTCAACTACTACATGAGTTCAATGCTTTCAACTACTACATGAGTTCAAGGTTTCAACTACTACATGAGTTCAATGCTTTCAACTACTACATGAGTTCAATGCTTTCAACTACTACACGAGTTCAATGCTTTCAACTACTACATGAGTTCAATCCTTTCAACTGCTACATGAGTTCAATGCTTTCAACTACTACGTGAGTTCAATGCTTTCAACTACTACATGAGTTCAAGGCTTTCAACTGCTACGTGAGTTCAATGCTTTCAACTGCTACATGAGTTCAATGCTTTCAACTGCTACATGAGTTCAAGGCTTTCAACTGCTACGTGAGTTCAATGCTTTCAACTACTACATGAGTTCAATGCTTTCAACTGCTACATGAGTTCAATGCTTTCAACTGCTACATGAGTTCAATGCTTTCAACTACTACATGAGTTCAAGGCTTTCAACTGCTACATGAGTTCAAGGCTTTCAACTACTACATGAGTTCAATGCTTTCAACTACTACATGAGTTCAAGGCTTTCAACTACTACATGAGTTCAAGGCTTTCAACTACTACATGAGTTCAATGCTTTCAACTGCTACATGAGTTCAAGGCTTTCAACTACTACATGAGTTCAAGAGATCACACATAGTGTCTTTCGTTTATAAGAGAAGTTTGTACACCAAAATATTCGTTATGAAAGAAATTGTTAAAAGTGGAAACTCTAAATAATTCAAGTGACTCTAAACAAGAGCTGAGGCTACATCTAAAAATATATTAAAGGTTTTTAGAGTCGGAATTTTCCTGCTCCTAAATGAGCTATGGACTGAAAGTTTCATGGAGTTTTACACTTGTATGGCACATGACTTTCAGCTATTGAAACCCCAAATCAGTGGTTCATAAATAGACGTTTTCAGCTATTGACACCCCAAATCAGTGGTTCATAAATAGACGTTTCCTCTACGCTAACAGACAAACACACACAAACAGTTAATAGATATTATCATTTATTTGTCTGAGTCTGGATTTGAATCAATTTTACACTTGGAGGACTTGTAGCCATAAGCTCTCCCTGTCTCCTGGCAGCTACTCGCATTGGTCGAATCCCTTTTGGTTGAGGAGCAGGTGGTCTTATGTCTTACGCCCAAGAGTTCATTGTCGGTGCTGCTGAACATGCTTTTTTTCAACATGACTTGTGATGCAAAATAGATATTGCAGATTTTGCAAATCCGCTCAAACAGACTGGACTAAGGGACAATAAAGATCAAATGGAAGAATTTTGAAAGCCTTTGTGAATTGAGGTAACATATTATCAAATATGACAGACTGATGGAAGACAAAAGATGGAAGTCTGTGCAAGTCACTCCCAGAAGCATCTGGTGCCTTAAGGCCTTCACTAGTTTGAAAAACTGGAATTGGTTGGGAAATTGTTTTGTTTGGTCAAATGTGCGGCTTGAATCAGATGAGTGGTCAGATGTGCGGCTTGAATCAGATGAGTGGTCAAATGTGCGGCTTGAATCAGATGAGTGGTCAGATGTGCGGCTTGAATCAGATGAGTGGTCAAATGTGCGGCTTGAATCAGATGAGTGGTCAGATCTGCGGCTTGAATCAGATGAGTGGTCAGATGTGCGGCATGAATCAGATTAGTGGTCAGATGTGCGGCATGAATCAGATTAGTGGTCAGATGTACGGCTTGAATCAGATTAGTGGTCAGATGTTATTTCCTCTTCTTAAAGCAAGTCATACGGTAGCTTCCCTTTGAACTGCACGATGTTATCATTGTTACCCACTTTAATTTCCCTCAAAATATCAATGTCATTTATCATTAATCATTTATCATTTATCATGACACTTGAACATTGTCCTTGTTCCATACCTGCAAACATACCTCCCTAGTCATTTTCGACAAACAGAATCTACAGGTGAAGGCCAACTTTTGACTTCTGTTGCACCAACAAAGTGTGTTAATATTCTAACCAGCCATCTGCACAGACAGACACATATTAAATAATAATTTAACAAATGATATGACTATTTACACTCATTTACACTCATTTACACTCATTTACTCTCATTTACACCCATTTACTCTCATTTACACTCATTTACACTCATTTACACTCATTTACTCTCATTTACACTCATTTACACTCATTTACACTTTCTAAAAAAAAAAAAGGAATAACCAGTCAATTTTTAAGATTAAAATTTTAATAGAGACAAGATGATTGTTGACGTCATCTAATCTACCCCCCCCCCCCCATCTACCGCCTGGTCAAAAATTGTTACTCATTTCCACTCCCCCCACCCCCTTTTTTTTGTTGTCCGCAATTTTATTAATCAAAATCTACGGAGTAGCTGAGCATTCAAAGGGAGATAATGAAAGCTGAGCATTCAAAGGGAGGTAATGAAAGCTGAGCATTCAAAGGGAGGTAATGAAAGCTGAGCATTCAAAGGGAGGTAATGAAAGCTGAGCATTCAAAGGGAAGTAATGAAGAAAACATATGCATTCTTGTATCGACCCTTGCTTTGAAGAGAATGGTATTTACTATAACAATAGGCCAGACAAATACATAACATTGAAGATAGGGGCATCTACTATAACAATAGACCAGACAAATACATAACATTGAAGATAGGGGCATCTACCATAAAAATTGACCAGACAAATGCATAACATTGAAGAGAAAGGCATTTACAATAACAATAGACCAGACAAATACATAACATTGAAGATAGGGGCATCTACTATAACAATAGACCAGACAAATGCATAACATTGAAGATAGGGGCATCTACTATAACAATAGACCAGACAAATGCATAACATTGAAGATAGGGGCATCTACTATAACAATAGACCTGACAAATGCATAACATTGAAGATAGGGGCATCTACTATAACAATAGACCAGACAGGTGCATAACATTGAAGATAGGGGCATCTACTATAACAATAGACCTGACAAATGCATAACATTGAAGATAGGGGCATCTACTATAACAATAGACCTGACAAATGCATAACATTGAAGATAGGGGCATCTACTATAACAATAGACCAGACAGGTGCATAACATTGAAGATAGGGGCATCTACTATAACAATAGACCAGACAGGTGCATAACATTGAAGATAGGGGCATCTACTATAACAATAGACCTGACAAATGCATAACATTGAAGATAGGGGCATCTACTATAACAATAGACCAGACAGGTGCATAACATTGAAGATAGGGGCATCTACTATAACAATAGACCAGACAGATGCATAGCATTGAAGATAGGGGCATCTACTATAACAATAGACCAGACAGATGCATAACATTGAAGATAGGGGCATCTACTATAACAATAGACCAGACAGATGCATAACATTGAAGATAGGGGCATCTACTATAACAATAGACCAGACAGATGCATAACATTGAAGATAGGGGCATCTACTATAACAATAGACCAGACAGATGCATAGCAACTGCTGAGGAAACAAAGCATCTAAATAATAATATCTATTTATGACGCTGGGACTTTATCTTGCGCACTAAACAAAGTGCAGACAATGGGACACGCATGTTAGGAATTAAATCTATGTCCTAGTACGTGACAGCGTGTAGAATCTCTCATACCATGAAATGCGTGGGGTGGTGGGTGGGTTGGTGTGGGGTGGGGTGGCGGTGTTGGTGAGGTGGGTTGGAAGGGTTGTCAAATTTTTAAAAAAAAAGTATTATTTTAGTGACAAAACACGTACTTGTGGTTGTGGGCAACAGGGCTGGCAGTGGTTGTGAGTGACATGGCTGGCAACGGTTGTGAGTGACATAGCTGACAACGGTTGTGAGTGACAGGGCTCACAGTCAATTACTAATGGAATATTATACAAACCATCTAAATGTAGCACAAAAGTAACAGGATCTACTTCCTTTTCCAAATAACGTGTTTGCTACGTTTATCATTGTACACTGGTCCAACCAGTAATAACCACTATAATATTTTAAACCACACCTTCCCACTTAGATTTCCCACTTATATTTCCAAGTTATATTTTTCCACTTATTTTTCCAACTTATTTTACCAACTTATATTTTCCCACTCATATTTCCCATTTATATTTTCCACCTTATATTTCCAACTTATTTGTTCCCACTTATATTTACAACTTTTATTTCCAACTTATATTTTAACACTTATATTTCCCAGTTATCTTGCCAACTTATATTTTCTCACTTATATTTCTAACTTATATTTCCAACTTATATTTTGACACTTATATTTCACACTTACATTTCCAACTTATATTTTCCCACTTTTATTTACTACTTACATAACACATGAGAATAAAGACGCTATGCAGCAGATAATTACTTGTACAAACATATACTCATGTCCATCTGCAGGTGACCTATCAACTGGACCAATCCTGGGCCACAGGGAAGCTAAAGTTTAAGACGCCTGGGGTGGTTTTTGACTTTGCCGTATAACCGGGGTGCACCTCCCCTTTAACCACCCTCCCCGAACCCCTCTTCGTACACTGCTAATCCGTGTGACAATTTTATTCCTATGTTATAGAAATTATTTTTTAACTCACCTTCACTGGAAACACTCTCTCTGTTCTGGAAGCACTCTCACAATTCTCACAATTCTGGAAGCACTCTCACAATTCTGGAAGCACTCTCACAATTCTGGAAGCACTCTCAAGATTTACAAAAAGGCCCTTAAATTATCGGAAAGACAGGTCGCTGGACGCGTCGTTGTAGGAAAGAACCAATCAGAACAAGAAAATATGAGCTAACATTTCATGGAATCCAGACATCAAGTAAACGTCACGTAGTAACAGCAGCAGCCCCAGACACTGTTACAACTGTCACAGCAGCCCCAGACACTGTCACAACCGCAGCGTGACCCACTGGCTACAGTGATTTGCTAGCCAGGACCAGGCTGATATCTCTGTTTCACTATACCCCCCCCCCCCAAATCTCTTCTGATAACCCCTCTCGTGAAAAGGTGTTATGACGTCATTTTGGACAGTGAACTGATGAATTTACGGAACATTAAGACACTTTTAAATTATTATTTTTTAATCCAATTCAGTCAAACATCTTATATTTAACTATCCCGTCTTCGCCTTATTATAGCATCGCTTGTCCCCAAATATAACATCATTTCCCCCTTATATAACATCACTTGTCCCTAATATAACATCACTTGTCCCTAATATAACATCATTTGTCCCTAATATAACATCACTTGTCCCTAATATAACATCACTTGTCCCTAATATAACATCACTTGTCCCTAATATAACATCACTTCCCCCGTAATATAACATCATTTCCCCCTAGTATAACATCACTTCCCACAAATATAACATCACTTCCCTCTAATATAACATCACTTCCCACAAATATAACATCACTTCCCCCAAATATAACATCCCTTCCCCCCTAATATAACATCACTTCCCCTACTATAACATCGCTTGTCCCTTAATATATTTACACACCATTAGGACTTACTGACATAAGTCAGCAAACAGGTCTCCTAATTTCGTTAGTTCGTGACGCACACCACACATACACCATGTTCCCAATCTGTACACAGGTACAAACTTAATGCTAACAGAACTGTGTTCTCAAATCAACAAAGAAGGCGATCATTGTTCTCAGCGAGACCTCTGTTTTCATGGCTCCCTGGCTGGATATGGAAACGATGGGACATTTGTTTTGTTAAGACCCACAGGCACGCCCCACACTCCCCCTCCCCCAAACCACATATTGTTTACTATTATAAATATATAATTGCTATCAGACAATACAATGCACAGCTTTCTATACACACGACCATTGGTCTACGCGAAAAATATTTCTGGAATGAATTAACATATGTTACTTTGAGAGAGTTATTTGGCTTTGAGATTAAAGTACGTATTGCGATATGATAACGACAGCCACATAACTCTCTAACTCCTTGGTCGACAAATTACGGCCTGCGGACAACATACGGTCATGTGAAGAGCTTATTTTGGCTTTTAAAACCTTCAGGGAACTGTATTAATGTATCATATAGACTTATTCTCAGCATAAGTTTTTGAAAATGTTTAAAATTTTCCTATATATTAAATATAATGACCGCAACCTGCTATGATGCCATTGCTTATCTTTGAACTCAACACTGAGTGTATATTCGAATACCATTTTAAAAAAAATTTAGAATTCTAGTTTCCTATAAAAAAAAGTATTATGTGCGCTCCCCTCCACCCACCCCCCCCCCCCCTAACCAAAAATAAATAAATACTCAAGTGACCCAGCTCTGTGTTACTAGACAAACTGGGCTATTTATAGCTCTAATTTTTTGTGTACTATTTTTCTGAATCCTCCTCTGTTACTGTTGGCATTGTTTTGTTGCGTCCTTATTTCAGTCCCAAACTTTTGATATATTTCCTTCTATATTACCTCACATGATTGCACTTTCTTCCCCTCACTATCATCTTTTCTTTTTTATGTTATTTTCTTTCACTGCGTCTGTATCGTTTCTCCCTCCTTTCTCCCTCCTTTCTCTTCTCTGTGTTAGGATTTACAATTGTTTGATACATAAAGTAGTTTCAACTCCCAACATAGAGAGCCGTTTCTCGACAACTGTTTTAGCAAGAATGAAATGTTTATTGTGCCTTCAGCTCATATCTTAGTATCATTATCATGGCTAGACCTTAGTATCCTTGTTAGACCTTAGTATCATTATCAGGGTTAAACCTTAGTATTATTATCATGTTTAAACCCAGCCTTTCGCCCGAGGTGCGGAGAAATTAAATTCATTAGATTAACGGACAATCTGACGCTCATCTTGGTGAATCATTAGACTTTTCCAACCGACCTGCGACCTCGGTTATTAAAATAGCGCCCCATGACGTCACTAAAGCAATCTGTCGCATCCATTAAATCAGCATGCAATGGTGACCCTTCCTTCCACCCAACATAACATAAAAATATAAACTTAATAAAGTAAAAAATTAATTATATAAATTGGAAGTTGTCTTTTGGATGAAGCTAAAGATTAGTTCATTTAATTGATTTGCCTTTTCAATTTTTCTTTCTTCTAGTGTTTTTGTGTTGTTGTTGTTGGTTTGCTATAGAAGGCGTTTTGCCGACACGTTCGGTGTTTTGTCATTTCCCAGGTCTTCTCCTCTTTCTGTTTAACATTTCCTTTTTTTTATATGAAGTCATTTCATTCTTACGTCATTTCATTCTTACGTCATTTCATTCCTAAGTCATTGATGATGATTGAATGAATCATTCATAGTGTTTTATGTAAAATACTTTCCCCTAGATCAATGGTTCTCAGCCTTCTTAATGCCGCAACCCTTTAATACAGTTCCTCCTGTTGTGGCGACCCCCAACCACAAAATTCTCTTCGTTGCTACTTCATAACTGTATAGTATACGTGTTTTCTGATGGTCTTAGGCGACCCCCTGGTAAAGGGTCCTTCAACCCCCATAGGGATTGTGACCCACATGTTGAGAACCACTGCCCTAGATTGATACATTTTTCTCGCATGTTAACGGGAACTCTCTTGTGGACTTAGCTTTCCAGTAATGAAGCAAGGAACGAATTTAACTTAGATTATTTATGCATATAAATTAAGAGCCATGTGACCGAATAAAAGACGTGTGATAAACAACACACTGATACTTGACACTTGACTGATACTTGACTGACACGTGACTGATACTTGACTGATACTTGACTGACACGTGACTGATACTTGACTGACACTTGACTGATATTTGACTGACACTTATCTGATACTTGACTGACACTTGACTGACGCGTGACTGATACTTGACTGATATTTGACTGACACTTGACTGATACTTGACTGACACTTGACTGACACTTGACTGATACTTGACTGACACTTGACTGATATTTGACTGACACTTGACTGATACTTGACTGACACGTGACTGATACTTGACTGACACTTGACTGATATTTGACTGACACTTGACTGATACTTGACTGACGCGTGACTGATACTTGACTGTTACTTGACGACACTTGACTGATACTTGACTGACACGTGACTGACGCGTGACTGATACTTGACCGACACGTGACTGACACGTGACTGACGCGTGACTGATACTTGACTGATACTTGACTGATACTTTACACTTGATGAATTAAGTTGTCGCAGATATTTTTAAATGTTTAAAATAAATTGATTGCGTTTGTTTATAATTTGGCCAAGACAATCCACTTTTTCCAGGCAATCCACTTTTTCCAGACTTTTCACTAAATAATTGGAGTTTTATTTTTTTTATATATATATATGCGATATGAATCTATCAGTGAGACTAGTGACTATCCATAAGTGACTATCCATAAGTGACTATCCATTAGTGACCATCCATGAGTGACCATCCATAAGTGACTATCCATAAGAGACTGTCCATAAGTAACTACCCATAAGTGACCATCCATAAGTGACCATCCATAAGTGACTATCCACAAGTGACTATCCACAAGTGACTATCCATAAGTGACTATCCATAAGTGACTATCCGCAAGTGACTATCCACAAGTGACTATCCATACGTGACTATCCATAAGTGACCAGCGCCAAGGGTAGAGCACTGTAACAGGTGTGGAGAGTATCAGGTGTGACATATCGATTGCCAGGCAAGAATAGAACGCACTGTCAGAGCGCGCCAGCTGGTGGACACCACTCGGCTATACGCCTACAGAGGGGTCGATGACGTCATTGCCAATACACTCTCGACGCCAACTCCCCAAATCGTACGATCGTAATTATAAAAGAGATGTGAGTTTTATTCTGCTTCTGTGTCATGGGCTACATGTGCAGTGACGTTCATTCGGGTATCTACGTCGCAAAGTTATGGAATCGGAATCGAGGCGAATAATTTAAGGATCGTTTAAAGAGAGTCTAGTCCAGGTGTCATAAAATGAGGTTTTTATTAAGCTATGATTTCTTCAAATCTGATATTCCTAATAATTTCGAAAGTCTGAAATTAAGTTCACAGTCAAGTGGTACACTTTAGCTTGTCCATTTCGAAATTGGCATTTCATCTCACAACAGACTGCAAACAATCATCAGTCACGTGAGTTGGTTAGTCATTACACAAAGAGGCTGAGGATGTCTTTCTTACAGATTGCACAGAAAGTAATATCTACTTGGTGAAAAAGTATATTTATTGGTAAAATGGATACAGTTTTCATTCATGTGAAATATAAAAAATACCATAAAAAAAATGTGGGGCTCATTGAAAGACAAAAACGGATAGAGAGAGATGGGGAGATGGAGAGAAAGAGAGAGACATGCATGGATAGTAAAATAGAGATAGAGAAAGTGAACGAAATGTTATGGTAAAAACCGATATATTGAAAGAAAGTAGAAAGAGAGAGAGAGAGAAAGAGAGATAAAGAATGAAACAGAATGAAAGGAAAGATGAAAAAAGAAAGAAGGGAGACAGTAATGAGGGAGACAGTAATGAGGGAGACAGTAATGAGGGAGACAGTAATGAGGGAGACAGTAATGAGGACGACAGTAATGAGGACGACAGTAATGAGGGAGACAGTAATGAGGGAGACAGTAATGAGGGAGACATAAATGAGGGAGACAGTAATGAGGGAGACAGTAATGAGGGAGACAGTAATGAGGACGGCCCCCATACAAATAGAATGAAGAAGAACATTTTGAGCAATGAGCGAGTGTTTAAGATAAATAAAGGGAGATAACCAAAGAAATAATTTACTTCTTTAGTAGCCACGGTGACATCCCATTGATGGCATGGCATTGTTTCAACTGTTGAATTGTATATTATATGATGCACCTTATACAAAACAACCGTACACATATTTTACATAAGTTGACATTAATGATAGAAATTCTTAACAAGCAAACATGCAAAATAAATATTGATCTAATGGAAAGAAGCTACATTTAATGGAGGATTGTTGCCCCGTCTTTATCCAATGTTTCAATTATTGCTGGTATGTTCTAGGTTGTCATACATACTCCTGGTGATTGCTGGTATGTTCTAGGTTGTCATACATAATCCTGGTGATTGCTGGTATGTTCTATGTTGTCATACATAATCCTGGTGATTGTGGGTATGTTCTATGTTGTCATACAGAAGTCTGGTGATTGTGGGTATGTTCTATGTTGTCATACATAAGTCTGGTGATTGTAGGTATGTTCTATGTTGTAATACAGAAGTCTGGTGATTGTGGGTATGTTCGATGTTGTCATACAGAAGTCTGGTGATTGTGGGTATGTTCTATGTTGTCATACAGAAATCTGGTGATTGTGGGTATGTTCTATGTTGTCATACATGATTTTTTTTCAATATATATAATAATAATGAGGTATAAAATATAAATTATACCACATAAAATTTTATAATTTTGACTTAAAATGTTTACAAATCTTTATGTGACATAGTTTTTTTCACCATATTATGAGGTTGTCATGCACTTTTCAATTACAAATTCATTCCAAATAGAAATTTCTTTGGACAATAATAATGCTCATTTATAGAAATTTTGTTCTTTCTCTAAAAAACGATATATACAAAAACTGTGTGGAATAGCTATAACTTCAATATGACTAGGCATATATCACATGACTACACATTTATCACATGACTATACATGTATCACATGACTGCAGGTGTGTCACATGACTGCACAAAAATCACATTACAAATTTAAAAGTAAATATGATTTTGATTTATGCCGTATGAGGTATTACCCTCGTATCAACCAAGTATTACTCTTGCATCAATTGAGTATTACCTTTTTAACCTAGTATTACCCTTGTCTTTACCAAGTTACCTAGTAATACTCCGTGGCAAATGCTCTTTGTTTGTACAGTTTCACCAATTAGGACACATTGTCTTAGAGTGTACAAGATGACAGAAGCCTCCAAATGTACACTCTTGTACAAGGTGAAAGTTGGGGCCAAAATATTGCAGTGTAACACAGTGTAACACACAAGCAGCTGAATCCAGGGGACTACACTAAGCTAGACAATGATGTACATAGTGAACAATAATAGAGTTTCCGTGACGACTACAAACTAAAATTAATGTGTCACGTGACATATATAACTTAAAAATGATGCGTCACGTGACAGCGATAACCTAACAACGATATGTCAGGTGACCAATACAACTTAACACAGATGTGTCACGTGATCGCTATAGCCTATCAATGATGTGTCACGTGACAGCTACATCCTAAAAATTGATGAGTCACGTGACAACTATAACCTAAAAAAATGAATGTGTCACGTGATCACTATAACCTCACAAAGATGTGTTTGTCTTCTGTGGCCGAGTCCATGGTCTTGTTCTGCTGTTCGTTCACCTTGTTGTTGTAGCCGTGGTGCATGTTGGAATTGGGCATGGGAGGGTACACCAACACCGGCACGTGACTGTGGTGGACCACGTAGCCGGACACGCTGCCCAGGACGGTTCGTCTCAGGACACCGTGTCCCCGGCTGCCGACCACAATGAGCTCCACGCTCTCTTTCTCCGCCTCCTTGATGAGGGCGTTACCGGCATTAGTGCCACCCAGTATCTTGACCATGCCGTGAGCCTGGGGGCGATAAAGGACACACATACGAAATACTATGGTAGACACCACTAAACATATTCTTAAAATGTAACAAAATGTGAAATATTTGTAGGACTAGTTGTAGTAGAAATAAGGCGTGCTTTTCATTATAAATTAGATTAGATTAATTTGACGTCACTGATGAGAACATATTGATTAACCCAAAGTTCAATAGTCATGATTGTTTCTATTTAGTCTTAGACCATTGGTTGTCTGCCCTTGCCGATTCAGTCATTTGATGGTATAAGAGGAACTAGGTTTACATAACTAATGTTATGAGTGGAACAAGGCTTATATAACTAAAGGCATGAGTGCAATTAGAAAAACATAACTAAAAATGATTGTATCAAAGTCCCGGCCCACCTCCCCTCCTCCAAGCTCAACGCTGGGGTAATGATTGAACACTATTGGTATGGTTAAACTCTATTGGTATGGTTAAACACTTTTCATATACCAACCAGGAAACCTCATTTAAATGAACTTGGAATAAAAGCTGATGGCGGTGTTGTAATCTGGACCTAGGCTCATGGATCTGGTGGTAATACATACTAAGGACTGAGTACAGACCCCATTTTGCCTTAGTACAGACCCCTGTCTCACCGAGTACAGACCACTGTCTCACTGAGTACAGACCCCTGTCTCACTGAGTACAGACCCCTGTCTCACTGAGTACAGACCCCTGTCTCACTGAGTACAGACCCCTGTCTCACTGAGTACAGACCCCTGTTGGTAAAATACTTGTTTGTACAGATCCTGTTAGCCTGAAGACAGACTCCTGATGAGTATAGACCCCTGTTTGCTTGACTACAGACCCTGTTTGTAAAGACCCCTGTTTGTACAAGCCCCTGTTTTTACAAACCCGTTTTTACAAACCCCTGTTTGTACAGACCTCTGTTTGCTTAAGCTTGGCCTCCAATGCTTCCTTGACGTGGTTCACTTTCTCCTGAAACTCTATCACGTGACTGTTGACGTTTGTGAAGAAACCATCAACTGTGGAAGGAAGAGAGGCATCCATGAAATATGTCTGACAGATATGTGATCCCGCGGACATGGATTCTTGAATTATGTCTGACAGATATGTGGTCCCGAGGACATGGAGTTATCGTCGGACAGTAACACCGCCTCGACCACACGAATTTAATTTGATTGGTCAACGGAGTTGCCAGTTGGGATAAACGCTCTTTCCCCAATTTTCCCAGCAATGTGCGGCTTTCAGTAGCACCCTTTACGTACAATTTTGTTTTTATTTTGACTTCAAAAATTTCTATAACTTGTTAAAGAACAAATTAAAAAAATATATTATAAAATTGTAATAAATGTTCAGAATGGAAATGTACTAAGTCATAGCATTCGCTCTCTCAGAATTTAGTTCCCCAAAAAACTGGCCGTTGTGCATGCATGTTACATTAAGTAAACATTATTACAAGAGTCTAGTTACTACCACAACTTATGTCAGTGACATTTCATTAGTTCACCCCCCCAGCCTCTATTTATTATAGGTCTACACAACAGCTGCTAGCGCTCAATACTATTTTGGTGTAAATACGGACATTTATTATAAATGATTCGGTAACCTGTGGAGAAAAAATAAATGTCCCAAAATAAATGGTCAAGATTAATCATATCTATACCCACGAGACTTGATGATGACGAAATGTCAACATGTTGTTGTGAATCGCCAAATCCTGTCGTTAAAAGATAGACAGCCCCTTATAAGAATGATTCAAACTAAAGTCCTTTGCTCGGCTCAAGCTATAAATAGATGGCCTTGGCCCCACGGCTGTTTTCCCAGTGTTTACATTTTGATACGCCATTAATGCGCGGTGACCTACTTACGTTGATAAATATAGGACGCAAGTTTACATTATCAAGATTTTGTCGTCGGCATGTACAAAAACATGATTATTGACTGTAACTATGCAACTGTAGCGAAATCTCAGCTGGAAATGGTGTCTAGGCACAGTACAATGGATGGGTCCCACCACGGATTTAAAAGTAAAAAATGATGCATGGAAATTAACCATTAGAAGAACATCTAGGATATAAGGAAAAAGGTGGATGTGGGAGGATTCTGTTAAACTATAAATGGTCTTTAAGAAACAATATCCTCAACACCCAATCACAATCACAGGTATCTTGTCGTACCAACAGGTGTAAGGGCCCGAGTGTCAACCACCTTAAGTTCGATATTCATTGCTTTTTTTCCCCAATGATTGTAGACGATGACCTGGATCATTTTGGGCCTCGCAGATTGCTACCCGCCTTCAAGAATCCGCCGCTGAAGTGCTACTCAGTTCAAGGTAACATTTGGTTACACATATGTTTGTTATTGTCGAATTGGAATTATGACTTTCGCTGGGGCCGGGGTGGGGGTGTCAATGCAGTGGAATAGATTAAAATATAAAGCAAAATGTGGTGTTAATATTGAGTAAGGGAATCAACCCCTGCACAGGCTTACACTCAAACTATTTCACTCTGACCACCAGTGACTGCAGAACTCTCTGACCACCAGTGACTGCAGAACTCTCTGACCACCAGTGACTGCAGAACTCTCTGACCACCAGTGACTGCAGAACTCTCTGACCACCAGTGACTGCAGAACTCTCTGACCACCAGTGACTGCAGAACTCTCTGACCACCAGTGACTGCAGAACTCTCTGACCACCAGTGACTGCAGAACTCTCTGACCACCAGTGACTGCAGAACTCTCTGACCACCAGTGATTGCAGAACTCTCTGACCACCAGTGATTGCAGAACTCTCTGACCACCAGTGACTGCAGAACTATCATTTGATATCGTAGTTATCTCGTGGTGTGGGATATACAAAACCAAATGTTTACAGCAAATACCAGGTCGTGGCCTACTGGACCATTATTGCTTTGCCACTTGGGCAATGATAATTTGAGAAGTAATCTTAACAAAGGTGTTAACAGGGCTGATAGATACCGCACTTATAACAATTATTTGATCACTTTTTTTCAATATTAAAAAAAAAATGGCAGCGACCGCAATCAATATTAATGTCCCTTTAAATTTGACAAATAATTTGCAAAATGAATCGAGATATGTCGCGTAAACAAAAAATTTAAAAAATACTGAATGATTAAGTGAAAGTATACATTAATAACTTGATCGTTTTAATTTTGATATTATCAATTAGGTGTGGTGTAGATATTGAGAGTGAGGAAGTGCAAAGTTCTCATCCGTAATATCAAGCAGTACGGTAATGAGTGCATCCATCTCTGATTCATCTCATCATTCAACCAACATGTTAAATTGTTGGGATCATAAACTTCACATGAATGCCAAAAATGTTGTCCATTGATACAACTATTTGATAGTGAAATGACATCAGCAAATATTTCACGCAAAAATGATTATTGCCATTATTGTCATTAGCGTATACTAAGGTCACATATAATGAGGAAACATTATGAGGACACATATTATAAGACACATTATCAGGACACATTATAAGGACACATATTATGAGGACACATATTATGAGGACACACTATGATGACACATTATGAGGACACATTATAAGGACACATATTATGAGGACACATTATGAGGACACATATTATGAGGACACATTATGAGAACACATTAAAAAGAAACATTATGAGGACACTTTATGAGGACGAGGACACATATTATGAGGACACATTATGAGGACACATAATGACACATTATGACGACACATTATGAGGACACATTATGACACATTATAAAAGAAATGCAAAGACAGACACATGATAAGGAGTTTCTAGAATAAAGAATTTTTGAATTTAATAATATTTCAATGAAAACGAAATGCTAAGTAAAACAATTTCTCATTGATGTTAAGTTAGTTTACTTACAGTGGAATGCTGAGCCTGCGGCTGGACAGTAGCCAATTATGACGTAATCAGTGGGGAGAAAGATGTTCTCAATGTACCCTAAGAAAAGCATTAAACAAGGGCGTAAGTTAAGTCAAAGTTACGCCTTTTACTACCCGGACACTATTTCCACTAACACATCAACTATTTAATGAATTTACGAGACATTTATCATTATCACCTAGACATTTATCATTATCAACTAGACATTTATCATTATCAACTAGACATTTATCATAATCAACTAGACATTTATCATTATCAACTAGACATTTATCATTATCAACTAGACATTTATCATTATCAACTAGACATTTATCATTATCAACTAGACATTTATCATTATCAACTAGACATTTATCATGATCAACTAGACATTTATCATGATCAACTAGACATGAAATTGTACGATCAAAATGGAACATGAAAATATATCGGTGGCCATTTTGAACACCACAATGAAGCTGCTGTACAAGACAATAGTATGTGACTTACTGACCAGGCGGTATTATGGGACTTACTGACCAGGAGGTAATATAGGACTTACTGACCAGGCGGTATTATGGGACTTACTGACCAGGAGGTAATATAGGACTTACTGACCAGGCGGTATTATGGGACTTACTGACCAGGCGGTAATATAGGACTTACTGACCAGGCGGTAATATAGGACTTTCTGACCAGGCGGTATTATGGGACTTACTGACCAGGCGGTAATATAGGACTTACTGACCAGGCGGTAATATAGGACTTACTGACCAGGCGGTAATATAGGACTTTCTGACCAGGCGGTATTATGGGACTTACTGACCAGGCGGTAATTTAGGACTTATTGACCAGGTGGTATTATGGGACATACTGACCAGGTGGTAGTATAGGACTTACTGACCAGGTGGTAATATAGGACTTACTGACCAGGTGGCATTATGTGACTTATTGACCAGGCGGTAATATAGGACTTACTGACCAGGTGGTATTATGGGACTTACTGACCAGGTGGCATTATGTGACTACTGACCAGGCGGTAATATAGGACTTACTGACCAGGTGGTATTATGGGACTTACTGACCAGGCGGTAATATAGGACTTACTGACCAGGCGGTAATATAGGACTTTCTGACCAGGCGGTATTATGGGACTTACTGACCAGGCGGTAATTTAGGACTTATTGACCAGGTGGTATTATGGGACATACTGACCAGGTGGTAGTATAGGACTTACTGACCAGGTGGTAATATAGGACTTACTGACCAGGTGGCATTATGTGACTTATTGACCAGGCGGTAATATAGGACTTACTGACCAGGTGGTATTATGGGACTTACTGACCAGGTGGCATTATGTGACTACTGACCAGGCGGTAATATAGGACTTACTGACCAGGTGGTATTATGGGACTTACTGACCAGGCGGTAATATAGGACTTACTGACCAGGTGGCATTATGTGACTTACTGACCAGGTGGCATTATGGGACTTACTGACCAGGTGGCATTATGGGACTTACTGACCAGGTGGCATTATGGGACTTACTGACCAGGTGGCATTATGGGACTTACTAACCAGGTGGCATTATGGGACTTACTGACCAGGTGGCATTATGGGACTTACTGACCAGGTGGCATTATGGGACTTACTGACCAGGTGGCATTATGAGACTTACTGACCAGGTGGCATTATGGGACTTACTGACCAGGCGGTAATATGGGACGATACCAACTTACCAGACAGCAAAACGGAACTAACTTAAAAAAATCAAACAGAGATTGATGTACTGGTCGTTGTGGCTTCTTCAAATTAACCTTGACCTTGATAAACTTAATTTTTCAGTCTTTTTTTATTTTTAGAATTTTTAAAATGAATTATACCAGCCTGCTGAGTTGTGGTGCAATCGTAAAGATACAAATGATGAAATCTAATTAATTTAGAAACAAAACTTACAATCAAATGCTTGGTCAGCGTCGGCACTCCCGTCCATACCGACCAGGACACGCCTTGGTACAACAACTCCCTCCTCCACCTGCGCCGCTGCGTTGTCCATCACGTCACCAAACCTAACGTCGCTCGCCTCACACATTCTACCAAATCCTTTCCTGGTACTGTTACTACAAACTGAGCCACTCGTGTTCCTTTTGTAAGTTACTGTCCAATTAACTTCCTACACCTATATATCAAATACGTGAATGCAATACGAGATACGTGTATACTGCGCTAGATAGAACTGTTGACCTGCACACTGCAGAGCGCTGACCAGATTACTGTTGATTCTGTAACGCGGGAGATATTTATAGGGGAGACACGGAGCAACAACAGCTCCTCTTTCTCGCTTCGTGTTGAGCGGTTGATGAGATAATAAGAGTGCGTGGATCAGGGGCGGCACGCTTGTTTACAACAGTTGGTCGAGAGGGAAGGCGGGTTAACAGCGTTGAAACCAAAACAATGCACCAGGCGCAGAAGTACGAGTCTGGAGTTCGAATCCGTTGAATGATGTCATAAAGTTTTTTTTAGTGAGCTCCAGATTTAGGAGGTAGAAGCGAGACGATCTGACAGAGTTCGCAAACATCCGATCAAAAAAGTAGTTCTGACTTTAACAGTCTTATTTAGAGATTAACTGTCTTACTGATCATATCCCGATATTACGTCTTAAGAAATAGCAACATTTTAAAAGTAGATTTATGCAAACGTTGAGTTGGAAACTGTGCTTTAGTTGCTACATTCTCTAAAGGTTAGTTTTAAAATAAAACAGAACAGAAACTCATTTGGATACAGGGACGTCTACACGGAGTGGGGTAGATAGGCGCCAATGGCGCCAATGGCTTGATATATCGGTTAAGAAGTGAAAGAAAAAATTGATTCCTCTACTTTGATATCCCCATGTTATTTGTTATCATGATCTACAACCAAAGGCATCATTAGATTTGTTGGTGTGTGTGGTAGATGGGCGGGGGGGTGGGGGCTTTACAATGTCCATGTTAAACTCTTTCTAATATCTCTTATAATTTAAACAAACAAACATACAAACAAAGATAGTTAATCATTTTCCCCAAAATCAACAAACAATGGACAGTTTCTCTCACACATACAAGAATAATGACATGTAGTTGGTTGGTGCCGCCCGGGGCGGACCAAGTTGTTTGCCCCCCCCCCCCCCCAATATTTTCAATCAAAAAGGCTCTGCAGTTGGTGAGATACCACCCTTCAATACAAAGACAAAAAGAGCCGCCCTTGTAGGTTCTCACTCCACACCTCCAGACAACGCCACTGATCACATACAATAATCACATATATTTAATTTAAAAATTGAACCTTACATTACTTCATGCTCTTTCTGCTAGATCTTTATGTATTACTTAAGTCTATGATTCCTAAATACACAATAAGGCAAATGTAGATATTGAAGACAATAAGGCAAATGTAGATATTGAAGACAGTAAGGCAAATGTAGATATTGAAGACAATAAGACAAATGTAGATATTGAAGACAATGACTTGAGGTTGACGACAAGTTCTCCACACTTCTTACACTCTATCTGGACATGATGACCTTTCACTCTAAATAAACCTGAACCAACGTGGACATGACGACAGTTTGCTATAGATGACGACAGTTCGCTATAGATGACGACAGTTCGCTATAGATACAACTGAACAAGTCGGGTATTAAAGGCAGCAGTTTGCTTACTAAACTGTAAGAACGTGTGACGGTTCGACCACCCACCCTATGTTACAACGTAAACCAAATGTTTCACCTTGCACAAATTTGCAGATAACAGGTGATACGCTGACCACGAGAGAGTAGCCACTGAACCACCAGTTACGGTCATCAGATGGACAGCACAGGTGGCCTGACCACGAGCCGTGGACCAGTAGTAATGAAGTGACCACGGCCCGACCATGCCACTTCTGTACGGTGAAGATTACAATAGACACGAGAAGGTCACGTTAAGCAGAGAATGAAGCAAAGTCAGACACCAGAAGAGGATCATCTGATGGGTATCGTCCACTACGCCTTGACGCCAAAAGTCAGACATGACACTGTCATCTGAGTGGTCTGACACTTAAGACCATTTTTACTTAAGAGAAAATGTATGACTTTGTCACATATATCCAATCAGAGTTTGACCGAATGACCTATATTCAAAGATTGTATGACTGGATAACATATGGTAAACTATTGTATGACTGGATAACATATGGCAAACTGCTTTATGACTTAATGACATTTGTTACAGCATTGTATGACTGCATGTCAGTCCAATCATTGTTTGACTTTGACGTGGTGACATTTGTTACAACATTGTTTGACTGGATATCAGTTCAATCATTGTATGACTTAATGGCATTTGTTACAACATTGTATGACTTTGTGGCATTTTTTCAAACACCGAAGGAATTCGTCACATGTTTTCAAAGATTTTATGACTTTTTGACATTATTTCAAAGATTGTATGGCTTGGCGACATTAGTTCAATCATTATATGACTTGGCGACATTTGTTCAAACATTGTATGACTTAGCAACATTTGTTCAAACATCGTATGACTTTATGACATATGTCCAATCAATGTATGACTTGGCGACATTTGTTCAAACATTGTATGACTTAGCAACATTTGTTCAAACATTGTATGACTTTGTGACATTTGTTCAAACATTGTATGACTTAGCAACATTTGTTCAATCATTGTATGACTTTGTGACATTTGTTCAAACATTGTATGACTTAGCAACATTTGTTCAATCATTGTATGACTTAGCAACATTTGTTCAATCATTGTATGACTTTGTGACATTTGTTCAAACATTGTATGACTTTGTGACATTTGTTCAATCAATGTATGATTTTGTGACATTTGTTCAAACATTGTATGACTTGGCGACATTTGTTCAGTCATTGTATGACTTTATGACATATGTCCAATCAATGTATGATTTTGTGACATTTGTTCAATCATTTTTTGACTTTGTGACACTTGTTCAATCATTTTTTGACTTTGTGACATTTGTTCAATCATTTAATAACTTTGTGGCATTTTTTAAAACATTGTATGACTTAGTGACATATTTTCAGACACTGTCTCAGATAAGGACTATCTGTCAAACATTTTGTTACAGGATAGAATATAACGAACCATTCTTTAAATGGGACACAACTAAAAGTCTGTGTATGTTCACGCTAAAATCGCCAAGTTTATTTAAGAACAAAATTTCAGTTTGTTTCGTTTCTTTATATTGCTGCCAGGCATCTTACGCTTATAAATCAAGTATCGCAGTATAGCATATCAATCCATAAATTACGTCACCATCTGACCATCGTCCGTTTCACAACAAGAACTCTTCAACGGTTGGATGAACGTTTCCGCAAGGAAACATCGGAAAGAGTTTGTCATGTCTAAGACCGGAAAACGTCACATCGCATGACGTCATGTCACTATTTTTAGAACATGTTTTCGTAAAACATTAATTTATCACAGTTTTTCCGCACGTATATAGCAGTAGCTATTAGTTTGTAATATGTGGCGTAAAATAAAGTTGTAAACACGTTTCCGTCTAGGTTAAGACCCACTACACTGGCTTTACATTAACGTAGAAGCACCAAACAGCTGTTGATGTTCTAGGTTAAGACCCACTACACTGGCTTTACATTAACGTAGAAGCACCAAACAGCTGTTGATGTTCTAGGTTAAGACCCACTACACTGGCTTTACATTAACGTAGAAGCACCAAACAGCTGTTGATGTTCTAGGTTAAGACCCACTACACTGGCTTTACATTAACGTAGAAGCACCAAACAGCTGTTGATGTTCTAGGTTAAGACCCACTACACTGGCTTTACATTAACGTAGAAGTACCGAACAGCTGTTGATGTTCTAGGTTAAGACCCACTACACTGGCTTTACATTAACGTAGAAGTACCGAACAGCTGTTGATGTTCTAGGTTAAGACCCACTACACTGGCTTTACATTAACGTAGAAGTACCGAACAGCTGTTGATGTTCTAGGTTAAGACCCACTACACTGGCTTTACATTAACGTAGAAGCACCGAACAGCTGTTGGTGTTCTAGGTTAAGACCCACTACACTGGCTTTACATTAACGTAGAAGTACCGAACAGCTGTTGAGAGCTTGGCCAAACGGAATACCAAGATGTTTAATTAATATCTTAATTATTATTATTATTATGGGTAGTTTTCTATAGCGTGGTACCCCAGCCTAGGGCTGGGCTCACCACGCTGTACATACAAATTAAAATGAACTTAAAAAATATAAATTAAAAACCAACCATTCCATATACTGAGAATCAGGCTAACACACATTAAAATTACTATATGATCTAGAGCTAGAGCCTATACATGCCTGCAAGCGTAGTCCCGTTCTCTAGACAGTTCTTAGTGTCCCGAATTGAATTTTTATTATTATAACAATAATTATAGAGCACTTTCCTATTTTTTTTTTAACAATTTCGGTACACATAAGTATCTAAGACAGTATTCCCGGGAGTTCTATTAATAGATTTACGCCATTAATTTACAAACCCTCTTATCAAAGTGTGTAATAAAAATATTTAAACAAATCTTATTAAACATGACACTATACAACATAACTGATAGTGACAATATGACTGTGACACCATGACTGTGACAACATGACTGTGGCACCATGATTGTTGCAACATGACTGTGACAACATGATTGTGGCAACTTGACTGTGACAACATGACTGTGACAACAAGCTGTGACTACATATTGTGACACATAACTGACTGTGCCAACATGACTATAACAACATAACTGACGTTGACAATATGACTGTCACAACATGACTCTGACAACGTTAGGGTCAGGACATGACTGTGACGACATGACTGTTACAAAATGATTGTGACAACATGGCTGTGACGACTTGACTGCGTACTTACCCTAAAAAAATGTAATTACGTATTTCAAAGACTATTTAGCCAAGTCATATCCCCAATATTTGATATTAACATTTATATAAGTCAGGCGCTAAATGCAATGACATTTCATTGTTTTAATAGCGAAAAATGGGCAAGCACACAGTACATCGACCGCCAATGTCACGTAAACAACAAGAAACACAGGTCAATTCATCCAAAAGTTTATTTTCTTTCGTTATTTCACCGTTGTTGTTTTTTTTTGGATTTCTATTTTTTAACTTGTCAACTCAGCAATGACGTCACTCTTATTTTTTAGTAATCTCGAGACCAAAACCCCAAAATAATGAATGGCTTGACCTTGTCCAAACTTTCATGATCTACAGTAGAGCTTTTCAAGCCTATATTAAAGCAGAAATTTTCAATTATTTTTTTGTTCAAACAGGAAACATGATAGAATTTAGTTGAAACATACAATAGATAAAATTAGATATAATTCTGATCACACATATTTACCATCGTCTCTATGAAGAACTGAGTTATCGATGGTCTAAATGTAAAGTAATATATCGTTAAACTGTATATTCACAACAACAAAAATCTAGTAATAAATTAACACATATCTTAATTGACTAGACTAATCACTATGCATTTTTTAAGTTGAAAGAGGATAAAATAAACAAACAATGAACAGGTAGAAACTAGACAACTGAAAAGACTTATATCGAACTAAATCAATTTTTTAAAGACAAATCAAGACTTTGAATCTGTCGATGTTTAACTTATTTGTGAACAGACGGAACACGATACAAGAATAATGAACAAATCTCTATGACCCAGTTTATGGATGTAAAATGGTGGACTATTCAACAGGTGAAATGATAACATGATGGGAGGGCATGATGGGAGGACATGATGGAAGGACATGATGGGAGGACATGATGGGAGGACATGATGGGAGGACAAAATAGGAGGACATGATGGGAGTACAAGATGGGAGGACATGATGGGAGGACATGATGGGAGTACATGATGGGAGGACATGATGGGAGGACATGATAGGAGGGCATGATGGGAGGACATGATGGGAGGACATGATGGGAGGACATGATGGGAGGGTATGATGGGAGGACATTATGGGAGGACATTATGGGAGGACATTATGGGAGGACATGATGGGAGGACATGATGGGAGGAATTGGTGGGAGGACATGATGGGAGGACACGATGGGAGGATAACCACTAAGATAACAAGATAAATGTATCCAAATAAGGGGAACCAAATAAGAGCATCGGCATGGCAATCAGCAGAGTCATGGACGAGAAGATGTTTGATGGTTTAGGTGTGTACCTTTGTGGTGTGCTAGAAATGTGTGCTATGTGTGTCGTCTGCCGTGTGAGTCGTGTGCCGTGTCTGTCGAGTGTGTCGTCTGCCTCGTGTGTCGTGTACGACGTCTACTGCGAGTGCCCTGTGTCGTCTGTGTCGTCTGCCGTGTGTGTCGTCTATCGTGTGTGTCGCCTGCCGTGTGTGCCATGTGTGTCGTCTGCCGTGTGTGTGTCGTGTGCCTTGTGTATCATGTGCCTAGTATGCCGTATTTTTGTATAGCTTGCTGACCAAAGACGACTCTTTTAAATATTATTGACATGAAAAATACATAGATATTTAGAATCGTATAGTTCTATAATGTACACGAGAAGTTCTGACCACACGGTTATACACAACAAGTCCTGACCATGTTGTTCTTCCCCTAGTATGAGGATATCCGTACAAACAACAGTTGGTGAACCAAATGGCAATACACTGATCACGACTAGAGCATTTTTACACATACTATCCTTAAGAGCAGTGATGAGCTACACACTATCCTTAAGAGCAGTGATGAGCTACACACTATCCTTAAGAGCAGTGATGAGCTACACACTATCCTTAAGAGCAGTGATGAGTTTAGTAAGTGCCTAGAAAGAAACACAAGTTTAAAAAAAAAACACTGTTCTCTAGAAATAATTCCATGTTTTCCTACCATTTAGAAACAAAAACCTAACTTTTATAAAATTAAGATTTTTTTTTTTTAAGCCTATGCAAGCAGAAGACTTTGTCCAACGAAAAGAAAAAAAAATTAAAGTTATGCATAGACAAAATACAACACCATATGTAGCGAAATAACAAATTTATGATTAGACAAAATACAAATTCAAACGCTTCGGCCAAATTAGTAGGAAAAAAAATTCATATAATTATAAATCAAATTTACATAAAAGTGCCGTCTATAAAGTACATCACGATATATTTTTTTTAGAAATCATAGCCCCCCCCCTTTCCCGGTCCGAATCTGTCACAAATCTCACACCTTCTCCCCAACCCCTAAAGTACGTAACACTTTGGAAGTCAAAAATTGCAGTTAAAAACTAAAATTTAATATAAAACATACTTCTCTATTAAACTATTAAATGTATAAAAGTGACATCTTCTGTCAGAATATATCAATCACAACAGAGAGTTCAACATCACTGTCAGAATACATCAATCACAACAGAGAGTTCAACATCACTGTCAGAATACATCAATCACAACAGAAAGTTCAACATCACTGTCAGAATACATCAATCACAACAGAGAGTTCAACATCACTGTCAGAATACATCAATCACAACAGAGAGTTCAACATCACTGTCAGAATACATCAATCACAACAGAGAGTTCAACATCACTGTCAGAATACATCAATCACAACAGAGAGTTCAACATCACTGTCAGAATACATCAATCACAACAGAAAGTTCAACATCACTGTCAGAATACATCAATCACAACAGAAAGTTCAACATCACTGTCAGAATACATCAATCACAACAGAGAGTTCAACATCACTGTCAGAATACATCAATCACAACAGAGAGTTCAACATCACTGTCAGAATACATCAATCACCACAGAGAGTTCAACATCACTGTCAGAATACATCAATCACAACAGAAAGTTCAACATCACTGTCAGAATACATCAATCACAACAGAGAGTTCAACATCACTGTCAGAATACATCAATCACAACAGAGAGTTCAACATCACTGTCAGAATACATCAATCACAACAGAGAGTTCAACATCACTGTCAGAATACATCAATCACAACAGAGAGTTCAACATCACTGTCAGAATACATCAATCACAACAGAGAGTTCAACATCACTGTCAGAATACATCAATCACAACAGAGAGTTCAACATCACTGTCAGAATACATCAATCACAACAGAAAGTTCAACATCACTGTCAGAATACATCAATCACAACAGAGAGTTCAACATCACTGTCAGAATACATCAATCACAACAGAAAGTTCAACATCACTGTCAGAATACATCAATCACAACAGAGAGTTCAACATCACTGTCAGAATACATCAATCACAACAGAGAGTTCAACATCACTGTCAGAATACATCAATCACAACAGAGAGTTCAACATCACTGTCAGAATACATCAATCACAACAGAGAGTTCAACATCACTGCCAATTTCAGGTTTATATATCGGATACAAAATAAATGTGTGACGTCACATAACATGTATACCCCCCCCCCGCCCCCAGTGTCACAAACTATCACACTTTCTTAGCGCCAGTCTCCCCCCCCCCCCCCCCCAAAACCCCCCAACTTTCCAGAGCGTGACGCACTTTATGGACGGCCCCATGAAAGTATTTCCTACCTATACCTAAAAATTAAAGAAAAGAAAGGATAAGAATCTATTTGTCCAGTTTCTAAACATTTCAACAGAGCTAAATCATAATGGAATCTAAGACATGGCATTCACTGGCACATCGTATGCGAGTAACACATCTGATAGAATTTAATGCGAAATTAATTGTTAAAAAGACTTTGAACGTTGAGTTCCGAATTCCCAATTTTCCATCGCTGCAACATCTATTTCCTACCTGTCTGTTTGTTTGTTTACATTGTACTTCCAACCACTGCCTATCTGTCATCGATAGGCAGATAGGCAGTACTTCCAACCACTGCCTATCTGTCATCGATAGGCAGATAGGCAGTACTTCCAACCACTGCCTATCTGCCATCGAAGCTTCGTTTTCGTTAAGTTCTTGTTCCCATTCCCATTCTTTTCTTTCATTTTTAAATTAGATTTATTATTTTGTTCAAATTTTATAGGCATGTGAAACTCCAATTAACGTTAGATATATTAAATTTGACAGTATTTATACGCTTAAGTAGCACACATCGTTTTAAAAAAAAAAAACTTAAAGCAATGGACTACGATTAGTCACTTCCTTGTTTTGTCACGTGATACGTACCAGCCATTAGTAGGCTTTCTGCTACACATAACAACACATAACAACAGATAAACAGCTGATCAGCCATTGCCATTATCATTAATTCTAAAGCAAAATGTTTGTCTCCATCAGCGCTTCCCCAGTGTTTATTAAAATTTTACTTTTCAAAATATTCTTGAATGCACGCGTTTCTCTAAATGACATTCATTAAATGTGACAATAATTATAATTCAGTTATGATTAAAGGAAGAAAGTTGTTTGAAGAAAAATTTGTGAGCGACTAGTGTGTTGCAGAAAGCCTACCGGAATTTTTACTTGTTTTTACACGTATCACGTGACAAAACAATCGACTAATCGTAGTCCATTGATACAAAAGAATATTAAAAATAAAAATAGTGGTAAAACTCAGCCGCCATTTTGAACTCTGTTAGCAGTAACATTGAATAGTAAAATGATGACGTCATTTTCACTCATATAAATAATACAGCAAATACAAATTTTTTTCGAAATATCTGGAACATTGATTTGTTTTAAGCGTAGAAATGGAAGCAATATGGACATGATATTTAGCTTAGCAAGTTGTGTTCCTCCAGCTTTAAAGTTTAGAAAAAAAACTTTAAGAAAATAAACTCGCTAACACCTATGACTAAGATTTAAGTCAAATGTTTCAGTCTTGTTAAACTTGTCCTAAACTACATTTATGACTTTTCGATTATAATGAGATGCTGCCATAGGTTTTTGTTTTAAATTCCAACGGACATTTATTTCAATCGAAAAGTGATGACCCCAAGGCTCTTAAATAAAACATAGCTAATCCATAATTTAATGACCCCCAGTCTTTCCCTTCTGCTGTCAAACGAAGACTTCTCAGACTAGATGGAGACCGAGTTCTCCCGCCGGAGGCCAGTCTTGAGGATCAGGGAGTCCCCTGTGTAGGTGTGGTTGATGAAGCTGGGCAAGGTGCGGCTGTTGTTAGAGGTGGTCGAGTTAGATGAGGTGGGAGACAACTGCCTCTGGTGGTGCTGGTGACCTTTGCCCTTGGCACAACAAGCTGCACTCCACTGGTCCCTCACCTGGTCAAACACAACATCAATATGCACATCAAGACACAACATCAATATGCACATCAAAACACAACATCAATTTGCACATCAAAACACAACATCAATTTGCACATCAAAACACAACATCAATTTGCACATCAAAACACAACATCAATATGCAGATCAAAACACAACATCAATTTGCACATCAAAACACAACATCAATTTGCACATCACAAAAGTTCAAACGTTTCCTATGCGTAATCGATATTTGAACATTTATCAATTTAATGGATAATTTGAAAATTCACGTGTGAGATAATACATCTGTATCTGGTTTGATTTTCTTGTAAAAACAACTTTACATTTCAAGTGATAAACTCCATATTGTTATCACATCCAGCCCCCCGCCGCCCCCCAAACCCGACGACTCCTCAGACAAATATTGGACCCGACCATAAAAAGTCGTATTTTCTCTGTCAGGTAATAGATACGCAAAAGTAAATATTCATGTTCACAAACACATTTCCAACATATGCCCGACAGATGCCCTACAGATGCCCGGCAGATGCCCAACGGATGCCCGGCAGATGCCCAACAGATGCCCGGCAGATGCCCAACAGATGCCCGACAGATGCCCAACAGATGCCCGGCAGATGCCCAACAGATGCCCGGCAGATGCCCAACATATGCCCGGCAGATGCCCAACAGATGCCCAACAGATGCCCGACAGATGCCCAACAGATGCCCGACAGATGCCCGGCAGATGCCCAACAGATGTCCGGCAGATTCCCAACAGATGCCCGACAGATGCCCAACAGATGCCCGACAGATGCCCAACAGATGCCCGGCAGATGCCTAACAGATGCCGACAGATGCCCAACAGATTCCCGGCAGATGCCTAACAGATGCCCGACAGATGCCCAACATATGCCCGGCAGATGCCCAACAGATGCCCGGCAGATGCCCAACAGATGCCCGGCAGATGCCCAACAGATGCCGACAGATGCCCAACAGATTCCCGGCAGATGCCCAACAGATGCCCGACAGATGCCCAACATATGCCCGGCAGATGCCCAACATATGCCCGGCAGATGCCCAACAGATGCCTGGCAGATGTCCAACAGATGCCCAGCAGATGCCCAGCAGATGCCCAACAGATGCCCTACAAATGCCTGACAGATGCCCAACACATTTCTAACAGATGCCCGACAGATGCCCGACAGATGCCCAACAAGTGCCCAACAGATGCCCGGCAGATGTCCTGACTCCATTAACTCACCTGCTTCCTGCGCACGACCATGAGTATAAAGATAAGGAATCCTTGTAGAGAGCTCAGGATTGTGAAGGCGTACTGGAAGGGGACTCTGGCATCTTCAATAGCCAGGTAACCAAACATCCAGGTCAGACCTGTCAATCAAATGGTATGATATAAATGTATGAACAAAACGGTGGAACATCCAGTTATGGAAGCAGGTGGAAAGAATGTCTTCTGATGAGGAAATAGATCTTTGATTGGTTTCTGTGTGTCTAGTGACGCTTGGGCAATTGGGGGGGGGGGGGGGGAACCACTTCTGAGTACTTTAGATGGTTCTGTAAATGGCTCTCCAGACTGATCTATAGATGGTTCTGTAGATGGTTCTGTAGGTGGTTCCGTAGATGGTCTGTAGATGGTTCTGTAGATGGCTCGATGACTACATCTGTAAAGAGCTGTGTTGATCATTGAATGTATTGCTTTAAGAGAAGAGTCAACGACTTTGTTTGAAGTCAAAGTCTTTGTTTACATTGAACAGCTTTCTTTAAAATCAAAATCTATGTTTACAAAGTTCAGGTTTTAAGAAGAGTTCATAATATTGTAGCCTTAAGATGATCAAATTTACCTAGCAAAATAAAAATGGTAACGGCTGCCTTGAGATTGGTCTCCTTTGTCTTCTTGCCTGTCTGATTACTCCTTAGACCTTTGGGTCTCGTCACCAGGCTGGCGATGATGACGAAGAACATGACGATGTTGAAGACAATGATGATGCCCACCGGGAGGGCCAGGGAGTAGTAGAAAGCGTGGAGGTCCATCCAGCAACTGGGGCAGCAGATGAGAAACAGACTTAGAGACGAAGCGGCAGCATCGACATGACTCTTTAGCTAGACTTTATAATATGATTTATTATGACTTTTTAACATGACTTTATGGTGTGACGCTATAGAGTTGACTCATAGTTATAAAAGTACAACACTCACTAATTGGCCCGGCCATGATAGAGATTATAATCTGTGGCCAACACAGCAATCACTGGAACCAGAGGGAATCCTGAGCAGAAAGTAAAACAAAAACTTTGAATTTTTTTTTATATTAAGCCTTAATCCAGAAAAAGTTAGCGTAGTAATCCTTATTTATTCTCCTCAATAAATTAAACTAAAATAAAATATTCAATTGTTTTCATATATCCACTACATGATTATTTCATTCAGGCATGTGTCATGATACTTGTCTATGCTTCTCTCTGTTTCTCTCTGTTTCTCTATGCTTCTCTATGCTTCTCTCTGTTTCTCCCTGTTTCTCTCTAGTTCTCTCTGTTTCTCTCTGTTTCTCCCTGTTTCTCTCTAGTTCTCTCTGTTTCTCTCTGTTTCTCTCTGTTTCTCCCTGTTTCTCTCTAGTTCTCTCTGTTTCTTTCTTTTTGTTTATTTTTTTCATTAATAAAACCATTACCAACATTATCACTTCACTAAATAACTAGAAAGATAATTATGATAATATTCACTCTGACCTTCCATCACAACTTACTTCACCATTTCACTCTGACATTCCATCACAACTTACTTCACCATTTCACTCTGACCTTCCATCACAACTTACTTCACCATTTCACTCTGACATTCCATCACAACTTACTTCACCATTTCACTCTGACCTTCCATCACAACTTACTTCCCTATTTCACTCTGACCTTCCATCACAACTTACTTCACCATTTCACTCTTACATTCCATCACAACTTACTTCCCCATTTCACTCTGACCTTCCATCACAACTTACTTCACCATTTCACTCTGACCTTCCATCACAACTTACTTCCCCATTTCACTCTGACATTCCATCACAACTTACTTCCCCATTTCACTCTGACATTCCATCACAACTTACTTCCCCATTTCACTCTGACCTTCCATCACAACTTACTTACCCATTTCACTCTGACCTTCCATCACAACTTACTTCCCCATTTAACTCTTACATTCCATCACAACTTACTTCACCATTTCACTCTTACATTCCATCACAACTTACTTCACCATTTCACTCTTACATTCCATCACAACTTACTTCACCATTTCACTCTTACATTCCATCACAACTTACTTCACCATTTCACTCTTACATTCCATCACAACTTACTTCACCATTTCACTCTTACATTCCATCACAACTTACTTCACCATTTCACTCTTACATTCCATCACAACTTACTTCACCATTTCACTCTGACCTTCCATCACAACTTACTTCCCTATTTAACTCTGACCTTCCATCACAACTTACTTCACCATTTCACTCTTACATTCCATCACAACTTACTTCCCTATTTAACTCTGACCTTCCATCACAACTTACTTCACCATTTCACTCTGACCTTCCATCACAACTTACTTCACCATTTCACTCTGACCTTCCATCACAACTTACTTCCCTATTTAACTCTTACATTCCATCACAACTTACTTCACCATTTCACTCTGACGTTCCATCACAACTTACTTCCCTATTTAACTCTGACCTTCCATCACAACTTACTTCACCATTTCACTCTGACCTTCCATCACAACTTACTTCACCATTTCACTCTGACCTTATATCACAACTTACTTCATCATTTCAGTCCGACCTTCCTTCACAACTTACTTCACTATTTCACTCTGACCTTCCATCACAAATTACTTCACTATTTCACTCTGACCTTCCATCACATCCTCCTAAACTATTTCACTCTGACCTTATATCACAACTTACTTCACCATTTCACTCTGAACTTCCATCAAAATCCCCCTCCTCTCAGCCGCCCTGTGGTTGACCATTCATTATATTTATAGCTTACACATTAATGGAGATGTTCTTTCTACGCAAGACTCACCCCAGGCCGGAAGCACAGTCTTCAGTGTGTATCTAGAAATGTAGGTGCCGAGGACCTTGACGAAGGTCAGGTACTGTAGGACGGCCTCTATCAACATCCAGGCAAACGACACGAGTATGAAGTAGTGCAGCAGGGCCGACACGGTCAGACAAATCGGCTTAACTGTCGTCTGCTTGACTCCCACCAAGAAGGTCGTCTGGAAGCAAAGCAAAGCTATCGCCATGTTGAACAACGTCTGCTGGGCACGGCCTTGTCGGAGCTTCCTGGAATAAGTAATCGATTCTTTATATTGTTGCCAGTTGCTTCCCTTCTCATCATAGTTAAATTACGTTTTCCATTTTAAACTAAACTAAAACAATACTTATATTGAGACATATAACAATACTTATATTGAGACATAAATATAAAGGCATGGAGAGAAAAGCTTTTAAGATGAAGATAAAGTTTACGTGAGTTAGTGGTTACAATATTTGAATGATACTGTTTTTTTTGCTGGCATCCGTCCATGAACCCCCATTTGAGTTCAGTTTAGGGGACATCACGTGACTCAGATGACGTTTAAATGGCCTCGTTAGTTTTACTCGTGTGGTACACAGCCGGATTTCAGGGACAGCTCTAATTGAGTTTGATGACCTCGGTCCTGACCGTTTAGGAAATTTTGTTGAGATCGTCCTAATTTACGATGCCAATAGTCGATTACCAATGATCACGTGATATGTTAGCTCAAGGCCGACGATTCGGCCTCTTCGAATACCAGTCGCCTCTGGTCCGGCTAAACAAAAGCAAACAATTTGAGTGACTCCATCGGATGTTTTACAACCAAGTTTGGTGTGTGAACATGTCGACATACTTGAAGGCCAAGAACGTGATGATGGTCATGGCGAGTCCAAATATAGACAAGCTGATTTCAAAGACAAAGTCAACTTACTTGAAGGCCAAGAACGTGATGATGGTCATGGCGAGTCCAAATATAGACAAGCTGATTCCTATCAAAGACAAGACGTTGAGAGATGTTTCGTTCTCTGGAGATATTGGTTTAGCGTCTCCGTAAAAATCCTGGGTCACAGAAGACAACAGAAGATTGTTACTAGAGACCGATCGAAAATGATTTTCTGATTTCGGCCGAAGCCGAAATTCGGCCGGTCTCTAATTGTTACATTGTTCATTGCGGTAATATCATAACTTGAACAGAAACAAAAATTTATTCTGAAAATGAAAACTTTTAGTTTTAGGGAAATTTTAATTTAAAAATAAAAATCCGTGCGATTTATCTCTCTTTGGCTTCTTCAAGGGGGGGGGGGGGGGGGGGAATCACACAAGCACTGTTATGAACAAAAAAAAAATTAATTACAATTTCTTTATCTCCCTCTAGGACACTAATGTGTTTCCCTGTAGCGCCCTACTATATATCTCTATATAGCAACCCACTTCATCTCCCTCTAGCAACCGACTATATCTCTCTGTGTTACCCTACCAAATCTCCATGTCGCACACTAATATGTCTCCATGTAGCACCCTACTGTGTCTCCCTGTAGCACCCAACTGTGTCTCCCTGTAGCACCCTATTGTGTCTCCCTGTAGCACCCTACTGTGTCTCCTTGTAGTACCATACAGTGTCTCATTAAGTTCAAATAGTTTAAGAAAAGTAGCTGACCAGGAGGATGGCAAAGTTGGTCAGGTGATCACAGAGACAGACGTCCCGCCCATTCAGCGTCCCGTTGTAGGTGCACCCTTCTGTTGACCACTTAGGGGCGTCCTTTGATGACGTGTCCCAAAACACACACTTTGTGTCCTTTTCCCGATCCTTGGCCTCCTGCAGGCGTAGCATATTGTATGTAAGCAGGAAATTATAATTTTGCAGATAGAAATTTGTAAAAAATTACAGCATATAAAATAAATTAGCAGCACATATAAATGTCAGTATGCAATTTAACTACAGAGAAATTTGCTAAATATCAGGTGACAACAAAATTATTTGACAGTAAAAATTTTTACGAAATTACCGAATAGTTGATTCAGCCAGGAGTTCGTATGTCAGAGACAAATACGTACAAATGTCAAGTACACAAGGATCACGTGTACATGTCAGAGCCCTCGCGTGCCATTTTGAGACCCCGGCAAATTTTCAGTTTGTACTATTTAGCTAATCAAAGATAGTTCCTTTAAAATATTCCACATTACAACTTTGGGCGTCTGAAATATATCTGAGGACCCCTGAAGCCGCACGAGTTGCAGCGTCCAAATGACAGAAATGAGACATAACATATGAAGATGGATTGTGATTGCTTCGATTTGCAAAAATGATACTTAAATACTAGATAAAATAGTTTAGGAAAGGGGTTCCCTAAATGGGTTCTATGAACCCCATTATTTCACGTATTTACTTCAGTTTATCAGAGAATGGGGATGGCTTCCATTGAACGTTTGACCAAATACAAGGGAGAAAGTAATTTACCTTGAATGGTTTGAAGACCAGGCGGACCTTGTCCTCCAGCCCTCTGATCTTGTGGTCCCCCAGGCTGGCCGAGATGATAGCGCTGTTGACAATGCCGTCAGGGAACTGACCCGCCTCGTTGGTGGGTTGAAAGATGGCCGTCTTCCGGTACAGGAACATGGTCAGACGGAGCGTCTTTTCTGAATCTGTCGATGACATTGACGCTTTTGAAATACATGACGTGTCAGGACACATTTGACCCACATGACAGTATCAGGGCACATTTGACACACGACAGTTTCAGGGCTCATTTGACACATATGACAGTGTCAGGGCACATTTGACACACATGACAGTGTCAGGGCACATTTGACACACATGACAATGTCAGGGCACATTTGACACACATGATAGTGTCAGGGCACATTTGACACACATGACAGTGTCAGGGTTTATTTTACATATATGACAGCGTCAGGGTTAATTGAATATGCATGACAGTGCCCGTTGTCAATTACGTTTTTGTTCAAATGTCGTAAATATTTCAGTACTTGAATTAGCTGAGGTGGGATCATTGGATGACAACGTCTAATGACACTTATTACTTAAGCAAAGTGATGCATGTCTATTGAGGCCAGGTGAGGAGGGTTGTCTATAGACTAGAACCTATCATTATGTAATGTATTGTTGACTCTTCTTCTTCTATATATTAAGGTCCCACGATCAATTTTTTGATCATTATGGCTCCTATGTATGTAGATGGGATTTGCAATGTCTCTGTGCCTGGTGTTGATGAGGATATTTCACTGGTTACATACATTCATTATGTCAAGTCATTTAGTGCATTCATCATTTCATGTCATTTCATACATTTATTTTATTACGCCATTTCATACATTCATTGTCTTGTCATTGCGTACATTAATTATGTCATGTAATGGCATACATTCAATATGTCATACATCATTATGTCCTGTCATACATTCATCATGTCATGTCATTTCGTACATCCATTATGTCATGTCATTTCGTACATCCATTATGTCATGTAATTTCGTACATCCATTATGTCATGTCATTTCGTACATCCATTATGTCATGTCATTTCGTACATTCATTATGTCATGTCGTACATCCATTACTTTAATTTATAATTTATTCGTCATGTTTTTGTCATGTTGATATGTTAAATATGTTGCATCATGACCTTAACACATCCTTACATTTTATGGTGTTCCTCACCAAACTCTCTGGCAACTCAATGGCAACATCGAAACCTGGCAAATTCAGTTCAGACCATGTCCGGTTCTGAAAAATAACACAATGGGCAATAAAATTAATGTCAAGAAATAAAGTACATGCGCAAAGCTCTTTCAAGTAACAGGAAGTTATTAGCTTCTGTGTACTGCTGGGTCAGTTTATTTAGCTTAATCCAGGACCATCAAAAAGTTTCAGTTCATGACAATTGACATCTAGACCAACGGTCCTTAAACTCCATTCACGTCTGACAAGCTAAGGCAGTGGTTCCCAACCTTCCGAATGCCGCGACCCTTTAATACAGTTCCTCGTGTTGTGGCAACGCCCAAATGCAAAATTATTTTCGTTGCTACTTCTTAACTGCAGAGTATATGTATTTTTCGATGGTCTTAAGCGATCTCTGGAAAAGGGTCATTCGACCCCCCAAAGGGGTCGCGACGCACAGGTTGAGAACCGCTGCACTAAGGCGAGTTACATTGAAGCTTGGAAATAGCGCAAACCTTTGGGACTGTAGCAAATGTGGTTCTATTTACAGGTTCAGCAGATGTTACAAAGATCAATCGTTCCTTGTCGGGGTGATTAATGACACAGACAGTGTGTGTAAATAAAACAATATAAGTTCAGCTTTAATCATGATTAAACATAGTACACATGTAAACCTCTCAGCAAATGCCTTCATCAGTTCAACAAAACGTGCATAAAGTATACAATGAAAAGAAAACATGAGATTAGACACTAGTCCCTGACAAAAACAAAGAACGGAAAAGAGGTGGGTGGAGGTAAAATTTAAAAACCAAACAGGAAAAAGACATGACATCTATGTAAAATTGTGGATTTGGTTTATAAATTTTGTTCTTAATTTATTTCCATATAAATTCTATCAGGTGTATAGTATATGTACAAAACTGGTGCAATTTTCTAGTTACTCATAAAAGATAAATTTGATAATAATGGAGTTGACATATTCATTCTAATTACTTTATAATTATCAGGTAAAATGATTTTTTTTCGTCTATCAAACCCCCATGTGACGCCCCTGTGAACCCTCGCGACACAGCAGAGTATCCTTATTAACCATCATAAACTCGTTCATCTAACAATCAGTCAATCCAAATAGTTTGAAAATAGCTCGCAAGTAAAGGGAAAATACCTGTAAATAAAAATTGCTTTCATATATTTTACAGATTTATCTCCCCTGTTATTTTCACCCTTTGGAAATGTCAAGATACACTGCCACACAAAGAAGTTTTCAACTATATAAAGTTAGTATGATACTTTAAATTCCACATTTAAAATGGAGTTTTTCCCATAACCTATCATCTAGACTTGTTATGTAGTTGTCTGCTGTATTAATCCAACAACAAAGTTTGTATGACGTCATGCTGTCATTGAAACGCTTACCTTAATGGTCAATATCCGTGGTTCGGTCAGTGGTATTGACCAGCTGGACGCCTCGGTGGCACCCAATCCAATGACGACATCATTGTCCATATTCAGGTCCCACATGTCCATGGCGATGTTAGGGGTCACGTACCGGAAGTGGGGATCAACCCCCATGTCAACGTGGGATCCGAACCGTTCCATGTCAGCTAGTAGCCTGCAAGAAAAGAAGACATCTTCAACGTGACATCTAGCATTATGACAACAGGCATGACATCTAGCATTATGACAAAAGGTGTGGCATCTAACATTATGACAAAAGGCGTGATATCTAACATTATGACAACAGGCATGACATCTAGCATTATGACAACAGGCGTGACATCTAACATTATGACAAAAGGTGTGGCATCTAACATTATGACAACAGGCATTACATCTAGCATTATGACAACAGGCGTGACATCTAACATTATGACAAAAGGTGTGGCATCTAACATTATGACAACAGTCATGGCATCTTACATGACAACAGGCATAACATCTGACATTGGGACAACAGTGGCTCCCAAAATGTTTGTCTTAAATCCATCACTGAGTCGCCAACATTTCTCAGAATACCTCAGATTGTACCAAGTGAGAATGTCAACACTACTGTACAAGTCTTTGACACCATCACATTGTTAGTTACAGACAAGACCGGAATTTGGTCATCTATTTTTGTATATGAATTATGTTCCGTATGTCAGTTCTGTATGTCAGTTGTGTATGTCAGTTGTGTATGTCAGCTGTGTATGTCAGCTCTGTATGTCAGTTGTGTATGTCAGTTGTGTATGTCAGCTCTGTATGTCTGTTCTGTATGTCTGTTCTGTAAATCAGTTATGTATGTCTGTTCTGTATGTCTGTTCTGTATGTCTGTTCTGTATGTCTGTTCTGTATGTCTGTTCTGTATGTCTGTTCTGTATGTCTGCTCCTATAACTGTCTCCACCATCACTTGTCCTAATAATAGAACAATTATATTCAACATTCCCCCACCAATTGACATACAATTAATAGTTAGGCGCGGATATAGGAATAGTTTTGGCTTCTTTTCTCTTGCTTGATTCCAGGACGAACCAGACTTATTGATCTCTATAGATAATCACCAACGGTTCTCACAAGTTGCCATTCATTACTGAAGTTAGCATGGGGCATGAAGGTGTAAGTTTAAAACAGCATGGGACACGAAGGTGTGAGTTTAAGACAGCATGAGTCATGAAGGTGTGAGTTTAAGACAGCATGAGTCATGAAGATGTGAGTTTAAGACATCATGAGTCATGAAGGTGTGAGTTTAAAACATCATGGGGCATGAAGGTGTGAGTTTAAGACAGCGTGGGTCATGAAGGTGTGAGTTCAAGTCCTGGGGATACCAGCCTAATTTGTGCTATGACAATGTGTTAATCACTTCTACTACCCAACTTAAAAAAGCATTGTTACTCATCCGTTATATATATAAAGGTGTTTAATACATTTGTTAAGTACAGTAACACAACTATTTTAGGGTACTCTTGTGATGACAGTTTATAAAAATTGATTTCTTTGAAAATATCTTTTGATAATGTTATATCTTCAGACGGGACATGAAATCTGATTTGAGAGGTGGGGTGATGGTGGGGGGTGATGGTCGGGTGAGGGGTAGGGTGAGGGTGGGGTGAAGGTGGGGCTGTAATTCTCTTGTTCGTCACTAATTTTCTTTATACATAACGCAAAAACTGATTGCTTATGCCTGGATATCGTGAGGGACTTTTTGAGTTGTACCATAATACCATGCTTGAGAACCTGTGCTTCTCTGGCTTGGGGTCAAACAATGAATAAACCATTTGTTGCTCTGAGCCAAAAAAAACACGTCCAACGCTTGTGTGTACATGTTATGATTGTGTTGAGACGATCACAGCCACCCTAGACAGCATAATTTGGTACAAACAGTGAGGACAGTCAATATGGACAGTATCAGTTGGTACAAACTGTGAGGACATGACAGTCAATATGGACAGTATCAGTTGGTACAAACTGTGAGGACATGACAGTCAATATGGACAGTATCAGTTGGTACAAACTGTGAGGACAGTCAATATGGACAGTATCAGTTGGTACAAACTGTGAGGACATGACAGTCAATATGGACAGTATCAGTTGGTACAAACTGTGAGGACATGACAGTCAATATGGACAGTATCAGTTGGTACAAACTGTGAGGACAGTCAATATGGACAGTATCAGTTGGTACAAGCTGTGAGGACAGTCAATATGGACAGTATCAGTTGGTACAAGCTGTGAGGACAGTCAATATGGACAGTATCAGTTGGTACAAGCTGTGAGGACAGTCAATATGGACAGTATCAGTTGGTACCAACAGTTGGGTCATTTTATGCCAAGTGCAATGAAGAGACAGAGATTATATGAATTTATAGACGTATGGCATTATAGACGTATGGCATTAAAGACGTATGGCATTATTTTCTTTGACCATCAATTCCCACTCATTATTATGAGATATTAACACATTATTAACACATCACTTGGATCAATTCTAAACAACGTATTGCTTCTATATACTCTGACCAAGGTCATTGGAAATATTAGGACAAGTGGAACAATGTTTCCTTAAGACGACTTGGGGGGAAGGGGGGGGGGGGAGAGAATGCAGGCCTCGGCGCACAAAAATGTAGTTAAAATATGTAGTTAAAATATGTAGTTATAATTTGTGGTTAAAAAATGTAGTTAAAATATGGAGTTAAAAATTTGTCCATTAAGAATTAAAAACAAAAAATGAGAAATACACCTTCCAGATTTTATGAGCCAGGAGAAGTGAGACCACGTGCTGGAAATAGTTCATTTCCCCCAAAAGATTTCAATGGAAAAAAAAAGCCATTGACCTCCTTCTTCCCGCCAATCAGTCGTACATGGCAGTTTTTGAAAATAACGTGGATGGCCCTAGACTTGCACACGGTAGCAAGTCTGAGCAGACTGGGTCACCTCGGTAGCAAGTCTGAGCAGACTGGGTCACCGCGGTAGCACGTCTGAGCAGACTGGGTCACCACGGTAGCAAGTCTGAGCAGACTGGGTCACCGCGGTAGCAAGTCTGAGCAGACTGGGTCACCACGGTAGCAAGTCTGAGCAGACTGGGTCACCGCGGTAGCAAGTCTGAGCAGACTGGGTCACCGCGGTAGCAAGTCTGAGCAGACTGGGTCACCGCGGTAGCAAGTCTGAGCAGACTGGGTCACCACGGTAGCAAGTCTGAGCAGACTGGGTCACCACGGTAGCAAGTCTGAGCAGACTGGGTCACCGCGGTAGCAAGTCTGAGCAGACTGGGTCACCGCGGTAGCAAGTCTGAGCAGACTGGGTCACCGCGGTAGCAAGTCTGAGCAGACTGGGTCACCGCGGTAGCAAGTCTGAGCAGACTGGGTCACCGCGGTAGCAAGTCTGAGCAGACTGGGTCACCACGGTAGCAAGTCTGAGCAGACTGGGTCACCGCGGTAGCAAGTCTGAGCAGACTGGGTCACCACGGTAGCAAGTCTGAGCAGACTGGGTCACCACGGTAACAAGTCTGAGCAGACTGGGTCACCACGGTAGCAAGTCTGAGCAGACTGGGTCACCACGGTAACAAGTCTGAGCAGACTAGGTCACCACGGTAGCAAGTCTGAGCAGACTAGGTCACCACGGTAACAAGTCTGAGCAGACTGGGTCACCACGGTAGCAAGTCTGAGCAGACTGGGTCACCACGGTAGCAAGTCTGAGCAGACTGGGTCACCACGGTAGCAAGTCTGAGCAGACTGGGTCACCACGGTAGCAAGTCTGAGCAGACTGGGTCACCGCAGTAAAAATACATGTGACGTTACGTCTGTTGGGCCCTAAATCTCTTTCCCCACTGTTTTAATCCATGCTACCACACTCCACAGCTGATCTACATGCCTATACCACTGCTACTTATGAGGAACTAAATGATACGTTTATGCTCCTGGAATCTTTTCGGTCTAGCTACGTGCTCAGTACCGCTTCTGCCGATTGTTTTTCAGGTATCTTGTCAGAACAGTCTCGTAACTTTGCAGGTCCCTATCAGTTTTCGATTGTGCCCCCTTTATTGATATATTTTTCATACACCAATTTGAGGCCTCTGAAAATCCGAGGCAGCCCCCCCCCCCTTTTTCTGCAGATCCACACTTCACGGCCCTGTTTCCTGTCGAAGCGCGTGCATGTACCTAACTATTGTCTGAACCGTGGTGGGGCGTTCAGCTATAAAAGGCACCCCACCCCTTGTCGAAGTGTGCAGCTATAAAAGGCACCCCACCCCTTGTCGAAGTGTGCAGCTATAAAAGGCACCCCACCCCTTGTCGAAGTGTGCAGCTATAAAAGGCACCCCACCCCTTGTCGAAGTGTGCAGCTATAAAAGGCACCCCACCCCTTGTCGAAGTGTGCAGCTATAAAGGCACCCCACCCCTTGTCGAAGTGTGCAGCTATAAAAGGCACCCCACCCCTTGTCGAAGTGTGCAGCTATAAAAGGCACCCCACCCCGTGTCGAAGTGTGCAGCTATAAAAGGCACCCCACCCCGTGTCGAAGTGTGCAGCTATAAAAGGCACCCCACCCCTTGTCGAAGTGTGCAGCTATAAAAGGCACCCCACCCCTTGTCGAAGTGTGCAGCTATAAAAGGCACCCCACCCCTTGTCGAAGTGTGCAGCTATAAAAGGCACCCCACCCCGTGTCGAAGTGTGCAGCTATAAAAGGCACCCCACCCCTTGTCGAAGTGTGCAGCTATAAAAGGCACCCCACCCCTTGTCGAAGTGTGCAGCTATAAAAGGACACCTTCACCACAAGGAAACAATAAAACTAAAATTGAAGCCAAAAATGATCGGTTTGCCGCCACGTTTTAATATGAAGGAATAAACATTGAAGTTCAAATCGAGTACTTTTTAACATATCACCAACAACGTATCCCAAGTATCCCATATCACTACCCACGTATCCCATATCACCAAAAAGGTATCCCATATCACCACCCAAGTATCCCATATCACCACAAAAGTATCCCATATCACCACACAAGTATCCCATATCACCACACAAGTATCCCATATCACCAACAAAGTATCCCATATCACCAACCAAGTATCCCATATCACCAACCAAGTATCCCATATCACCAACCAAGTATCACATATCACCACACAAGTATCCCATATCACCACACAAGTATCCCATATCACCAACCAAGTATCCCATATCACCACCCAAGTATCCTGATCACCACCCAAGTATCCCATATCACCACCCAAGTATCCCATATCACCACACAAGTATCCCATATCACCACACAAGTATCCCATATCACCAACAAAGTATCCCATATCACCAACCAAGTATCACATATCACCACACAAGTATCCCATATCACCACACAAGTATCCCATATCACCAACCAAGTATCCCATATCACCACCCGAGTATCCCATATCACCAACCAAGTATCCCATATCACCAACCAAGAATCGCGCCTAACGTGATCATAATCTTACGGTTTCAATGTTGCTGCTCACGAAAAAGTTAGCATATAAATTATTATTCAATTTAATATAAGTGAGTCGCAGTAGCTAAGTACTTATTTCTAGAGTGTCGTACCATAAAGAAAGATTAAAAGCATCTATTTAAAAAAATAATACAATTTTAAAAAAAAAATTACCCCAACTCAACTAGACAGTTGCAGACATCACCATTGTGAACCCAGGAAATTCCTATAGAAACAAGAAGCCGTCGTTGTAGGCAGGGTGATCCCATATTTGTCCAAAATGTCGCCCCCATTGCCATGTGATCAGAAAAAAAACGTTCACATTGTGATATTGGCAGCTAAATGTTATCTAGGGATTTGTGCTCTCTGGACTTGTGTTGGTGTTCAAGGACAACGTTTAGATAGGGTAAGATTTTTGAGTGTATTTGTTACAGGTTAAATAATTGTACACAATCTATTTTTTATATATATACCGCTTTATAGCGGCTTGACTCTTTGTGATCTAGTTACGCCAACTCTAAGGGACCAATAAATATGTCACCTCTAAAGGACCAATAAATATGTCACTTCTAAGGGAGCAATAAATATGTCACCTCTAAGGGACCAATAGATGTGCCACCTTCTAGACACCCTAGATACACCACAGTTAGATATGCTACCACTTAGACCCCGTAGATAAAACATCTCTTAGAAACCCCTAGATATGCTACCACTTAGACCCCCGTAGATAAAACATCTCTTAGAAACCCCTAGATATGCTACCACTTAGACCCCCGTAGATAAAACATCTCTTAGAAACCCCTAGAAATGCCACCTCTGAAACCCACTTGATGCGCCATCCCCTAGAAGCCCCTAGATACGCCACTGATGTCAGATTATTGAATGTAGCAGAGCTCGTTACACACCTGTAACTAATTTGTAAGAACTTGAGCGGTTATAAGAAATAGAAAGTAAATTCTGGGTGTCACTTCTGTGCCATGATGTCCTTATCTAGCATGTCTGTGCTACTTTTTTGGTTGATATGCCAAATATGCCCTGATGTGTTTATGTAGCCTGTCAGTGCTTCTTTCTGGGTTGATGTGCCCAATGTGCCCTGATGTCTTTTTCCGGCCATAAAGTATGCTTTTAATCCCTCGAGATTCTTGTGACGTCATTCTTCAATTCCTAGGTGGTCTCAGTCGGAGACTTGGAGAAATAGTCGGAGACCCAAGAAAACAATAAACTCCTCAGCTATCCATGGCTTGAAAACTTGTCAGCTAAACAACTTCCGAAAGTTCAGAGATTAGATGGCTCACAGGTAAACTCAGTGGGGAAATGTCAAGGGAGAGCACTTGGGAAACAGTTTGAACAAATTGTCAGCACCTGTAAAATGTGCATGCAGATGCCAACAATAAGTCGATTCGTTGTGTTATCATGTGCACCGGGGATCAACATGGCCATTAGACGGAATATAAGAAGCATCGCTTGATGATGATTCGATGATTCGACTTTTTCTTTTTTTTTTACTTTTGTGATAATAATGGTGTCCCGTATCGGTCTCATGAGTCCGTGGGCGAGATTTATGGGCAGATTTACGGGCAGATTCACAGACAGATTCATGGACAGATTCACAAACCGATTCATGGAAAGTTTCACGGACAATATTGATGGACAGATCCATGGACAGATCCACGGAAAGATCCACAGGCAGAAATCTGGGCTTGGATTCATGAGAAAAATTTGATAAAATTAGAAAATGTACGTTTCCTCTAAGAAATTGTGTTCTTTTAGAGTTTGACTCAAGATGAACGAGGAAAGAATTCCCCTTTATTGAGTTGAATGTTTAGAATTTGGAATTTGAAACTAATAATCAAAAGTTTACCACTCGTGATAGATTATAATTCACGATAGATTACAACTAACGATAGAATACAGCTCACAATAGAACACAACTAACGATAGAATACAGCTCACAATAGAACACAACTAACGATAGAATACAGTTCACAATAGAACACAACTAACGATATAATACAGCTCACAATAGAACACAACTAACGATAGAATACAGTTCACAATAGAACACAACTAACGATAGAATACAGCTCACAATAGATTAATGTCCAGTAACGGCCTTGCTTCCATTAATTAGAGTAAGCTGTATTACCTCCCATCACTTGTTGTAGAGACGTCTTCCTAGTTGCCTAATGTGAGTCATTTTGTTGAGACGTCTTCCTAGTTGCCTAATGTGAGTCATGTTGTAGAGACGTCTTCCTAGTTGCCTAATGGGAGTTATGTTGTAGAGACGTCTTCCTAGTTGCCTAATGTGAGTCATGTTGTAGAGACGTCTTCCTAGTTGCCTAATGTGAGTCATGTTGTAGAGACGTCTTCCTAGTTGCCTAATGTGAGTTATGTTGTAGAGACGTCTTCCTAGTTGCCTAATGTGAGTTATGTTGTTGAGACCTCTTCCTAGTTGACTAATGTGAGTTATGTTGTAGAGACGTCTTTTTAGTTGCCTAATGTGAGTTATGTTGTAGAGACGTCTTCCTAGTTGCCTAATGTGAGTTATGTTGTAGAGACGTCTTCCTAGTTGCCTAATGTGAGTCATGTTGTAGAGACGTCTTCCTAGTTGCCTAATGTGAGTTATGTTGTAGAGACGTCTTCCTAGTTGCCTAATGTGAGTTATGTTGTTGAGACCTCTTCCTAGTTGACTAATGTGAGTTATGTTGTAGAGACGTCTTTTTAGTTGCCTAATGTGAGTTATGTTGTAGAGACGTCTTCCTAGTTGCCTAATGTGAGTTATGTTGTAGAGACGTCTCCCTAGTTGCCTAATGTGAGTTATGTTGTAGAGACGTCTTCCTAGTTGCCTAATGTGAGTCATGTTGTAGAGACGTCTTCCTAGTTGCACATTGTGAGTCATGTTATGGAGACCTCTTCCTAGTTTCCTAATGTGAGTCATGTTGTTGAGACCTCTTCCTAGTTGCCTAATGTGAGTCGTGTTGTGGAGACCTCTTCCTAGTTGCCCAATATGAGTCGTGTTGTGAAGACCTCTTTCTAGTTGCCCAATATTTTGGCCACAAGTACACACATTAAACATCCCTGGATTTGACCTTATCGCGCTCAATTATTGAAGCAATGACCTACTTCTCAAAGCAATGACCTACTTCTCAATGACAGCCTGAATCTTTTTGTATTAGCCAATAGGAGAAAGATTCAGAGGAGAAGCATTGCGGACTACTTTTAGGTTTGGTTTGACCATTGACCACAGTTGTCTTTTCAGAGTAGGAAGAACTCGAGTTCTGTAGTTATCAAATTTCACCTCAACCCTGGCATTTCAGGCATATCTCGGGTGGGGGGGGGGGGGGCACTGCCTCCCCCCGGGAACAGTCAAGTGCCCCCAGAGCAAAATGTAGACAACAATATAACGATTATATTTTTTAAAAATTAAAAAGAAATAAATACAATAAGAATACAATAAACACAAATTATTTTTAAAAGTTTTAAAAGAACAGAATGGTGTCTGGTACTTTTAGCCGATTACAATGAGTGGAATCAATGAAATGTCGCCACGCTGGATGTATTTGATGATCAGGCGCACACAAAAAGTGCACACGTCATCAATTATTATAGCGAAAGTGATTGTGTTTTCTTTAAATGTGTTACTTTTGTAACAAAGTTTCCTGAATAGTAGATGTATTTTTTTTCTAACATTATGACAACAGCGTGACATCTAACATTATGACAACAGCGTGACATCTAACATTATGACAACAGCGTGACATCTAACATTATGACAACAGCGTGACATCTAACATTATGACAACAGCGTGACATCTAACATTATGACAACAGCGTGACATCTAACATTATGACAACAGCGTGACATCTAACATTATGACAACAGCGTGACATCTAACATTATGACAACAGCGTGACATCTAACATTATGACAACAGCGTGACATCTAACATTATGACAACAGCGTGACATCTAACATTATGACAACAGCGTGACATCTAACATTATGACAACAGCGTGACATCTAACATTATGACAACAGCGTGACATCTAACATTATGACAACAGCGTGACATCTAACATTATGACAACAGCGTGACATCTAACATTATGACAACAGCGTGACATCTAACATTATGACAACAGCGTGACATCTAACATTATGACAACAGCGTGACATCTAACATTATGACAACAGCGTGACATCTAACATTATGACAACAGCGTGACATCTAACATTATGACAACAGCGTGACATCTAACATTATGACAACAGCGTGACATCTAACATTATGACAACAGCGTGACATCTAACATTATGACAACAGCGTGACATCTAACATTATGACAACAGCGTGACATCTAACATTATGACAACAGCGTGACATCTAACATTATGACAACAGCGTGACATCTAACATTATGACAACAGCGTGACATCTAACATTATGACAAAAGGTGTGGCATCTAACATTATGACAACAGCGTGACATCTAACATTATGACAAAAGGTGTGGCATCTAACATTATGACAAAAGGTGTGGCATCTAGCATTATGACAAAAGGTGTGGCATCTAACATTATGACAACAGCGTGACATCTAACATTATGACAACAGCGTGACATCTAACATTATGACAACAGCGTGACATCTAACATTATGACAACAGCGTGACATCTAACATTATGACAACAGCGTGACATCTAACATTATGACAACAGCGTGACATCTAACATTATGACAACAGCGTGACATCTAACATTATGACAACAGCGTGACATCTAACATTATGACAAAAGGTGTGGCATCTAACATTATGACAACAGCGTGACATCTAACATTATGACAAAAGGTGTGGCATCTAACATTATGACAAAAGGTGTGGCATCTAGCATTATGACAAAAGGTGTGGCATCTAACATTATGACAACAGCGTGACATCTAACATTATGACAACAGCGTGACATCTAACATTATGACAACAGCGTGACATCTAACATTATGACAACAGCGTGACATCTAACATTATGACAAAAGGTGTGGCATCTAACATTATGACAACAGCGTGACATCTAACATTATGACAAAAGGTGTGGCATCTAACATTATGACAAAAGGTGTGGCATCTAGCATTATGACAAAAGGTGTGGCATCTAGCATTATGACAAAAGGTGTGGCATCTAGCATTATGACAAAAGGTGTGGCATCTAGCATTATGACAAAGGGTGTGGCATCTAACATTATGACAAAAGGTGTGGCATCTAGCATTATGACAAAGGGTGTGGCATCTAGCATTATGACAAAAGGTGTGGCATCTAACATTATGACAAAAGGTGTGGCATCTAGCATTATGACAAAAGGTGTGGCATCTAGCATTATGACAAAAGGTGTGGCATCTAGCATTATGACAAAAGGTGTGGCATCTAGCATTATGACAAAAGGTGTGGCATCTAACATTATGACAAAAGGTGTGGCATCTAACATTATGACAAAAGGTGTGGCATCTAACATTATGACAAAAGGTGTGGCATCTAACATTATGACAAAAGGTGTGGCATCTAACATTATGACAAAAGGTGTGGCATCTAACATTATGACTACAGGCATGACATCTACCATTATGACAACAGCGTGACATCTAACATTATGACAAAAGGTGTGGCATCTAACATTATGACAACAGGCGTGAACTCTAACATTATGACAAAAGGTGTGACATCTAACATTATGACAACAGGCACGGCATCTAGCATTATGACAACAGGCGTGACATCTAACATTATGACAAAAGGTGTGACATCTAACATTATGACAACAGGCACGGCATCTAGCATTATGACAACAGGCGTGACATCTAACATTATGACACAAGGTGTGGCATCTAACATTATGACAACAGTCATGGTATCTTACATGACAACAGGCATAACATCTGACATTGGGACAACAGTGGCTCCCAAAATGTTTGTCTTAAATGCATCACCGAGTCGCCAACATTTCTCAGAATACCTCAGATTGTACCAAGTGAGAATGTCAACACTACTGTACAAGTCTTTGACACCATCACATTGTTAGTTACAGACAAGACCGGAATTTGGTCATCTAATTTTGTATATGAAAAAATATTTGCACGGATTTTAAAAAAAATTAATTTTCTCTAAATGTGAATCTATCTGAAAACTAGTAAAAAAAAAATTTTAAAAAAAATATATATATTTTTGAACTAACATTTTGATTATTATGTCAAATCTATAAAAAAATTGTTGGTACTAGTTTTAGACAAAAACCTCAATCCTAATTTGTTCAATTTAAAATAAATTCTGTGGATTTGGTTAAAAAACAATGTGTTTTAAAGTAAATCTAGGAGGCTATTTGTAATTTATCTGAAAAAAAGTTTTAATAATTTGACATTCCAAATAAGCTTTTCATTCAACTGAATAGTGGGAAATTTATATTGTATTTTTATTCGTTTTCCTTCAGATAAAATCACACATTAACAAGTAGATAATGTTATTTTGTCAACAACTCATGTCTTTATTACATAATAATACCGTTCAGATACGATTTATGAAAAAGAGCCGTTTGATAACCCATAAATATATAATATAGACCTATCTACGTAACAGGTCTTCTGTTTGACTCTGGTCAAACTTTGAGATATTTAGAAAAGGTTATGATTTTGGGTACGTTTGGTTTTTTTTCTTTTCGTTTGCGTTCAACGTGTAAAATGATGTTAGCAGAACTTTTTTGTGATGGATACCCTTTTTATTTGTGATACATTTATTTATTAACCATATCGTTAACACGCAAAAGGTTTTAATAAAAGGCGAAAGCCCCGTTTATTTTAGAAAAAATAAAAATAATATTGCATATCTCATATATCTCATTAGCATTGGTCACTCGACTTTTCGACGCCCCTTTCACCACTTTTTGGGTTAGTTCCCCGCCCCCCTTGTCAACTCCTATGTCTCCTGGATTGAATCATTCATCAAGTTCCCTTACTATTCCAATCATTAGTGAATAACTCAAGTCTATAACTAACTATAAATTTAATTATCAATGAGGAATACAGGCTGGAGCTACAAGAAACACATCTGTCTTCTACAATGTTCCACACAATAACTGCCGCACGACTAAAACTGACATCACACTTCGGACTAGACTATACGTCACAATTAACATAAAATTACGTCATTCAGACACGCGCGTTCATTAGCTAATAAAAACTCTTTCACACACCGTAATAAACATGCATTCAAACGCAAAAATAACTAATGAACTCCCATACTTGACACCCCCCCCCCCCCCACACACAAATTGCATTTAAAATATGACATGTGAGAGAATATCCACATCAAATCTTTAAGTCCCTAAAATATCCGAGGCTCACTGCAGTCGTGAGGGTTGCTGGACTCACGCAATGTTTCTATGGTTACGTGACACTTACATTTCTGAAAATGGCACCTCTTACATTGCTCTCCAATGAAGGGTAGAGGTAGAATTTTTGCAAGACTATGCTAATAAAAGCAAGATTCATCTGCACCTTCGATTTCTGCCCTACATTCCGATGAAAATTATCGCTAATTTTCGTGACGATAATGGCGTAGCTAGTATTAGGGCCACTCTGGACGGCAAAATATTGTTGCTGCTCATCTTTTCACGATATAAACTCTGCATTTGTCCGAAAATGCCGCACATCCATACAATGAAAAGTGACACCTCATTCTCCCCCCCCCCCCCTTTTCTACGCCACTGGCAGGGGCGTAACTATAGCGTTTGACGTCAGGAGACATGATTCGTTTTACGTCTCCCAAATCTCAAACTAATTATTTTATAACATTTAAAACCATCAAATCCTATTTTGGTGCCCCGGCTAGTCGGCGTGCCGGGGACGTATGTCACATCTGCAACCCTTACTTACGCCTCTGGACACTGTCCGCTGGCAAATGACACTGCCACCCTACCCCAAAAATCTGAAATGCCTCCCGGGTGGGGGGGGGGGGGGGAATGTCTTAAAGAAACACTATTCTCGGATGACGGCAACAACTTGCATGTTGGTTCTCATGTCATTCTCAGATATTGAGTGTAAGACATAAGAACAAAAATCTTGAAATATTGAATGTAAAAAGTAAGGAAGGCAATCTTCCTCCACCAACACAGAGTTGCTCCCCCTTCAAATCTGCTGCACGGGGCTGAGGCATGCTCTACTTACGGGGCCACATCCGGTCAAGTGCACCTCTACAGATGGACATTCAGAGGACTCACAGTATCAAGTATTTATTGTTTTTAAAATGTCAATGGTTTAATGGGGGAAAATGTTTGTGTGACGTCACGCGAGGAGGGAGTGATCACTTTCAGAACAATTGGGCCAGTGAGGCGGACCAGAGGTTGGTCTGTGGAGTGGACCAGAGGTTGGTCTGTGGTGTGAACCAGAGGTTGGTATGTGGGGTGAACCAGAGGTTGGTATGTGGGGTGAACCAGAGGTTGGTCTGTGGAGTGGACCAGAGGTTGGTCTGTGGAGTGGACCAGAGGTTGGTCTGTGGGGTGGACCAGAGGTTGGTATGTGGGGTGGACCAGAGGTTGGTCTGTGGGTGGACCAGAGGTTGGTATGTGGGGTGGAACAGAGGTTGGTATGTGAGGTGGACTAGAGGTTGGTCTGTGGGGTGGACCAGAGGTTGATCTGTGGTGTGGATCAGAGGTTGGTGTGTGGGGTGGAACAAAGGTTGGTCTGTGGGGTGAACCAGAGGTTGGTCTGTGGAGTGGACCAGAGGTTGGTCTGTGGGGTGAACCAGAGGTTGGTATGTGAGGTGGACTAGAGGTTGGTCTGTGGGGTGGACCAGAGGTTGGTATGTTGGGTGGATCAGAGGTTGGTATGTGGGGTGGAACAGAGGTTGTTCTGTGAAATTGACCAGAGGTTGGTATGTGATGAAAAGTAGAGGTTGGTCTGTGAAATTGACCAGAGGTTGGTATGTGATGAAAAGTAGAGGTCTGTCTCTGCTGAAAAGCATAGTTTGGTATTCGATGAGAAAGACGTTGGACTGTGATGCTGATTAAAGAGGAAGACTGGATTGTCTGATAATCCATGCAACAATAGACTAGCGGTCATCTGTCCTTTACAGAGGTTATGAATCTAGAAAAGGTCATCCGGTGTACTCCGCTTAACTTGATTGTTTACCAGGAGCGTTGGAAGTAGCAGCATGCTTAGTAAACATGACTTGCCATACGGGGGGGGGGCAATTTGATGTGGGGGCAGGGGAGAGAAAAATAGAGAAAGATTAGAAGGAGGGAGAGGAGGGACTGAGGGAGGAGTGGGACGTAGGGAGGCAAGAGAGAAGAACGGAGAGAGGAGAGACAAAAACCGAGACAGACTGATGAAGAGTGAGGGAGAGGGGGAATGAGGAGCGGAGATAAAAATGGAGGCATATTTAGAGGGAGGGATGAAGAGAGATAGATTTAGAGGGAGGGATGAAGGGAGACAGATTTAGAGGGAGGGATGAAGGGAGACAGATTTAGAGGGAGGGATGAAGAGAGGCAGATTTAGAGGGAGGGATGAAGGGAGGCAGATTTAGAGGGAGGGATGAAGAGAAACAGAGATATGGAAGGAAAGAGAGAAAGAAGAAAATCTATTTTATATGCTTTATTTTTGTTCTATTTTCATCCTTCATATCTATTCTGTTTCTCCCATTATCCCATTGAGCAAAGATTCTAGCAGTGATTCTAGCAGTGATTCTAGCAATGATTCTAGCAGTGATTCTAGCAGTGATTCTAGCAGTGATTGTAGCAGTGATTGTAGCAGTGATTCTAGCAGTGATTCTAGCAGTGATTCTAGCAGTGATTCTAGCAGTGATTCTAGCAGTGATTCTAGCAGTGATTCTAGCAGTGATTCTAGCAATGATTCTAGCAGTGATTCTAGCAGTGATTCTAGCAGTGATTCTAGCAGTGATTCTAGGTAAATATCCTGATACCACCCAGACTATATATGTCGCGTCATGGGATATGTCTGTATCCGGAAATCCGATTGGTCCAAGGAAAGTGTTTGGGATGTGAAAAGGTTTATTGACATGGCGCGTGATGTTCTTGTTCCGCCCGGATTCACCGAGGCAATTTACACATCATTAGTGAGTAGATGGACGCATCACGGTGCAGACCAGCGCGGTACTGCTGCTGAACGCCCATTCAGACATTTGTCTGCTATTACAAAAGGGATGTGCCCCTAGAAGTCGATTTTCACAGATTGCTCTGCAAAGTTCCTATGCTGACAACATTATGCCCCATGAGAGTAGATACCGCTTAAGACACGCATTTGTTTAAGGGATACTTTTTTTTATTTAGAAGTGTTTCTTTTACTTTTCTAATTCTATCCACTGAAAGTTAGGTGTCAATTCTTAACATAGACATTAAGAATAACGTTGACACGTCGTTATGGGATCAGGATTTAAGTATTTCTATTTAGACATGGACAACAAAGTACTGCATCTTTGTGCAACAAAGTACTGCATCTTTGTACAACAAAGTACTGCATCTTTGTGCAACAAAGTACTGCATCTTTGTGCAACAAAGTACTGCATCTTTGTACAACAAAGTACTGCATCTTTGTACAACAAAGTACTGCATCTTTTTGCAACAAAGTACTGCATCTTTGTGCAACAAAGTACTGCATCTTTGTGCAACAAAGTACTGCATCTTTGTACAACAAAGTACTGCATCTTTGTACAAAAAATTACTGCATTTTTGTGCCCCAAGCCCCTGTCAGTAATTTTGATGGATTGTTTCTTGTTCTTTCTTTTCAACGGTTCCTCAGGAACAAGGGAACCAACCAGACTCCTAGAATTATTGATGGATGAAGACATTTTGTTTTACTGCCAATGTGTTTCCTGTGACCATTTCTTTTCTTTAACTCAGAAGAACAAAACACATTTGGCCCAAAGTAAACACAGACTGCGAGCATTACCACTTCCGGATTACAAGCGATCGTGGGTCAGGTGTTAGCCGTTACTAGGTGAGAGCCCTGGTGCCCTACATTTGTGTGACCTGTGGAACATCTGATGCCACAGGCATTCGTGCGCTTAAACTTTGGAGGGGGGGGGGCGTCCCACGATCAGACAGATCCGGGGGGCGTTCCACTAGCAGACAGATCCGGGGGGCGTCCCACGATCAGACAGATTTGGGTGGGGAGGGGGGTGCGTCCCACGATCCGACAGATCCGGGGTATTCCACGATCACACAGATCCGGGGGGGGGGGCGTGCCAAGATCAGAAAGATGGGGGGCGTCCAACGATCAGACAGATTTGGGGGGTGGGCACGATCCGAAAGATCTATACAACGTTTTGATTCGTAACATTTTTCTTGTATCTGATGCTTCGTCACATGGAAAAACAAGGAATACCTTCGGCAACTTTTCTGTCTCATAAAGCACAACACAAAAATGGCAGAAAACTTCGTTCAGAATTTTCTCAAGACTTTTAACATTTTGCCTTTCAAGGGGTGTCTGCTCCAAGTCTGACCTCGTGTTGGCTTACACAGAGGAAAGCCAGGAACAGTCAATCTGGATAAGTCTCCATGTAACAATGTCACTAACGCCACCAGAGGGCGCTAACATAATTATCTATGTAACAATCTTAGTAACGTTAACAGATGGCGCTGTACATAAGTCTCTATGTAACAATTCACTAACGCCACCAGATGGCGCTGTACATAAGTCTCTATGTAACAAGTCACTAACGCCACCAGATGGCGCTGTACGTAAGTCTCTATGTAACATGTCACTAACGCCACCAGATGGTGCTGTACGTAAGTCTCTATGTAACATGTCACTAACGCCATCAGATGGCGCTGTACGTAAGTCTCATGTAACATGTCACTAACGCCACCAGATGGTGCTGTACGTAAGTCTCTATGTAACAAGTCACTAACGCCACCAGACGGCGCTAGTTCCACAAAATAAAGATGGGAAGTTCACGCCCTGCGGCAGCCATTTTTGGCGTGCTATAGCTGGTAATATAATATTACATAATTATGCTTTCATATAATAATAAATGAAGGAGTGCGTTCGAACTGTGTGTTTCAAATACAATGTTGCATTAATCTGATACAATCTAATACAACTTAATAGTACTAAAGTTGAATATCTGCAATCGACATTAGAATCCTAGGTTTGAGTAATTTTATGTGGACCCATTATTGCTGCCTTGATAACTAGTAAGACGCAGAACTCGTTCTGACACATATTTTAGCGCCTAACCACTGGAATGTGTCACGTGATATAGGAGACACGCCCTCCGCTAACGACAGAGCAGGTGATTTTTCATTCCAGGGGAGGACAATCCACGACTCGCCACTTTAAATGTTTCTATACAGCGTTTACTGAGTGTTTGTTTGAACTCTTGCATATCCGGTGTTATGATGTGCGGCCCGAGAACATGTACTCGCTATCGAATTGGCCCGCGTCGTCTTTTGGTTTGTCCGCCCCTGATTTGCCCACTAAGTACACTTGAGTCACTAAGGTGGGTGGGTCTAGTTACTATAGACGAATAAATACCATGCCGTCCTTTACAAGACGATAGGTTACTGCCCCTGGATATGTTATGTCATATTCAAGTATGTAAATATTCTTTAAAGTGGCAGTCAGAATATTTCGAACTATGCGTGACAATGAATTTAAAAAAAATTACAATGAATGCTTCATGTACAAAAAAATGTGTTCTATGACGTCATTGTGACATTGCTATCAATCAGCGACCCTGAACAGTTTTTAGATTAGCAAAAACTGTTTCTCCTGAATAAATTAGGCATGTAGACTTTTTGAGAAATGTCCATATAAATCACAATTTATACATAACTGTGCATGGTCCCAGGTCTTTAAGCACATTTATGGGGATCCGCAAGAATGAGATATCTTAGAGGACATGAGATATATTAGATGACATGAGATATGCCAGATGTCATGAGATATGTTAGATGACATGAAATATGTTAGATGACATGAGATATGTTAGATGACATGGGATATGTTAGATGACATGGGCTCACAGAATAATAGATAGCTATGGTGTAGAACACAAATACTAATTATAAAAATATATTATGTGAGACAACACAGAGAAAACAGAGAGATGGGAGAGGTAGGGAGAGAGAAAGAAAGAAAGACAGAGAGAGGGAAGGAGGTAGATGGAAAGTTATAGAGAAAGCGAGGGAGAGAGGGGAGGAAAAGAGGGAGAGGTGGAGAGAGAAAGAAAGGGATATATAGAGAGAAAAAGAGAGAGTGAGAGGGGGACAGAGAGAAGAGAGAAAGAGGGAGAGAATGAGAAAGGGGGAGACATATAGAGAGACATACCACAACAAGATCTCTCAAATCTCACCACAACAAGACCCCACTATCACACCACAACAAGACCCCAATGTCACACTACAACAACACCCCACTATCACACCACAACAAGACCCCACTATCACACCACAACAAGACCCCAATGTCACACTACAACAAGACCCCACTATCACACCACAACAAGACCCCAATGTCACACCACAACAAGACCCCACTATCACACCACAACAAGACCCCACTATCACACCACAACAAGACCCCACTATCACACCACAACAAGACCCCACTATCACACCACAACAAGACCCCACTGTCACACCACAACAAGACCCCACTATCACACCACAACAAGACCCCACTATCACACCACAACAAGACCCCACTGTCACACCACAACAAGATGGTCCGTTACAAAGTTACTCTGTAATCTCCCTGGTATTTCATCAAGCTAGAAATGTGACGCTCGACATTCCAGTCCGTAACAATAATTTCGGTCCCCCCCCTCAACCCACCGCTAGCTCAATGTTCCATTCATTAAAAGTTTGGCACCTGGTCCATCAAAGCAATACAACTCATATGCCAGTGGATCCTTAGCTCCATTACATACACTTAACACCATTAAATGTTTTGACAAATTGTCTATGGGGTAAGATCGCGAAGGACAAACATTTTTAATTTCGGATTAAAAAGAGCACAATGGGTTGGTGTATATCATTTCCGCTTTCATTTCATTTGTGGTTGTCATGGTTTGGCTGAGTAAACATGGATCGGATGACGTCCCCGTGAATTGAGAGGAAAGAAATAATTTAGAGTAAAAGTATAAATTGTATTTTAAAAACTATGTTTTTGGGTCTGTTTTAATTAACCCTGATTTACCTCAAAGGAATCGAGTTTAGAAACAAAAAACATGATTTTGGAGCCAACCCAAATTGGTAAAAGTAGGCGGCAACCACAGGCAAGCTACTTGGCTTTTAAAAAAATTGAACGTAGCCTATAGAGATACAAAAAATGTATATTTTAAATATTATTACTTTAAAACTTTATTTCTTTAAGCTTGAAGTACGCGTGGCAAACAGTGCGTTGTGTAGGAGTACGTCCACTTCGTATGGCCACAGAAAACATTGTAAGTGTCTAGATCTCCCTGTTGCTGGCTCCCCTACAAGGATGATGTGTAGAATGACGTCAAATAATCATGAGACGGTTGAAGACCCAAACCTCTTTAGTTATGAAAAACTGTACGGAGACCCTTATTACTGGGTTTGACCCTAGCAACATCTGGGCCCAAAAAGAATCTCATATCTAAAATACTAAAATGCACTCGTTTCAAATAATATTAAGTTTCTTTACTTGCAAAAGTTTTAAGTGTCTCTTTCGCTAACAAAATGTACACAGCTCTTCTCTGTCATATCAAGCTTCTCAGTCATCGCTCAGAAGCGTTCATTGATGAGTGAAGGTAAAGATACCCTCGTTCACTCACATAATATCACAGACATCACTGCATGACACATCAGAACAACATCTGACTGTGACAGTACATTCAGTTCGTCTGAACAACATCTGACTGTGACAGTACATTCAGTTCATCTGAACAACATCTGACTGTGACAGTACATTCAGTTCATCAGAATAACATCTGACTGTGACAGTGCATTCAGTTCATCTGAACAACATCTGACTGTGACAGTACATTCAGTTCATCAGAACAGCATCTGACTGTGACAGTACATTCAGTTCATCAGAACAGCATCTGACTGTGACTGTACATTCAGTTCATCAGAACAACATCTGACTGTGACAGTACATTCAGTTCATCAGAACAACATCTGACTGTGACAGTACATTCAGTTCATCAGAACAGCATCTGACTGTGACAGTACATTCATACATTCAGTTCATCAGAACAGCATCTGACTGTGACAGTAATTCAATACATCAGAACATCTGACTGTGACAGTTCATTCATACATTCAGTTCATCAGAACAGCATCTGACTGTGACAGTAATTCAATACATCAGAACAGCATCTGACTGTGACAGTTCATTCATACATTCAGTTCATCAGAACAGCATCTGACTGTGACAGTTCATTCAGTTCATCAGAACAGCATCTGACTGTGACAGTTCATTCAGTTCATCAGAACATCTGACTGTGACAGTTCATTCATTTCGCCTGAAAGAGAAGATCACGAGTCTATTGGCCAGCAATAAGAATTGTCTTTAGCTTTCCGTCCTAATCCATCGTTACCTTCTGATCCATCTCACCATCCACCCTACTCATCCATGTCAAACGCTACCCTTACTCATCCAACTCACCATCATCCTCTACCCATCCATCTCCATCCATAAGATCCATAGGCCAATTAGACCAATCAGATACATACGACCTATAAGACACATAAAGCCAATATGACTTATAAGACAATTAAGGCCAATAAGACTTATACGACTCATAAGTCTTGTAAGACTTATAAGACTTATAAAATCGATAAATCACATAAGATTAATAAGACACAACATACAAGACATACAAGACACATGCGTCACATAAGACACAAGACAGACACGACACATAGGACACATAAGACACTTTAGACATATAAGACACATAAGACACATAAGACGCATAAGACAAATTTGATGAGGCGACTCCACCCATGAACTCTCACCCTGTGCTTAAAGACATGATTCTCAAGTTGATGGATCAAGGACCAGCAACCGACCGGTTCTCCGATTAAATGGGATTGCAGTGGATTGTCAGTGCCATAGACTCTGGTCACTGATTTCAAACCATTTAAGAATTCTGAATAAGAATTTCATCAATAAATTCGATATCAGTTCGTGCTAACAAAATTAAAACTGTCACACATAAGTGTATCACTGCAAAGTTTGCGAGTCCCTGATCCAGAGTGGGTCTGTGTTGCAGACTTGTAGTGTATCGTTTTGGCCAAGTCTTTATCTTGCAACACAAAAGCCAGGTAGAGCCAAGCATTATTGTATTGCCTGATAACAGCAACTACTTGACAGCCACTTGATGTACGGCACCGGTATGCCGTCAACCGATCACGTCGCTTATCGCTTAGTACGTCGACATACGATGTTTAAGTTGGAGACACACAATATATCAGTCGGAGACACAGCATATCATTCGGAGACACACACTATATTATTTGGAGACACACAATATATCAGTTGAAGACCAACTCACTGACTGAAGGTTTCAGTGTGCCGTAAGATAATGCAAGTGTGCCGTAACATAATGCATGTGTGCCGTAACATAATGCAAGTGTGCCGTAAGATAATGCAAGTGTGCCGTAACATAATGCAAGTGTGCCGTAACATATTGCAAGTGTGTCGTAACATAATGCAAGTGTGCCGTAACATAATGCAAGTGTGCCGTAACATAATGCAAGTGTGCCGTAACATAATGCAAGTGTGTCGTAACATAATGCAAGTGTGCCGTAACATAATGCAAGTGTGCCGTAACATAATGCAAGTGTGCCGTAACATAATGCAAGTGTGCCGTTGCTGGGTTGTGTAGTAAATTTTATGTGTCAGCAGTCAAATGTCGTGTTTGTCTCAGAAGTCAAATGTCGTTTTTGTCTCAACAGTCAGATGTCGTGTTTGTCTCAGCAATCAAATGTCGTGTTTGTCTCAGCAGTCAGATGTCGTGTTTTTCTCAGCAGTCAAATGTGATGTTTGTCTCAGCAGTCAAATGTCGTGTTTGTCTCAGCAGTCAAATGTCGTGTTTGTCTCAGCAGTCAAATGTCGTGTTTGTCTCAGCAGTCAAATGTCGTGTTTGTCTCAGCAGTCAAATGCCGTGTTTGTCTCAGCAGTCAAATGTCGTGCTTGTCTCAGCAGTCAAATGCCGTGTTTGTCTCAGCAGTCAAATGTCGTGTTTATCTCAGCAGTCAGATGTCGTGTTTGTCTTAGCAGTCAAATGTCGTGTTTGTCTCAGCAGTCAAATGTCGTGTTTGTCTCAGCAGTCAAATGTCGTGTTTATCTCAGCAATCAGATGTCGTGTTTGTCTCAGCAGTCAAAAGTCGTGATTGTCTCAGCAGTCAAATGTCGTGATTGTCTCAGCACTAAGATGTCGTGATTGTCTCAGCAATCAGATGTCGTGTTTGTCTCAGCAGTCAAATGTCGTGTTTGTCTCAGCAGTCAAATGTGATGTTTATCACAGCAGTCAAATGTCGTTATTGTCTCAGCACTAAGATGTCGTGATTGTCTCAGCACTAAAATGTGTTTGTCTTAGCAGTCAAATGTCGTGTTCGTCTCAACAGAGTCAAAGCATGACTCCATTTAACAGAACATAAATCCAAAGTTTAGCATGCAATTTACCTATGACAGCTGAGGTACAGTGAACCAGACAGATGGTACAACGAGCCAGACAGATGGTACAGCGAACCAGACAGATGGTACAGCGAACCAGACAGATGGTACAACGAGCCAGACAGATGGTACAGCGAACCAGACAGATGGTACAGCGAACCAGACAGATAGTACAACGAACCAGACAGATGGTACAGCGAACCAGACAGATGGTACAACGAACCTGACAGATGTTACAGCGAACCAGACAGATAGTACAACGAACCTGACAGATGGTACAGCGGACCAGATGGTTTCAGTAGTGTACAGATGGTTTCAACAGTGTGCATATTTTACAATCTTTAAAAAACATAGGTGTATACAAGGAGTTACGAAGGTAGGGTGCACATCGAGGGTTACTCTAAGATAGAAGAGGGCAAACCTTTATCATTCTAGCACTCAATATAATGGCCGTGTGCAAATTCATTTTTATAACTTTTTAATTTTTATCTTGGCTCTCTTTCCCCATGAATTTACGACCCCCCCCCCCCCTCCCCACTTATGCCAGTATTGGGCCTCCAAACTGAGAATGTTTGCACAAGTGTGGTCTATACGAAAACCGTCATGATTGGTTATGTACGGTGTATGATAACTAAGTATCAATGTTGAAGCAAGACAATAACTTTAGGTTCAAGCTGGACTTTCATATTTGTGTTTACACTATTCCGGATATACGACCCTTATTGTTCAAAGTCTACCATCGTGCGAAGTCATCCATTGTGTAAAGTCATCCATTGTGCAAATGTATCTCCTATTACAAAAGTGTATCTCCTATCACACAATTTATCTCCTATCACAAAACTCATCTCCTATCACAAGTTCCTATCACTAAAGTTTATCTCTTATTACAAAAGTTTATCACCTATCACAATCCCATGTCTTGTTTAATATTGCCAGTCAATGGCGGGGACAAATATGTTTTTATGTAATATTCCTACATTTTATTCCACGACGCCAGCAATCTATGACAAGCTGCCAGCAATCTATGACAAGCTTCCAGCAATCTATGACAAGCTGCCAGCAATCTATGACAAGCTTCCAGCAATCTATGACAAGCTGCCAGCAATCTATGACAAGCTGCCAGCAATCTATGACAAGCTTCCAGCAATCTATGACATGTTCCAGCAATCTATGACAAGCTGCCAGCAATCTATGACAAGCTGCCAGCAATCTATGACAAGCTGCCAGCAATCTATGACAAGCTGCCAGCAATCTATGACAAGCTGCCAGCAATCTATGACAAGCTGCGAGGCAAGCTCTGTTTGAAATCTGTTTTGAAAGCAACAACAATGAACTATTCAACCTGTCCAACCCGTCCAAATGTCCGTGCCGTCCAACCAGTCCAACCTGTCCAACCAGTCCAACCAGCCCAACCTGTCCAACGTGTCCAACCTGTCCAACCTTGTCTAACCTGTCCAACCTGTCCAACCTTGTCCAACCTGTCCAACCTTGTCCAACCTGTCGTACCTATCCAACCTGTCCAACGTCTGGTTGTCGTTCATTTGGCAGCCACATATATGTTGCTGCAGTAAAGGTGTTGTTAATGTACATCCTTGACCTTGTCGGAATGTCCAGGCAATATTGAAACATGAGAGTTTGGGCAGGAGTGACGGAGAGAGAATGATTGAGAGACAGAGAGGGGCAGTCAGAGATAGACAAAGAGAGACAGAGAGGGGCAGTCAGAGATAGACAAAGAGAGACAGAGAGGGGCAGTCAGAGATAGACAAAGAGAGACAGAGAGGGGCAGTCAGAGATAGACAAAGAGAGACAGAGAGGGGCAGTCAGAGATAGACAAAGAGAGACAGAGAGGGGCAGTCAGAGATAGACAAAGAGAGACAGAAGAGGACAAAGAGAGACAGAGTGATAGAGAGAGACAGACAGAAAAAAGAGAGACCGAGTGAGAGACCGAGACAGACAAAGAGACAATCAGAGACAGACGGAGAAGGACACAGAATGAGTGAAAGGAATGCAGTGAGAAGGGGAGAGAGAAAGACAGAGAGAAAGACAGAGAGAAAGACGGAGAGAAAGAGTGATTTGACTTTAAAAAATTCAAGTTTCTCTAATATCATAAGCGCCTCTAAAACAGATCAGATCAATAATGGTATTTAACATCGATCTTATTGAAGATAAAATTAAAATTCTGTTCCATTTAAGTTCCTTCAAATTGATAATAACCAATAAAGAATGCGCCTATTCAATAAGCTATAATAAATGGACTGAGCTCTAAGACAATATGTGAAATAGAATATGTGTCTTGGAATATTTAATCATAACTAGAAGACATTTATCATTAATTGCACGCACACTCAAGCGGTGTTCCCGTGATGAGACAGTCTCGTACAACATTCATGTCAAACCTTTGATGATTCGTAAATGTTCGTTCCCATGGATTTCTTCCACTACCTTCCACATTGAAACATGGATTTCTTCCACTTCTTTCCACAATGACACACTTCGTTCTCTTGTATTTCTTCCACTGCCTTCGATGTGGAAACATGGATTACTTCCACTTCTTTCCACAATGACACACTTCGTTCTCATGTATTTCTTCCACTGCCTTCCACGTGGAAACACCAGAAAAATAGCGCGGGGCACCATTCATCACGTCCGTGGGACAGAACAGCTGCATCTTGTGACACAGGTTTTAATAAACGACTGACTGTGATCAGAGAAAAATTGAAACCACCGCCGTTCATTGATGGATTCATTAATTGAATTCTTTGAGTACAGCGAAACGGCGACTTGTGATGTGGCCCATTGAAGGCCTAAGCCAGCGGTTCCCAGCCTGTTTGTCGCGACCTCTTTGGGGTGTCGAACGACCCTTACACAGGGGTCGCCTAAGACCATCGGAAAACACATATTTATGACGAAGAAACGAAAATAATTGTATGGTTTGGGGTCGCCACAATATGAAGAACTGTATTAAAGGGTCGTGGCTTTAGGAGGGTTGAGAACTACTGGTCTAAGCAAATTTAAAAACTCAACGGCCCCTGTTTCATTGATGGTTTCACTAATCGAATTCTTTGAGTACGGCGAACTGGGTTGCGAAAGCGACCGCGTCCTCGAAGAAATTCGGGGGCGTCCACATGGGGTTTTGCCTCTTCGCGGCGTGGCGGACTAGTAGGGGGGACCTGTCCACCCGAAGCTAAAAAACCCCGGCCAAACGCATGACTCCCAACGCAACGGGAGCTGCCACTAACATGATTACTAGTTGCTGTTAATGGGTATGAGGCTTGGGTGGCCCTCAAAAACCCATGCCGATGATTTTAACTACGCGGCCGTGAGAAAGCCGCCCCTAGGCAACCGTTTCGTCCCGCCACTACCAACGTCCCGACCGAAAGACTCCCTGGGCGGTGGGGGTTGGTAACGCAACACCAAACCACCGGAGTGGAAGCAAAGCCGTCCTGACCCACAGAGAGTTAACTGCAGACGCTTTAAACGCAGCGTCCTCGGTCGACCGGGCCTCCTCTAGGTCAAGGGGGAGGTTCCCGGCGCCCTCCCGCACGGGCTGGAGTCGGGTTAAGTCCTTCAGTGCTCTGGTTTGTGTGGGGGAGCGCCGGGGGGGGGGCATTAAGAGCTCACGCTCGACGGCCCACCGATTCCATCTCTTATGCGACATTTGGAGTACGGCGAACTGGGTTGCGAAAGCGACCGCGTCCTCGAAGAAATTCGGGGGCGTCCACATGGGGTTTTGCCTCTTCGCGGCGTTGCGGACTAGTAGGGGGGACTTGTCCACCCGAAGCTAAAAAACCCCGGCCAAACGCATGACTCCCAACGCAACGGGAGCTGCCACTAACATGATTACTAGTTGCTGTTAATGGGTATGAGGCTTGGGTGGCCCTCAAAAATCCATGCCGATGATTTTAACTACGCGGCCGTGAGAAAGCCGCCCCTAGGCAACCGTTTCGTCCCGCCACTACCAACGTCCCGACAGAAAGACTCCTTGGGCGGTGGGGGTTGGTAACGCAACACCAAACCACCGGAGTGGAAGCAAAGCCGTCCTGACCCACAGAGAGTTAACTGCGGACGCTTTAAACGCAGCGTCCTCGGTCGACCGGGCCTCCCCTAGGTCAAGGGGGAGGTTCCCGGCGCCCTCCCGCACGGGCTGGAGTCGGGTTAAGTCCTTCAGTGCTCTGGTTTGTGTGGGGGAGCGCCGGGGGGGGGGCATTAAGAGCTCACGCTCGACGGCCCACCGATTCCATCTCTTATGCGACATTTCGAGTACGGCGAACCGGCGACTTGATGCGTGGCCCATTGAACGTCTAAGCAGCTTGTAAACTGAAGGGCACCTCTTTCATTGATGGCTTAACCAATCACAAACCTGTAGTAAGTCACGCCGGCGACGTGTTGCGTGGCCCGGCCCTTACAAAAATGTCTATTCACGGCGATACGATCATAGGCCCGACTTGTGTACCTCGTGCTGTCACAGCGGGAGTGGTGTGACAGTGGGACCAGAGAGGTGTAACTGACACGGCCAGGTTATGTCGGACTAACATCTGCTTTCACGATCGTAAGTAGGTTGTCTGTGGGCCATGCTGGCCAAATGAATAGTGTCTGTGTAAGGTTTCCGCTAGGTGGAATTCTGTGTTTGATGGATGTCGTTAGTGACTTCAGAAATATGTAAGTGATACTTTCATAACGACACAGAATATCAGAACAGATTTTAAAAAAATATGGGCTAAAACAGTGTTCCTCAAATTAGGAATCATTGACCCCTACGAGAGCTTTTAGTGGAGTTTAAATCTATAGTGGTGTTTAATATATTATTATATAACTTTAATTATAATAAAATAATAACTTTATGATATTATTTTGTCAACACTTAGATATTGAGAGATTCTAATTTGATTCAGTTCTATCCAAAAAACATTTCATTGTTATTGATATTTATTAGATAGCCTATATGTTACTTATAGCATTGATACTATTAGAGTGATAACACTTTTGGTGTAAAAGTTTTAACACTTTTGGTGTAAAAGTTAGAACACTTTTGGTGTTAAAGTTAGAACACTTTTGGTGTAAAAGTTTTAACACTTTTGGTGTTAAAGTTAGAACACTTTTGGTGTTAAAGTTAGAACACTTTTGGTGTTAAAGTTAGAACACTTTTGGTGTTAAAGTTAGAACACTTTTGGTGTTAAAGTTAGAACACTTTTGGTGTTAAAGTTAGAACACTTTTGGTGTTAAAGTTAGAACACTTTTGGTGTTTCAGTTTTTCCCCGGCCAGATTATATTATTATTCTCCTTCGTGACCATCTTAAAGTTTACTACATTGTGTACTACAATGTGTACTACAATGTGTAAATCCTTTTGGGCACAAGAGATTTGGTTATCCATACACATTTGATATATTGCAATTTACACTAAGCCACATTTAAATAAAGCAATAAACGTATAGTATAGTGAATAATTTGTGAATGAGAAGCGTTATCATCGTGCTGGGTTTTTTTAACTAGTCACTTTAGCTTTACAGAGTAATGCGGCTCTTCAGCGACCTTAGTGCGGCTCGGCCAGTTGGTCATAAATCGGTTTTGACTCCGAAAAAATGGTCCTTGGCAGGTTCTTGAAAAAAAATTTGGCTCAGAATTTTTGTTTAATCCCCCTTTGGCTCTTTTGACCAATGATGCCGACCACTGGTCTAAGATACAAATTATTAAGCGTTGGCCCTAATTTATCCCGTATCCACATGCGTAATTTGTGGGTGAGGGGAAAGGGCTTTAGCTTTTACATTATCAAACATGCCAGGATGGACATTCTGCAACAGTGCATGCCAGGATGGAAATTCTGCAACAGTGCATGTCTGGATGGACATTCTGCAAACGTGCATGTCTGGATGGACATTCTGCAACAGTGCATGCCTGGATAGACATCCTGCAATAGATCGCCCATAATCCAGAACATGTCTGGATAGACATCCTGCAATAGATCGCCCATAATCCAGTGCATGCCTGGATGGACATTCTGCAACAGTGCATGCCTGGATGGACATCCTGCAACAGTGCATGTCTGGATGGACATTCTGCAACAGTGCATGTCTGGATGGACATCCTGTAATAGATCGCCCATAATCCAATGCATGTATGGATGGACATCCTGCAATAGATCGCCCATAATCCAGTGCATGTCTGGATGGACATCCTGCAATAGATCGCCCATAATCCAGTGCATGTCTGGATGGACATTCTGCAACAGTGCATGCCTAGATGGACATCCTGCAATAGTGCATGCCTGGATGGACATCCTGCAATAGATCGCCCATAGTCCAGTGCATGCCTGGATGGACATTCTGCAACAGTGCATGCCTGGATGGACATTCTGCAACAGTGCATGCCTGGATGGACATTCTGCAACATATCTCCCATAATCCAGTGCATGTCTGGATGGACATTCTGGAACAGATCGCCCATAGTCCAGTGCATGCCTGGATGGACATTCTGGAACAGATCGCCCATAGTCCAGTGCATGCCTAGACACGGAAAGGTCCCGGCATTTGGGGAACGCTGTGTTAGAGAATTAATTACCTGCACATGATGGTAGACATGATGGTAGACATGATGGTAGACTCTGCCATAGAGTTTGATTTGGACATGTGTGTGTCGGTGGTGGCGGTGGTTGGGGTGTCGGTGGTTGGGTTGTCGGTGGTTGGGTTGTCGGTCGTTGGGTTGTCGGTGGTTGGGTTGTCGGTGGTTGGGGTGTCGGTGGTTGGGTTGTGGGTGGTTGGGTTGTGGGTGGTTGGGTTGTCGGTGGTTGGGATGTCGGTGGTTGGGGTGTCCATTGTTGGGATATTGGTGGTTGGGATATTGTTTTTAAAATGAAATCAAATGGTCCTATTGACCTCCAATGGTCCTACTGACCTCCAATGGTCCTACTGACCTCCAATGGTCCTACTGACCTCCAATGGTCCTACTGACCTCCAATGGTCCTACTGACCTCGAATGGTCCTACTGACCTCCAATGGTCCTACTGACCTCCAATGGTCATACTGACCTACAATGGTCATACTGGCCTCCAATGGTCATACTGACCTCCATTCAAAATAACATTATAAGAGCCTTGCAAAAATATATCGGACAACCGAAATTTCAGCAGCAGAAAATTGAGGGCCCACGATCAATGTATCGATCATTCTGGCTCCTAAACCTAATATAAACATTTAACGTATGTATTGTTTAACTTCAAGATACAACAAATATGAGTAGCGTCCCATACTGTCACCCCCCCCCCCCCCAACCACCATGTCTTCCTCAAGGACCCGTTATTGTACCGTCGGTGGTTAAGTACAATGAAAGACTGACCTAGTACAATGACAGACTGACCTAGTACAACGACAGACTGACCTAGTACAGCGCCAAACTGACTTAGAACAATGCCAAAATATATATTTTTCTTTTAAAAACTGTAAGACGTCCATATTTATCAGTGGAGAAACTCTGCATATAACGTTAGAGAATGGTCTCTGAGTGTGCACTGCTTGATCTTTGTGTGTGGGTGATGAAATAGAAACAAAAGATATAACAAATAATTCTTGGGAGCCTAGGGGTAGAATATGGTCTAAGGGGCAGAATATGGTCTATCGGGGCAGAATATGGTCTATTTGGACAGAAAATAGTCCTTAGAAAAGGGCTCCAGAACCCCCCCCCCCGGGAAAATATATGGTTCATATGGTTTGTAAAGTTGTCTTTTGGCTGTTCAAATGTTGTCTTTTGGGCTGTACATGTGTTGCCTTTTGGGCTGTACATATGTTGTCTTTTGGCTGTACATATGTTGTCTTTTGGGATGTACATATGTTGTCTTTTGGGCTGTACATATGTTGTCTTTTGGCTGCAAATATGTTGTCTTTTGGGCTGTACATATGTTGTCTTTTGGGCTGTACATATGTTGTCTTTTGGGCTGTACATATGTTGTCTTTTGGGCTGTACATATGTTGTCTTTAATGTGAGTCTTAAACCCGACAATGGCCAAACACCAGCCTCAACACAGTACAGGAGGCATATTATAATGACGTGTTGCCTGAACAAACCAATGACTGCCACTGGGAACTATCATTTAACAGCTGAACTAACAAAGTGACAGATGAAGTGACAGATGAAGTGACAGATGAAGTGAGACTCAACTAATTTAATCTCAGGTCTGCTTCATGTTGCTAAGTTAACCCCTCCATCCCCACCCCCCCCCCACCCACCACGGTCCATTTCATGACATTCGTCAAAAGGTCACCTCGACATTTTCTCAAAGATTGTCATGGTTTGTTTTGTTGAAATCTTCGCTTGCTGGTTAGTTAGCGTACATTTTTTAAGTCCTTTATTGCGGCTACAGATGTGTTACTTGATATCCCACGATAACAGTTGCGCCCCGCAGTGAAAGGATTATACATACTCTTGTAATCACATATACATGCGTCGGTGGGCAGACATACATACAAATAACCAGTTTGAGAATCACTGCAGCTATTTCTGTGGCTGTCCTCACCATACTCCATCCCAACCTGCAGGGTAGACAGGTACCTTGGTCTCATTTCCTGTTTACAAGCTCAGTTATTTTTTTATAAAGCTGTTTCTTGCAATATTTGCCAAGCTTTCTGTAATTTCTCCTCCGAAAAAACGTTCATAAGGGGGGGGGGGGAAGCCAGGTGTTAGTTAAACGAGACGTCAAGCATAATGACTTGCACACGTCAAGAATCATGGTGTACACACGTAAAACATCATGGTGTACACTCGTCAATCATCATGGTGTACACAGAGATGGGCCACAAGGCAAGACACCCCATCACCCACTGCGCCGAAAGCAGGGGCGTAACTAGAGTGCCGATGTTAAAGAATAGGTTACACCCAACTTTTTATAAAACTCTAAAATTCGAGCATTGAAGAAAAATATTACGTCGTGCTTTTGCGCCCCTTTAAAGTGGCCCCGAATCTGCTCCCATCCCAATTGCGCAAGTATAGTGATCGTTACAGAAAACACTGGGGGCAAAAGTGGGGAGGCGCTAGCTTTAGAATGTGACTGTCTGCATTGGTAGCATGTCATGATATGATGGTGTGTATGGTAGCTATACCTTATTTACACTTTAACATAGTAATAAATTGGTACGGGATCCGCCACTGCATTACTTCTTGCTCCAAGGTGATCCCTCTTCAAACATCTGTTCAAATCCGCCGCAGACAATGGGCGAAGTTTTCCAACATGAACATGTGATGTGATGTGATGGGATGGGATGGGATGGGATGTGATGGGATGGGATGGGATGGGATGGGATGGGATGGGATGTGATGTGATGTGATGTGATGTGATGGGATGTGATGGGATGGGATGGGATGTGATGGGATGGGATGGGATGTGATGGGATGTGATGGGATGGGATGTGATGTGATGTGATGGGATGTGATGGGATGTGATGGGATGGGATGGGATGTGATGGGATGTGATGGGATGGGATGGGATGTGATGGGATGGGATGTGATGGGATGTGATGTGATGTGATGTGATGGGATGTGATGTGATGGGATGGGATGTGATGGGATGGGATGGGATGTGATGGGATGGGATGTGATGTGATGGGATGTGATGTGATGGGATGTGATGTGATGGGATGTGATGGGATGGGATGGGATGTGATGGAATGTGATGGGATGTGATGTGATGTGATGGGATGGGATGGGATGTGATGTGATGGGATGTGAGGCGGCTGCAATCTAAGATTGCTGGTTTATGATTGACTTAAGAGGACATACTTTAAACATTACACTTTGTGGTTGTGCGGCTGTTAAGGTGCGGGTGTTAAGGCGAGGGCGTTAAGGTGCGGGTGTTAAGGTGAGGGTGTTAAGGTGAGGGTGTTAAGGTGAGGGTGTTAAGGTTTGGGTTTAAAATTTGTGAGTTTTAAGGTGCGAGTGAATGTCATCCAAGCATACCGTAATGTATACTTTTAAAGGTTGTTGGTAATAGAACCTACCAATGTCCGTGCTGGTCACGTAAGTGTCCCCCCTTCCAATAGGAATGTTTCAACTAATGACATTATTCCTGGACCCTTCAATGTGACTCAGAATCAACTTTATTTGACAAACATTCATACATTTCTGAAACGTAATAAACACACCGACCGTTAAAGGCTGGCCAGGGGGCGTCACAGGTCGGCGAGTGTCACTTGTAGAGTTAAGACCGTTAATTCAAGCAGAGTTAAATGTGTGTACATCGTCTGCAACTTCACTCTAGTATCTTTGAGGTCATGCATTTCAAAACGTGGACAAACCTATTTAATTTAATGCATCGCTCGAGTCGACCAAGAACGGGGGAAAGTTTCCCAATGAACCAAGGGACCAGTGAGTGATGTATGCATTTTTTTTAATCCGTCTTAAATATTGATCCTATATAAATGATAAGATAGTTTTAATTATCCAATAGGAGACAACTCTAGCCAATGGTAGAAAACTCTATCCATGGGAGACAACTCTATCCAATGTGAAGCAACTCTATCCAATGGGAGACAACTCTGTCCTCTTGGACATAACTCTATGGACTATTACCATATACTGCTCAAGCAACGTTCACTTTCCTTGTTCAGCATACATTGTTTGTTTGCGTCTAAGATAAATGTTCATATGATATGTAAAAATGTCCGTATGATGTAGGACCAGTCCCCTTGGAATGTCGAGGTGACATTCCTAATGTCATGTGATGAATGGAACAACGAAATAATTTTATGTTTTGTATCTTATAAAACTTCTTTAAAATGCATAGTATACTAACTGATTATACTAGCAGATTATACTAACTGATTATACTAGCAGATTATACTAACTGATCATAATAGCAGATTATACTAACTGATTATACTAACAGATTATACTAACTGATTATACTAGCAGATTATACTAACTGATTATACTAACAGATTATACTAACTGATTATACTAGCAGATTATACTAACTGATTATACTAGCAGATTATAATAACTGATTATACTAGCAGATTATAATAACTGATTATACTAGCAGATTACACTAACTGATTATACTCGCAGATTATACTAGCAGATTATACTAGCAGATTATACTAACTGATTATACTAAATGATTTTATTAAATGATAATACTGACTGTTTATACTAAATGATTATACTAACGGGTTACACTAACTCACTATACTAAATGATTATACTGACTGATTATACTAAATTAGATTTTAGTACGTGTTTACGACCTCATTTCATACGGCTTCTCTCGTTGTCTAGGATTCTCATCAGGTCCACACAATGAAACAATTACACTATTAAGTCCACAAATGTTACGACCTTTCCAACGTTACGGTTTCCAAATGTTACAGCCTGGTACACTTCACAATAACTCCCCATAGTTTCATAAGTTAATTCTTTATTCCATTATATACAAAATGTAATGCCACATGGCCAGGAGTCACTAATACATAACGAAGTTCCTCACTACACAGTTAGGAAACTAAACTTCGACTAACACACGTTCTCTCTAACAGCTCTAAGATCTCCCTAAAATCTCTTGTCCTCTCTAGCAATCACTCGATCTCCCTATAAAACTCTCATGGTCTCCCTATACAAATCTCCCCCCTCGACTAACTAACACTGTCCTTTTATCCACGCACTTGTTTATTCATAATTCCCCTGTCAGCCAATGACCATTCAGCTACACTAATACAATTCATAACAACTCACGCACCCAAAAAGTATTCACACTAACAACACTGGTTCTCACATTTAAACTCTCACCATGCATGAACGACTTTCATACCAAGACATCAGGCTAACTAACTCATGTTCACAACAGTACGGACAGTTTGTAATTTCGACCCCATTGAGCGTACTAATTTTTGCATCCGTAATTGTCCGTACTTTTCCTCTCGTCGTCCGTCTTGTCCGTAATTTTGGCAGCTACGACTCGCTTGTCTTAATTTCATTTGTCTTATCTTATTTCTCCGCAAAGGCTCATCTCCATCTGACAGTCCGAAAATAGCATATATATATCTCCAATGCTGTAAAAGCATCACGCAATGTTGTGTGGGAATTATCGTCATACTGTAGCCATTTCTTTTCACAAATGAACTATCTTCAATAGTACTCGGTAAGTAGTAGCAGTATTCAGTAATATTTCGTCCACCGTATCTTCGATGTGCTAGTTCAGTGGTTCCTATAATGTTTCGATTCCCGGCTCTTATGTCCAATTTATGAGTTCACCATTGTTATGCGGCCCTCTCTGAGACTACTTTTCAGTTAAGTGTTACTTTGATGTTATTCTCTTTTTAGTAACTATTAATTAATTAATTAATTAATCTTTAATTTTTCAAAAGTTAACTATTAACTTTAAATTAGTCGTTAACAGCCCAACTTTTTACTGTTGTTTGTTGTCTACGGAGGAAATGCTGCACCTGGTGCCACTTACTAAATAGAAAAAGTGCCCCCGGGGCAGATCCGTGAAAAAAAGGACGATATTTTTGCGCCCCCCCCCCCCCCCCCCCCGCCTCGACTTACTGAAGTATATAGGATACGATATTTCAATTCACTATTAAGATCCTAACTAAAGAAGATTTTGGCACCCGCTGTGACCGCCCTCTTTGCCCCATTCTCATGGCTGGGCAACATGGCACCCAGAGCGACGCATATTATGGGGACCACTGAGCTGGCCCAACTGTCGGCCTGTATAAACCCGAGAAATATTTTTTTTTATATTCCTGTGACGTCACAACTTTTTATTAAATTATTTGATTTCTTTGGTGTTTTTATGGTGATGGGGGTTAAAATCTTCTTGTACGTACCAGTTGCGGTGGTGTCCAAAAAAAGTCAAGCACCACCCCCCCCCCCCACCCCTATGGTTCCGGTTGCTGTGAGAATTGTGTTCGTACTTGGCATCCAGAAAATCTGGTAAGCTAAACTAAATGATTAAACTAAATGATTATACTATTAATTTTGTCTACTTTCCAGCTGGCATTAAAACATTTGAGTTTTGAGGATTTGTATGTATAAGAGTATTCGAATGATTCTTTTCGACACCACAGCCAGTGGCGTCACCCGGGAACGTTGGGGCGACACCGTGAATTACACGTGAATTGCGCGTAGAGCTGGGTGACGCCTCTGGTTAAATTCAAACAACTTTTCAAAAGAAGCCATTTGCCATTTATTTACATTTGTGACGTCACGAGTTATGGGCCGTCATTGACGACTGCAATCTGTACAGTGGCGTCTTGTTGACATATTGACATTATACGCCGTCATTGTACAGGGGCGTCTTGTTGACATATTGACATTATACGCTGTCACTGCTCTGTCAAAACTAGGAATAGTTTATTTTAAATAACACATGTTATTGTGTCTGATTTCCTGCTTCAGTTCTTTGACTAAACTTCACACATCGATGCCATAACAACCAGGGAAAGCCATGAAATAGTTACTATTTGGATAAGGTGGTAGGACAGAGGCAACATGGCCACACAATTGTGTGATAGACGCTAAATGGCCACACACCTGTGTGATAGACGCTACATGGCCACACACGTGTGTGATAGTCGCTACATGGTCACACATCTGTGTGATAGACGCTACATGGTCACACACCTGTGTGATAGACGCTACATGGTCACACATCTGTGTGATAGACGCTACATGGTCACACACCTGTGTGATAGACGCTACATGGCCACACACCTGTGTTATAGAAGCTACATGGCCACACATCTGTGTGATAGACGCTACATGGCCACACACCTGTGTGATAGACGCTACATGGCCACACATCTGTGTGATAGACGCTACATGGCCACACACCTGTGTTATAGAAGCTACATGGCCACACATCTGTGTGATAGACGCTACATGGCCACACACCTGTGTGATAGACGCTACATGGCCACACACCTATGTGATAGACGCTACATGGCCACACATCTGTGTGATAGACGATACATGGCCACACACCTGTGTGATAGACGCTACATGGCCACTCACCTGTGTGATAGACGCTAGCTGGCCCCTGATCATAATATATTTTCTTTTCCTTCGCACGGTCCTGTATCTGACACCTACGTTTTAATTCATTTTATCTAACCTTGCGTCATCTATCTTATATACTCGCATTATAAAAAAAGTCCAGTATAACAGATAGATTTATTATGATAGCGCTGATGTGTACAAAAAATATTTCATTTTATCAATCAAAAATGGTTGAAAAGTGTTTTATTTGGGTATTTTTGGGGTATTGCTTGGGGTATTGTTTGGGTATTTTGGGGTATTGTTTGGGTATTTTGGGGTATTTGAGTATTTTTGGGATATTTTTGGGGTATGGAAGTTTTCGAGTCGGTTTCCTCCATATTACTTCCGGTAAGTCATCGTGACCCACTCTCAACACGTAAAGCGTCTGACATCATTTATGGCAGGTCAACTGAGACTGTGAGAGAACGTCAGGCCTACTGGGACTGTGAGAGATCGTCAGGCCAACTGGGACTGGGAGAGAACGTCAGGCCAACTGGGACTGTGAGAGAACGTCAGGTCAACTGAGACTGTGAGAGAACGTCAGGTCAACTGGGACTGTGAGCGAACGTCAGACCTACTGGGACTGTGAGAGAATGTCAGGTCAACTCGGACAGTGAGAGAACGTCAGGCCAACTGAGACTGTGAGAGAACGTCAGACCTACTGGGACTTTGAGAGAACGTCAGGTCAACTGGGACTGTGAGCGAACGTCAGACCAACTGGGACTGTGAGCGAACGTCAGGTCAACTCGGACTGTGAGAGAACGTCAGACCTATGAGTAACACTATGAACTTGACCTTCTTTCATGATCGACACGCCCTCCTGTCATAGTCACCCTGACTTGTCGCGATCGACACGCCTTCCTGTCATAGTCATTCCTCTATTGCCCCGATCATTATGATTGAATACGTCAGTCTGGTCAACTAGTTGCCACTAAGTCTGATTAACTAGTTGCCACTAAGTCTGATCAACTAGTTGCCACTAAGTCTGATCAACTAGTTGCCACTAAGTCTGATCAACTAGTTGCCACTAAGTCTGATCAACTAGTTGCCACTAAGTCTGATCAACTAGTTGCCACTAAGTCTGATCAACTAGTTGCCACTAAGTCTGATCAACTAGTTGCCACTAAGTCTGATCAACTAGTTGCCACTAACTCTGATACTTCCAACTTTTAGTTTCTCTGTGCTCAAGACAACACGTTTTATCCAAGGCGTGTAGTTTTTTGAAACAGTTGCTATTGACTTGGTGGATCAGACGGGGGGTGCCCCCTGCCTTGGTGGATCAGACGGGGGGTCCCCCTGACTTGACAGATCAGACGGTGGGTCCCCCTGCCTTGCCTGATCAGACGCTGCCTCCCCTGCCTTGGTGTATCAGACGGGGGGTCCCCCTGACTTGACAGATCAGACGGTGAGTACCCCTGACTTGACAGATCAGACGGTGGGTCCCCCTGCCTTGCCTGATCAGACGCTGCCCCCCCTGCCTTGGTGTATCAGACGGGGGTCCCCCTGACTTGACAGATCAGACGGTGGGTACCCCTGACTTGACAGATCAGACGGTGGGTCCCCCCTGCCTTGGTGTATCAGACAGGGGGCCCCCCTGACTTGACAGATCAGACGGTGGGTACCCCTGACTTGACAGATCAGACGGTGGGTCCCCCTGCCTTGCCTGATCAGACGCTGCCCCCCCTGCCTTGTTGGATCAGACGTTGGGTCCTCCTGACTTGACAGATCAGACTGTGAGTCCCCACGGCCGTCATAATTTATAAATAGTCGACACACATCGCCACCGACTGACAGGAAGGGGAGATCAGTGCAGACGTAGCGATTGAAAACAGAAATAATGACTGAATTCTAAGGACGTCTCTTTGTGCGCAATGAGGTTTTGAAGGGATTAACACGATTGAACTTTGCCCAAGGAAATAAGTTCACTTTTTGTTAACGTGCGTAATGTGTGTGTGTGGGGGGGTGGGTAATTCATGAGATTGAAATCAGTTTTAAAATGTCAAAGCGGGTTTTAGTAACGGAATTTCCATCGGTGATGTGCTAATTAGTCACCGTTATTTTGTATCTGTTCAACAAGGCATCTCACGTTTGGACATTCAACTGTTGAGCCTGAGACCCTGTTGCTAGCTTATGATTTCAACATGGATTAGGAGAGCCTTAATTTAAACATGGATTAGGAGATCCATAATTAAAACGTGGATTAATAGAGCCATAATTTAAACATTGTACTATATGACTCTACAATTTTAAAATTAAAAAAATGTTGGTCCAAAATTTGAAAATTGATTCATAACTGCATCCGTTTTTTTTTTCTCCAATCTGTTTATCAACGGTTCTCAAGATGAACAAAACAGAAGGCCCAGTATTTTTATGACTAGTTTTTAACCTTATAAGTTAATCCAATATTTTCAGTAATTATATTTAAGCTAACTATTTATAAAAAGTGCCTGGGGGATGGCATGTAGATCACCAAGTAGAGCTACAAATGTGCCCTATATAATTTAGAATTGAGAACCTCTACGCTGACAGTGTTAAGGATGGTGTGGGGAGTATTTATCTCATTAGGAAATGGCGTCAGCGGGCCGTCGAGCTTGTGCTCCTAATGCCCTCCCTGGCGTCCACCCACACCCGCCAGCCGCCGGGTATCCCCGGCGCCGGGCCGTGCGGGAAGACGTCAGAGACCTCCCCGGACGTTGGACGCCCCCACCAGCAACTGCTCGATCGAGTTCGCTGACGGAGGCCCCCCCCCCGCCCGGAGACGTCTGGTCGACCGAAAACGCTGTGTTTCAAGCGTCCGCAGTCCACTCTCCTAGGGGCCGGGACGGTAAATTAACGTCCTAATATCTCCCCCCACCCGTCCCGGGGAAGCATCGGACGCCCTCTAAGAGGGATTCTACAGTGGGTTTCCACCTCGCAACTAGTTCGCAAAGCAGCTGGGACGAAACGGTTGCCTAGGAGCAGCTTTCTCAGGGCTGCATATTTAGAATCACCGGCTATAGGCTTCCACCACAGCCTATAGCCTCATATCCCTTAACGGCAACTTGTAATCATGATCCCTACCCTGTGTTTGCTTTTTCTTCCCCCTGTGAAGCATCACAGGTGGCAGCCCTGTAGGAGCTGTTTATTCCAGCAACTACCATGCATGGCCGTGTCTGCCACGCGGGACACGCAATGGTGGTAATGTGCCCCGGGTTAACGCCGAGGGGGTCGGTGGCCAGCGCTTCCAAATCGGCAAGCCACTACAGACTTGTCAACCGGAATCCCAGGGGAGGTGGGGAGTATTTGTATAATTCGATTTCATAAAAATGTGACTAATTACTATTTGTACCACCATTATATGCACCATAACTATTTGTACCATAACATTCTGTACTATAACTATTTGTACCACAACTATATGTGCCATAACTAATGGCACTATACATTATGGGCATAGATGAGATGGATAGCGTGAGCTAACCCAATAAATTTTGGCCAACAATTTTTAAGAATGTGGCAACAATGGCTGACTGTATTCTCCCATGTTAATGTCAGAGTTCTAAGTCAGTATGCACGGCCACTCAAACACATGCAACATTGAGTGGTTCTGGCATTAAGTTAACATATAGTCCAAACCACGGGTAATAGTATCATCAAATAATTTTTTTAAATTGTCATTCACTCTAGGACACCTGCAGGTCCGACCTAAAGAATGAGGTGACCTAACGCTGACCAGCCTTGCGGCCATGGCGAACTACATCAAACGGCTGAAAGCCTACGTGGCCCCACTGCTGGTCATCTACACCATCCTTGTGACCTTCTTCCTGGCACAGACGGCGTGGAACGATGACGTCACGACGGCACCCCAGAAACGCAGTCAGGTGACGTTCCTGGACGTCCTTGTCCAGGAGGAACGGCGCCACATGCGAAGCTTTCAGGACATCGTACATAATAACAGGTGAATGTTTCACTTATATGGTGAATGTTTCACTATCTGGTGAATGTTTCACTATCTGGTAAAAGTTTAACTATCTGGTGAATGTCTTAATATATTGTGAATGATTAAATAACTGGTGAATGTTTCACTATCTGGTGAATGTTTTATTATCTGGTGAAAGTTTAACTATCTGGTGAATGTTTCACTATCTGGTGAATCTTTCACCAACAGTTTAAATTGGTCAATCTTTAATTGTCTCTTTACTCCTGATTTTTACTTTCATCCCTAACAGAGTCGTCCAAAAGGCCAAATCTCGATTGACCAGACACAGACGAGACAGACACAACAACGTCAGCAGTGAAGACACACCAGTGGGAAAACACGACATCCACTCCAATCCAGATTTCCGGGCCCTCAACGACGTCATTTTACAGACCAACACGAGTGACCCTGTGGGCGTGGTCACCTCCGTACTTCTCGACCACGACCCAGTGTTGATGCAAGACACCCACCAACGTGGGGCCAACCGACCCATTTTCAAGGTTGAGGTGGAGGAACCGGAGAGCCCAGGTGGGTCGGAGCAACCCCCAGAGGTCAAGGCTTCTGAGAATTCCAGCCATGTGACACCAATGAAAATGTCACAGAAGAAAGGTCTCTACCGGCACATTCAGCGTATTAAGGTCCCTAAGACCTACCTTCCTCAAAAAATTGGCATACCGCCCTCAGAAGTGACTTACTCCATAGAATATTGTGGTAAACCTTTCCGAGATCTTAGCGAGACTTCCAACATATGCAACAGAAATCTCGTGGAGGTCGGCAGCGATAACTATGTGGCGATCAGCGCCTACTCCCTGCCCTTCAGACCAATCGGTGATATAAATATTTATTCAGCATTCCTCGACCAACGGGTCTCACCCCCTGTCGTTCGTGTCATGACAATAGGACCCCAAGGTCGAGAAGGGACGAGGTCCACCTACTGGTGTCTGTTCTACCGCCACGTGCGGGATGGAAATACCGGCAAAAAGAACGGCACGCGCAAAATGCGTCAGCTGAAACGTGCCACACAGCTGTCCTACTGGGCGGCCAGCGACGGCCACAGGGCGGCCAAACAGTTTTACATCATGTCCTGTACTGTTCCCGACGAGGCGATGGAGTCCTTGACATTGGGACAAACGGGCTCCGTGCGGCTGGTCGGTGGTGGCGAGAATGACTCGATGATAGAAGCAGTTCGGGAGAGCATAACATTCAGGGTCATCAATAACGGGAACACGGCCCCGGGGAACGGGAACACGTTCCACCCGAGGAACAAGCGAGAGTATTTTCATAAGATGGAGGAAGACCTGTCCAAACTGACTGAGACGGTTAGAGGAAACAGCCACGAGGTGAACAGCGTCGAGGAGGATAGTAGAAATGGTGTCAGAGTTGTCATTTCCAATCCTGATAATCAAATGAGCGTGCAGTCTCAAAATGTGAAGGCTTCTGATGTCGTTCAAAGTATCAAAACCTCACCAAATGATTCACAAAAGGGCGGTGGTCCCCAAACAGGGTACGAACTGATTGAAGATAGAATCGTCGCATGCGTGGCCCCTCTCCAGGGAAGCATCGGGATTATCCAGATTGTTGAATTTATTGAATTGACCATTCTCCTTGGCAGCCAGCACATTGTCTTCTATACATCTCGAGGAGATGATGACGCTGCGAGCGTTTTGAAAATGTACGAGGCGCGGGGTCTTGTCACGGTCGTAGAGTGGCGCATCCCTACGCCTGCGTCCCTGTGGGCGAAAGGTCGTGACGTGGCGCTCAATGACTGCCTGTATCGAACAATGTCCTTGTACGACTACGCAATATTTCTGGATTTGGATGAGTTTTTCGTGCCCAGAGCCACGCCGGATATGCCCTCGTTTCTGAAATACCTGAGGGCGGTCCACAAATTTAACTCGACCAGATTTTCAGACCTCGTCTTCTCCTCGACGTATTTCCCTCCGGTCCTCAAACCCGAGTACCAGAATCTCACCTCTGCCCCCGGATTCACCAAAGATGTGAGTAAGTTCGTAAGTCTAAAGAGCTTGCGGCGTTCCTCTTACAACACACAGCACACTCTGCGAATGGTCAAAATCACGAGGGCGTTCCGTGTTGGTCCCGGAGAGCGCCGGAAGTCTTCGTTTACCATCAACCCTCGCTATGCCTCGGTCCACCATTACAGCCACTGTCCACGAGACAGTAGCGCCGACAGCCAATCCAAAGGCGCCAATCTCAATGTGCTGGTTCACGGCAAACCATCCAAGGGCAGCATGGACAATGGAATCACTGGCGGACACAAGGAATCGCTTCTTGTGGGTGCTGCTCTTGGGAGTTCAAAGGGTACTGAAAAGGTCGGCAACGACTTGTGCAGTCACAAGAAAATGGATTGGATTATGTGGAGATACAAAACTAAACTTATTGAGAGGACTAAGGAGAGTGTCAGGCACTTCAACAGGGGATGACGTCATCATCAAGTGGTCATCAAGAGCCTAGTCGGATCACGTGACATATTGAATCACGTGACATATCGGGATCACGTGACAGATTGGATAAAAGCTATTTCATGTAGGATTTACAAGGTCAAGGTTCATTATGTGGTACATCATGTGGCACATCATGTGGTATATCATAGACAACGTAAACAAGCTCAGAAAGGCCCTGCGCCTGCTCTGGGCGCCATAACTTGGGGTTGCCATAACTCGGGGTGTCATAACCCGGAGTGCTAGTGCTCGGGGTGCCTTAACTCGGGATGCAATAAGTCAAGGTGCCATAACTCGCGATGCCATAGCTCTGGGTGCCATTTTCATTTATAGTCTTTCTAGGTTCAATGACTCCTGTTCCTAAAGCTTCAAGTGTATCCCCCTAAACTTTAGTCATATCAATGTTATACTTATGTCAATGTACACATATACTTTTGACATAATGTTGTCTAAATGTACACATACCTTTTTGACATAATGTTGTCTAAACGTACACATACCCTTTTGACATAATGTTGTCTAAATGTACACATACCATTTTGACATAATGTTGTCTAAACTTACAGTAGTTACACATACCCTTATGCTTAATTAATTTAAGTAAGGAGATCTGTCTGATGTGACACAGGTTGCAGCGGCGTCATGTTAAGGGGGTTCAGCCCAAATATGGAAACCTGTGGGTGGGGGGTGATGGATTCCCGCAGTTGGAATAAGAGTCGTGGATGTTGTAAAAGAGGCAGACACTGGTGCAGTAAAGGAACATACTGGAGTAGTAAAGGAACATACTGGTGTAGTAAAGAAACAAACCGGTGTAGTAAAGGAACATACTGGTGTAGTAAAGGAACATACTGGAGTAGTGAAGGAACATAGCTGTTTCCAATAAAAAATTGCGCTGGGACTTTGTTTATGACATAAGTACTGCTGAGATCTTGCATAAACATTGCTGACATCTGTCATAAACACTGCTGACATCTGGAATAAACACTGCTGACATCTGGCATAAACATTGCTGACATCTGGCATAAACACTGATTGTGTATAAGGTGTATCTGTCACCATTGGTGTGTCAAAGTTGTGTCATAGATGCGTCGTTAAATGAGACATAAGTGGGTTACAGATTGTAGTTGATGGGTCAGTGATGGGTTAAAGATGGGTCGCAGATGTGTAATTGATCAGTCACAGATGGGTCATTAATGGTAAACAGTTGTAACAGGTGTGTCTTTCATATGCCATAAATGCGTCACAGATGTAACATTCGAACTTTCATAGATTGATCAATATATTAGTGTCGTTTATGGTTCAGAGATCTGTCCTTGGTGTGTCGGTAAAAAATGTGTCATTAATGTATAACTGGTGTGTCATTTATGGTAATAGATGCGTTAAAGATGGTAATTGATGTGCCGATGATGGGTAATAAATAGGTAATAGATGTGTCTTCGAACTCTAAAAGATGCACCAAATATGTATAAAATTAAGAGCTTATAAGATTATGATTACCTTCTCAAACATTCTCAAACTAATTTATAATAATCTTATTAAATTATATTAGCTAGCTCCGTTTTAGAATTTATTGACTTCTCATTAACGCATTTGACAAATTATATTTCAAACTTACATCTACTACATTCTACTTCTACAGTAGTGCAACACGACATCAATTAAATATGCTACAATCTACAGAAGTGATACACGACATCACTTGCATCTGCTACATTCTAGAGTGGTGCTAAACGACATGGTTTACATCTGCTACATTCTAGAGTGGTGCTAAACGACATGGCTTACATCTGCTACACTCTAGAGTAGTGCTACACGACATGGCTTACATCTGCTCCATTCTAGAGTAGTGCTACACGACATGGCTTACATCTGCTCCATTCTAGAGTAGTGCTACACGACACCGCTTACATGTGCTACATTCTACAGTAGTGCTAAACATATCTTGGCTGCCTGCGTTAAGTTTATACACTACCCTAGTTTCAAACGATCATTTTATTCCTGGTCAGTTGCTACACTGTACCGATCACGGGAAAACTGTTACTGGTCAGTTGCTACACTGTACCGATCACGGGAAAAATGTTACTGGTCAGTTGCTATAATGTACCGATCACGGGAAAACTGTTACTGGTCAGTTGCTACGCTGTACCGATCATGGAAAACTGTTACTGGTCAGTTGCTACACTGTACCGATCATGGGAAACTGTTACTGGTCAGTTGCTACACTGTACCGATCATGGGGAAACTGTTACTGGTCAGTTGCTACACTGTACCGATCACGGGAAAACTGAACAAGCGTGTGGTCGGTGGCTTTTTCATATTTGTCTCATATTTGAAAGGCCAGGCAGACGATAATCTTAAGCATGTGTTCCAATTGGGTTTTAACCCAAAACTTAGCTTTGCAAACATAAGACCAAAAAATGTGCTACTTCAGCACCTTGGTACGTCTGATGACGTCACTGGCTGGAATAGCAGCCTAGTGCCATGGAGTCTCTGTGTGACACAACTTGGCTTAAAATAGATGATATCGGATGATGTTTCGGTGAACCTTGACCTATATGTTCCCATCCCCCATGAGGCGAGGAAATCCCATCATGGGCGGCACAAACATGAAACAAACATTGCGCCGGCTGCCATGTAAACAAACATTCGCTGCCGCCCCACGTAGGTGGGACTCGTGGCGGAACCGGAAATCATTGCCACACTTAACTGGAATAGATCTGACCCAGTCCCAGTGAGAACCAGTTTGTCGTCTGTGGGCAACAGACGGACGACTCGACTAGGTAAACGTGTGAGGTCACTGGGCCACAACACAAAGAAATGATTCACTATTTAAGTTACAAATCCTCCACAAAAAGTAGTGCAGTGGTCAGCAGTTCATTTGATCCTTTGAAATGTCTGCCTCCTGATCACTCCTTTCTTTGATCCTTTGAAATGTCTGCCTCCTGATCACTCCTTCCTTTGATCCTTTGAAATGTCTGCCTCCTGATCACTCCTTCCTTTGATCCTTTGAAATGTCTGCCTCCTGATCACTCCTTTCTTTGATCCTTTGAAATGTCTGCCTCCTGATCACTCCTTTCTTTGATCCTTTGAAATGTCTGCCTCCTGATCACTCCTTCCTTTGATCCTTTGAAATGTCTGCCTCCTGATCACTCCTTTCTTTGATCCTTTGAAATGTCTGCCTCCTGATCACTCCTTCCTTTGATCCTTTGAAATGTCTGCCTCCTGATCACTCCTTCCTTTGATCCTTTGAAATGTCTGCCCCCTGATCACTCCTTCCTTTGATCCTTTGAAATGTCTGCCCCCTGATCACTCCTTCCTTTGATCCTTTGAAATGTCTGCCTCCTGATCACCCCTTCCTTTGATCCTTTGAAATGTCTGCCTACTGATCACTCCTTTCTTTGATCCTTTGAAATGTCGGCCTCCTGATCACTCCTTTCTTTGATCCTTTGAAATGTCTGCCTACTGATCACTCCTTCCTTTGATCCTTTGAAATGTCTGCCTCCTGATCACTCCTTTCTTTGATCCTTTGAAATGTCTGCCTCCTGATCACTCCTTTCTTTGATCCTTTGAAATGTCTGCCTCCTGATCACTCCTTCCTTTGATCCTTTGAAATGTCTGCCTCCTGATCACTCCTTCCTTTGATCCTTTGAAATGTCAGCCTCCTGATCACTCCTACCTTTGATCCTTTGAAATGTCTGCCCCCTGATCACTCCTTCCTTTGATCCTTTGAAATGTCTGCCTCCTGATCACTCCTTCCTTTGATCCTTTGAAATGTCTGCCCCCTGATCACTCCTTCCTTTGATCCTTTGAAATGTCTGCCTCCTGATCACCCCTTCCTTTGATCCTTTGAAATGTCTGCCTACTGATCACTCCTTCCTTTGATCCTTTGAAATGTCTGCCTCCTGATCACTCCTTCCTTTGATCCTTTGAAATGTCTGCCCCCTGATCACTCCATCCTTTGATCCTTTGAAATGTCTGCCTACTGATCACTCCTTCCTTTGATCCTTTGAAATGTCTGCCCCCTGATCACTCCTTCCTTTGATCCTTTGAAATGTCTGCCTACTGATCACTCCTTCCTTTGATCCTTTGAAATGTCTGCCTCCTAATCACTCCTTCCTTTGATCCTTTGAAATGTCTGCCTCCTGATCACTCCTTCCTTTGATCCTTTGAAATGTCTGCCCCCTGATCACTCCTTCCTTTGATCCTTTGAAATGTCTGCCTCCTGATCACTCCTTCCTTTGATCCTTTGAAATGTCTGCCCCCTGATCACTCCTTCCTTTGATCCTTTGAAATGTCTGCCTCCTGATCACCCCTTCCTTTGATCCTTTGAAATGTCTGCCTACTGATCACTCCTTCCTTTGATCCTTTGAAATGTCTGCCTCCTGATCACTCCTTCCTTTGATCCTTTGAAATGTCTGCCCCCTGATCACTCCTTCCTTTGATCCTTTGAAATGTCTGCCTACTGATCACTCCTTCCTTTGATCCTTTGAAATGTCTGCCCCCTGATCACTCCTTCCTTTGATCCTTTGAAATGTCTGCCTACTGATCACTCCTTCCTTTGATCCTTTGAAATGTCTGCCTCCTAATCACTCCTTCCTTTGATCCTTTGAAATGTCTGCCTCCTGATCACTCCTTCCTTTGATCCTTTGAAATGTCTGCCTCCTTATCACCCCTTCCTTTGATCCTTTGAAATGTCTGCCTCCTGATCACTCCTTCCTTTGATCCTTTGAAATGTCTGCCTCCTGATCACTCCTTCCTTTGATCCTTTGAAATGTCTGCCTACTGATCACTCCTTCCTTTGATCCTTTGAAATGTCTGCCTCCTGATCACTCCTTCCTTTGTGTTTCCTTTATAGGCCTCCAGTGGATTGCAGCTCTTTGCAAAGTGGGGTGGGGGTGGCTGTAAGATGTTCCCTAATGTAGGTGCAGAGTGTGTCCTGCTGTGGAATGTGATTGATGTGCCCTGTTGTGGCAGGCGTAGGATATGCCCTGCAGTGGTGGGCGTAGAATTTGCCCTACTGTGGTAATATTTGATGTGCCTTGCTGTGAAAGGCGTAGGAAGTGCCCTGCTGTGGAAGGCGTAGGAAGTGTCCGCTGTGGAAGGCTTAGGAAGTGCCCTGCTGTGGAAGGCATAGGAAGTGCCCTGCTGTGGTGGTCGTAGGATGACACCTTGCATTCACTGCCCTGCAACTGTTGCTTCCAGACACTCTATTCCACTTCATCCTTGTACTCGTTCATTCATCACACATTCTGATGACATCTGATCACGTGATGATGGCATCTGATCACTATTTATAACTTTCTCATGCATCATTGATGAAGACCAGTTCCGGACGTGAGCGGAAAAAAAGTCACAGGAAAAAAGTCACAAATTACCCTAGGAAAAAATTTATCACAAGAAAAAAGTCACAAATTACCCTAGGAAAAAATATCACAGGAAAAAAGTCACAACTTACCCTAAGAAAAAATATCACAGGAAAAATGTTACAAATTACCCTAGGAAAAAAGTCACAGGAAAAATAAGTCATAGGAAAAAATCAACCATCAGTTATCATAATGAACTCTTAATAAGTTTGGGGAACAAATCAATTTTTATATCTTTCGGACTGAATACACTCCTTGGTGACAATAATGAGTTTAGGTGTGATTACAGGCATGTAGTTGTACAACAGCTGGGGGAGCAGCTTGGTCAAGTGTGGTTGTACAACAGCTGGGGTAGCAGCTTGGTTAAGTGTGGTTGTACAACAGCTGGGGGAGCAGCTTGGTCAAGTGTGGTTGTACAACAGCTGGGGGAGCAGCTTGGTCAAGTGTGGTTGTACAACAGCTGGGGGAGCAGCTTGGTCAAGTGTGACAAGATTGGGGAAACATTGTCTTTTTTATGTGTTTCTGTCCAAAGCCACTTTGACCACATTGACCCCTCCACCCTTATTACCAGTGACAACATGGGGGTCATTGATGCTTCGTCTGGATAGAGTTAACAGTAATCTAGTACCACCATGCAATGTTCCTTTGTTTTCCTTTAAATACTTTACTATCTGAGATGTTTCGTCGAGATCAGACGCGAGAATCAAATGACCAATCGCTTACTACCATTTATTGTTATTCAATCTGTAATATTCGTTTTTAAGGGTAGTTCGCAAATTACGTCACGGTAGGGGGGGGGGGGTGATAGAATTTGTGACGTCACAATTTTTAAAAAATATTTTTTTTATTTAATCCAAAATTTTCAATTTTTTAAAAATCTTTATTCAATTAATTTTAATAACATTAATTTGCGGTCGAAATTGCCCCAGGTGTTGTAGGTAACGTGAATCTTAGTCGCAAAACACCATTTGCGCAAAAACTGTTGTGGTCATTTTACATTCGGCGCGGGAATGACTTCGTTTGTTTCGCGTCACAGATTTCTAATAATACTACATCCTAATCCATCATCATTATGGGAAAATGTTAAAGAATAAAATAAAATCTTTGTTTAGTTATGAAAATGTTATGTATGTTTTGATTTTGTTAGGTGTCACATGACACTAAAGGGGGGAGGATAAAGAATTTGTGACACTTCGTGACAGGGGGGAGGGGGTCCAAAATGGTCATTTTTTAGCGTGAAGTAATTTGCCAACGACCCCTTATTGGCTTTATGCATGACAATGTAAATGATTGTGAATAAAGCACAGAATGTAATGTGTGATTATAAGATTGTATACATCATACTAACGAGCAGATCTTGTCGCATGAAAGATTGTTGGCGCCTAATCTAATTAAGATTTTTACAGATTTAGGCAACAATTTTCAGGAATATTTAACAAAAATGTTCAAGAATGTGAGATTCACTTGAGAGCACGTCGAGACAATGACTGTATGGCCCGCTTCACGGAGCCATGAGAGCACGTCTGGACAATGACTGTATGGCCCGCTTCACGGAGCCATGAGAGCACGTCGAGACAATGACTGTATGGCCCGCTTCACGGAGCCATGAGAGCACGTCTGGACAATGACTGTATGGCCCGCTTGACGGAGCCATGAGAGCACGTCTGGACAATGACTGTATGGCCCGCTTCACGGAGCCATGAGAGCACGTCTAGACAATGACTGTATGGCCCGCTTCACGGAGCCATGAGAGCACGTCTAGACAATGACTGTATGGCCCGCTTGACGGAGCCATGAGAGCACGTCTAGACAATGACTGTATGGCCCGCTTGACGGAGCCATTTAGCGCATGTGTACGCTAATGAACAATCGTTGTACATGACGAGAGCTTATCATCAGGACACTTGATGACGTAGCCACTACAGCTTCCATAGCTTATATAGCACATCAATAGATTGTTGTTAAGTTTGTAACGAATCAAATGAGCTGGATGTGTTATGATGCTTCTGGCCAAAACATTAAGTACTTAACATGTTTCACCATGTTTCACCACCTATCATATCACAATCATTATCTCATGTTTGAACTGACACAGTTGTTTACTTAATATCACACTTTTTATAAGTAAGTTTTTAAGCGATATAACTTATCAAATCTTGTAATCGAATCAAATGGTTGGATGAACGCTCGATATAATGACATACACAATACTCTCGCAGCCATATCGCTTACTTAAAAGCACATGTACTCAGTACTTGTCATAATGTGTGTGTGTGTTTTACTACAAAGCGTCGAGTGGTTGTGCTCAAGTCATGTCAACAGTTATGTCCCCTGGCAGGCCGAGCGTTGGACCAGTTCAAATATAAAGTAGACCCTTGAATTTGTTTGCTCTCTGATAGTTTATCATAACGTTGTACTGGGCACGGGGAATTCATGATTAAGTCAGTCAATGAGGCGGGGAATTTCTAAAATAGACTTGTGTACTTGAGAATGGGATAGACATGAATTTGATGTGTCCAAATGATGTCTTGTTTAATGTGTCCACATGTTTCATGTGTCCATTTGATGTTTCGTTTTATGTGTTTATATGATGTGTTGTTTCATGTGTTTATATGATGTATGGTTTCATGTGTTTATACGATGTGTTGTTTTTAAATAAACCCACAAAACCTATATATTAAAAATAAGAAGATAATAGAAGCCATGTTATAGAAGTCACGTTATAGCAGTCACGTTATAGAAGTCACGTTATAGAAATCACGTTTATCATTAGTCGTGTTGTCTGGCTCTAAGGTGGTCGAGGGGATAGCTCAACTGTTTAAGGTTGTTGAAAACTGAGTGAGCCTGAATCTAGGCAGTGGTCCTTAAACCATGGGGTATGCACATATGACATGTGTCCTCAATTCTTCCTTCAATGTATACACATATGATATGTGTCATCATTTCTTCCTTCAGGCTATACACATATGATATGTGTCCTCATTTCTTCCTTCAATTTATACACATATGATATGTGTCATTATGCAGGCCGGATTAAGCCATTTTAGTGCCCAAGGCACAAACCCACATGGGTGCCCCCTTCTGCCCGGGGCCCCTGATTTTTCACTGACCGTGACCGCTGGTATGTTCAATATTATTCAAAGAAAACAGTTGTTAACAAATATGTTTGTAGTATGTATTACTATCACTTATATAAAACCAACAATAAAGTATTTCTGTATTAAAATTAATAATTAATAAATTTTGAAATAATAATAGACAAAAATACTTTATTTTTTATTAGATGAAAAAATCAAAAAAATATTGTCATTTACATTTTAAAGTAGTTTTTTTTCTAGATTTACATCTAGCAAAGTTTTTGAGTATATCGTCAAAGTTACTTTTGCGCAACACATCTGCCGTCTGCCTCGATCATAAGCAGAGATAAGGAATCGAGCCTTTCCTGTTTCATTGTTGATCTATTTGGATTTTTTGTAAGTTTCAACTGAGAAAAAGAGCGCTCAGTTGAACAGTTAGTAACCATTAATTTTATAAATATGCGCAAGGTAATTTCAACATTTGGAAAGGCACACTCGATGTTGTCTCTAACAATTACTTTGTATAATTCTCCATGATTGAACGTGTTGTTTTCCGATTTTGATGCAGGAAACCTGTGGCGAATATATGAATGAAACTGTTGTAGTTCAGTACATAAATTATTGTTCAGATCTTTAGGATAAGCATTTATTAGTTCTTCACAACACTGAGATGTTTGTGATAGTGATACATCGACCAAACAAGAAAATCGAACTGCTACATCATTATATACTTGTCCTCGTCTGCTCATTTCTGTCTCAAGTTTGTCAACAATGGCGTAGAATGCAGATATACGAAATTTGTCTATGGCATTCAGAGATACCTCAGGGACATCTCCATCAATGACCACTGTCGTTCGTTTACGATTACGGGTCAAAGTTGACTTATAATCTACACCTGGTGTTAATATTTTTGCAGCTTCTTCAAATCTTTCCAATTCATTCCTGGATTTATGCAAGTGATCTGCTAGTGAATAATACAAATCAGAACACGTTTTCAAGTTCACATGCTCATTTTGTGTCTATTACTAAGGGGTTCCCGGTCAAATTAATTAATTAATGTTAGTATTTTAATATTATTTATTGAAAATATAAAAATGGTTTAAATTTTTTTTATAAAACTTCCCAAACAATTAAAAAATTCGAATACGACCGCATTATTATTATTTATTTACAAGCCGAGTGAGTCCGCATGGTCCGCATTTTACTCATTACCATTTACCAGGAGTTTTTTAACATTTTGTATGTGCTTAATTTTTAAGCATTGAAGATTGTACCAAACTTGAATGTGAATTTTTATTATAATGTATTTCTTCATTTTCATAGCACTTGTTCAATTTTCAGTTGTTTCTGGGCTTAAATTTGTTCAAAAAAAAAATTCTTGAGGACTTGTGGTGCCCCCAAACGCTTGGTGCCCAAGGCACGTGCCTTGTTTGCCTAGAGGTTAATCCGGCCCTAGTCATTATACACATATGATATTTGTCCTCTACAAGAAACATGGTTCACCAAGACTATATCTTTCAGGTGAATATTCCCTTGACCTTTGTCCACTTCTTATTTGATGTTAAAATCAAGCGAGTTCGAATACAAATCATGAAATTTTCATTGAAATCTTTTATATTAATTTCGCTCTTGTTCATGTGTTTCTTTCTGGATGGATGATAAAATCTTCAGACTGCCAATTGACCCACTTCTCGTCATACTGTTGAGCTGAAACTTGGCACATAGACTCGATGCCGAAGACGCATACTTTCAAATCTTCAGTCCCAACCCCAAATATTTTTTAAAGGGAGTGTGAAAGAAATATGATGCCAATGATTTCACGAAATAAATTACTGATAACTACGCTAAATGAGATTCTTTAAAAAAAAAATTTAAATAGTAATTACGTTTGGAGCGTAATATTTTCTTTTGTTTTTCTGAAATATTTGGTGAAATAAATCTGCGGGATAAAAGTGTATGGGTCATACGAGTATTAAAATAAAATAATTTTTAAAACGCATATAAGTGTGTTATACGAAAAACAGTTGTTTTAGGGGTTGTTTAATTATTTATAGCGTGAACTTTGTATGAATGATGTGAGCCATGATGTTTGAGCTAAGTGAACTTTGTATGAGTGATGTGAGCCATGATGTTTGAGCTAAGTGAACTTTTTATGAGTGATGTGAGCCATGATGTTTGAGCTAAGTGAACTTTGTATGAATGATGTGAGCCATGATGTTTGAGCTAAGTGAACTTTGTATGAGTGATGTCAGCCATAATTTTTGAGCTAACCATTTTTCGTCTTACATTATTCCCAAGCCTTCTACCTACGGTTGGCGTATATATGTTGGACGCACGCTATATTACTTTATAGAGTGATAGAGTAGCTCTTTGGTGGTCAGTGACGGAGCGAATCACAAACATATGACAGGGGGTTGATTATGTCAGGTGAGACTGCCGAGTATGTAGACTATCAACTCAATACTTTATAGCTTGTATGAGTATGGCCTATATCTTATACAACAGGGTCCATGTGTTATTTCTTGTGCTATTTGATTATAAACGGTCGTTGAAATGTGCTTGCTAAGTCTATCTATCGCTGTGATGTTTATAACATGTAATAAAGAGAAATGCTTGAATGCTTTATACAATATAAACAACGTATAAATTATTGTTGACTTGTTTTATATATTCCTTAAACGCTTTAGATATCATATTGAATTATTTTATAGATGTTTGCAGTTCACAAGAAAATGACCAGTCCAATTGGACCGATTGTGTCACCAGTCCACTTAGACCGATTGTGTCACCAGTCCATTTAGACCGATTGTGTCACCAGTCCATTTAGACCGATTAAGTCACCAGTCCATTTAGACCGATTCAGTTACACGTCCATTTAGACCGATTAAGTCACCAGTCCATTTAGACCAGGGGTGGGCAAACTACGGCCCGTGGGCCAAATGCGGCCCGGCAACTGATATTATGTGGCCCTCGAAGGCATTAAGACATTTTTTTTAAAAATTACTTAGTTTTTAAGTTATTTTGTTGAATTTTACAGAATTTCATGTACCGTACCGTTATGATTGTTTTAACAATGTTTGATCAACTTTCTAATTCTCTATTTTTTTTAAACAGTCCTTGACTTTTGTCATGTAAGGCTAAAAAGCGAATTTACCGATTTTAACATAGAGAAATGTTTATCGGCATAAATTTTGACATAATATACATCCCCCCCCCCCCCCCCACAATAGCCATTACATTTGTCAATGTGGCCCGCCGCACAAAAAGTTTGCCCACCCCTGATTTAGACTGATTAAGTCACCAGTACATTTAGACTGATTAAGTCACCAGTCCATTTAGACTGATTAAGTCACCAATTAAGGCTTCTGAGAACTTTGAAAAGTCATTTAAGATTTAACAAGGGGCCATCAAGATATTTCGTATGCAGCCATGGCCTCAGGCCGATAAGTACATGGCCGAATGGCTGCTTGTTCTAAATGATGGGGATATTTCGTATACAATACGTTCACATAGCTCCAAGACCTGAGTTTTAAATCAGCGGTTTCAAGACAGCAGTTTCAAGACAGTAGTTTCAAGACAGCGGTTTGAAGACAGCAGTTTCAAGACAGCAGTTTCAAGACAGCTCATTCCAAGGGGAACCAATTTTAAGACAACCATGGTAAGAAATCTGAAACAAAACCTCCCCCTGATTTTGTGAAAGAGGAATTGTTTCGGAATGGAATGGGTGTGGGACGGAAGGTGTGTACTTTAAATATTATATAATTTTGGTCTTACCTGGAAGGGGCGTTACTCTCAGTCTCAGCTCGCATCAACTCTTCTGGCGGGGAGTCCAAAACCTTGTTGACAGTTTCCATTAACATCTGGCCAATCTATAACAAGGGAGGTAAATGCAATAAATAGTGTTTCAAGAGAAGTATCAGAGCTGCTGTTCTTGTCTCAATCAAATTTTCTTGATTAAAATACAAATAATCAAATTTTGAAGCAATCCCACTTCATCCCCACGTCATCCGTACGTCATCACTACGTCATCCCAATGTCATCCGTACGTCATCACCACCACGTCACCACCACGTCATCACCACGTCAACACCACGTCATCACCACATCATCACCACGTCATCACCACGTCACCACCACGTCACCACCACGTCACCACCACGTTACCACCACGTCATCACCACGTCATCACCACGTCATCATCATCACGTCACCACCACGTCATCACCACGTCACCACCACGTCATCACCACGTCATCCCCACGTCACCACCACGTCATCACCACGTCATCACCACGTCATCACCACGCACAGTGTTCAGATTTTAATAAAGCATCGCTCCCATATTCTCACATATCTTTATTTGATATGTTATGGAAGCAGCTAATCAGAATGGGGCTACATGAGTCAGATGTCGAGGCCTTACCTCTCTAGGTGGCTTGTGGACTCCTGCTGCTGAGTTGGCCAGCTGGGCCACTGTCTCGATGTCAGAGTGGGTCATGTTCTCCGACTGGGCCAAAATATGAGTTAGACTAATTCTGATGTGCTCCACGTTGCCAGCTACTGCAGGGGGCTGAGGGGGGCAGAAATAATTCATTAGAGACATTTGTCTTATTTCAGTCTTATTACCGCCTTGGTGAGTTAATGATTATATTGTGTAGTGACTTAATGATTATATTGTGTAGTGAGTTAATGATAACATAGTGTAGTGAGTTAATAATAACATTGTGTAGTGAGTTAATGATTACATAGTGTAGTGATTTAATGATTACATTGTGTAGTGAGTTAATGATAACATAGTGTAGTGAGTTAATGATAACACAGTGTAGTGAGTTAATGATTACATACTGTAAGTCTCAAGTAATACAATTATAAATATGTGATCTTAACGAGATTACTGTTTAAAGAATTTTTTTTCCAAGTACAAACTCTCTTTATTGGGTCGAAAGTCAGTTATTATTTGTAACACACATCTGCACTGTTGATAATCGCACTTCCTTTAAGCTGAAGTAACGTTGACCTATTTTGTTCCCATCCAATCTGAACATCTTACCACTCGTATTGACATAATTAATTGATAAATGAAATGTTCATCGAATTTTGAGTGATTCAAATCCATCTTTAGCATACAAAAGTTAGCCACACGTTAGAGATGATAATGTGTGAATGTGATAACCAAACCATTGATATTATAAGGTCTCTAACATAATTATACAAAAAGTGGCACATTGCCACATATAGTACATAGTCATATCCCATATGAAGTGGAAGAAGACTTTGAAATAGCAATTGGAATATTTGGATTCTATGCTCTGTGTAACTCTAGTCTTACAAGTGCATACGCTCTCATAGGTTATGTCTAACTCTTGTCTTACAAGTGCATACGCTCTCATAGGTTATGTTTAACTCTTGTCTTACAAGTGCATACGCTCTCATAGGTTATGTCTAACTCTTGTCTTACAAGTGCATACGCTCTCATAGGTTATGTCTAACTCTAGCCTTACAAGTGCATACGCTCTCATAGGTTATGTCTAACTCTTGTCTTACAAATGCATACGCTCTCATAGGTTATGTCTAACTCTTGTCTTACAAGTGCATACGCTCTCATAGGTTATGTCTAACTCTAGCCTTACAAATGCATACGCTCTCATAGGTTATGTCTAACTCTAGCCTTACAAGTGCAGACGCTCTCATAGGTTATGTCTAACTCTAGCCTTACAAGTGCATACGACCCCATATATTTCATGGGCATGTGATTGAGCATCAAGTCTTCTCCAAGTTATGATCCGGCTATCCTGTCAACCTGAGTAAGCTCCCCTGTATGCATTCTTACTTAAGCCTTGTGACTGCGGAACTTCCGTCTTACCCAATTAATATCAATTGAGTAATGCCAGTAGTGGGTAATTCAGTCTCACCAAATAATCTCTTAATGTTAACCCGTCTTACCCAGTCAATGTCATATGGGTAATGTAGTTTTACCCAGTCAATGTCATATGGGTAATGTAGTCTTACCCAGTCAATGTCATATGGGTAATGTAGTCAAATGGGCAACACAGTCTTACCTCAGTAGGGTCGAACATGGCTGATTCAGGTACGGTCACTGTGGGTAGAATGGTGACATGTTGATCTGATGGGCTGCTGGGACTAAGTACGTCCCCTAGACTGGGTTGAACAATTGTGGGTGGTGTTGGGTTGGTGGGTTGGCAAGACTGCGATACTCGCCAGGCGTCCCAGTAGGCACCTGTCATCAAGTTACCTTTGCAGTAAGCAGTACCAGAGAACCTACCATCTGTGAAAAAAGGGTATGTACTTAGTGTTATGGCCTGCCTGTGTGTTATGGCCTGCCTGTGTGCATACAACTAAGAATGTACTTAGTGTTATGGCCTGGCTGTGTATTATGGCCTGGCTGTGTATTATGGCCTGGCTGTGTATTATGGCCTGGCTGTGTATTATGGCCTGGCTGTGTGTTATGGCCTGGCTTTATATTATGGCCTGGCTGTGTATTATGGCCTGCCTGTGTGTTATGGCCTGCCTGTGTGTTATGGCCTGGCTGTGTATTATGGCCTGGCTGTGTATTATGGCCTGGCTGTGTATTAGTGCTACCTGTGTATTATGGCCTGCCTGTGTGTTATGGCCTGCCTGTGTATTATGGCCTGGCTGTGTATTATGGCCTGGCTGTGTATTAATGCTACCTGTGTATTATGGCCTGCCTGTGTGTTATGGCCTGCCTGTGTGTTATGGCCTGGCTGTGTATATGGCCTGGCTTTATATTATGGCCTGGCTGTGTATTATGGCCTGCCTGTGTGTTATGGCCTGCCTGTGTGTTATGGCCTGGCTGTGTATTATGGCCTGGCTGTGTATTATGGCCTGGCTGTGTATTAGTGCTACCTGTGTATTATGGCCTGCCTGTGTGTTATGGCCTGCCTGTGTATTATGGCCTGGCTGTGTATTAGTGCTACCTGCGTATAATGGCCTGCCTGTGTGTTATGGCCTGCCTGTGTGTTATGGCCTGGCTGTGTATTATGGCCTGGCTGTGTATTATGGCCTGGCTGTGTATTATGGCCTGGCTGTGTATTATGGCCTGGCTGTGTGTTATGGCCTGGCTGTGTATTATGGGCTACCTGTGTATTATGGCCTGCCTGTGTGTTATGGGCTACCTGTATGCATACAACTAAGCCAGTCAAATGTTCACCATTAATATGAACATTTAGAAATGTTGTAATTTAACTAAAAGAAAAAAAAAACATTTATTTAGTATAAATCCTTTATAAAATTTAATATAGAGTCAAGGGGGTGGGTCTGAAAAATGAACAAAACATGTAAAAAAGATATTTAGACATCTACAAAGGAAATCTCTCAGGTTTTTTTTATTGTGGTCTTATACTTGTTTTACTTCCTTTTTGTCTTGTTTTCTGATGAAGGCTCTAAGGTGAAACGTCCAAATCTTTTGTCCTGTCTATGATTCAAGTTTAGCATACTATGTTCTTATCTTTCATTGGAAATTTTTATTTGGATTTTCAAAATATGATAACTTTTTTTCAGATTAATTACAAATTAACACTTAGATATACTTTAAAAAACATTTATTCCCAAATCCGCAGAATTTATTTTAAATTGATAAATTAGGAATAAGAATTTTTTCTTAAAAAAAAGTACCAAAATAAAAATGTAAATAGGCATGATAATCGAAATTCTAATTCACAAAATCTTCTTTTTGTAAGCTTTCTGATAGATTTTGATCTAGAAAAAAATTTAGGGGCGTCATTCCAGGGTTTTTTCGGAGGGGGGGGGGGTGGGGGCAATGCTCCCTCTAAGGTTTGCTGGTTCGTGTGCAAAATCATAAAGTTGTGTGCAAAGTTTTACTTTGCAGAGTGCAGCGTATCTGTTTGAATGTATTTTGATAAAAATTTGTTGCGCGGATGCTCAAAACTGCTGCGCGGCATCTGTGAGGTAGCTGCACGCTCGAGCAGCCGCGCAGCTTAAAGGGAACATTGGATGGAGGATGTGGAACAAAAAAACAAAATTTGGTCGGCTTGCTTATTACTGGAGGCGCCAAAGTACATAGCCATATAATTAAATCCTGCAAATTTAGGGAAGGGGGAAAATGCCCCACCCTGCCCTACCTGAATGATGTCCCTGGCAACTCGATTGGGCAGATTGTTTATTATTCTAATTTTAAAAACACAAAAGCAGTTGAGAATTTAATTTTAAAAAAGGCGAATTTCTTTTTTTTTTAAACCTCCGTTATTCATGAAACATTTTTACAAAGGCTGCACCTATTGGTACCCGGGTACCAGAAGTGAGAGGTTGGGATGCACCTATTGGTACACGGGTACCAGAATTGAGAGGTTGGGATGCACCTATTGGTACACGGGTACCAGAATTGAGAGGTTGGGATTAAAAAACGATTTAAAATATTATTTTTGGGTTTGTAAGACCAAATGAGGTATCAACTGAAAGATAATTGAATTTACTATATATTTCAAATCTCAATTCTTCATTTTAACTAAAATAAACTACCACAAATGACATCCGAATAGCATTAGTCTAAATTGACCCGGACACGCAGCGCCCCCTTTCGGACCCGGGACACATCAAACTCAATGCTATTAGCCTTGTATAAGGAACATCAAATATATCGAACGTAGCGATATTTCATAGATTCCACTAATTGCAATCGGTTAAACGCACCAGATAATGTTCTTTGTAAAACTTATTGAAATAAAAATGTAGTAGTTTTTAATTTTAAAAAAGTATATAATCGTTTTTGTCCACATTTTGCTCCGGGGGTTTGGGGGGGGGGGGGGGCGGCACTTGACTTTCCCGGAAGAGGCGGCTGAAAGAAACTTCGTGTGCTGGATACGTTTATGTTTCGGTTCGGGCAATTTCAATCGTGGTAATTACCTTCAACTGCTTACATATCTGGTTCCAAGGACGATGCAGAACGAAATGTGTTTCATACGTCAGGCTCAAAGGGCCTATCACAAAATATTAGGAGCTACATTTTCAAACCGGAAGTGAATCAGCCAGACGGAAGTATCTCGCCACAATATAAAAATTGCACACGCTGGAAGAAAATTATTTCTAAATTTTCCTCTTATTGGAAACAAAAAGTGTTTGCACCAACTTTTGAAACATGTTGTGTGTGTGTTTGTGTGTGGTTTTATATTTGTGTGTTTTTTATCTTTGTTCGTGTGTTTGTATGTTGTGTGAGTGTGTTTGTATGTTGTGTGAGTGTGTTTGTATGTTGTGTGAGTGTGTTTGTATGTTGTGTGAGTGTGTTTGTATGTTGTGTGAGTGTGTTTGTATGTTGTGTGAGTGTGTTTGTATGTTGTGTGAGTGTGTTTGTATGTTGTGTGAGTGTGTTTGTAGGTTGTGGGAGTGTGTTTGTATGTTGTGTGAGTTTGTTTGTAGGTTGTGTGAGTGTGTTTGTATGTTGTGTGAGTGTGTTTGTATGTTGTGTGAGTGTGTTTGTATGTTGTGTGAGTGTGTTTGTAGATTGTGGGAGTATGTTTGTATGGTGTGTGAGTTTGTTTGTAGGTTGTGTGAGTGTGTTTGTATGTTGTGTGAGTGTGTTTGTATGTTGTGTTTATGTGTTTGTGTGTTGTGTGAGTGTGTTTGTAGGTTGTGTGAGTGTGTTTGTATGTTGTGTGAGTTTTTTGTATGTTGTGTGATTGTTTGTATGTTGTGTGAGTGTGTTTGTATGTTGTGTGATTGTGTTTGTATGTTTTGTGAGTGTGTTTGTAGGTTGTGTGTGTGTGTTTGTATGTTGTGTGAGTGTGTTTATATGTTGTGTGATTGTTTGTATGTTGTGTGAGTGTGTTTGTATGTTGTGTGAGTGTGTGAGTGTGTTTGTATGTTGTGTGAGTGTGTTTGTATGTTGTGTGAGTGTGTTTGTTTTAATGTGTTTTTATATTTGTGTGCGTTTTTTCTATGTTTGTGTGAAGTTGTTTGTAGTTTTGTGTGCTTTCAAGGTCATGACATCAGAGGTACAGTGTTAGGGAACGAGTGAACTCTTTTCAGGTCAAGGACAAATGCGTGGATTTTGGGTGATACAAGGAGACAACGTTTTGGAACGTCGGAGACAGATCTAGAGCAGCGGTTCTCAACCTGTGGGTCGCGACTCCTTTGGGGGTCGAACGACCTTATCCCGGGGGTAACCTAAAACCATCGGAAAACACATACTCTACAGTTATAAAGAGAACAACGAAAATAATGTTGTGATTGGGGGTCGCCAAACATTATGTACTGTATGAAAGGGTCGTGGCATTGGGACGGTTGAGAACCACTGATCTTGAGTGAGAGAGAGCGAGTGACAGAGAAGGTGGTATTTTTGATATAGATTCCGTTTGGAGCATTTTGCCGGAAGATAATAATTTTCGACCAGATGTCTTTATGTATCAACTTCATTGTCTAGCCACCCAAGTGGATGTTTTAGTTCTGAGAAAAATAAAACCATAATGTACAATCAACCTCTTAGTGATTTTGAATCCCACTAGTCCGTGTTGTAAGTTGTGACCAAGAAAGATTTGCCTGAATCCTACAAGTCCGTGTTGTGAGTTGTGACCAAGAAAGATTTGCCTGAATCCCACAAGTCCGTGTTGTGAGTTGTGACCAAGAAAGATTTGCTTGAATCCCACTAGTCAGTGTTGTGAGGTGTGACCTAGGAAGATTTGCTTCAATCCCACTAGTCCGTGTTGTGAGGTGTGACCTAGGAAGATTTGCTTCAATCCCACTAGTCAGTGTTGTGAGTTGTGACCAAGAAAGATTTGCTTCAATCCCACTAGTCCGTGTTGTGAGGTGTGACCTAGGAAGATTTGCTTGAATCCCACTAGTCCGTGTTGTGAGTTGTGACCAAGAAAGATTTGCTTGAATCCCACTAGTCCGTGTTGTGAGGTGTGACCTAGGAAGATTTGCTTGAATCCCACTAGTCAGTGTTGTGAGTTGTGACCAAGAAAGATTTGCTTGAATCCCACTAGTCCGTGTTGTGAGGTGTGACCTAGGAAGATTTGCTTGAATCCCACTAGTCAGTGGTGTGAGTTGTGACCAAGAAAGATTTGCTTCAATCCCACAAGTCCGTGTTGTGAGTTGTGACCAAGGAAGATTTGCTTGAATCCTACAAGTCCGTGTTGTGAGTTGTGACCAAGAAAGATTTGCTTGAATCCCACTAGTCAGTGTTGTGAGGTGTGACCTAGGAAGATTTGCTTCAATCCCACTAGTCCGTGTTGTGAGGTGTGACCTAGGAAGATTTGCTTCAATCCCACTAGTCAGTGTTGTGAGTTGTGACCAAGAAAGATTTGCTTCAATCCCACTAGTCCGTGTTGTGAGGTGTGACCTAGGAAGATTTGATTGAATCCCACTAGTCCGTGTTGTGAGTTGTGACCAAGAAAGATTTGCTTGAATCCCACTAGTCCGTGTTGTGAGGTGTGACCTAGGAAGATTTGCTTGAATCCCACTAGTCAGTGTTGTGAGTTGTGACCAAGAAAGATTTGCTTGAATCCCACTAGTCCGTGTTGTGAGGTGTGACCTAGGAAGATTTGCTTGAATCCCACTAGTCCGCGTTGTGAGTTGTGACCTAGGAAGATTTGCTTGAATCTCACTAGTCCGTGGTGTGAGTTGGGACCAATGAAGATTTGCTTGAATCCCACTAGTCCGTGTTGTGAGTTGTGACCTAGGAAGATTTGCTTGAATCCCACTAGTCCGTGTTGTGGGTTGTGACCAAGAAAGATTTGCTTCAATCCCACTAGTCCGTGTTGTGAGTTGTGACCAAGAAAGATTTGCTTGAATCCCACTAGTCCGTGTTGTGAGTTGTGGCCAAGAAAGATTGCTTGAATCCCACTAGTCCGTGGTGTGAGTTGTGACCAAGGAAGATTTGCCAACGGAATAAAAGTCGCAATCGGAATTATTAGACCAGGCGGAATATTTGACATGTTCTTGCGTTTGTATGCTTTTTTGTGTATTTGTATGTTTGCGTGCTTGTGTGGGTGTGTTTGTATGTTTGCGTGCTTGTGTGGGTGTGTTTGTATGTTAGATTGCGGGTGTGCAGCTTTCTTTTAATAATTCTTATTTTTCTATGCATCAAGACATTCTTATAAGAGTAGAACAAAGACATTCTTAGAGTAGTACAAAGATATTCTTAGAGCAGCACAAGATATTCTTAGAGTAGCACAAAGATATTCTTTCAATTGCACAAAGATATTCTTACAGTAGCACAAAGACATTCTTTCAATTGCACAAAGATATTCTTACAGTTGCACAAATACATTCTTACAGTCGCAAAAATACATTCTTAAGGTAGCACAAATATTTTCTTACAGTAGCACAAAGACATTCTTAGAGTAGCACAAAGATATTCTTAGACTATCACAAGGAAAAAGAAACATTACAGCACAGTTTGAGTAGCATCTTTTTGATGCGCCTATGTCTTAATATCACTTACTACAAAAGTCCACGCTCATGTATGCGCCTATGTCTTAATATGACTTACCACAATAGTCCACGCTTATGTATGCGTCTGTCTAAATATGACTTACTACAAAAGTCCACGTATGCGTCTGTCTAAATATGACTTACTACAAAGGTCCACGTATGCGTCTGTCTAAATATGACTTACTACAAAAGTCCTCGTATGCGTCTGTCTAAATATGACTTACTACAAAAGTCCACGCTCATGACTTGATTATTGGCTACTGTGCTCAAGAACGTTGCACTGTGACCCGTGACCTTGTCCAGTAAGGTGGTGGATGGACACAGATCTGAGGGGAGACAATTACACATCTTATCAACACATGAGGTTGGTAACCATGGATATACATCTTAAACATATTTATAACAGTATTTCAAAATCATTTACAATACAATCCCTAGTATCATTGTATATTTAAAATTTAATTAACTCTTCGTGGTGGAACTAGACATCTTTAGGTTTAAAAATAAAAGATAAGACATTCAAGCGGACGTTTGGACGAGACGCCTTCTTCAGCAGACGATACAGAATACAATAAACAAAAATGTTTGTGTTTGAAGATCTCAATAAAGTCGATGTAGCTCAATTTTTAGAACAATTTTTAGGAAGCGCTCTACCTTGAATTTAATCAGCTGGATATGAATCGCCTATGAATTAACTGTTCTCCTGTTTGTTTGTTTGTTTGAAGTGTCTAAAAATGTGTTTAAGTCCAATCAGGCATACAAGAGAAATAATCCATGTTAATATTTTCTATTGTAAAAAACAAAAACTAAAGTGGGAAGGGAAATCATTCGTGTTTTCTTCAGATCTTAGAAATAAATTACTAAAAGTAACGTTTAAATAGAATGGCGAATTGGCTCACGGTGTCAGGGGGAAAAGTGTAACTTTCGTAATCTTTAACTGTTAGTAAGAGTTCTTGACTGAATTGTCACAAAAAATATATTTAATTAACCTTTTTTAAAAAAATACTACCAGATACAATATTGTTGTAGTTGATCAAGTTAAACAGCCTGAACTGTAATAGTGACGTATCTTCATCAAATCAATATTATCAGTAGCCATCTGTTACCCCAGTACCCACCTGTCACCCCAGTACCCACCTGTCAACCCAGTTACCCACCTGTCACCCCAGTACCCACATGTCAACCCAGTTACCCACGTGTCACCCCAGTACCCACCTGTCACCCCAGTACCCACCTGTCAACCCAGTTACCAACCTGTCACCCCAGTACCCACATGTCAACCCAGTTACCAACCAGTCACCCCAGTACCCACCTGTCATTGACACAGAAATGGCTTTGGTCAAGGGTAGTGTTAGTCGCCATTCTGAGCGGATATAGTCTTCATTCTGTACCAGGGCCTCGTAGAAAGTGGACAAATACAAGTCTGCCAGATTGCCTCGAGTGGATGGCGTTAGGTCACCGGTGGCTGTGCAGATGTAGGTCACAAACTCTGACCTCCCACTGGATGGACTACAGAGTACATTCACAAAAGAAAGTGAACAAAGATTAGGGTCAATTAAATAGTGAACATATCTCAATCGAGCTTAGCGAAGGCTGAAGAGGGAATCTAAAATTGGTACTTTGAGGGACCATGAAATAGATACAGGGTCTCTTTAATGAGATGAAATAACATCACTCCAACATCCATTTAACTCACTATCACTCTATCATCTCTCTATCACATTATTCATTTCTCAGCCCTCTATTCCACTATCCCTCTCTCTATCCCTCTAACCCCCTATCCCTCTCTCTACCCCACTATCCCACTCTCTATCCGACTATCCTATTTCCTCCCTGTACTCCACTGTCCTTCTCTCATCACTCATCTAATTCCAACTCTTCTATTTTAAGTTATATTTAATATTTAATTTAATATTTAATATATACAGCGACGAGGCCATGACAGGCAGTTCCGGCTCATACCAGTGAGAAGCTAGTATAGGAACTGCTCATTCCTGCCAAAGACGATCAGGGACTGTAACAATCTTTCAAAAGGAACAGTTGAGGCGACACCACTTGACTCATTTGCTTCTATTGCCTCAGGCCTTCCAACCCCCAGGGCATGATACCCTCACACAGTTACTCTTGTAACCAGTGAAATATCCTCATCAACACCAGGCACAGAAACATTGCAAATCCCATCTACATTCATAGGAGCCATAATGATCAATAAATTGATCGTGGGCCCTTAATATATAGAAGAAGAAGAAACGCCCTCAAATAGCCACCCAAATTGCCCCAGATACCCACCATGCCCCCTCATGCCCCCCCCCCCCCTCATTCACCCTCCTCCATCATTATGAAATTTTATTAATATCATTTACTTTGTGTTCTTGAGAAATGTGATGACGTCACGAACGATAGGATAAACTCCGCGCAGGAAGTGCGTAATATTTTTATTCATTGACGTCAGACGCAACTCCATGGCGGCCGGAAGTCCTACTCTCATCCCCATCCGGTTAAACATGGCGGCATCTTCATAGCTGGCAGGTTCTGTGATGATCACACCACGTAATGTGATGACGTCTGCCAAAAATGTAACACAATGACGTGTCAATGTTTTAAGTAGCTAAGACTAAGCTTAATGGTGGAAAATTTGCCTCAATGTTCTCAATTTCTTTTCCCTCCAAACATTGTTTCTTATCAGAGAGCTGAAAATTGATGGAATGATATTGTCACTTTAACCTTTGGACTTCCTTTTTCAATTAAAATTACTGTATAAAATTATAAATAATATTTCGTGAATTTGACACTAGCTTATTTAAAATTTGGGTTTGTAATTGCTAATATTGAAATATTACAATCACTGTTTGGGACCGAGCTATTGCTCATGTATGGCCCCGGCAAGTACGTTACAGGCCTGCCGCATCAGTTGGGCTGTGCCGTTAATCAGACGTGGTTGACTGGGAGCACCCCAGTCACATCAGTCGTTAGCGTCGGGCACTAAGCTAGTAGGTGCTCGACTGTCTCCGGCGCCTGTCCACAGTGACGGCAGCTGGGGTCCTGCAGTGGGTGTAACATATTTACGTAGCTAGGGGTAGGGCAATGTTCTGTCCTCATCTGCGTGATGAGGCTCTGCTGGGGGTGTGATGAGGCTCTACTTGGGGTGTCATGAGACTCTACTTGGGGGTTGATGAGACTCTACTTGGGGCGTGATGAGACTCTACTTGGGGCGTGATGAGACTCTACTTGGGGCGTGATGAGGCTCTGCTGGTGGCATTTAAGACGCCCCCATTGATCGCCCTTTCGGTTTGTTTTTTAATTGCTGATAAATGATTTGATTCCTGGATCTCTCTGGGCTTCTGACCTGTAAACTTGAGGAAAATTCTATGGGAAGTAACTCTGTGAAATGGTTCCTTCCTCCATATCTCACACCAGTACTCTCCCTGTAACATGGCCGGCTTAAAAAACCCGGGGTCCAGTTCTCCTACTTTCTCCAGGATGCTTAAATCTATTACCAGGCTGTTGGGCAGTTCTGAAATAGAGAGAGAGAAATACTTGTGTCAAAGAAAGTATAGTGAAAAAAGACATGTGTCAAAGAAAGCATAGAGAGAGAGACACACATGTGTCAAAGAAATCATAGAGAGAGAGACACACATGTGTCAAAGAAATCATAGATTTTACAATAAAAATAAATTCTTCGGATTGCGCACCAAGTGTGAAACTGCACCACTCGTCATCTTCCCTTTTACCTTGACCTATGACCTCTGCGTTAGTTTCAAGACTTGGCATACTCTTACTTTACAACTTAAGCTTAATCCAATTAATAAGAGGACTAGTCATTAAGCTTACGTCCATTCTTAAGACCAAATGAATTCCTGTCGTCATCGGTTGGATCCAAAATGGGTCGGCCATCTTTAAACCAGACGATGACGTCATCGAACGCGGTCAGACCCAGCGGACAGGGCAGCGTCTGGGGGTGGAAAGACGTCATATTCTGTATGTAAGTCACAGTGTCCATGTTGTCCCTGTAGTCTTCCAATGTTCTAGCTGTAGTGAGAAAACAACGGAGGCACTTGTCCTAAAATTCGGCTAAAATCAATGTGTAAATGTTGAGCCCCAGTGATGCACCGTGCGTTCACTAGCACGACATATCGTTCATAAATTATCAAACTGGTTATAAATTATAAATAAAAAGCATAAATAAAAGGTTCAGTTACGCACCAAACTGCGCATCTTTCTGACATATGAACGGAAGTCGTGACGTGCAGCTGACTCTGAGAATCCGTTGGTTTTCAAGAGCTGAGCAGAGCCCGTCTGCCACCTTCATGTTCAGATTTAAAGACGTGTCCAGCCAAACTCTTTTCTCTGTAAAATACAGAGACGTGGGTCAGCTTCTTCGTGGTTACGGTTTCAAATAAATTATTCATTTTCAAAGTATGGTCATACAATTCGGTTGATTTGTTTGTTTGTTTGTTTGTTTGTTGGTTTGTTTGTTGGTTTGTTTGTTGATTTGTTTGTTGTTTTGTTTGGTTGGTTGGGTTTTTTGGGGTTTTTTTGTGTTTTTGTTTTTGTTTCGGGACTGCTGTTGTTTGAAATTAAACTTGACTAAATAACCAAATAGACTTAACTTTTAAGTTCATAGTTATGTTTGTCAAATTGTACGTACAGCGTGGTGAGCCCAGACCTAGTCTGTGATACCGCGATATTTGAAACTACTACTAATAATAATAATATCATTAACATAATGGAAGACTTTTGGGTTCAAGAACTAGACAACTCAACATCGATGTTCCGTAACAGAAATTGATTTGAGAGATAGACACATTTAGTGAATGGGTTTGAACTGTCCCTTTTGTGACACCCACAAATTACGAATATTAGTGGTCTCCTATAAGTATAAGTTAATGTAAAACTTCAAACCAATACTATGAAACTGAAGAAACAGATTTTCTCTTGTCTCCACAAACATTTTCAAATCAAGGAGTAATCTATAACAAACTGAGCCGTAAGGATGTGCTAGCGTTACCAAAGCTCCGAGTCTGCACGAAGTCTGCCAACAGCAGGGCGGTGATGTTGCCGTAGAAGTCTGTGTCTGCTGACGCCAGGGTGGCACTGTAACGAAGGCAGTGTTGACGAGCCTCGATCTCAGTCAGCGTGAACTCCACGGGGTTGTAGCACTTGTCCAGCAGACGATGACCAAACCAATTCCTGTCACAATGGCTAACTGAGAAGAGACAGGTGGATAATGACATCACATGATTGGCACGTGAACATTGAAGCTAATGATTTGCGTACATTACATAATGTCATATTTGACATATTTGACATATGTCAATTGCTACATATTCATGAGTCCAAACAAACTAACAAAAAACATTATTTTTTGTAAGGGTTCCCCTAAAAGTACTGCACTAGTGGGGTAGCCCCTCTTCAAGGTCTGCGCATGTGGGTCTCTTGACCTTGTGGCTTTTTCATCTAATCTTCTTCAACACAATACATTTTTTACCATTGTTTTGTTTCCAATGTGGTGAGATGGATGTTATGATTAAATAATATGTTAAATGGTCTACTATTCTATGGTAAAATAAGGATAGCATTATGGTAGAGTTTTCGAGAAAATACGCACACTAAATCATCCCATTATCATACGCACACCAAAACATCACATTATCATACGCACACTAAATTATCACATTATCACGAGAGCACTTAGTCATCCAATTATCATAAGCATACTAAATCATCACATTATCAAACGGACACTAAATCATGCATTATCATACACTAAATCTTCACATTATCATACTCACACTAAATCATCACACTATCATACTGACACTAAATCATCCCATTTTCATACGCACATTAAATCATCACATTATCATACGCACATTAAATCATCACACTATCATACGCACACTAAATCATCCCATTATCATACGGACACTAAATCTTCACATAATCATACACACATTAAATAATCACATTATCAGACGCACATTAAATCATCACACTATCGTGAAAATTTAAAGGAAATTATTGAAAGTTTGGGACATTATGAAAAGCTGTTTACAAACACTGACCCAGAGACAAACTTTCAATGGCCTCGGTAACACAGACAGAAGAACGTTCCTCCTCACAGTCTCCTAGCGCCATAATGTCTGATGGAGCTACTTGTGCTTTGATCTTAGTGTTGGGAAATGTCTGCTCTTCAGAAGAATCCAAGGCAGAATCACGAGATTCAGTCATAGGCATAGGAATGATCTGGGCATCTTTCTCCACCGTGACCCCCTTGGACTGTCCTTGGGGTATCTCCGTTGTATCTTGTCGTTGGGGTGTCGCCCCTGTTGTCTTTCTGGTGGATGTGCTTGGGTCAAAGGTGACGGAGTTTGTTACGACATCAGACGATAACGTTGTAGAAGAGAATTTACTCATGGGAGAAAAGTCGAGCTGCTCCGAGCTCACCATGTCTTCCATAGACATATCCATGGATTCTGAACTAGATCCAATCTCTTTGCTGTCAGTGTCTTTAACCTGGATATCCGGAGGTGTCATTGTGAATGAAACCGGATCAGTGGTGAGAGGGCTGACTGCTGATGTTGTAACTCCGACTGCTGATGTTGAGACTCCGACTGCTGATGTTGCGACTCCGACGGATGATGTTGAGACTCCGACTGCTGATGTTGCGACTCCGATTGATGATGTTGTAACTCCGACGGATGATGTTGAGACTCCGACTGCTGATGTTGCGACTCCGACTGATGATGTTGTAACTCCGACTGATGATGTTGTAACTCCGACGGATGATGTTGCGACTCCGACTGATGATGTTGTAACTCCGACTGATGATGTTGTAACTCCGACTGATGATGTTGAGACTCCTACTGCTGTAGTGTTGTCAAGTAATACACGGTTGTCTTGGGTTGGCGTGGCTAGCACAGAGAAGGGTGTTAGGCTCGGCTCATCATCATCAGTGGTGGTAGTTTCATTTGTGTCATAATTCGAAGCTGTAGTCAGATTACCTGCGTGTGATCCCGAAAACATGAAGCCGGCTGTTGTGTCGGTGACACTGGGCACCTCTGTGGTTGACTGGACAACTGTGGATGATGATTCGCTGGACGATGAGCCATCAGAATTTTCTTTGGAGTTCTCCAACTCTGAAGTGGATGCTGTCTTGTTGTCTGTGTCACCGGCTGTCCCGTTCATCAGTTTTTCCCTGCTGTCTTCAACAACTTGAGAACCCGTAGTCTCTAAATTCAAAGAACTTCTTGTAGATACATGATCCGCCTCTGGTGTTAGAGATGTGGATAGCGTTGTGGTTTCTGCTGATGTCGTCGTCGTGTTGGATGATGGTGGTGTTGTTTTCAAGATGTCACTTGTACTGGTGGGCAAGGATTGTTGTGTAGTAGGCGGCTGTTCACCGTTTGTGGTTACAAGCGTAGTTCTAGAAACCGTAGCAACCGTTGTGGATGCTGGATTGGATGCGTTTACATTTTTCAAAACGACATTGGCTGACGTGTTTATTTGTTGCCGAGTATCGACCATCTGTCTCATCAAGATTGCCTTGGCGGCTTCGTTGCTGTCGATGCTCTCTGAAGACACGACGGAAGATTTAGCTTGGACGGCGGTTCGATCCTGTGTGTTGAAAGCAATGCTCGACTCGCCTGGCCTAGGCAGGAGGTCGTCGTGGGTGATGAGCTCAGCTCCATGGGACTCCAATCCCGCGTCCAGGGGTCGGTTTAGGAACTCGTCTACAATGGCATTAGGTTGTGGCGTGGTGGAGGCCGAGGACGTGGAGGCGGGCAGTGAGGTGCCTTTGGCTGACTGAACCGTGGAGTTGGCGGGAGAGATGGTAGAAACTCGAGACGGAATCTCCCTCAGGTAGATTGCGGGAGGTGTGGTCGGTATGGGGTGGTGGTTCTCGTTATCCTCCAGGTCAGATTGGTCAGTGGTTGTTGTGGTAGTTGTGGTTGACGGTGTTGTACGAACGCCCGATGGTGCCGCAGTGGCAGTGACTATGTTACTTGAAGTAGTCGAATTTGTTTCCTAAGTGAAATAAATGTTTGTTTAAGAGGGTTAGACAAAATTCAAATGGGAGGAAAACAAGATAACAGTGAGTGAAAGGGATTATCGATGATAGAAGTATTGTTAGACGATGGGATTAGTTAGACGATGGGATTAGTTAGACGATGGGATTAGTTAGACAATGGGATTAGTTACATGAGTATATCTTATTTTTGAGGAAGAAAAACTATTTGTTATCATTGACTTCTTTTCGGGACAACTTTCTTTATCTTTCGACATCCCAGACCACAGCCCCTAAGACATATCATATGACATCCCATATGACATCCCATATCACACATCCCATATGATATCCCATATGACATCCCATACGATATCCCATATGACATCCACAGGACATCCCATACGATATCCCATACGATATCCCATATGACATCTCATATCACACATCCCATACTATACCCCATATGACATCTCATATAGTATCCCATATGACATCCCATACGATATCCCATATGACATCCACATGACATCCCATACGATATCCCATATGACATCCCATACGATATCCCAAATGACAGCCACATGACATCCCATATGACATCCCAGAATAGTTGTGACAATAATAGCGTTCATGTCTCAATGAAAGCCAACATGTGTTGGATATCATGTGTTAGGATTGGTTCATAAAGAGAAGACGTATGTAGCCAGGGGTGGATCTATGTAGCCAGGGGTGGATCTAATGACAATATTGAAGGAGCGCACAAAAAGTGAAAAGTCATTAAAAAAATTTTGAACATATATTTGTAAGGTATACTGACAGATGATTTATGAGACGAAATAGACAAAATGAATACATCTGAATATTTTAACAACAGAAATACTCGATTTATCATTGTCAGTGATGTCAGTGATGTCCATCATGTTAGTGATGTCAGTGATGTCAGTGATGTCCGTGATGTCAGTGATGTCAGTGATGTCAGTGATGTCAGTGATGTCAGTGATGTCATTGATGTCCGTGATGTCAGTGATGTCATTGATGTCAGTGATGTCATTGATGTCCGTGTTGTCCGTGATGTCAGTGATGTCCGTGATGTCATTGATGTCAGTGATGTCCGTGATGTCAGTGATGTCAGTGATGTCAGTGATGTCATTGATGTCCGTGTTGTCCGTGATGTCAGTGATGTCAGTGATGTCATTGATGTCCGTGTTGTCCGTGATGTCAGTGATGTCCGTGATGTCCGTGATGTCAGTGATGTCAGTGATGTCCGTGATGTCCGTGATGTCCGTGATGTCAGTGATGTCAGTGATGTCCGTGATGTCCGTGATGTCAGTGATGTCAGTGATGTCATTGATGTCCGTGTTGTCCGTGATGTCAATGATGTCCGTGATGTCCGTGTTGTCCGTGATGTCAATGATGTCCGTGATGTCCGTGTTGTCCGTGATGTCAATGATGTCCGTGATGTCCGTGATGTCCGTGATGTCAGTGATGTCATTGATGTCCGTGTTGTCCGTGATGTCAATGATGTCCGTGATGTCCGTGTTGTCCGTGATGTCAATGATGTCCGTGATGTCCGTGTTGTCCGTGATGTCAATGATGTCCGTGATGTCCGTGTTGTCCGTGATGTCAATGATGTCCGTGATGTCCGTGTTGTCCGTGATGTCAATGATGTCCGTGATGTCAGTGACCCTAAGTAAGCTACATCAATGATTCAATCCAACGTGTCATCTTTAAATTAATTGACAAGTCTTGACCAGTCAGTACCCGGCTCAAACTGTCACAACGGTCGTGTTTTGTTTGATGTCCGTGAGTCTAATGATGACGGATGAGAAGAGATGTGAAAGACATATCAGGAAGAATGAGTGTTTTCATTAAGGAAGGCCCCAAAAAAATTCCTATCATTAAAACATATCTAATCAAATTCATTTTATAACTTACCCTCACATTCTGATCTGCCCTTAAGAGATCTAATAGTGATGGGATTGTTTCTAGCGCCTTTGTGGGAGACTTTGACTTGACAGTTTTAGACGAGACTTGTACCTCACGCCTGGTGCGTCTGCTCCTGACATCACTAGCCGCAAGAGTCAGGTAGCCACATGTCTTGTTTCCCAGTTTATATGAGCTTTGATCAAAGGTGTAGCCTCGCCTTTTCCAACCGTAAGGTTCATTGGGTCTGAAAATAGTCAGAGTTTAGTTGAGCGCTGCCCGTTCCATGGGTGTCTACCTGTAATGGTTCCATGGGTGTCTACCTGTATTGGTTCTGTGGATGTCTACTTGTAATGGTTCCATGGGTGTCTACCTGCATTTGTCCCATGGGTGTCTAACTGTACTGGTTCCATGGGTGTCTATCTGCATAGGTTCCATTGGTGTCTACCTGCATTGGTTCTATGGTTGTCTACCTGTATTGGTTCCATGGGTGTCTACCTGTATTGGTTCCATGGTTGTCTACCTGTATTGGTTCCATGTATGTCTACCTGTATTGGTTCCATGGTTGTCTACCTGTATTGGTTCCATGGTTGTCTACCTGCATTGGTTCTATGGTTGTCTACATGTATTGTTTCCATGGTTGTCTACCTGTATTGGTTCCATGGTTGTCTACCTGTATTGGTTCTATGGTTGTCTACCTGTATTGGTTCTATGGTTGTCTACCTGTATTGGTTCCATGGTTGTCTACATGTATTGGTTCTATGGTTGTCTACATGTATTGGTTCTATGGTTGTCTACCTGTATTGGTTCTATGGTTGTCTACATGTATTGGTTCCATGGGTGTCTATTACCAGAGTCAGATAACAATGTGGCATACAGATATACAAAGGGACTTCCCAGAGCTAGTGGACATAATTAAATGCTTACATAAAGACGACTAATGCTAACATCATCCTATTTTGACCCCAGGGGTGCTAACATTTTGCTAGCACCAAACTTAAGTCTCAAGTTGTTATCGATCCTGTTAGAGACATTATTTTTGGTAGATTCCTAACTTCGATTTCCCAAACTTGTTAAATATTAGCTTAGGAAATAATAGAAAAATAATAAATGCGGTCCTTTAGCACTGTTGCTGTCAGATAGTGGTGTATGTGTCACAGCAGGTGCTGGGTGGCCTAGTGGTCCGAACTGAGTCAACCCCAAGCAAGTGGTCTAGAGCTCAATCCCGAGAGAACTCACAGACAACACCAGCACCCCGGATGTATGGGACTCATTAACATTGGATGGCACCCCGGGTGTATGGGACTCATTAACATTGGATGGCACCCCGGGTGGATGGGACTCATTATCATTGGATGACACCCCGGGTGGATGGGACTCATTAACATTGGATGGCACCCCGGGTGTATGGGACTCATTAACATTGGATAGCAACTCATCTAAGAGATGGAAAACTCTGATATCAAACCCGGAATGGAGTCCCTCAGGCCAAGCCTGCACAACTCAAAATGTAAGGCGGGCCGTAATACTATAAAAAAAAAACTTGTGCGGGCCGAAAGAAAATAGGACAGGGGGGGGGTAAGGCGTTAATAAATATAATAATAAAAAAGAATATGCCGCTACTTTGCGGGCCACGAAGTGGGTGTTGCGGGCCGCATGTGGCCCGCGGGCCATATGTTGTGAGGGCCTTCCTTAGGCGGTACAGCATTGACAAATAAATTACAACCCCTGTAACGTAGCACACATAAAGTGAAACACACACACACACACACACACACACACACACACAAACACACACACACACACACAAAAACACACACACACACACACACACACACACACACACACACACACACTGCTTGTCATCTACTACATCCTGGTTTATTTCCAGTCGTCTTGACTGAGTGTTGCCATTGAGCCAAATAAGTAAGGACAAATACAACTCAAGTCATTGCTACTTCGCCTTCGAAGGAAGAACAACTTAGAGCTGTCGGCGTCACATGGAACTGTCGGTGTCACATGGAACTGACCGTGTCACTTAGAACTGTCTGCGGTCACATAGAACTGTCCGTGTTACTTAGAACTATCCATGTCACATAGAACTGTCCATGTCACATATAACTGTCTGCTGTCACATAGAACTGTCTGCTGTCACATAGAACTAACTGCAGAGTATTTTCTACATAACGATGAGCAAACTACAAACTTACCCGATATATCCTTTCACCATCCGAGGTCGCAGGTCGTCCCACAACAGACTTCCATATTTGTGGTGCATTCCGGACCAGATGGTGTGGATGCCTGGTAAATAGATAATTTTGATTTTCTAAACTAACTTCATCTTCTAGCAAACTAAATAGAAGACTTACAGAGACTTTGTCGTTTCAAAGTCCGTCAAGCTGTGACGTGATCAAAGTGGGCGGAGTTTGGACCGCCACCTTCAAGCTGTGACGTGATCAAAGTGGGCGGAGTTTGGACCGCCACCTTCAAGCTGTGACGTGATCAAAGTGGGCGGAGTTTGGACCGCCACCTTCAAGCTGTGACGTGATCAAAGTGGGCGGAGTTTTGACCGCCACCTTCAAGCTGTGACGTGATCAAAATGGGAGGAGTTTTGACCGCCACCTTCAAGCTGTGACGTGATCAAAATGGGAGGAGTTTTGAGCACCAGCTTTATTACGAGCAGTTTGAAAAACTTTCCATTTTTCGCACCATGATTTGTGTTTGTGTGTGTGTTTGTTTGTTTGTATGATATACTAATTTACTTTTTTTTTTTTAGATTTCACTACAACTGAATGCCCCCCCCCCCCCCCGTGTGTTGAAGACATGCGAGACAGCAGCCCTGTTTGACCGCTGCAACAAGACACATATAGTTTGACCGCTGCAAAAAGACATATATGGTTTGACCGCTGCAAAAAGACACATATGGTTTGACCGCTGCAAAAAGACACATATGGTTTGACTGCTGCAAAAAGACATATATGGTTTGACCGCTGCAACAAGACATATATGGTTTGACCGCTGCAAAAAGACATATATGGTTTGACCGCTGCAACAAGACATATATGGTTTGACCGCTGCAAAAAGACACATATGGTTTGACCGCTGCAAAAAGACATATATGGTTTGACCGCTGCAAAAAGACACATATGGTTTGACCGCTGCAACAAGACACATATGGTTTGACTGCTGCAAAAAGACATATATGGTTTGACCGCTGCAACAAGACATATATGGTTTGACCGCTGCAAAAAGACACATATGGTTTGACCGCTGCAAAAAGACACATATGGTTTGACCGCTGCAACAAGACATATATGGTTTGACCGCTGCAACAAGACATATATGGTTTGACTGCTGCAAAAAGACATATATGGTTTGACTGCTGCAAAAAGACATATATGGTTTGACCGCTGCAACAAGACATATATGGTTTGACCGCTGCAAAAAGACACATATGGTTTGACCGCTGCAAAAAGACACATATGGTTTGACCGCTGCAACAAGACATATATGGTTTGACCGCTGCAACAAGACATATATGGTTTGACTGCTGCAAAAAGACATATATGGTTTGACTGCTGCAAAAAGACATATATGGTTTGACCGCTGCAACAAGACACATATGGTTTGACCGCTGCAAAAAGACATATATGGTTTGACCGCTGCAAAAAGACACATATGGTTTGACTGCTGCAAAAAGACATATATGGTTTGACCGCTGCAAAAAGACACATATGGTTTGACCGCTGCAACAAGACACATATGGTTTGACTGCTGCAAAAAGACATATATGGTTTGACCGCTGCAAAAAGACACATATGGTTTGACTGCTGCAAAAAGACATATATGGTTTGACCGCTGCAAAAAGACACATATGGTTTGACCACTGCAACAAGACACATATGGTTTGACCGCTGCAAAAAGACATATATGGTTTGACTGCTGCAACAAGACACATATGGTTTGACCACTGCAACAAGACACATATGGTTTGACTGCTGCAAAAAGACACATATGGTTTGACCGCTGCAAAAAGACACATATGGTTTGACCGCTGCAAAAAGACACACATGGTTTGACCACTGCTACAAGACACATATAGTTTGACCACTGCAACAAGACACATATGGTTTCACCACTGTAACAAGACACATATAGTTTGACCACTGCAACAAGACACATATGGTTTAACCACTGCAACAAGACACATATAGTTTGACCACTGCAACAAGACACATATGGTTTGACCACTGCAGCAAGACACATATGGTTTGACCACTGCAACAAGACACATATGGTTTGACCAATGTAACAAGACATATAGCTTGACACTGTAACAAGACATATAGTTTTACCAATGCAACAAGACACACATAGTTTGACCACTGCAACAAGACAAATGGTTAGACCACTGTAACAAGACATATAGTTTGACCACTGTAACAAGACATATAGTTTGACCACTGTAACAAGACATATCGTTTGACCACTGTAACAAGACAAACCTCTTTGCCGTAGATGATCAAACAACGAGACATCCTCAAGTGTTAAGACAGCGTCCAGCTTGGCCATGAACCCTCTGTTCTGACGACATTGTCCAGTGGCGTCCACCCAGCGTTTGCCAGGGAGGTTCACGCGCACACACAGCTGGGCACGGGTCAAGTCATAGCCAGGTTTAGGGGCGGACGCCCTCGTCCATCCGGTCGGACAGAGGGAGACGATTCTGTTAGAACTGATGAGGGCTGTGGTGTTGACGGACACAGGAATGGGTTGGAGAAACTGACCATTCGAGACCAACAGAAGCGCTAAGGGAGAGAAGAAAGGTTTTTATTTTGTAGTTAATTCATTGCAATACATTAGAACAGAATACAACTATAACTTGAACTGTCTGGTTCACCTGAAATATGGGTCACCGGGCAATAGGTAGATGGTAATATAGTCTCATTGAAGGGTGTCTTTCATTTATTTAGTATGATATGGGTTGGGTTGGGTGGTCGGATCAACGAATATATGGGGGTTTTTTTTTGGTCAAGTAACAATTCTGTAAGGTCATCTTCTCTATTTATGAAATTAAGGGGCGTCTGACATGATCTGACACCCTCAATTAATAAAGGATTCGTGTTTCTAAATGTTATGTTTAATTTTTAAATAAATCTTTTGCAACTCACACTATATCAAAGATTTGGAAAACGTAAACAAAAATCAAACCAATTCCAATGAAAAATAAGGTAACTTGCAACAATGACTTACGCCCTGTCGCACTTACCTCTATTGTAATGATGACTTACGCCCTGTCGCACTTACCTCTATTGTAATAAAAAAATTTGAGAAGCATTTTCTGAGACGAACTGTGAGCGAAGCACAGTTTTACTATTAATGGAGGGAATTCACCGTCACCTAGACAGCCTTAAAATATATGCCAGAGTGCTTTTCTTAGACTTCTCATCAGCATTTAACACTATCCAACCACATCTTATGATAAAGAAACTTTCCTCGTTAGGTGTAAATTTAAATATTCAAGCTTGGATACTGAACTTTTTAACAAATCGCCCACAATATGTCAAGGTAAATGAATAATTATCTGTAACCAGAGAACTAAGCACCGGGGCGCCACAAGGCTGCGTTCTCTCCCCTGTCCCGTATACTATTTATACCAACGATCTTCAGAGCCCAAGCAACACCAGTTCCAATCTTAAAATTTGCTGATGATACCCCCGTCGTTGGCTTAATATCTGAGCGAGAGGACTTATACCGCAACTTAGTTACAAGCGTTATCAATTGGTGCGATGAAAATTTTCTCCAGCTGAATGACTCAAAAACAAAGGAAATGGTTGGTGATTTCAGGGGGGGGGGGGGGGGGAAACACCAGATTACAGATCTCAACATACACAATCAAAGTGTAGAGAAAGTAGAGACATATAAGTACTTAGGTGTCACCATTAATTATAAGCTAACATGGCATGAGCACGGCCAAATGCTGTATAAGAAATTCAACCAAAGACTTTTCTACCTCAAAAAGCTGTACAATCTCAGCGTAAACAAACAAGTCGTTAACTTATTCTACAGTGCAACAATTGGAGGCCTACTTAATTTCAGTATGACCTGCTGGTCTGGGAATTCATCGTCTGATACCAAACCCAGAACAGACAGACAAATCAAGAAAGCTAGAAACTTCTCACAAATTAAACATCTTTAACTTGAAGAACATTTTGAAGAAATTTGTTGTACAACTAAACTAATTTTGGATGATACATCCCACCCTCTTCATCCCAGATACTTGGGATTACATCCCACCCTCTTCATCATAGATACTTGGGATCACATCCCACCCTCTTCATCACAGATACTTCGGATCACATCCCAACCTCTTCATCACCCGTTCGGGAAGAATTCTTTCTCTCAGGACGAGGACTGAAAGATATAAAAGTTCGTTTGTCCCCAATCTGTACGAATTTACCAGCATACTCCCCCAGAGGGCGCAAAATCTTAATGATCACTAATTAAGTTCCTATTATGACTAAAGGAGTTCACTGATTGGATGTATTTAGAGCAACAATTTATTGTCGATGTCTTTGCGTTTATTGTTTTTTTAGTAGGAAAATATGAAAATGTGTCTTTATTAAAATACTAGCCGATATACCCGGCGTGGCCCGGGATTGCATTAGGACCCCGATCCCGGAGGCCTACAGATCCCGTTAAGATACTGTTCTCTATAGGATCCCGTTCCATCTAGGGACCCTGCTTTCTAATGTTATCCCATTTCCCATTAAAATCTATTGAATAATGCCATAGTTATAGCGTTTTAAAGTTATGGAACTTTCTGGAAAATTCTAGATTGGATATTATTAGTTTTACATCCACCGTTATTTCCATATGGACTAAGAAGTGTATTGCAACAAAGCTAAACCTATATACATCAATTCACATAGAACCTATAGTGTTGTCTAAGTCTATTAATATTTATATTGCTTATATAAGGAAAAATGAAATGGGGCCCCCGGCCCCAGAAGAATGGATATTATGAGTTCAGTACCCTTCGGTATTTGAATATGGATAATCAAGTGTACGTGTACTAAGTTTTATCGATGTCCATCCATTCATATAGGAGTATTTGTTTGTAATTTTTTTATATAGCTCATATAAGAAAAAAACGAATTCGGGGCCCCCGGCCCCACACGAAATGTTATTAAAAGTTCTCGACCCCTTAAGAGTTCCTTCTGGATAATGATGGATATATGTGCCAAGTTTGGTCAAGATCCATCAATCCGTGTAAAAGCCATTGTGGAACAAACAAATCCACAAACAAACCCACAAATTTTCACTTTTATATATATATATGATGTATTTATTTATGTGATGGACATGTATATGTACAATGTAATAAAAACATTGCCATCTGTTTGGATCAATAAAAGAATCTTATCTTCTTATCTTATAGCACTTGACAAGGACATCGTAGATTATTTTTGCTTTAAATATCAATGATTTATTACAGTAGGGAAATGTTTCGTCCCAGCTATTTCGCAAATTAGTTGCGAGGTGGAAACCCACTGTAGAGTCCCTCTTAGAGGTCGTCCGATGCTTCCCCGGGACGGGTGGGGGGGGGGAGATATTAGTACGCTAATATGCCGTGCCGACCCCTGGGAGAGTGGACTGCGGGCGCTTTAAACGCAGCGTCTTCGGTCCACCGGACTTCCCTGGACGGGGAGTGTCTCCATCAGCAAAGCCCGATCGAGCGGTTGCTGGTGGGGGCGTTCCACGCCCATGGGTGGGTTCTCTGGCGTGCCCCCTCACGGTCCGGCGTCGGGGAAACCCGGTGCCTGGCTTATGTGGGGGAGCGCCAGGGAGGGCATATGGAGTGCGACCTGGGCGGCCCGCTGACACCATTTCCCAATGAGATATTTCAGTAGGGAAATGTATCAGGCTCAAACTGAACCGGAAAATTTCATAAATATCTTAATGATAAGAATATAAGAATATATGGATGAAAGGATATGTAGATGTGGATATAAGGATATATCCTGAAAAACAAGAATAGGATAACTATTCAATCTTTTAATATTTAATGATGAATGTAAATGAAGCCTTGAATAGTCTCTAATCGAAATCAGTCTATTCACTGACGTCATACAAATGTGTTGTTTATAATGGTGTATGTATCCCGGCGTATTCGACATGGTCAACATACAACAATGTATTTTAATCAGTTGTGCTGCGTAAGCGGCAGCGTCCTCAAGGTGACTTGGGGGCGTCCACATGGGGTTTTGCCTCTTCGCGACGTGGCAGACTAGTAGGGGGGACTTGTCCACCCGAAGCTAAAAAACCCCGGCCAAACGCATGACTCCCAACGCAACGGGAGCTGCCACTAACATGATTACTAGTTGCTGTTAATGGATATGAAACTTGGGTGGCCACTAAAACCCATGTTGATGATTTTAGCTACGCGGCCGTGAGAAAGCCGCTCCTAGGCAACCGTTTCGTCCCGCCACTACCAACGTCCCGACCGAAAGACTCCCTGGGCGGTGGGGAGTGGTAACGCAACACCAACCCCCGGAGTGGAAGCAAAGCCGTCCTGACCCACAGAGAGTTAACTGCGGACGCTTTAAACGCAGCGTCCTCGGTCGACCGGGCCTCCCCTAGGTCAAGGGGGAGGTTCCCGGCGCCCTCCCGCACGGGCTGGAGTCGGGTTAAGTCCTTCAGTGCTCTGGTTTGTGTGGGGGAGCGCCGGGGGGGGGGGAATTAAGAGCTCGCGCTCGACGGCCCACCGACTCCATCTCTTATGCGACATTTTCAATCAGTTGTTAAGTCTGGTCTGGTGCATTATCATTACGTTGCAATGTCTGACGTCACAGTAATAAATGGTTTGTATAACTTGACTTGATCTCCCCACAAAAATGTCCCAGGAATTGCATAAAGTCGTGTTCACATTAAAACACCTCCATAAAATGTGTACATGAAAGTGTGTACATTAACATGTGTACATGAAAGTGTGTACATTAGTATTTGTACATGAAAGTGTGTACATTAACATGTGTACATGAAAGTGTGTACAATAACATGTGTACTTGAAAGTTTGTACATTAACATTTGTACATGAAACTGTGTACATTAACATGTGTTCTTGAGTTTGACGCATAGGTTTACACCGCAGTCACCTCCCTGCATGGATCAAAAGGGCGGACATGTGTTGAGGTGCATCGCCTGGAAGAATGTCATTGAAAGTCGTGACATTGGCAAATCTGTTTTAATCTTGTCCGACGAAATATTCACACGACGCTACGCACACGTCAAATGTCTGGTCTGCTTAAAAAAGTGCAAGAAATAATTACACACATTACATTTAGCAGCTTGGGGCAGACGCTAGTTTAGGTTTAAATGACGTCACTGCTGCATCACTCGACGGTTAATGACGTCACTATTGCATCACTAGACGATTAATGACGTCACTATGACATCACTAGACATTTAATGACGTCCTTTACAAATCACTGGACATATATGAATTCTCGTCAGCGCCCTCTTGAGTTCATCAAACAGAAAACAATTGAGAACCGCTCCTCATAAAGTCTGCTTTGAACAGTTTCTCTCAACTTTGGACACGGTGTCATTTGAAGTTTTTAAAAAAAACATGGTTGGTTGGGGGTGGGGGGGCATATTACAGTCTATTAAAATAGAGACCTAAAATTTTAACTCTTCATTTAGGGTTCGACGGGGTGGAGTGGGGGGCTCCTTGGCTCAGTCACAGTTAAATGGCTCACTGATAGCTCAATGGCTCACTGACAGCTCAATGGCTCACTGACAGCTCAATGGCTCGCTGACAGCTCAATTGCTCACTGACACCTCAATGGCTCACTGACAGCTCAATCACTCACTGACAGCTCAAATGCTCACTGACAGCTCAATTGCTCACTGACAGCTCAATTGCTCAATGACACCTCAATGGCTCACTGACAGCTCAATGGCTCACTGACAGCTCAATTGCTCAATGACACCTCAATGGCTCACTGACAGCTCAATTGCTCACTGACACCTCAATGGTTCACTGACAGCTCAGTGGCTCACAAACAACTCAATGGCTTACGTTGTGAAGTATAATGTCGGCATTTTTTCTTTGAGTACCCTGCTTTTGGTCAAATTATATCACTACAAGTCCACAGGACGACATGTGTAAGGTAAATTACAGTTAATATCTAAGAAAACAATTCTTACGCGTCCATTTGAGGTGTAAGTTGTATTAGTGGTAAAAGCTATGGAGGCATTAGTTCTGGAAGCTTTGGAAATGTGTAACCTATCAAGAGACGTTACGGCATATGTGTATGACTAATTTTAGCCACCACCACTTGTCTCTCTTTTGTTTTGTTTTTATACTGACGTCACAGAATAAATGTGTAGCGCTGTGTCACTCTTTTAACCGCACATTTGTATCTTGGGAAAAGTTTGTTTACGTTCGAATGCGTTCTATTTGTTCTAAAGACTGCTATCGGGTGACGCAATTTCTAGCATTTGTTATGCAGATCGTTCTGATCTAATCCCTATATACAGACCGGCATTTTTCCTTGCCGGGGAGATATTGTTGCAAATTGTCATAGATATTAAAGAGGCATGATATAAGTGCAAGATTGAATTCTAATGTGTGTGTGTGTGTGTGTGTGTGTGTGTGTGTGTGTAAATAAATATATGTATTTTTCGAGCATAGTCCTTTTTCATTAGCTGTGCTGTAAATTAATACAGTTTTATGATTGAATGCGTGTGTGCGTGTGTGTGTCTCTCAGTGCCGTCTTAAGGCATGGGCCCAGTGGGCACTGGCCAAGGGCCTCGCGCTAAAGGGGGCACTACGTTTCCAGGAGACTCACTCTTATAGAAGCATCATGCTTTACAATTTTTTTTTAAATAAATATATAAAGATTTTGACAATTTAATTGGATTTAAAATTCCTAATTTTAATCCACAATATATATGAGAACATTTCAAAATTAAAATTATAAATGCGAATCAAAGTTGGACAGTTTTTAAATCGTTTAAAGGGGAATAACCCTAGTCAACAAGTTTTTGAATTCATCGAAGTTTAACTTAATTTAATGCTTCTTTTTATTTTACATTTGTATTCATGTTGGTGAGTTAAGGTGTGTAGTAGGAACTGTTTCCCCCTCTCCACTGTTTAAGCATGGGGCCACTGCCCCCTTTCGCCCTCCTTCTCACGGCCCATGTGTGTTGTGTTGCTAGGGGTCCCATGTGTATTGCTATGCCCAGGGCCTCCTACGTTGTTAAGACGGCCCAGGTGTGTATGCGTGTGTGTGTAAGTGCTTCTGCATGTTTGAATTTATTATTGTTTGTTGAAATGTAATTGTATCATTAAATTGATTGTTGTTAGTATCAACAGCTTTGGTTTCCCTTTTCATTGAAAGCTGCTTGTTAGTCCTTTGCTAAACATCATTTATTCTTCGAGACAAATCTTTAAAAAACATAAAATTGTCCAAAGACTATAACGGTACGTAACAAAAGAAAGACACATAACAAGGGAAAAGCTATTTGACCATCATTATTCGGTTTTACAAAATCATAAAACATATACTTTTTGGGATGAGGGCGCCTAAGTCAAAATGTGCATATTAACATATACTTTTTGGGGACAAGGGCGCCTGAATTCAGTCTTGCCCAGGGGGCAGTGTTTGTTCGTTACGGTCCTGCAGGCAATACACAAAACACTTGGATCAAGGGACAAAAACCTGTGATGTAATGTGAACATACTGATCGACTCCCTTGATGCAAACATGTGCAAGTGTCCATAGCTTATTTTTTGCGTGACACACCAACACATTGCAGGCGACACACACAAACACACTGCAGGCGACACACACCAAGACATGGCAGGCGACACAACTAAAATCATTTTTGTAAACTCCTGTAGAAGTTGTTTAATTTAAAACACACCAAAAAAACTACAAATGGTTATAGTTAAAAGATTTATATCGAATAGGATGGTCATTGGTCATTGGTCATTGGTCATTGGTCATTGGTCATTGGTCATTGGTCATTGGTCAATGGTCATTGGTCATTGGTCATTGGTCATTGGTCATTGGTCATTGGTCATTGGTCATTGATCATTGGTCATTGGTCATTGGTCATTGGTCATTGGTCATTGGTCATTGGTCATTGGTCATTGGTCATTGGTCATTGGTCATTGGTCATTGGTCATTGGTCATTGGTCCAGGATATAGAAAAGAATATTTTGACACATTTAAGGTCAAATTAAAGGAAATAATAATAAACCAATCTGCCACCACTAACTGGTGCAGTGTAAGACTTATCCACCACTAACTGGTGCAGTGTAAGACTTATCCACCACTAACTGGTGCAGTGTAAGACTTATCCACCACTAACTGGTGCAGTGTAAGACTTATCCACCACTAACTGGTGCAGTGTAAGACTTATCAACCACTAACTGGTGCAGTGTAAGACTTATCCAACACTAACTGGTGCAGTGTAAGACTTATCCACCACTAACTGGTGCAGTGTAAGACTTATCCACCACTAACTGGTGCAGTGTAAGACTTATCCACCACTAACTGGTGCAGTGTAAGACTTATCCACCACTAACTGGTGCAGTGTAAGACTTATCCACCACTATTTGGTGCAGTGTAAGACTTATCCACCACTAAATGGTGCAGTGTAAGACTTATCCACCACTAAATGGTGCAGTGTAAGACTCATCCACCACTAACTGGTGCAGTGTAAGACTCATCCACCACTAACTGGTGCAGTCTAAGACTCATCCACCACTAACTGGTGCAGTGTAAGACTTATCCACCACTAACTGGTGCAGTGTAAGGTTTATCCACCACTAACTGGTGCAGTGTAAGACTTATCCACCACTAACTGGTGCAGTGTAAGACTTATCCACCACTAACTGGTGCAGTGTAAGACTTATCCACCACTAACTGGTGCAGTGTAAGACTTATCCACCACTAAATGGTGCAGTGTAAGACTTATCCACCACTAAATGGTGCAGTGTAAGACTTATCCACCACTAACTGGTGCAGTGTAAGACTTATCCACCACTAAATGGTGCAGTGTAAGACTTATCCACCACTAACTGGTGCAGTGTAAAACTTATCCACCACTAAATGGTGCAGTCCGTAAATCTTAAGAGTACAGGCGTGTCATCAATATTTAAAACGCTAGGAAATTTGACAGAGTTGATACGTTAAGAAAATTTGACAGAGTTGATACGTTAAGAAAATTTGACAGAGTTGATACGTTAAGAAAATTTGACAGAGTTGATACGTTAAGAAAATTTGACAGAGTTGATACGTTAAGAAAATTTGACAGAGTTGATACGCTAGGAAATGTGACGATGCATAGTTCACTAGGAATATTCTCATAGAAATCTTTGTGAGAAAAGTATGTGTTTATATTTAATGGTTTGCTTAATTTACTGTAAATTCTTAAATGTGTGTTTTGTCTAAAGTAAATCTGCACTCAGTATTTCAACCGATCAATAAAAAGTATGTCGCACGAAAGTCTTTAGATCAAGATGACGTCTCCTTATAGTCACTGAAACCTCAGGTTGTTAGTGTGGAATATATTCTCACTATAAACCGACTGTCAATCTCCGACTACAAAACATGACCCTGATTATTGTAATCCGTCATTCTACAAATATGAAAATATTTGATTTGTAAATATAAATGAGACTAAATACAAATGAGACTAAATACAAATGAGACTAAATACAAATGAGACTAAATACAAATGAGACTAAATACAAATGAGACTAAATACAAAGGAGACCAAATACAAATGAGACTAAATACAAATGAGACTAAATACAAATGAGACTAAATACAAATGAGACTAAATACAAATGAGACTAAATACAAATGAGACTAAATACAAATGAGACCAAATACAAATGAGACTAAATACAAATGAGACTAAATACAAATGAGACTAAATACAAATGAGACCAAATACAAATGAGACTAAATACAAATGAGACTCAATACAAATTAGACTAAATACAAATGAGACAATACAAATGAGACTAAATACAAATGAGATCAAAAAGCCTTCGTTGATAATGTGTTTAGTTTTTATAAATGTAGACTCAGATTTATTTGACCAAAAAATATCATTTAAAAAACGTGGATTGGACGGTCTTTAAACTGATCCATGACCTAAACCAATGACCTATGACCTTCTTCCACCCTACGGGTCACTTTAGGAGTGATACATCGAATCGGTTTGACTTGACCGGTGAGAGTGACAGTGATTGATGGTCCATGTAGGCTTGGCTGAAATTACTTAATTAAACGACTAATTGGTCAATAACAAAAACAACCACATAGATTTGAACTGATAAGCCGTTAGTCATTAATTAAAATGGTCAGTTACTGTAGGTATCACTTAGCATGGGTATTTACTGTAGGTAATGAGTGCGGTATTGATTTGATGGGTATTTACTGTAGGTAATGAGTGCGGTATTGATTTGATGGGTATTTACTGTAGGTAATGAGTGCGGTATTGATTTGATGGGCCTTTACTGTAGGTAATGAGTGCGGTATTGATTTGATGGGCATTTACTGTAGGTAATGAGTGCGGTATTGATTTGATGGGTTATGAGTCTTGATTTAACCCATGTCGCCCTTGTTACCCGATGTCATTCTATGTTACCATGTGTTACCATATGAAGCACTCCAAACAGTAAAGGTCTTCAAGGGAAATGACGTCAGAAAGGTCACGTGACCTGGTGATTGGCATGTCTGTACCAAAAATATCAAATTATTTATTAGACCCTCAATCAACGACAGACAAGATGTGTCACGTAGGATTGACACGCCCTTGGGTCAATATGTACGACTGCAAGGAGACTCACTGAGTGACCTCTGCTGTTTGACCTATGCCCTACTTACTTTAACAGGGTCAAAGAAAGAAAAAAAGGACTGAAAAGATTCCCTCAAACTTTATTTACAACTTTAAAAAAAAATGTAATGGTTTATTTGGAGACACGATTTTTATGATAACGCCTTTTCTCAGCTGTGTCTTGGCATCCAAAGTAAGCTTCATGTGTCAATATTCCCGTAATGGGCCGTGAGCTTATAGGATTCTATTATACTAATAATTGTAGATATAAAATATATACCACCAACCTCATGCAGTTTAACCATCTCTTATTTATATTACGCTCCTGGTCTGCTTCCATTTCCGGCTGCTTCTCAATAAGCTGGCTGTTTCCTATTCGGCGTATTTGGTACTGAGATTATTTTCGTAGCTTTTGCTATATGCTTTGTATTTTGTGGCGTATATTTGGGTATGGGAAATGGCGCTGTTAATGTTGGTTTTTTTTTAGCAGGAGCAGCAGTGATGACGTAGTTAGTGATGACGTAGTTAGTGATGACGTAGTTAGTGATGACGTAGTTAGTGATAACGTAGTTAGTAATGACGTAGTCAGTGATGACGTCGTCAGTGATGACGTCGTCAGTGATGACGTCGTCAGTGACGACGTAGTCAGTGATGACGTCGTCAGTGATGACGTAGTCAGTGATGACGTGGTCAGTGATGACGTAGTCAGTGATGACGTGGTCAGTGATGACGTGGTCAGTGATGGCGTGGTCAGTGATGACGTCGTCAGTGATGACCTCGTCAGTGATGACCTCGTCAGTGATGACGTCGTCAGTGATGACGTGGTCAGTGATGACGTGGTCTGTAATGACGTGGTCAGTGATGACGTGTTCAGTGATGACGTAGTCAGTGATGACGTGGTCAATGATGACGTGGTCAGTGATGACGTAGTCAGTGATGGCGTAGTCAGTGATGTTTGACAATCTATAACAAGTCGTTTTATAATGCACGAGCACATCTTATTGAGTTGCACTAAAAAAATCATTGATGAAATCCATGGTGCTCATAAAATATATTAACTAGACATCTAGATTAATCCATCCAGACACCCTCACTAGACATCTAGATTAATCTATCCAGACACCCTCACTAGACATCTAGATTAATCCATCCAGACACCCTCACTAGACATCTAGATTAATCCATCCAGACACCCTCACTAGACATCTAGATTATCCATCCAGACACCCTCACTAGACATCTAGATTAATCTATCCAGACACCCTCACTAGACATCTAGATTAATCCATCCAGACACCCTCACTAGACATCTAGATTAATCCATCCAGACACCCTCACTAGACATCTAGATTATCCATCCAGACACCCTCACTAGACATCTAGATTAATCCATCCAGACACCCTCACTAGACATCTAGATTAATCCATCCAGACACCCTCACTAGACATCTAGATTATCCATCCAGACACCCTCACTAGACATCTAGATTAATCCATCCAGACACCCTCATTAGACATCTAGATTAATCCATCCAGACACCCTCACTAGACATCTAGATTATCCATCCAGACACCCTCACTAGACATCTAGATTAATCCATCCAGACACCCTCACTAGACATCTAGATTAATCTATCCAGACACCCTCACTAGACATCTAGATTAATCCATCCAGACACCCTCACTAGACATCTAGATTAATCTATCCAGACACCCTCACTAGACATCTAGATTAATCCATCCAGACACCCTCACTAGACATCTAGATTAATCTATCCAGACACCCTCACTAGACATCTAGATTAACCCATCCAGACACCCTCACTAGACATCTAGATTAATCTATCCAGACACCCTCACTAGACATCTAGATTAATCTATCCAGACACCCTCACTAGACATCTAGATTAATATATCCAGACACCCTCACTAGACATCTAGATTAATCTATACAGACACCCTCACTAGACATCTAGATTAATCCATCCAGACACCCTCACTAGACATCTAGATTAATCTATCCAGACACCCTCACTAGACATCTAGATTAATATATCCAGACATCCTCACTAGACATCTAGATTAATCTATCCAGACACCCTCACTAGACATCTAGATTAATCTATTCAGACACCCTCACTAGACATCTAGATTAATCTATCCAGACACCCTCACTAGACATCTAGATTAATCTATCCAGACACCCTCACTAGACATCTAGATTAATCTATCCAGACACCCTCTCTGATTACATAACGAAATATTATAGGCAAACAATTACTTGAAAAATTGTAACATCTCAAGATATTCACCATTATTCTTTGGTGAATATTTTGTATTTACCATGAACGTCTCACCATTATCATGGACGCCCCACAATTTGACTTTTGGTTACAGCGTCTCACAATTATCAGGGACGCACCACAATTTGACATTTGGTTACAACGTCTCACCATTATCATGGACGCCACACAATTGGACTTTTATTTACAAAGTCTCACCATTATCATGGACGCCCCACAATTTGACATTTGGTTACAACGTCTCACCATTATCATGAACGCCCCACAATTGGACTTTTATTTACAAAGTCTCACCATTATCATGGACGCCCCACAATTGGACTTTTATTTACAAAGTCTCACCATTATCATGGACGCCCCACAATTGGACTTTTGGTTACAACGTCTCACCATTATCATGGACGCCCCACAATTGGACTTTTGGTTACAACGTCTGACCATTATCATGGACGCCCCACAATTGGACTTTTGGTTACAACGTCTGACCATTATCATGGACGCCCCACAATATGACTTTTGGTTACAACGTCTGACCATTATCATGGACGCCCCACAATTGGACTTTTGGTTACAACGTCTGATCATTATCATGGACGCCCCACAATATGACTTTTGGTTACTTAAAATTAAAAAATGTCTTGTTGTTTTTGTCCATTCCAAAAAACCGTCTACATTTAAAGCAATCCAAATATTTATCTCAAAGTTGTTTTGTTTGTTTTTTTTTTGTGTTGGGGTGGGGTGGCGGTGGTAGTGTTTGAAATGCGCCCTTGAAGGAATATCTATGATATAATTAAAAACACACCTTGATATAATTTAAAACTGACTTTTATATAATTAATAAGTTATGTGATACAGTTTAAAATGTTTTCTTAGGTAAAGTTGAATGAATGTATGGGACATTATTAGAGCCTGTTTTTGAATAAACTGTAAGATGTCTTTTAGATCTTTTTAAGTGGCTATGATCCCTGAAGTTAAGTAAAAAAAACTCTAAAACTTACCCGTGAAACTGACCACTGTGACGCTGTAGACAACTGATGTGGTCATCTCTCAGCCGTTGAAGACCATATTCTATAAATCCTGGGTCATTGAAACAGTCAGTGAAGTATATCCAAGTGAATTATAACATTTCACAGTGTCGAACAAGTTTCACCTGCAGGAGGCACTTTAAAGTACAATGAATAAATTAAAACTCAACATACTCTATAAATAACAGGCTGTACTGGGCAGTAGTAATTATAGGCACACACAAAAATGTGTCACATAAATGTAACTTAAGATGAATTGAAAACTGTTCTGCCTATTAAACAATTCGCCTATTTTAGAATTTGTCCCCCATTTGGTTCGAGGGTCTCAATCTTTGCAATAGTAAGCAGTAGACAAAGGGAACACTTTTTCGGTGCCTACCAAAAGATTTAAACAAAATACGTCAACATTGAAATTTGTTTTTTTAAAGGTATAGATTTTTTAATGTTTTCAATTTTCATTTCCACCTCCATCCACAAGCAAAAAAAGTTTTCTGTAGCTCTCAATGTTCATTGAAATTTGCTGCTAAATCCATACACTGTCCATTTATTATCCTAAATTCATATACTTGATCGAGTCGTGGCCCTTCTGTTTGACAGTTTCGGTTGAACGTAATGTTAAAATCATGGTACTTTTGATTAAATTATTTCAGAAATGTTGCAACGATCTGACTTAGCAAAATGAAGGTCAAATTTGATTTTACAATGTAACACCGCTCCAATTAATTACTTTGACATGGAAACAAGAGTTTGAGTGAAGTGACGTAGGGGCAGTCTATTTTTAGACCTCCTTCCATGATAGAGCTATTTTAGCTAAGACTTTCTTTAAGCTTAAAATAATGATTCTAAAAATAGAAACACGAGCTGTGACAGTGTCATTCAATCTGTTGACGTCATTTTTTTGTCATTTTACAGAATCCAGAAAAAAACCTGTCACAGTTACGTAACTAGGACATGAGGACATAAACCAAGCAACAGACGGAAGACGTGATGTCTCACCAAACAACAGACGGAAGACGGGATGTCTCACCAAACTCACCAAACTCACCAAACAGCAGATGGTGTCTTAGAATGATAATTGGGTGCCCCTGTGGTGCGACACACTGGTATTTCTTAGAATGATAATGGGTGCCCCAATATGTTTTACGTTCGAATGTGTCATAACACTTTGGTGTGTCACAACTCTTTGGTGTGTCACAACTCTTTGGTGTGTCACAACGCTTGACTAGTGTGTGTCACAAAACGTGTGTGTGTTAAACACTTTGGTGTGTCACAACAGTTTGGCGTGTCACAACAATTTGGTGTGTCACAACAATTTGGTGAGTTATTAGATTTTGACATAAAGCAATAGCTATTAAAATGACACATTATAATCCATGTACTTATTTGACAATAATATCGACAGATGCTGCTCAGCACCAAAACATGCTCTTAATTTGTTTAATTAGCTCTTAATCAAGTGTCCCAATGTTGTCTGTTCTACAAGTGTCCCAATATTGTCTGTTCTACAAGTGTCCCAATGTTGTCTGTTCTACAAGTGTCCCAATGCTGTCTATTCTACAAGTGTCCCAATGCTGTCTGTTCTACAAGTGTCCCAATGCGTTCTGTTCTACAAGTGTCCCAATGCTGTCTGTTCTACAAGTGTCCCATGTTGTATGTTCTATTATGATATATCTTCCAATGCAGAGCCGTCGCATGGGCCCTGCAAATCATCGGCCGCAGTGGGCCTCGGATATTTAAGAGGCCCAAAGTTGTGATGTAAACGATCAACTTTAAATATAGGAGACACAAAACTGACCAATGCCAGGTGGGGTTCGGGAGAAAGAGGCGCTCCAAAAGCCACACGACGCCTCTGCTAAAATGGCATTTGATGTACGAGATATGTTTCATTGAAACTTGTTATTTTATTTTCAGTTATTGATGATGTTCTTACCCCGAATACAAGACTCATCTAAATTTTCTTTGAAATTGTCCAGGAAATCACGTCAATAGATAAGCTTATCATACTATAATCCTAGACGTCACACAGTAATCATAGACTATCCACATTAATTATAGACCTCCCACAGTAATCATAGATTTGGCTAATCGTGGCTCACGGGCCGCATGCGGCTCTTTAGTGACATGAGTGCGGCTCGGCTAGTCGGCCACAAATCGGTCTTGATTCCGGAAAAAAATGTTTTGACAGTTTCTTGAAAAGTAATTTGGCTCTTTCAAAAAATGCATCCTACTCCTGATTGTTGGCTCTTTCAAAAAATGCATCCTACTCCTGATTGTTGGCTCTTTCAAAAAATGCATCCTACTCCTGATTTTTGGCTCTTTTGACTAATGTGTTTGCCGACCACTGTCCTAGACCTCCCACAGAAATCCTAGAAAAATATTATTTACCTTTTGTATAATTTCACAGCTATTATTTTTGACCAACCCTGAATTGACAATAGATTATGTAGCGAATTAATTACGGGATTGGTAAATAAATCTATAGCATTTTTAAAAAACTATTACGAAAACTCAATTCGAAAGTGTTTAGTATTTCTTTGTCAGCACAACTATCCAAGGTGTGGAATGTTTTTAAGAGATATGTAATACTCCTATTTCTTAGATTCTTTTATAATAATAAAAATTATGTTAAAATACAACGAATCTACACATCAAAAATTGAAACGAACAATTATGTGTTTTTTTTAATTTCTATTTAAATTACCTATTAATAAGCGTATATTTAATGACCTTATTAAGAATTATATTTTTCTTTTTTTTTGCAGATATTTAATTAACAGTTTAAAGTCCAACGCAAACAATGTTAACTTTTCACATTATTTAACACACGCTTTTAGCACTAATAACGACGGTGGTGTTGATTAAATCCAATTTCAACAGCAACCGTGTCCTGGACACATCGGGCCACACGACACGTGTGTCCGTCAACTTTCATAAACAGTAGTCCGTGAACACAACAAACACACCAAGTTGTCGGTCAACACATCGCACTACACAGCTCGGAGATCAAGAATTAAGTCATTTTTTTTAAATATTCTATCGTACACCACTAATGTCTAGTAAGAATGTAGAAACACTTTGTAGGATTTGATGTCTCTTCAAAGCTGAGCTGTGTTTAGCCTGAAGGTATATCTCAAACTGGTTGGTCCATGCAGTTGTCCTACCTGAATTGTGTGAAACTGCACTAATTAGTGTGGCCTGTGTCAGGTCGGTTTGATGAGATGGTGGGAAATAAAGTAGAGGGCCAATCCTTTGACGGACAAATCTGAAACTTACGATAAGCCTGTGGATAAGTACACAACATCAACGTAACAAGATAAGATACACCATGGATAAGTGATGGATAAGTCGCAAGAACAAATGCCTCATAATAACACCCCCTTCCCCGCCCCTTCTTGTCCTCGCCAACGTACATGTTTTTCAATGTTTTTTTCCCTCTAACGGACATGACGACACATGTGGCTTTGGAAGCTGCTACATGGTAGAGTCCCATAAATGGTAGAGTCCCATAAATGGTAGTGTCCCATAAATAGTAGAGTCACACTCATTGATGGTCCACAGAGTATTTCAACTTGACACATTGAAGCCGGATAAAGGCGGGGGATTCTGGGAGGTAATTTGATATGAAAATGGTTCCGATTGATTTTGATCGATTTTCTGAATTGTTGAAAGGGTTGTTAGATCACGTGATGCTTTTTTAAACTTCTGAGAAGTTCAGGTTGTGATCACACGATAACCAAGTCAGAACCGGGATAATGATACCACCACTGCTTGAGTTTGTGACGCCTGCGGCGCTCCATGAATACGACACCCCCTCGCTCTAGAAATTCAGTTAACTTATAGAATACACATCAAAGGGACGGAACACAAGTCAAACATCAAATATAAAAATTCCTCCCCCAAAACGTTCCACCCGTCGTGGACCCACCCGTCGTGGACCCACCCGTCGTGGACCCACCCGTCGTGGACCCACCCGTCGTGGACCCACCCGTCGTGGACCCACCCGTCGTGGACCCACCCGTCGTGGACCCACACGTCGTGGACCCACCCGTCGTGGACCCACCCGTCGTGGACCCACCCGTCGTGGACCCACCCGTCGTGGACCCACCCGTCGTGGACCCACACGTTCCTCCAACTCTTATCCAGTGCTTAAATATGCTAGACTCTGTTACGTCACGACTGAACGTTGGTCGACAGATTTCTTGAGTCTTTCAAAGTTAGGTGAATGGTGAATTGACACAATTCGCTTCCCTACACTATACAGACCTTCCCTAAACTATACAGACCTCCCTACACTATACACACATTCCATACACTTTACATACATTGCCTACACTATACAGATCTTCCCTAAACTATACACAAATTCCATACACTTTACATACATTGCCTACACTATACTTACCTTTCCTACACTATGCAGACATTCCCTAAACTATACATACATTCTTTACACTACAAAGTCCTTCCCTACATTATACATACATTCCCTACACTATAAAGACCTTCCCTACACTATACACACATTCCTTACACTACAAAGACCTTCCCTACACTATACATACATTCCTTACACTGTACATACATTCCTTACAATAGAAAGTCCTTCCCTACACTATACATACATTCCCTACACTATACATACATTCCCTACACTATACATACATTCCCTACACTATACATACATTCCCTACACTATACATACATTCCCTACACTATACATACATTCCCTACACTATACATACATTCCCTACACTATACATACATTCCCTACACTATACATACATTCCCTACACTATACATACATTCCCTACACTATACATACATTCCCTACACTATACATACATTCCCTACACTATACATACATTCCCTACACTATACATACATTCCCTACACTATACATACATTCCCTACACTATACATACATTCCCTGCACTATACATACATTCCCTACACTATACATACATTCCCTACACTATACATACATTCCCTACACTATACATACATTCCCTACACTATACATACATTCCCTGCACTATACATACATTCCCTGCACTATACATACATTCCCTACACTATACATACATTCCCTACACTATACATACATTCCCTACACTATACATACATTCCCTACACTATACATACATTCCCTACACTATACATACATTCCCTACACTATACATACATTCCCTACACTATACATACATTCCCTGCACTATACATACATTCCCTGCACTATACATACATTCCCTACACTATACATACATTCCCTACACTATACATACATTCCCTACACTATACATACATTCCCTGCACTATACATACATTCCCTGCACTATACATACATTCCCTACACTATACATACATTCCCTACACTATACATACATTCCCTACACTATACATACATTCCCTACACTATACATACATTCCCTACACTATACATACATTCCCTACACTATACATACATTCCCTACACTATACATACATTCCCTACACTATACATACATTCCCTGCACTATACATACATTCCCTACACTATACATACATTCCCTACACTATACATACATTCCCTGCACTATACATACATTCCCTACACTATACATACATTCCCTACACTGTACATACATTCCCTACACTATACATACATTCCCTACACTATACATACATTCCCTACACTATACATACATTCCCTACACTGTACATACATTCCCTACACTATACATACATTCCCTACACTATACATACATTCCCTACACTGTACATACATTCCCTGCATGCACTATGCAGACCAACGCTTTAAAACTTTGTAAAAACGGTTATGAAACCGGTTATGAAACCGGTTGTACCCACATTTCTTTAATTTCAGTACACTGATCATGGAAAATAAAATATCTGTGCCTAAAAACACACGTGACGATTAACACAGGAAAAGTTAAACACGGGTAAAGTTAAACACAGATAAAGTTAAACACATGAGCTGTTTTGTTTGTTTCTTGCTTCTGTTTTTTGAACATATATAATAATACAACAAAACGTCATGTGACCGCCAATCTAAAAATAGCCACGTCAATGTAACTTACTTGAACATTAACTCATGAAAATAAATTATAAAACATAATCTCTTTTACTAAATAAAATCCAACAATTTTAAAAGTCCCGGCAGATTCAAAGAAACTTAAAATTGTCCGACCTGAGAGCAAGTGACTTAGCGCAGTAGCATGCCTTGTTGTTCTGACGAGAGAAGGTGTGATGCCCTTACCTGGCTAACCCGACGACATGTTGACGGCATGAGTTATCGCCTGTCCGTTAATAGACGTCCTCCTCCCCTCCCTGGTCTTGAACGCCCCAGTCTACATTGTTATGTACCAACCTTTACACCCCCCAGCTCTGTCTCCCCTCCCTGGTCTTGAACGCCCCAGTCTACATTGTTATATACCGACTTTTACACCCCTAGCTCTGTCTCCCCTCCCTGGTCTTGAACGCCCCAGTGTACATTGTTATGTAACGACCTTTATCCCCCCCCCCCCAGCTCTGTCTCCCCTCAAAACAGTTGTTTTATTTTACCCTTAACAAAACTTTAGGAATGTATTATCTTTTAACGTATCAAAGTTTTGTAGGTGTAACACAAGACCCCTTTTACCGCACCCCAGGCCGGGGGGGGGGGGGGTGTGAGGGGGGATTAGCGAATATCAAGAAAATCACAAGTAAAATTTTTTTTGAGGCGTCTCTCGGTTAGCAGGTAGTGCCCACCCCTGGACAAAAGTCAGCTGCCCCCCCCCCCCCCCCGGGAGAAAAATGTGTACAGCAATAAAACGAAAATATATTATTATTTTTTAAACTGCGAAATTACCATTTTTATAAAGAATAGAAACTAGTGCTTTTAACCGATTACAATTAGTGGAACCTATGAAAAGATCGCAACGCTCGATATATTTCATGATCTGTGTGTGTAAAGCTAATCTTGTTAGAGTCTTACACTATTCGATTATAAAAATCGTACTGTTCCAAAAATTATCCGCTTCTAATTATAAGCCGAAGACTTATTTCACGATGTTCGCGTATATCGGTAATTGTTTTATTGATTTATTTATTTTGCAAGTTCACAAGTTTTAAGACTTTATTGACACTGTACTAAGACTGTACTAAGCTACCTTAACATCAATATAAAGGTCTGGAATGTAAATATAGTTCTCGCTAATATTAAACATGTACAAAGTGTTTTCAAAGTAAACGATATGACTTTTAAAGTAGGGACAGGTGTTAAATATAAATTTTATGAACGGCATCATGCTTTAAAAAATTTAGCTTTTAGCAAAACTTTAAATGAACTCGATTCCATTTTTATTAAGTTAGATAAAATGATAACTTTGAAGTATAAATATATATATATATATATATATATATATAATTGACACCATTCGATCCCCCAAGAGTGTTTATTATTCTGATATTCAGAAGAGAAAAGCAGTTATGATTTTTAAAAATAATAAATAAGTTAAAAAAACAAAAGACTTTGATATTCAGGAAACTGTTTTACAAAAGTAGCACATTAAAAGAAAACAATAAGGTTTTTGATTTAATAATAATTGATGAAATGTGCGCGTTAAAGTCTTATTTAATTTGAAAAGGTAATCCCAAGCTGGTGGTCTGGGGTTCGATCCCCACCAAAGCACAGTCAAGCAAAAAGCAACACCAGCACCCCGGGTGGATGGGACCCGTTAACCTTGGTTGGCAACTCATCTAAGAGAAGGGAACTGAATCAAAACCCGGAGATGGTGGATACATTGATACAATGAATAGTCCGCCAACTCCTGCGACGAAACAGGTGCTAAGCTGTATCATCCACACGATCCAAGCTGTATCATCCACACGATCCAAGCTGTATCATCCACACGATCCAAGCTGTATCATCCACACGATCCAAGCTGTATCATCCACATGATCCAAGGTGTATCATCCACATGATCCAAGCTGTATCATGCACATGATCCAAGCTGTATCATCCACATGATCCAAGCTGTATCATCCACATGATCCAAGCTGTATCATCCACAGGGGGGGGGGCAGCTTATCCTCCTAACGGCAAAATCCCAGGCCTTGTGATTTCGTCCTGCTAAGTCTTCAACATCGTCAAATTGTGACCGACGAATGGCAGTAAAATAAATAAATAAACAAACAAAAATAATCTTACACAACTGTTTGTACGCATTTATTTAAGATGGAAATCCAGTCGAAAGTTTGTTAACAAACTCCGTTTTTATTTTTGCATATCATGCCAATTCCATTATTTGTTCTTCACTAGGTTTTTTCTTTTTTTTATTTTTATTTTAAATCATCAATTTAAACAAAATTTTTTGTGGATTAGGTAAAATAAAATGTTTCAAATTATATGCAAGAAGTCATTTGTAATTTATCTGAAGAAAGTTATAATAGTGTGAAATTCTAAAAAAAACATTTCAATCAACTGAATTTGGGGAAATTTATTCTTTATATTATTAAAATAAGATTTCCCTAAATTAAATTCACACATTACTAAATATATGATGCACTTTGTAAACCTATCATGTCTTCTTAACATAATTATGCCGTTCATATACGATGTATACAAATGAACTGATTTAAAACCTGGGACGGAGCTAACAATGTCCCTGGTCGGAGCTAGAGATGCCCATGGTTTGAGCTAGAGATGCCCATGGTCGGAGATACAGATGTCCTTGCCCAAATTTACTGAAAGGAACATCGAAATCATGCACTCGCCAAAATACATCCCTGCATTTTGATTTTATTAAACTCTTGCCCTGCTTTCATTTGAAAGACTTCGGTGCCCTCAATTTCTGCACCCCTTTCACTCACTCTCATTATTGTGACGGTCCGAGGTTGACTCTAAGCTTGACCCAAATGATTACCTCGGCGCATGCTACAACCGGAGTTAATCAGTTTATGGATTTCGAAGTACAGCAGAAGAGATCCTAGTACAACAGAAGAGATACTAGTGCAACAGCAGAGATCCTAGTGCAACAGAAGAGATCCTAGTGCATCAGAAGAGATACTAGCGCATCAGAAGAGATCATAGCGCAACAGAAGATATCCTAGTGCATCAGAAGAGATACTAGTGCAACAGAAGAGATCCTAGTGCATCAGAAGAGATTCTAGTGCTTATGTAGTTGTCTCTTGACCTGGATTTGTTTATTCATTATCTATTAGTTGTTACTTTCTATTTGTTCAACTACTTCATAGATAAATAATTTTTGCAGCAGTAAAAAAAAATGCTGTCATCTTGACGTCATCAACAACAAGAAGCTCTCAAATGTTGGCCTTTTGGTGACTACCGCGTTGGTTTTCTCACCATATTTCTTTGAACTGCATCTGAATAAATAAAAAAAGAGTAGCACAGGCGCCGCATTCGGATATTTACTCTTACGGGGCGTCACGTTGTCAACATTAGAACCTTTGAGAACAATCTGGGGAAAATCGACATCCAAGGCAAGTTCTCTTTTGTAAGTGCAGACACGCATCTAAATTGGCGTTCAGTGGCAGCGCTCGATGTGTCCAGGTACTACCTATGACAGTGGCAGCCCTGTATGTGTCAAGGTACTATCTATGACAGTGGCAGAGCTGTATGTGTCCAGATACTACCTATGACACTGGCAGCCTTTTTTGTGTGTGAAGGTACTACCTATGACAGTGGCAGCCCTGTATGTGTCCAGATACTACCTATGACAGTGGCAGCGCTGTATGTGTCTAGGTACTACCTATGACAGTGGCAGCGCTGTATGTGTCCAGATACTACCTATGACAGTGGCAGCCCTGTATGTGTCCAGATACTACCTATGACATAGGCAGCCCTGTATGTGTCCAGATATTACCTATGACAGTGGCAACCATGTATGTGTCCAGATACTACCTATTACAGTGGCAGCCCTGTATGTGTCCAGATACTACCTATGACAGTGGCAGTCCTCTATGTGTCCAGATACTACCTATGACAGTGGCAGCCCTGTATGTGTCCAGATACTACCTATGACATTGGCAGCCCTGTATGTGTCCAGATACTTCCTATGACAGTGGCAGTCCTCGATGTGTCCAGATACTACCTATGACAGTGGCAGCCCTGTATGTGTCCAGATACTACCTATGACATAGGCAGCCCTGTATGTGTCCAGATACTACCTATGACAGTGGCAGTCCTCTATGTGTCCAGATACTACCTATGACAGTGGCAGCCCTGTATGTGTCCAGATACTACCTATGACACTGGCAGCGCTGTATGTGTCCAGATACTACCTATGACAGTGGCAGCCCTGTATGTGTCCAGATACTACCTATGACAGTGGCAGCCCTGTATGTGTCCAGATACTACCTATTACAGTGGCAGCCCTGTAAGTGTCCAAATACTACCTATGACAGTGGCAGCCTTGTATGTGTCCAGATACTACCTATGACAGTGGCAGCCCTCTATGTGTTCAGATACTACCTATGACAGTGGCAGCCCTGTATGTGTCCAGATACTACCTATGACAGTGGCAGCCCTGTATGTGTCCAGATACTACCTATGACACTGGCAGCCTTTTTTTTGTATGAAGGTACTACCTTTGACAGTGGCAGCCCTGTATGTGTCCAGATACTACCTATGACAGTGGCAGCCCTGTATGTATCCAGATACTACCTATGACAGTGGCAGCCCTGTATGTGTCCAGATACTACCTATGACATAGGCAGCCCTGTATGTGTCCAGGTACTACCTATGGCCCGCAATGCCGTTCTTTCACCCTTCCTAATATCAGGAATTCGTCTATCAAAAACCTTTCACAACATCCTACACAATGACCGACATCTCACCATTTATTACAAACAACATCCTACACAATGACCGACATCTCACCATTTATTACAAACAACATCCTACACAATGACCGACATCTCACCATTTATTACAAACAACATCGCATTACTCCAAAAATTGGTTGTAGAATTAGCCAATCTTGTTTTAGTTCAGAGTTCCACAACAGGTGTGCCGCGACATACTGATGTGCCGCAAGATGATGCTAGTTGTGCCGCACAAAATGCTTCCAAGAGGGAAAGCCTAGAGTATGTTTAGGGATGTTAATATATAACAATGTACATAATTAGACATTTTAGTATTACAGATCCTTATCAATGTTAACTACACTATGTTATTGAGGATATTTTTGATGATTTTATTTGTAGTGTACCTGGAATATTTGGAAAGCCGAGGTAGCTGACTGAGTTCTGGTCTAATCTACCCATGTTGAATAATTCTTGCTGACTTCTGATCTAGTCTACCCATGTTGAATAATACTTAAATGCATGGGAAAATAAAATTATGCACTGTGAATTTTAGTCCATTAATTTCGTTGTTTTGGACTAAACTACCCCACCCCCCCCCCCACCACAAAACACACACACTTTTTTCTTACGTAACAGGATAATGGCCTTAATAAAGGATTATTTACCACTCTCTGATGCTGGCACCCGTCGCAGTCTCCTCCTTTGATCCCCCTCCGCCCTTTGTACGACCCTATATTTGAGTGTTCTATACTTGAGTGTTACATATTGAAATGTTCTATGTTCAATCAAGGAGTTGTCCCAGTACTTAACATGCAACTGTTTGTAACGTTGTCGATGTGTGTAACTGATTAAGACGGTAGTATGTTTATGAAGTTAATTTTAAAACGGTTTGTATTTATATTTCCTTGTTCCATTGTTACCATTGTCGGCCATTGTACACCTCTGATGCCAACGTAGATCATAAAAAGTTTATATGATGAATAGAATGATGGGACATAATTTGTACATGCTCTTCAGTCCAGCAGCGGATTCAATCATTTGATCTTTAAGTTTCCTCCCAATATCCTAAGTATTTAAAAATGGGATTCCTATTAAATTTCCTCGACTCTATCCAGAATTAGATATATTATTATATTATTTTTATTAGTAATTATAAGAGGGCTGCACTGTGGTCCATCTTCTCTGTAGATTAATAATAAGATAAAAACAACTGGAGCCAATCAGACAGTGTTGACAAGCTCTTATTATATGAAGACAAAATACAAATGTATTTAGCGCACGGTTAGAAGCGTCCTTGACCCTTGTCCAGAACTCCACAACCGTTGCCGTAACATTATACGCGGTGTGCCGCGGCAAAGTGCCACCCAGAGGAAGAAAATAACCACACAGTCTAACCGGTGCACTTAATGTAACGATGAAAAAAAGATGATAAACTTGATGAAAAAAAGATGATAAAATGGTACGGATAATAAGCTTTTTACTATAATGATACATTTGCCCAGTCCTATATCACAAAATATGTGCACTTCTAAATTTGTCTATTCGCTGGTTCCAAGTTTCAAGAAATGAAAATTTTAAAAAAATAATTAATTCGCTTACAGGTTTTTTACAAGATGATTTCCTCTTAACCAACATACATTAAATCATTCGCATTTTTAATCATGACTTGCTGGCCACAGAAAGGGGTTTAATGGGCCGATGATCGGTTGTTATGACAGTTATAGTGTTAAGCTACGCCAATGATCGGTTGTTAGGACAGTTAAAGTGTTAAGCTACGCCAATGATCGGTTGTTAGGACAGTTATAGTGTTAAGCTACGCCCCTGATCGGTTGTTAGGACAGTTATAGTGTTAAGCTACGTCACGGATCTTTTGGAGAAACGAACTAGGCGCTCTATTGTCATACTTTTCTGGTGGCACTCCGGTGGCACTCTGGTGGCACTCTGGTGGCACTCTGGTGGCACCCTTATCTGGTAATTAAGTTAGATTTGTTATGAAACCGACTCGAGCTCTGTAGCATTTTTAGCTTTCCATTTGACGTCATTACTTGGGGAGGGTGTCACCCGGTGGCGCCCCTTCCCCTGCAGTTTACATGACAGTTCATTGGCGCCCCTTCCCCTGTAGTTTACATGACAGTTCATTGGCGCCCCTTCCCCTGCAGTTTAAATCACAGTTTATTGGCGCCCCTTCCCCTGCAGTTTACATGACAGTTCATTGGCGCCCTTCCATTGATAGACACTTCATCAGCAAAACTTTTCATCGACAGTTTAAATACAAAGTGTTTATTGACGTTTGTTATCATGCTGACCCGTTGTGTCATAACTAGGGATGCAATACAGCTGTTTGGTTGCTTTCCGGCAAACTGTGATATGTGAGGCACGGGTATAATGGCTGACAAACCCCGCCCCAAACTACACCCCCCCCCTGTGATATGACCTGTCTGGCACCACTATGTGATATGGCATGTCTGGCACTACTATGTGATATGGCCTGTCTGGCACTACTATGACCTAATATCAAGTATATGACTATAACGGTGGCTGACTTAGCACACATTTATTGTGATAACATCAGAAGTAATGACCAAGAAAATAAAATACAAACAAAGCCAACCACGCCCATTAACACAAACAAAGCTAACCACGCCCATTAACACAGCCCAAATAAAGTTAACCACGCCCACAACACATACACAAACAAAGCTAAGCACGCCCATTAACACAAACACAAACAAAGCTAAGCACGCCCATTAACACAAGCACAAACAAAGCTAACCACGCCCATTAACACAAACAATGCTAACCACGCACATTAACACAAGCAAAAACAAAGCTGACCACGCCCATTAACACAAACAATGCTAACCACGCCCATTAACACAAGCAAAAACAAAGCTGACCACACCCATTAACACAAACAAAGCTGACCACGCCCATTCACAAACATTCATACTTAGCAGAATAAACTGCTCCTTAAAACGTTTCAGTAATTCACCGGCTGGGCGTTTCTCTTGAGCTGCCCGCCATAGTAGTTTGATACCACCACCCCCCAGTCCCTAGGCCTAGGCCGCCATAGTTGTTTGACACCACCACTACCCTAGGCCTAGGCCGCCATGGTTGTTTGACTCCACCCCCAGTCCCTAGGCCTAGGCCGCCATAGTAGTTTGACACCACCACCCCCAGTCCCTAGGCCGCTATAGTATTTGACACCACCACCCCCAAATCCCTAGGCCTAAGCCGCCATGGTTGTTTGACACCACCCCAGTCCCTAGGCCGCCATAGTTGTTTGACACCACCACCCCCCAGTCCCTAGGCCTAGGCCGCCATGGTTGTTTGACACCACCACCATCCCAGTCCCTAGGCCTAGGCCGCCATAGTTGTTTTACACCACCCCCCAGTCCCTAGGCCTAGACCGCCATGGTTGTTTGACACCACCCCCCAGTCCCTAGGCCTAGGCCGCCATAGTTGTTTGACACCACCCCCCAGTCCCTAGGCCTAGGCCGCCATGGTTGTTTGACACCACCCTCCAGTCCCTAGGCCTAGGCCGCCATAGTTGTTTGACACCACCCCCCAGTCCCTAGGCCTAGGCCGCCATAGTAGTTTCACACTACCACCCCAGTCCCTAGGCCACCATAGTAGTTTCACACTACCACCCCAGTCCCTAGGCCGCCATAGTAGTTTCACACTACCACCCCAGTCCCTATGCCGCCATAGTTGTTTCACACTATCACCCCAGTCCCTAGGCCTAGGCCGCCATAGTTGTTTCACACTACCACCCCAGTCCCTAGGCCTAGGCCGCCATAGTTGTTTCACACTACCACCCCAGTCCCTAGGCCTAGGCCGCCATAGTTGTTTCACACGACCACCCCAGTCCCTAGGCAGCCATAGTTGTTACACACTACCACCCCAGTCCCTAGGCCTAGGCTGCCATAGTTGTTTCACACCACCACCCCAGTCCCTAGGGCGCCATAGTTGTTTCACACTACCACCCCAGTCCCTAGGCCTAGGCTGCCATAGTTGTTTCACACTACCACCCCAGTCCCTAAGCCTAGGCAGCCATAGTTGTTTCACACCACCACCCCAGTCCCTAGGAGTAACAACAGCTCATTACCTCACCATTGTCACTACTTAGAATAACTACAGGTGCGTGTCTAAAGGTGGGGTTCTTGACACGCTTCTCGCCACCTTGTTAGTTTTGGACCCATCCACCTCTGACCAGGGCTATCACCAATCATCCGTGCACACAAGGCGAAACTTTTCACACCAGAAGGAATCTCCGCCCGTCTCCTCCATCTTCTTTACATGACCATCAGCTCGTACTAATCCGATAATCCGTTCCTTTGTAATCCTTACACAAGACCTGCCAACTGGACTAAAGCTTTTCACGGGTCAAGTCCTCCAATATTACAACTTTGTTCGTCCAGTCCTTCCATTTGACAACTTTGTTGGCCCAGTCCTTCCATATGACAACTTTGTTTGCCCAGTCCTTCCATATGACAACTTTGTTGGCCCAGTCCTTCAATATGACAACTTTGTTGGTCCAGTCCTCCAATATTACAACTTTACTGGTCCAGTCCTCCATTATTACCACTTTACTGGTACAGTCCTCTAATATTAGAACTTTGTTAGTCCACCTATTATCAACCTCTACTATGTTCAATTAAAAGATATATTTTTTTAGACACTTCATTTGAGTTGGTGGGGACAGTTTGGTGTTGATGTTAAGTCTGTGAATATGGTTTGTTATTTCTGTTCTGGTTCGGTACGTTGCTGCAACCATATACTCACATATGTGCAGCGGCTGGGGAAGCAATGCTGCCATCCTAACGGCTCCCAGCAGATGCCATGGAAGCCTTGAAGCTTTCGAAAGATGTCGAGTTCACGGCGGTATTGTCCAGATTATTTTAAAAAAAATAAAAATAAATAAACATTTCTGTTTGAAAAAAACGGCCATTAAATCTACAGGAACTTTTCATACGTTTATCTCTTAATGTACTCGAACTAAAAATACGTTTATCTTTTATATCTACTGGATATATTTATTCTTTGATCTATTAAAGCCACTGTAACATTAGATCATATGCACACAAGAACAAACGAATTATGAATGCCTCAAGTCAGTTTCCATGGAAACCAATCAAAACTCTTAGTTGGACACAACAAATGCGTCATACGAAATTTAGGTTGGGGTAGGGGAGGTCAGGAGCAAAAATAATACAACGAATTCGACTAAGATTAAATAACAATCTCTATCCAGCTCTGGTAAATGACGTCATTTATGGTTGTTTTTTTCGTTGCGATTGATACCATGATAACAACTCTATGAGAATAAAGCCCAGAAAAGTTCAACTTAAAATAATGATTATAGTGAACATATTCGTTGATTTAAAAGGAATTGTAAATTAAGAGTGAAAGTGTCTCACCGCACTGAAGCCACAATCAATTGCTCATAGTTATGTCGTCACATTAATCAATTTCATTTCGTTCAGAACTTTTTAGTTGAAATAATTCTATTTAAAAAACCCAGTGTCCAGACGAAGTGATATTGTCTGCAGCAAACCATGAAAAGGTTTGATAATAATCTTTATAGTTGATTTGAATATTTATATAAACACCAAAAGGTTATTATTAGTTGTTTATTTGATACAAATACGTTTTTATAAGTTGTTTATTTGATAAAGACTAGTTATTATAAGAAGTTAATTGGATACAGATAAATAATGTATAAGTACAACTTAATGTTGTCCAATTTTCGTCAATTTTCCCATAATTCTATTCGTGCACAAACATGCGTGTGTTCTTTTTGTCTTGTTTTTCTTAAATTGGAAATTGGCCGAACATTATTGAACAAGACTTGACCGTAACTTCGGGGCCTCGTTCCATTCAATTGTATAGAGTCCCGCCCCCCCCCCCCCCACACTCCATATTGTCCACCTAACCGGACACGTACGCCAGGCCGCTGGACTGTTTGTGTTGCACCACATTGGTCACCTACGTTATCAGTTGTCCACCCTGCACCTATCTGGGTTACACAAGGTTGACCATACCCAAACAATCGATCCCACCGTCCGGCAGTGCCCGGAGGAAGGTGTTGTCCAGCCGGTCATTTGCTCGGATTAAGATAAATACCAAACAAAAATGGATGAGTCACGTGATATACCATATAAATTAAAGGTCAGTCAGCCTCACGATTCATTTGGACTATTTGAACTCACTGTTGAAAGTTGGACTGGTCTGCTGCGCTTCGAGTTCATGTGTTAGGAATTAAAACGTTCATCTCTTTCCGAATCTTAACACTGAGCGGAGTGAGCGCCGACCATGTCGTCCGAGCAAGCCAGTAAGATCGTCACTCAAGCTCAGGACTGTGACAGTGGATTACACGTGGCTTTCCATCGTCATGTGACAATGGATGCAGTGCCGGATCCACTGGTCGAAGTTGAAGACATCCAAGTTGTTGAGGTGGCGTACTGTGAGGTTGTGGAGTTGGACAACGGTGAGCCGGCGAACGACTCCAACTCTACAGTATCAGTGGTCACGCTTGACGGGTCTGACGTGACATTCTCGGATGTGACACTGTCTGACTTGACAGATTCTTACTTCACCGACTCTGAGTTCACCGCCTCTGATGTTACAGATATTGAAATGGACGAACATCATGGAGCAAGGAACACGGTAGACAACTCTTATTTCCCTGATTGTCACCTTCAAGAAGTGTTCGCTCCCTCACAGATTTCTTTGAGATGTCCATTACCTGATTTTAAGTAAGTCTCCCTTTATATACTGCTTTTAGGACAATTCATTTACTGAATCCAGGACAAATGTCATTTACTGCATTCAGGACATGTCATTTCTGGTCATGTCAACATCATTTATGATTATATCAACATCTTGTATGTTGATATCGATCGTTATTTTCATGCAACACTTTTTAAAAGTTATTACCGATAGTTTCCCTGTCTTTGTTTCCTTTGTTGGCACACATACCTTGTATGGTTAGCTCATAAATATAAATGTATCAAAATTAATAAAACGATGTTAAACATATTTTGATATCAAGTCAGGAGACTTACATATGCGTCGTCAACATACCAAATTAAAAATAGCTTGAATACAAAATAAAAATGTATTACTTGACCATTGTCAGTTCTAGAACCGTTGAATTAGAGATTGGTCCGTTGTTCGTTTCAGAACCGCTGAATTAGAGACTGGTCCATTGTCAGTTTCAGAACCGCTGAATAAGAGATTGGTTCATTATCAGTTTCAGAACCGTTGAATTAGAGATTGGTCCGTTATCGGTTCTAGAACCGTTGAATTAGAGACTCGTCCGTTGTCAATTCTAGAACCGTTGATTTAGAAATTGGTATGCACACATAATTCAATATGTAAATAACTTGAGCACAAAGTCTTAGTCTTATAGCGTCCAAACGAGTGTTCTCACGCCTTATCACATTTAGCTTCTCCAGCAGATCATTCTATGTGGATGCCTTCATTTGCTTCTCCAGACCAATGTCCCAATGTCTTATTAGCTTTGTCATTTGTACATATCACAGCAAAGAAAAAGTTGTTTTAAAATTCATCTTTTTAACTTCCGTTGTAATGTTCATGATTGTTACTTGCACTTAGTGCAACACATCCCTAGTTATTGCGCACTGTGTCGATACCCCCCTCCCCCCACTCCCCGTCTAATACACGGACATTTTGGATTATACTATTGTCAACCACTTTGCCATTATTAAAGATTTTATAGAGCATTCTGTAATTTTGTTTTATATTCTAAAACATCTTCGGTGCTTCATCTAAGTTTTCCCTCTTTCTTTTTTTTCTTTCCAACAGCTGGGCAGACTCACGGGAGGTATGGGAGAACATGTTGAAAAAGGAAAGAGACCTACCCCGAGATCCTTACATGCTGGACAACCACCCTGAACTCTCGTCACGGATGAGATCCATGCTCCTCAACTGGCTGTTGGAGGTCTGCGATGCTTATAAGCTCCACAGGGAAACCTTCTGCCAGGCTGTTGACTTCACTGACCGCTATCTCAGTCTGACCAAAGGCGTCCTCAGAACCCAGCTGCAGCTCATCGGAGTCTCGGCTCTCTTCTTGGCCGCTAAACAAGAAGAGATCTACCCCCCTAAAGTCATTGACTTCGCCTATGTAACGGACTCAGTCTGTTCAGTCCGTGACATCCTCAGACAGGAAATGATCATTGTCAAAGTTCTGAAGTGGAAGCTGTGCCCCATGACAACTAACGCTTGGTTGGGGATCTTTCTCCAGTTGGTCAACACGAATCGCCCGACTGACCCTAGCACTGGCTTCCTCTTCCCTCTCTTCTCCAACTTTAGCTTCGTTCAGATGTCAAGACTCTGTGACCTTTGTCTCATGGACCTGGGCTCCCTTGACTTCCCTTACAGCAACATAGCGGCAGCCGTCCTCTTCCATTACACCCGCAACGAGGCCATTTTAGATTTATTGAATTTGAACAAATCAAAAGTTTCCCTGTGCGTCGACTGGATGGCCCCGTTCGCTGTGGCGATCACGGAGGCAGGCCAGTCACCTGTCAAAAGTTTTCCCGACACCGACATGAAGGAGTTTCACACCTTACAGACACACAATGTTGACATGGATATATTAACACGAGCAGTTAGTTTGCAAATGGTTTATTTGGAACAGGATCAGGAGCAGGAAGTTCCTCTTGATCTTACAAATAGACAGGCATAGTCTGAAGTGTGAGCAGCCAACAACCAACTTCTCTTAGTCTCAACTTGAAGTAGTCACCAATTACCACCATCTTGTCATAGTCTCAACTTGAAATAGTCACCAGTTATCACCAACTTGCCATAGTCGCAACTTGAAATAGTCACCAATTACCACCAACTTGTCATAGTCCCAACTTGAAATAGTCACCAATTACCACCAACTCGTCATAGTCTCAAGTTGAAATAGTCACCAATTACCACCAACTTGTCATAGTCTCAAGTTGAAATAGTCACCAATTACCACCAACTTGTCATAGTCCCAACTTGAAATAGTCACCAATTACCACCAACTTATCATAGTCTCAAGTTGAAATAGTCACCAATTACCACCAACTCGTCATAGTCTCAAGTTGAAATAGTCACCAATTACCACCAACTTGTCATAGTCTCAAGTTGAAATAGTCACCAATTACCACCAACTTGTCATAGTCCCAACTTGAAATAGTCACCAATTACCACCAACTTATCATAGTCTCAAGTTGAAATAGTCACCAATTACCACCAACTTGTCATAGTCCCAACTTGAAATAGTCACCAATTTACATAATATCAACCACAAGTTAATTTAAAGGTAAATTTGTCATGACATGCAATGTTATAATTTTAACAGAAACTATCTAATCATATGCCATTTGTATTTCATACTAGTGTGTAGTTATATATTGTGCTTGTAGCCATGTAGGATGAAATTACTTGTGAGATAGTGAAAAATCCTCCTATGAATAATTTAAATGATTTTAAAAATGTATGTCTGAATGTTAAACACTTTTGTTAATTGTTTAAATGAAAGATGACGAAATAGGTCATTTTATTTTAAATATTATTTTTAAAGAATTTTAATTTTAATACTTTTTTTTACATTTTATTTTAATTTGGGGGTGGGGGTGTATTTAGTAGATAAGCTAACTGTAAGGTAAATGGGTTAGGGATTTAAAAAAATGTTACCATCAATGTCTAACTAATGTAATTTTAACTATTAATTACTGGAACTGTAACATTGTTTGACCCAGGAAGCTAGAGATCAGATCCATTAAAAAAAATTGTGTACTTGAAAGTAAATGCAACCAGCGCCCGTGGCATCATATTTTCTTAGAAACATGTTTACTCTCTAACAGTATCTTTAGAATACAGTTTTAAAAAATCGTCTTCTTTGCTGATTGATTGCAACATGCCAGGAAATTATTGGCATTTTTACCGTGAAGCACTTTAGCCAACATTTTAATTCTTAAAAGCTAAGGGAGATAATACATTCTTATCTATGCAGAGACAATAATTTCTCTATAGTTTGCATTTTATTAGTTTTAAAACTGTTCCCAATTATTTGTCTGCTAAATTATTTTATTTTTATTCCACCCCATTAAATATTTCATATCAGGTCATTGAATAACTTGTAACTATAATTTTGTTAAAATTATTATCTGTTTTTACTTTCTATTGTAACACATTATGTTATCATGTATCCTCTTTTATTCACTTTGTAAAACACATTATGTTATGATGTTTTATTCACTATTTCATTTATAAAGAAGGTACAAAAGGAACTAAAATATTTTGATCAATGTGTATCTCCATACTTCTATATTTCAAGTACAAGATCTCAATCTGCCATTGTTTTGTTTATTTAAGTTAAATATAAGATGCCATCATTGTCCTCATGAAATCAATTTGTAATGTATTAAAAAATAAACGTTCACATCAGATTATAAAAGTAATGGATTTTTTATCATGTTTCAACATCTTATTTGTTACTCAACTTACTGGATTCTAATTCAGAATACAGTGAATTAAAACTGACACAATAATGACACAATACAGTGACATGATACAGTGACACAATAATGACACAATGCTGTGACAGGATACAGTGAATTAATACAGCGACACAATGCAGTGACAGAATACAGTGAATTAATACAGTGACACAATAATGACACAATACAGTGACAGAATACAGTCACACATTGACACAATGCAGTGACAGAATACAGTTATCTGATCAGAAACTGAAACAAGTCAAAAAAATTGTTTGAATAAGTTGATCAATTTTACTGCAACTTTGAGACTAAGTCATTCAACAGTAACAAACATTCTTTTTTTTTTGAAAGCAACATTCTTTCTGTCTCACACTGTTAAGAATTGTCTGTTTCTTCTTAAGAATTGTCTGTTTCTTCTTAAGAATTGTCTGTTTCTTCTTAAGAATTGTCTGTTTCTTCTTAAGAATTGTCTGTTTCTTCTTAAGAATTGTCTGTTTCTTCTTAAGAATTGTCTGTTTCTTCTTAAGAATTGTCTGTTTCTTCTTAAGAATTGTCTGTTTCTTCTTAAGAATTGTCTGTTTCTTCTTAAGAATTGTCTGTTTCTTCTTAAGAATTGTCTGTTTCTTCTTAAGAATTGTCTCTTTCTTCTTAAGAATTGTCTGTTTCTTCTTAAGAATTGTCTGTTTCTTCTTAAGAATTGTCTGTTTCTTCTTAAGAATTGTCTGTTTCTTCTTAAGAATTGTCTGTTTCTTCTTAAGAATTGTCTGTTTCTTCTTAAGAATTGTCTCTTTCTTCTTAAGAATTGTCTGTTTCTTCTTAAGAATTGTCTGTTTCTTCTTAAGAATTGTCTGTTTCTTCTTAAGAATTCTTTGCTCCTACTAAAGTATATTCAGAAAGTTCTATACTCATGTTACAGAAACAAACATACCGCATTAGGACAGTCACTTCTCCGTGTCTTAGACAAAAGTAGTTTTTGTGTAATTTTTATATATTGACATTTACAAATTCTGAATCATCGGTAATAGATGTAATGCATCTAGGGCATTGTTAAAAGGGGTTGGGGGTGTGTTAGTGTCCCCAAAAAGTTTATAAATCATGTTATAGCTCTGTTGCAATTTGGTGTGGGGGTGGGTAAGTAAAAATTATTTTTTTTAAAGTGAGAAGTTGTATGGCCCCTTTAAACATAGTGACACGTATGACTTTTGTATGTATTGACGTTTAAAATAACTATACAAAATATTTCATCACCTGTCAAATGTTTTCAAACAGGAATCTAGATAATGTTTCTCATGTCCACTGATTGGATATAGAAATGTCAACAAAGACCCCAAACAAATGCTTGAAATTCAAACAACAAAAACTACAAGTGGGAAAATGTTTTTTTGTTTCCAGTTTTTTGCTTTAGTTTTTCAATACTACTAAATCTGGAAGTGCTGTACAAATCAAAACAAGATCACATGGGGCTGTTTTTTGACCAGGTGAAAACAGCAAAGAATAACAATGAAGCTGTCAGCTTACATCAGTAACATCTTTATAATGAAAGCAGGGATTATAAAGAGAAATCCCAATTGGTGATGACAGACACCACAAGGAACTGACTGACACTGTGATCAATTTATTAGAACAAGTGACTTAAGCTTGTTAAAAAATAGTTCAGTAACATACATAGCAACATATGACAATATGGCATATATGTTAAAAACATAAAACAAAGGGTTGGTCTAAATTTGAAACAAATAGTATAGGGAAAATAAATATTTACAAAGTAAATAATCTTGAAATACAAAACGGGAGATAACTATGTGCAAGTAAAATAGCTTCCAATAACACATTTTATTGTAAAACTTTGGCTTCAAATACACAAGTTATTTTTATTAAAACAATTTTTTATTAATTTCATGTTTTTCATTTCATGCGTCAATGTTTATAATCCTGGTTCAAACAATGCCGCAGCTTTTAGGTTTGAAAGAGATGATAAGATGGTGACATGTCAAGTCATGATAAGATGGTGACATGTCAAGTCATGATAAAACCAGTGACCACCACAAGTTTGCCATGAGACAATAGTTTTCTTCGTATAAATCGTCCAAGATCTAGGCTCTCATTCAAAGAAGCTGAAACATGAGTCAAGCCAGGAAAGTATCACAAATAGTAATATTCTAGGTATGGACGTATGTATGGCTAATGCTTTGTTCAATGACGTATGTATGGCTAATGCTGTGTTCAATGATGCAAAAAATACATTTCCTCGAAAGTGTTCTGAACAGCATGTAAATTTGTGACCGCCACTCCAGATAAATTTCCTATTTCTAAATGGGATTCTTAAAAACACTAATGGTGAGATTTGTTTTTTAAGAAATCGAATCGATTTACATTTCTTTAAAATCTAAGCATTATTTTTATAAATGAAAAATAAATGTTATATAATGTCCCTGAAGTTAGCACTAGTTGGATTCTTAATGTCCCTGAAGTTAGCACTAGTTGGATTCTTAATGTCCCTGAAGTTAGCACTAGTTGCATTCTTGATGTCCCGGAAGTTAGCACTAGTTGCATTCTTGATGTCCCTGAAGTTAGCACTAGTTGCATTCTTGATGTCCCTGAAGTTAGCACTAGTTGCATTCTTGATGTCCCTGAAGTTAGCACTAGTTGCATTCTTGATGTCCCTGAAGTTAGCACTAGTTGCATTCTTGATGTCCCTGAAGTTAGCACTAGTTGCATTCTTGAAAAGTGCATTACTTGAATACATGTTTGTCAAGTAATGTAAGTAGTTAGGAAGTTCAGCCATTGCCACACCATTGTTTGGCGGGTTATTTCTAGTTGTGTGATCATTTCTTCTGGCACACTTGAACTTACATCAGACAGAAGTTTAGAAGAATAGCAGGGCAGATTCTTTCATTATTTAAACCAATACCTGTCAGACATTTCATGCAGTTGTAGAAACCAGAGATAATGATGCAGAGATAATGATTCAGAGAAAAAAAACTTGCACTAGGCTCTTCCAATTGCCCACAAGTGGCTCTCAGAGCTGCCCACAAGTGGCTCTCAGAGCTATCGAAAGTACCCCCATGTGGAAATCATAGTCCTCAAATCTGCCTTGATCATCTCTAGGGGGTTAGCATGAGATGTCCACTGCAGGGCAAACCATTTGATGAAATTTAGTTCCCTTTGATTCGAAATGAATGAGACAGGCTAATCATGTGACTTATTAAGATTTAGACAATTTCTATTTAGCAGTGACATCTATCATTTCATTCACTTACATTTGTAGTTATCAACATTGGTCACATGATCAATATGAACTCTGATATATTTTATTTCATTTTTATTTGACTTCTAATTGTCTTACAACAACATATGAAGAACTTGGACTTAACATTGTTATCATTTAACCTAGCTGAAAAATTTTGTTCACAATCATTGCAAATTCAGTTCACAATCATTGCAAATTGTGTACTTTAAGATTCAAAATTGCAACATTGTTTCCTTTGGCTATGTTTAGCCACTAAATCTTGGCTATATTTAGCCACTAAATCTTGGCTATATTTACCAACTAAATCTTGGCTATATTTAGCCACTAAATCTTGGCTATGTTTAGCCACTAAATCTTGGCTATATTTAGCCACTAAATCTTGGCTATATTTAGCCACTAAATCTTGGCTATATTTAGCCACTAAATCTTGGCTATGTTTAGCCACTAAATCTTGGCTATGTTTAGCCACTAAATCTTGGCTATGTTTAGCCACTAAATATTGGCTATGTTTAGCCACAAAATCTATCTACACAAAGATATACTCAACTAAAGCTATATTTTATGAGGTATTCCTAAATCCCATCCAATCCTGTGATTATCTTAAAAAGAATGCTGCATATATTTGACAGCATAATGACTAGGTAAAATGCTGGGATATCCAACTTTGCTTCTTACAGATATTTACCTGAGATGATGCCTTGACCGTACATGACAATGCTTTCAATTTCAATGATAAACCAGTGCATACACTTCAAGCATATAATGTCTTGACCGTACATGACAATGCTTTCAATTTCAATGATAAACCAGTGCATACACTTCAAGCATATAATGCCTTGACCGTACATGACAATGCTTTCAATTTCAATGATAAACCAGTGCATACACTTCAAGCATATAATGCCTTGACCGTACATGACAATGCTTTCAATTTCAATGATAAACCAGTGCATACACTTCAAGCATATAATGTCTTGACCGTACATGACAATGCTTTCAATTTCAATGATAAACCAGTGCATACACTTCAAGCATATAATGCCTTGACCGTACATGACAATGCTTTCAATTTCAATGATAAACCAGTGCATACACTTCAAGCATATAATGTCTTGACCGTACATGACAATGCTTTCAATTTCAATGATAAACCAGTGCATACACTTCAAGCATATAATATCTTGACCGTACATGACAATGCTTTCAATTTCAATGATAAACCAGTGCATACACTTCAAGCATATAATGTCTTGACCGTACATGACAATGCTTTCAATTTCAATGATAAACCAGTGCATACACTTCAAGCATATAATGCCTTGACCGTACATGACAATGCTTTCAATTTCAATGATAAACCAGTGCATACACTTCAAGCATATAATGTCTTGACCGTACATGACAATGCTTTCAATTTCAATGATAAACCAGTGCATACACTTCAAGCATATAATGCCTTGACCGTACATGACAATGCTTTCAATTTCAATGATAAACCAGTGCATACACTTCAAGCATATAATGTCTTGACCGTACATGACAATGCTTTCAATTTCAATGATAAACCAGTGCATACACTTCAAGCATATAATGTCTTGACCGTACATGACAATGCTTTCAATTTCAATGATAAACCAGTGCATACACTTCAAGCATATAATGCCTTGACATGCAACTTTATAATTGTTTCATTTAATGTCTTTGCTGACCTACCAACAAATTTTCACATTTCTATCAAGATCAACTTTTCATGTTTCTGTAAAGATCAACTTTTTACATTTCTGTCAAGGTCAACTTTTCACATTTTTGACATTTGGGTTGGCCACTCCTGACATTTGGGTTGGCCACCCCTGACATTTGGGTTGGCCACCCCTGACATTTGGGTTGACCACCCTTGACATCTGGGTTGGCCACCCTTGACATTTAGGTTGGCCACCCCTGACTTTGGGTTGGCCACCCTTGACATTTGGGTTGGCCACCCCTGACATTTGGGTTGGCCACCCCTGACATTTGGGTTGGCCACCCCTGACATTTGGGTTGGTCACCCTTGACATTAAGCATTAAGTCCATGAACATCTGAAAGTAACTCATGAATATTTGGACACAAAGAGACTCAGCCGGAATGTGTGTTGTGATTGGCCAATGGTAAGGTATCCATGTTGTGATTGGCCAATGGTGAAGTATCCATGTTGTGATTGGTCAATGGTGATGTATCTATGTTGTGATTGGCCAATGGTGATGTATCCATGTTGTGATTGGCCAATGGTGAAGTATCCATGTTGTGATTGGCCAATGGTGTCCATCTTTTCTTTCACTAGACACTATCCACGTGCATACTGCCACTGGTTCTAACTCTCATCAAAAGAGTTGCCCCATAGTAAGATTTTTAACTTTGGCTTTGAAGATGTAACAATCCTGAGACGATATCTGCAAAGAAAAGAAGACACTTTACAATATTTAGTCAATAATTCTTTAAATAATGACAAGCCCAGCAGACAAAGTTATGGACACAACTGATTGGTCAGAACCATTAGGAATTGTGACAAGATGAGCAGACAAAGTTAATGACACAACTGATTGGTCAGAACCATTAGGGATTGTGACAAGACGAACAGACAAAGTTAATGACACAACTAATTGGTCAGAACAATTAGGGATTGTGACAAGACGAACAGACAAAGTTAATGACACAACTGATTTGTCAGAACCATTAGGGATTATCTGTTTAATGTTGTGGTCCCCCACCCCCCGTTCAGTCCATTAGGTACTGGTGTTAATTTACTTTCCCTTGTCCTATCTGTGTTTATGTAAATCCTTTAATATGAGTGGGTGTTTATTAATAATAGTGTTTTAATATTTGTGTTTAAGATAAGCAATTTAAACCATTTTTTTTATCTGTCCAAAGGAGGGGCCAATCACAGTCACAAAAAAGTGTTATATGAAAATAACTGCCAATTGAATGAAGAAGTAAGTCCATTGTCAAGATGGATGAGCTTGGAACATCAGTTGATTGAAAACATCAGTTGATTGAAAACATCAGTGGAATATCATATCATTGAATATAAAAGTTTAAAAGCCCATGAGAAGATCTGAAAGACTGTGTGAAAAGTGAACAAACCTGAGATTGTCTGAGGTGGCTGATGGAAGTGAACAAACCTGAGATTGTCTGAGGTGGCTGATGGAAGTGTACAAACCTGAGATTGTCTGAGGTGGCTGATGGGAGTGTACAAACCTGAGATTGTCTGAGGTGGCTGATAAGAGTGTACAAACCTGAGATTGTCTGAGGTGGCTGATGGGAGTGTACAAACCTGAGATTGTCTGAGGTGGCTGATGGGAGTGTACAAACCTGAGATTGTCTGAGGTGGCTGATGGAAGTGTACAAACCTGAGATTGTCTGAGGTGGCTGATGGGTTGGTGTACTCTTTACCAAGCCTGTTGTAGCACAGTTTCATGTGGTCAATGGAAGTGTTCTTTTCTAAGACATCAAGGAGCTTGGAGAAGCCATCATTGGTTACACCACACATATTCAAACCCAAGTTCTGGAAGTAAGTATGACATTTTACCAATCTTGAAGATTATGGATTCTTCATTAATCACTTTCTAATAATCTACTCAACTGGTTCCTAACATCTACTAAGCTAATGGCCCCATATGTCATACTAAAGATTTGGATTCGCTGACATGAAGTCAAAGGTCATAAACCTTGTGTTCAGTTTACAGTAGGGGTCGCAAACCGGGATCCCGAGTTTCAAAAATACCGGAATACCGGACCATAATTCATGCTCGAAAATACCGGGATTGGATTTATGAAAACCGGGATTTTCGATAATCCCGGGATTTTATTTTCAATATTTTTTTAAATAGTTTTTGTTAGTTTCCACGTCATAGTTAAAGCAAGACAGCAATAATTTTTGAGATGTACAAATCCATCACACCACGTGTCACAAGTTCAAAGAAAGCCGACCGATCTTTGTACTTTCTTATTTGTCAAGAATCATGACGTTCCAAGAATCATGACGTTCCAAGAATCATGACGTTCCAAGAATCATGACGTTCCAAGAATCATGACGTTCCAAGAATCATGACGTTCCAAGAATCATGACGTTCCGTTGTGATTAGTTTTATTTTTTCATCGTGTAGTGTAAGTGGAGACGAGTCGCGACCTGAATGTACAGGAGGTAATCCCTTGTTATGGCGCATTACTCAAATCACGGGGTCAACTTTTAATTTTAAAAAAAGATGTTGATTGCTTCATATTCTTTAATTATGCCAAAAAAACCTACACATTAAAAAATATGAGTAAATCTGTATTTTGATATTCCAATACCTTAAGTTTAAGACACAGAAAAATAATGCTATAGTATACTTCTATTTTGTGATAAAAAATATTAATAATTTACATTCAACTCAATAATTGATTTTCTAGCTATTTTGTCTCAGGCCGAATTTCCCAGTTTGTCTGTACTTTACCCAGCCAAAATTTACATGTCTGAATGTCCCAGCTTGTCTGTACCATACTTAGTCAAACAATCACATGACAATTTAAACATTTTTAAAAAAAACGTTTTACACGTCAAACCAATTCGATTGAATTAATATTTTTTTTTAAATGATTTATTTTCCAAGGTTGATAGAAAGAAATGGGGGACCCTGAAAAAAAGAAACCTAAATTTAAAAAGCATATGAAACTATCGGAAAAAAAGACATCAGTGTGGCATTATTTCTTGAAAGCTACAGACAATCTCTCAGCTAACTGTATTAGATGTAACAAGATATTTAAAATATTAGGAGGAACAACTTCAATCTCAATTAAAGTCTGCACATTCCAATGATTACTTAGACGTACTTATAAGGCCAGATTGCGACAAGATGCAAAAACATATCGTGGATATTCAAATGTGTGGTCAGACAGCGGATTCCTCGTTGGAAATATCTTTGAACAATGACATTAAACATCTTGGATCTGAGCTTGATGAACTTGAAGATACACTGCCGCTTAAGAGACAATTAGAAATTGAAATACAAAAGAAACTTCAGGCTTAGGATAATACTTCCAGACCAACGGATGGAGACATTGATACATTGGTAAAAATAGAAATGGTTTTATTTGAGAAAGGCGGTTCAAGAGGAAAATATCTAGAAATTGCGTATGATAGCCTAAGGTCTATTCCTCTGACCAGTGAGGAGGCAGAGAATGTGTTCTCGTCATCAGGTTACTTTTGTAGCCATTTGCGGCCAAAGTCAAGTGACCAAACATTAGACGCGTTGTCATTTTACAATCTCATTATTTAAATTTGACAAAAGATTAAAACAACACAAATTATTTTAATATTTGATTAATAAAACTATTTAGATTAAAAAGTTAAGAATATATTTTTTTTTTCATTTATTTTAAACATTTGTGTTATTGTTAAAAGCTTGTTAAAAATCAAAATGTGATATTTGTTCTGAATGTTTTTATTTCATTGATAAATCATCAACTATAATCTCGAATCTCGACTAAAAATTCTCTAAATATCGAAAATATCGAAAATACCGGGATTCTGGTATTCATAAACTTCAATATAAAAAAAAACGGTTTTGGCAAAAGCGACAGGTTTTGCGACCCCTAGTTTACAGATGTGTTTAGATGAAGTTGTAAATAAAATACTTGTACATATTAGTCTAACTACCTGTAAAGATGAAGTCCTCTCCAGAGAAGGGGCCAGCTTAAAGATCCCTGCATCCAATAAATGGTTGGTACTGAGGTCCAGCAGTTTAAGTTTCTTACAGTGGGTCACAATCTCTGCCAACGACTCACATCCAGCAGGGGTCAGGCCACAGTTTTCTACACACAGCTCAGTGACACTGGACTCTGGAAGGAACTTGGCTAGTGCCTGACACAAACAAATAGTCACTGTAAACATTTGCTAATAGGGTGTACAATTTTCTTTGGAAACAAAATTTAGCAGTATTTCATTAAAAAGGGTATTTCTTTAGTGTGCATTAGTTTGAATTACAAGCCATGTAAATGGTAGTAAGAAGAAATAATAAAACTTCTAAGCTGAACTTGTACATTTAATATATTCATTTGAAAGTTCTTATTTAAAATAAGTGTATTCTCTGCAATTATTTGAATATAACGTTAAATGTTAGCACAGAATAAATGTTAATAATAAATGTAAGCACAGATTAAGTGTAATGATAAATTTTCATCATCATAATGTCCCTTAGTCCTTGGACCGTTGGGGCGCCACCGATGACATGAAAACTATCCTCCTCCATTCCTCTCGGCCTTCTGCACTATGCATAACATCGCCTAGTTTTAATCCCATCCACTCTTTAATATTATCTTCCCATTTTTTCTCTGTCTTCCTCTTCTTCTTCCTCCTTTTGTTGTGCCCTGCATGATTTCATTGGTGAGCCCTTATTTTCTGGTCACGTTGCCCTACCACTCAAGTTTGCGCTTTTTTACAGACACCAGGAGGTCATCGTACTGCCCATTTATGTGACATCTTACTACCAATGACTTGGCTTGTGATTCAAACTAATGCACACTAAATAATTTATTGTAATGATAAGTGTTAGCACAGATTAAGTGTTAGTGTTAATTGTTACCATGGAGGAAGTTTTATTGTTAACAAGTGCACAGAAGTTACAAAAGCTCTGTAAGCAAGATTGATAGAGTTTACCAACATAAGCTGTTTGCATTTTAATGTAATCATTCTTATCATGTCACAAACTTCTGTCCCCTTGCTGTTAAAGTACTGTCCCCTGGCTGTTTATCTAAAGGTGCATGGTGCATTGCTGCGTAACTGTAACTCAGTTTAATTTGTAGAAACTTTTCAAAACATACTAAAATGTGAAAGGATAATACTTATGTAAATAAAGGGTGCCAAACATAAACATAATATGTGCATATTTGTAAATGAAGGGCGCCAAACATAAGATACGTTACGGGTAACTGTAGCTAAACTAAAGTATCCACAAACTAAAATGTTGGTTAAACCAAAAAAAGAAGTGTCTTAGGAAGAGAAAGAAGTAACACTAAACACTGGATTTAGAAGATTTGTGTCCACCAATGAGGATGAAACTAAGACAAAGTCAAGCCAGACATAAATCACAGAATACTAAAACAATTTGTGGAAGCAAAGAATTGAAGGGCTGCTCACCTGGATACCCTCATCTCCTATTGAGTTCCTACTCAGATCAAAGACATTGAGGCTCAAGTTGCGCACCAAGCCTTCAGCTATGAGATAGCACCCTGACCAGGTTAGATTGTTGCTCCTCAGCCTGATCTTCTGCAGTGTGGTATTTCCCCTCAGCATGTCTCGCAGACACTCACAGCACTCATCGTTAATGTCCAAGAAGCTCAGATCAAGATCCAGCAATGACCGGTTGCCAGACATGGCGGAACAAATTGTTTTAATACTCTTATAATCCAAACCACAGGACGACAAATTCAACAGCCTCAGGGACTTTGTTTTTAGAAGAAGTTCAGACATGGCCTGGGCTCCAGTCAAGTCGATATTGTTTAATCGTAGATCCAAAGAATGGATCGTTCGGTTGACCTCAAGAGCTCTTGCAATGGTTTGAACATCTTCACCACACAGTTGGGTCTTTCCTATCCTGAGTTCACTGATACAGTTGTGTGTCTTGATCACATTGGCCAAGGCCTCGGCTCTCTGACCTGACAGGTTATGTCCGGTCACGCATACACTCATCATAATCAAGCCAGGGAACACGCCGTTTTCCCCATTTTTAATTGCATCGCTGTCTGTGGCGGCTTCCAGCAAGGAGTAGGCCGAGTTCCTTGATGAGGCTTTGCTCAGACGTTTGTCACTGCTGGCCCTGACCTTCTCCAGCTCGACGAGAGGCTTCAGTGTGTGGTCTGGTGCCAGATAGCCGATGTCATAGTTGATGTTTTTCTCATCTGCCAGGACTGGAGTCTCACAATGTAGGTTGTAGGGGACATCATGGATCACACGGTCCATTTCTCTCATAACTTGAAGGACCTGGTAAAAATAGTAATAAATCAGCAACATTAGAGAAAACTACTCAGAAATGATAGAACTAACCACATCAAGAAATGATTGAACTAATCACATCAAGAAATTTTTGAACTAATCACATCAAGAAATCATTGAACTAATCACATCAAGAAATTATTGAACTAATCACATCAAGAAATCATTGAACTAACCACATCAAGAAATCATTGAACTAATCACATCAAGAAATCATTGAACTAACCACATCAAGAAATCATTGAACTAACCACATCAAGAAATCATTGAACTAACCACATCAAGAAATCATTGAACTAACCACATCAAGAAATCATTGAACTAACCAGATAAAAGTACACATCAAGCCCAACTTATGCTTTTTGAATCTAGGCCAGCAGGTCTATAAGGCGGCATGTAAAGAAAGAACAACCGATACGCTCAAAAGGCATTATGAAAGGTGTCAATTTTCTTCTCCTATTCCCAGACACCAAATGTGCCTCAACTACTGAACAGTTAGAGTCACCATTAATTGCAATAGTTTATATAAATATTTGCCACTCCAGGCATGAGATGGTCATGCTTTAAGACAGATTGCATATTGTCTTGGCAAATAAAATGCTGATGCCTAATTTAAGACAGATTGCATATTGTCTTGTCAAATGAAATGCTGATGCCTGGGATGCACCCATACATGCAACAGTATCTAAACGACTGGCTTAGATCTGGATGCAATGATCAGCCACACTTGAACAAGAAAGAGCTGCATTGGTAGCTCAATTGACATTTTAAATATTAGAACTTTGGGAATAAGTCATCATTTAAAAAGAATAACCCAAATATAATTAGGAAGTCAAAGTAAAAAAATGTGTGGCTCTGTTGGGCGAGCCCAGTGGTTCTCAAAATATGCACCACATCATCCCTAGGGTGCCGCCTGGCCATCAGACAGTACTAAAAGAAAGGAGAAATGGGGTACTCAGAGTGCTCGTCCGTGAAGGCAACATTAGGGGGCATCAAAATGGTCTCAAGATAGGAACTTGAGTCTTTAAAATGCCATGTACTTCACAAAAACAAGTGGCGCCAAAAACTATATTTTTTCTTGTCCTCCAAAGGCGGCACTTTTTCTATTTGAGGGAAGCGATATTCAGAATTCACCCCATTACCCAATTTTCCTCCCTGGAGAACAGCAAAATATTACATGTGACAACAGTAACTCACTTAAGTACAAATAACTTTACAGATGTTTGATGACTCTCAGTGACGTACATACATGCTTTATTTATTTTTACCCAAACCTCTATTTTATTATTTTTAAAACATATTTGTTATTTAGAAGTGTACTTGTTAGAATTCAACATAGGGCAAATTTGGCAATGGTGCCAGGAACTCGAAAAATTCTAGGAACTACTGGCGTAGGAAAACAGAATATGTAACATTCACAGGACATACGGTGAACTAAATGTTACCACTAGTATAGGGTAGGCCTACAACTAGAGTGTTATATAGCAGATTTCATTTGTGAAAACACATGGCAATATATGACGATAATTCCTACAAATTAATGAGTGATATTTTTACAGCATTACATATAAATATGCTATTTATGGACTGCCAGAATGTCAGGAAAATTATTGCAGAATTTTGAATAAATGTACGTTCTTTCTGTCGAGACAGCCCCCCCCCTCCCCCACCCCTGCAAAAATCTTAATAGACAAGAACAGTCGTCCCCCCCCCCCCCTGGCTGCAGCACCTAATTACTTACTATCCGGATAACCGTATATGAGATTATTTCTTAACGTCTAAAGAGGGCCCCCATTTCTCCAAGGCAGGCCACCAAGAGTAAGTGTTGCCAACTGCACAGAAATGGGCATCAGTGACTCACATCTTCAATCATTTTCTCTGTTAGAGATATTAACTTGTTCATAGAAAATAGCCTTTAACATAAAAGTGGGATAATCAGTGAGGTCTACTTCTCATACAAAGTGTTTCAATAGACTGTAAAACATAAAATTACACAAGTTTTTACAGGACTCACCTCCAATATCTCAGTACAGTTGCCTGTTTGTGACATGACATCACAGAAGACAGGCAGCACATCAGGAGTGCTGTCACCTATCAGTCCGACCAGGTTCTCACAAACAGACTTCCGATCATGGTGACCCAGAAAAAACTGGACGTCAACATTGGTTAAAATCCCTGCCCGTTTCAACTGTTCCATGAGAGGGTAGGGGTCCAGCCTCTGCCTCAGCAGCTCAGATATACTGTTCATGATATGCTTCTGCCTGGTCAGCTCACCCTTATCACTGGACTTCCTGCGCGGCCTCCCTGCCCGTTTCATCTCGGGTGTTTTAATCTTTGGTTTTCTAGGTATCGAATTTTGGAGACTCGAGGCAATGCTTGTTATGCTGGTGACTTTGGGTGAGGAAGCTCCTGAAGGTAACTGGAAAGAGACAGAATGATCTTTGGAAGAGCTGTTGCTTGTGGAGGTGTTGCTTGTGGAGGTGTTGCTTGTGGAGGTGTTGCAGATATCTGAGCCATTCTTAGAGACTTGCTCCACCAAGTTATTATTGTCTCGCATGTCTGAGATTTTCAATGACTTGACATAGTTGCTGGCTATGAGAAGGCTGTCTGACTGCGTGGAGTCCAGGGAAGAGTTGAAGTGCTGGGACTTGAGCTCTGAGACCTGGTCACAGTTCATGTAGGTGGGGTCTGGTTCATTGTCATTGTCTGTGGAATGTTTGGTCACGGTTGATGGTGTCCTGGTGGAAGAGAGATGTGAGGGAGACTTTACCAATGTCTTTGACTTGGACTATCATTATGAGATAACAAAAGATAACATAACTTAAGATTCTTAGTCCAAATAAATGGAAATGTCTGTCTGACTTTAAATATCAGTTTGTGAATTCAACTTTCATTTCAGTATATGATGTGGAATACAAGTCTATAAACTTGATTATTTGTCTATAATATGATTACAAGTATATAACATTGAATACATGTCTATAACATTGGCTGCAGGTCTATAACATTGACTGCAAGTATACAACATTGACTACACATCTATAACATCAACTTAGAAGTAAGAAAAACCTAATGTATCATACAAACCTAAATAGAAATAACCGTGGAGGTTTAGGGGGAGGAATTCCATTGCTGCTAAACCTTGGGATACCCGGTGCCTTCTCAACAACATCTGGCAGGGGTCTAGCCATAGGAAGAGGGGCCCAGGGGTCTGTCAGCTCAGCTGTCGTCTGAACAAGACATTGAAATGGAGGAATAATCAGGAAGTTATTTGAAATGGCTACATGTATATAAAATGGCTACTATTGTCTCACAATTTGATACAAATTTAGGCTGATACTGTCAATCATGTTAATCAGATTAAAGTATATATTCTAATATCAGATTGAAATATATATTCTAATATAAGATTGAAATATTCTAATATCACATTGAAATATTCTAATATCAGATTGAAATATTCTAATATCAGATTGAAATATTCTAATATCACATTGAAATATTCTAATATCAGATTGAAATATTCTAATATCAGATTGAAATATTCTAATATCAGATTGAAATATTCTAATATCAGATTGAAATATTCTAATATCAGATTGAAATATTCTATCAGATTGATATATTCTAATATCAGATTGAAATATTCTAATATCAGATTGAAATATTCTAATATCAGATTGAACTATATATTCTAATAATCAGATTGAAATATGTATTATATATTCTATTATCAGATGAAACTATTAATTCTTATATCCTAGAATTAAACTATTGACTCTAATCTCCTAGAATTAAACTATTGACTCTAATATCCTAGAATTAAACTATCTATCCTGGTAACATGTTTACTTATTCTAGAGTTATTTTTATTATTTCCAGATACTTTGACATTTGACCTGTAATTAAGAATACTTTATGTTTTAAATAGTCTTAAGTGTTAATCTAATCTGGGTTTTTGAATGTAAATAATTGTGAGAACAGACCAGTGACTGGTCATGTTTGTCCATCAGGACGATGCTTGGCTTCTCTTTGCGTAGTATTGGCTTGTGTTCATGGCGGCTGCGGCCAGAAAGTCGACGCCAGAACTTCCATGGGGAGGAGCTGGAGTCAGTGTGACATGTTTCTGTAATGCAGAAATACATGATGTATCAAATGTATGATGTATCAAATGTATGATGTATCAAATGTATGATGTATCAAATTTATGATGTATCAAATTTATGATGTATCAAATTTATGATGTATCAAATTTATGATGTATCAAATTTATGATGTATCAAATTTATGATGTATCAAATGTATGATGTATCAAATTTATGATGTATCAAATGCATGTTGTATCAACTTTATGATGTATCATGTATGACCATGATCAGTAGGATCTGGCTGTTAACAGTATGTCTCTGTGCACCGGGTGTGCACCAGGTGTGCACCGGGTGTGCACCGGGTGTGCACCGGGTGTGCACCGGGTCAAGGTTGGAGTCCTACTCAGGGTTTAGGTTGGAGTCCTACTCGGGGTCTAGGTTGGAGTCCTACTCGGGGTCTAGGTTGGAGTCCTACTCGGGGTCTAGGTTGGAGTCCTACTCGGGGTCTAGGTTGGAGTCCTACTCGGGGTCTAGGTTGGAGTCCTACTCGGGGTCTAGGTTGGAGTCCTACTCGGGGTCTAGGTTGGAGTCCTACTCGGGGTCTAGGTTGGAGTCCGACTCGGATTATGAAAGCCACAGAACAGTTAAAGGTCATGATAGTTTTAGTTCTATTTTATATTTACTTCCTGCAACTCTCTCTTCAATAATTATCCAATTTAACCATCAGCCTCCCAAAGTTATCTCTGTATTGACTGAAACGGGCTCAAAAGACCTGAGACCGAGCAAACAAGGCCTGAGACCGGCTAACGAGAGCTGAGACTGGCTCATGAGACCTTGAGACCGGCTAACAAGAGCTGAGACTGGCTGAGACCTTGAGACTGGCTCACATGACAGGCTCACGAGACCTTGAGACCGGCTCGCGAGACCTTGAGACCGGCTCACGAGACCTTGAGACCAGCTCACGACACCTTGAGACCGGCTAAAGAGAACTGAGACCGGTTAACAAGAACTGAGACCGGTTAACAAGACCTGAGACGGGTTGACGAGACATGAATCATGGTACAAGTCATTTAAGGTTTGCATTAAATCCCCTTCAAGCTTATAGGTCAAGCAAGTGTAACAATAACAAAACAGGATTGACCAAGCCCGCCTGCCTCTATCATGCAGTGTACAAGTTAGCACTTTAGAAAAGCTTTCCTTTGGAACTATAAAATCTACGTTAAACAGATTGTTAAAATGTAATACATCGCTTTAATTAGAATGTTCAAATCTATCACACTACGGTAAACGTGTATGTATTGGTCACTAGCTGGTTAGATCAGATAGGCAGATTCTGGGATTAGAGACAAAATCCCTTGCCATCTTTTGGACAATTGAAGACATTAAGGACACCATCCTTTGTCATCTTTTGAACAATGGAAGACATTAAGATTAGGAACACCATCCCTTGTCATCTTTTGGACATTGGAAGACATTGGGCCTATATATTTTCAAGGGAGCTAATAATAATTTAATACTTCGACCTGCCCCCCACCACTTTTTCCATTCAAATCTTTCTCTTGATACGCCGCTGTAAATGTACAAATCTCTATCATACTATGTCTATAAGTTGCCTCATGCCCTCAGACCGAAACTATCTAACGGCACGTGCTATTACTTAAACACGTAGGACCGAGTGAGTCACTTGACGCCAATTAAAACTAATGAACGGCACGGCTTGTCTCGCTGAGGATCGATACTGCAACAGAATGTAGAGCTCCGGTATCGATCACTGCTTTCTGCATGAATGTAATATCGATCTCGACCTTCCAGGCAAAAGCCGATGGAAGCAGATTTGTGAGATTCCATTACTAGCCGTATCGGCATCTCCATAAGACTCTAGCCCGCGAAATGATAATAACCTCAATCAACACCACCACCATCATCACACACCCTAGTAACTAATGGATTTTTTTAAATATTAACCATGAGAGATTTACATTTTAGAATATAATTTCAATATTTTAGGTCAACACAACTATTCAAAATGGCTGACTACCTATTTGGGGTTAATTAAAGAACTATTAAGGTTGTTTTTTTTTTGTTGTTGTTTTTTTTTGGGGGGGGGGGGGAGAGAAGGGGAACAAAGGGGGAGACTCTTAACAATTATTTGAGCTAAACTAAACAATTCTTTGGGGTGACCTAAACAAGAATAGTGTGATGCATGTTTCAATCAACGACCATGTCCTCTTTGCCGTTGTGTTGAAATGAACCCACTATTCTGTTACGATCTATCTTATATCAAAACGACTGCCATTGAAATGTGTGTAGATCATATCAGCCCCGTACGTTGAGACTGAAAACTAATGTAGAACACGTTGGGTTTAAGAGTTTAGGTCTTAAAATGATTGAACTAATGGAAACAAAAATAGGGTCTATTTGTCACATGAACCTGTAGTGGGGTGCGTGCGTTTGTGTGACATAAAGGTAGATCACACCTAAATTATCTATAGTGTTTATATCGCTAAATAAGTGTAGCATAATAAAAACAGACAGTTGATATTTTAAAAAAATAGTTTAAAAAGAAATTAAGGAAATGTAATAAACAGGTTATTCCAAAGAGAAGGTGCTAGAGTAGGGTTCTGCCGATCAGATGGTTTCATGCATCACACTTAATAGCTCTGTTAGAATCGTATGACCCCCCCACACCCCCCGTAGCATAGGTAAATGATATGTAAGTGTTTGTTTTGTTTGATATTATGCTTATGTCAAAGAAAGAGAACCATGTGAATTTCTTTAAAACCCTTTTTAAAGTCTTTATATTAACTTCGTTTTTGTTTACAGGTTCCTTTCTGTCAGTCTTGGTGTGTGGCCAAAATCCTCGGACGGCTAATATACCCTCTTCCCGTCAACCTGTCGAGCTGAAATTTGCACATAAACTGGTTGCCGAGGACAACATATTCTATCAACTTTTCAGCCCACCCCCAACCCCCAAAAATCAGTTTTTCTTGTTTTTCGACGGGAAGATGAAAGTAATATGTCACTGCTTTCACAAAATAAGATTCTCGAAAACTGCGCTAAATGAGATTTTTTTAAATCTATAAATATCGCCAGTGCGTTTGGTGCGCAATAGTTTATTTTATTTTTCTGAAATAGTTGGTGAAATAGTTGGTGAAATAGTTGGTGAAATAGTTGGTGAAATAGTTGGTGAAATAGTTGGTGAAATAGTTGGTGAAATAGTTGGTGAAATAGTTGGTGAAATAGTTGGTGAAATAGTCGGTGAAATAGTTGGTGAAGTAGTTGGTGAAGTAGTTGGTGAAATAGTTGGTGAAATAGTTGGTGAAATAGTTGGTGAAATAGTTGGTGAAATAGTTGGTGAAATAGTTGGTGAAATAGTCGGTGAAATAGTCGGTGAAATAGTTGGTGAAGTAGTTGGTGAAGTAGTTGGTGAAATAGTTGGTGAAATAGTTGGTGAAATAGTTGGTGAAATAGTTGGTGAAATAGTTGGTGAAATAGTTGGTGAAATAGTTGGTGAAATAGTTGGTGAAATAATTGGTGAAATAAATCTGTCATGCAAAAGGGGGTGGGTCGTTAGAATATTAATATCAAATAAAATAATGTAAAAAATGCATACAATAAATGATTTATTCTAAAAACTTTGTTTAAACACACTAACATTAATGCGGTATAGTGGGCCAAGTTTTATCTTCATGTGTTATAGGTTTCTGTGTTGAACATTCAAACACTCCAATGAAACTTATTGAAAACAGAATTAAAACCGTCAAACGCATTCAATTGAAAGTAGCAGCTAGCATGAACGTACACATTTGAAATGATGAGTATCATGAGAATGGCCATACATTGAGCTCACCGGTTATATCGAAGAGCTGCATTCCAGCAGGATGTGGGTCACGTAAAGGACACGACTCCTGGGAGGCGGTGCCCCACGAGGACCTGGCACAGAAGGCTCTCTCTACGCCACGGAGCAAGGAGCAGATGCTCATGCTGAACTTGTGTGGGGGGCACAGTTTATAAATAGAATGACTTCATGACGGAGCGGTCAGACCGGTTGTTGTCATCCAGCACAGTGAAGTATGTTGATCAATTGGAAGGTGGCTCACAATGTGGAGATCCGCCTCAGACGTTGTCCCTGCCTTAGATCCGCCTCCGACGTTGTCCCTGCCGTAGCTCCGCCTCAGATGTTTTCCTCGCCTTAACGACCAGGCACAATAATTACTGTTAAAGTCTTGTACTTGCAGACGTCACCAGTTTGATACTTATAATACGCGTGTGTGTGTGTGTGTGCGTAGTTTAGCTTTTAAATAAATGAATACAAGTCAATCTATTAATCTATAAACAGTGCACTTGTCTGTTTTCAAAGCCATTTTAGCACATGTTGATATACACAAGTCAATCCTATGTTGTAAAATCACTTTGATAATACATCAACATTAAAACACACTAATGGGCGCCATCTTTTGATTGGAATCACTTCGATGGTAACAATAAATTCGCCACATATGCGGTCAATACAAAGTACCCTGCAGAATAGCAATAATATCGTCCTAGAATTGAACGAATGGATAGAAACAGTTGCTTGATCAAGTCAGAGAAACATTGCACTGTGAACGGGGTCTGGCTTTATTCACCACTGTTGAGATCTATTGCCATGTCTGGCTATACACTTCTGAATTGTGTGCTTCTTCCAATGGAACCTAGTTATGAATCCTGAATATATCTAATCACAAAGGTTGACTCTGATGCGATTGAGGTAAATAACTGTCCTCTAATCCAGGTTTACAGTCCACGAGTGAGCACCGTGTACACAGCTGTCCACGAGTGAGCACCGTGTACACAGCTGTCCACGGGTGAGCACCGTGTACACAGCTGTCCACGAGTGAGCACCGTGTACACAGCTGTCCACGAGTGAGCACCGTGTACACAGCTGCCACGTTGTTCCATGTTTGTAGTAGAGTAGTTGGGACCCAAATGTCCACTCCTGAAATGTCAAAGTTATTTAACCTCGCCACTGAAACAATTTCCTAGCTTCTGTCAAAAGTGGTAGCAAAATCTATTTAACCTCAGACGACACAGTTGAATGACTAAGTCAACTGTCAAACAAGGCGATTAGAGTGTAAAATAAATAAATGTATGAAGTCACCACTTGTACCACTGCATAAAGAAAGGAAAGAGATAATATAGACAGACTACATACACTACGTGTTGTGTTAGCCTCACTTGACGACTGGCGTAAATCTAGTCAAGTGTAACACCCACATTTCCGTGGTTGAAAATATCGTAGGATTCTGCCTAAAAATGGCATCTACGGCTAGGATTGTTCTCTACCATTTAGTGCACACATTTCTCTACGGCTAGGATTGTTCTCTACCATTCAGTGCACACATTCCTAACATAACGGAGATGTATAGATGTATAGAAGCTATGGCTGATAGATGGGAAGATGGAATAAATGGAAACCTAAACATGGGACAGACTGACCAAAATGTAGAGAGGCCCAAAAATAACATAGAGGCCCAAGAATAACATAGAGGCCCAAGAATAACATAGAGGCCCAATAATAACATAGAGGCCCAAGAATAACATAGAGGCCCAAGAATAACATAGAGGCCCAATAATAACATAGAGTCCCAAAAATAACATAGAGGCCCAAGAATAACACAGAGGCCCAAGAATAACATAGAGGCCCAAAATAACATAGAGGCCCAAGAATAACACAGAGGCCCAATAATAACATAGACGCCCAAGAATAACATAGAGGCCCAAGAATAACATAGAGGCCCAAGAATAACATAGAGGCCCAAGAATAACATAGAGGCCCAATAATAACATAGAGGCCCAAGAATAACATAGAGGCCCAAGAATAACATAGAGGCCCAAGAATAACATAGAGGCCCAAGAATAACATAGAGGCCCAAGAATAACATAGAGGCCCAAGAATAACATAGAGGCCCAAGAATAACATAGAGGCCCAAGAATAACATAGAGACCCAAGAATAACATAGAGGCCCAAGAATAACATAGAGGCCCAAGAATAACATAGAGGCCCAAGAATAACACAGAGGCCCAAGAATAACACAGAGGCCCAAGAATAACATAGAGGCCCAAGAATAACATAGAGGCCCAAGAATAACATAGAGACCCAAGAATAACATAGAGGCCCACGAATAAGGCAGAGGCCCAAGAATAACACAGAGGCCCAAGAATAACACAGAGGCCCAAGAATAACACAGAGGTCTAAGAATAACACATAGGCCTAAGAATAAAAAATAGGCTTAAGAAAAACACAGAGGCCCAAGAATAACACAGAGGCCCAAGAATAGCCCAGAGGCACAAGAATAGCCCAGAGGCCTAAGAATAGCAGGATGGCACGCTTGCAATCAACCAATACTCATCAGTAACATAATATTGCATCCAAACAATATTGCGGCAAATTAATCACAAACTGACAGCGGCTGGGGGTCATCATTAGGAAGGAATCTCGAACAACTGAATGTACACGAGCATACACATGATATATGAAATGATTGCGAGGATGCTTGCCACGCAATCTGACACTGTAAACACAGATCAGTTGTCAATATATGCTGGAGGAGTTAGAAACAATAAAAGTGGGCGTGTCTGTGAATGAGGGCAGTAGCTCAGACTCAACATGATGTTATGGATGAGTGTTACTCAGACTTAATATGATGCTATGAATCGTATCCGGAAATTTGATTGAAAGAAATTTCGTCGACGGAAAATTGATCGACGGAAATTTGATCGAACGGAAATTTGGTCGAATCTTTTTTTCAGTCCACACGTTACAATTTTGCTTCAAAATTCTTTTTGAACGCATTATTTCGTTTTACTATATATATTATAGGGCGTTCAAAAAGAAATTTGACGAAAATTTGAACGTGTGAACTGAAAAAACGATTCTACCATATTTCGGTTCAATCAAATTTCCGTCGATCAATTTTCCGTCGACGAATTTACTTTCGATCAAATTTCCGGTAACCGTTATGAATGAGTAGTTACTCAGACTTATGCATGAGGTTAGCAACTGAACATATTATTGAACAGAATCGTGTATCCCATGGGCAGCTGAGACAACGTAATATTTTCTCGGTGGAAGGCAATCCCTGACCCACGAAAATGACAACGTAGAGCACCAAAGACAATAACCTAAACCAATCCAGATATCATCCTTAATTAGAACGATGGGATCTCCACTCCACATGCATTCTTAAGATATAAGCGTGTGAACTACACGCCCTTAGTCCACCATTTACACCCTTGTGCTCAAGGCGGGGCTAATGGTTAAATCAGGTCATGAATGAATGGAAGACATGATCTAACTATAATTAGGGGTGATAATAAAAAAAGACCAATTGTACACAAGATCCACTTTTAGGTTAACAAGTACTCCATTTCTTAATGCAGGCGTAGAAGTGGTGTAAGTATCTACACCAACATTCCAATGAATTGCACAGCATCTTTAAATAGATTACATCCAATGCTGAAAGGGTGAAATCAGTTTTTGGGATGGTGTATATACAATGACGAATTTGGTGAAATCAGTTTTTGGGATGGTGTATACAGTGACGAAATGGGTGAAATCCGTTTTGGGATGGTGTATACAATGACGAAATGGGTGAAATCCGTTTTTCGTTTTTGGGATGGTGTATAAAATGATGAAATGGGTGAAATCCGTTTTTGGGATGGTGTATACAATGACGAAATGGGTGAAATCGGTTTTTGGGATGGTGTATTCAAAGACGAAATTGGTGAAATCCGTTTTTGGGATGGTGAATACACTGATGAAATGGGTGGAATCAGTTTTGGGATGGTGTATACACTGATGAAATGGGTGGAATCAGTTTTGGGATGGTGTATACAATGATGAAATGGGTGGAATCAGTTTTGGGATGGTGTATACAATGATGAAATGGGTGAAATCAGTTTTGGGAATGGGGTAAATCAGACAAATCATGTTGTAAGTGATGCTCTGCAAATCGTATCTATCCTACATATGTCTTCCGAACAACGCCGGGGATCTATCCTACATATGTCTTCCGAACAACGCCGGGGATCTATCCTACATATGTCTTCCGAACAACGCCGGGGATCTATCCTACATATGTCTTCCGAACAACGCCAGTGGATACATCCAGTAATGATAGAACAGCTAGCTTATACACACAGGCAGAATGTTAGATTTGTTTGGCCGTCTCTACATAAACAACCCTTCTAGCTTTTCAAGTGTTTACAGGAAAAACAAAGCAATCTATGGCTGGTTTATCCAGCCTCAAAGATATACGGTAGGATTGTTGGAAACGAAGAACATAATTTCAATAAACCCTATTTTCATACTTGTATTAAATACAGATAAAGAGAGAGTTCATTGAACATTGAAATGAATCTAGATCATTAGACTTGGGTCTATGACAAAAAATATCTGTTTCCATGGCTTAAGTCTTAAATAGACAACACAATGTCTATGACAAACAAAATCTTATAGACACAGAGAATATGAGCACATGACATCCTTAGAGAATATGAGCACATGACATCCTTTGAGAATATGAGCACATGACATTCTTAGAGAATATGAGCACATGACATACTAAGACAATGCCATTACAGTTTCCCCCACCATCAGCAGCCTACAGTCCTACAACAATAACGAACAGCACTGTTTGCCAATATGCCGCTCTCTCTCACTATTTCTCTCTGACACACACACACTCTCTCTCTCTCTTACTCTCTCATTTTGTTTAAGCTCGCGGCACACCTTTGGTTTCTCCTGCTATTGATTTTGTCTGTACTTGTCTCCCCAGGACTGGCCATCCCTCCTGATATTGATTTTTGGGGACCGTTTATTTACGTTTTGTCAGACACAATATCCAACTCATAACTGATCCCGTTAAGACTATATTTCCTGTCACAGATTCTCTTAACTCGTGTCTCTCATATTTGTGTGTCTCATACTTGTGTCTCTCATACTTGTGTCTCTCATACTTGTGTCTCTCATACTTGTGTCTCTCATACTTGTGTCTCTCATACTTGTGTCTCTCATACTTGTGTCTCTCATATTTGTGTCTCTCATACTTGTGTCTCTCATATTTGTGTCTCTCATACTTGTGTCTCTCATACTTGTGTCTCTCATACTTGTGTCTCTCATACTTGTGTCTCTCATATTTGTGTCTATCATACTTGTGTCTCTCATACTTGTGTCTCTCATACTTGTGTCTCTCATATTTGTGTCTCTCATACTTGTGTCTCTCATACTTGTGTCTCTCATACTTGTGTCTCTCATACTTGTGTCTCTCATACTTGTGTCTCTCATACTTGTGTCTCTCATACTTGTGTCTCTCATACTTGTGTCTCTCATACTTGTGTCTCTCATACTTGTGTCTCTCATACTTGTGTCTCTCATACTTGTGTCTCTCATACTTGTGTCTCTCATATTTGTGTCTCTCATACTTGTGTCTCTCATATTTGTGTCTCTCATACTTGTGTCTCTTATACTTGTGTCTCTCATACTTGTGTCTCTCATACTTGTGTCTCTCATATTTGTGTCTCTCATACTTGTGTCTCTCATACTTGTGTCTCTCATACTTGTGTCTCTCATATTTGTGTCTCTCATACTTGTGTCTCTCATACTTGTGTCTCTCATACTTGTGTCTCTCATACTTGTGTCTCTCATACTTGTGTCTCTCATACTTGTGTCTCTCATATTTGTGTCTCTCATACTTGTGTCTCTCATATTTGTGTCTCTCATACTTGTGTCTCTCATATTTGTGTCTCTCATACTTCTGTCTCTCATATTTGTGTCTCATACTCGTGTCTCTCATTTTTGTGTCTCTCTTACTTGTGTCTCTCATATGTGTATTTCTCATACTTGTGTCTCTCATATGTGCGTCTATCATACTTGTGTCTCTCAAACTTCAGTCGCTCATACTTGTATGTCGCATACTTGTGTCTCTCATAATTGTATGTTACATACTTGTGTCTCTCATATCTGTGTCTCTCCTACTTGTGTCTCTCCTACTTGTGTGTCTCCTACTTGTGTGTCTCCTACTTGTGTGTCTCCTACGTGTGTGTCTCCTACTTGTGTGTCTCCTACTTGTGTCTCATACTTGTGTGTCTCCTACTTGTGTCTCATACTTGTGTGTCTCCTACTTGTGTCTAACATAATTGCCCCTAGTCATTGATTCTAATGCTTTAATAAGACTATGTTCCGCCATTTTCTCCCCACCTTCTCACAGCCTCTTTCAACAGTTAACATATTTTAAACGTTTTCTTCCTGTTCCTTTCAGTCACCTTCATCAACGTTTAACTGCCACCAATTCTCTGTTCTCTATCCTCCTCAAAACTTTCTTTCTCTGAATCTTCTGTCAAATCTCTGTTTAAACGATGTCATTTTATCATTCGATTTCCGTCTACTAGTCTCTCTCTCTAAGCCTCTTTCTTAGTCTCTCTCTAAGTCTCTCACTAGCTCTAAGTCTCCCTCTCTATCCCGAAGTTTCTCTCTCTTTCTCTCTCTCTCGATTTATAAGTCTCTTTCTTGTCTTTCTCTCTGTCTCTCACTAGCTCTAAGTCTCTCACTAGCTCTAAGTCTCTCTCTCTCTATCCCTAAGTTTCTCTCTCTTTCTCTCTCTCGATCTATGTCTCTTTCTAGGTCTCTCTCTAAGTATCTCTATATCTCTTTGTCTCTCTAAGCCTAGCTCTATCTTTAAGTTACTATCTCCAAGTTTCTCTTTCTCTGTCTCTCTCTGTCTAGTCTCTCTCTGTCTTTAAGTCTCTCCCTCTCTAAGTCTCTTTCCAAGTCTCTCTGTGTGTCTCTCTCTTAGTTTATCTATCTAAGACGCTCTCTAAGTCTCTCTATCTCTCCTTCTTTCTAAATATCTCTAAGTGTGTGTCTCTCTGTATATATACAACCACTTTCTCTCTACTAATCTGTTTTCTCTAAATCTCTCTACCTCCGCCTGTCCCTACTGCCCCCCTCCCTACCCCGCCCGAGAACGCTGTTAACAAGAGACAATCCTCTCATCCATCCCAGCTCAAAGTTATCAAGGAACAATTTCTCAGTTATCCTTATCGCGGCTCACACAATGACCTTTCACCAGGACCACGTGACCTTCTGGGTTCACGTTTTTATCTCAGCTCCGAGAGACGAGAGCTCTAAACCCTACATAGAAGCCTTATTATAGTGAGGATTCATAAATAACAAAACAAACAAGTCATGGTGACCAAACATGAAATGATGACAGAGACAACCCAGCTTGTCATTTTTCATAGCGGTGGTCTTTAGATGACGTCATTCAGAGGGATGGCCCAACTTATAGAAACATGGCCTTAACGGAAACATTGCTACAAGGAAGGGCAAAAGTATTTTCTATTTTCTATTCTAACAAATTAATGTGTTAATTCAATAAATAAACTGGAAAAGGTTAAAATTTACCTGGTGGGGCATTTGCCCCTTCAACATTTAGTTACGCTTCTGTCTGAGCCCGTGCCTCACATTGACACCTGTCTTATTGCTGTGACCAGAACTGCCTACTGTCTTTGGCATAGTCCTATTGCGTTGTCAAAGACGGGTGTCACTGTCTTATTGCTGTGACCAGAACTGCCTATGGCATAGTCCTATTGCGTTGTCAAAGACGTGTGGCACTGTCTTATTGCTGTGACCAGAACTGCCTACTGTCTTTGGCATAGTCCTCTTGCGTTGTCAAAGACGTGTGTCACTGTCTGATTGCTGTGATAGAACTGCCTACTGTCTTTGACATAGCCCTATTGCGTTGTCAAAGACGTGTGGCACTGTCTTGTTGCTGTGACCAGAACTGCCTACTGTCTTTGGCATAGTCCTATTGCGTTGTCAAAGACGTCACTGTCTTGTTGCTGTGACAGAACTGCCTACTGTCTTTGGCATAGTCCCATTGCGTTGTCAAAGACGTGTGGCATCTTTTCATTCATTTTGCACATGTTTTAGAGATAATATTAAATATTATTTTAGCTTAAGTCTTAGAAATGTAACAATCCAATGTTCCAGGTTGACCATTATCCTACAATACTGTATTACCTAATGCCAGTTCACACCCATTTCAACATATACACTTCTATTACCTAAAAATTATGACTTCCGCTACCGATTTTCCCCCATTGAATTAATAAACAAAAACCTACAACATAAAGACCCAAGCAAAGAAATAAGACAACGAATCATCAGAAACCAGTTTTGTAGGCAATGAGCCCCTCGCTGACCCTAAGATGGAAACCAACAAGTCTCCCACATGATGCCATATGTTTCCTCTCCTCAATGAAGTCAGGGTCAGATTTCAGTCGAGCTACTGGAGTGGCCGCTTGTGATAATTAACCCTTGTGTTGCCGGGCTACTGCTGTATGGCCAGACAGAAATCAATGGGTTCAATCGATCTCTAACTAACGGAATGTCTCCGGCACGAGGTGTCCAATGAGAGGAGAAATATGAAACTATTTCCATACACGAGGAGTCCCATATAGGGAGAAAGATGAAACTACCTCCATCTATGAGGGGTCCAATGACAATCACTCCAACCATGGACATTGCACACATGACCATCCAAAATAGGTCCAATCACTCCAACCATGGACATTGCACACATGACCATCCATAATAGGTCCAATCACTCCAACCATGGACATTGCACACATGACCATCCAAAATAGGTCCAATCACTCGAACCATGGACATTTCACAAATGACCAGCCAAAATAGGTCCAATCACTCCAACCATGGACATTGTACACATGACCAGCCATAATAGGTCCAATCACTCCAACCATGGACATTACACACATGTCCAGCCAAAATAGGTCCAATCACTCTAACCATGGACATTGCACGCAATTCACGCAATGCACACATGACCAGTCATTAGACATCCAATCACTCCAACCATGGACAATGCACACAATGCACACTATGCACACAATGCACACATGACCAGTCCTTAGACATCCAATCACTCCAACAATGGACAATGCACACAATGCACACATGACCAGTCATTAGATATCCAATCACTCCAACCATGGACAATGCACACATGACCAGTCCTTAGACATCCAATCACTCCAACAATGGATAATGCACACAAGACCAGTCATTAGATATCCAATCACTCCAACCATGGACAATGCACACAATGCACACATGACCAGTCATTAGACATCCAATCACTCCAACCATGGACAATGCACACAATGCACACAATGCACACATGACAAGTCATTAGATATCCAAATACTTCAAAGCCAAAACAGTTCAAGCCCAGAAACAAAAAAGTTTTAAAAGTTAAATAAAACCTTTGTAAAATCTAGGTGCCCCACTCCATGACAACTTTGAGGCCGTCATCCGTCAGTGATCATATAAGCTTCAAGACCAGACATGGGCAAACTACGGCCCGCGGGCCATATACGGCCCGTTGGGTTTTTTAATCCGGCCCGCTGAACTCGTCCACGTTATATTATTAACTCTTTCGCTGCTGAGCAACGCACCCTGCGTTCATCCGCCGTTCTCAAAACCGCGGACCAACGTGCTCTGCGTCGTTTCGATATCATGTTTGTTTCTTTGCTATTTCTCGGTTAAACTTTTTAAGAGCTATTTTTAAATAAAACTTTTACATAGAAGAGTGGTACTTCATTGTTTACAAGCGAAACCAAGGTTTACTTGTTGTCATTTGAAGCATTATTTTAGTGATTTTCTTGAATGTGATGCATTACGGTTACTCTCTACTTCATTTTTTCGCTTTGCACTTTCAGCCCTTCAG